>CM058239.1:45895976-47222906 GCA_030180135.1 Orychophragmus violaceus
AAAATCCAAGTTTTATGGGCAAAGCAGAATCGTGTGACCATCACATGGGAGGATGAATCAAGATTTAAAGCGTCGTATCCGAAGTTTTTCATTGATGATCAGTAGAATGAGTTTTCTAGGACCTTAAAGAATTCGAAGGATTCTATTCAGGGGGAAGAATGTAATACCGCGATCTCAGAATGCAATAAAATTATTATATTAAATGTAATGATATTTTATTTCTAATAAAAATGAATTATCTTTCAAAGAAATTCATTAGAGTTATTTTTGGAAATTCTTGGGAATTTTCATAAATAACAGATTTTACCGAGAAATTAGTTATAGTGTAAGTCGGAAAACCCTCTAAAGACCACCAAAAATTATGAAATTTCGAACACAGGTCTACTAAGTTATGTATAAGCTATGGTTAAAAGGATTTGATCCCTAGATTAAGTTCTGAGTTTTGGATCATTAGGGGGTAATTAGTGGGCTGAGAGATGAAGTGGTTTTGGACATAAATAAGCCCAATGAGAATCATCCATGAAATTTCTCTAAAAGGAAGTAGATGCATTGTATGTGAATTTAGGTGCATTGAATCTAAGATGTGGTGACAAACATCCAAGGGTCTTCTAGAAGGGAGTGACAAGTGTATGGTGAGGAGTGAAATACATTGTTTTTGTATTCATTTTGGTGTAGAAACGTGGAGGGAGATGGGAGGGGAGTATGACAAGTGTAGGGTGGTAATCACTCCATTTTACTATAAAAGGAGGCATTCCCCTACTCTTTTTCCTCACACCAAAAACTCAAAGGAGTAAAGAAAGAAGAAGAAGAAGAAGAAGAAGAAGAAGAAGAAGAAGAAGAAGAAGAAGAAGAAGAAGAAGAAGAAGAAGAAGAAGAAGAAGAAGAAGAAGAAGAAGAAGAAGAAGAAGAAGAAGAAGAAGAAGAAGAAAGAAAAAAAAGAAGAAGAAGAAGAAGAAGAAGAAGAAGAGAGAGGGAGAGAAGAGAGAGAGAAAGTGAGGTAGAGAGAGAAATTTAATAAGAGATGGGATGGTGACGGAAGAGCGGAGAAATATTTCCTAAGCGGAGATTTTCAACGTTCATCCCACATATCGACTTTATCATCCGTTGTATGCGGTTTATAGTAAGGTTCATAGGTATAAGTTCGTTCCAGAGGTTCGTGGATAGCATGTAGTCGTCATTCCCACAAATAAGCAAGTCATCCACATAAACCAATACATGAAGCTCAATGTTCTTCTGTGAGTATGAAAACAACGAGTAGTCTTCATAGGATTTCTCAAATCCAAACCGAAGTAAGGAGTCCGAGAGCTTCTTAAACCGAAATCTAGGAGCTTGTTTTAGTCCGTATAGTGATTTCTTAGAAAGACAAATAACCCGGAGGGAGTTTCATGTAAACCTCTTCGTTTAGATAACCATGTAAGAACGCATTATGGGCGTCCATTTGATATACCTCCCAGTTGTTTGCTGCGACAATACGAAGGAGAGAACGTACCGTGGTCATTTTAACCACTGGAGCAAAGGTTTCATCATAGTCTTCGCCTTCTATTTGATGATTTCCTTGCACCACAAACCGAGCTTTATGGCGTTCAATACTTCCATCCGCATTGTACTTTATTTTAAAGACCCATTGACTGCCAATAGCTTCTTTGCCAGGAGGAAGGGTTACGATATCCCAAGTTTTCAGATCCTCCAGTGCAACAACTTCCTTTGTCATTTATTTGTTCCATACATCAACCCGAACTTCCTCTTTAAAGGGTTTAGGCTCGTTGGAAGCAGTTATGGCAGCAAGATATGTGCGATGTCCTAAAGAGAACTTATCGTCAGATATATAATCAGTCAAAGGGTACAAGAAAGTACCTGGAACCGTTGGGGAGGACGATGAAATAGAGTACATAAGAGCGTGTGGGGGGGGGGGGGGGGGGGGTCGTAGTACTGGCTGCGTTACATGTTGCAAAATTGTTCAGCATAGTAGATTCTTCTTCTCGCGATGTCCTCTCCCTAGAATTTCCACATTATCTTGGGAAGGAGCCAAAACCATGACCTCTTGTATATTATGTTTTGTGATCGTCGTGTTTGTGGACATGATTATGTTGAAGCCGTGTGATCTGTCTCGGTCTGAGCTAACGGAGATGTCTGAGTCGCCTCTGTTGTGGTCAGAGATTGATCGTCAAGACTCCCCCTTACCACCGGCGTGATTGCCCAATCATCATCACAATCGATTGGGTCATCGTGTGGTGAGGAAGAACATAAAACGAGAATATGTCTTCTCGAAAAACAACGTCCCGTGAATCAGAAACTCATTATCTTTGATATCATATAGCTTTCAAGCTTTCTTCCCCATCGGATAGCCAAAAATATGCACAAACGACTTCGTGGTCCGAACTTATCCTTAACCCGCGGGCTGTGATGTGCATGAAAAGCGGACCTGAATACTCGTAAGTGATTATAATCCGGTTTAGAACCATGTAGGACTTCATACGGTGAAAATCCCTGAAGAATTGAACTCGGCGTCTGATTAATGATATAGGCCAACTTCAAGACTGCTTCTCCCCAGAATTTGACCAGAAGATTTGCTTGAAAGAGAAGTGCCCGGAAGACATAATATGTCTGTGTTTCTGTTCCACTCTTACGTTCTGCTGAGGATTTCCTACACAAGAAGTTTGGTGTATGATCCGATGGTCTCGAAAGTATGAAGAGAGAACCATGAATTCAGTCCCATTATCGCTCTGAACAGTTTTAACTGGCTTGTTAAACTTTTTCCGTGTAGGCAAAGAATTGGAGCAAGACTTTTTTCACTTGAGACTTTTCGAGCAGGAGGTGCGTCCATACTGCCCTGGAAAAGTCGTCTACTATTGTTAAAAAATACACAGCTCCACATGAAGAAGGAACTTTGTATGGTCCCCAAACATCAACGTGTATTAATGAAAAACATTCCTTTATTTTATTCATACTATCATGAAAGACTTCTCGAGTTTGTTTAGTTCTAAAACAAGTATCACAAGGACTAGAGCTAGGCAACTTCGAAGAAGGAGAAAACGAAAACAAATCTGAAATTACTGAAAAAAGGATGTCCCAACGAAGATGCCACAAAGTCTGATCCTGAACCCCAAAAGCCCGATGACTCTTAGCTGAAACAATATCCGTCAAATAGTAGATCCCCTCACGCTCTTTACCGGGTCCAACCAGTGTCCTCCTAAATCGGTCCTGTAAAACAAAGATGGTGACAGTAAACATGGCGAAGTCATTCACTTGTTTTAGCAGTTTAGCGACTGAAACCAAGATACAATTCAGATCAGGAACAAGCAGGACATGAGGTAAAGTGATCTTTGCGGATAGCTTAAAGTTGTCCATGCTTATAGCAAAAGTCTTGCTTCCATCCGCAAATGCAATAGAACATGGAGAAATATTCTTAATATTTGTCAAGAGAGATTTGTTTCCTGTCATATTTGTGTGAGGCACCAGTATCAAGGATTACATCTCCTAAAACATTCTTAGCAGACAATTTATCCGAGGTGTTACCGGATCCTGACTTTTCTTGTATCATCTGTGTCAAGATCCGCCATTGTTTATTAGTGAATTCTGGGAAAGAGGATGAGTTAGAGCTTGTTGTTTGAGCTGTAACTGTTTGACCTCGTCCTCTTCCGCCATTACTTGCACCTCGCCGTCCTCTTCCACGTCCGCTGCTTTGTCCGCGACCACAAGCCCGATCACCAACCCAATCTGGAGCCAATAAGTTGCCAACATCCTTGTTTTTTATGGCCTGATTTCCCACAATGAGAACACAAAAAGCGGCCTTTCAAAACAAAGTTCTATGTTTAACTTTGAGCTTATGCTTGTTCTGATTGGTTATCTCGACGAGTCGTGAATCCCACTGCTTCTGATTGTGTCTCGCGACTTCGTGTGGAAGCTGACCTATGTTCTTCTCGTATGATCTTATTGTAAATTTCTCCCAAAGAAGGAAGAGGGAAAGTCCCAATTATGGTTGTGCAGATACTTCCAAAACGTACATCATCCAATTCCATGAAAAAATTGATGTATCTTTTCTTTTTCTTGCTCCTTGGCAATCTCTTTAGCTTCTCCACAGGTATAAACATGCATTGGTCGATAACTTGAACTTCCTCCCACAGGGTAGAAATTCCATCAAAATATTCTAGTATAATATGTCGTCTTTTTTACAAGACGCGAGTTGTGCTTTGATTTGATGGATTATTACTTCGTTTCCTACAGAGAATCATTGTTTCAAATCTTCCCAGAGCTGATGTGCATTTGAGATATAAGACACGGTGCACCTCACGTTTTGTTCGATGGATGATCGTATCCATCCTACAATCATAGAATTGACGGTAAGACAATTCTCGAGTTCGTTGTTATCATCGGTAGGTTTCTTCAGTGTACCGTTGATGAATCCGGTTTTTCGTTTTGCTTGGAGAGTATTGAACATCTCTGATGCCCATTGGTTGTAATTATCACCGATTAGTTTTACCGACGTGATTAATGCTCCTGGATTGTCCGAGGCATATAGAGTATACGGCGAAGTCACTACGACTTCATCCGTCTTTGTTGTGTTGTCTCCATCCATTAAGGAAGCGATTTTGGTAAAATAGGTCTAAGAGAATCTTAGAACTCTGATACCATATACAACAAGATATATTGTGAAAGCTTGATTCATTCATTCGACCTTAGGTCCTTTATATACATGTTTAGGTTTGAATAGATAAACTTTAACTCCTTAACCTAACACCTTTAGGAGTTATCTAAAGTATATCTGAACAACACCTCATGTATATCTAATGTTTTATCATTATCTCCAATAATTATATATATAATAAAAAAAAAGTATATATACTCGACTAATATGACATTTTTCCTTTTAGAAAAAGGTGAATATCATTCATATATACTCGCTTTAGGAAATTTGACATTATCTTAAAATATAAACTATATATATTCCCTTCATAACCGACTACCTAAAATCGAGTTTATCTAAACCCTAAACCGACGTCGAGATATACAAATTTTTAATCAAGGGGTATGCATGTTGTAGTTAGCCACGTGAGTTTATATAGGTAAGACTTTTAGGTAAAACGATTTCCTTTTGTTTTGTTGCTTTGGACGCCGAATCATTATCTTAGGGTTTTGCCTCGTGAAGATGATAGATGCCAAAAGTTGGAGGAGAATTGAAGCAACAGTTTGCGAAGACAGGATTAGTGAGTTGCCCGAAGATTTGCTGGTAAGTATATTGGATCTTATCCCAATAAAAGATGCGGTGGCCACCATGTTTCTATCGAAACGATGGTATTCTATTTGGACGATGAAACTTACACTTTCTTACGAAGACAGCGATTCTGATAGTGATGATGATCATGAGGAAAAATGCAAAAATAGCGAGAAAAGCAAAAAGAGTGTTTGGCGGTTTCTTGACAAATCGTTGCAACTCCACAAGGTCAACTATGTCCTACTGATGCTGATGTCGGAAAGTGGGTTGCAAGCGCTGTTGATCGCTGCGTGCAAGTCCTTGTGTTAAAATTAAAGCTTCTTTGGTCCGCAGAACCAATGAGATTGCCAAAAAGCCTTTACACCTGCGAAACTCTCGTGAAACTAAATCTGTCCCACATGATTCTCGTGGATTTCCCTTCTTCTTCTTCTTGTCTCCCATCCCTGGAAATTCTCAGACTTTACTATGTTGTGTACAAAGACGAAGATTCTGTCGCCAGGTTTCTATCGAGCTGTCCTATTCTCCAGATCCTGTTAGTGAAACGGAGAAAGAATGACAATGTGAAAAGGTTTACTGTGAAAGTTCCTTGGTTGTGTTTCTTATTTTATCTTAATGATACCAACAATGATGTAGGAGACACTGATAGGTGCTTGGTTATTGATACTCCGGCGTTAATGAGGTTCCACATCCTTGATGTTTCCGGAGATTATTGCTCAGTCGACAGGATACCATAAACAAATCAAAAGGTAGTACGGTTTCAAACGGGAGACTCCCAAGTCCCAAGCACGCCTTTAGTTTCTCCCAAGTCCCAAGCACGCCTTTAGTTTCTGGTCTGCAAATCTGGATCGTTTGCCTACTCGTGCTTGGGCTTTATGGATGGGGAATATCTGGCTCAATCCGTGCGGGCGATGCTTTATTTTGCTTACGGTGGTGTGTTTCGGTATGAGGATCATAAGCCACATATGGACTATATAACATGTGAGCCATCACTTGGTTGGTATCAAGAAGCGAGTATTTCTGGGTAAGGGAACATTGGTGCAACATTAATTTATATAGTATTGATTTAATGTATAAAGCGGTGTTGATTGGTCTTTATTTCCTTTCTTTAGTGTGTATGTTTTGGATGTGATTTTAAGTTTAGTTTGTTGTTTAATATTGTTAATGGATACGTAGTTGATGGCTCCGACTGGTAACCACTTCAAGAATAATATGAACAATGAGAAAAATAATAAAGAGAAGTGATGGGGAAAAAACTACAGGGAATAAAGGTAGAGAAGGAATGGAAACAATTCTCTTTCACTATAAGAAAACAGGGCCTTTACCGACAGAATTTCTGACCGTTTATTTGACCGTTGGAGCGACTAAAAACCGACCGATTTCCAACGGAATTCCGTCGGAAATTATGCTATATATATCTCATGTCTCCTCTCTTCCCCTCCACACATATCCCTCCATAACTCTCTCTCTCCCTCTCTCTTTAATAGATCAAAATGTCATCTTCTAACTATTACCGATCGTGGATGGACGGAGTTAGGGTTGATGAGGCGACGACCCTAGTGCACAGGGAATATGCACTTGGTATTGCGGAATTCATGTCGTTAGTTTCCAATCAACCACATACACTGAAAACGGGTAAGTTAAGATGTCCATGTCTTACTTGCCGAAATTTTAGAACTGTTACGATTGGCGAACTATGGTATCACATGTATTCAGTTGGGTTTATGTCGGGTTATAAGATTTGGTATCTTCATGGAGAAACTGCGGATTATGCAAGTAGTAGTAGAGAACCTTACGGAAGTACTAGTACTTGGGAACCTAATGTTAGTTCTAGCGAACCTTATAGTGTCGATGTAGATTTTGGTGTAGGTACCGTCCAGATGGTTAATGATGCATATAGAGAAAATATTTTAGAAGTAGGTGAACATCAAATTCCTAGGGTAGATGAGGAACCTAATGTAGAAACTAGGAGATTTTTTGACATGTTAGATGCAGCGAAGCGGCCGCTTTACGATGGTTGCAGAGAGGGTCATTCGCCATTATCATATGCTACAAGATTAATGGGCATAAAGACGGACTAAAATCTGCCGGAAGAACGTGTGGATGCAATTTGCGACTTTGTGACAGATATTCTTAAGATAACCTTGCGCCAGCTTCATACAACGAGGTCGTGAAACTTGTTAAAGGGCTTGGATTACCGTATGAGATGATAGATGTGTGCATCGACAACTGTATGATATATTGGAGAGAAGATGAATACCGTCTGGATTACAAATTCTGTAAGAAGCCTCGCTATGAGGATACAAGGGGAAGAGATAAGGTTCCGTTCAAGAGAATGTGGTATATGCCGTTAACCGATAGGTTGAGGCGCTTATACCAATCGGAGAGAACTGCGGGGGAAATGAGATGGCATGCTGAGCATAGAAGAGGAGCAGATATTGGACATCCATCGGATGCTGAAGCGTGGCGACATTTTCAGAGAGTATATCCAGATTTTGCATACTAGCCACGTAACGTGTACCTCGGATTATGCACAGATGGTTTCAACCCGTTTGGAAGGCATGGGAGACAATATTCGTTGTGGCCAGTGATTTTAACTCCTTATAACCTACCGCCAACTATGTGCATGCGTCGAGAGTTTCTTTTCCTCTCCGTACTCGTTCCCGGTCAAGAGCATCCCAGAAGATCACTTGATGTGTTCTTGCAGCCATTGATACATGAGTTGCAATTTTTTATGGATGCCCGGTGTTGTAGCATACGATGTCTCATGCAAGGAAACTTTTCTGATGAGGGCTGCATTGATGTGGACCATTAGCGATTTTCCGGCATACGGTATGTTATCAGGATGGACAACGCACGGGAGGTTAGCATGTCCGTATTGTCAGGAAAAGACAGATGCATTCCAGTTGAAGAATGGACGCAAATCGTGTTGGTTTGATTGTCATAGAAGATTTCTACTGCATGATCATCCATATCGGAAAAACACTAAACTTTTTACGAAGAAGAGGAAAGTGTTCGATGATCCTATTCTCCAAGATGATGGGTTGACTATCTTGGGCCACTTATAAGGATTTGGTGCATTAAGGAGTCGTGAATGTGGTGGGAATGGGCATGAGAATATTTATGGAGCTAGTGTAGTTCACAACTGGCATAAGCAAAGAATTTTCTGGGATTTACGATATTGGAAGGACCAGTTACTAAGGCATAATCTTGATGTCATGCACATTGAGAAAAATATCTTCGATAACATTATGAACACTCTTCTCAACGTGCAAGGGAAGACGAAAGATAATGTGAAGTCTAGGCTTGATTTACCTGAAATTTGTGATCGGCCTGAACTTCATCTTCAGAAGAACAGAAGAACTGGGTAGACTCGAAGTCGAAGGAAGAGTTATTTAAGTGGATTATGCTACAAGTTAAATTCTCTGACGGGTATGCATCAAACTTGCGTAATTGTGTGGACACTGATGGAGGAAAGTTTATCGGAATGAAGAGTCATGATTGTCATGTGATGATGCAGCGACTCCTACCGTTTGCATTTGCTTATCTCCTTCCTCGAGATGTCCACAAAGCAATTGCAGCTGTCGGATCTTTTTTCAGGGATATATCCACCAGGTCACTCACTATTGATGGGATCAGAAATCTGGAGCAAAACATTCCTAAAATCTTATGCAATCTGGAAAAGATATTTCCACCATCTTTCTTCGATGTCATGGAACATTTGCCTATTCATCTACCGGGTGAAGCTAGACTTGGTGGTCCGGTACAATATCGGTGGATGTATCCTTTCGAGCGCTATATGTTCCACCTTAAAAAGAAGGTGAAGAATCCCGCTAAAGTGGAGGGCTCTATTTCCGCTCAATATAACAACGAAGAGACTGCGACCTTTGATGGCTACTACTTCCCTTCGCAAGTACGCACAAGGAGCAGGCGCCCAGCTAGGAACGATGATAGGGGAGAGAGGCGAATTTATCGGTCAGTTGTTCCTAACATTTTTCAACAGGTTGTCGGTTAAGTGGAAAAGTAGGCAAGCGGAAACTAACAACTCAAGAGCATACACATCTCCACAAGTACATTCTAACCAACTGCGAGGAAGTATCTGAATATGAGAGGTATATATATATGTTAGATTTATATTTTTAATTGCACTTGGTTTATTTATTTCTAATATATAAAATTTTCGTAGGTTATATATGGAAGCTCTCCAGTTTCATCATCCCGAACTGAACGAAGCCCAACGTGAGCCTCGTAAACAAAGAGACTTTAGTCATTGGTTAATCTTCTATGTAAGAATTTGTATCTCAGATCTTATAAAACACTTGCGAAATTGTGTAATTTTATAACTTTGATTTGATGCTACTCTTAGGTCCGGGAGGAACTAAAAGCCGGACGCACCCCAGATGATTGGTTAGCTGACATAGTAGAGGGCATCCACTACACAGCAAAGTCTTATCCGAGATATTGCGCTAGGGGGTACGCTTTTAAGGTGCATGTATAAGGGTCAACTAGAATTACCGCGGATCACGGAGTTTCATTTGCATCTGGCGAAGTTGTCTACTACGGTATTCTCAAAGAAATACTAGAAGTAAAGTACATAGAGAAGCTTGGAATGCGATGTATAGTTTTTCTATGCGATTGGTTTAACCCGGTCCTAGAACAAGGTGTCATGATCGATGAGTTTGGTGTGACGTCAATTAATTCGAGCAAAAAACTAAGAAACTACGATCCGTTCATTATTGCTTCGCAAGCATATCAGGTTAGTAATTGAAAATAATTATGTTTATTATTTAGAATTGAAATAAACATTTTAACGTTGAATTACATTTATGCAGGTGTGTTACATTCCATACCCTCGTTTAACTTATAAAAATGATCCATGGATCACGGTTATAAAAATAAATCCTCGAGGGAGGGTGTCCAGAGTCGAAGAACGTGAAGTAGAGCCTTTACAAACAAGTGGAAGTGATTTTATAGCTCCTGTAGAAGAATCACTTGAAGTAAATTTAGTTGTCGACTTTAGTCAATTCGGGGACATTGTTCTTCATTCAGAATCCGAAGAAGAAAGAGGCAAATTTGATGACACCGACTCAATTTCTTCCGACTATGATTCAAACAGTGACGGAGAATAAAAATGTATTACGCTTTAGACATATCTAAAAATTATAAAATAAAATAAAAAAATACAATTAAATATTTACAAAAGTTTTAAATTTAAAAAGTGTATGGCTGTTAAGACGAAATATTTTGTAAGATAAAGCGCCAAATTTTACGACGGAAAACCGACGGTAATTTAAATAACCGACGGTTTTCGGTCGGAAATAAAAAAAAAAAATTCTGAAACACGACTCGAACCGCCCACCTCAAGCTTATCTTGTATACCCTTAAACCATTTGAGACATTTAGAGTTAATCATTTATGATTACATAGACATTGTTTATATCTTTACACGTTTTAAAAAACAAATAAACATAAAAACGTGGGAGGCTCGGTTCGAACACCCCCACCACATCCTTATGTTCTTTCCCTTTAAACCAGTTGAGCCATTTAGAGTTAGTCGTTTCAGTGTGAGGAAGGCATGGCATGAGACATGTAGAATCATCAGACGTGGATCTTCATAGGACGGTAAAAATTGTCAGCTGATAGAGTTGTCGATGTAATAATTCTCATAAAAATCTGTAATAGAATTGTAATAGAATAGTACCAGTGTTAAAAAAAAAACCAGTTGAGCCATTTAGAGTTAGTCGTTTAGGATTACATAGAAATTGTATATATTATTAAGCTATTGTTTTGTTTATTAAAAAAATAAATAAAACATAACATAGATTAATAACAAAAATTAAAAACATAGTTCAATAGCGTAAAAACAAAACATTACATGAAATTAAAATATCATAATTATAAACTTGATCAGTCATCATTCCTGAACCAATCTCCGATGTCAGTCTCTTCCCAAAGCTTGACCATGCGGTTCCAATCCACTACTAACATCCATGACGGTCTTCGTTCTCGTCTTATCCATTGCAGTTTCGCCCGCCGCTTTTTGGTCTGGAAAACGCCTGGCGACCCGGTGGAATTCCCGCCAAACCGTGAAGATTATATCCGGATTAAAATTGAAATAGGCCTAAAATTTAATAAGTAAACAAATATTAATTAGTAGAATTTGAAATAGTTTGAATAAATGAGAAAAATATAAGTTAATTAACAAGAAATCCTCGAACCATAACTCTTTAACGTTAGTCGGGACATTGTAATATGCAAGATAACCCCCGACAAAACGAGCCTCTATTACGTCGCTAATGACAGCCGGAATGGAAGCATTGTAACCGAACCAAATGGTCCGGTTTTGGCGGCTCGGATCCAGAACAGGAAGATGTTCCCGACCCGGTTGAGTTAATTCTCGAATTAACCAAGAACGCCATGACGGGAACAAAAAAACGAAATCCATTTTCTGTTTTTTGAGTGTAGAGAATATTTGATTAGATGATGCAAAACATAGAAACGTCCATACATATTTATACAAATATTTTCGACGGAAAAACCGACGGAATACCGTCGGTTTTGAATTTAATTCCCGAAAAGACACTTACCGAAACGTTGCATGGGGAGGAGAGTGGAGTTAAATCAGATTTTGACCGTTTAATAAAGTAAACCGACGTATTTCCGATGAAGAACCGATGGGAAACCGACGGGTTACCATCAAAAAAATCCGACGGAATTCCGAGGGTTTAGGGTTTAGGGTTTCAATTATGGTTTTGCCTTTGACATTTTATAATGTTCACACTAATATGTAACATTAACGTTGATGTTTAGCATTACAAGTCTCAGTTTAAAGAAAATTATGAAAATGACAACTTAGATAAGGTTTGACAATAATTTCGACTTAACCGTTATTGTACACTACTAAGTGTTTCGGTCCGACATGTTGTAATTTTTTCAATGTCATACAAACCATGTCATTTGGATCAGATATTGAAGACTAATAGTACAAACTATCATTACATTAACTATTGAGAGGTTTTGCGATATTCTGTTCCCCATTACGAAACCCTAAACCCTAACTCGTCGAAATTTCGTCGGTAATTACCGACGGAATACCGTCGGAAAAATTAATATCGACGGCTTTCCGTCTGAATTTGTTATTATTTTGTTTATTAAAAAAACATAACATAGATTAATAACGAAACCCTAAACCCTCAGACTGGCCTAACTGAAACCCTAAACCCTCAGACTCTACTAACTGAAACACTAAGCATAACATATAATCCAAATGACATGTTTAGTAGTACATATCATTGTTGACAATACAAATTGGCCTAACTGAAACCCTAAACGAAACCCTAAACCCTCAGAATCCCGTCTGAAAATTGTGGCGGCTTTCTGTCGGTTTACTAAATTTCAGACGGCTTATAGTCGGTATGCCATCTATTTATCGTTGGTTTACCGTCGGAAATGTTAATTAATCGGGCAAAGAGCGCAGTAACTTTCTACTCTTCCCCATGCACGTCTTGGTAAATGTCATTTCATAAATTAATTCAATTTCCGACTGTTTACCATCGATTTTACCGTCGGAAATTTTTGTATATATAGAGCTCGATTGCATGAAGTTTCATTCAATTCACAAACACAAAACTTACCAAATGGATTTCGTTTATTTCTCTCCCGAAGCCCGCGAATCTGCATTACGCGAGATCGGAATGCCGGGTCGGGGACATCTTCCCAATATTGACCCATCCCGCCAAGCTCATCGAGCGGTTTGGTTCGGGTACAACATCGTCATTATTTCCGTAACCAGTGATATAATTGAGACACGCTGGGCCGGCGGCTATCTGACGTACTACCAAATTCCGACGTCCTTCAAGGAAGCTTGGTTTAGTGATTTTCTCGTAAGTAATATTATTAATTTTTTAGATATTATTAATATATTGACTTAAACTAAACACAAATTTTTTAAATTACAGGAATACTTCACCTGCTCCCTGGACAATCTGTTCATCGTCTGGCGGGAATTTCATAGAACCGCTAGACGGGTTTTCCAGACGAAGATGAGGCGGCTGAAGCTACGATGGGAAAGAGGAGAAGGAAGGCCTGCTTGGATTCCTGTGAGGTCTTGGAACCTCATGGTGCGCCAATGGCAGGAGACGGACGACGGAGATTGGTTCACCAACCAATTTCCGAACTATAATAGATTTTAATTGATGTTATTTTTAATTTAATGCAATGTTTTTTTCGTTTTTTAAAAATGCAATGTATTATTTTCGTTATGAAACAATGTTAAGGTTTTTTTTTAATAAACAAAATAACTGGTTAATTATATATACTATTTCTATGTAACCATAAACGACTATCACAAATTGGCTCAATTGGTTTAAAGGGAGAGAACAAATGCTTGAGGTGGGGGGATCGAGTTGAGACTTCCCCGTTTTATTTTAAAACAGTAGGTTTTAAATTTTCTATATATACTATTCCTATGTAAAATTAAACTACTAATACTAAATGGCTCAACTGGTTTAAGGGCAGAGAATATATGCGAGAGGTGGGGGGTTCGAGCCGAACTGGCTCGAACTACTCACCAATTTGTTTTTTTTTATTTCCGACGGAATACCGTCGGTTTTTGACGATCCGTCGGTTCTCCGTCTATTTTATTGGCGCCTTGTTTTAACAAAAATTTGGACGTAACCACCAAAATTTGGCGAAATTCAATTGGGCCGCCAAAATTTCCGACGGAAAAACGACGGTAAATGATTTCCGACGGAAAAACGACGGTAAATGATTTCCGACGGTTTTCCGTCGGAAACCTTTTTTATTCTGTCGCGATTCATCTTCTTCTCCATTTCTCTGAAACATCTCTCTCTCTCTCAAATCGCTTTCTCCGATCCTCTCCCTACATTTCTGCCGGATTCTCGCCGTGAAACACCAATTCCAACCGCCAATGGAGAACATGAACGTGTAAGTGCATTTTCAACCGATTGATTTTCTTTTAAATCTCTTTTTTAGGTTGTAGGATTCTAGAACTTGGTTGCATGTATAAATTGAAAGGTAGATTAGTATGAGAATGATAGATTGAACATTTGGTTTGGATTTTGGATTGTTTGGATATGAATATTGTGAAAAACAAATTCAACCGATTTAAACGTTTTTAGAAATGATTTAAAACGTTTTAAAACGTTTTAAATCATTTTAAATCGTTTTAGACATGTAAAAACTCTTGAATTAGTTTTATGAACATGAATTAATTTTGGTATTTTTTGGAAAATCTTTTTGTTTTTTAAAACATAAAAACGATTTTGTAAAAACGTTTATAAAATTTTTAATATTTTAAAAAAATTTGAATGTTATTTAATTTTTTAAAAAAATTCGGAATTTTATAAGATTTTTTATAATTTTTAAAACAATTTGACATATTTATAAATAACATTTTATAAATTTTTATAAACTTTTCAAAGTTTAACCAAATTTTGTATAATTTAGATATCGAATTGTGAATATGAATTTTCGATTGGATTGTAGGGACACTTTTATAACTTTTGAGGACCTTATGTCCACCGCTCCGGCGAATGCGGTACCGGCGAATGCGTTACCGGAGGAGCCAGTGCAGCAACAAGCACCGAGACCCCGACGGTCTCGGTCGACTCAAGTGCAGCCCTCACCCGCTCCATTGTCTCAAACACAGCCGGGACCGTCTAAGATTCGGTCGGAGGTTCCTAGTGGGAGTCACTCTGTGTCTCAGGCGACGCAGTTTGTCCCGCCGAGTATTGCCCCAGAAATATCGGCATTACTCTATCAACCGGGACGAGAGCTGGTCAAACGGCTCGATCCATTCTACGAGAACAACCTGGGAACTTTGTGGTATTAAATCTTTTAAATTTAGATTTTTCATGTTAAATTTTCTTTATTATACACATATTAAACCTTTGAATTTTTTTGGTTTTATCAGGTTTACGTTGACCGAATCCAAGATCGCGAGGAGCATCTTGGGAATGATGTACAGCATGCTCCACGTCGGGTACCCGGCGTACAGGGAAATGCCTTTATCCGCTAGGCATAACTGGTTCCGCCAATTCGCGGTAAATAACGTTAACTTTGTTATATATTTTTATATATAAATTTTTTTTTAATTTTAACTAATATTTAATTTTTCTTTTTTTATAGCAAGAATATACTTGGGATAGCAAGTATACAGAATTGGTGGAACAGGTGTTCCATATGAAGGCAGCGACGCATTACTCGAACGTCCTCAACATATGGAAGCAGAAGTGGTGCAACGGAGATGTTCCCAAGGGTATTGACGAAGAAAGTGATACTTGGAAGGGCTTCGTCCGTCATTGGAGTAAGCCTGCGACCGCAGCAACCTCTTCAACAAAGTCGCAGAACCGTAGAAGTCAGAGGAACGGTGTCGGGCTCGCAACTCATAATGCGGGAGCAAGGAGCACCGCATCGAGGAAATTAATCTTGGTAAGTATCTTATTATTTTTATTTTCATTATGTTTAGATCTTTTTTTTAAATTCTGGATTTGTTTTTGCAGAAACAAAAGAAGGGACGAGATCCAAACCGTATTGAGCTCATCGAGGATGGCCACAAAACAAGGAGACGGGCAAAATCCAGGATCCGATTGCTCGGAGGATTGTTGAGTCGACGAAGAGGCGTTTGGAAGAGGTGGTTACCCAATCCGAAGGAATCGGTTCGACTGAAGAGATACCCGACGAACAAGTCAACGAAGTCTTCCTCGAGGTAAAATTTCAATTTAAATAAAATATGAATTAAGTTTACAATTATTTAATCTCTAACATAAATTCCTAACTTAAATACATTACAGGAAACAGAGAAGAGAAGAGGCCGAATTTTTAGTTTGGGAAACTTGGCGGACAAAGCTTCGACACCGCATTCCCGTTTTCGTCCAGAACCCGACGAGAACTTGGCCGAACTCATAAAGGAAAAGGATGTAGAGATCGAAGCGTTGAAGGCCAAGCAAGCGCATATGGAAGTCCGGATGACAGAGAAAGAGGAAGAAACGTCGAGAAAGATGGAAGAGATGAGTACTCGGTTTGAGTACTTTATGAAGAACGGCCATCTTCTAGAAGCCGCACCGACGAACCAGGGGGAAAGGGAAAGAAAAGGGGGACGGGAAAGAAAAAACAAATGGGATCGTGAATGTAATTTAAAAACTGTTTTTTTTTAAAAAAAAAATTAATAAATTTCTTTTTTTTGTTATATATTTCTAAATATTAATTATTTTCAGAATTATAATTAATTTCAGAATTAGATTTTTATTATTTTAACGTATCCGTCGGTAAACCGTCGGTAATATACCGTCGGAATACCGTCGGTCGTGAACCGTCGGAATATCGTCGGTTCGGTTATGAACCGTCGGAATACCGTCGGTTCGGTTATGAACCGTCGGAATACCGTCGCTTATGAACCGTAGGAAAACCGTCGGTTATGAACCGTCGGTTATATTCCGTCGGAATACCGTCGGTTATATTCCATCGTTTAACCATCGAAAATTTTTCGTCGGTATTCTGTCGGTACAGTTACGTCGTTTAACCGTCGGTTTACTTCGTCGGTTTATGATCGGTAATCCGTTGGTTTATTATCCGTCGGTTTTCTGTCGGTTTATTGATCCATCGGTAATCCATCGGTTTTTACAGACGAAAAACCGACGGATATTTATTTCCGACGAAATAGAAGTGACTAATTTTTTTGGTGGAAAATCCGTCGGAAATTGTCATTCCGAGGGATACCCGTCGGAAATGTCCCTCGGAATTGGCATGTTTTCTTGTAGTGTTTGTTCCGTACTAATCTGATAAGGAATATATGTGTTCATTAATTCCCTCTAAAAATAAGAAATGGTAAGGAATGAAGAAGAATTATATGTAACAAATATTCCTTGCAAATGATAATAAAAATTAGGAATGAAGGGGAATGTAATGTTCCTTCTCATTCTTTTCCCCAATTGTGCTCACCATTCCAACCAGTGTTAGTTACTTTTTAAGTTAAATTTTATATAACGTATTGAAGGGTTTGTTGATTATTTAGAACTATAGTTATTACAGTCTGTGATATATAGCCGTTTATATGATTTAGGAGGAATGATCTTTCTGCTTATTCTTTTTGTGTTAATGTCTCTTTCTTGCTCCATATTTCATCGGAGTATGTTTTTAGGGGTCAATTGCATTAGGTGTATGTTTTGTATGTTTTCATTGCAATTTTATATCTTTTGAATTTCAGTTGCAATGTTGTATCTTTTTGTCAGAAATTAGGTGATGAAAAGACTAATCTGCCTTTCTTTGATTTGATTAGAATTTTGTAACTAGTTATTTGAATGGTTGAGGTTAGAGGGGTTTGGTTTGGGAAGGAAAACTGAATATCTTTGAAGTCAAAACACAGCTGGTAGTGAAAGGATTGGCTGAACGTAATTCAATATTGAACAGGAGGTAAAAGTCGGTTTCTGTAAGATTGCAGTATTCTAAATGTGTTGTTTCGTAAAGTTGGGGAAACGATTGTTGCTTTTGCAGATGATGATCGACGATAAGCTTCCTAGCAGATTGTACAACACGGATTGTTATCCAGAAGGTCGGCTACATATATATTCGAAACCAGAGATAGTGAATAAAGTGTGGAAGAAGATAAGGAAGACGCCGGAGTGGGGAAGACTTCGAGATTCGAGCTTTGGAGAACTGTTCAAGCTGCCGGTGAAACAGAGTTCCGTTTCTGGAAAAATTATCCATGGTCTACTGGCGAGGCAAGTAGTAACAAAAAAAAGTATGAGTTGATTACAGTTTTTGCAGGCCAACCTCTGAGATTTTCTCTAGTTGAGTTCGGAGTAATCACTGGATTAAATTGTTGTGAGTGGCCGGAACAAGAGGAGATTGAGGAGAAGAAAAAGGAGCGAGAAGGGTCGATATCTATGTAGGAAGAACTGTTCGGTAGTATGAGCAGAGGTGGGAAGAGAGCTGACCACGGTGTTAGAATTGAAGATATACTTCTAATGTTAGACGATCCAGAGACGGATGGATTAAAAAGGTTGAAACTTGCACTGATATGTATTGTCGATGGGGTACTTATTAGTAGCAACCAGGTAGGGAAGGCAGCACCGGAGTTTGTTGAAATGCTGAGTGATGTGAATTACTTTCTAAGGTATCCATGGGGTCGGGAGTCATTTCTTAGGACGATTAAATCAATGAAGCCTGGGCAAAGATGTGGGAAAGTTAGGGATGATCCTATTCAGGCGTTCAGAACGCAGCTGCAACAACAAACTAAGGTCGTATATGGATTTCCGCTTTCTTTCCAACTACTAGCTTTCCGTTGTATAAAAGGTTTTTTGGATCGGATGCCCGATTATGAGTCCAATGCTGATTTCATGGACACTTGTTTTGAGGGAGGCGTAAAGGGAAATTTGGAGGTAAGAACGAAAACTTGTAAATATATTTAACTGTTGATATCAATTACGTGTTAATTACTGATGAATGTTCCTTCTTATGGAGAACTATGATTCGTAGAGCAACTACAGAAAGATGGTTGAAGTAAAAACAGAGAGCACACCTATGCCCATATTCGGGGAGCAACAACAGGTGAAAGATTAGAACATGTTTCGTTGGCATAATTTGGTAAAGCAGTTGGAGCATAAAAAAATATATGGATGGTGGATTGGCAGGATTGTGAGTGTTGAACAAGATGGGGAAAAGGGATACTAAGGTAAAGATAATTGTTGTGGAAAAGCGTCACGCTATGAAAGGCTACGCGATCCATGAAGGCGAAGGAAGAAAGCAAGGCAGGAAAAGATAAGGCGATGGACAATGTGAAGGCCTGCTCATTGAAACGGACGGAGGGTTTGAAAAAGAAGAATAGAGCAGGGGATAGTGGTGTAGTTACAATGAAGATGTTTGGGCTTCATGGCCTATCGCAAGCAGATGGATGGGACAAAACGAAGTTTAGGTGGATTGGTAATCGATTTACAGTGAAAAGTTTGATAAGAAACCAGAGAAGGTATGTCTGTGGATAGTTGTATAATTTGGCTGTGAAGCACGTGATGCCTAGATAGATGTAAGGGGGATGTTTCGGGATAGGAAGAAACACTAGCATGTAAATGATAGAATATCTGTATAGGAGCATGTCTAGCACGTTTTCAGTTGGATGACTTAGAGAATAGTAAAATCAAGAAATGATTGTTGAATATATATAAAAACAAAAAGGAAACGGGAACGTAATAGGTTTGGGAATCAGCATCAAAAGTGCATGATTGGGCCGGGCAAAAGGCACGTGGCTGGAACATACATCGGTAGGTGCGTGATGTAACTGGATATTATGAATACAGTAAATAGTGTTGCATATAGGAGTATAGACGTCGGTCTATGGGTGACTGATGGGGTGTGAGAGAATTTTGTCAATTCGGCGCATGTTTGGAGAAATTGAACTACTACAAAAACTGGAGCTGAGAAAAAAAGAAAGAACTAAGGGGTGGATACGTTTTTTAAACAGTTTTCGAAAACAAAGTAATAGTGGATACCCTGAGCTAAATCATTATGCATGGATGTGGATACGACTTAGCAACTAGGATAACAAAAAAAAGTTTCCCCTCGACTTAGACATCATAATGCAACTAGGACAAGAAAATAGTATCTTCTACTAGGAGGTATGGCCATAGTACGAAATAGGCGGGTTCGTAGAAAAGCACATGAGGTGATTTGAATATGTATTTCGTATTTTTTGGGGACTGATCTTGTATGGATAGCCACACAATACAGAAAACCGGAATTTAGGTTTAAAGAATGTGTTCTTCATATCTATCTAGGAATTTATTGAACTGGTTGTATATTTTTTGAAAGTAATTACGAACTTGAACCCAGATATAGCTGGTATGTATCCGGATTAGTAGCCTAACAATTAGCTATCCATAAAATGTGCTTCTCCAAAATGCTGGCAGTTTCATTTAAAACTGATAATTAATAACTATCCATGGGTCATCCTGCTTGTGTGGAACTATGTCCCTATATTATATAAGGGTTTAATGGGCATCCATATAAGTAGTAAATTTGGTTAGTTTTTTAATGAAAAGCAAGATCTTAATCGAACGTTGTATATGTCATATGTGTGCATGTATAGTAAATCGGTCCCATCAATAAGCAAAGTGCCAATGGTTTGCAAAACTAGTTATAGTGTTTTGAGAATAGTAAGTGGATAGGGAAATACTGGATAGGTAGTGTCTATGTAGTGTGGCTAGGAAGGATTATAGATCTGTATAAGAATCGATATAAAAACATAGGCAAATGTTAGAACCTGGGTACATATTGGGAATAGACAATGGACACATAATATGTATCGTGTGTTTCTCTTTGGGATACATCTTTTATCCATTAAATGTGTTTCGTTGGGTAGGCGCCATGACAAAAAATGGAAGCAAGATAAAAATTGAAACATAAAATGTCAGTTAGACAAAAGATAATATCCGTTTGAATGAAAACAATATATCTGTAAGCGTGCATTATGATGGCCTTGAAACTTACAACAATGATTTTACTGCTGTAAATGCACTGCCTGTTGGAGAGTGGAGTAACTGACACGTGTTATATAAAAGGTGGATGTAATAATTGAACACAATTTAAGAGGATAATGGGTATCTGGTCCGAGGGAATGAATAATGACGGCCTATTAAGCGTAGAGTCAAATGTGAAGTATAAAGGTTTTATGTTCCCGAGGCGTTTGTATTAATAATATGTTTTGAATCACCTAAAGTTTTTTTTTGTTATGGTTTTGTTTATATGGATAGAAAACCATAACACCATAAAATCATGGATAGAAAATAATAGATATAGATGGATTAAAAAGGAGAAACAGAGGTAAAGGTGCGAAGCAAAAACAAAAAATCGAAAGGCAAAAGCAGATAGGAAATGGAGTGGGGGGAATCAGTATCGCAGTAGACAAGCATTATATAAACGAAGTGGATATTATGTTCAGGGAGAGTACATGAACACGGATTGGAATTGTCCTGTTTGAAAGATAGTAGTGTGAAGGTGAAACAGACAGGTTAAGGTTAACGAGGGAAATTCTGCAAATAAACTGGTGGATAGCCAATGGAGTAGCGGTGACCGATTTTGATGACAGTGGAAGAATCATTTGGAATTAAGGATGTAAAAATATAATAATCTTTTGAGAGGTTATACAAGGCGACGGGGTTGTTTAAACACAATAATATATGAAGAATAAATGCGATTGAGGACATGGGAACTTAAAATAGAATTGGACATTAGGGAAAACGATTAAGAAAGGGTGGTAGATTAATGGTGGAACTGGTGGATAGCAAACTAGTGTAGACTAATATCGTGGTTAGAGCGAAACAAAGGCAGTAGTTATTGTAGCACATAAAGCAGTGTATAATAGATATTACAGCGGAAAACAGTAGTAGTTTTAATAAAAATGTAAGAATTTTACAACCATCCAGGCCAAAGAGACTCTTGCAAAGCAACACCACGGAGTCCAACTTGAATGGATAGGTTGTCATCGACATCGACGGGGACATTAGTGACGGGTGCGTGTTGATGAAGGGATCTGAACCCACCTGGAGAAAGTGCCGGGAATAATATGGAAGAAAACAGCAGTTTCGATAGCCCAGAAACAAAGATTGCACATACCGTGACCCTTGACATTTTCGTCTAAAAAACCTAGCCAATATCGATGAACAGCACAAGGGTACGTTGCAATTCTTACAAGGTCGATGGAGGCACGAATGTTGCTGAGATCTGTTGCTATTCCGAAAGGATTACTTCGCTGATAAAACTGTATGACATACCGCCTAAGCGCCCGGATAGCACTCCGAGACAGAGGAGGGATGTCTGGGTCTGTATCTAAGTTAGGGAAAATCGCCCGGCGTATGACTTCATAGCAATACAACGCGGGTTTGGTTCCAGCGGCGTAGCTGTGTTTGAGGCGGCGAAAGGAGTCAGCTCTCTCTTCTTTGTACAAGAAATCGGACAGTGCTTTCATAAAAATTGCGGTTGGGTTACCGGCAGCTAGACATTTGCGTTCCAATTCGAGTATCCCTATCCGTATAGTAATGAGTTCTGATCAGATCGATCTGCGATAGCGTATCGAAATGATCAGCGTCGCCGCGAAGAGTTTTGCAAACGGCTCTAATCCGGAAGTGTTGACGAACATGATCACTGGAATTTTTTGCCAGTATCGTTCTTCTTATTTCAGGTGGCAGATCGAGAAAATTTAGAGGAGGGATGGGGATTTGGCCATCTGCTATATTCATCTTACAGACGTCTGAGTGATTTGAGACGTGGAGGTTTCCTATTTATAGTGGATAAGGTCGCGACGATTCGCATTCCAAATAACCGCGCGAGATTTGTGGGTACACTAGGAACTGTTGGGATGGATAGAAGACAAATGCAATATAATCACTGAACACATTTAGATCACATATGGACTGTTGGACGAGAATGATTGAGAGAGGGCGCATTGGAACGGAAAGATAGTGGATAGAACGTTATAATGTTCAAAATTTCAAGTTAAAAAGTTGGATTAAACAAATGAGTTGGTATCCGCACGGAAATAATGGATACCTGAATTAGATGTAATCGACTTGTAGAATACAGGGCGAACTAAGGTAGATTACATATAGGACGTTGTAATAGACAATCAACTAGGTGATGTGTTTGGGTAGAAGTAAATATACAATTGTATCCATGATGAGTTGTTTGTATGGATATATCTATTAAAAATAATTCCCTAATATAACCGACAGTTTGCGGGGGGAAACCGAAACGTTACGATGTTTCGCATCTATAAATAGTAGATGTTAACATAACTCCTCGCACAGACTCTCAATACACATAATTCAAAATGAGAAGACTAACGCCCCGTGTTGCAGAATCAGCCAGGCCTAATCTCCCAGGTCCGAATCGTGTAGATCGTCAGGCTAATCTGAGAAGGTCAATCCCTACAAGGAATTCTAGTAATAACCTCCGACATACGGTGAGTTACGTGGATACTCTTGTTCAGATTAATCTTATTCAACCTCCCTCTTCAGATGACAACCGCGAATGCATCGCGTTATTGTTCAATGCCTGTTTGGCTGCCAACAATATAATTGATGTGTTTCTGAAAGCAATTTCAGATTTCATGTACACAAAATACAAATATGGGGGTCCAGAAGCATTCCAACAGATCAAACGATGCACAGTCGCTGGATGCAGACTTGCTATCTATTGCTACGAAGTCATCCGTCGATCTATATATCCTGCTTTGGACACAGGTTCAACAATTCCTTTCCTTTCTCATGCTGCTACTATACGTTCTCTGAGAAGGCATGTCAGGCAGTTTGAGCGTGGTACCTGGCCTATCGCATGTATGTCCCTCGATCTGTCGGTGCTCAAGGATGTGGTTGACGATGACAGAATTCAGAGATGTCGTTGCTCTGTATATCGCAATTCGATAGATATCATGCACGAAGATGTTAAAGGTCACGCTATGTGCAACGAATGTTTCTGGACCATTGAGACGTTTTGTTTTTTCCAAATAATTCCCCAGACATTCCTGGAGTGGCCTGAGGTCTTCGAAACCCCAGTAAACGCCGGATGGATAGATAACGGCGGGAGTTGGCACGAAGCGGCAATGCAAAATAGATCCGGTTTGGTTGACGGCAGGGTCCAAAACGACGGTGTTTTGGATGGTTAATTAAGACTACATATTTAATTATATTGTTCCTAAATTTGTTTAATTATTGAAATACTGGAAGGTCTAACAAATGGCGCAAGTACATACATTTTTAGTTTGTTTTTCCCTTTGTCTAGCACACTCATTCTGTATCCTGGTATCCATAAATATATATTTTGGCATATCCACTTACTAATAGTCTTACTTTTTTGCGAAATGGCAAACATATAAATCAAATTATGTAAGTGTTTCGAAACCTGCTTATTCACAAATTATTATCCTTATCTAAATCTGTCAATTGCCACACTATCCAACAATTAATTAATCATGTTAGCACGCATCCACCAAAATAAGACAATTTATGAATTTAAAAATTTTGATTGTTTTATCAGGACCAATCGTTGACCATGCTTGCTATCTATAAAACTTCCATTATTTAATGGATTCGAAAGTACATATCCATCCCAACATTTTTTTAATGGAACCGATAGTAAATATAGTACGTTATAATATAACAGCAGGATATGTAATGTTCTCGGATAGTAGTATAAAACTATAGAAATGTGGGATGATGGATCGGAAAGCATAAACGGCGTTGTTTGCATTGATAGATGGGAATATTATCAACAAGAACATTTTCTGTTTAAAATGGAAGCGTATTAAATTCTAAAAACGAAGGAGCGAACTAAAGGGTTTCTAGGGATTTTATGTCGCAGCAATTAGTACAGCTCAAAAGACACCATTCCATGAATAATAGCTCGTATTGGATAGCAAAAATATAGTATGATGGATAGGGAAAATCGAAAGTAAGACAAGATGAATAAATTTTTAAATAGTCGCCAATCCCATATTAGACCAACTGCATATACATACTAGGTATCAGATAGGCCATTCTTCAACCATAAAGTGAATGTCTTTAACTGGCCAAATGTCCAAGCGGCCGCACAAATAGAAACGGCGACGATCAGAAAATAGAGATCATGTTCATCTTCTCTTTTATATGTCTCTTTCCACAAGAAGTTTTGTCATTTCTTGCAACCTCGACGAAAATTTTTCTTGCCATCTTGATTGTAAGTCGTCTCCAACCGAGTTCGACCAATTCTTGAGAACTTTGATGTCCTCCTGAATCTTCTTTACATCCTTAAAAACCCTATCAACTTCTTTCATAATATCGTCGTCAATCCATTCGCGTACGTGACCTTCGTTTGGGCGCTGCGTGTAAGAAAGGTAATTTTAAAAAGAAACCACGCGTATATATGAACTGTACAACAAAGAAGAAGATTATGTTTTAATCTAACCCGGCTAGCTTCCGGACATTTAAACCACCTCCGGTGAAGATTGGGACGAGTTGTACCATACCCTACTTCAATGCGTTCACCACACCAACACATGGTTGGGGCTGCGACGCCTATCTCCCTGCGAGGTAAAGGCTGGTCAGAACTGGGAGAAGTGGAATTAGACGTGAAGCTCATGATAAACAAGTTTCAGCCTAACTTTGACACCCTTACTTATAAAGGGTAGAATAGATAACAAATCCGAGCGATAAAAAAGGAGGTGACTGGATGGATAGTATATGTGTATTTGAGTCCGTACCGCTGGACATCAACTCGATAATGATAATTAATTCTTAGGTATGGGTAGGAAGTAGCTTTGGGACAACCAATATAAAACAAAAATAGACGTCAACCTTGGGGGAAGTCCAATATACGCTACAAAGTTGTATCAACTGACATGATGGGACACGAAATGTTGAGAAGACAGTTTAAGAGCGAAGACATTATCTGAGGCAGCTGATGGAGTTAGTATTTTTATATTATTTACGGTACAGTTTTGGTCGACATCTAATCAATGACCTTAGATAATGGGTTCATACATTTTAAAAAAATATAGGAGAGTAGGAAGCTCATAAAAGATTGTAACGTTCAATGCCTCTGAAACATTGCTAGTGATAAGATTGTGACGTTCACCTTTGAAATATGCCCTAGTCCAGTGTCAACACCTATATTGTCAAGGTACTTAGCACAAAGCTATATTGCTGTTACGGATACGATTGTATACTTCACGGTATCCACCAATCCTATTAGCAGTGCCGGCTGTTTTAGCCCATTGCGCAAGTCCAGCAGATTTAAACCTGCCTTTCACATTCATGTGAACATGCCCACACTACAAGAAAAATTGTATTTAGCTACGAATTTTTTCGTGGCTAGAGCCAATAATCCGTGGCTAATTCGCCCCTAGCCACGAATAGCCACGAAAATATTTCGTAGCTTCGAGCTCGTTGCTAATGTTTAACCGTGGCTAGTCGTGGCTAGTCGTAGCAACCTTGCCACGGTGTAGCCACGAACCTATTCGTGGCTAATAGCCACGAATAGCTACAAACGAGTTCGTGGCTATCTTGCTATGAAATACCACGAATTGTTCGTAGCTCTATAGCTACAAAAAACCACGATATCTTCGTGATTAGATAGCTACGAATTACCACGAATAATCCGTGGCTATATATTTCAAAAAAATAAAAAAAAATACAAATAATTAAATTAAAATAATCAATTATTCATTTATTTATTAATAATCATAATAAAATATATAAAACTAAAATAATGAAATTATTAAACAAAACATTAAAAAATAAATAAAAAAGTGGGTCTGGCCCCCTGTCTTCAAACGCCGTGAGCCCGTGACTCGGTGGCAAAACACGCCGGCAACTTTGTCTGACGACTCCGTCTTCTTCCTTGGCGGCTCTGGATCTGACGACTCCGATCCGCTTCGTCTGACAACTATGAATCCAACGCAGCCGAACCACATCACAACCGCCGTCTACATCCTTTCGTCTCTCTGTTTCTCCTCCTTCGGAAACTGTCGGACACCGCATCGTCACCTCCGTCTTCAACGCCGGCACCAAACGCGGCTCCGGTGGTTCTATAGCGCCGGAAAACATGCGCTTCCGGCTCCGGTGGTCTCTGCATCTCTGACCGTTGAGGAGAACGCTTCGTCTTCAACGCTCCGGCTTCAACGCTTCGTCTTCAACTGTCGGACACGTTTTGTCAACATCTGCAATTGATTTCACATAAGGAATTGATAAATTATAAGATGAATTACAAGTTGAAATTACAATTAAGGAGAGAAGATTTCCCAAACCAGATCTATAGTTAGACAAAGAGGAGCTTGACTTGGAGATATTTCGTAAGAGGTGAGGAAAAAAGAAGATGAGAAAGAAAAAATTATAAAATAATAAATATATCCAACGAACAGGATTTGAGAACAGATTTAGATCTAACGGCTTATATAAGGATCCGCGTGAACGAAATCTTAACCGTTGATATATCAAATCAACGGTTCTTTTTGTGATCCTTGTGATCACCTATTAACCAATGAGAAAATTAGTTGGATTTAATTTATATATACTACTCAAAAATGAATTAAAATAATAAAAATTGTTAAAATGAAAATTTTAAAATTTTAAAATTTAAAATTGTAAGAGACAAAACCTCTAAAAGTTTTAAAAGTTTTAAAAGTTTTGAAAATGATTTTAAAAATAATTAAATTGAGTATATATAATAACTAAAATGATATAAAAATTATTAAAATGGTTAATTTGATTTTAATTTTGGTTTACATGAATTTTTTATTTATTTTATGAATATATAAAATAATTAAAATTTCTTTAAGATTTTTAAACATATGATTTTAGAATTTACGATTAAGAAAAAAGTTTATAGTTTATGATTTATGGTTTGTGGTATAGGGTTCGAAGAGATATATTTAGATTTTAAGTTAATTTTTGAAAATATTATATTTTAGTTTTATAATATTAATGGTTATATTTTGATTTTCTAGTTTATGATTAAGAGTTTTAGGGTTTAGAATATGATTATGATTTAGGGTATAGTGTTTGAAGGGTTATATTTAAGTTTTGAGTTAATGTTTTAAAATAGTATATTTGGAAGAAAAAATCATTTATTAGTGTTGAGTCTTAATTTTAGATATATTATAGTAATTAGAATTTTAGTTATTGGATTTTTTAATACTTTAGGGTTTTAGGGTTTATTTATGGTTTAGGGTTTTGAATTTATAATTGTAAGAGATAAAATATTTTAAATATTAGTAGTATGTATATAATTATTAAATATATTTTGATTTTACTTTATGATTAAAAATTTAAGGTTTATAATATGATTATGGTTTAGGGTATATAGTTTGAAGGGTTATGTTTAATGTTTTAAGTTAATGTTTGAAAATAGTGGATTTGAGAATAAAAATTCTTTTTTATAAGTTTTGAATATAATTGTAGATATATTGTATTTAAAGTTTTTGTTTTTAGGTTTTTGGTTATAGTTTAAAGTTATATATATATATATATATATATATATGGTTTATTTAATTTAGAATATGAATATTGTGGTGTTGATTTGAAAATAATAGTTTCATGTATATATGAAAATAGTAGATTTGGAAATAAAAATTATTTTATAAGTTTTGAATTTTAATTTTAGATATATTATAGTAATTGGAGTTTTAGTTATTAGATTTTTGTTTATAGTTTTGGGTTTTAAGGTTTAGGGTTTAGAGTTTTGAATAGCCACGGATAAATTCGTGGCTATTCGTGGCTATTTCACAATGCCACGAACATGTTTGTGGATATTCGTGGAAAGATATTGCCACGAACGCTTTCAAGGAAAGTCATGGCTATATATCCGCGAATAGCCACGACTGTATTCGTGGCAAACTAGCCACGAAATAATTCGAGACTATCCGTGGCTTATTTTTTTCCACAACTGCTTTCGTAGCTATTCGTGGCTAATTTTCCACGAATAGCTACGGATCCCTTTTCGTGGCTATATAGCCACGAATATCTACGAATTAGCCACGAACCATGGTTTTTTTCTATCGTGGCTGGTTCGTAGCTATTCGTGGCTGGAATTTTGTTAGCCACGAACTGTTCGTGGCTCGTTCGCGGCTAAATACAGATTTTCTTGTAGTGCCAGGACATGCTCCATGATGGGCGCGAGGGAAGACATGCTTCGAGGATTGTTAGCATAAGTATTCCTTATAGATAGCACATATGCGATATTGTCATAAAATTCTTGTTTGACGGATGGCTTACCAAATGTGTCTATCAAACCCGGAACGCTGGGCTTGAAACGAGGTGAGTTTCCATGAAAAATAGCATCTAGCGCTTCAACAGTGTCATCGTCAAGCACCACAGTGGATTCTACACTTGGTGAGACCTTAGCAATCTTTTTTTCAGTGGAAACAGAAGATTCACATTCATCTGAACATGCCCAAGACATGCTCCATGATGGGCGCGAGGGAAGACATGCTTCGAGGACTGTTAGAATAAGTATTCCTTATGGATAGCACATCTGCGATATTGTCATAAAATTCTTGTTTGACGAATGGCTTACCAAATGTGTCTATCAAACCCGGAACGCTGGGCTTGGAACGAGGTGAGTTTCCATGAAAAATAGCATCTAGCGCTTCGACAGTGTCATCGTCAAGCATCACAGGAGAATCTTTACTGCCGCAGGAAGTCATATTAACAAATAGTCTTTTAGGAGTCAGAAAGCTGTTACGCCGTGAGATCTTAGCAATCTTTTTTTCAGCGGAAACAGAATATTCTTTTCGAACAACCTTTTTCCCCTTCGGATAGGAGAAGCGACATTGAGCGGTTGGAGAGTAACATGTCGAGAAAACAACATAGGCCGAAATCAGTGGTAACCATAATCGGCGGCGAGGTCCCTTCGTAGAAAAGGAGTCTGTAAGAACCGGCGAGTAGCCAAAGGTTGGCTTCGCAGCCGTTTCCAACCCAAACTCACAAAGTGTTTTTGAATGGGATGTAAAAAAAAGTGAAAAGCTTGAACATTTAATGAAGATACAAAAACTAATTAATGATCATACTTACCCTCATAAGTCTAACTACAAGGAAAGGTAACTAGGTTACTAACTATAAGACATATTAGTTGATTAGTTTGATAAGGGTAGTATAGTCTTTTAGTCAGTAAAAATGTTAGTAAAAGATACAAAAAAACAACTAAATTTGGAAAGATACAAGAATGTCATATCTTTCAAAAAAAGATACATTCGGTGCAATAAATTCATGTTTTTAGTTATACCTTTTCGAGCAAGTAGATACGGTGGATAATAATATATAAATGATACTAATATATATGCATATACCATGACAAAGCTGAAGAAAACTTTTAACGCGCCAGCTTCCAAATTTTTAGCTCTAGCTATACGATGTTAGTGCTCTAACGTAGAGCTCTGAAAACCCCCCAAATTTTAGCAGGTTTATTAGAACCCTAAGTTGAACAAGCTACGTCCTGGACAAAATAGGAATGTAATACAATTTATTTGTCATACACTTGGTTTTCTTGAAGTTTCTTGTATGTATTGTGCCAAGAAAACGGCAACAAGTGATGGAGCGTAGCGAAGCATGGCGTAATATAAGAGAGATAATTCGCTGAGATAGCTCACTACTGATGCATGAAATCCAACAAGTTAATCGAACATAGACAATAGTCAATGTAAGATAGAGGTTCGGAGAATTTCATGGAATTTGTGTTAAGTGATGATATGACAATTTGGTGTGTTCTCTGTTTTGTGGCTGCACCTTGAGAAAGGCTGCCTACGTACTCTTAGAAGAGAGATCAAGCCATTCGTAGTTCATATAACGATATCAAATTTAGTGAGCTCGTTAGGCGAGCTCGGGTAAACTTTTTAGGCGAGCTCGAGTGAGCTTGTCGCCGTGCTCGGGGGCGAGCTCGGGTGAGCTTGTTTGGCGAGCTCGGGTGAGCTTGTCAGACGAGCTCGGGTGAGCTTGTCGTTGTGCTCCTCGGAGAGGTGAGTGTGTCGTCGTGCTCGGGGACGAGCTCGGGTGAGCTTTTTAGGCGAGCTCGGGTGAACTAGTCAGGCGAGCTCGGGTAAGCTTGTCGTCGTGCTCGGGGTCGTCTTTCTGCATGTTCTCCCAAATGTCTGTTTATGCTCTCTTCTCTCTAGAAAGCCTTCTCTCTCTTCCCAAAAAATTGTCCCTTTGTAATGAATGACTATTTACTATTTATAGCCACAATGTTTGAACCTATTTGGGCTGGGCTTTCATTAATATTTATGGGCCAATCTTTATTTGTGTTGGGTTATTAAAGGGGTGCTAATCCTTGGTATAACAGTTGTCCCCCCCCCCCCCCTCAGTTCGTCGGAAGAGAAGCGACAGACGAATTTAAGAAGAAAAGAGGTTAGCTCGGCGTAAATCAAGATTGGCCTGAATGCATGCTCGGAATCCCTGTGAAGGAATGTTGGACACGAGTGCGTGCTCGGCGTACCTGTTGGATGTCGGAAGAGAAGCGTGCTCGGATGAACGTGATCGGGTGAGCGTGCTCGTCGTAGACAGTTGGACGCGAGTGCGTGCTCGGGTGAGCGTGCTCGTCGTAGACTGTTGGACGCGAGTGCGTGCTCGTCGTAGACTGTTGGACGCGAGTGCGTGCTCGGGTGAGATTGCTCGTCATAGATTGTGTGGGCGCTCGTCGTAGACTGTTGGACGCGAGTGCGTGCTCGGGTGAACGTGTTCGGGGTGAGCGTGCTCGTCGTAGACTGTTGGACGCGAGTGCGTGCTCGGGTGAGCGTGCTCGTCGTGGACTGTTGGACGCGAGTGCGTGCTCGGGTGAGCGTGCTCGTCGTAGACTGTTGGACGCGAGTGCATGCTCATCGTAGACTGTGTGGGCGCTCGTCGTAGACTGTTGGACGCGAGTGTGAGCTCGGCGTACCTGTTGGACGCGAGTGTGTGCTCGGGCTACCTTGTAAATGACTCTTGAGCGTGTGTGCGTGCTCGTTGTATATGATTGTTGAGCGCGATTGCGTGCTCGTCTTATAGTTTGAGTTAGGTGCGAGTGGTATGCTCGGCTTAAAGATTGAGTTAGGTGCGAGTGTTATGCTCGGCTTAAAGATTGAGTTAGGTGCGAGTAAGTGCTCGGCTTATCCTTAAGGTTGATCGGGACAGTTGTGCGAAACTGGGTTCGGCTTATTTTTTCTGCCAATCAGTCTTGTGCGGGACTAGCCCCGGCTTGTTTTAATGGGTACGAAACGGTGTTCGGTTGGCCCATGATTCAGGTGCGAATAAGTGCTCGGCTTATCCTTAAGGTTGATCGGGACAGTTGTGCGAAACTGGGTTCGGCTTATTTTTTCTGCCAATCAGCCTTGTGTGGGACTGGCCCCGGCTTGTTTTAATGGGTACGAAACTGTGTTCGGTTGGCCCTTGATTCAGGTGCGAGTAAGTGCTCGGCTTATCCTTAAAGTCTGGTTGGGACAGTTATGCGAAAACTAGGTTCGGCTTATTTTTCTGTCAATCAGCCTTGTGCGGGAACTGGGCCCGGCTTACGTGTTCGGGACACGTTTGTTGATCGAACATTTGGTCAGAATGTTGATGCGAAGAAGATGAAATATATTGTGATGAGCAGGGAAATAGCTCGGTAGACTGCAAAATTAATAAATTAAAATAGAATGAAAGCAAGAACTTACTTCGAAGATTATTTGACTATAAGTGAGCTCGGTACGACCAGCTGGAAAATTGATACGATCACATTTCACTCTCCCCTTTTTATCTTTGCCTTGGGCTTGTGGTTAGCCTTGGCCCATATACCGAATGAATTTAATTTTTGGGGCAAGGGAATTTGACTCGGGCATAACTCCATCATTTATTTTTTCTTTTTCTGTTCGTTGTTGACGACCAAATAGCAAAATAACTCTGATCAGATTTTTGGTCTTGGTCGGTTCCTTGGTTAGCTTCCTATAGACGACCATCCTCTACTCAGTCTTGGGCGGATTGCATCTAGAACAGGTTTATCTGACGACCTCGTGTCAATCTTGGGTTGTCGACCTTGATGACGAGCTGACGACGATTTAGACAAGTTGACGAAGAGGAGTTGATGGTGACGTGCTGACGGAGACGATCTCGTGACAAGGATGATCTCGTGACGGAGACGAGCCCGTGACAAGGACGATCTCCTGATGACGACGAGCTAGTTTGCTTGCACATCCCCATGCGAGCTCGGCATGACACATCGACGCAAGAGCTTGTGCCTCGGATGATCGGTACTTTGATCTGAGGTGATGGCGAGCTTGAGAACTTGACGTTGGCGTAGCAGTGTTCGTCGCTCGTCATTGAGAGCATGGGGTTGTAGGCGAGCTTTTGCGACTTGATGACGACGAGTAAACAAAAGCTATGTTCACTAGATCGTCATAGCTGGAGGTCGGCGTGACATTAAGATGAAGAGAGAATTGATTCCATTTTCTTTGATTTGAAGAGCTTGAGTGTTGGTCGGCAGCAAGTTTGTTGAGTTTATACGTACTTTTATCTTCTTTAATCCAATTCCTTTTCGGGCCGAGGAGAAATTGATTTGAGCCCAAGACTATTTTTCTTTTGTTGTATGTTGTTGCGGTTGACATCACGTCTCCTTTAATATGAATGTCGCTAATTTTGCATCTGGTTTTTGTCGGGTCTATACTGAATTGCCTAACGACAAAAATGTTACTGCAAATTGAAGGATGATTTGATAACTAGTGAGCTCGGTATTGGTATGACGAGCTGGAAGATTGACGAGCAGACAGGCGAGCTGATGACGTCGATCGGATCATGGCGAGCTGATTACATGAGGACGATCAGACACGACGATCTAACGAAGATGAGTCGGAGATGACGAGACGAGTTTGATGAAAACGAGCTCGTCCTTTTCGACGTGGAGAAGAAGAAATGTGAGCTCGATTTCCTCCCGAGCTGGTGTTGGATGGGTTTGCGAGAAATGGAAGCTCGTTCTTGACGTCCTCAAATATATTTAAGAGCTGATGAGATGACTCTCGAGAGAAGGATCCATTGCCGACCTGAGCTTGCTAAACCGTTCTTAATTGCAAAACGAAGCGTTTAACTAACTCATTGTTTGAGAACTGACGAAATTGGCGTGAAGATACGAGCTGTCATTTCTGATGACGACGACGAGCAAACATAGCGAACAAGAGCTTGTCAGTTTATCGAACTGCTTGGTCCAGTGCTTTATTGCTTGGGTCGATTTTGTCGTGAAGATACGAGGAAGGGACGAGCTGCCATTGACGGAGAGGAAGTGGGGAAGAAAAGTATGAACGACTAAATGGTTGAGCTGACGAGCTGACGACGAGCTGACAACGATGGAGAGGAAGAGATCATAAGCTTGAGCAGATTCTAGATTATGCTCGATGAGACGACAACTCGTTGAATACTTGGACTTGGTGGATGATCGGTGACGAGCTCAGTTCTCCGACCAAAAAGAAGCTAGGGAGATCGGTCAAAGAAGATCATAAGTGCCCGAGATGCTTTTTTGAAACGTTGGTCAAATATGAGGAGGAAGGCAAGAGGTTGATTCCATTTTTTGAACGACGAGCTTACACCGTAACAGAATGATTATGAAGCTTGTTTCCCAAGTAATAGCTCGTTTAGTGAGCTCGTTCTTCTTTTTTTTTTTTTTTTTTTGAGAACTCTCTTTCCCCTCCTTCTAGCGCCAATTGTTGATGCATGAAATCCAACAAGTTAATCGAACATAGACAATAGTCAATGTAAGATAGAGGTTCGGAGAATCTCATGGAATTTGTGTTAAGTGATGATAGGACAATTTGGTGTGTTCTCTGTTTTGTGGCTGCACCATGAGAAAGGCTGCCTACGTACTCTCGGAAGAGAGATCAAGCCATTCGTAGTTCATATAACGATATCAAATTTAGTGAGCTCGGGTAAACTTGTTAGGCGAGCTCGAGTGAGCTTGTCGCCGTGCTCGAGGGCGAGCTCGGGTGAGCTTGTTTGGCGAGCTCGGGTGAGCTTGTCAGGCGAGCTCGGGTGAGCTTGTCGCTGTGCTCGTCAGAGAGGTGAGTGTGTCGTCGTGCTCGGGGACGAGCTCGGGTGAGCTTGTTAGGCGAGCTCGGGTGAACTAGTCGGGCGAGCTCGGGTAAACTTGTCGTCGTGCTCGGGGTCGTCTTTCTGCATGTTCTCCCAAATGTCTGTTTATGCTCTCTTCTCTCTAGAAAGCCTTCTCTCTCTTCCCAAAAAATTGTCCTTTTATAATGAATGACTATTTTCTATTTATAGCCACAATGTTTGAACCTATTTAAGCTGAGTTTTCATTAATATTTATGGGTCAATCTTTATTTGTGTTGGGTTATTAAAGGGATGCTAATCTCTGGTATAACACTCACTAGAGACTCAAACAGCAGTGATGGGACCTAATAGAAAGGAATAACCAGTTAATTAACAACGTATTTAAAACACCACCCATTGCGTAAATTAAGAGCTCATCTTCAATTGTCTATACACCTCCGTTTTGCCTTGAGCAGCACGACCAAATCTCCTAAGTAACCACCATTTTTTACAAGTCCAAATCAGCAGGGAACCACAAAAAAAAAAAGGGATGATTAAAGTAACATCAATATAATCAGAAGTTACCTCAGAAAACATTTTGCCGTTGGTGTTATTAATTCGAACTTCAAGTACTTCAGAACAGAAGACTCCGTCTCCAGAAGCTGTTGCAAACATTTAAAGTAAATTTGTATTACACCCCGACCCAAAAAAAAAAAAAAAATTGTATTACACTATATCATTGATATCTAACCCCAGAAGAAGAAGAAGAGTTAGCCACGGAAGACCAAAGCACAAACCTCGTTTCTTGAGTATGTGTTATCAGTGATTTAACAGAAACTTTCCACTTGAGGCTTCTTGAGAAACCTCCTATCCTATACGATCAATTCACAAGAACTATTCCAATTGACTTAGTGCACGATTCCGATTTCGTCGAACACTTACTACGACTACACAAACGAAGATGCAAGAAAGTAAGAATATATGTGAAGTTGTTATCCAGTTCAGGCGCACAAACCGCGACCCTACGTCTGGTCGAGACTTTTTCGGAATTCACGAAAGACAAAGTGATACAAATATCGCCGGAAATTACAGAGCCACCACGAAATCTCTCACCTGAAATCTCACTTCTCTCTATTTTCTCTCACCAATGTATTTCTCACCCAATTTTCACAAATTGATCACTCGCACGCAAAGAAGAAGACTACCCAAGATATTTATACCTCTTCCCGAGCTCAACAACCTCAAAACCGACTTAACGACTCCGATAACCACCACCAACGGCTCTGTTGACTTTATCTTCCCTCGGCGTTGACTCCAGCTAGAATCTCCAGCTCCCATTGAAACGACGACGCTTTGATAAATGATCTTAACCCGGTAATATAAATCCCAAAATCCCAAACCGGAACTGAAACAGCTGGTTTACAATATCAAATCCAAAAGCAGTTTTAACGGTCTTCCAACGGTCATTCGATCCAAACATCTTCGACAAACTCTACCTTGAATGAATGACCTTCAACCTATCCTTAGATGAAATCTCGATTTCGTGTCATTTGATTACTCAAAGACACCAAGAAAGCTCAACAGCTTGTTGAACATACTTATCGGTAGAACCTTTGTGAAGATATCAGCAAGATTATCATCCGTATGAATCTTAAGAACCTGCACTTCATCCTCTTCAACTCGTTCTCGCACAAAACTCAGCTTGACAGCCATGTGTTTGGTGCGTTCATGGTGAACGTTGTTCTTGTCTAGTGCAATAGTGCTTTGAGAGTCACAGAAGATTTCAATCTTCTCTTGATCATATCCAAATTCTCTGTTTTACCCTCTTAACCAAACCGCTTCTTTTTCTGCCTCAATTAAGAATATTGTACTCGGATTCAGTCATTGACAAAGCAACCACTTTCTGTACACTTGACTTCCAACTGATGGCACATCCGCCTGACAATAAAGTGTACCCTGGGATTGATCTTCTTCTATCCAAATAAGCCCCATAATCCGAGTCACAAAATCCAAATATCTTGAACACTTCTCAAAGACCAGATTCAAGTTAGTTGATCCTCTAACATATCTCAAGACCCATTTGACTGCATTCTAGTGCATCTTGGTAGGATTACTCATGGACCTGCTGATCAGACCAACTGGTTAAAAAGATCGAGTCTAGATCCAATCATCCCATACATCAAACTTCCAACCACATTGCAATAAGGAACAACTTTCATGAACTTTGCATCATCCTCTTCTTCCTGCTTTGTTGCCGCTGCAAGTTTGAAATGAACTCCCATAGGAGTGTTTACCAGTTTGGCTTTATCCATGTTGTAGGTTCTGAGGACCTTCTCCAGATACTCCTCTTGAGATATTTTCAGAGAACCATGTTTCATGTTTCTTGTTATGTCAATGCCTAAGATCTTCTTAGCTGCACCAAGATCTTTCATCTCAAAGGTAGAACTGAGTTGACCCTTTAACACATTGACCAACTACATATCCTTGCTACTAGCATATCATCAACATAAAAAACAAGTAGATGTACACACCTCAGACGTTTTTGATGTATACACACTGGTCATGAACACTTCTCACAAAACTATTTTCAATCATGAAGTTGTTAAACTTCTGATTCCATTGTCTTGGGCTTTGCTTCAGACCATATAAAGACTTCTTAAGCAGACATTCACAATCTTCTTTACCCTTTTCAAAGTAAGCTCAGGTTGGTCCATGAATATCTCTTCATCTAATTCTCCATGCAAAAAAGTGGTTTTAACATCTAGTTGCTCAAGCTCTTGATCTTCTTGCACTACTATAGACATCAAGTACCTGATGGAGACATCTTTGACCACATGGGAGAAGATTTCATTGTAGTTCACTCCTTCTTTCTAAGCATAGCCCTTTGCTACTAGCCGGGATTTGAACCTTGGTTCTTCAACACCTTGGATTCCTGGTTTGTTGGTAAGCCTAGAATCTAAGGTTATAGTATTGAATCATTGATCTCGTGTTTACCTCAGAGATGGCAGCGGAATGAATGGTAATCGAGATCAGCAGCGACTCAGGTGCTTCGCCTCTACCAGATACACACGCACACAAAGCTGGAAAGCCGGGATGCTAGTGCCGGATCTTGGGATCACTGAGTTTTGGTGGTTCTGCTTTCTCTGCGACAGAAAAGTGAACGGCTAGGGTTCCAGGTCGACCATATAAGCCTTTTATATAGACCTGGAATGACTAAACCGAAATTAGATTAATTCCAATTCGTTTAAGTCATGAAATCGAAACGTCAGTTTCGAAACCCGATCTGTGTCGATCGACACACTCACTGTGTCGATCGACACACCACTATAAAACTCAATATCAATGTGTATCCAATACACATCAACATGATCATTACCATAATGATCGTTCCCATATTTATGCTTCCAGTTTGCTTAGGTGTGTGACCCTATAGGATCATATAATACTGGCAGTAAGTCCACTACTTACAGATTACAAGAGGCTTCTAGCAAAGAATTTCAACCACCCAGTATTATACGAAATGTCTGATCTCGACAACCAACTATCATCAGGAGTGAGTACGAGTGTGATTTCAGGACACAATCCCAACAATCTCCCACTTGTACTGGAATCATCAATTCCTATAATCTATTTGTCTCTATATCTCGATTTGGCATAAGGCAAGATTAGTGTCATCCTTATTAAGCCAATATCTTGTTTATCGAACTCCTGATCTATACTGAACAAGACAAACAACTGAACTACAGTTCGTTTGAGTGCGGCCACACATTTTCTCAGTATCAAATCTTCGACAGGCCCTGAGATATTTATCTCCCGTTATACAGGAGGGACAAATCCCGTCTTGTTCCATCCCTGTTTCTATACACACTTCATGATACACATAAGCAATGCCTTTATAGCCGCCAGTTACGGGTCGACGTTTGACAAGGTCAAAGTGCACCAATTCATATGCAAGAAAGCATGATGAACTCAGGTCTAAGGACTATACTCTATAGTCGTAATGAGAACCTCTCATGACACAGATATAACTATCCTGGAGACTTCTCATTTGCGGGTCATGTCCGATCATATGTTCATCAACATATATCTATGTGACTGACTGTGATACTCATATCATTGACTCCATGAAACTTAGTCAACAGTCACCTCACAAGCTAGTCTCTCGCGGTTGTCAGTGTCCCACTTTGACAACCTCGACTAGGGACACATTATAATTTATGTCATCTATAACTTACAGGGTTTCATGATCAAGTCCTCAACTTGATGACCTATAATATGGCATAAACTTATTTTGGGACCATTATTTAGATCACAATAAATAATGCCGAAATCAAATTTCATTAAACATATCCAAAAGTATGTTTACAAGAACATCTTAATATAACTAAAATAAAACAACCAGAACTCCCACTAGAATCAAGATTACATCTTAAGATCTCTAATGCCTACAGCAGTAGTATGACTCTCATGCTTAGGCCTTGGGAGTGGCTTAGTCAGAGGATCAGCGACGTTCTCGTCCGTCGGAACTCGGTTGATCTTCACTTCTCCTCTATTGACGATATCACGAATCAGGTGATATCTCATCTCTATGTGTTTGGACTTCTGGTGTGACATGGGTTCTTTCGCCTAAGCAATCGCTCCATTGTTGTCACAAAACAAAGCCACTGGCTCCAAGATACTAGGAACCACACCAAGTTCAGTCATGAACTTCTTGATCCAAACAGCTTCCTTTGCCGCTTCTGAAGCAGCAACATATTCAGCTTCCGTTGTGGAATCAGCTACGGTGTTCTGCTTAGAGCTCTTCCAACTCACTGCACCGCCATTTAGACAGAAGACATATCCAGACTGTGATCGTAAATCGTCTCTATCCGTCTGAAAACTCGCATCAGTGAATCCATTCACCACAAGCTTCACTCCCTCCATATACCAAGAACTTATCCTTGGTATGTCTCAAATACTTGAGAATATTCTTGACAGCTGTCCAGTGATCTTCACCTGGATCAGATTGGTATCTACTCGTCATGCTTAACGCGTAAGCTACATCTGGACGAGTGCAGAGCATAGCATACATGATAGATCCTATTGCAGAAGCATAAGGAATCCTATCCATGTGTTCTCGCTCAGCATGTGTCGCCGGACACTGCTTCTTGCTGAGACTAATGCCATGAGACATCGGAATGAAGCCCTTCTTGGAATCATGCATCTTGAATCTGTGCAACACCTTATCAATATAAGTGTCCTGGCACAATCCAATCAGCCTATTCGCTCTATCTCTGTAGATTCTGATTCCAAGGATGTATGCGGCTTCTCCCATGTCTTTCATGGAAAAATAACTTCTGAGCCAAGTCTTAACAGACTGAAGCAACAGAACGTCATTACCGAGAATAAGTATGTCATCGGCATACAGTACAAGAAACGCAATTCCGCTCCCACTAGCCTTCTTGTATACACATGGTTCTTCTTCGTTCTTGATGAAACCAAATTGTTTTACTATTTCATCAAAACGAAGATTCCAGCTCCGTGATGCTTGCTTTAATCCATAAATGGATTTATGAAGCTTGCATACCTTCCCAGCATTCTTAGGATCTACAAAACCCTCAGGCTGTGTCATATACACATCCTCTTCCAGAATTCCATTCAAGAAGGCGGTTTTGACATCCATCTGCCAAATCTCATAATCATAATAAGCAGCAGTTGCTAGAAGAATCTGAATGGATTTAAGCATAGCGACTGGGGAATAGGTTTCATCATAGTCAATACCATGAATTTGTTTGAAACCTTTAGCCACCAACCTAGCTTTATAAATTTGGACATTACCATCCACGTCAATCTTCTTATTGAAGATTCATTTACACTCAATGGCTTTTGCACCATTAGGTAAATCGACCAAGGACCATACTTGGTTTTCTGACATGGATCCCATTTCGGATTTAGAGGCTCCAAGCCATTTTTCGGAGTCCGGGCCCATCATTGCTTCCGCGAAGGTCGCTGGTTCGTCACTTTCAATGATCATCAGATCATTGCAGTTGGTCACGAGAAATCCATAATATCTCTCGGGTTCGTGACGGATCCTTCCGGATCTGCGAACTTCAGGCTCCACAGGCGTGGCCTCCACAGAACTTTGTGGATCCAACTGCTGCTCTTCCTCAGCAGGTTGAGCAGTCTCCTGTGCATCTTGAATTTCTTCTAGATGTACTTTACTCCCACTGCTTTTCTTAGAAAGAAATTCTCTCTCAAGAAAAGAACAGTCCCGAGCAACAAAGACTTTGTTCTCAGATCGGTTGTAAAAGTAGTATGCCTTGGTTTCCTTAGGATAACCAACGAAGTAGCATTTATCTAATTTGGGTGCGAGCTTGTCAGAGATTAAACGTTTGACATAAGCCTCACATCCCCAAATCTTCAGGAAAGACAGACTTGGAATATTCCCAGTCCACAATTCATGTGGTGTCTTTTCAACTGATTTAGATGGCACCCTATTTAGTGTAAACGCATGCGTTTCTAGAGCGTATCCCCAAAAGGATAATGGAAGATCTAAATGACTCATCATAGACCGAACCATATCCAATAAAGTTCGATTCCTCCTCTCTGACACTCCATTCCATTGGGGTGTTCCAGGAGGAGTGAGTTGTGAAACAATTCCACACTCGCTCAGATAGTCACTGAACTCTTGACTCAAGTATTCTCCTCCGCGATCTGACCGCAGAACTTTGATACTTTTGCCAAGTTGGTTCTGTACTTCATTCTTGAACTCCTTGAATCTATCAAAGGATTCTGACTTATGTCTCATCAAATAGACATATCCATACCTACTGAAGTCATCAGTAAAGGTAATGAAGTACTTGTAATTTCCTCTGGCAACAGTGCTCATTGGTCCACATACATCAGTATGAATAAGGCCCAATAAGTCACTGGCCCTTTCATTCGGTTTGTTGAAAGGGGCCCTAGCCATTTTGCCCATCAAGCAAGATTCGCATTTCTCACATGATTCAAAATCAAATGAGCCCAGAAGCCCATTACGATGGAGCCTCTGAATGCGTTTCTCATTGATGTGGCCCAAACGACAATGCCATAAGAAAGTCGGGTTTTCGTCATTTGACTTAAACCGCTTTGTATTTATGTTAAAGACAGGCATTTCTTGGTTTAAGACATATAACCCATTATCTAATGGGGCGCTACCATAAAATGTACCATTACGATGAAAAGAACAAACTTTATTCTTAATAGCAAAATCAAAATCTTCCAAATCCAAAACGGAAACTGAAATTATGTTTCTGCTAATCGCAGGTACAAAGTAGCAATTATTCAATTCTAAAACCATGCCAGAAGGTAAAGACAAATCATAAGTGCCTACGGCCAGTGCAGCAACCTTAGCTCCATTCCCGACCCGTAGCTCAACTTGTCCTTTCTTCAGCGTTCTATTGTTTCTTAGTGCCTGCATATTAGTACAAATATGAGCACCGCAGCCGGTATCCAATACCCACGAAGTAGAACTATGAGTCATAACATTAAGTTCGATAACATAAATACCTGAATCAGACGCATCATACGTCTTCTTCAGCTTCGCATAATCTTCCATGAACTTCTTGCAGCTTCTCTTCCAATGCCCTAGATGCTTGCAGTAGTTGCATTTGTCCTCCGGAGAACGCCCGGATTTGGGCTTGGGCTTGGGCTTGTCTTGACTCTCAGTCTGGACAGCTTTAGCCTTTCCCTTATCCTTACTAGGTTTCTTAAACCTTTTACCCCCTTGTACCATCAGTACATTAGGAGTTGCCTTCTTGAGATTCGGCTCTGCTGTCTTTAGCATGCCGTGCAACTCAATCAATGTCTTAGTCATGTTTTGCATGTTGTAATTCATGATGAACTGATCAAAACACGACGACAAAGACTGCAGAATCATGTCAGTGGCCAGCTCCTGGCTAATGGCACAGTCCAGTTTCCCCAGGTTATCAATGTAACCCATCATTTTAAGGACATGAGGACTCACTGGACTGTCCTTAGCCAGCTTGCAATCCATGAGAGATTTAACCATCTGGTATCTCTCTGTGCGAGCTTGCTCCTGAAATAAGGCTTTCAGGCTGTTAATCATCTCAATCGGTGACATCACGTTCTCATATTGCTTATGCAGCTCAGAGTTCATAATCACCAGCATTAGACAATTAACGTCTTTGAAATCAGCAGAATGCTTATCCCAAGCATTCTTATCTGCCTGCGTGGCATTGGAACGTGGCCTCTCGGGGAGAACTCTTGTAAGGACATATTCCTTGTTCTCCTGCCTGAGAACTATTCTCAGGTTCCGATACCATTCCAAGAAATTTGATCCATTAAGATTGTCCTTCTCAAGGACGGATCTTAGCGAGAAAGTGTTGATGTGAGTTGGGACAGACATAGCTGTAATTAAAAGAGGTTTTAGTTATGATGTTCAAGGAAATGAGAATTCTTATCCAATAAGAAAACTCGCATTGTATTCAAAACTATGTTTCCTCAGATGAATACAATGAACCAAGATCCTTACTTCACCAAAATTTGAGTGGGCGACTCGCCATCACCCAAGCTTTAGTTATCTGGGTAAGCAAATCATTGCTAATTGTACCTAGTACAACTCTTGGTCGCAGATAAGACAATCCATGTCTTACCCACTCTGATGTCTCTGGGCCCAGAACTTCTGATAGCCCAGTCAAGTAAACCAATCTCTTCAGTCTCGTGATTATTGACAGTCGCACAGCAAGTCTATCAATGATCACCTGTCTTACTCATGTAGTTGTGGATACCAAGGACTCCAAGGCTATCCAACAACGAAACGAGTCTTGACAGTAGACAAGATCGGGCAAGACATCAAGATCACTTGATATTTAGTTGAGGAAAAGAACTATTTAATCTTGATGCATATCCAATATACATCCAAGAAGTTTTTAAGTTAATTAAAACATCTAGATTCATTAAGTTTAAGTTAATCTAGAAGCAAGGAGTTAGATTTGGTTTGGTATTCGCAATTTGAGGTCCAACCATCAAATCTGCGAGTGGTGTGTCGATCGACACACCCTTGTATCGGTCGACACGACCTAACCAAAACCAAATTGGTTTTTCCGGTTTAATTCAATTGAACCGGGTCGATAACCGGTAAATCTAATTTTACCGAAATCAACCAATTAAATCGGTTCTTGACTAATTGAGATAACCAGTCCAATCTAATTGAACCAGTTAATCCAATTGAACCGACTTAACCGACATAACCATGAGAGATAACCGGTCAATCCAATTGAACCGATTAATCCTTTCGCACAGCCTGTGTCGACCGACACACCCAGTGTGTCGATCGACACATTAGGGTAACAGAAATCCGATCGCTGATCGAAACCCTAAAATTTTATAAGCGTTTCACGGTGTGTCGACCGACACACGATTAGTGTCGATCGACACTATGCGAAAACACCTGATCATCGTTTTAAAGCAGAAACTTAATCCGAGATTAATTCGTTCAAAACATGATTTAGCAGGCACAAATCTAATCAAATACATCATTATTCGGATTATATGCCTCAGATTCAATGGTTTAAACCCTAATAGCTCTGATACCACTGTTGGTAAGCCTAGAATCTAGGGTTATAGTATTGAATCATTGATCTCGTGTTTACCTCAGAGATGGCAGCGGAATGAATGGTAATCGAGATCAGCTGCGACTCAGGTGCTTCGCCTCTACCAGATACACACGCACACAAAGCTGGAAAGCCGGGATGCTAGTGCCGGATCTTGGGATCACTGAGTTTTGGTGGTTCTGCTTTCTCTGCGACAGAAAAGTGAACGGCTAGGGTTCCAGGTCGACCATATAAGCCTTTTATATAGACCTGGAATGACTAAACCGAAATTAGATTAATTCCAATTCGTTTAAGTCATGAAATTGAAACGTCAGTTTCGAAACCCGATCTGTGTCGATCGACACACCACTATAAAACTCAATATCAATGTGTATCCAATACACATCAACATGATCATTACCATAATGATCGTTCCCATATTTATGCTTCCAGTTTGCTTAGGTGTGTGACCCTATAGGATCATATAATACTGGCAGTAAGTCCACTACTTACAGATTACAAGAGGCTTCTAGCAAAGCATTGCAACCACCCAGTATTATACGAAATGTCTGATCTCGACAACCAACTATCATCAGGAGTGAGTACGAGTGTGATTTCAGGACACAATCCCAACATGGTTTTCTCTTAAAGATCCACCTGCATCCAATGATATTTCTTCCTTTAGGTTTAGGAACCAAAACTCATGTGTCATTCTTCTTTAAAAAATCTGCAGCCAATGACTACAATTTCTTATGAGGATCCCTCATAGCTTCCTTAAAATCTCTTGGCTCTGGAGGGTCACCGTCTTCAGCAGCTAGCAAAGCCATATGAACATAATCGTAAAACCTCTTAGGAGGTTTGTGCTCCCTCCTTTCTCTGTTTCTGCCAAGAATATAGCTTCCAGGACTCTCATCAGGTTGATCTGCTTTATTTTCATCTTCAGACCACAACTACTCTCCTCAAGTGACCAGATCTTATAGCCTTTAACACCTGAAGGATATCCAATGAATATACCCTTCTTTGCCCTTGGTTTAAGCTTACCATCATTAGAGTGATAGTAACATACACAACCAAACCTTCTAAAATGATCATACCTTGGTACAAAATTAGACCATACCTCTTCGGGAACTTGTCCTTGAATCACTAAAGAAGGGACCTATTAATCAAATACACTGAAGTGTTTATAGCCTCTGCCCAGAACACCTTAGAAAGACCTGACTCACTTAACAGACTTCTCACTCTTTCCAGAATAGTTCTATTCATCCTTTCCACTACATCATTCTGCTGACGAGTGTAAGGGATAATCATGTGTCTTGTAATCCCATTTTCTGAAGAGATTGTCAAATTCCCTGTTGCAAAACTCACGCCCATTATCTATTCTCTGCTTTTTGAGACTTAATGATTCTCAACCAAGACCTTCCGTTCAGAAAATTTTTCAAATGCCTAATCTTTAGTCTTCAAGAAATAAACCCAAAATTTTCTGGAAAATCATCCACCATATTTAGGAAGTAATGACACTTACCCAGTGTTGAGGAACTGTAGGTGAACCCCACAAGTCAGCATGAACATACTCTAAGCAGTGATTACTAGTATTTTGTCATGTAGAGTAGCTAGTCCTATGAGTTTTTCCAAAGATGCAGCTTACACAGAACTTTAAACTTGATACTTTAGCTTTGTCAAGATAACCTTTCTTCGCAAGTGCATCAAGCCCCTTCTGACTCACATGCCAAGCCTTATATGCCACAAGTTTGTATCATTGTCCCCACAAACTGCATGAGCTTATACCCTTAGAATCTTACCTAGAAGGAAATAGAGTTTTCTTTCCCTTCTCGCCTTAAGAACAGACCTTCCAGACTTCATAACTTCAAGCAATCCATCTTTAGAAGAGAATATACATCCTTGATCTTCAAATGTTCCCAAAGATAGCAGATTCCAGAGAAGTCAGGAAAATACCTCACGCTCTTAACCTGGATCAGATTACCTTCTGAGGTTCTTAGCTGAATGCTACCAATTCCAATGACCTTGGAAGTAGTCTCATTTCCATTCTTACATACCCAAATGTCGTTTCTTCCAAATCAATGAACCAATCTTGCATTTGTGTCATATGAAATGAGCAATTTGTATCCAAAATCCATATCTCATTAAAGTCCACAGTTTCAGGCACATTTACCTTAGAGACTGTCAATGACTCAACATACTCTACTCATGTAACCGCATATGATTCTCCAGATTTAGATTTCTTTTCTTTTCCTTATGTCCATTTTTAGGACAGTTTCTTTTGAAGTGTCCCTCTGCTCCACAAGTCCAACAAATGTTTGACTTTTTTTTTTTTACTTTCCCTTTGACTTGTTGTTATGTTGTTTTGAGCCTGAATCCTTTTGGCCTTTTTCCAAGAAGTGTTAGAGTTTGAGAACAACACCTTCCATGAGACTTACTTGCATTTCCATTTGCATTGATATCCAGCTGCTTAGAGTGGATTGTAGTAATCACCTCATCCAGAGTTACAGTATCCTTTCCATACCTGAGTGTGTCCCTCATCTGATCAAACTGCTTAGGCAGAGACTTCAGAAGCAGTATGGCCTGATGTTCATCAGAGACCTCCACCATAATATTCGCTAGATCTGTGATTATCCTCAAGAATTCATAGATATTATTATCAATAGAAACAAATGTACTCATCCAAAATCCATACAAGTGATGCTTCATATACATTTTATTTGGAAGGGATACAATATTAAACATTCCAACAACCATTTTCTCCTTAAGAACCGTCCTTAGGATCTTATTAGTTACACTCATAACTATTGTACTTCGTACCTTTCTTTGTTTCTCCACTATAGATGGATCTGTTTCCATCTTAGTATCAGAAACTTTAGCCTCCACCTCTCCTTTCTCTTTATGATCCTCAAGTTTCACTGATGGCTTTCCTTTATCTTCATATTGTTCTTCATGACTTTTCAAAACATCCGCCAGACCGAGAATTTATAGATTCTCCATTAGTCTCTCCTTCCACATGTTGTAGTCGATCTCCCCATCGAACTTTTCAATTTCGATCTTAGTCGAAGGCATCATGATTACGATCCTTGATGAATTAGTCTTGATCGATAGAGATAAGCCAAGTAGGAAACCTAGCTCTGATACCACTTCTTGAGAAACCTCATATCATATACGATCAATTCACAAGAGCTATTCCGATTGACTTAGTGCACGATTCCGATTTCGTCGAACACTTACTATGACTACACAAACGAAGATGCAAGAATGTAAGAACACATGTGAAGTTGTTATCCAGTTCAGGCGCACAAACCGCGACCCTATGTCTGGCCGAGACTTTGCTCGAAATTCACTACGGACAAAGTGATACAAACGTCGCCGAAAAATACAGAGCCACCGGAAAATATCTAACCCGAAATCTCACTTCTCTCTATTTCTCTCACCCGTGTATCTCTCGCCCGATTTTCACAAATTGATCTTAGTGCCCCTGTAAGGAAAAAATCAAGACCTTCACATCAAGCTTGATTCAAGAAGAGTTTTACTTTTAGACTCACTAATTAGGTTTACCTGTTGGAAAGGACTTTTAGAGAAATCCAGTGTTTTTTCTGGTTCGGGAGAGGTTGCATGATATATAATCTAGAAACTGTTAATTTCTTACAAAAACCAATACAAAGTGTGTTGAAGCTAACTTTAAACCAGTTCTTGATACCTGCCTGCATATTTTTAGTGATCCAAGAGAACTCTAGATTCAGACCAAACGCTTTATATTCCAAACTCCATCGAGATAAAGTGGGTTTGTCCTTGAGTACCTGCAGAGCTAAACCAAAACATCAACACCTCCAAAACTGGGGAAAAAAAATATATGTGGCATCTCCATGTTCAGTAGAAACTTGAAAGCCAACAGAGAAAGTCATTGCCTTACAGATGAACTGAATGTCTTCCATCTAGGCATCGATTCCATTGTTTAGGAAGAACACATTAGTGAACATACACCCAACTTATTGCAAATCTACGGAGGAGGATGATTTTTTTTCCCCAAATATGCACATGAGCAAACAACATATCAAAGATGTTAACAGATTCGTGGGAGGGAGTAATTGAAGAGAAACTCAAGCAGATTTGAGTCGATTTATTTAAGCGGTTGCGGAAGATGTATAAGATAATTAAGAGAGATTACGTAAACCTCATTAGCTAATAAAAACGACAGTCCGATCAGTTGAGGGGGGAAAGTTACCGTTACTGCCCATGCGAGCGAGGAATAGAAGAATCCATCTTGAAGCTCCGGAAATCCAGAAGGGTTCTCTGAGATTTGAAATTGCCATACACCTCGACCTTTACTAAGGTAATTTCGGGATAGTAGATGAAGAAAGGTTGAGTCTCGTGGTAGAAGTGAAATTTTGATGAAGGAGATGAAGAAACGTTTAGGATTTTAATTTGAGAATTTCTGGAAAGAAGGTCGATTTCAAGAGTTATCGAGTGTTGACCAAAAAAATAACAATAATCGAGTTTATAGTCTGACGTACGTGACTAACGTGGCAGCTTTTAATTAGACAACTTATAGTCTGAAATTGCCACGTGTCAGTTTTTGGGATGTTATTTTTAAGCATATGTGAATAGCATGCGGAACCTCAAGGAATAGCTTTTATGTAGGATAACTAGTATGATTCGCGCGCAATGGTACGAGCACAAATATTATTAATATCTAAACTTTCTTAAAATAAAAAAAAATTATCAATTTAATTTAACAATAATATTATTATAACAAAATTTATATCAAAATATTTGTAACTAAATATATATATATATAAGCATTAGTTATACTAAACCTCTTATTAAAACATTTTTATTTATATTATAACACACAAATTTTCTAAAAATAAAAAACATCAATTTAATTTAAAAATAATAAAATTATAACAAAATCTATATCAAACTATTTGTAATTAACTAAAGATATAAATATTATTATACTTAATCTCTTATTAAAATATTTTATAATTTATTCGGAAATAAATTATCTATAACAACCATATTTATTTATATTTAAATATATTCATAAATATTTTCACCTTTATCATTTTACTTTTTATTTTTTATTCAAGGTTAGATATATCTCATAAGTAAAATTAAAAATAAAATATAATTATATATATATATATATATATAAATATAAATTTTTTATTTAAAGTGTTTTATCTTTTATTATAATTTTTAATTTAAAATATTTGATCATTTATATTTTTTATTTAATTAATATGAATTTACTATATAGATTTGTATTATCCACAATAGTCATTGTTATCAATATTAAAAGCTCATAATTCAAAAATATTTTTTTATCGTTTTTTAATTTCTTTTTTCCGGTTAAGATATATCTCTAAAATATAATAAAACTAAATTTAAAATGAATATAATAAATAACACAATTATAAATATAAACTAAGGTTAACATAGTAAAAACATAATTTCATTAATGGTAATTTAATAATTAACCATTTTGAGAGTGAATATAAGTCCAAAAGCAGTTTCCAATTAATATAATATAAAGATATAAAGATTTGGCTATTTTCTTGTATGTGTGTAGAGAAGAAGCAATTAGTACTTTGCTATCCTTTTTTGTCAACAAGATAGTCTAATGAAAAATATTTTTCACTAATCCAAATTGGTGGCTTCGGTTTAACATTAACATGAATTGTATATAACGGTCTGAAGTGTACTGTGTGTTAGTCTATTTACCATCAAATTGCTTGTGTGCGATATGTGGAAGAGTTCAAATGCTTTGAAGTACTCTTTTCTTCCTTGGAACTCCTCTAACTGGATCGAGAAAGTTGATCATTCATCTGGTTCCGACACTATCTTCACCGATTTTAAACAGTCCATTGATATCTTATAGTTATAATTTTTGTCTCATAACCTAATGTCGTCTCAAAAAACCAAATCAGATCAAAAAGGAGGAGCAGAAATCTTTAATGGCTGATCAACCTGCAAGCAAAAAGCCGACGAGTTCTTATCGACACTGAATCAATCCAAAAGGACTTCCCCCCCCCCCCCCCGCCCCCTTTAGACACAATTACCGAGATTGGTTTCACCAAATCAACCGGTTATATCTGGTTCAAGTTGAAGAACAAGGTTCGGCACCGGTTTAACTAGAATCATCATTTTGACTAGAATAATTACTTTTACATGTTAGTAATAACGAAAACAAAACTCAACGTTGACAAATCATTTTGTATATATGTAATACCATTTGTAAACCTATAATGGAAATAATATTACCCAATTAAAATATCAGCTCAATAAAGAAAAGAAAAAATCAATGGTGATCACCCCCACATCTTCATGAGATAGCTCTTACAACTACTACTGTTGAGAGACCAAGATTCATGATCTAACCACCATCTTGGTCTCTTCTGTATTATTCTCAACGATTCTTGTTTCTGTTCTTCTTGTTCCTCGTAGGAAGATGTCTTCTTGAGATTGTGTCTGTATTCAACAACTACTTTGATACGTGTGGTTATTTTAAATAAAATAGTAAGAGTTAATCATGGTTACTTTCTAAATAACCATGGTTTACTGAGGGTTTCTATTAGGATTCATCTATATATGAGCTTGAGGATAGAGAGAGAGGGTTATCACGATAGAGAGTGATCTTCATGTTCAGGGGGAGCTGAGAGACTCCATCAATTTCTCTCAATCTTGTAACTGGTTTCTATCATCAATACAAACTTATCTTGTTCTTTCCTATTTGTTTCGTAAGTGATACGTTTATCGTATCAAATGGTATCAGAGCGAGGTCGAACTATGGGAAAGGATGCGATCGAGGTTCCGATCTTCTACGGTGAAGATCCGAAGAGTTGGGTTGCGTGGATCGATGAGTTTGCTTCTGGTCAAGGGTTTTCCGATTTTGAAACAACACAGTTCGCATACGGATTCATAGAAGGTGAAGCTCACACTTGGTATTGTGATGAACTTTCACGATCTCTGTTTTGGAGCTGGGAAAACCTCAAAACCAGACTGCTCCACCGATTTGGCAAAAGGGTAGAAGATGTGAAGAAACAGGAAGAGCCTAGCTTTATGGATCGGATGGAACAGCTAAGTCGCTTGTTGGATCGTCTCGAGAAAAGACGGATCGAGGAAGATGAAGCGAAGATACAACGTGAGGAACTGCCGATACGGAAGATCGAGATCCCTCAGTTAGTTTCTAAGCCGGTTGTAGCTGAATCTGTTCAGGAAGTAGCAGAAGAAGAAGATCTGCTAATATCCTTGGAAAAAGAAGATCCGTTTGTGGTGACTGAAAGAGACGAACAAATGGAGCACCAAGGAAAAATTATTGACAGGTATGAATCTGCCCACCAACTGTTTGTTAAAATGGCTGTGAGAAAGAAAGGAAATGTTAAGAAGAAAAAGAAGAAGAGATGGAAGAAGCTCTATCCAGATACTGAAGAGTATTTAGAGGAGAATCTGAGTTTAGAAGGGAAGGATAGCTTAGAGTTGTTGGGAATACAGATGGAGAACACAACTAACAGTGCTAGAAAGAGCTTATTGGAGTGGTGTAAGGGATTAAGTTGCAGATGGGTGCATACTCGCCAAGTTTGTGGCAAAAAGTGGCTGCTAATGTTTAGAACTAAGAAGAGAAAGAGGAAGAAACGGAAAGAGATTACAGAGAAGAGTTATACACCTTATGGAGGAACAGAACACTCCAAGAAAATTGAAAGGGCTATACTGGGCAACTTGGTAAGAAAGCTGCAATGTCATATGATGAAAGATTCTACCGGGAGAGTGAACAAAGAGGTATGTGTTGAAATGAAGATGCACCACAGCCAAGTGTTCAACAAGAGGCTGTTGTTGTTGAATGTTACCAAGAATAAGAAGAAACAGTACTTGACACGTAGGAAAAGAGCTAAGTTTCGAAAGGAGAACACGAAAAGAGAAGTGAAGCTTTGTGTGGTCAAGGAAGAAAATTGTGTTGAACGGTATCCTGACTGGTTTTTGTCTACGGTTCAAACTAAGAAGAAGAAAAAAAGTGGAATGGAGATAAACTGTCACGAGGTTGCTTCAATAGTAACGATGGAGAAATGGTTTCAAAGGCTGGGAATGAAGTTAAGAGATCAAAGGGTCAGGAGAAAGAGGAAGGTTGCTTATGGTCAAGGTAAGAGGTGTAAGTACAAATCTGAGAGAAGTAACCATCTCAACTTTATGTTTCTAATGGAGAGAAACTTCAAAAGGCAAAGCACTATGATAAAGAAAAGATATAACAAAGTGAAGTGCTGCTGGATTATGCTTAATGAGCTACTATTGTGGGAAATCCGAGTGAAGAAAAAGAAGTTACAGACTGGGCATATTATAGACTGTCTTCAACTGCCTGTGGAGCTGCTGCTGCATATAATTAATATGATAGCTGCCAAGAAGATACTCACTAAAGAGTGGAGGAAAAGAAAGAAGTTCAAGAACATATTCAAGGTTAAGAAAACGGAGAATAGAATGCTTGGTTCTCTTCACAAGGGAGATTTGAGGGATCAGTCTATGAGGGAAGAGAAACCACGTGGAACAACAAAGTATGGAGGAAGGAACACCAAGGAGGAAAGGGACTGTACCAGCAATTGTCTTCACAGGATGTTGATATTAAAACGAATGATGTTAGAGGCTGGAGAACAGTTTGTCTTCATGAAGGTATCAGGTGACATTCATAGAGCTAGCTTTGTGATGATCCTCCTTGTCTCGAATTTAATCAGTTGGGCTGCATTAGAGAACAAGAACAAGGGTCTGGTTTGGATTGACAGTTATGGGGAGACACAAGCTTGGAAATGTCTTATTATAGAGTTGAAGCTGACGTGCATATCAGGAAAAGACACGCTCACACAGACAGTCTGCTTGCTTGGTTCAATATTATCTTGGGGAGAGAAGAACAAACATGAACAAATTGAAGTAGTTCCGGATATTGGAACAGCTGCAGGAAAGGGAGGAGAAAGATCCATCGGCTTCTTGATTAAGAAGTTGTATTCCTTCTGGATACTTATTTCTGAAGATGAGATCATTGATTCTACCTCAAGTCTGAGAGTGTCTAAACACAAGGATTTTGGGGCAGTGGGAGAGCTAGTAACTGATATATATACTCTGAGTCAGCTAATTGAAAAGGAGGTGCTACAAATACAAGCAGATTCAGAAGCTGAAATGAACTATCCAAGGAATCACCCCTCTGAACAGAGAAGGCTCTCATCGCAGAGGAAGGACTCTCAAATTGCAAGGGCTCTTGGAAGTGGAGGGGTATCATCAACCTTGAGGACAAGGTTGAATTCAAAGGAGGGAGTAATGATACGTGTGGTTATTTTAAATAAAATAGTAAGAGTTAATCATGGTTACTTTCTAAATAACCATGGTTTACTGAGGGTTTCTATTAGGATTCATCTATATATGAGCTTGAGGATAGAGAGAGAGGGTTATCACGATAGAGAGTGATCTTCATGTTCAGGGGGAGCTGAGAGACTCCAATTTCTCTCAATCTTGTAACTGGTTTCTATCATCAATACAAACTTATCTTGTTCTTTCCTATTTGTTTCGGAAGTGATACGTTTATCGTATCAAATGGTATCAGAGCGAGGTCGAACTATGGGAAAGGATGCGATCGAGGTTCCGATCTTCTACGGTGAAGATCCGAAGAGTTGGGTTGCGTGGATCGATGAGTTTGCTTCTGGTCAAGGGTTTTCCGATTTTGAAACAACACAGTTCGCATACGGATTCATAGAAGGTGAAGCTCACACTTGGTATTGTGATGAACTTTCACGATCTCTGTTTTGGAGCTGGGAAAACCTCAAAACCAGACTGCTCCACCGATTTGGCAAAAGGGTAGAAGATGTGAAGAAACAGGAAGAGCCTAGCTTTATGGATCGGATGGAACAGCTAAGTCGCTTGTTGGATCGTCTCGAGAAAAGACGGATCGAGGAAGATGAAGCGAAGATACAACGTGAGGAACTGCCGATACGGAAGATCGAGATCCCTCAGTTAGTTTCTAAGCCGGTTGTAGCTGAATCTGTTCAGGAAGTAGCAGAAGAAGAAGATCTGCTAATATCCTTGGAAAAAGAAGATCCGTTTGTGGTGACTGAAAGAGACGAACAAATGGAGCACCAAGGAAAAATTATTGACAGGTATGAATCTGCCCACCAACTGTTTGTTAATATGGCTGTGAGAAAGAAAGGAAATGTTAAGAAGAAAAAGAAGAAGAGATGGAAGAAGCTCTATCCAGATACTGAAGAGTATTTAGAGGAGAATCTGAGTTTAGAAGGGAAGGATAGCTTAGAGTTGTTGGGAATACAGATGGAGAACACAACTAACAGTGCTAGAAAGAGCTTATTGGAGTGGTGTAAGGGATTAAGTTGCAGATGGGTGCATACACGCCAAGTTTGTTGCAAAAAGTGGCTGCTAATGTTTAGAACTAAGAAGAGAAAGAGGAAGAAACGGAAAGAGATTACAGAGAAGAGTTATACACCTTATGGAGGAACAGAACACTCCAAGAAAATTGAAAGGGCTATACTGGGCAACTTGGTAAGAAAGCTGCAATGTCATATGATGAAAGATTCTACCGGGAGAGTGAACAAAGAGGTATGTGTTGAAATGAAGATGCACCACAGCCAAGTGTTCAACAAGAGGCTGTTGTTGTTGAATGTTACCAAGAATAAGAAGAAACAGTACTTGACACGTAGGAAAAGAGCTAAGTTTCGAAAGGAGAACACGAAAAGAGAAGTGAAGCTTTGTGTGGTCAAGGAAGAAAATTGTGTTGAACGGTATCCTGACTGGTTTTTGTCTACGGTTCAAACTAAGAAGAAGAAAAAAAGTGGAATGGAGATAAACTGTCACGAGGTTGCTTCAATAGTAACGATGGAGAAATGGTTTCAAAGGCTGGGAATGAAGTTAAGAGATCAAAGGGTCAGGAGAAAGAGGAAGGTTGCTTATGGTCAAGGTAAGAGGTGTAAGTACAAATCTGAGAGAAGTAACCATCTCAACTTTATGTTTCTAATGGAGAGAAACTTCAAAAGGCAAAGCACTATGATAAAGAAAAGATATAACAAAGTGAAGTGCTGCTGGATTATGCTTAATGAGCTACTATTGTGGGAAATCCGAGTGAAGAAAAAGAAGTTACAGACTGGGCATATTATAGACTGTCTTCAACTGCCTGTGGAGCTGCTGCTGCATATAATTAATATGATAGCTGCCAAGAAGATACTCACTAAAGAGTGGAGGAAAAGAAATAAGTTCAAGAACATATTCAAGGTTAAGAAAACGGAGAATAGAATGCTTGGTTCTCTTCACAAGGGAGATTTGAGGGATCAGTCTATGAGGGAAGAGAAACCACGTGGAACAACAAAGTATGGAGGAAGGAACACCAAGGAGGAAAGGGACTGTACCAGCAATTGTCTTCACAGGATGTTGATATTAAAACAAATGATGTTAGAGGCTGGAGAACAGTTTGTCTTCATGAAGGTATCAGGTGACATTCATAGAGCTAGCTTTGTGATGATCCTCCTTGTCTCGAATTTAATCAGTTGGGCTGCATTAGAGAATAAGAACAAGGGTCTGGTTTGGATTGACAGTTATGGGGAGACACAAGCTTGGAAATGTCTTATTATAGAGTTGAAGCTGACGTGCCTATCAGGAAAAGACACGCTCACACAGACAGTCTGCTTGCTTGGTTCAATATTATCTTGGGGAGAGAAGAACAAACATGAACAAATTGAAGTAGTTCCGGATATTGGAACAGCTGCAGGAAAGGGAGGAAAAAGATCCATCGGCTTCTTGATTAAGAAGTTGTATTCCTTCTGGATACTTATTTCTGAAGATGAGATCATTGATTCTACCTCAAGTCTGAGAGTGTCTAAACACAAGGATTTTGGGGCAGTGGGAGAGCTAGTAACTGATATATATACTCTGAGTCAGCTAATTGAAAAGGAGGTGCTACAAATACAAGCAGATTCAGAAGCTGAAATGAACTATCCAAGGAATCACCCCTCTGAACAGAGAAGGCTCTCATCGCAGAGGAAGGACTCTCAAATTGCAAGGGCTCTTGGAAGTGGAGGGGTATCATCAACCTTGAGGACAAGGTTGAATTCAAAGGAGGGAGTAATGATACGTGTGGTTATTTTAAATAAAATAGTAAGAGTTAATCATGGTTACTTTCTAAATAACCATGGTTTACTGAGGGTTTCTATTAGGATTCATCTATATATGAGCTTGAGGATAGAGAGAGAGGGTTATCACGATAGAGAGTGATCTTCATGTTCAGGGGGAGCTGAGAGACTCCAATTTCTCTCAATCTTGTAACTGGTTTCTATCATCAATACAAACTTATCTTGTTCTTTCCTATTTGTTTCGGAAGTGATACGTTTATCGTATCAAATGGTATCAGAGCGAGGTCGAACTATGGGAAAGGATGCGATCGAGGTTCCGATCTTCTACGGTGAAGATCCGAAGAGTTGGGTTGCGTGGATCGATGAGTTTGCTTCTGGTCAAGGGTTTTCCGATTTTGAAACAACACAGTTCGCATACGGATTCATAGAAGGTGAAGCTCACACTTGGTATTGTGATGAACTTTCACGATCTCTGTTTTGGAGCTGGGAAAACCTCAAAACCAGACTGCTCCACCGATTTGGCAAAAGGGTAGAAGATGTGAAGAAACATGAAGAGCCTAGCTTTATGGATCGGATGGAACAGCTAAGTCGCTTGTTGGATCGTCTCGAGAAAAGACGGATCGAGGAAGATGAAGCGAAGATACAACGTGAGGAACTGCCGATACGGAAGATCGAGATCCCTCAGTTAGTTTCTAAGCCGGTTGTAGCTGAATCTGTTCAGGAAGTAGCAGAAGAAGAAGATCTGCTAATATCCTTGGAAAAAGAAGATCCGTTTGTGGTGACTGAAAGAGACGAACAAATGGAGCACCAAGGAAAAATTATTGACAGGTATGAATCTGCCCACCAACTGTTTGTTAAAATGGCTGTGAGAAAGAAAGGAAATGTTAAGAAGAAAAAGAAGAAGAGATGGAAGAAGCTCTATCCAGATACTGAAGAGTATTTAGAGGAGAATCTGAGTTTAGAAGGGAAGGATAGCTTAGAGTTGTTGGGAATACAGATGGAGAACACAACTAACAGTGCTAGAAAGAGCTTATTGGAGTGGTGTAAGGGATTAAGTTGCAGATGGGTGCATACTCGCCAAGTTTGTGGCAAAAAGTGGCTGCTAATGTTTAGAACTAAGAAGAGAAAGAGGAAGAAACGGAAAGAGATTACAGAGAAGAGTTATACACCTTATGGAGGAACAGAACACTCCAAGAAAATTGAAAGGGCTATACTGGGCAACTTGGTAAGAAAGCTGCAATGTCATATGATGAAAGATTCTACCGGTAGAGTGAACAAAGAGGTATGTGTTGAAATGAAGATGCACCACAACCAAGTGTTCAACAAGAGGCTGTTGTTGTTGAATGTTACCAAGAATAAGAAGAAACAGTACTTGACACGTAGGAAAAGAGCTAAGTTTCGAAAGGAGAACACGAAAAGAGAAGTGAAGCTTTGTGTGGTCAAGGAAGAAAATTGTGTTGAACGGTATCCTGACTGGTTTTTGTCTACGGTTCAAACTAAGAAGAAGAAAAAAAGTGGAATGGAGATAAACTGTCACGAGGTTGCTTCAATAGTAACGATGGAGAAATGGTTTCAAAGGCTGGGAATGAAGTTAAGAGATCAAAGGGTCAGGAGAAAGAGGAAGGTTGCTTATGGTCAAGGTAAGAGGTGTAAGTACAAATCTGAGAGAAGTAACCATCTCAACTTTATGTTTCTAATGGAGAGAAACTTCAAAAGGCAAAGCACTATGATAAAGAAAAGATATAACAAAGTGAAGTGCTGCTGGATTATGCTTAATGAGCTACTATTGTGGGAAATCCGAGTGAAGAAAAAGAAGTTACAGACTGGGCATATTATAGACTGTCTTCAACTGCCTGTGGAGCTGCTGCTGCATATAATTAATATGATAGCTGCCAAAAAGACACTCACTAAAGAGTGGAGGAAAAGAAAGAAGTTCAAGAACATATTCAAGGTTAAGAAAACGGAGAATAGAATGCTTGGTTCTCTTCACAAGGGAGATTTGAGGGATCAGTCTATGAGGGAAGAGAAACCACGTGGAACAACAAAGTATGGAGGAAGGAACACCAAGGAGGAAAGGGACTGTACCAGCAATTGTCTTCACAGGATGTTGATATTAAAACGAATGATGTTAGAGGCTGGAGAACAGTTTGTCTTCATGAAGGTATCAGGTGACATTCATAGAGCTAGCTTTGTGATGATCCTCCTTGTCTCGAATTTAATCAGTTGGGCTGCATTAGAGAACAAGAACAAGGGTCTGGTTTGGATTGACAGTTATGGGGAGACACAAGCTTGGAAATGTCTTATTATAGAGTTGAAGCTGACGTGCCTATCAGGAAAAGACACGCTCACACAGACAGTCTGCTTGCTTGGTTCAATATTATCTTGGGGAGAGAAGAACAAACATGAACAAATTGAAGTAGTTCCGGATATTGGAACAGCTGCAGGAAAGGGAGGAGAAAGATCCGTCGGCTTCTTGATTAAGAAGTTGTATTCCTTCTGGATACTTATTTCTGAAGATGAGATCATTGATTCTACCTCAAGTCTGAGAGTGTCTAAACACAAGGATTTTGGGGCAGTGGGAGAGCTAGTAACTGATATATATACTCTGAGTCAGCTAATTGAAAAGGAGGTGCTACAAATACAAGCAGATTCAGAAGCTGAAATGAACTATCCAAGGAATCACCCCTCTGAACAGAGAAGGCTCTCATCGCAGAGGAAGGACTCTCAAATTGCAAGGGCTCTTGGAAGTGGAGGGGTATCATCAACCTTGAGGACAAGGTTGAATTCAAAGGAGGGAGTAATGATACGTGTGGTTATTTTAAATAAAATAGTAAGAGTTAATCATGGTTACTTTCTAAATAACCATGGTTTACTGAGGGTTTCTATTAGGATTCATCTATATATGAGCTTGAGGATAGAGAGAGAGGGTTATCACGATAGAGAGTGATCTTCATGTTCAGGGGGAGCTGAGAGACTCCAATTTCTCTCAATCTTGTAACTGGTTTCTATCATCAATACAAACTTATCTTGTTCTTTCCTATTTGTTTCGGAAGTGATACGTTTATCGTATCATACTTGTTCAAAAACTTCGATCTCAAACATGTTCATTTTCACCATAGGGTTTATGTGATCCCTCACAAACGCAAACGCCAACTGGTCTCGCGGGTTAAACGCTTCTAACTCGTTGAACATGAAGCATGAGAAAAGATTGCTTCTTATTCCGTGTTTTCTCAGTATCAACGCAGTGTCTGGTACATCTATTTCAAATAAAATGTCAACATCATCAAGGCACATTGTATAAGTGCGCTGATCACTATATTTAATATGACAAATTTGATTTTTTATGAACGTTAATACCCAATGAATATAAAACTTGTAAATATAGTGTTAATATTTTATTTTTTTTTTTTTATTTTTTTTTTTTTTTGATTAACCTGGGGGTATCCCGGGCCTATGGAGGGGCCCAGACTAATCCCCAAGGGGAGGTGCAGCCCACGGATAGACCCTCTCTCCGGGTATGCAAATGGGCCGTAAACAATGGGCCCATATCCGTGTGGGTGAGCAGAGGAGGCATTTTTGTTTCCGCCTGGGCTCGAACCCGGGAATGGTGTTTACCACCCCGAGCCCCTCAACCACTTGGACTACCTCAACCGCTCAAAAGTATTTTTTACAATCGCAGTCATACTAAAACTTAAGTCCAGACTTATCTTTGAGACCTATTAAAATCTGGGTATTTTTGCCACGTAAAACGTCTTCAAGTGTCCAAGTAGAGTGTTTTGATAATTTAACACTAAAAAAAAAAAAATCAATTTATGGCTTAGATGAATATAGCCAACCCTCAACAAAGTGGAAATCAATATGCTACAACCTCTTGGTTTATTATCCATAAGAAAATGTAAATATGCTTAGTCGAGGTTCATTTCTATGCATTTAAATGACGTAAGAAACATCTCTTGGATCTACCAAAGCCATAGAACAACTTGTTATTGGACTCTCACTTCTATCTCTATCTCATATTCTCATTGATATTATCATATGGAGTGTAGACCACGTCGTGATTCTTTGATTGCAACTATGATTATATATTTATATATATTTATTCTAAAGGAATATTTCTAACAATCAAACAAATAAATAAATAAAATCTACAGCTAAGCAAGAACACATGTTTTATTATCCATTTTAATCTAAAATGTGTTGTTTGTAATCTTATTTTCTTATTCATATATTCCACAATTTATATAACAAAATGAACTACTTGATAATATTAATTAATACTACTTTATCACTAGAAGATCAATTACCTCTACAAATTGAATCACTGAAAGTATGGTTTTCATGATTACCCTGACTTCATTTTTGAAAAGCCACAAGCAAAAAGAGCATAACATAACCGCTTAAAAGCCAATCTTCATGCATAGAAGACATGACCCTCTAGTCTTTATTGCAAAGTAATATATTAGAGTACACACCAACATTCTGGAGAACGGAAGGTATATGTTTTTCTAAAGATGATTACCCTTAAGATTATTAACACACTTAAGAGTGAGAGTAGTACTCTAAGTCTCTAACTATATATTATACATAAATCGAACCTTCTAACAAAGAAGTTACGTACTATATATATATATATATATATGTACGAAATTAATAGTTTGTACTTTACTCTATTAAATTTTGTTTGTATAGAACCTTACCTAATTTTCCTAACTATAGGTAAAGACAACTAATCTATTATATAATTAGAGAAATTCTCTCCCTCTCATGCAGCCACGTCACTTTTTATGGTTTTGGGCCTTCGCTTAAGCCTACTTATCATTAACGATGCTTATGGCCCACCACTTCACCCGACCTCTTTCTGACCTTCCCACTTCCTCCCTCCCCAGCTAGCTAATCACCAGACTCCTCTCTCTATTACATGTCCTCAATAACTCCCCAGATCCTTCAATTAAGCTTAATAGCATGTGGAACTCCTTTGCTCTCATTCAGTTTCTCAAGCCCTTCACATCTGTTCGCTTCATCTCCATGGGTTATTCTTAAAATACGATATGATTCAGGTATAATGTCTTTTGTTACCTCAATTTTGATTACGATGGAGGAGTTAGTTGATTAGAGTTGTATATGAGAGAGTCTCGATAACAAATACATTCACTCTCTTAGAATAAAAAAAACTTAAGCTCCCTAAACTTCATCTTCTCCATTTCGTTTTATATCATACAGATATTGATTTCCTCCACCTTTTCATCCAGAGACTCAGCGAGTCGACGATGGTGAGGAATCAAGTCTTCTCTTGCAAGGGAAGATCTGTTCGTAAGGTGACACAAAGACGACGTCGATTGTGCCTCCTGCGGCGGCGGATGGATTTCTGGTGAGCCATGGGAGCGTAATTGGCGAGCCGATCGGGAGGGAAGTAGCATTTAATTATAAAAGTGATCCGAAATTTCCACTTTCAGGATTCGAAATCAAATGGAAGAAAATTTGTTAGGCATTTGTGGGTTTGATTCTTCCAAGAAATATCGATCAGAAGAACTTGAAGTACCAGCCGGGTTAGTTTCAAAAATATATCTTTCTTCGATTGGATTTAGCTTAAAGTTTTGATTTTTAGGGTTTATGAAGGTGTATTTAATTTCTTATCAAATGCCATTTTTGGGTTCCTAAGATCTCTTGAATTTTTTTTTTAAATAATGGTGAAATGACAACTATTATCTATACTGGTTGAAAGTTGAAACTAAATTTTCTCACTTTATCGGATTTTGTTGTGCTAATAGATTTTTTGGTGATGGTCAATTTCCTGTTAGGTTCTTGTATCGAGTTTGAAGATGTTGAAGAAGATGATGATATGGCAGTGGAGTATCCGTGCCCGTTTTGCTCAGTTGATTATGATTTAGCTGAATTGTGTCACCATATCGGCGAAGAGCATCAATTAGATGCAAAAATGGGGTAATTACAATTTATATATCCATCTCGATTATTGTTCTGTTAATTAAACATTGAGGCTTCACATGAATGAGTTAGTAGTCGAATTGTTCACTGTCCTTTAGTGCTTACTTTAGCAGGTAGGATTGTAACTTGGATTATTCGCTTTGATGATATGAAAAGACATTGCAGTTGTGAATTTTCTGGAGTGGGAAATGTTGTGGCTCAATCCTCAAAACCTTTCGGAGCTTAAAAAGCAAGGGACCTTTAGAAACTTAGACACGTTCAGGAATCTTTGAAATTAAATTTGTCTTTTGGTGATAGATGAATGTGATAATTTCTTACACATCAGCTTTGGTTGTCATGCACGTATGTCCATGTAGCAGACGAGTGAAGATGCATATGGTTCATCACATTACCACGCAACATAGAGATGTTCTGAAGATCATCATCTCTAAAGTAACAAGTGCTCTTTACTTTCTTTTAACCTAACCAGTTAATCCTCTGAAGCAGGAGATTTTGTGGTACTGAATGATGCAACAAGTATCGTGGGTCAATGTGTAATCCAGTTAGCTACGCTCCGTAAATCAATACCATCAACATTATTCGTGACAAGTGTTTTCTATATTATGGATCATATTTAAGATATTTTCATTATGAACATTCAAAGCGGCTCTGGCCAAGTTAATTATGTCTTCTGCTACTGATTTTAGGGCTGGGTCGGATGAAGCAAGAGAGAATCAGAATGCTCTAGGTGCAGACAGCTGTTTTCAGAGAGTCAACTGAATGTAAAGAACGTGAAATGTCTTCTGGTAAGATTGAAGTCTAAGAGTTAGATAGCAGAAACTTTGAGCGAACCAAGTTTGCATCAAATATATACGCTTAACATATGTATGTGTGGTCCATGGAAAGATACATGAACCAGATCTGGGATTCAATTTGTGTTGGTGGCAATGTTGCTACTCTCCTGCTCAAGTTTCTGATGTGCACCAAACATTCCCCTTTTGTGCATTTTCATTTGACTTCACGCCGTGTTGAAGGTTGTGTAAATATAAGTATACCAGGGAAGGAGGAACCATGGTAACATTTGGTGGGATGACTAAGACAATCACAGTGTCAACAATATCTTTCATTTGTAAGGTAATGGACATATAGGTCTTTTGGACAAGTTAAATTGACATCGTGTAAAGTTAAACTAATCACATGATGATTTTATATTGCACTGATTAAAATGATCACAGTATCACATTTAAACAATGCTAGATTTAATCAAACTTTTGTTTACTTTAGTTTTTTATATTTATTCTAAAGAGTTGGATTCTCCTCACTAATTTTTGTTAACTTTAACTCATTGCATACGTTAACCGAATTGTGTTGTTAAAATAACTCAACACTTAAGTATTTTACCGCATTCAATTATATCATTTGGACCACTACAAATAGCGAAAGAAAAAAAAAAGCATGGTCTTATTTAATATTTATTTTATGAAGTTTAGAAACTGGATTAATTCACTCTCATAAAAAACACATAAACCCGGTCCAGAATTTTTTTACAAAACCATGAAACACAAAACTTATACATATTTACAATGGAATATACAGAAATATTTCTTTCTAAAAGTATAAAACCAGTTTTAATTTTTTTTTAAAATTAATCCTAAACTTTTAAATAGTCAAACATATCATTTATAATAAAAACTTGGATAATAGTGTTTTCTTTCTTAATTTCAATAATAGTGTTTATATTTGTTTCTCAGTGTTGGACTATTAGTTTGTTTGTTTAGGGCCTTCCCTCTCATTAGCATTGGGATTTCTCTAATTTTTGTTTCTGATTTCTACCACTGAACAAATATTGGGTAACAATGATTGATTAGTTTACTAGATCAGAAGAAGGGATATTTTGGATGTTAAAGATTAATTTTTTCTATGTGAAAAGAATCCATAGCTTAGTTCACCATCTGAAGGAAAACAAAACCCAAATGTTACTGTGATTGCAAAAGAAACAAACTATATTTCATCTGAAGGAAAACAAAACCAAAATGTTACTGCGCGAATGCAACAGAAACAAACTATATTTGCAATTGTTGGTTCTCAAGAATCTCAACACTGTAAAATAACATAAGCATTGGTCTTTGAATGTCTTATGCTAATCAAACAACTATAGGAGACTGCTACTTCTCAATCTTTTGTTAAAATATTAAGCTAAACATTAAATGTCATACAATCATTTAATTATTTTACACATATCTCCTTCATTTTTTTAGAAATCCGGTTCAACGCCACCGTTGAGAATGAGAAGGTCATGAAAAATAGAGGACCAAAACTAATTATATTTGCATGAAAAACATATATGACAGAATAAAAGCTAAAGAAATGGCGACTGGTAGACAATCAAGTATGCCAAGACTGTAGTTACTCTATACAAATATTTGGAGAAACTTAAATATTGGACAATACTAAAAACAAAGAGGACAAGTGTTCCTTTCGAATTTTTTCAAGAGTAACTAACGGTTGGGTTTAGTATGTTTTGAAACTTTAACATTAGACGAACAGTTACATGTGAAATTTAGATGTTGCAGTAATACTCTTTCTGTTTAAAAAAAAAAATAAAACTTGAACATGAACAAACTCTCAAACCAAAATTCATGTGGGCAATTTTTTAAAAATACAGACAAATACGGGGAGACCAACTAACAAATAAAAGAAAGAAGAACCAAACAAATACCACATACATCAACAAACTACAAACGAGAAAGTCAACTAGTATATCATTAATTAAACCTTTAAAAGGTTTAAAGCTTGTTCGTTACGATATAGTGAAGATTTTAGAGAAAAAAACATAAAATAACACAAAACATATTTTGTCATAAATATAGCACTAAGAAAAATAAATAACATTTTAGCATTATTTAGATTACAAAGACTTTTATATTATTATAAAATTTATGGTTTAGGGTTTATTATTTAAAGTTTAGGGTTTATTATTTAGGGTTTAGGGTTAGGGTTAATTTAGTCTTTATCCTTTTAATGAATGCTATTTTTTTTTTCCTCCTTGTTGCTATATTTATGACGATGCATGTTTTTATGCTATTATTACGATTTGCCCAAGATTTTATTACCTGTGTGATATGGCATTTTATGAGAACTCCAAGGCTTCAAACCATGCTCACAATAAGCCTCCATTTGCATCCTTAGCCCATCAACGTCTCTCCATTTCTTCCACCTAGCAGTAGCCATAGCCTCCTCCATTGTATTTACAAAAAATGGATGTTTAGATATTGCTATATCGACATCAGGCACTACCAACATCGAATGAATTAGAAGTAGTGGATCGATCATGAGCTGTATTTTTGCGTCGATCCATATACTGAACTTTGAGTTTGGAAACAATCTATGTATCAGATACTTTGGTATAACCCCGTTCATAGCCGGATTAGGGTATAGGTTTTCAGACTTTGAGATTTTGATGATTTTCCATACGCCTACTCTGTAATTTATTGGATTGTTTTTCGGGATGACATTGTGGTAGAAGAGAGAGTTTAGTGTTTTGTCGTCGATGAACATGTAGAAACAAACGGTTTCTAGGGTTTTAACTCCAAGTCCTACTGGTTGTCTGATTTTGTCATGGTCGTTAAAAATGGCTGATGCAACTACTAGTCCACATTTCTCCATCTCAGCTCTATCTACCATAACAGAGAAAATAGTTATATATATTTTATTGTCAACTACAAAAATAGTTATATATATATTTATATTTGACCAAAATTGTATTGTATATGAATAAGATGGTTTTTTTTAATAAGAATCTAGAAGTTCTTCCACTACAAAAAAAGTCCACATTGATAGCACAATTTTATAGCACGTTTTTCTGAACTGCTATGGAAGATGACCTTATAATTTTGGTTATTATATCATAGCATTTGATAAACGTTAAGACATGATTTTACTAAGCGGGAATCTAAAATCACTTAGTCCGCCAAACATTTAGCTAAATTTTATATTTTGGCTCTCATCTTTCATTTTCCCTCTTTCTCGAAAACCCTAAGACAAAACCCAACTAGTAAGACCTAAATAAACTTTAAAAAAAAACTAGAAAACTATTCAATTTCTCTCGTGTCTCTGAGATTCCCATGTCTCTATAACCCTAAACTACCAGCCTTCTTCAACCCGGATCTCAGCAGAATTCGATTTTGTTGTCGAACAAAAAAATAAAAGCTTTGATTTTACTCTCCTATTCTCACCCTTTCTCTTCCAAAATTAGTGCTCGATGACTGAAAACTGCGACGCGAAGACATGAACACGGAGATGGACCAAATCTACAAGATCGTTGTCAGAAATCTTATGGCTTTCAATCCAAATCAAAAGTTCCCTTATGCTACTTCAAGGTTCGTCTTTCTCTCCTTTTTCGTCTTATCTTCGTGAAGCTCGTGTTGAGCTCTTTAACGACGGCCTGAATTTTTTTTATGATTGTCGAGAGAAATTACACAGGAGGAAGAGAGCGTTACGGACAAGGAGGTACTGAGATCGAAATTGACCATGGAGAAAGTGGCAGCTTCTAAGCAGTACATCTAGAATCACGACAGAGCTCATACGAAGAATATCCAGGAGAGGAAAAAGAGGTAGAAATCATCTCTAATTTCGTCTTAATCTTCATTCGCTTTTCACATTAAAGAGATTTGATATTTAGAATATCATTTTCATTTTGTTTTGGTATTTTGGATACATTATTTAGGGCAAATTTAGCTGTGTGAGCTTGGTAAGCTCTTAACTTGTCTTGCGAAGCCATTGCTTTATGGCTAGGGAAAAATCACTCAAAGTTTTCTGTGAAACATTGGGAAAAAATGATTTCAAGTGCTGAATTTCTTGCAACATTTTGCTGAGTGTTGAAGCTATTGAAGATACGCTTGATAATGTGGGTCTATTTGTCAAATTGTTTGCTTAATTCATTTTTCAGCTTCTCCTATTCTCTAGGAACTTTTCAACTCAACGGAAATTTTGATCAATAGGCCACTGAAATAGTTGTGTCTACTTACCATGTATTATTGTTTTTTTTTCTCAGAAACTGTATGTATTATGGATCCTTTAAATGGCCTCTGATGCCAGTTTTCTACTTTCAGGCTGTTGTGCTTCTGCTGTTCAACACAACAGACAAATTAGGCTACACTGATATCCTAACTCAACTGAACCTAAGCCACAAAGATCTATGAATAGTGAGGTTTCTTCATTCCTATATGTGCTAAATACAACATTCTTCAAGCACAAAGACTGTTTATCAGGCTGTTCAACTCCAAATTCAGCGATAGAATGTGCAGAATAAAGGTTTGTGACACTCAAAACTTCATGGTTTCAGACAATCTCATACATGGCCCATAGTGTGGTTGGAACACAAAGCATTCTCGTTTTAATACAAGTGTCTTACACAAAGACTTTTAAAAGTGTTTCTTGATTCTGATACACATTTGTTGCTTCAGGTTCTGGATTGGATGTTGGGTAAGGGACATGGTGTTCTTTTACGGAGATCCAACACATAATTGGGCTCATTCTGGTACATATCTTTCATATCAGTACTTTTATAATAATGAAGAGTACTTACTTATGAAGGCTTATGACCTTTTCCTCTTACGCTTTCTTGTTTGTTGGAAATCAGGACCCGCTTGATTACTTTGAATCTCGACAAGGAAACGTTCTCAATGAAAATAGAAGAGCAGGGGCGTTAAATAGAAGCTTATGGATTGTTATTTTAGAGTTAACAGTCTTTGTTATGTTTGTCCTCTTGTCATAGATTCAACCAGTAGAGGAGTTCTACAAGAAGCCTGGGAAGTTGTTAGAGTTTGAGTTACCAGGGGGAATTCCACAATCATGGCCAAGGCTCCTTAGAGCATTACACCTTGAAGACCTCGAGATAAACGGTCTGCAATATTCATAAACTTGTTCTACATTCTTTGCTCGAGCAACATTAGATGTGTAGGTTCTTATGTTTATTTTAACAATGTAAGACTTATTTTTGATTAATATAATATTTTTGTTATATATGTTGATGATTTATGAGATATAAAATTATGTAAATCAAATTGTAATATTTTGTAAAACAAAATTCAAATTAAAAAAAAAAATATATATATATATATATAACGATAAAAATATGCTATAATATTAAATAAAATAGCACTAAATACGTGTTATATTAAAACAGTGCTATAATAGAACGAATTATATGATAGCATGTCAAAAACGCTATTGTATGGGTGGCATCTATTATAGCTGCGGATGTCATAGCATTTATGAAAACGCTATGTATAACGTATCATAGCAGATGTTTCGCGCTAAGAATGTAGATATTTCTTGTAGTGTTCTTTGAGAACCCCTCAACCTTCTCTCTCGTATTTTTACCTATTTTATATTTATTTTATATTTAATTAATTTAAGAACTTCACTTAAGAAACCTTTGTTGGAGGTGCTCTAAGTAAGCTTATCAGTGTCTCGATTAACCGTTTAGGCTCCGAAACGTGACAGTAAATACAACTAACAAGCGATAAGAATATGGTTTTAAATCTTTTAAAATAAAATGCTTAAAATTTTGTCTACTAACAATAGAAAACGAAAAAAGCTCCAATATATACAAGAAATGCAAAAAAGAAATATAATTATATACCGTTATGATCCAGTTTTTCTCCGGTTTACTCGGTGTTTTAAGTTTTGACTGAGTTATAATTCATAAACCGGTTAGCGAATATCTATCTACTTAAAAATGATGGATGATATCTCACCGGAATTGCTGACCGGAAAATCTCTGAAGAAACCACATGGAACTTCAACGTCATTGTACGAATGATTGTAATAAGAAAATCTCATCTGAGTACTGAAATTTCCACCGAAAGTTTCGCCTTTTCCCTTAATGTATCTCAAATTATCCGATGATGATGAATCGCTGCAAATACTCTGTATCTCATTCACCACTGTCCAGTAATCTGGTTCACATAAAACAAATATAATTTCCAAATCATTACTCATTAACAAATATTAATCCACACCCATCGTATAGAAAATCAAAGTGAATTTTAATGATTAATTAGTTACCTGAGAAGAAAACAGGGGAAGAGCAAGAAGATCTGTGAGTGGGAAGAGCGTATTTGTGTTCACCGTAAGAAGAAGGATAAGAGAACATTTTTGTTTGGATCGGATCGAAGGGTGAATGTCGAAAGATGCATTGGTTTCTTGAGATAGAGACGTAGAGAAACAGATAAAGTGTAGTGAATAGGTAGACAAGTGAGAAACAGAGGAGCTTTGATCGGACACAAAGAGGCGGAGATGCGGTGATTCTGATGATTTTTCTCATCGGAAAGAGATTTATTGTTTATTATTTATTCATTTTGGTATACTTCAGGACATTTAGTGTTGGTGATGAAGAAGAAGCAAAGGGAGGATCTTTCATTTGAGTTTGTGCTGAAAATTTCAACTGGAAGTTAGAAACTTAATCAGCTTTTTGTGGTGAAGTTTTACTGGATAAAATCATATATTATTTACTTCTTCTTTTTTGACATCAAAAGCTCCATTTTATTAAGGATTCGGTGTTCGACTTTCCTCAAGAAAAAGCTAATCGGGAACCGATTAACTTACATGGGAAAATAAAAGGCCACGTGCTCTAGCTTTCTTAGCAAGACTATCAGCACGGGTATTAAACTTTCTACTAACATACTTAATACAAAAACTAGGAAAGAAAATCTTAAGAGCGCGGAAGTCTTCCAATTCCGACGAGAAGGAGTGCCACTCCATTGGATCCTCGAGCATACTAATGAGTTCCACACAATCCGAGAAGAAGCAAGCGCTAGTCAGCTGAAGTTTCTGAAGACACTGCATAGCCCAGAGGAGGGCGTCGAGCTCGGCATGAAGGGGAGAGAGACTTCTTCTGGATCCCTTAAGACCCAAATGCACAATCTCAAGTCCTTGTTGGACGATCCACCCTTGTCCGCTTATCGAATCAGATTCAACCCAAGAACCATCAATGAAGCATGAGAGACATACTCGTGAAAGGGTAATAGATGAATAAATCCTTTGCGAGGAATTTGTGAGAAGATTCTCATCTTCCTCCGTATTAGCCTTTCGCCATGCTTCTTCTTCAAGTATAGCTTTCTCTAGAGTCAGTCTAGGATCTTCATTAAAATTCTCAAATACTTTCCTATTGCGAGTCTTCCAAATAAACCACATAAGCCATGGAAAGAAGCTTATGGAATCCTCAGAACCCATCATCTCTTTCGCTCTCCAAAAGAGGAAGTCCATATTAGTAAACACCGAAGAGGATGGAAAGATATGAGGGGCAGATGGAATAGGCGAAAGTGCCCACACTTGACGAGCTGGGGGGCACTCAAAGATAGCATGGTTAATAGTCTCTTTCTTTGCACCACATCTGGGGCAAGTGGAATCTCTGCCAATATGGCGATATGTAAGAGAGAAACAAGTGGGTAAGAAACCCGACAAACATTGCCACACGAAATGTTGAATTTTCCGAGTGGTTTTTAACTTCCAAACTTGCGATGTAAGTACCGTAGTACTTGGTCCCTGAGAAGGGGGTTCGCAAGCCGGGCGAGAGAGAGCTCTCGCGACCCAATAACCGGTTTTTACGGTGTAGTTTCCGGATTTGGTATAGGTCCAACAATAACTATCTCTCGAGACTAACTTGCTCAGATGTAAGCCCAAAATGAGGGAGATGTCTTCTGGTGGAAAGAGCTCTCGAAGACGGTCTACTTTCCACTGTTTTGTTTCAAAATTAATAAGTGAATTCACATATAAATGTGGATCAGTCTCATTATTGATACTTCTCGGTGCACGAGCCGGACAGTCGGGAATCCAAGGTTCGCTCCAAACTCTAGTGCCGAATCCCGATCCTATAGTCTTCCATAAACCTGATACCAATAGGGGTTTAGCTGCCATCAAACTTCTCCAACCGTAAGAGGGTCTATTTGAGACTTGTATCTCTAAAGGGCTTGAGTACTTAAAATATAGCCCTTTTAGGATTCTACTCAGAAGTGAGTCTGAAAATTTGAGAATTCTCCAAAGTTGTTTCGCAAGAAGAGCTAGGTTTTGTTCTTCCAATGCTCAGAACCCTAGGCCTCCTTTAGAGGTTGGGCAACATAGTTTATCCCATGCCACCCAATGGATACCCTTACTATTAGCATTGGAGCTCCACCAATAATTGGAAATTACACTTCTTAATTTGGAACATACCGATTTCGGTAGAAGATAACACGACATCACATAATTCGGAACCGCTTGGGCTTGTGATTTAATAAGAACTTCTTTGCCTCCCCGAGACAAGAATTTTGAGGACCAAGTACTAGCCCGGTTCTGCACTCTATCTCTGACAAAGGCAAAGGTTTGTGCCTTCGAGCCATTGATCTGCTCTGGTAGACCGAGATATGAACCCATCCCTCCTTCTTGAGAAATACCGATGATTCTTTTGATTTCACCTTTCCTTTCGTGAGGGACATCATTACCGAACATGATAGAAGACTTAGAGAAGTTAATTTGCTGTCCAGAAGCTTCTTTGTATGTTTTAATAATGTCTATAAGCTCCTTACTCTCTTGTATTTTCGCTCTACAGAAGAATAGACTATCATCAGCAAAGAGAAGATATGACGTCGGAGGGCTGGCTCTAGCTACCCGAAGTCCCTGGATCCTCCCATTCATCTCCGCTTTCCGGATAAGAGAAATAAGGCCTTCGGTGCATAAGACAAGAGGAATGGGGAAATAGGGTCGCCTTGGCGTATACCACGGGATGGTCTAATATGTCCACTAGGCACTCCCTTGAGGAGGATTCGGTATGAGACTGTAGTCACACAATACATAATCCAACCAATCCATTTTGGGTCAAAACCCAAATGTCTCATAATAGAGGAGAGGTATGACCATTCGACTTTATCATAAGCCTTACTCATGTCGGTTTTAAGGGCCATGAATTTTTTACGACATGAGGGATTAGATCGGAGTGCATGAAAATTCTCTTGTGCTATAAGGATATTATCTGTAATTAGTCTCCCTGCTACAAAGGCAGATTGGGCCTCGGAAATTAATTCCGGAAGGATCTTCTTTAATCTCAAGCTCAAGATCTTTGATATAATTTTATAGCTCACATTGCAGAGGCTGATTGGACGAAAACCTGTCATTTCCCTAGGTTTATCTCCTTTCGGGATCAAGCAGATATTTGTCTCATTCAATCTTGGATCGAAAGATCCATTCGTGAAGAAATCCATAATAGACTGAGTTAGTTCTGGACCCACCAAATCCCAGAACTTTTGGTAGAATAATGCCGTCATTCCATCTGGACCATGAGTCTTACTAGGATTTAATGAGAATAATGCCTTTCTAATTTCTTCACTCGATGGATTCCGAGTTAACTCGGCATTCATAGTAGGAGTGACAATCTCAGGAATGTCCTGGAAGAGAGGGTTCAGATCGCCAACAGAAGAAGATGTGAAGAGAGCATCGAAATATCCTACTGCAACTCTCTCAATTCCTTCCTCATCGTCTACCCAACATCCATTAGAGTCTAAAAGTCCTAGGATCCTATTCCTTGCTCTCCTTTGTTTTGTGATGGCTTGGAAAAATTTGGTAAAGTTATCTCCAAACCGAAGCCAAGTCGTCCTACTCTTCTGCTCCCAGAAGGCTTCTTCCTCCTTGTAGATTGCCAATAGTTCACCTTTTAATACAAAAATTTCCTCCGTAGAGATAGTCTCATCGGTATGGGCAAGATCAATCTTATCTTGTAATTCTTTAATAAGAAATTCAGAATTTGTTTGAGTACTTTTCTTCCACACCGAGATCGATTTTCGGCAATTTTGGATGCAGCATGAAAGGGAGTTTTGACCTCTAGAAAGCGCATGGCTCCAACCGGATGTAATGGCCTCCTTTAGCCCCGGTTTCCCTAGCCATCGCTTATCAAATAGAAAACCACGTCTTTTCTTTTCGGGTCTATTTAGAATGGATGCGAGGAGAGGCCTATGGTCCGATCCCCACATCTTAAGGTACTCCACTTTAGTGTGGGAAAATACATTGTGTCATTCTTCATTACCTAAGGCTCTATCAAGACGGCATTTTATTAAGCCATTTCTTCTCCGACCAATCCAAGAAAGAGGGTCTCCTTGGTACGGGAATTCAAGGAAACCACAACAATCTATCATGGCTCGAAAGGGGAGGAAAGAAGCTTCTGAGTGTTTTTTTCCACCACTCTTCTCATGGTTCCCTGTAATTTCGTTAAAGTCTCCTATAATGAACCATGGACCTGTGCGGGAAATGCCTATACGGATAAGTCTTTCCCAGACTTACACTCGGTGTTTAACCACCGGATCACCGTAAATAAAAGTCATAAAAACACGATTTCCATCAATAATAGTCTCAATATCAATCAGACAATCATCCAAGCATAAAATCTTAACCGGGAAATCTTTAGAATGGAAAATAGCAAGACCTCCATTATATCCTCTCGGATTCACAGTGTGGAGGTTATCAAAACCTAAAGATACTTGCAAGTTTTGCAGAAAATGATGGTCATTCTTTGTCTCTGATAAAAACATAAAACCTGGAGAATACATTTTACACATCTCCTCCAGTCGACGGGTAGTAGGCTCCGCTCCCGCCCCTTGACAATTCCATGCGATGGTCCTCATATGCGGGGATTGTGTGGGTTCTGGAACCCCACCTGACCTTCATTAATATTGGTTTGGTTAAAAATATTGGAGACAAGACATTGTAACTGAGAAACCACCTCACTGAGAGGGAAAATATAGAACATATGATACTTCATACCCTTATCACCTCCATTGGAGGGAAATAGCCTTTTTCTTTGAGAATATTTTGTTGGGCTGAGAACTGGGCCAAACACCCTAACACAGACTGTGGTCCAGGCCCATGAAATTAATATTGCACGAGGGGCTAGAGACTGGTCGGAGAACATCCGTTCGACGATCATGAAAGGTTTTCCGGGAGAAGCAGTATAGGCCATCTCTGAGCAGCCGATGATGTGATTGTAGAGACAGCCACATGAGCGCATAAACAACAGCATGAGAACAGAACCAATCAGTTCGACGGTTTCAGAAATATTTCCAAGAGGAGCGGAAGCCATCTCCCACCATCCGAAGTCGAGCATCATGTCTGCGGTAAGGCTGGAGATGTTACTTAGAGATCTGTCGGTGAAGAGAGAAACTGATGGCAGAGGATACGATAGGATATGGCTGGAGCAGATCCGGCAAAGGTGAAGCTCATAGATGTAGAGCTTTGAGCAATAGGGCAGATGAAGCTCAAAAGCATCTCAGACAGAGGAGATAGCAATCTTCGGGAACATCCCGAGAGAAGAACCAGTCTGGCGTCATCCCGGCGACAATAATTTTCATCGGCTTTGAGGCTGAGACCCGGTAACCGATAATACTTGACAGAGCTCGTGCCCAAAGACAAGAAACAAACATTCATCGAGAATTGATCTCGAGATTTAAGAGATGGAGACGGATGAGAGGACGGTTTTGGAGCGTCGACGAGTGACGGAGAATAGATCTCGAGATTTGAGAAATGGCGGATGACATTGGAGCAATTTCCTTGAGAGAAGAGAAGGTCCGATGGGTCCAGCGGGTTTGGAGGAAAGGGAAGGTTAGGCTGCGCCGGAGAAGGTATCAACCCAAAGAGGGCCTGAGACGAGCTTCGATCTGACGGCTCCGGCGGAGAGGGAAGATGGAACAGATGGTCCGCCTTTGTAAATGTCATGAATGCCATGGAGAGTCGCGTCGGAGATAAGGCATTGCCGGGATATATCTCGTCAGAGTTGACGGAAGTTACAGAACGGAACTTCGGGAGAAAGGAACTGAGAGAGAAAGGAGGCATACTGCTTATGAGGAGAACTTGACGGAGGCACGCCGGATAAGTAAGTCCATCTTCAGAACTAGTCGCATTGAAGGATGATTCATTTTTGTTTAGTCCTTGTTTAGGAAGAGAGTTGAATCAAGATTTAAAATTTGAAACTCCAAAGAAACGAGAGAGAGAGAGAACGATAAACTTTTTGTTTGACTATCTCTTTAGTTGGGATAAATGCTATTGAAGATTCATTTATTTACTATTTTCACCTGGAGAATGCTTATATTAATTTAAACCGAAACCAAAATTTCAAACAATGGGTATTACACAGGATACAAAAGCCGAAAGATATACTAGAAAATACAAAAGTCTGGCTATAAGCACGATACCATAAAGATGTAAATACAAACTAAGCCTAAAAGAAACCAAAAGACCTATGCCTTAACGTTTTGAGATTAGCTGAAGTTGGCGTGATAAAATTACGGAAAACAAACTCTCTAGCAAACGGAAGAAACGAAAAGAGCACCAGACGCGACATTACTAAAACAAGTTTTTTATTTTGATTATAATTTAACATTCATTTAAAAAAAAATATGACAAAATGTGTATAGTGTATAGTGTATACTATGCAAATATGCAATTTAACAAATGAATAAAATATCAAAAAGAAAATACAATGTTTAATAAACTAAGTGTACATATAAACCAAGTTAGATCCTATTCTAATGGGTGGAGCTAAGATATTGTTGAAGTTTAGTTAAATAAAAAGTTCTCTACAAGAATCGCTACAGAAGATAAAATCGGGTTTATTTACATGATTGATGTGAAATATGCTTGGTTGCCTTCAAATGCAAAATTATGTGATCAGGTTGGACACAAGGTCAAACAGTGCTTACTAGCTGTCATTGAGTCCAACTTAGTAGCTACCACAATTATTGAATCTGCTCTGATTGATAGAAGCGAGGTCATGACCTTTGTTCCCAACATTTTACCAATAACTACTCAACCTAATTCTACATCAGCTCCGTCTTTAGTGATCCAGGTATCTACTCCAACCATTCCTCTTGTTGCAAATAATGAATCATATTTTGCTGATCCAAATGATATTGCCAATGCGGACGATCTCATCTCGTTAGCTACAATCTTAGTACTTGAAAACATGGTTTCTCAACCCGCTCATGTTGTTATCAACATCAATGAAACTATTGAGTCTCTAGTTTTGGAATCTGCCCAAATTGTTACACTTTTTGATACTCATGTTGCTCAAGCAAAACCTACGGAGGAAAGTAATAGAATAGCTGAGCTCGGTTTTGGTTCTAATAAGTTTGCCTCATTGATCTCTTTGGAAGGGGAAGAAGATTCAATGGATTCCGACAATGAGATGGAATAATGGATCTTATGACACCTTCAAGGAAACATATCCTTCGAGAAAGACCGGTTAAGCCATCAACAAAATTAGGATATGCATTTGCAGTCTACGACTCGTGAAAAAGGAAATCGAGGCCGAGGAAATCGAGATGGACGTGGCTAAAACTATCATTCTCCATTCTCTAATCTTTAAAGTCAATTAAAACGGAAAATTCGATTGTTTATATATCCTTAATTGTATTTCTATCTTTATCTCTGTTTTTCATAACTTTTAAAAATTGTAGAATTTTGGTTCTAGCATATAACAGTTTCTTTTTAATAAATAAATTATGGTTAAAAAATCAAAAAAATAAATCAACAAAAACCATTTATTTTCTAACGAAACAAAAACCCTTGCGTAGAACAGACGATAGTAGAAAATTTAGATAGGTTTCAAAAGTGGGTAATCTTCAAGTAGTTCTCTTTCTGACAAAGCTTCCTTCTCGTCCTGTGGTGTCCACAGTACTTCCACTGCCTGTAACATTATTTTTAACATCTATTATTTGCAAGACTAAACTTGTCCAACAAGTATTCAAAACAAAAAAACATGCAACTTACGGATACAGACTCTTACCATTAATCTATTTCTCGGTATCGAACCGAGCATCACTAAAGCTTCCTTCAGATCCGCAATTCCATTTACTGGTTTCAGTTTAAGTATACCCTCTGCCGCCGCCAAGATGGTTACCTGACCAAGTACAACACTTCCTGTTTAAACAATTGTTTAAACTCAAAAGTACATTCATAAACTTTTTTAACTACTACATTATCAAAAATTTATGCATTTTCTTTTTTTTGGGGGACAGCTCTCTAGACATGGTTTAATTGCCTGAACCCTATCATACTCAACCGGGAGTTTTGTTCAGTGTACCACAATATATTGGTTGGTGAAATCACAAGCTTTCCGAATCTTTGAGCTTTGTCTCTTTATGCTATTCACATTAACAAGCGTCTCCTCATCGAATTTTCCCCGTTCTTCGATGGAGAGTTGATTAAATCGGTGCTCTCCCTCTTCCTCACTCCACTTCACATCCACCTGAAAGTTAATGGTTAGGTAATGAACCAGGCTATAATGGTGAATACACAGAGCACGCGAATCATTCATGAAAGAATTAATCAGTGTACTTACTGATGAATAACAAGAGATGCAGTAGGCCGGCTGCCTCAGCAAAGCCAATGTTGCCTCTGTAACATAAAGAAATTTAGTCGCGGAGAAGCAAGCAGTTTAGAAAGAAAAGAAATGTTTTGGTATGCATGAAACCTCAAACTTGCACATAGCTAAAGCATGTTGGCTAAGGATAAAAATGATCATCCATAATGAAAGTCGACACATCAACATTTTCACCAAATGTACCAACAACAAACTTGAATAAATCTGAAATGTTTAGTTAAATCTATTTATAATTGATGGCCCTATATCCCATATATATATATATATATATATATATATATATATATATATATAATATGTTGACTTTAGAAACAATAGAAAAATTCATAGCATTTTCATATAATAACCAATATGTTACCGGTTAAAACATAGCTGAGACCCTTTCTAGTGGATGTATCTGCTGTTTCAGCAAGGTGATTGAAATCTTGTTGCAAGGCCCTCCCCGAACCCATCAACCCGACCTGAGAAGATACAAATTATTAAATAAACACACAACAAATCCTCAATCTCGTGTATGGTCAGCCATTCAATGAATTATGAAAAAATTACTCTTGGAATTAGTTCGGTTATAAAAATAATAAAAATAAACAGCAGAGATGAGATCATGTCACCTGAAGTTTAAGGACGCTAGTTTTGTAATAATCGGTTCGATTTCCATCCTGTGACCTAGCTTTCAGGAATCCAAAAACGACAGCTAACTGTACGAGACCCACCAGAATCATAGCGTACCAAAACGATTCCCCATCTGCGGAAGAGTTCTACGGTACAAACTTTTTTAAAAAATCCAGAAAATCTGTTCATCAACTTTTATAAGAACGCATGTGGCATCAGAAACCTCACAGATTATATCAACAAACCTGATGCGATATCTGACAGACACTTTTGTTCCTAAATTCTTCCTTCTTTAACTGCTCATCGTAATCTCTCCTCTTCACAGATTCAGAGAGAACCTGAAAATTCAACCTTTCATGTCTAGATATTCATTATAGAAAGAAAATAGCGTAGCATCTAAGCTGAGAACTACCAAGCATTGGTGTATTTAGAAAACAATCAATGAATCCATCCTACAACAATCACCTCAAGTTTCTTGAATGATTCACTTGCCAAAGGACTTCCCCTATTTTTATCTGGACGAACCAGCATTTCCTAAGAATATAAATAAAACCAACTAATCAACCAGCAGAGAAAACTCATAGCCAAGAGAACATACAAAGCCAGTTTAAGTAACATACCTTCTTCCTATACTGCCGAGGGAACTCCAATGCTTCATAGTATGAAAAGCTATGTGGCCGTGTTCGCGGCTTAGAATACTTTCTATAGGATGAAGAAGAGCTAAGAGACCATGAAGAATCCGAGTGTGAAGAGGAAGAAGAAGAAGAACTTCGAGACCCCGACGAGAAGCAGCTGCCACCAATCCTACCACCAGACCTAGCCAAGGCACAGTTTGGATCATAGAACAAAAGTAGACCGAGAAAGACTGCGGCTACTGCAGGTTTCTTAAGGGATTCTAACACTTTCTTTATCTTAATCACGATATGATCAAACGAATTCTTCCATATCTGAGTAGGATCTGAATCGGTTCTGGCGTCTGTAACTGAACATGACGACTGTTTGTATTTGCAGGCGATTTGAAGACGAATCAAATTTGATTTGCGTTGAGGTTTGGAGAAAAAAAGAGTACTTGCATGATGAGTCGGTTGCGTGTATGAGAAAAAAGGATTCCATTGAAGCCGAGTTAGTTCCTGTAAAGTAGAAGCAACCGCCATAATCGTTTTTAAGGTTTTCCTGTGAACTCGTTAGGGTTTTGTGTATGTATTTGGAGGTTGATTTTTCTGGTGTGGATTACAGCACCTCTCTTGTGGTTCTTATTTAATTTTTTTATAATATTTTTTTTTACAAATGAGGAAAAAAAAAATATCAAAAAAAAAAAAGTGACCAATCACTGCAGGCCACGTCAGCGTTACAGTATAAGTTGGGGTTCTTAGCTAAGGATTTGTTGTGTGTGGGTTTCTTAATTTTATTAATTTTTAAAGGCTTTTGCTTATGATTCCGAGCCGAAAACCAGTTAGAGCACGTCCAGCGTGCGTATCTTACGCGGGTGTCTTAAAAAAAACAATTAAATATTCGTGGGCCACACCGAAACAGTGTATATACGGGTTCAAAAAGTTCCTATTTATTATACCGTCGGCGCTACAGGATTAGTCCCTTTTTTTTTTAATTTTTTTCGCCAATTTAAAAAAAAATTAAAAAAATTAAAAAAAAAAGAAAATAAAAAATCCACGGACGGTTTCACCGCTGTGGGTGCTTTTAAAAAGGATATGCTCTTATACTATAGTTGCCCAAAAGAAAGTATATATATACTATGGTCTTACAATCGGTTTATGCTTCAAAACCGGTTTTTATCTAGGGGTATTCATTAAGAGCATATACATTGATGAACCCCATCTTGGGGTTCTTAAAATTTTTTTAATAGTTTTTAGTTGGTTTTAAATAGTTAAGAACTCTTTTTTTTTTTTGCTCATCCATTGATGAACCTTAAGTGGGGTTCTTAACAAAGATAAGTGTTTAAGAGACAAAACAGAGTGTCGCAAAACCAATAGCGATTATTTTCATTCTATAAACATGGTGATTGGTGATGAACATATATCTTGAGAACTACCTGGAAAACAAGAAAATGGATGGAAAGAGACTTTTCTGATTTAGGACCAAATAACCTCAAGTAAACGTTGACGAGGGTCCGTCTTTTGTTCCGCCTCGTCAACGTCTTTTGTTCCGGTTAGTAAACCAGTTGCAGGATCAAACCTGGATAATCCAAAAGACAAGTTGAGTGATGTGTCTGTTTTTTAATCAATCTACAGAAGGTAAGAACACAAAGATGGTTACCTCCGGAGACGATGGCGTGGACATTTGACAATACCAGCAAGCTGAAAGAGTTATATATAGTATGTCAGATGGTTGAAAGATGAGTTCACAAGATTATAAGTATGTTGGAGATGAGTGTAATTAGATATGAACCTGACGAAGGGACAACAGAAAGTTCAGAACTTGAGGAAGAAAGATGATGAGGAGAGTTTCACTGCAAAAGCGAAAAAGAAGGCATTGGAATCAGTTGCTGGGTCATACACTAGCTGAATATATCTGAGCATAAAGAATAAGAAAAAAAGGAAAACATTTACTATGATATGCTTATAAGAAGGCTATAGAGTTGATAGTTTTCATGTAATAGTATACCTTAAGTGACCCAAAATGCCAACAACTGCCATAGTCATTCCGGCGAAGACTGTGTAAGTGTCTCCAACAAAAACTGAGGAAGGATACCTAATAACAGAAGATGGCAAGAACTGGTCAGAGAAAGCATTACTTAGAGAGCAAATATTTATGACCATATGATTAGGACTTACTGCAGCGGCAGTAACAACAGTTTGACCAATTTCAAGGCCATTCAAACCAGCGTGTATGTTTATAGAGTTTGTGCAAAAGACGGCAAGTAACCCCATGTATAACTTATATATCCGTCCTGCAACATTGAAACGTCTATTGAGCTAATCATAATCATTTACCTCCTCCAAAGATACAATCATGGAAGTCAATGTGTGCGTAACATGTTAACATGCCACAAGAATCAGTACCTAGATCAAGCACTTCCAAGCCAACATAAGCAACTAGAGGTTTCGGTATAACAATAGTTGTATGTCCAGCATAAACCATCAGCAGTGGAAGGGTAGCGAAAGATGGCAGGACAAGTTTCCTGTTGTTTGAGAAGACATAACATGAACTAAACTCGCTCGTTGAATATCATCAAAACAACATATAGAATATGCTAACTTACACTCTCCAAGGCACATCAAGTACATCATCTACAAACCCAAGCAAAATCATGAAGCAAATAGATGCTAGTGTTGCATTATACTCCACAAGCCACTGCACTTAATCATCAGAACATTGATAAGGGGAACCAACACAGGGTCAAGCTGAGAACAAACACACACTTACATTCGAAACTTCAGTGAAATTGAAATACTGAAATATTATTGCCACGATCAAGAAGACAATACCAACAACAATACCCAATGACTCAGGCCTGAAAAAATGAAGCAAATTTTGATGAAATTTTTGAAACTGATCGATCACACATATATGAATCAAAACTTACACTTTGATCCCACCAAGCTAAGCACAGCGTTAATAAGGATCGATCGTTTGAGCTCACTTTCAACCTTGTAGTGGAAACAGAGAAGGTAGAGATAGAGCGAGCACAGAAGAGTAGAGATCACGAAGATCACTCCCAATTTCGGCGGCGCTAGATGGAATACGTCGATCTTTTGCTCCGGTGGCACTGATTTGGTTTCTGATGGATCGAGTTTACTGGAAATTGACATTGAAGAAGCTCACAAAATCAGTCATAAGATCACTTGCAATCACAAAATCAGTCATAGGATAGAGTTGCTTTACCATCGCAACTCCCAAGCTTAGGAGAAATCATCATCAAAGCAGTTGTAGGATGATCGGCGGAACAACCGAGAAAAAACCGGGATCGATCCGGTTGAATGAAGAAAGGCGATTGGACTAGATCCAGAAATTCCGCCGTATGGACAGCTTGCGATGCTCCGGAGGACTGATTGACAATAACTGGAGGAGATATCGGAGTAGAATCTGTCGAGGCGGTGATTGATGAAGAAGATGAAGGAAGATCACAGAAAAAAAAAAAGGCCAATCGCTTGCCCACACGTGGTTAAGAAACGGGATACTAAAATCCTTAGTTTAGGATCGGTTCTAAACTTATTTTTTCTTATTCATTTATTTTTATTGCATAAATTCTAGGAACCTGTGAGAATCTTTAGTTAATATACTACGATGTACATGGCCTAAGATGAACGATAACAAAACCGATAGTCATATTTTGGCTATAGAACTCATCACTGACGAAAGTGATAACCATGTGGAGATAGATATCAATATATACTATATAGTATATAACCAATCGAATCTTTATTATTATTTTTTTTTTTGTAACTGAACCAATCGAATCTATCGATGCCATTTGTTATGATGAACATCGCCGTGGCTATGAAGGAAAATAAGAAATGTTAGCCTATGGCCCTTTTTTGTAAAAAAAATTCAAGGCCCTATATTTTTTTAATATAGTAACTGATGAACTGAAAAATGTTTACAAATATGAATATTGTAAGAGATGGAACGTTTACAATTTTCTTTAATATAGTAAGTGCTGGGCTGACAGTCAGCCCAAAGTCTAAAGTAATTGTATCAAAACAAGACGAGGAAGAACTCTAAATAGTTATTTAATATATTATAAATTAAATTTACGAACTTGAGATTAAAAAAAAAGAATTAGGGTTAATTAATAAACACCCATTCATTTTCTTTTTAGTTCAGAAGTTCCTAAACGTCCTCCAGAATTCATTATTATTTTTTTCTTCCTCTTCTTTATTATTTTTAAATTGCAAATTTGCAATCAACAATCACAAGTAAGCTTCTTTTATATTATAGTATCAATATTTGTACATTTAAGAAAGATTTGATTTGGGGGTTGGATGAAACTATACGAGAACGTAAGATTTATTGTGTAGAACTGAATATAACTAAGCTTCACAATCGTAAGCGACAATTTTTTCAATTTTGTAATGAAAATTATGGTATGTGTCAACAATTATAGTTTTTTTGGTGAATTGTGATGACTTTGAAGATATTTATCTAAATTCATGGATTGCTTTTCGAGTTTTATTAACAATTCCAGTTTCAGTTGCATCTGCCGAGAGAAGTTTTCCAAAGTTAAAGTTGATAAAATCTTATCTTCATTCAAATATGTCACAAGAGAGGTTGAGTGACTCGACTATCATGTCTATCGAAAGGAAATCGCTCAAAAGTGTTGATTTTGATCGTTTGGTTAATGATTTTATTAGAAAACGGAAGAAAAATTATGTTTTAGAATTAACAATTTGTTTTATTTTGGTTTTTGTTTATTTCGGAATGATGATGGTTATTATTGGTTTTATGTAAATTTGAAAAAATGATAATTTTTATATATTTTTAGGCCATATTTTTTAAATTTGCTTCCGGTCTCCGTATCTCTTGACACGGCTCTGATGATGATACCAAAGGTTTTAATACAAACCTGGTGCTCACAACCAAACAAATAATTTATATCTAGATAGAATATGTTGCAGAACAAAAATTGCTAAATGTAATCCTGTTTTGTCAAGATCTATAGACCTTTCCAAAAATTTCAAAAAGTATTTCGGTTTTTTGGTTTCCACAAATAACATCACAATCCCGATATAGGGTAAGTTATCATCAAACCTGAGGACGGGTCCTATGTCCGGTTAAGATTGTCGACGGTGGCTCGTGTTTTGTGGCAAGCCTCATCGAGGTGGCTCACGCTTTTCTCCAGATTGAGTGGATCCTCTCGCGGTGTCTCCCTGCAGTGGTTCAGGGATGGCTCGGCGGTAGCATCTGCTCTTTCGATGGTGTTGCTCTGGTATTGTCGTCCATCGTTGTGGCATGGGTTTCCGGGCAGTGCTTGTTACCCAATAAGGTGTGGCAGATTGCAATCGTGTTTGAGGTTTGCTCTCGGGTTGGCTCCGGGTTGGACCGGTGTTGTTGGAGGGATTGTTCCGGACGAGAGATGTAGAGGCGCCGGTTTATTATTGCGGTTAATTTGTAGTTGTAGGGTGGTTATGGAGATATTCTTGATAATCACCCTGTTCGTTTCCTATTGATATTCTTGATAATCAGATGTAGAGGCGCCGGTTTATTATTGCGGTTCTGCATCAAAGATGGCGATCGGAAAATATCAAAGGACACGTCAGCTAAATGTTAAAATAAGAATCGCAGCTCCGTTCGTGCGCAGAAAATCTGATGTCTGCGACGGTTATGAGAGTCGCTGATTTTTTTACGGCGATCATTATAACGGATGAAAAACACCTGCTGATGCGGGATAATTTTAGATTCCTAATCAATTACCCAAATACACATGTCGATGTAGCATTTGAGGTATCAATCCAGGAGGCAAAAAGAACAACACATCAAGAATACAAGATACTACTCAAGCTGAGGTTTAAACTAACAATCCTAAACAGAAATCAAAACAAGAAACCAAAGAAAGCAAACAAGAAAAAAGAAAACACTAAACAAGAAGACAGACAAGATAAAAGAAGGGTCCTAGGATGAGGCTATGGAGACTAGATGATCTAAAGACAATCAATGATGCTTCAATCAATCAAACAATGCTAAACAAGGCTAATGATCATTAATTAAGCTAATCCCATTCTCATGTTCATAACTACAATGATAATCATGAAATCATTCAATTCTCATTTGCAAATTACAAGACGAGCATGCAAGAATATCCATCAAATACCTTTTAGCAAAGCTAATTCTTAGGCTAAGAACACTAATAATTAGAGTAATCCAATCTCTTGGCACTAATCCCTTTGTATAATCTCTAATCAATAACAAACTCTCATTTTTGATTAAGAGACAAACAAGCAATCATATCAAGTTTTCATTACTAATAATCACCTTAGACAACTAATATCTTAGGCTACGATGTGAAAATCCTCTAAAAATTTCATTCAAGTATTTCATCGAACACCTTTCGGGCATGAAAAAACTAACATCTAGGTTTAACAATTCTTTGGAAATCTAGCATAGAACACACCAAATTAGAGAAGGATCATTCATAATCAAGTCCTAAGCATCATTAATCATCACTTAAACCACCTAAACCAACCTCATCCACAAAACCCAAAAACTCTACTCCCTAATCACCATTGTTCTTCACAAATCATGAATTGAGAGAGATAGGAAAAAGATATTAACAAAAGAGAACAAAGTACTTAATTAAAAATCAAAATCAAAAGTTTACAAATCCTAAATCATAAACATAAGAAGAGAAAAAACTAGGCTTATGTGGCTTAGGATTTTCGAAACCCAAAATTTAGTATTTATAGTGGGGAGCTCGACACTGGAAATTTTGTAAATAAATGGGTCTGGTTTTTGTCTTCGCAGAAAAAAGTATCGGACGAGTTTTCCCGATGGATCAAGCCTATAGAATCCTGAGAAAAGTATCGGGCATATTTGCCCGATGGAGCAAACGTATAGAATCCTGAGAAAAGTATCGGGCGCGTTTGCCCGATGGAGCAAGCCGATAGAATCCCTGGTCACCTTCGTGGAATTTTCATCGGGCTCATATAGCTCCAAATGACTTCAAACCACCTCCATTGGAAAGCTGACTAAATTTATCACAACTTCCATTTGTAGTCTCAAAGCTAAATGTCAACGGAAGGGCTTCATAAGACTCAATCTTTCAAGCTCATCAGTTTGGTCTTTCATCACCATTTCACTTTCAATCACTCTCTGTTGTCTTCGTCGGGGAGAATTAGAAGTGTTAACTGTACTTTCTCGGACATTATCACTGGAAGGAAGGAAGTCATTGTAGCCGAATAACAATGTCGAATAGGAGAAACAACGTCGACGAGGTCGCCGATTTGGGTAAGAAAGTCGAAATCAGTGAATAGTTTTGGGTTTCGACTTATATGTGTCATTTTGATAGGTTTGCGGGTTTTTGATTAGCGAACTGGGCTGATCACTTTATGGTTTGTAAAAGTTTTTGGGTGCATGGAATTGAACTAACTATTTGGTTTCGATATCAATTTTTTTTTATTAGGTTTTCGATTAGGTTTTGGATGGGATGAAATTGAATTTATTAATAGCTTTTTTGATTGCTAATTGAAAGCGCAAAGTTTTATAATCTTATAATAGGCGCTGATACTTAGTGGGTTAATTTTATGTTTCCGGCTTTGGTGTATGTTATTGAATTTTTTTTAAAGTCGATATATGAACGTTATAGTATTGTATGCACGTTCATTAAAAATATAACCGACTTCTATGGGTTCCTCAAACGCAGTTTACCTTGATAAAAACTGCATCTCACCGTTCGACTACGGTTACCGGAGAGGTGGTTCATTTGAAATCACTATCCAACAGGGAGGAAACTCCCTTCATACTCGATAACTGATTATTTAGTTGAATTATCACTGGCTTTGAAAAATCACAAGTTAGTGATAGAGAGAATAATGAAGTCGCAGTTTGGTAAGTTATTCAATATACCTCTCAGGCGGCTCGCATTCTCGGGCCAACTCGTACATGGATTACTTACACGACAAATGCAATGTAAGAGACTTCATCAGGCTTGGTTTGTCTTCGGCCCTAAAGCCATCAAGTTCTCTTTAAGGGAGTTTGGTCTAGTAACCGGATTTAAATGTGATCCGTATGAGAAATCATCTTCGGAAGCAGCCAAAACCGAAGTAGGTGAAACCGAGAGAGAGGCCGTGAACCCTGATGAGGAGCAGACCGTAGAAGTACCGCAAGGTTTGTGTGAGCAATATTGTTTATTAAGAACTGGATTTAAAGTATTTGTTTGGTGTGCGTTGCATGGATATATAAATGTGGTTTAATTGTTGAAAGATAAGATAATTATTTGTTTTTTCTGGCTTGAAAAACTGGCTCCAACTCATTGGAACACACTGATTGGAACGAGCAAGGCTGGAAATATCGATCATTTCATCATCCGACTGAAATCGGAACGGATGGAAGATGACACGAGGTTGCAGCTAGCTCTTGTCTTACTTGCCGACGGCGTGGTTGCTGTGGAGAATCAATAGTGGAAAGTGTCGAAGAAAACTGTTGAACTTGTCAAAGATGAGGAAATTTTTTTAGCATATCCATGGGGCCGGAAGGCGTTTGAGCTAACAATGCTAAACTTCACGGATATTGAAAAAAGGGAATGAAGGATAGAGTGACAAAGTCCTCGATAAACATGAAAGGATTTCCGATAGAAATTCAGCTCCTTGCCTTAGAAACAATCCAGGAACTACGAGCGAAGCTTCCAAGTGCATCTGATGAGCTAGACTTCACTATGTTCATACAGTGGCATGTATAAAAAGAAGACTATCGACTAAAAAGATGTCATGAATGTCGATCGCCTTCCTAAGGTATGAATGAAACAAAAATTAATAGATATGAACTTGTAAACCTAGGGCATTTCAGTGGGTGAACGTATAGGAATATACATGATCATATAAACCTATTTTAGTTCTCTATGTGAATGTATACAAATTTTGATTTCGGGATATGAACGTTTATAATAGACTTATATATACATATTCAATTTATATAGCAACGCGTAAGAGTATGTAGTTTGAGTGTTATAGATGTTGTTCATTGACAAATTATGTTCTTGTTGCAGCTCATTGTTGATTCAATTCTTCATGTTGATGATGAAGAAATGAATTCTAAAACTTGGGAATGGAATGATGATGATGAGGACGAGGATGAAATGATAGCTTATTTGGAGGAAATTATTAGAGAGGGATATGCGTCCCCACAACTGACTCGTAGGTCCTGGCCCAAAGGAGACAGAACGTGGCCTAGGGTGCTGACAAGATAGAAGATGGAACAGTATCTCAAGAACAAAGAGGATAAAGAACGTAAGAAGAAACAACCGAAGGGAAAGGGAAAGAAGAGGGAAAGGGAATCTAATGAGGATGGTGACCCATGTCCTTATGCGTAGAGGACCTTCTCTAGAAGGGATGAAGGGTGGGAGAAAGAGCGAGAGACGGTGATTGATGAGGCCATTACAGAGGCTTTCGCAAAGAGCCAATCTATGTGGGCAGAAGAGTTGTGTACGCAGGTGGAGGCAATTGTAAAGGATATTGTTTAGACGCTTTTGAAGAAGCACAAGTTAGTTCCGTTGAAAACGGACAAGGAGAGGGAAAATAGAAAGGACATAATTCCAGACGCTGGTTTGGGTATCCCTATTGGAAGTGTGAAAAAGAAGGGAGAACGGGTTCAATTTGAAATAGAGGAGGCCACTGTGGCTGACAGTCCTATTGGGAAGCCTTTGGAAAGAGCTGATGCCAGTGGCAGTGGAAGCCCAGTTGTCCCTACGAGGCGTTCCTCGAGAATAACAGTGTCTCGGGGAAGGACCAGTAAACAGCAGCAGGCTTAGAAGCAGCAAGTATATGTTTTGTGAACCCTTAATCAATATATGAACGTCATTTGTATTTAATTCATGTCTAAAGTTGCGACGTTTGATTCTTATAGAAGACGACATCTAACTTACATGGAGATGTAGCTTTGGATGATTTTGTCGATCCACTTCCCAAAACACGTGTTGCAAATGTGGATAGTGTGGGTATAGGTGGGATAAGTGTTAAGGCTGCGAAACCTGCCCGTAAGCAGAAGAAGCGCAAGTCCCGAGGTCTTAGGAAGAAGAAGAAGCTGCCTGAGTAGCATGTTAGTGCTTCTAACTCGCCAGTCGAGATCCCTGCGGACGAAGATATGTCGTATAGGGTATGTTTTACGGTTTGATCTTTTCATTCAGAAATGTTTTATGAATCACTTATCTCATATATGAACGTTCATATACATTGTTAATACATTTGAAACTTTACGATGTTTGATTCTTATAGGAGCCGCCTTCTAACCTACCCTCTCATTATTCTTTGGATCAAGAGTCGTGCCTAATCCTAATACAAGAGATGAGCCGTCAGATAAGGTAGGTTTTCTTGTGTTTTTTTTCATTGGGAATGTTTTGAGAATCCCTTAACTCGTTTATGAACGTGTATTTGTAGTTAGTTCATGTCTAACTTGCGATGTTTTATTTTTATTGGACCCGCTATCTAACTTCCCTCAAGAGCTCTCTTTGGATGAAGATGTGGAGGCCAATCCTAAAACACCTGGTGGAAGTTTGGAGAGGGTTGGAAGAGGTGAGACTGCAAAGTCGGCTGCAAATCGAAAGAAGCGCAAGTCTGGAAAACCTTCGAAGAAGATGAAGAAGGTCACTAAAGATCCGTTGGATAAAGTATGTTCTCGGATATTCTTAAGAACGGACCGATTGTTAAAACATTATATCTCATCAGAATGAAACGGATGTGAACGAAAACTTAAGTGGACCGCTGAAGAAGAAGGTCAAAGAAGACACTACGGTGGGTGAACAATCCTTGTGAGAAAAATCTTCCGCCGATAGTGGGTTGGAAATGGTATTGACTTAACTCATGTATGTGACCGATCAAGCATATTTGTGAACGTACACTTATCTAGATATAAACATTCATTTAGCAGGAACCAGCAGGCACAACTGTGCAGGTGCAAGTGGACTGTACCATGGACGATGGAGGCAAGAGCAGTTGTGAACAAGTTCAAAATACTGACGAGGAAATCGTTAAGGAGGCCATGGAGGAAACTGTCTGGACTAAACTTCTGTCAGTGAACGATCACGGATATATATATGAACGTATCGTTATATTAACATTCGTTTTGCAGGGACCATCTGCTACAACTGTACATGATCCGGTAGACACAACCATGGAGGAGGAAATATTTAAGGAGCCCATGGAGGAAACGGTATGGAGTAAACTTATGTCTGTGAACAATCAAGTATATATGTAACGTACACTTATCTTTATATGAACATTCGTTTTGCAGGGACCAGCTGCTACAACTTTACAGGAGCTGGTGGGCACAACCATGAACGAGAAAATCGTTAAGGAGCCCTTGGAGGAAACAATATGGACTTAACTTATGTTTGTGAACGTTCACAAATATTTCTGAAAGTACACTTATCTTTACATGAACATTTCTATAGCAGGAACCAGCTGGTACAACTCTGCAAGAGTTGATGGACACAACCAAGGACGATGGAGCCCAAAACAAAAGTGAACCCTTTGACCAAAATGAAGAGGATATGGTTAAGGAACCAATGCAGGAGGCTGATATTGTTGGAGGGGAAGGCTAAACGGCAGAGGCTACGACGGATGAAGCAGAGTCTATACAACCTCCACAGTTCCATATACCCTTTCAAGGCCTAGGAAGGTGTTCTACTTCAAAAAGTGAAACAGATGAAGACCTTTCTTATCGTTCACCGGTCTAAAATACAGTAACCCGGTAATGTCGTATGTAATACCCGTAATTGAAGTACCCGTTGATGATGTACTAGAGGAGAGATGCGGCGGCGAATTTTATCCTTGCCTGAAGTGCGACTTTAGTAGTCACGATACTTTCAGGAACATATACCCTCGTAGGGGAGACAGAGTCAAGATTCGGAATCTTGACTATGACTCCCCTTTCCTGAATCTGTTTTCCCCGAAGGTTTTGGGTTCACAGATGATTCACCCTTTAGACGATCTTACGTAGGAGGAGTCGCATCATGCAATAAAGGCCAAGGAAAGGATGATAGCGAGAGAGTAAGTGATTAATAACCCTTATCTTCACGTTTTCAACTACGTAACTCTTTCTCATTGATGCACAAAATAACATTTGTTTTGTTTCCAAGGAAATAACCTTGAGGACGGGACAAGTTTTGTATACTACGGTTTTCAATGATCTTGGCATGGCTGGAGTTAATATTGATTACGAGGTGAGTTTTCCAATGTGGTAGACTAGACAGTGTAAGACAGTTTTCAATGATCTCGCTGCGCTAATAGATCTGATATCAATAATCTAAGTAGCTAATTAAGATTATGCGTTAAGAACAACCTAGATGAAGAACTAAATGCTTTGAATCCTAATCAATCAATCCATCTATAATTCCATGAAATCCCTAATGAGAATCCCTAAATCTAACAAGAGAACGACTCAGACATGGCAATCATGACCCATAGACAAAATCAAAGTAATAATCATATAAATCAATAGAGTAAGAATAGGGGTTCAAAATCTCTTCTCTCGAGTACAAGACCAGCCCCAAATCTCTTAATCTCTGGTAAGTAAAGCTTAGCCTAAACAATGGCTCAAAAACCTAATTAACAGTGTAAAACACAATTTGGGTCTTTCGGTAAACATGGGAAACTTCTGAGTAAATATTGCAAATCTCCAAAAGCTGTATTTTTGATGCGCATGAATTTCGTCCTTTAGTGGCGTCGGGCGACACCACTTCAGCATCAAACGACACTCAGTGCAGGAGCACCTAGTGAACTCTGTGAAATCCATGTACTGCCAAATCACTCTAAAAGCTCTCAGAATCTCCAGATAAGCTCCAAACGTACCTAAACCTGCAAAGAACTCTAAAGACACCAAATACAGGGTTAAAGACTCAATATATACACCTATATCATGGTTGAAAACTTGTAAAAACCATGATATATCAACTTCCCCACACTTAGCTCTTGTTTTCCCTCAAGCAAACAAAGAACCAAAGCAATGAGAAAGAGGTTTTAAAATTCTGAAACTCATTTCGTCCTAGGAACATTCGCATTCACATTCACTTAGTAAGCCACTGAAAACATTCCTGCAGAGATCAAGACCACAATGTACTTCCCCCACACTTAGCAATTGTCTCAAGTAAACTCCACAATCTAGACAGAGCATCCAAATTCACCACACTAACCTCTGTATACATTTAAGTGCGGTCTCACAGAGGGAGTATCGATCAGAGGACACATGAACTCAACCTTGTCAGTACCTGACTACCAAACTATCAGTTTCTGGTTCCTTTCTTCTCCGTTTTCCCCCTTAGCAACTGATTTTTCCCCACTGGGTATCATTTTATTTTTTTCTATCAGTGCTCTTCGCTTTTTATTCGGGGTGTACTTTGGACATGTTTCCATGGATGCACATGAGGTAATAGGGGTCTCTACCACTCTCGTGCCCAATTCGAAGCTACTAGCTCACCCGCAGTTTATCTCTTTTTTTTTTACTTTCAAGGGAGGGGAAAATCAGAAACCATACTCAGACATGATTATAGGCTGTGCCAAACACATCAGAGGAATCCGACCCAAAGATTACCAAACCCCTAAGTGAGAAATTAGAGTCAAGATTAGAAGTGACACTAGTGATGGATCCTCTGAATACCTGGTTAGATATGGGTGTCCTTGGTAAGTTGATCCGTTTGGAGTTTTCTAATAGTCATAGAGCTACTGCAAGTCTGTCCAATGGTCACTTAGTTCTTGTTCCAGCAAAAAATTTCCTCGAAAAATCCCAGTTTCATACCAAATTTTGACTCAATAAAACAATTTTGAAAACAAATGAGTGACTATAAGAAAATAAAGCAAACAGTGGTCAGTAACTACCTTCCCCACACTTAAACAACATTGTCCCCAATGTTATCGCAGCTTGGGCTTGGGATAAAAAGGTATAACCAGCAAAAAGCTCGGAAAATCAGAAACCTTACATGCAGTCGCGGTTGGTGACGACCGACACACATCCAATGTCGAACGGCACAAGGCTTTGGTCGACACAAATCTGATCCGAATCGAGCGTCCTCGATTATGGTCCGTCTTTTAGAGTTTGGTGTCGATCGACACTGAATGGTGTCGATCGACACTGCTATCTGCAATCATGTTCATCACGTTCTAAAACACGAAAGACCAGAAAAATCAGAGAACCAAAACTAAAAACCAAAAAAGAAAAGAAAAACTGACCCAACAGTGGGTTGCCTCCCACTCAGCGCTTGTTTTAGTCATTAGCTTGACTATGGGTAGGAGATCAGACTCCTGGGGGTTCGACAGAGGCTGTGAGTGCCTCTGCAAAAGTCTCCTCATCCATGGAGATTTGTAAGCAGTATCAGCATGAGCTTGTCCAAGGAAAGGTGGAATAGATCCAGGGTGGGAGCATAGCTTGGGTGGGATAGATTGTTTCCCTGCATTCACATCAATGAAGTTAGGAGGTTTAAGTTTAGAGGATGCGTACCTTCGCTTTGGTGGATGTCTGATGTTTGGAGCTTTTTGCTTATGAGCAGTTACAGGCTCTGAAGATGTTAGAGTAGATTCCTGAGGAACCATCATCTTCTCTTCTCCAATATCAGACATTGTAGCCTCACAAATCTGAGCTTCTTGTTCTAGTTGAACACTGAAAGCTTGACCATCAATTTTGGATTTTCGCAGCTTATCCATTTTGATGTGCAAAGGCTTATCTTCTAGATGAAGATAAATCAGACCATGCCTCACATCAATCACTGCTCCAGCTGTAGCTAAGAAGGATCTGCCAAGTATCAGAGGATCATCCAGTTCCTTATCATATTTCAGCACCACGAAGTCTGTTGGAATCAAGTAGTTTCCAACTCTGATAGGGATGTCCTCTAGAACTCCTTCTGGATCCTCTTTGATAGATCAGCCAGGATTAGAGAGATCCTAGTGTGCTAGAATTCTGTCAATCCCATTCTCTCAGACACAGAGTATGGCATGAGGTTCACACAAGCTCCCAAGTCGCATAAAGAGTGCTTGAAGCTGTCCTCGAAGATAGAGCAGTCTAGCGCAAAGACTCCTGGAATCTGATTCAGCACAAAACTGACTCACTTAGATACAATCATCACCCCCTCTTTCAAATGACCATTAGTGGAGATCATCTTCTTCGCATATCTGTGCACACAAGGGTGAACTCTCTAGGCATCAGCTGGTGGAGTTTCATTCAGCTCCTTATCCATCACCACCATGCATTTGAGCACATTCTGCTCATGTTTAGACCTCATAGGAACTCTGGGGAACGGTATAGGAGGTTTGTAGACCTTCTCCTTAGCAGAAACATCAGTTTTAGACGAAATTGGGTCTGCGCGACTGTAGCGTCGACCGACGCAAAAGTGGTGTCGGTCTACACTAATTGATGTCGACCCTTCAACGTTGAGCATGGTCGATTTCCGTTCGTCATGAGAACTCGAAATTGCCGTCAGAACTAGGTGTCGACCGACACTATATGGGTGTCGATCGACACTGAGGGATTTTACCAAAAGATCAATGTCAATCTCGGTCGATTTCGGTTCGTCAAAACTCTCGAGAATCTGTGAAATCCATGTATGCTGCCAAATCACTCCAAAAACTCCCATAATCTCCAGATAAGCTCCAAACGTACCTAAACCTGCAAATAACTCTAAAGACTCCAAATACAAGGTTAAAGACTCAATATATACACCTATAACATGTTTGAAAACCTGTAAAAAACATGATATATCAATGCAATAAAGGCCACGGACAGGATGCTAGCGAGAGAGTAAGTGATTAATAACCCTTATTTTCACGTTTTCAACTACGTAACTCTTTCTCATTGATGCACAAAATAAAATTTGTTTTGTTTCCAGGGAAATAACCTTGAGGAAGGGACAAGTTTTGTATACTATGGTTTTCAATGATCTTGGCACGGCTGGAGTTAATATTGATTACAAGGTGAGTTTTCCAATGTTGTAGACTAGACAGTGTAAGAGTTGCAAACTACATTATTATTCATTTATAACATTTCCTTTTTGTTATATACACAGCAAATGAGGATTTTGTTGTCGCTTATATGGAGCAGAAGGGAAGCAGCATACATTAAAAACTAAATAACCATGGCAGATTCTCTTTTCCCGGATACGTTGGCGAGGACCTTCGATGAGCTTTGGTGCAAACTCTGAATTATTCAAGTGGGATACTTTGTTGGTTGAATACGTATCGAGCATGCAGAGCAATGGATTGCCGCAGCTCCGCTCGTCAAAAGATGCCAATACCATCTACATGCCAATGCGGTGGATTGATGATAGGTGGATAGGTATGGTTATCCATTTAGCGTCTATATCGATCGATTTATTAGATACAAAGCGTGGTGACAGTGACAAAGAAGAGGTTGCCAAGATGATGGCCCCAATCACTACGATGCTGCCTTACCTAGTGTACCAGGTTGGTCGTGGAAAACATATCCCCAAACCATTGAAACCATGGAAGTTCGGGGAAGCTGATTACATCTCGCACAACGAAGTCGGAGGAAACAATGGACCGGTTATCATCAAGTATCTAGAGATGCTAAGCAGCCACTATACTTTGAAAGATATGTGGTCGATCAATGATTCCAATATAACTCAAATGCGCGCAAAATATTCTTTTGATCTTCTCAACATGGTAGTTGATTTTGGTAATCTCTGAGTCTCCGTCGAACTAAGCTATAAGTATTTATGGTTGGCTTGTTTAATATTTGTTTTTTTTGGCACTATTATGATGTAAAGTTTATTTTAGTTGTTCTACTTGTTTTTAATAACTTCAGCTGTTTATTTACTATCAACAGTTTAAGTTGTGTCAATCTATGTTTAACTCATGAACGGTCATTCATCATATACAATTTATTAGATTTCTATTCAAATTTATGTCAAACCGGAGTAGTTACAAATTGTATTTAATTTTAATAAAATTTAAAACCCTTGCGTCTTCACTTCAACTAATTATTTATGTAAATTTTCATATAATGCTCGGATCGCAATTCATTAACTGAATCCATAACCGTTACGTTTTCGCTTTGCGACCCTTTGATAACCCAAACCCATAATCGTTGCCTTTTATCTTTGCGACCCTTCGATAAACCAATCAGATAACTTTTGCGACTTTTCTTTGCGACCCTTCGATAACCCAATCACATAATTGTTGCCTGTTGGAACCCTTACTATTTATATGTAAGTTAAAAGAAATGCTATGATCCTAATTCACTCACCTCAAATCCCAAAACATGCAGATTCTTGAACTTCCAGATGACATGTTGCTTACTATACTTATTTCTGATCTTTCACAACGATTTCAAAGATTTCGTAAGGGAAACATCCACCTACCATGCACTAAGTGACATAGCATAAACTCCTCCTTTTTACAAAAGCGTTGATTTCTTCTACAATTACATATTCTGGCACCGCTACCGACTATGAGATGAGTTCATCAACACTTGCATAGAACACAACAACCACTCTGCCGTTCTACTCAAAGGTATGCATGAATTCATGTACAATGGTCGGGTTGAGGTAGGGGAAGTAATGATAAAGAAATCTGTGAAATGCAAATGGGATACTGCTGTGTATGCCTACTCCATGCTGGTCCGATTCATCTAGCATTAACGCAGGAATTTGCAAGTAAAATCCGTTGGAAGATTGTTGCGCGAGACAAGATGCCTTAAGTGAAGAAACCGTGTGATTTTTTGTTTTGTTTTACAGAAGTAACGTATTCTCGATCTCGACAAGGTCCGCAAATGTAGTGTGATACCATAGATAATTGGAGGTACTGGTGGGTGGATGGGTGGAAGAGCCATATATGTGCGAAGACTGCTTCTGGACAATTTGCGCTTTGCGATATTGTGAAACCGAACTTCAGCGACTGGCCATAATTTTCTGCCTTTATAATTTGGTTTCTATTATTAGCTTACTAACTATTTGTATGATACTTCTTATTATATTAATGAACGTTCATTTATCAATAAGAAACGTTCATATATACCAGCATTTGAAATCTCAGTTTACCTAATACAAAGGTGTAATCACTTTTAAGAACCTAATTTTATGGTAATAAATCCACTAGATAACTATGTGTACCGTTTATTTCTAAACGAAATGGTTAGAAAAATCCTCAATAATTATTAGGGCTAATTATTACTACTTGTCAATACATAAGTCCAATCAATACTTATTACATTTTATCAATTTACTTATTTCTTCCTTATAGGAGAGACATTAGTTTGATAAGTAATTGTGTTATGGTTTATGTCATACCAGGCTTTAATTTTAATAAGAGTCATTTTATCATACACCCACTTGGTCGAGATTCCATTGTGCCTTATCACTAATCCCACCTTTAGTATAAGTAAGGTTAGATTACTTGGAATTGTGTTATACATCAAACCACTTTTATCCATTTCCATGTGAGTGTTGACTTAGAAATTATGCTTAAACTACCACAAAACACTCCAAGTTGACATCACCGAACGTCTCGCTCCCTCAAGACACATCGTTTACTTCTTGTCTATTGGTTTTGTCAACAAAATATGTATGAGATGACTCGTTTACTAGAGGTTCTGAAGCTGGCCAACATAGACCACTTCATGTTCAATGCCGAATACGTTCGCATAGAAAGCACAAGCAGGGCTTTCTTTCAAAGGTAACATAATGTGTTTTAGGACTTGTTTTCCCCGAAGGTCAATTACCTATGAACAAAGAGCTAACTGTATAGATGTGGTAGGTGCCTAGTCGCAGGAAATACAACAGCATTCCTCATGGAAGATATACGTTTTTTCCTTTGTGGAACGCGATTGCGATAGGGAAATTACCATTTTACAACGAGGCTTCACTACATGTCCTTAAAACTACGGGAATGTGCCACCTAATGGTCGGAAGGTTCGACGAGGGCTATGATATCTTAGAGACCTTGTATTGGTGGGATGACTTAGAGTATGCGGCGTATGTTGGGCGTTGGATTGTCCACATGGTCAGGGATATGAGGGAGGGAATGCCAATGAGGCCTTATGCTGGTTTCTTCAAAACATTCAAAGCCCTGACCACATGGGCGAGTGTGCATGCGGATTTTATTACAGGGGGGAATACGACTACGAACATTGTTTCGCATGTAGCGTCGCCAACAAGCTAATAATTATGTGATAAAAAGTAAAAACCCGCATTAATCGTCGTATTGTGGAGATGTATCGGTTATTAGTGAACATGCATTTTATCCTATATAACGTTCATAGCTTAGCTCCGTACTTTTGCCTCTTCAAGTACCTGCCCACTCTTCCCTTTGTATTAATATGTAAGGATAATGTAATATGTTATAAAAGCCAGTGTTGGTGGCAAGTGCAAAAAAACAAAAAAAAAACCTCAAATGCATTAAATGCCCAACCAAAACATTGATAACTAAATGATTTGAGGTGTTAAATCCATTAACTATCTTCACACCCACACTCAATCACCACAATATACACCTCGGCTATAAGTATAGTGGGTTATCGACTTTTTTTTATTAACCTATCTTTCTACTCATTTTCTTTAAAAAAAAGATCAATATGTTCTCCACACTTCCAAATGGTATAAAACCGTGATATCATAAATAACCTTGCACGTTCAGGATTGACCGACCTCATGATGTTGATGGGAGTCAATAAAACAACTAATCGGCTAGCTAACAATAGCATTTCAAAAGACTGCGACATTCATATGTAGCGATATTACAAAACCGTACTGATAAAATATCATCCTAATATGTGAACATGCATAAGAAGTTTATGAACGTACATTCGAAAACCGTGAACATTCATAAGTAGAAATCTCCGGAACAAACAACCCATATCAGATAGGATTCTTGCAATTTGTCCTGTTATGTCCTACCTAGCGGCATCTTCCACATTTGTTCGGATTCTTTCTCTTGGTTGGCATATTACCCCCTACAAAGTTATACAACCGCGCTTGTCAAACATTCACATGAAAGAAGCTTTTCAAAAAAACTTAACAACTTACAAATAGTTCGAATGCAGATTTATTCCTCTGTTTTGGCGGCCTACAAGGAGGTCTCCTCGTAAGCGGTGGAATCAGCTTCATATTTTTCAGCTCCTCAGGTACTTACTCCCCGGCTTCCGCGGATTTGATACGGGTAGGACGTTCCCACCATAAGCGTACTTCCATGTATTTAATGCATAGTATTCGTGAACCAATGTGATGGGTTTGAGTTTGAGAAATTTTGTTGCGGCAATTACATGACAGCAAGGAAGCTTCAGCTTCTCGAAAACCTTTCATGTGCATTGCCCACTGTCTAAGGTTTACATGGTAATTTCAATTGGTGAGGGATGTAACTAGCACACTCCACTGTGAAGCTTGGGTAACCGAGCATTTTGTAGAATCCGGAGCCAACGTAACAAGCAATTGATCAACCTCCGAGGTCACTATCGACTGACTCTTTGCAGCCACATTTTGTTAGAGACAAAACCCACCGCATCAGCATAGTCCTTATGAACTCAAACATCGATGTAATCGGAAAATCATTCCCTTTCTCAAGCACATCATTCAACACCTCCACAATATTGCTACTCATCAGATTGTACCTATCCCCCTTTCCATGGACATGTGTCCAGTGCTCAAACTCCATATCTTCTAACCATTTTTCACATTTAGCACTGCGTTAACATATCTCTTGAAAAGCACCAAGGAAGTTTCCGTTCCTATATGCACGAGCAGCATTTGAAACTAGTTGCGAAAATCCCTCTGTCTTGAACTTTGGCATACATTCTATTCCAAGTGGATAGTGCACGCTCTATGGTTGGCCAGGGGTAAACCTGCTTTATGGACGTGTAAATCGATGAGTGAAGATCAGAGAAAATGAAAAGATCACACGAATAAGGGATAATCTTGGCTGAGTTGCCCATGAACCACTCCCACGATGCATCGTTCTCACCGTTTACAATGGCAAACGCAAGGGGAAAAATCTAAAAGTTCCCATCTTTAAAACTCGCTGTCATCATGCACCCCATGTTTTTACCCCACAATTGCGTCATGTCCACAATGATCACCTTCCGTACCCAAGGCAGTCCTTCAATACAAGCCCCAAATGCGAAAAACAGATATTGAAACCTCTTCACACCATCTTCTTCATCTATTGTCTGGAGATGATAAAATGTTCACGGATTTGCCTTTCGCATCAAATAGAGATAAACAAGAAGTAACTTGTAGCTGCCCTCTGTGGATACATGTATTGCCTCAATAGAAATCTCCCGTGCTCTCCACGCTTTCCATTATGACACAATGATTGTCAACTCCTCCATCAACATTAGAGGCAAGTCTCTCGGCCTAGTTCCAGTTCTCCCATTCCTAAACTTTTTCTTCAACAACTCTTCTATAACTCGTGCCGTAGTATGCTTGTTGTTCTCGGTTCTCGAATTAATACCGCAAAGGTGGTGCAGTTCTACTTTTCTTATCTCGGAATAAGAAGAATAAAGTACAACTTTATCCATTACCCTACAATCAAGCTGTGGGTCAATGCATTGAATAACTATCTTCGTTTTTGTCGACCGCGGAGTAAGAAAGTGAAATAGCTTCTTTATAGCATAAACACACATCGTTACCGGTAAGTCCTTGGTTTTGAACCACCGCCCCTATATATGACATCATCTTCTGCTGTTATATCAATATCAGCAAGCTCGCTCTTTCCCACCTTTTATCTTATCGTCCAACATTGGTGGAGCATCTTGCGCAAACATTGTAGCTTGATCACATATATCTTCATAAATATTTTGTAGGCCCAGTAGCATACCATCGGATGGTGTTGTTTGTTGGGAATGTCCTGAAATCTACTGTACTATCTCTAGAAAGTATGATAAATGTCGAGATCAGACATAAGTCATAAATACTGGGTGATCATGATGGCTTGCTAGAGTCCGCTCTTGATCTATAAGTTTAGGACTTATTACCAGTATTGTATGATCCCGAAGGGTCACACACCATAGCTAACGGGAAAGTTAAATGGAATTAATACGGTAAGATGCAGTGGCATTTACTGTATTGGATCAGAGAATTGGGCCAGACAAAATACAGGCTTTTGTCTGATTTGTGTCTTGGGCCCAAAAGATTAATGAGCCATTAGTCTAATGACTTGGGCCCATTAATGAGAGGTTAAGGATTCGAAAACCCTAAGGGATTAATGACCCTATGCGATTTTTCTCTTCTGTGGCCGCGAGTGTCTCTCTCTCTAACTCTCTCTTTCTGATCTGATCCATCTCTTTGGTCTAGCAGCCATCCCGGCTTGTAAGAGTGTGGATACCAAAGGAGGAGCAGGTTGTTCATCTGTTCTAACTGATCTCATCATTACCATCAATTATCCGCTGCAATCTGAAAGGTAATGATCCAGGTTTGGTTGGTTTTATGATTCGTTTTGCAAGAACCTAGATCTGTTTAAGATTATGTGTTAGGTTGTAATTTGGGAATTAAACCTTGAACAAACACCATAATCCTTCAGTGGTATCAGAGACAGGTTTTAGGTTTCTTGTAAATCTGGATCATATGAATGTTTAATGGTTTAGAATTAATTTTGAATGAAAATTGATTATAGAAATCTTTAAACCCTAATCGATTGTGATCATATTTGATAATCGCATGTATTGAGCCAATTATTAAACCCTAATCGCTTTATATGGTCTTGTAATGATCATGAGATGCGATCGTTATTGATTGGCTGATATAAACATGAGATGCGATCGCTTTAATTAAGTGGATCGATCATGTTGTTTGATCATGCTGTGTTGCCTTCGATCACGAGAGACCGCGTGATCGTTGAAGGGCATGCTGTGGTCGATGGCAAAGGACAGACCGAGAGACCGCGTGATCAGTTGGCCGAGATCAATCAAAGATCGTGAGGCTAGGTCAGATCATGCGTGTGGCCATGCGATGATCGATCGTTAGCGATCGTGAGCAGCTGCTAGGTCAATTACGTTAATGGGCCATCGATTGCGTTAATGGGCCGAGTTGGATCTTGGATCCGATTGTTTGGCCCGTTAAATTTTACGTCCCGCGAATTGTCTTTCGGTTAAACCGAGCTTCGCGGTTCGTTGCCCAAAACCACACCGATTTAACCGGTCCATTTAATTGGCGGTTAATTGTGTGTTTAAAGCCTTAAACCGCAAGTTAAATCAAATTGGCTAAAACACTAGGTGTTTCTTCCCGGTTTTGGATTTAACTGAACCGATCCAATTTAATTGGTGGTTCAAGCGGTTAACCCGAATCGCGGTTTGCTGGAAATTATTTAATACATGGTATTATTTAATTTCTGGTTAAACCGGATTGAAATTCAAAAATTGAATTTTAACCTAAACCGAAGGCTGGTCTAAGTTTGATTTGGTTGGACCAAATAATTTAGAGCTGGTCTGGTTTAGTAAATAACCGATGGTTTTGATAGTTAATTTGGTCTTGGACCAGAATTAATAAACCGGATCGGTTATGTCAAATTATTGGGCCAGCTGGAATTCTATGGTCTTGGGCCAAGAATTGGGCCTATAATTTGTGACCCAACCCAAAATATTTAATAAAATATTAAATTAGAAATTTCTATTTTTAGTATGTTACTAAATTTAGAAAGTTTCTAAAATAAGAAAGTTTCCCAAAATAGTAATCTTCTATTTTTGGAAATAAAACTTAAAATCCTCAAAAACAATATCAAGCTTGGATGTCTTTCCAATCTTGTCAGCTACTTAACACTTATTCGATTACAGATATGGCTTACAGTGTGAGGTGTCTGTTTTCGCATAAGTAAAGTAGTATATAGTCACTAATTTCATTGGGAGTCCCAGACTTTAGTGATTATTTGGCTGTAAGAGATTGGTTTCCTTGACTGGGCCATCGGGAGTCCCGGGCCTTGAGACATCTGGTGATATTGGGCCTTGGGCCCAATTCACAACCGAGAGTTATATGAGATATAACTAGCTGTGTGTATGCTTACCAAGTAAAGCTAATTCCGGGTGACGGCCAGTGGCCCACTTTGGATTTAGCTGAACATGGGTCTCGGAATCATTGCATTCTTATGAGGATAAACAAAAAAATTTTGAATGCAATGCGAGTTTTCTTATAAGTTGTTAAGATTGCTCTTTTATGAACTAAATAACTAAAACTCTATTTATCTCTAAATTTCAGCTATGACTAGCACAAACAATCAAAACACTTTCTCGATCCGGTCTGTCCTTGAGATGGACAAACTGAACGGATCAAATTTCTTGACTTGGTCGCGGAACCTGAGGCTAGTCCTCAGGCAGGAGAGAAAGGACTATGTCCTTGAGAGAACTCTCCCCGTGAGGATCGGGTCCAAGGCCTCTCATGCAGTACGTAATGCTTGGAATAAGCATTATGATGATGCGGTAGATGTGCGTGGTCTGATATTGGCTACCATGGACTCAGACTTGCAGAAGCAATATGAGAACATGGAGTCGCCAATAGAGATGATCAGCAGCCTGAAATTGAGATTTCAGGAGCAGGTAAGAGTGGAGAGATACCAGTTGGTTAAATCTCTCACTAGCTGCAAGCTACCAAATGATCATCCAGTAAGTCCTCATGTCAGTAAAATGATGGGTTACATTGATAACCTGAGGAAACTGGATTATCCAGTTAGCCAGGAATTGGCAACTAAGATCATTCTGCAGTCACTGCCGTCAAGCTATGATAAGTTCGTAAGGAACTATATCAAGAAAGGCTTAACGAAGACGTTGACTGAACTGCATGATATGCTCAAGACAATTGAGCCAAACGTGAAGAGTACCCTGTACAATCTCATGAATGAGAAGGGTAGGTTTACTAAACCCAATGCTGACAAGGGTGAAGACAATGTTGTCCAGATTTTGAATCATGGCAAGCGTGTGTCTTCTGAGCCCGAGTCAGATACCTCTTACGTTGGTAAGTGCTGCTACTGTAATGAGACTGAGCATTGGAAGAGAAATTGCATTAAATTCATGGAAGATTATGAGGAGTTGAAGTCGATGTATGAGACTACTTCCTCAGGTATTCATGTTATTACTTCAAGTTATACCTTATAGGTATTGAATACTGGTTGTGGCACTGATATTTGTTATAATATGCAGAGCCTGAGCAACAGTAAAACGTTGAAGGAAGGGCAAGTGGAACTGCGTGTCTGGTTGGAGCTATGGATGCTGCCTCAACCTAGGGTTTTCACTTGTAGATGCCTTTCAGGCTTGGTTTTGTATTAAGTAATTGCTACAATGTACCTGCTTTACACAGAGTTGTTTTTCATTTTCTTGTAAGAATTTGAATGTTTTTCATTTTGATAAAGACAAGTTTTTGTTCTTTTGATCTTAATGAAATGTTAATTGTAGCACCCTATTCAAGGAATGGGTTTTATATCTTAAACCAAAGAGTGCCTAAATGTAACATAAATACCGAATTGGTTTAAATCTGATGAATTAAACCTGATTTTTCTTGGCATAAATGTTTTGGTCAAATAGAGTAAGTCGGATTCAGAAACCCCATAGTTATGGACTTTTGGGCTCATTTGAATGGATATCTTATGAGACTTGAATTCTGCTTACTGGACCAAAACACCAAGGGCCCATCTTAGCCGAGCTAGAGAAAAGCCCAAAGGCTTATTAGACATTGGACATACTCATGTATGTGGTCTGATGAGCAGTAATGCCAGAGAAAATTTCCTGTACTTCATTGTCTCTACTGATTACTTCAGTGAGTATGACTGTGTTCATTTGATGAGACACAAGTCGGAATTCTTTGACATGGTCGAAAGAGTTCCAGAATGAGGTATAGAATCAAAGTGACAGAAGTATTTAGACTCTGGATTAGATCAAGAGTGAGAATACTTAAGTCATTGATGGTGTGATCATCTAAATGAGTGTGAAGTCGTTTCACAGCTCATTTCTCCTGAAAAACCTGGAGGTGTTTCTGAGAGAAAGAATCAGATCTTATTAGAAATGATAAAAGATGAGTCACACGAATCTTCCATGATATTCTTTAAGAATAACGCTCTAGTAATATCTAAGTTTACGCTGAAATAGTTCCACTAATATCAGTTGAAAGACACCACATAAATGTGGATTGGAAATGATCCAAATTCGTCTTTACTGAGTATTTGTAGTTGTGCTACTTCGCTGGTTGTCCTAGGGAAACCAAGGCTTGTTACTTTTTACGTCCATTCTGTTTTCTAAGAGGGGAAGTCACTTTCCAAGAAGAACAGTGGGAGTAAAAGCGTAACTCGAAGAAATTCGAGAAATACAGGAGGCTGCTCAACCTGTTGAGGGAGAGCAGCGGATGGATTTACAGATTTCTGTAGAATCTACACCTGTAAAGCCTGAAGTTCGCAGATCTGAATGAATCAGTTACTAATCCGAGAGTGATTTCTGGTAAGAGAATGGCCATTCCCAAACGGACTTGCCCAAGTCGTTTGCATTGTCAGTATCAAATCTGGTCCGATGAACATGGTCTGGCTATATAAGGATGACACGCATCTTGCCTTATGCCAGATCGAGATATTGAGACAAAAGGACTAGGGAATGTAGGATTCCAGTACAAGTGGGAGATTGTTGGGAATGTCCTGAAATCTACTGTACTATCTCTAGAAAGTATGATAAATGTCGAGATCAGACATAAGTCATAAATACTGGGTGATCATGATGGCTTGCTAGAGTCCGCTCTTGATCTATAAGTTTAGGACTTATTACCAGTATTGTATGATCCCGAAGGGTCACACACCATAGCTAACGGGAAAGTTAAATGGAATTAATACAGTAAGATGCAGTGGCATTTACTGTATTGGATCAGAGAATTGGGCCAGACAAAATACAGGCTTTTGTCTGATTTGTGTCTTGGGCCCAAAAGATTAATGAGCCATTAGTCTAATGACTTGGGCCCATTAATGAGAGGTTAAGGATTCGAAAACCCTAAGGGATTAATGACCCTATGCGATTTTTCTCTTCTGTGGCCGCGAGTGTCTCTCTCTCTAACTCTCTCTTTCTGATCTGATCCATCTCTTTGGTCTAGCAGCCATCCCGGCTTGTAAGAGTGTGGATACCAAAGGAGGAGCAGGTTGTTCATCTGTTCTAACTGATCTCATCATTACCATCAATTATCCGCTGCAATCTGAAAGGTAATGATCCAGGTTTGGTTGGTTTTATGATTCGTTTTGCAAGAACCTAGATCTGTTTAAGATTATGTGTTAGGTTGTAATTTGGGAATTAAACCTTGAACAAACACCATAATCCTTCATTGTTTCCATTGTGTTCTGAGTATAACAAGACACGGTTGGCGGTTGTTCATTACCCGAGGATGTCTCATTACCCGGTTCTTCAACATTGTCGAACGCCCTGTTAAGATACTACGGCCATTGAGTTGGATCTAGAATGTCATAGTCACCTTCGAGACTTGCATCAGCCGATGTTTTTTCCCTTTCATCGTCATCTTCATCTTCGCTAGCTGACCCGTTTGTATCGTAAGATCTACTTAACGATCTCTCACTCTCACAAGGTAGAATGGTCCCCAAATCCTAGTCTACACCATTCAAACATATTACGGCTTCATATTCTTTGTCCTCCCATTAAAGCAAAGATTGTCAAATGTTTGTGTTTCTTTCTCAAATGTCTCAACTATCTGAATATGTCCAAGCTCCTCCACCGCATAGAGAGTTGCAGCAATCGAGTTTTTTTACTTTCACAATAAAGGCCCCAATGCCTCTCACGCTGCATGAATTTGTTCCAAACTCATTTGAACACTCTGCTCCAAAGACGCTACTCGCGCTTTGAATTAGAAGCAACTGCCGGAAAGAACCATCTCCACGAGTTTGACTAAGTTTCAGAGGTATATCCATGACACTTTCTTTGGCTTCTTTTGTTATACTACTTCTCACTGCCACGTTACCCCCTTCTTTTGTTTTACTACTTCTCCCTGACCTGTTACACCCTTCTTCGAATTCCGCGTACAAGCTAATACCCTCGTTTATTTTCCTTATCACTTTGAAAGTGTCCAGTCCATCTTCACTCCCAATACAAATTGGCGGCATCTTGGAAGCTGCAATTGAACTCATTCTCGTTGGTGCCACATAAGTCAGCCTACAACTTGTACCACGCCCAACCTCGAATTCCTTCAAGACTCTCGACTTATATGATTCCGCTGAATCATCAATGCGTAGTGTTATGCCCCTCCCATAGGCCTCAGAATCTATGGTGAATTTCTTCCATTTCCCTGCCACCACTTAAACAAGATCACGCTGAACCTGAACAAAATAATACAACAGGTTTTCATTAGCACACGTTCAAAACTAATTAAAAACTAATCTAAAATCTGAAAACATGTTCATATTAATTTTTCTACCACTCATGAACGTTCATAGGATCTCCGAATATATTTTCAAAGCTCAGATCTGCGAATACTATGTCCGTCAAATTATTTTGTTGTAATGAATTGAAGCTCTTAAATTAAATCACCAAATGATATGAGATGCAATGAATGGTAGAGAGAGATGGGCCGATGGCCGGCCGAGAGTGGGATGATGGCGCGGGTGGTGATCGAGTGGCATGAGAAGCTGGCTGATGGCACTCTCTTCTCGTCAAGGAATGGTTGAATGATGGTTTGTGAGCTACTGAACTTTAGGAACACTTAGGATGATCGAGACAGCAAGCAAAAGCCAAGAGATCTGCTCTTCAAAGGGGAAGCCGCGCAGAGAGAGATAGATCGAGAAACCTTAGGGTTTTCTTGGTTTAAACTTGCTTCATGTTTCAAAAAACCAAAAGAATGTTTAAGTAACTACAACTGAAAGCAAATGGGCCAGAAAACAGTGGGCCATTGAAAATGCTAAGAAAAAAACAAGAGAAATAAGACTTAAAACGAGAAAGGAAAGTCTTGGTCGAAAATAGAGAAGATGCCGGTCTGTCTCTCTAATGAATGGGCCTCGGATCACCTCGTTCAACCTTGTGAAGAAAACCCATTTGGAACAAAACTTCACAAGGGAAAAAGATTATGATCTTTATCCCAGAGGCAGACTGGTCAAAGAATCATCTGGCTCGATGCAGAAGATCATGGTCGGTCCGTGCGTCCGGAGTATGGGCCAGGGCATGGTCTGATCAAATGGGCCGCCAGCTTCAATATGGATCATCCTCCGGGCCAACTGGTTCAGGACAGGTTGTCCTTGGTCGAGATGGCCTAGCTGGGTCGTGATGTCTTCTAGGCTTTTCCTCGAGATCAGCTGCTCTATGGCATTGTTGAATTCAGCATGTATATGTCGCTGTCCCGTACGCGTCCTTGGTACATCTCGCATGGTCGGAAACAGGTCGGCCAGCTTCTTGGTAGAGCCTGGTCCGTCTTGCTCGTCCTACTCAGTGTCGGCCAAGCTGATGTCCTCATCATTCCCCCCCCTATTGAAGAGGTTCTGGCCTCAGAATGGTATCACCTGCACAATAAGGAGACAAATCAGCAACATTAAAACTCGACGATATGCTCATCTCACCTGGGAGTTCCAATTGGTAGGCGTTGTCGTTGATCTTCTTTAGGACCCGGAATGGTCCATCTCCACGTGGGGCAAGCTTGGACTTCCTTTTTTTCTGAACCGCTCGGGTCGCATGTGAACCCAAACCCAGTCGCCTGGCCTAATGTCGACCTCCTTCCTGTGTTTGTCGGCTTGTTTCTTGTACTGCTCCGTCCTCTTCTCGATGTTCTCCTTGACCGCCTGGTGTAGCTTGGCAACGGCCTCAGCCTTGCGCTCTCCATCAAGATTGATGAACTCCAATGCTGGCAGTGGCTTCAGATCAAGTGGCGTATCAGGCTTAAATCCATAAACAACCTCAAAAGGAGACATCTTAGTAGCAGACTGTTTGGCACCATTATACGCAAACTCAACAAAAGGAATGCAATCCAACCAATGTGACAAATTTTTACCAATTGTGGCCCTTAAGAGGGCTGAGAGAGTCCGGTTCACGACCTCGGTTTGTCCATCTGTCTGTGGATGACAAGTGGTCGAAAATGGTAGCTTGGTACCAAGCTTCCTCCATAACATCCTCCAGAAGTGACCTAGGAAGGTCGGGTCACGGTCCGAGACGATGGTCCGTGGCAGTCCGTGTAATCTGACCACTTCTTTGAAGAAGAGGTCGGCTGTCTGGGTCGCATCATTCATCTTAGAACACGTATGAAGTGAGCCATCTTTGAAAACCGGTCGACCACAACGAAGATCACATCCTTGTTCCTGATCTTAGGAAAACCAAGCACAAAACCTATAGAAATATCGACCCATGGTCGGTTAGGTATAGGCAAAGGTAAGTAAAGACCGTGAGGATGTGACCTGGACTTGGACTTAAGGCATGTGACTTGGGGCAGAAACGCTCCGTGTCTCGTTTCTGATGTGGCCAATAGAAGTGCTCTACTAGGACACTCAGTGTCTTGTCCACGCCAAAGTGTCCCATCAGTCCTCCTCCATGGGATTCTCGGATTAGAAGCTCCCTCATCGATCCCTGAGGAATGCACAGCCACTTGCCCCTGAACAGGAACCCGTTATGCAAGTAGAAAACTCCCTTCGGTCCTTTGCTACATTCCTGAAAAATTTCACCAAAATCAGGGTCAGTATCATAGTCTTCTTTAATAAGTTCAAACCCCAATACTTTGGCCTCCATGGTGCTGATCAGTGTGTATCTTCTCGACAGTGCATCAGCTACTACGTTCTCCTTTCCCTTCTTGTACTTGATGATGTATGGGAAGGTCTCCACGAACTCCAGCCACTTAGCGTGCCTCCTCTTCAGATTCTTCTGTCCTCTCAGATGCTTGAGCGTCTCGTGGTCGGTGTGAATAACAAACTCCTTGGCCAGAAATTAATGTTGTCAAGTCTCCAAGGATCTAACCAACGCATACAGCTCCTTGTCATAGGTCGGATAGTTGAGCGTGGCTCCACTCAACTTCTCGCTGAAGTAGGCGACCGGTCACCCACCTTGCGTCAGGAGTGCTCTGATCCCTAAACATGAAGCATCACACTCAATCTCAAACGTCTTATCAAAATTAGGCAAAACCAAAATAGGAGCATGGGTTAACAAATCCTTGAGTTTCTGTAATGCGGTCTCCTGCGACTGGCCCCATTTGAACGGGACGTCCTTCTTGATCACAGCTGTAAGTGGGGCAGCCACAGTGCTAAAATCCTTCACAAACCGTCTATAGAAGCTAGCCAAAACGTGGAAGCTCCTAACATGGCCGATCGTGGTTAGGGTCGGCCATTCCTTAATTGCTTTGATCTTTTCTTGATCAACCTGTAAGCCCTGTGAACTCACAACAAAAACTAAAAAGACAAGCTTATCAGTGTAGAAGGTGCACTTCTTGAGGTTCGCGTAAAGACCCTCCTGTCGTAGAGTATCTATCACTTGCTCAATGTGCACCAGATGGTCAGCAAAACATTGACTATAAATCAAAATGTCATCGAAGTAAACAACAACGAACTTACTGATGTAGGCCCTTAAGACCTGGTTCATGAGGCGCATGAACGTACTGGGTGCGTTTGCAAGGCCAAACGGCATGACCAGCCACTCATATGGGCCTTGCTTGGTATTGAAGGCCGTTTTCCATTCGTCTCCTTCCTTCATTCGGACCTGGTGGTATTCACTCCGTAAATAAATCTTAGAGAACACGGACGCTCCATGCAGCTCATCTAGCATGTCGTCCAGTCGGGGTATAGGATGCCGGTACTTGATGGTGATATTGCTGATGGCCCGACAGTCGACGCACATCCTCCATGATCTGTCTTTCTTAGGAACCAACAAGATTGGTACCGCACACGGCCTGAGGCTCTCGAGAATGTATCCCTTGGACATGAGGTCCTGCACTTGTTTCTACAGTTCTTTGGACTCGGTCGGATTCATTTGGTATGCAGGCCAGTTGGACAGAGCCGCTCCTGGCACGAGATCGATCTGATGCTCAATGCCTCGTATGGGTGGTAGGCCGGCTGGTATCTTGTCCGGAAAGACATCCTTAAACCTGTCCAGCAAAGAAACAACTTCCCGGGGCAGCTCAACATCGTTTGAACATGAATGTAAAGCCTCCCTAAAGATCATCAGTAGCACCTGCGTGTTCTGAACAATAGCTCTAGAAACAGAATGTGAAGAAATAATAAGATTGGTCATACGTTTCTTCTTATCCTTGGCAAGGTGTAGTTGCATCTCATGCACTTCATGCGGTGTAGGAGGCGTGAGCTGGTACTTTCGCTTGTCGTGCATGAACGAGTAATGATTGGTCCGCCCGTTGTGCAAGGACTCCTTATCGAATTGCCATGGTTGGCCGAGCAATAAGTGTCCAACCTGCATAGGAAACACATCGCATACTACCTGATCGTGATATCGCCCAATGCTGAAAGGTACGGTTACTTGGTCTGCGATCCGGATCTTCGTGTCATCGTTTAGCCAACGAAGTCGGTACGGCCGTGGGTGCTTAGTCACTTGCAGGCCGAGCTTATCAACCATGTTCCTTCTGGCCACGTTAGTACAAGACCCACCATCAATAATAAGACTACATACCTTGCTGTTCATAGTACAGCGAGTGTGGAAGATGTTCTCGCGTTGAACCGTCTCAGGATCAACAAGTGCACTGAGAGCTCTCCTGATCACCAATAGCTCTCCAGAGTCAGGATACTCTATGGGCATCCCTGCGTCAAGTTCCTCCATGTATTCATCCTCCTGTTCATCCTGAGACTCGTACTCACCGGCTTCGTTCAAGATCATGATCCTCCGGTTCGGACAGTCTCGAGCCATATGCCCTTTACCCTGACACTTAAAACATGTGATATCTCTAGAACGGGATGTACTAGTGAACTTACCTGGGTCTGGTCGGTTGGGCTTAGACGTCTCAACGGCCGGCTTCTTGAACCTGGACTCGACCTCAACCGACTTAACTTTGTAAACGGGCCGAGGAGTTGGCGCGGTCCAAGGTGTGCTGGTCCTAGGCCGGGTTGCGGTCGCTGACTTCCGTTTGTTGTGATGCTCAACCTGTATACACAAATGTAACAATTCGGGCATATCGTGATAAGGTTGAATCTCTATCTTTCGAGCGATCTTCTCGTTCAGTCCATCCACGAACTGGGCCATCAGGGTCTCTTCGGGGTTGTCTAGTTCAAGTCTATTCCGCAATTGTTCGAACTCTTCGAAATATTCTTCGACCGCATTAGTTCCCTGCATCAACTTACGAAAACGTTTCTGCAAATCTCTGTGGAAATGGGAAGGAACATACTTGCGCCTTAGCTGGAACTTCATGTCAGTCCACGTAGCGATCGGTTCGTACCGATGGCGCCTTCGCTCTGCAGCGTCCCGATCCCACCATGACAAGGCATGTCCTGTGAACTGGGCCACTGCTAGTGATATCTTCCTACCCTCGGGATATCCATATTGATCGAATATATGCTCCATCCTCCGCTCGCAGTCTAGATATGCCTCCGGGTCCACTTTTCCTGCAAAAGTAGGAGGCTTTAGCTTGATATCATTAGGATATGAACCTTGTACCTCTTGTTCTCGTATGCTTCCACGGTGATTAGGATCATGCTGTTATGGAGGTCGCGGTCCATGATGTCCGTCCTCAAGCTCATCCGTATCGTCGTCCGTATCGTCCAGTCGGACGTCCTGGAAGCGTCCGGGTCGTTCTACTCGTCCGCGGTACTGTACTGGTCGACGTTGCTGGTCGTTCTGGAGATGTGGCTCCTCTGGTCCGTGCTAATGCTCTCCTGGCCGAGGCTGAAAAGCGCCGGGCCAAGGTTGTTGTTCGGCCAGCCGCGGCTGATGTCCACCGGGACGTTCCAAACGGTCCAGTCATGCTCCGATCGTCTGGATAGCAGCTCGGATCTGATTGAGGTCAGTGGGGACGCCTTGCTGGTTTTGTTCTTCTGCCATTAATCCTTGTGCACTTAAACAAACAGATCAAACGCACCAAAGAAGAGAAACGGGCAGAGCTAACGGAAAACAAATGCAACCAATTCGGAACAAAACAAAGCAAGGTCGATTCTTCTCTTTTTTTTTGACTAAAATACTGAAAGTAAACACTAAACCAATAACAAGAATGGGAAACTCACTTAAATCAGATCAGTAATCAAGCAACAAACCGCGATACTCAACGCAACGATCAAGACAAGCAAAAGAAACAATGCAGCCGGTTTCTATCTCCTATCAACCTATTCTTTTTTTTTTAAACTAAAGAACCACAAAAGGAATTACTAAACCGATAGCAGAAATGGAAATTTCACTTAAATCAGACCAGAAGCTAAGCAGCAAATCGAGACTCAAACAAACCGCAAGAGAAACCTTAGCTAGCAAGCGGCCGGTTTGGGTTTACTACTCTAGCAGCCGAATTTTTTTTTTTTTTTAAACTTCTTCTTCCTACTAGATGACTGCAAGATCACAACTCAATTCACAGGTTACAAGAGAGATTAAATCAAGACAACCTAGACTAGGCCGGATGAGATTCAAGCAACTAGAAGAGAACTATTTTTTTTTCGGTTTGAAAAGAACACAAGCCAACAAAAACTGAAACTAAACAAAGGGAGAAGAAATAACCAGACTGGTCAGGAGCTTTAAAGCTCTGATACCAGATGATATGAGATGCAATGGATGGTAGAGAGAGATGGGCCGATGGCCGGCCGAGAGTGGGATGATGGCGCGGGTGGTGATTGAGTGGAACGAGAAGCTGGCCGATGGCACTCTTTGCTCGTCAAGGAATGGTTGAATGATGGTTTGTGAGATACTGAACTTTAGAAACACTTAGGATGATCAAGACAGCAAGCAAAAGCCAAGAGATCTGCTCTTCAAAGGGGAAGCCGCGCAGAGAGAGAGAGAGATAGATCGAGAAACCTTAGGGTTTTCTTGGTTTAAACTTGCTTCATGTTTCATAAAACCAAAAGAATTTCTAAGTAACTACAACTGAAATCAAATGGGCCAGAAAACAGTGGGCCATCGAAAATGCTAAGAAAAAAAACAAGAGAAATAAGACTTAAAACGAGAAAGGAAAGTCTTGGTCGAAAATAGAGAAGAGGCCGGTCTGTCTCTCTAATGATAATGGGCCTCGGATCACCTCGTTAAAAACCTTGTGAAGAAAACCCATTTGAGACAAAATTTCACAAGGGAAAAAGAGTATGATCTTTATCCCAGAGGCAGACCGGTCAAAGAATCATCTGGCTCGATGCAGAAGACCATGGTCGGTCCGGAGTATGGGCCAGGGCGTGGTCTGATCAAATGGGCCGCCAGCTTCAGTATGGATCATCTTCCGGGCCAACTGGTTCAGGACAGGTTATCCTTGGTCGAGATGGACTTGCTGGGTCGTGATGTCTTCTAGGCTTGTCCTCGATATCAGCTGCTCCATGGCATTTTTGAATTCAGCATGTATCTGTCGCTGTCCCGAACGCGTCCTTGGTACATCTCGCATGGTTGGAAACAGGTCGGCCAGCTTCTTGGTAGAGCCTGGTCCGTCTTGCTCGTCCAACTCAGTGTCGGCCAAGCTGATGTCCTCATCACCAAACATATATTAAATACACACATTAACCCTATTGGACATTTAATGAACTCACATTAGCGGGGAAAATATTGTAAAATACCCACATCAAATCACATGTACCCCCATCACACACCATTTACATAACGTGCTTCTCCCTCATGCTATGACCACACGCGCTTTGCATAGAAGGTGAAAGATCCATATGGGGTAAAAACGCGTTTCAATCATGTCAATAGGGAAAAAGTGTCATGCTACTTAATAACAAGTGGAAAGTGTCAGTTCTCAAAATGCTACTCCAAAAAAGTGCTATTTTTTCCATAAATCCCACAAAGAATGCATATCTAGATAGAATATGATGCATAATAAATTTGCTAAATGTAACTCTTGCCTCTTTTGTCAAGATCTATATGTCGTTCCAAATTTTCAAAAAGTATAATGTATTTCGTTTTTTGGGGGTTCAACGAATAACATTAGAATCCCATGATAGGAGTCAATTATCATCAAACGATGTTCACAAGTCAAAGAAGTCGACCATGTCTCCAAAGTTTCAAAAGTGTGATTTTTCCGTTTGGACTACATTAAAGCATCATATGTTTTTGTTGTCTGAGGCCTTCCCAAACTGGAGCAAAAGGCAACATCCTCATCTTCTTATGTATAAATTGGAGCAAATCAACTGGTGGAAAGTTTTTCATCAGATGCTAACATTTTGGTGCCATAAAGCTATCCAATCATGAACTTTTTTTTAATGGCCCCGTATTTAAACTCAAGTGGGTTTGACAAAATTCAAGTCCAAACCCAAAAGATTGTTACCTTATTTAGTTTTAGGGCTTTCTCTGTCTCCCATCTTTATAAATAGTATAGCATTCAAGAAAAAAATCACACAATCTTCTTCTGATGAAGCCATGTTTGTTTAAGGTGCCATTATTGCATCTAGTGAGCTTTTCCCGCTGTCCTCTTCTTTTGCTAGAAAACGGTACCACCAAATTTCATATCTAAAGTGTGTTTTTCAAAATCCAAATTTTTAAAAGCCAATAATTTTCAAACCGTGCGGAATCTTGCAAATTTGAAGCCAGCATCGCGTTCATCTCGCAAAGACGAAGCCGGAGCCACCAGCCGCTAGCTGCCGCCTTCGCTAGTCAAGAGATGGGTGGGCGCGTGGGATCCACGCGCACCACACGGCGCCGGAGAGCCACCGTATGTCGCTGTCGGAGCCGACGCTGCCGGCCACCAAGTCGAATCACCAGTGACTGAGTTAACTCGGTCCAGTTAATTAACCGGTTTGACCTGCTTCAGTTCGGTTCAATTAAATTTTTGGTGTAATCCAATTTTAATTCGGTTTAGTTTGGTTCAATTCGTTTTCTTGGTTTGGTTTGGATTGGTTTAGGACAGTTGGGCTGATTATGCAATTTGGCCTAGTTTGAGCTACTGGTTTGGTCTTACCCAATTTGGGTTAGGTCGGGCTAGCGGGTCGTACTATTTTGACTTGAACCATTGGACATGATTAATTGTTCAAGTCAAAGTCAACCCGCTCAACCTAGTGTTGACTATGATTAATGGACATGTATGGTGTAGTTGCGGTAGGTTCCCGTGTGGGAGATTGTGTGCAAGGCATGGGATGTCCTTGTCGTCCGGGGAGGGTGTGACGAGTTCTCCAAATTTTCATAGGATGCACGGTGTGGGGCGTAGGGCCCGTAGGTGTTCAAGAGTGTGAACTGAGAGCTTGATAAGCACGAATGGATGTAACTAGTCGAGTAGGTTGTGTGATGTTCCTTCGGACGGTTGTGTGCAAGGTGTCCTTATCTTAGTACTTGTAGGTCCGAAAGCATGATGATCGGTGGTTGGTTTACGTTGGTGGACTAAATCGAAATGAACCTCCTGGGAATATAAATAGGCATTCCGGTTAGCTATTCTGGTTCAACGGATGCCTTAAGGTCGTCGTTTCCGGTTCCCCGGGAACAAGTCGTTACATTTTTCAACATGACGTCGGCCTTAACTTTTGGTTTTCTCTACCGGCTACTACAAAAACTTTTTCTTCCTTTCCTGGTGGCTGGTGCCCTTGCCGCTTCCGGGAGAGGCTCATATCTCTTCCGTTTCTAGTCTCTTGGCTACCTTTATGGCTTCGTTCTGGTTCTGCAATTGAGTTTTTTTCTCTGCATTTTTTTAAGATTTTCTCTGAGAGTTACAATGGCTTGGTCTCCGGCGTGGTGTTGAGGTTGTTCATGGTAGGGTCATGGTTTCGGTGTCTGCGTCGGATCATGGCCTTATTCACCTCTTCAACCTCTTGTGATGGTGTGTAGTGGGAGACCTTTTTAGATCTCGTTTATGGTGCTTTTTGGAGACTCTGGTGTCAGATCTCCGGCTTGGAAGCCAAATCATCAGTTTTTATATAGCAAGGCTATGTATTGCAGGTTTGGAATCTTTTGTCACTGTTTTTCTGTGGCTTGTATAACATAATCATTTTTGAATCGTCCCTGGAACTCGCTAGAAGCAATGCTTCACCCGGAACAGTTTCGCCAACTACAAGATCTTCTATACCATATTCAATTCCATCTCCAAATATATGTATGATGCTAGCAACAGGGATTTAATATTGATTGCGAAAAGTGTAATTCAAAATCTTTATTAGAAATGGGTCATGCATTATAATAGGACTGCAAATGGATCGTGTGATTTCTATACATCATTTGTTTGATGTTGTCACTACAAGAAAAATAGTTATTTTTAGCTCACGATAAATACTATTGTATGTAATTAATACCGTTTTTGAAATGACTATGTCTGCCCAGCTATAATAGATCGATCATATATGATAGCATTTTTGTCCATGCTATTATATTGTTAACCTATGATAGCGATAATTTCTACTTGCTATTAATGAGTGTATTATAGCACATTATATTTGTTGTAATATATTTTATTATAACTTTATTTATGTGCTATATATTTTAAGTACTATTATTCAACTGTTTAAAATCCAATTTTACACATTATTAATTAATTATAAATTTATATTTATATTTGATTCAAAAAATATTTTATAAACTATCAAAATTACATAACTGTAATATTACATTACAAATATCAAAAACATCTACAAATTCCTATATTCATAACATTGTTTCTTTAATACTTAGAATTGTTTCCCACCTTGTCTCTTCCATCCTTGACATATTCAAACCTTCTGCAATAATAGCCATCATCAATATCATATCAGCTTCAGCATGGTGGATGTCGTTCGTAGCAGCGTAAAAGCGGTAGTTGGAGGTAGCACAAGAGGTTGAGATCGAGTATTTTGGACCCATAACACCAAGAGCGATCACCAATAAAGCAAACCCATGTTTTTTATGGCATAAAGAATAAAAGGGAGATGTTCTCATGTGACCTTTCTCTATTAGAGCTTGAACAACGTCTGAAAATAGAGTCAAAGCACTTGTATCAGCCACAACTAGTACTCCAGCTTTCTGCTAATCAACCTACAAGAAAACCCAAACCACTGGATGTAAACAACAAAGAAGAGTAATGCAATCAACAAGTTGAAAACTTGGTTAACGTCATCAAAGATAAATAAGATCATGTTTAAAGACAAATCATTTAAAGTATAAATGTACCTCAACCATCAAAATTTATCAAATCTCCACTCCAAGCGGGATTGGTTTCACTGGTACAAGGAGAGAAAGATAAACTTTTAACTGAATAATCAGGACTGCCAGTTTGAGTAGCGACAATTTCATTGGTATAAAGAGAGAAAGTATAAACATTTTGCAGGAAAAAATTAAAAAGTAGAGATCAAAAGGAGGAGACTATTCTAAGAAGTTACCTAAATAGTGAGGCTGAATGCCACATCTTCAATTGTATCGTCATGGCCTTGATATACACCTCGTGGGCAAACAGAAGGACTTTCAGTCTTATCACCACCTTCACCAGTCTGTTTGATGATGGATCCAGATGACTTGGAATCTGTATCAACCGTTGTGATGTGGTCTTGGATACTCCGAAAAACAACTGACTTTTCCTTGCCTAAGAGAAAAACCTTTGTATGAGAAACTGGAAAACCCAGAGGATCAAATAATATATATCACATAAACACATACCTCCAGAGAGAACAAAGGGTTTGGTTGGGCACATTGCAATAGCGAATTTAGCATTATCTTGATGTCCAATTAGTATCTGCAAGATAAATGGTTCAAATGATGCAAACAAGTAGCACTATTTAAGAAGGTTTAAAAGATTTATCCTTCCAGTGATGAGGCTAAGGCAAACAAGAATAAAGCGCATACGATGATTTGCAACAACATGTCTCAGAAGTGGACATACCAAATCAGGACGAGAATTTGCAGCTCCATGCACAACATGTTGGTTAGGTTGGGTTTCAACATCTCAAATGAGAACCTGGAATCAACATACTGTATTCAAAATGCTGAAGCTTGAAATATGTCTAAACTCCAAAATAAATGATGCTCTCTAATTTTCAATAAAGAGATGAAACGACATATTTCAAGTTGCCATGACTATAACAAAAAACAAGAAGCAGCACATACATTAGGACTGTCAGTGTGAGTAGCAACAAGTTTACTGTTTTGCGGGAGCTCCCTGATCATGTTAACCTGCAATCGCAAATTGGTGATGAATACACATAAAACTGGATTTTTACTTTCATCAAAGTTCCAAATGAGTAAATTTATGCACCCAATTAAACAGCAGTGCAGATATAACAATATTGATACATGAATCATACCTCTCCAGGGTGGATAATGGTCTTGTACTTCTTCACAAATGGAGAACGTGCTTGAACTGAATAGAAATTTTCAGAAGATAGTAAATGTAATGGGTAGCATGATAAGGAAAAGTGCACAAGATTGATAGGAAAGCAACTAAATACTGGAGGTATGTGCTCTTCTGCAGCGACCCTTGGCTTAACAACTTCGCGATTCGCTATGACTAGAGTATTGGGCACGTTGCCATTAGTCTGGTGACACAGCCGAAAACTAAAATGTTTGGCGGTCTGAGGAAAATTTAGCTAAATTTTGGCGGATCAAGTGATTTTTGTTTTTCGCTTATTAATTTATTGTCTTAGCGTTAATTATATGCTATTAAAAGTAACAAAAATCAAAAATTAAGTTTTACTATCAGTTTGGAAAACCGTGCTATTATATTATACTATCAATGTCCATAATTTTTGTAGTGTATCTTTGTCCAATGCCTACTAGCATTTCGGTTTTTGTCTTACTTTGTAAGGTTGTCTTTTTGATTTTAATCAACTAAACCAATGTTAGAAAAAAATAAAAGCTATTCAATCTCCAAAATGCTTGATTTTAACCTTTTTCCTTCAAAATATCCACATAATTGGTAAAAACTGTAAACTCCAAAAGCACTAAAACACACAGATAATATTGCAAAACTTATTATTTTTCTATTAAGAACTGTTTAGAACATATTTCAAGTGGTTTCAAGTAATTTGATTTCATAGTTGGAGAGATACACATGATATAGTGAATATATGTCTGGCAAGACCTAAGGAGAAGACTATGGGGAGGAGTTAAGCCAAAACCTCAAACATGATCAGGATCACGTCCACTACAAGAAAAAAAATGTATTCCAACATACATATTAGTCAGTAATTCGTGGGAAATATATGTTTCCAACAAATGTCCAACAGAATATACATTTGTTGGAATATGGTCTAAAGGAAACCGAACCGTTGCTTCCACAACAAGGATAAGCGCACCACCAGGACACAAATATAAAGAAATTTTATTTTATTTATAATAATAGTTACAATAAAATAAAATATATTAAATAATTAAACTAAAAAAAAGCTCCTTCATCAGACAACCACATCCGCCGGCTCCGGTGACCACATCCGCCGGCTCCGGTGACAACCAGCTTAGCCGCCGGATCGTGCTCTCTTCGTTGTCTTCGCCTTCAGCCTCTCTCTAACTCCGACTCCTCTTTGTTCTTCTTCCCCGACGATTCTTATAGTGTTCTGAAAAAGGTTCAAACCAGGTTAGTGACAAGTTTATCTCAGATTCTTGGCCAAACTCAAGAGATTTGAGAGAGAGAGATAGAGAATCGAAGGTCAGGCAACCACACATCACACGGCATGGTGACTTACCGAAGCGGCAGGAGGCGGTTGAAGGAAGTGCAGGCTGTAGACAAGGGTCCGACGGCTCCTTCATCAGGGAACACAGGAACAAGGCCGGATCTCTTGTCGGATTAGGAGCAGAGTCGCCGGGATCTTCATCTCCAACGTCGGATCTCTTGGTCCGATTAGGAGCAGAGTCGCCGGAATCCTCATCTTCTTATCCTCCAGTTCTTCATCTTCTTCTGGGACATCGATCTCGTTAATTCTCTTGTTCTCTGTCGTGGTCGGATTAGGAGCAGAGTGGTCGGAATCTTCATCTTCTACATACAAGATCGGTACAAGAGAAAAAATGAAGATGTTTGAACCCAGAAAAAAAAAACGTGAAGATGGTTGACGGCTGGCTCTTGTTCCTGAGCAAGGTTAAGAGAAGGGACAACTTTATTAATTAGGTTAAAAGATCAATGGCTAGGATTTCATATGAATTTGATCTAACCGTTACAAATCTAATCTGTGCGTATGCTCAAAATAAATCTGAGCCTTTGATATATTTTAATCAGTGGCTCATGTTTGTGATCCGGGTAATACACCATCTAACCAATAGAATGTTTTTTACATATATTTTTTTTTTCACTACAAAATTGATTCATTCATCATTAGTTCGACCAGGATATTACACATAATTTGAAAACCTAAGCCAGCGATTTAAACAAACCCCCGGAGACACAAAGCCAGCGGATTACAAGATATCCCGGGAGCCAAAAGCCGGCGGATTAAACAACCATCCCCGGAGTCAACAGAAATAACAAAGCTAAAGCAAACCGAGCATCAGATAAAGGCTAAACAAACAAGAGCCAAAAAGGTGAACCAAATAACACGACCTGGAGGAGAATAAGTGAAGACACACCAAACGTCGAACTTTATTAGAGTCGCTGAACCAAACGGAACTCATTATATTGCTCCCAGAGCCACGAGAAATCCGTTGAAACCAACTCAAGAAGTGGAGGATAGACACTGATTTGACCTAGCCACTTCCGACGACGAGATGCTGAAGAGAGCCGTAGCTCCAAATCCATCGGATCGAGCCGGAGGATTCTGCCAACACGCAGAAAAGAAAATCGGTCTAAAGGAAGCTGAACCGTTGCTTCCACAACAAGGATAAGCGCACCACCAGGACACAAATTCATCACCACTAAAAGCACAGGAGCAGAGCCACCATTGCAACGCAACAACACCAACAACTACCAATGGCAGAGAAGCATCCCAATAAGAGAGTATAAAACTCACACCCTAACCTGCACAATCACTTAACAAACCAAGAGAACCAGCCTCTCGACTTCCCAAAGAGGCGCACAGTGGCAAATAAAGCTTCTCCAGCACCAATCCACACAGCAACCGTACCAGCACGACGGCAAATCGAACTCAAGATCCAAACAACAATAAAACCAGGAGAGCCGCAGACTAACCACCACAGTTACCGGAGAACCGCCACAGCAAGGAACAGCCACAGCGGAGCCTGACGAAACAAACTCCAAATCGCAGAGCCATCACCAACGCCAAGGAAAGGAGCAGATCGGAGGGATCTGAAAACCCAGAAGCAGAAGACAGGATCAGACAAACGACTCTACAACACACCACGCCAACCCACCTGAACAGGGATCGATTAAACACCCGACCAGCCACCCGACACAACACCTGGAGCCGCCGTGAAGAGCAAAACGAGAAGGGGACGACGACCACCAGAGACCGGAACAGGCCAAGCGAGAGACAAGATAAAAGACATATCTACAGCAAGAGGAGGCGACGAGCCGTCCAGACGCGCTGGCGGTGACACCGGCCGCCGGAGACGGCTCGCCCAAACGGCGGATCTAAAAAAAAGGCTTTAGGGCAAACTCTATCGCATGCAAAGAAAGAGAAAAAAGGTCCGTGATCTCTATTTTCTCTATACAATATATCTAATTTTTTCAAATGTTTTTTAGATATATATAATATGAAATCATTACAAAATGATTTAAAATAGTAAAATGGATAAAATAAAAATTTAAAAATCTTAAATTTTAAATTATAGTAGATAAAACTTTTAAAAGTATTAAATTTTATAATTTATTAAAAATAATAAAATTGAGGATATATAATAACTAAATTGTTGTTTAAATTGGATTTTAATTTTTATTTACATTAGTTTTATTTATTTTTAAAAATGTTAAATTTTATTTTTGAGTATATATAATAATTCAATTATGTTTTAAGAAATTTGTTGTTTATTATCATTATTAAGAGTATAATATACTTAATTTCAATTTAATTTTATTAATTTTAAAAGAGTTAAATTTTAAAAGAGTTAAATTTTTGAAAGATTTAAAATATTAAATTTATTAATACAAATGGTTAAAATTAAAATTTTAAAAATCTTAAATATATAATTTTAATAGATAAAAAATGAAATGTGTTTGGGGTTTAGAGTTTTGGGGTTTGTTTATGGTTTAGGGTTAGGGCTTAGAGTTTTAATTTGTTTTATGTAAACTATATATGTAAATGTTTAAATATTAGTTTTATGTATACATAATTAGTTTTATATTTTTATTTTATAGTTTATGATTGATATTAATGTTTAGAGTATGATTATGATATATGATATATGGTTTAATGGGTTGGTGTTTAGGTTATAAGTTAATGTTTGAGAATAATAGATTTGAAAAAGAAAAAAATTGTATAAGTGTTGAATCTTAGCTACGAACAAAACCATAGCTATTTGTTTCTGCGACATATTCGTAGCCACAATCTGTTTTCGTAGCTATTTAGCTACGAATTAGTTCGTAGCTATCCGCAGCTGTAGTTTTCTACGACTTTGTCGTAGCTATTCGTAGATAATAAGCTACGAATGGCTACGACATAATTCCGTAGCTATATAGCTACAAATAGCTACGGTTTATAACCGTACGTAGCTGAAAAAAATTAGTTACGGAAAATTAAACGGTCACCGATTTTATTCCACCTAAATTTATTAGACGCTAAAAACAGATTTATAAGCAATTTTTTACAACAAAATTTTGATCATGCTTAACCCATATTTAAACAAATATATTTATAGTCAAAACTCTAGTGACACTCTTCTTCTTCCGTCCGATGTATGCGATAATTCTATCACATTTAAGCTATTGGGTCCAACGTTGGATCAAAACTCCGAAAACAATTTTCTTTATGTTTTATATAAAGGAATACTTTATCTGTCTTTATTGAAAAAATGTGGATCTTTTTAACTTTTTTCCCTTATCATTGGTAAAGATTTTCAATTTTTTTTTTTTTTTTTTTAAAAAGGCCGCATCCATCATCAAAACATAGGAGACGATATATCATACAAGCGTCATTGTTTTTTTCATTTTTCATTTCCAACAAATATTTTGTAATAAAATTGGGAAAATGTGTATATATCATAACTGTATCCTAAACGTATATATATATAAACATATATAATATAATATCGTGAAATATATATAATATTAAGTAAGTTAGTTTTTTCCTTTTTGCAAGTTTTCAACAATTTTTTAATAGCAAAATCGTGAGAAAAATTAGGGAGAAACTTCTGACAACTTAAAAGTTGTTGCTAAGTTCCAATAATATAATATTAGTTGGAAAATACCAACAAGATTTTTACGAATTATACGACGTAATTACCACAAATAAAATTGTTGAAAATTTACAATGAATTTCCAACAAATAGAGCATCATATGAAATTTTGTGAGATATTTATTTGAAATTTCCAATAAAATATGATTGTTGGAGATCTGTTGGAAAACTACATATTTTCTTGTAGTGGTCGGGCGCGCCATAACCCGTCTCCACACCGAGGGACTCATCAAACCCAGTCTATGAGTTGTTTTTTCTTTCCGGGAGCTCAAAAGCCTCGACCACAACCCATTTTGGCCAGAGAAATGACCAAATTTCCGGAAACTTTATTTTCGACCTTTATTTATCGTTTTCTTGCCTCAACAAAGCAATTTTATGACGTTCGATTTGAGTCTAAAAACAAAAATAAAATCAGATGAAAGAAACAAAACGGAATCAGCTCAAGAAAAAGACAACACTTTAGAAAACGTAAAAGAAGACGGAGATTCGAAGACAAACCTTCATTTGAGTATGGTGATTTTGGAACCATAAATTGAATTATTTTTAAATAGTATATTTTATATGTATATTTTGATTATTAATATGTTTTTTTATATTTTTTGATTTTTTAAGGGCTAACTTTATTATTAATCATATTTGTCCAAAAAGACATTTTCCTTTAAGAAAGGAGGACAAGAATCATACATGTACCAATCAAGCTGAGTTGTTATTTATTTCTTAGTTAATAAATCAGCACAATGATTGGTGTATCTTTTGCAGTAACTAAACTCCACTGAGGAAAAATGGTGTGTCGACTGATTGATTGTGTCAATGTATGGTTTCAGCCGGAGGTTCGGAATACCCCTCGTTATTGTATTGTGTAAAGTCTGGTTATCACCTTCAAATATGATATGCTGATAGCCTAAGCCACAAGTCGCCTGCATTGCCCAAATTAAGCCATAAGCTTATGATTCTTCCATCGTAATTATTCCTTCAAAATGTCCCGTGCGTGCAGAAACAAAACCTCCGAGCTGATCCCGAATTATCCATCCCATCATTGAATCTTGTTTACCAATGGGATGTGAGATATCGTAGTTACTCTTCAGCATTCCTTCCCTTGGTCGAATCCATTTGCATGTTCCAGCCATCGTTGTGGTGTGTATGGTTGTATTTTGCGGCATATGTACCGTTGCCATAAGCCATTCTTGAACATCATGTTGTGCTGTGTTTAGTGTGTCATCCTCAGAGAAGAGCTTTTGTTCGTAAGACAATTCATTGTGACTTTTCCATAGTCTCCATATTATCCAGAATCCAAGGTAACATTTATCCCGTGAAATGTTTTCATCCATGCCCATACGGAAGAGAATATATAATTTATCATATAGAGTAACGTTTGGTAAAAAGAAACTAACATGAGTGATACTCGATCGTCTCCAGACTGCCTGATTGTACGGGCATGTAAACAAAATATGTCGCTTGTTTCATGATCTGCACAACATCAACCGTAATCTGGGTCCACGTTAATATTTTGTTCTTGGAGGCTTACATTACTTGCAATAGCATTGGATATCGTTCTCCTGAAGAAATGTTTAAACTTCGGCATATATACTCGCCATAAATCCTTTGTGATATCTGGGAATGTCGATAGACAGTGAACTTGTTGGGTGGGTGCCTGCGCCAAATTGTTGGCGAGATGGTATGCAGATTTAACGGAGTAGATTCCAGACGGGCGATAAACCCACATAACTGGGTCGGTAGCGTGACCTAAACAAAGGTACTGTTTACGGATTTGGTGGTGGTCGTTGACCTCTATGTATTTTTCGGCTTCTCTTCATCCCATGTCTTTGAATTTTCATTGAAAATAAAGTTTATCAGTAATAGTGGGTTAGTTTAGGGTAGTAAACGGGGAGGACGAGGGGTTATATCTTGTAATCAGTTATCGGATAGCCTTGTTGTTGCTCGATCTCTTCAAACCCTTGTATAGCAAATCACGTCCATGTAATAAAGACTGCCAACCATAAGAGGCTTGATTGCCTTTACCCGCTGTCAGAAGTGTTCAGTTTTTAAAGTATCAGCTTTTAAGGATTCGAGAAAGAAGACATCCTAGTCTTTCTAGCAGTTTCAAGACTTGTTTTCCCAAAAAGGCTTGGTTGAAGAGCTGTAGATCTTTGTGAACATATTTCGACTGAGAGTTTAAAACAATTCATAGAAAATACCGGCATTGCAAACCCAATCCTTTTGATAAGAATCTATTTCCCTGCTTGGGAGACGTACTTAGTCTGTGATCCATTGATCTTGTTATGAACATTATTTTTAATACATTACACCATTTCCTTCTTTTTCCGTCCGAATTGTTCGGGAAGCACAAGATATTTCCCTCCACTGCCTATATTAGGAATAACAAGAATAGCTTGAATAGCTGATCTAGTGTGTTGAAACACTTTCTCCTCGAATGTGATGGATGGCTTCTCGTGGTTTAAAAGTTATCTCGATGTGTGTGCATATGTCTCAAAAAGCTTATAAAGATTGTGGTTGTTATGATGATCAGCTTTTAGGAAGAACAAGAAGTCATCATCAAAAAGGAGATGAGAGATTGGAGGTCCACTAATACTAAGTCGAATAGGATCGATCATGTTAGTCCTTTCTTCCTAAATTAGTAGAGAGATCAAGACATCATCACAAAGAATAAACATGTAAGGGGATAATGGATCTCCTTTCCATACAGAGTTCCATTAATCAACACTGAAAAAGATACAAATTTCACACAAGACATGATCCAAGTGATCAATACCTCACTAAATCCCTTCTTTCTCATCACCTCTTCTAGAAATTGTCATTCTATAAGGTCGTAGGCCTTTCTGATATCTGTTTTGACTACCATATAAGAAGTGGAGCAACGTTTTTAGACTTTCAGCGAATATAAAAGTTCATGAGCAATGAAGACATTATCAGTAATTTGTCTGCTTGACACAAAGCAGCCTAGTGTTCAAAGACCAAATATGACAATATGCTTTTAAGCTTATTAACCAGTAGGTATGGGCGTTCGGGTATCCGTTCGAGTTCGGTTCGGGTCTTTCGGGTTTTCGGGTTTTCGGGTATAGGCATATAAGACCCATTCGGGTATTTTATAATTTCGGCTCGGGTTCGGTTCGGTTCCATTCGGGTTCGGTTCGGGTCCGGGTACCCATAAAATCATAAAACAAAAATAAAAATTGATTAATTTAAACAAAAAATGTTAAAATGAGACAAACATAGCAAGAAATTTCGTATATTTCATTTATTTGGGTATTTTAACTATTTTGATCTAAAACTAACCAATATATATGAGTTTGTAATTAGAGTTTTAAATAATTATGTTATGTTAAGTCTAAATATAATTAATATTTTGGATATATAATTATAGTTCGGATATTTCGGGTACCCATTCGGTTCTCGGTTCGGGTCGGGTTCGGTTTCGGTTCTTCGGATATAGAGGTTTAGGACCCATTCGGATATTTTGTCGGTTCGGGTTCGGGTTCGGTTCCTCTTTTTCGGTTCGGATTCGGTTCAGTATTTCGGTTCCGGGTTTTTTGCCCAGCCCTATTAACCAGAATCTTAGAAATAACCTTATATAGAACATTACATAAGGTGCACAAATCCCTCATGGTAGTTCGCAGAGTTATCTTCGGTATCAAGCAAATGTTCATATGATTAAAGGGGCATTTCAACGGTTTGGAAAAATCATGTGATTTCCTCCATAATTGTAGGATGAACAATGTCTTAGTAGTGATGATAAAAACTTTGCCGTAAGTTCATGAGGGCATGGTACCTTTGTTGCTCCACTAGCAAAGAGAGCATTTTTAACTTTAGGCAAATCAATGTCTTTAGCAATGTTCTAAAAAGCGGTTTAGGCGGGGCCTAGGCGCTAGGCGGTTTTTGACCGTGACGATTTTTTTTCTTAGGCGTCTTAGGCGGGCCTGGATGTCTAGGAGGTCCTAGGCGGATATACACTAATTATCAGTTGATTTTTAATTTTTGTGTTTGTTTCGGTATAATTTTAAAATTTTACTACATATAACTAAATTTATAAGTACGTTACAGGATATCTTGAAGAACAATTGGTTAAATAGTGATACTGTACTTGACATCGAGTATGGACCTGAGATTTGTGGATACTCGAAATATCCACATATATACTCACCACCCTCTATCCACTAATTTCCAACATTTGTCTGTACACAGGTGAGTGTGGTGACATACTTGAAATCGAAAGAGACTCCATTAGACGGAGGCTGGGGCGAATGGTGTGACGAGATTAAAGACAAGAAGGTTCATTACCTTGAAAACTTGTGGAGGAAGGCCATAAGTTTTTAAAAAAACGAGTGCCTGGTGGTGACTCTTCTATGAGTCTTATTGAACACATCCCTAAGCCATTTGTTGAAAGTAAAAGAAAGAGAAGGGCGTCTGCAGCAGCTGATGACGGACATTTTTCATGTGTCTCAGACATTTCCTTAATTTTATCCACTACCCAAGTGTTGAACTTGTCATTGCTAACCGAGTCAGACTCACTGTTGGTTCCGTCATCAGCTGCTGCAGATGCCCTTCTCTTTCTTTTACTTTCAACAAAGGGCTTAGGGATGTGTTCAATATGACTCATAGAAGAGTCACCACGAGGCACTCGGTTTTTTTTAAACTTATGGCCTCCCTCCACAAGTTTTCAAGGTAATGAACCTTCTTGTCTTTAATCTCGTCACACCATTCGCCCCAGCCTCCGTCTAATGGAGTCTCTTTCGATTTCAAGTATGTCACCACACTCACCTGTGTACAGACAAATGTTGGAAATTAGTGGATAGAGGGTAGTGAGTATATATGTGGATATTTCGAGTATCCACAAATCTCAGGTCCGTACTCGATGTCAAGTACAATATCACTACTTAACCAATTGTTCTTCGTGATATATTGTAACGTACTATCCATTAAGTTGAGAGTTGATCCATGGTCGGACATCCTCTCCACCAGTCCTGTCAAAACCACAAAATCGAATTTTCCTGTCAAAACCGCAAAATCGCGTTTTTCCGCCAAAACCGCAAAATCGCATTTTCCACAAAATAGTGTTTTTCCGCGATAACCGCAAAATAAAAGTTTCCCGCCAAAATCACAAAATACAAATCTTAAAAATAATGCATCCAACTAATATATACAAACACACAAAGAAACATAACTGCATCTAGACGCAATTTTTAAACGCTTCAGATGAGGAAAAGAACATGGTCTTACTTCATAACTTGATAACAAGTGTCGTGTGGTAATAAATTTAACTGATTTTTTGTTATATCATTTTAATTTGAATTTTAAATCTATTTTAAGGCTAAAAATATTTGAATTCTATAATATATATTGTATAATATATAATATATATCGTTTTCTTGTATAAACGCTTAGACCGTCTAAAATTGCCTAGGTCCCGACTAGACGTTTTAGGCACTAGGCGTTGGATCGCCGCATGTCTTATTTAGTCTGATGTTGATTATCCTTTTAATCTAATTTAAAATATTTCAAAATATTTACTTGTTTCTCATAATCTTTTTAAAGAGAAAAACATAGAATAACACAAAATATACATTGTCACAAATATACCAGTAAGATTAAGAATTGACATATTTAGCATTATTTTGGATTATAAAAACTTTTATACATTTATATAATTTAGCGTTTAAGGTTTAAAATTTATTATTTAAGGTTTATGATTTAGTATTTAGGGTTTATTATTTAAGGTTTAGGGTTTATGGTTAATTTAGTCTTTGTCTGTTGCTATTTTGATTAAATATCCTATTTTATACTATTTTGAGATTTATCCTTTTTAGAATGTGAAATTTGTTTAGCAACAAAAAGAAAACATTTTTTACAAACCTTTGATCTTATACCTTTATAGATTAGAGGAGATTGAACAGTTTAACTTACTAAACATTTGACATGTATAACTTTAATTTTGGGTTTGGATATGAATATCGAGTAAATTACCGAGTTAATTGCATCCAATGTATCTTATTTGTAAAGTAATAGCAATCTTATATCTTTACAAATCCTCTTGCAATTATGTATCTTTTTAAGTGATTTGTAGGTGTGATATTACTAATTTAACCCTTTTCATAGTTCAAACTAAATTGAGATTGTTCAGCTTATAATCTGAGTCTAGTTAGTTTTAAAGTTTGTTTTTGAATTGCACTAGTTAGTTAGATTTAAATTAGATTGCTCATTTAATTTGCGATTGTTAAATTGATTTTTCATTTATATTTTCAACAACGAGCTTATCATTTAGATTGGATTCTCATTTCTCTCTGTGTGCAAGTTAATGTGTTTGAACTATGCAGCTTTCCCGTCGATGAAGGAAGCAGCTTTTTCGCCGATGAAGGGGGCCCCTTTTCGTCTGAGATTTGCCTATCTGGAAGCTCTTCCGCCATTTAAATGAGAGTTCTCTTCCACTATAGTAATTTCGTCGCCGATTGTAATTTAGATTTCCGTTTTCTCTGTGTGCATGTTTATTGCAGCTTCTCCGCCGATGAAGGAATCCCATTTTCGTCTGAGATTTGCCTAACTGGAAGCTCTTCCGTAGCTGTATAGGTTTTAAGATGTCGAACAGGGCAATCGTCAGAACAAGTTTCCGCCGATTGTAGATGCCAACGATTTTCAAACTATAGTTTATACAATTGCCCAAGAATCTATAATAACAGCTAGCTTAATACAAGTATCTAATGTTCCTCCAACTTGTTATGTCTAATTGCATAAGATTTAGAATCCAATTACAACTATTCATCCGTTTTTGTTTTGTCGATATATTTATAACTATCCGCAAGCCTGTACACAATGGATGTATTTTTCACCTTTAAACTATCCATCGTTTAAGGGCATATGAACCGTTGCGTCCTAAAATCATCTATAAATATAAGTGATACCAACCTTATTTCCCTAACTAGCCATGAATACAGAAGATAACAATAATTTCGTCCCTTCTCCTCCCAGCTTCCTCGATCTGCCGGATGAAATTCGGAGATCGATTTTGGTCAAAAACGCTAGCGAAGTCGTTCGCGAGTACTACGTAATTAAGGCCGTATGCAAAACCCTCCGAGATAATTCCGATCACGTGGATACCCTGTCCCATATTGATCTTATACGAACGAGTCACAATTTTCTTGGTTTACGTCTTGCAACATGCTTGTCTACTTGCCAACAATCCATCAGCGGTCTTTCTAAAAGCCATATCGGATTTTATGGACACAGAAGGAGTGGCTGCAGAAGAACGAGCTGATGCGCTTGTCTGCCTCAAAAACTGCGCTGTTGCTGGAATCAAACCCGCAACGTATTGCTACGAAGTCATCCGGCGTTCCATCTGCCCCCACTTGGTTTCTGATTTAACGTTTCCTCATCTGTCTCGCACTGCTATTCGGGCCCTTAGGAGGCATGTCAAAGCGTTTCAGGGAGTAAGTTATCCTCACTATACCCCCCAATATATCAGAACCATCCGTGACTCTGTCGACATTGAACGAATTGCCACATGCCCTTGCGTTGTCCATCGTTACTGGCTTGATTTGACGAACCAAAATGTAAAAGGTCTAGGCATGTGCAATCTCTGTTTTTGGTCTCTCGAGACTTATGTCTTCTTCGATATGATCCCTAGGACTTTTTCTAGATGGGTTGATTTAGCTGATTGGGAATATCAGTCGGGAAACCCAGGCGCTGTGGCCGACGATAATATGGACGTCGTTGATGTTTAAGTTGACGTGAATGTCTCAGAGGGTTTAGGGTTATAAAACAATTTTTAGTACTCTTATATATTTCTTTCAATCTAGCATAGTAAGTTGGATTGATATAACACTACCGGTTTTGTAATTTCTATCCACCTTGTTATTATTTATGTTACTCTTCTCTATCTCCATCTCTGTTAACTTTTTTTTTATTACTATCTATTTTACATGGTCACATCTATTTTCTAACTTGTGGGTTTTATATGTCAACAAAACTACTCTGGTCCAATTTAGATGGATTGTCAATTTCTAACCCATATGGATAGCGATTTTGTATCTATAAGTATTGCAATTATAAACCCACTATCCTATGTATTTTGATCAAACTATCAGTCTCTTATTGTTTTTTATATGTTTTACCACAATCCTTTATCCATGTTGTCGAATTAGTCCTGCATTCCTATTCATAATACGTTTACATTTGTAAGGTTAACTTATCCATATTACCTTTTCATTAGTCCGTATATTTAGTAAATTAAAGCAGTCTTTTCAACCAGTTTAGTAAAGAAACCTATCTTGTTAACACTTTTAAACATTGGTATCTTATATATACGTATGCTATATGTTCATCTAACTTTTAATAATAATAAAAGAAATTGTCCACCCTGTTCTTCGAAACAATCTTCCCAATAATGAGTTTGACGTCTACTTCAACTGCCCCTCCTTCTGAAGAACCATTACCTTCTAGGTGTATAGGCGTCGCAGCACCAACCATGTGCTGGTGTGGCGAAGACATCGAAGTAGGATATGGTACAACTCCTTCCAATCTTAATCGCAGGTGGTTCAAATGTCCCGAAGCTATCCGGGTTAGATTAAAACCGGATTCCATTGTTTTTTCTAGATTTACTTTATATTTCAGTTTTTTTTTTACTCCTAGTTTCCAAACAGCACCCAGATGAAGGTCACTTAAGCGAGTGGGTGGACGACTCTATTATGAAAGAGGTTGATAGGCTTGCCGAAGATCTCAAGAAAATTCTAGAGGACATCAAAGTTCTAAAAAATTGGTCGACTTCTGTTGGGGACGAAATGGAAATCAAGATAACAAGAAAAATCGAAGTTGATGTTGTAAGAAATAATAAGGCTCCTTGCGCCACAAGCCATACACCCACCCAGATGAACATGATGCAGATCATCTGGATCGTCTTCATCTCTCTTTGCTCAATCGGTTGGACATTGAGCCATTTTAAATTACATTTTCATGGTTGAATGCTCGTTTATTGTACTTACTCCATCAATGTGTAGTATGGACGGATCAACTTACTCCTATTGTACATCTCTATCCACCGTTTAGTATATGTACTCTTTCTATCCACCCTAGCCCCTATCCTTTCAAAAAAACTTTTGCTTACAGTTTAGTTTTTTCTTATTCCATTTACCTTTTCAATAAATAACACAACCAAGTTTGAAATATGTACCTCTTAGGGGTATATTGTCAAATCATAGATTCTAGTTTCGAAGCGATATATTATTATTAAGGCCCAGTATTTTTTCTTCTGTTTTTATTCGGCAATATTTTATTTTATTAAATCACATGACTGTCAAATCATATCATATTACAAGTAGTTCATCTTTATATTGTGTATCTATAGATCCATTTCACTCGTTTTATTTATTCTATTTAATCCACGCCAGACATATTTGACTCTACTTAATGATGCTCTTCGGAAAAAACAAAACTTTTTTGGAAATTATCTAATCATAGATTATTATGGCTACTCTGCTGCCTACAGTTTATTCGATCGATACGTGACATTATATACGCAAGTTGATAAATATGTATTTGTATCCATATATCCCATTATTATGCCTATCCATTTTAAGTCTTTAAGAAGTTTGTCTATCCATTTTTATAACAAAATAAAACCATCCATCTCATCCAAACCTTTTTAAATATATTGTCTCAACTCCTTCTCTTCATTAGTTATGTGTGCAGTGTCCATTATCACTGATATGTTTCTAATACCTTAAACTAATTCCCCTATTTTCTGAGGAAATTGTAAACTTGTGTCTATTCGCTTGTATAAATAATTGTCCATTGACCTCAACTATCCGTCGATAGTCTCAATACACTTCACACAAAAATGAGAAGAACAATCCCCCGCGTTGCTGAATCATCTAGCTCTCCACGGCCAGTTCTCAACCTTCTAGATCTGCCCCCCAAGCTTAGGAGATTCATCCTTGCCAAAAATGCCAGTGACCACCTTCGGGAACATTTTAGGGTTCGCGCTGTCTGCCGGACCCTTCGAGACGAGGCGGATCACGTGAATACTCTCCGTCAGATAAATATTATCCAGACTGCTCCATTGGACCCACTCCCCCAATGCATAATAAGGCTGTACAACACCTGTCTGGCCGCAAACAACATAACCGCTATTTTTCTCAAAGAGATCTCTGACTTTATGTACACAGATGATGGTAGACCGGAAGGTTTTCAAAATATTAAACAATGTGCAATCGCTGGATTCAAACCTGCTGTGTATTGCTATCAAGTCATCCGTCGATCTATTACCCCCGCCTTGGATTCAGGTTCCGACATCCCTTTCCTCTCTCGTTTTGTTATACGTTCTTTGAGGAGGCACGTCAGAGAGTTTGAGCGAAACCTCTGGCCTATTGGAATCTCCATGTATTTGGCGGATGTGGTCAGGGATGAGATTGACGAAACAAGGATACAGAGATGCCACTGCTCCCTTTTCCGATATTGGCTAGACTTTTTGCACGAAGAGGTCAAAGCTTATGGTATGTGTGATGAATGTTTTTGGGCTATTGAGGCTTTATCCTTCTTCCAAATCATTCCCCAGACATTCCTAGAGTGGCCTGACATTTACGAACCAGATCCGGTTAACGAAGGCGGTTAGCACTACTCCTGAATCCAGATCGGCGGCGGTCGTTGGGGTTGAGGAGTAGCTCAAAGCGGTGGCGTTTTGTGTGTTGAAATGTAAAATCCTAATAAATTGTACCGAATATACATTTCTATTTAATAGTCATGTTTAAATTAAGTTCAGATCATCGTCGGTATCCACCAATATTAATTCTATCTCAACTATCCATCGTATTTTATTAATGTCACGGTTTCCAAAACAAAAAATTACAACATCGCTTTTTTTTTAATGTCACACTCCCCTAGCCATATTTTTCAAGGGTACGTATCTATAATACACTATCCACACGACATACTATATCTTCTACCTCGCATCCCCCTAATAGGTCAAATCAAGACCTTCATTTTCATACATATCTCTTAGATGTGGTATTACTAGCCATTAAAGCCTCCTTCATATTTTATCCCAATAAAAAAACATAATTACTAAGTAATATGACTATCCATTATTATATCACGCTATACTACTATCCATTATAGCATATACGCTCACTATATACATACGTCACCCTCTAACATATTTATTACCAGCCTCCATAATTATAATACTTTTCACCATCCATCCATTCTTAAGTTTCTTTCTTCACACTACTATCCAACTAGGAGTCGTTTGAAGTCCTTTTTAATATTTCTCTTAATCTATTTCTATAACATAAAGCCATCAAACCGAAACATTGCGACGAAACCGAAACGTCGCGTTCTTTCGCATCTATAAATAGTACATGTCTACATTGCTTCCTGTCCACGCTCTCAAAACAAACCTCTCAATATGAAAAGGCTAACCCCCTGTGTTGGTGAATCATCCAGGCCTAACCGGTTGGTTCCCAATCGTGCAGATCTTCCGCTTAATCTGAGGAGTTCAATCCTTACCAGGAATCCTCGTAATCATCTTTGAACTAACGCGTATCATTTATACACTCTTCTTCAGATTAATCTTATTCAGGCTCCCTCTCCCGATGACAACCACGAATGTGTCGCGTTATTGTTCAACGCCTGTTTGGCCGCCAATAACATTACTGCTCTATTTCTGAAATCAATTTCTGATTTTATGTACACAAAATACAGATATGGAGGTACAGAAGCCTGCCATCAGATCAAACGCTGCGCAGTTGCTGGATGCAAACCTGCTATCTATTGCTATGAAGTCATCCGTCGATCTATCTATCCTGCTTTGGATACAGGTTCCTCAATTCCTTTCATTTCTCGTGCTACTATTCGTTCTCTGAGAAGGCATGTGAGGCAGTTTGAGCGTAGTACCTGGCCTATCGCCTGTATGTCCATCGACCTGTCTGTGATCAAGGATGCAGTTGACGAAGACAGAATACAGAGATGTCGTTGCTCCGTATTTCGCAATTGGCTAGATATCATGCACGAAGATGTCAAAGCTCACTCTATGTGTAATGAATGTTTCTGGGTCATTGAGACTTTGTGCTTCTTCCAAATAATTCCCCAGACATTCCTCGAGTGGCCTGAGATCCCTAAAACTCCAGTAAACACCGGGTAGATTGATTACACAGGCAGTTGGCACGAAGCGGCAATGCAAAACGGTTCTGGTTTGGGCGACAGCGGAGCATAAAACGTCGTTGTTTTTGGATTCTTAATTTAGACTACATATTTTATTATAATGTTCGTACTTTTGTTTAATTATCCAAATGTTGTAAGGTCTACCGTATGATGCAAGTAGTATGTTTGTATTAGTTGTTGTTTTTGTTTACTTATCCAAACGTTTTAGTTTTTTCCGCCTTATTGCTTTATCCTGCACACTCACTCTGTTTTTGGTACCCATAATTTTTTCTTTCTAAATCCGGCTACACACTCCAACTCTCAATTCATTCTGTTAGCACGTATCCACCACCATATTCCTATAAAAGTACTTTAGTTTGTATATAGGATAGTAATAAACCATCATTAACCTTGCTTACTATATTTTCAACTCATTATTATACTCTCCTCTCGCTAATAGTTCACTCTACGAATAGGTGTATTTTTAATTCATTTTAATATTTTGTATAACCCACCATCTAGTATGTTGCACTTTCTTCGATGCAATCTTACTCTCGATACTCAATGTCTCGTTTAATTAAACAAAAAGAACATTAACTCACAATCACCTGTCACTCCTTCTTTTTAAAATACATTACCCTAAGCACCTACTTAACTTAAGTGTCAGACTTTGTACTGTTCAAGGCTGCTTTATCTGCAGTAGTCCAATCATTAATTTAACATGCAAAAAATGTCATGTCTAACATATCTATTTACCCCATAAAAACCATTCCCAAGTTTGATATCTCCAAACTCTAGGTTTCTTTGCATTTGTATTATTTAGTTCCTCGCTATACCTACAGCGCATCCATTGTCTGACTATCCACCAATATAGCTACATTATTAAATGGATTAGATAAGACATATTTGAAGGATTATGCGTTATTCCATGGTTCAATTCTCAGATTGCAACCTAGCACATAATCTTAAACAAATCTAGGTTCTTGTAATCGAATCATAAAACAAACCTGATCTTACCTTTGCAGCGGAATGATTGGTGGTAATGACAAGATCAGATTAGAACAGATGAATACCTGTTCCTCCTAGGTATCCACACGCTTACAAGCACGGATGGCTGCTAGACCGGATGGAATTCAACCAGAGAGAGGAGAGAGGGCTTGCGGCTGCTCTTCCAAAATCGCCAAGAAGCATTAGGGTTTCATAACCCAAATGTTGCAATTTATTAACTCACTAATGGGCCCAAGTTTAATTAATTAAACTAATGGTCCATTAGACTTTTGGGCCCAAGACACAAATCAGACAAAAGCCCATTTGTTGTCTGCCCAACTCTCTGTACAAATACAGTAAATGCCTTAGCATCTTACCGTATTAATTCCATCTTAACTTTCCCGTTAGCTATGGTGTGTGACCCTTTGGGATCATACAATACTGGTAATAAGTCCTAAACTTATAGATCAAGAGCAGACTCTAGCAAGCCATCATGATCACCCAGTATTTATGACTTATGTCTGATCTCGACATTTATCATACTTTCTAGAGATAGTACAGTAGATTTCAGGACATTCCCAACAATCTCCCACTTGTACTGGAATCCTACATTCCCTAGTCCTTTTGTCTCAATATCTCGATCTGGCATAAGGCAAGATGCGTGTCATCCTTATATAGCCAGACCATGTTCATCGGACCAGATTTGATACTGACAACGCAAACGACTTGGGCAAGTCCGTTTGGGAGTGGCCACTCTCTTACCAGCTATCAAGTATCCGATTGGCCTAGAGATATTACCTCCGTTAAACGGCAGGGACAAATCCCATCTTGTTCCATCACTATGAACTACACAATTCATAATACACCCAACCAAGGTCCGTATAGCTCCCAGTTACGAAACAGTGTTAGACAATGATCAAAGCGCATCACTTCATGTGCAGCCACATGCATGCGAACTCAGGTCTAAGGACTATACTCTATAGTCGTATATGAGAACCTCTTATGACACAGATATTAATATCTTGCAGAGTTCTCATCAGCGGGCCATGTCCGGTCATATGCTCCCCTACATATACCTATGTGTCGACTTTGATGTCGCGCATCTATGACCCCTCGAAACTTGGTCATAAGTCTGAACACAATCTAGTCTCAAGTGGTTGTTGGTGTTCCAATTTCAACAACCTTCGACTATGGACACTATGATTTATGTCATTTCGTTAAATATGGGGTTTCAGGATCAAGTCTACTCATGTACTTCGATGGCCCATATATAATGACATGAATCATTTTGGAACGATTATTTATATCACAGTTAAAATAATCCAGAAATCATAGATTTCATAAACATAAAATATTATGTTTACATGAACTTTTCAAAACAACTAAGTAAAGCCCTTTACAAACTCCCACTGAAATCAAGACTACATCTTAATTTCACTCATCCTACAGCTACAGTCCGCGACTCGTGCTTAGGCCTAAGGAGTGGCTTCGTTAATAGATTGACAACGTTCTCATTCGATGAAACTTGCTTATCTACTTAACACCTCTGTCATTTATCTCACGGAATAGGTTACACCTACCCTCAAGGTGTTTGGACCTCTGATGTGCAGCTAGTCTCAACTACGCTGGGAATCTCATCAAGTTCAGTGATGAACTCTTCTTTCCAAACAACCTCTTTCGCCGCTTCTCAAGCTGCGAAATGTTCAGCTTAAGTCATGGAGTCAGCAACAGTGCCTTGCACCGCCAGATAGACACAAGATATAGCCGGACTGTGACCAGGAATTATCTTTGTCTATTGGAAACTTGCCTTTCAGACTCTATCGACTTGTAGCACTTCACTTTCTCCGTAAACCAAGAACTTATCATTAGTATTCCTCAAATACTTTAGGATATTCTTTACGGCAATCCAGTGATTCTTTGCTGGATTTGACTGGTCTTTACTTGTCTTGCTTAACATTAAAGCAACATCAAAACAAGTACGTGTCATGGCATACATGATAGATCCACTTGCCGACGCATATGGAATCCTATCCATGCATTCAAGCTCAGCAGTTATCGTAGGACACTGCTTCTTGCTTAATGTATTGCCATGTGACATTGGCATAAAACCCTTCTTGGATTGCTGATTAGGTGTAGGACTTTGTCAATTTAAGAATCCTGACTTTGTCCTACCAGCTCTTTTGGATCTCTATCTTTAGATCCAAAATCCAAGAACATACGTGGTTTTACCCATGTCAATCACAAAACCAACTCCCAAGCCAGTCCTTTACCGACTGCAGCATTGGGACGTTATTTCCGAGAATCAGTATGTCATCGACATACACTATGAGAAATGCAACAGCTCCCACTTATCTATTAGTAAACGCACAGTTCCGCTTCGTTCCTGTTCAAGTCAAAACCTTGACTACTTCAACAGAACGAAGATTCCAACTCCGATATGTTTGCTTCCATCCATGAATGGATCAATGAAGCTAACTTACACATAGTGTAATTTTCGGAGTCCGGGCTCACTTTCGCTTCTTTGAATTTCGCAGGTTCGTCGCTTTCAATGATCATCAGGTTCAACTAATGACGAGAAATCACTCTCGGATTAGTAACTGATTCATTCAGATCTGCGAACTTTAGGCTTTACAGGTGTAGATTCTACAGAAATCTGTAAATCCATCCGCTGCTCTCCCTCAACAGGTTGAGCAGCCTCCTGTATTTCTCGAATTTCTTCGAGTTACGCTTTTACTCCCACTGTTCTTCTTGGAAAGTAACTTCCCCTCTTAGAAAACAGAATGGACGTAAAAAGTAACAAGCCTTGGTTTCCCTAGGACAACCAGCGAAGTAGCACAACTACAAATACTCAGTAAAGACGAATTTGGATCGATTCCAGTCCACATTTACGTGGTGTCTTTCAACTGATATTGGTGGAACTATTTCAGCGTAAACTTAGATATTTCTAGAGCGTTATTCTTAAAGAATATCATGGAAGATTCGTGCGACTCATCTTTAATCATTTCTAATAAGATCTGATTCTTTCTCACAGAAACACCTCAAGGTTTTCAGGAGAAATGAGCTGTGAAACGACTTCACACTCATTCAGATGATCACACCATCAATGACTTAAGTATTCTCACTCTTGATCTAATCCAGAGTCTCAATACTTCTGTCACTTTGATTCTATACCTCATTCTGGAACTCTTTCGACCATGTCAAAGAATTCCGACTTGTGTCTCATCAAATGAACGCAGTCATACTCACTGAAGTAATCAGTAGAGACAATGAAGTACAGGAAATTTTCTCTGGCATTACTGCTCATCGGACCACATACATGAGTATGTCCAATGTCTAATAAGCCTTTGGGCTTTTCTCTAGCTCGGCTAAGATGGGCCCTTGGTGTTTTGGTCCAGTAAGCAGAACTCAAGTCTCATAAGATATCCATTCAAATGAGCCCAAAAGTCCATAACTATGGGGTTTCTGAATCTGACTTACTCTATTTGACCAAAACATTTATGCCAAGAAAAATCAGGTTTAATTCATCAGATTTAAACCAATTTGGTATTTATGTTACATTTAGGCACTCTTTGGTTTAAGACATAAAACTCATTCCTTGAATAGGGTGTTACAATTAACATTTCATTAAGATCAAAAGAACAAAACTTGTCTTTATCAAAATGAAAAACATTCAAATTCTTTACAAGAAAATGAAAAACAACTCTGCTTAAAGCAGGTACATTGTAGCAATTACTTAATACAAAACCAAGCCTCAAGGGCATCTACAAGTGAAAACCCTACGGCTGAGGCAGCATCCCAAGCTCCTTCCAGACACGCAGTTCCACTTGCCCTTCCTTCAACGTTCTACTGTTGCTCAGGCTCTGCATATTATAACAAATATCAGTGCCGCAACTAGTATCCAATACCTATAAGGTATAACTTGAAGTAATAACATGAATACCTGAGGAAGTAGTTTCATACATCAACTTCAACTCCTCATAATCTTCCATGAATTTAATGCAATCTCTTTTCCAATGCCCAGTCTCTTTACAGTAGCAGCACTTACCAACGTAAGAGGTATCTGACTCGGGCTCAGAAGACACACGCTTGCCATGATTCAAAATCTGGACAACTTTGTCTTCACCCTTGTCAGCATTAGGTTTAGTAAACCTACCCTTCTCCTTCATGAGATTGTACAGGGTACTCTTCACGTTTGGCTCAACTGTCTTGAGCATATCATGCAGTTCAGTCTTGCAGCTAGTGAGATATTTAACCAATTGGTATCTCTCCACTCTTACCTGCTCCTGAAATTTCAATTTCAGGCTGCTGATCATCTCTATTGGCGACTCCATGTTATCATATTGCTTCTGCAAGTCTGAGTCCATGGTAGCCAATATCAGACCACGCACATCTACCGCATCATTATAATGCTTATTCCAAGCATCATATACTGCATGAGTGGCATTGGACCCGATCCTCTCGGGGAGAGTTTTCTCAAGGACATAGTCCTTTCTCTCATGCCTGAGAACTAGTCTCAGGTTCCGCGACCAAGTCAAGAAATTTGATCCGTTCAGTTTGTCCATCTCAAGGACAGACCGGATCGAGAAAGTGTTTTGATTGTTTGTGCTTGTCATAGCTGAAATTTAGAGATAAATAGAGTTTTAGTTATTTAGTTCATAAAAGAGTAATCTTAATAACTTATAAGAAAACTCGCATTGCATTCAAAATTTCTTTGTTTAACCTCATAAGAATGCAATGATTCCGAGACCCATGTTCAGCTAAATCCAAAGTGGGCCACTGGCCGTCACCCAGAAATAGCTTTACTTGGTAAGCATACACACAGCTAGTTATAACCAATAACTCTCGGTTGTGAATTGGGCCCAAGGCCCAATACACCAGATGTCTCAAGGCCCGGGACTCCCGATGGCCCAGTCAAGGAAACCAATCTCTTACAGCCAAATAATCACTAAAGTCTGGGACTCCCAATGAAATTAATGACTATATACTACTTTACTTACGCGAAAAAGATACCTCACACTGTAAGCCATATCTGTAATCGAATAAGCGTTAAGTAGCTGACAAGATTGGAAAGACATCCAAGCTTGATATTGTTTTTGAGGATTTTAAGTTTTATTTCCAAAAATAGAAGATTACTATTTTGGGAAACTTACTTGTTTTAGAAACTTTCTAAATTTAGAAACATTCTAAAAATAGAAATTTCTAATTTAATATTTTATTAATATTTTCGGGTTGGGTCACAAATTATAGGCCCAATTCTTGGCCCAAGACCATAGAATTCCAGTTGGCCCAATAATTTGACATAACCGATTCGGTTTATTAATTCTGGTCCAAGACCAAATTAACTATCAAAACCATCGGTTATTTACTAAACCAGACCAGCTCTAAATTATTTGGTCCAACCAAATCAAACTTAGACCAGCCTTCGGTTTAGGTTAAATTCAATTTTGAATTTCAATCCGGTTTAACCAGAAATTAAATAATACCAATTGTATTAAATAATTTCCAGTAAACCGCGATTCGGGTTAACCGCTTGAACCACCAAATAAATTGGATCGGTTCAGTTAAGTCCAAAACCGGGAAGAAACACCTAGTGTTTTAGCCAATTTGACTTAACTTGCGGTTTAAGGTTTCAAACACACGATTAACCGCCAATTAAATGGACCGGTTTAATCGGTGTGGTTTGGGCAACGAACTGCGAAGCTCGGTTTAACCGATTGACTATTCGCGGGACGTAAAGTTTTAACGGGCCAAACGATCGGATCCATGATCCAACCCTAGGCCCATTACGCATGATCCGTCCCACGGCCTCACGATCGATTGATCGATCTCGGCCCAAACGATCACGCGACCAGCCCATCAACGATCACTCGGCTTAGAGCGATCGAAGGCATCACACGGCCGCAAAGCCCACGCATCACTCGGCACAAACGTGATCCGAGACATGATGCAAACACGATCGGCCCAAGCATCATGAAGGAACCGATCATGCGGCCGAACGCTTCATCACCCGATCGCTCGATCCAACATGAACCAAGGCATCACGATCCACGATCGTATGATCCGAGATCCATTAACGATCGATCATTGATCGCTTTCAATTATGATCGGCCGAGACTTTAAAGCATCTCAATGTTTCTTGCGTCTCACGCATCAAGTGCAACGAGACAAAACAATGATCTTTTACCAATGATTTGCGATCGATTAGGGTTAGAAACACGGCCGTTTTAGCCATCGATTACACGCCTATAACCCATCATCCGATTGGTTGATCAAAAGCATGATCGACACACGATCACATGCTTTAACATCGGCCAATCTTTAAATTTTATCGATCGGTTAAAAACGATCGACGGCACATGCTATTAGATCATGACCGAGACCATTAAGCAATTAGGGGATTAAGGGTTTTTAGTTTTCTAATCAATTTTCATTTCTTAATTGATTCTTTAAAACTTTTAAACAACCATATGATCCAAATTTACAAGAAACTAATGCCTTAGCTCTGATACCACTGAAGGATTATGCGTTATTCCATGGTTCAATTCTTAGATTGCAACCTAGCACATAATTTTAAACAGATATAGGTTCTTGTAATCGAATCATAAAACAAACCTGATCTTACCTTTGCAGCGGAATGATTGGTGGTAATGACAAGATCAGATTAGAACAGATGAATACCTGTTCCTCCTAGGTATCCACACGCTTACAAGCACGGATGGCTGCTAGACCGGATGGAATTCAACCAGAGAGAGGAGAGAGGGCCTGCGGCTGCTCTTCCAAAATCGCCAAGAAGCATTAGGGTTTCATAACCCAAAAGTTACAATTTATTAACTCACTAATGGGCCCAAGTTTAATTAATTAAACTAATGGTCCATTAGACTTTTGGGCCCAAGACACAAATCAGACAAAAGCCCATTTGTTGTCTGCCCAACTCTCTGTACAAATACAGTAAATGCTTTAGCATCTTACCGTATTAATTCCATCTTAACTTTCCCGTTAGCTATGGTGTGTGACCCTTTGGGATCATACAATACTGGTAATAAGTCCTAAACTTATAGATCAAGAGCGGACTCTAGCAAGCCATCATGATCACCCAGTATTTATGACTTATGTCTGATCTCGACATTTATCATACTTTCTAGAGATAGAACAGTAGATTTCAGGACATTCCCAACAATATTTTTATTCATCAATGTATTATTTTTTATACTTATAACAGTCTCTAAATGGTGAGTGTACTCTTACTTTCATTACTTTATTTATTTTTCCTTATACCCTACGGCGACAGCCCCAATTCATTATCGTTTTCACTAAATTTCATTTCTATCCACACAACCTCATATGAAATGGACTCAGACAGTACGCTTTGCTTTAATACCGTTTGCTGCAATATATGTTCCCTCTGTAACGTTGCGCTTGTGGCCTTATTTATAAGTCAAACCTAGTCTCGCCAAATCTCACTACTTGTTTTCTCCGTTTCGGCTTACGCAATAACGTTGCCATTGATGAGTGACACAAATCCTACAAACGCTTTCCTTCCTCCCTGCAATCTACTACACCTACCCTCTGTATTACGGAGATCAATATTGGCTATAAATGCCAGCGAAAATATCCGTGAACACTACAAAATCAGAGCGGTTTGCAAAACGCTTCGTGATGACGCTGACCACACGGATACACACTTTCAGATAGATCTTATCCAGACTCATCACCATAGGCTAGGTAGCATCAAACTGGAGAATGCATGTTTCCATTCTAACAACCCAACCGCTGCGTTTTTGAAGGCCATTTCTGATTTTATGTATTCAAATGAAAGAGAAGACGCCTTCCAACGGCTCAAAGAGAGTGCTATTCGTGGTATCAAGCTTGCCGTCTACTGCTATGAAATTATCCGACGCTCTATCTTTCCTCAGTTCGAAACCGATTCAACAATTCCTATTCTATCTCGTAGCGCTATCCGTGCTCTTCGAAGGCATGTCAGTGAGTCCCAGAGATTATGATGGCCTACACAGATCTCCCAAGTTCTGCGTGTTAAAAGAGACGCTATTGACAAAGGTAGACTATCGACTTGCCCTGGCGCGGTGCATCGTTATTGGCTAGACCTACACAACGAACGAGTCAAAGGTTACAGCATGTGTGATCCCGGTTTTTGGTCTATTGAAACTGCAGTCTTCTATAGAATCATTCCAAGGAATTTCTTGGTTTGGACTGACGTCCGTGGACGGGTCGGAGCTAACGTAAACATTCAACGCCGTCGTGTACGCTGACTAATGATTTTGGGTTCATCATTTCATTTTACATCTTTAAAGTGTCTCTGACCTAGCGCTTAGTTCTATCCACGCTGCCATCCTCTTTTTCTTTTACGTGATTTCTTATATGGTGTTAAACTGATATCCACTGAAACACCTTTGCTACGCTTCATCAAGCTTTAGTATCCACTAAACTAATTGGTTAAATGGATTGTAACCAACTTCAACATTTATATGGATTTTCCCAACTGGCTAAATGATTATTATTACTAATTACCTCAAAATTAATATGTACTTTATACATGGTATGTATTTAATTACGTACAAATGGCTAAGTAATTCATATTGTCAATTACTTCGACTATCCAACATATAAATTTATATTAGAATACACAAACGATTTATCATTAAGCAACAAAGATCTGAATAAGTGGATAGGTTCTTAATTTCGTACAAATGGACACAACAAAATTAAAAACAAAGCCACCAAATCTACCACCCGCTCAATCGTCATAGTTTTCCCATCCGCCGTTGCCCCATCCTCCATTGTATCCATTGTTTATTTCAACCTCGCCCCAATTTCCTTCGTTTTGCATTAGTCCGTCGTCCCAAACATCGTCAACTCCCGCTTGCGCTGCCTCAATTATCTCAGGCCACTCGAAAAAAGTACGCGGAATGATCTCGAAAAAGACTAAACTTTCAATTGTCCAAAAGCAAACATCACACATACCATGCCCTTTCACTTTCTCGCTAAGATAGTTTAACCAATATCGATGAACCGCGCACGGGCAAGTCCTTAATACCTCCCGATCAAATTCATTCCTTATCTTTCCAAGCTCCTCCGATATTGGGACAGCCCAGGGGTGCTTCTCGAAAGTCCTAACGTGCCTCCTCAGAGCACGTACACTATCCCGCTTAAGCAAAGGAGCAGTTGAATCCGTTTCGAAATTGAGGGAGATAGACCGACGAATTACTTCGTAACAATATAAAGCCGGTTTGTAGCCCTTGGCGGTGCATTCCTTGATTGTTATAAAACCCTCTTCTCGTCCCTGTGTGTACATGAAATCTCCTATTCCTCTAAAAAAACAGCGGAAGTGTTGTTCGCAGCCAAGCACAAGTTGTATAAATTTGTCACCTCATCACGTGCTTCCTCTGGGGGGAATTTTTGGACAAGATCAATATTCGAGAGAGTATCCACGTGGTTAGCGTCGTCCCTAAGATTCCTGCATACTGCACGAACCCTGAAGTATTCCCTGATATTCTCACTAGCATTCTTTGTGATGATCATCCTTCTTATTTCGGCTGGCAGATCCAGAAGATTTAAACTGCTCGTTTTTTTACCCGTTTTAGTTTATACAAGTCTGGACGGCGTGTATGTGGTCGACATCATATTTATACATCTCCGATAGTGCGCAACGCTTCGCTATACTGCTATTGCACGTTATTGAATACGTATCCACCTATTTAATTATTTCAACACACAAAGTCATATATTTTTATATTATCAATTACTTATACTATCCATGAACCCCCCCCCCCCCCCCCCAAATCCTACAATTACTAACTTAAATTTTAAAACCTCACCATCTATGTTCTGTCGTCTCGCAATAAATTCATCGGTCACATCTTCTATAATAGGCCAATAAATTTAATTCACAAAATTATACATTATTTACTCATCCAAAGCTCCTAGCCATTACTTCACAGTCAAATCAATTAGTTTTTCCAGTTTTACAGTCCCAACACAAGCGGCGCATGCCTTCTGTTAAACAATGAAAACTAGCTTTTAATTTTCTTTAATTTCCTCCTACTTAAGAAAATGAATTATTTATTACTTTCGTTTAAATTATACTCGAATCACAAACTATCCACATCCACTGCGGTATTTGTTAATCATTACTAAAACGTCAAACCAAACATCAGGTCTTCTTTGTTAAACATATAACGTTCATTCTAAAAACAAATTACACAGTTCGTTATGATGTTTCATTAGATATCCATTACCATTCAACTCCTTTTCTATCATAATTATCCATTGTCACTTCTTAGAATGGATACGGACAATTTCATCTACATATGTAAATCAATCCAGTGCTAAATATTATTAATATACATGCGTCCTAACAATATGTTACTGTCACTCTAATATACTCTTATATAACATACATGACCACGTAAGACGATTGTGGTAAAAATAATCCATATGTTTCTATCCATACACATTTTTCCGAAAGTACATCCTATCCATGAATCGATAACACTCATGTCAATATCGCAATTTCTTTAGATGTTTATCCATTCCCGTGATTGTAACAGGTATCTTCAATCATCTTCATCATTCTAATACCTGCAAGCCGGAAAGAAATAAAAAAACAAGCTTCTTCTGGGCGGCGGAAAGACGCCTGGTGAGTTTGCGGACAAACGACCACGGAAACAGAAGCTATAAAAGCAACCTTCTTCTTTTCTCGGCACACCCAATCGATTATTCATTCCAACAAAAACAGTTTAGTTGTTTCGCCGTAGATCCCGAGATGGCTAACAATTTTTAATCACCCATCTTTGACTCAGCCCAACAATTCTATTAAACTCAATCGACAACCATCTCACCTCAAACGATTCGCGGCCGAAGTGAATCGAAAACACAAAGTAGAAAAACCAGGAAGAAAGCTCTAAAATAAACAGAACCAAATTAATATAACAGTTAAAGACAGATATGAGTTCATTTAGTTGTGATTCAACCATTAGAAGATAAATTATGTAAATCTAGTTGGATGACATAGTTTGATTGACCGGGGACATTTTAGTCTTTTCACATGGCCAAATCACTCAAAAAGATACAAAAATATAAATTATTTTAAAAACATATAAGATTGCAATAAAAAGTTAAGAAAGATATAGTGGATGCAATTCACCCGTAAATTACCACTAATATAATTATTTTACCATAAATTATGTAGTTTAAAATATTCTATTCATTTATATCGGAATTAAAAAAAAAAAAACAATTCTCTCCATTTTATGGTCTAATTTGGCGAGTTTCGCGTAGGTCTGACCGTCTGAGAGATAGAGAGCAGTGTTTTTTTTCTTTGAAAGGGTTAAAGGCATCATTGGGACATGTCTTCTTCTTCTTCTTCTTGATTCACCTCTCCCCCTCTCTCCCGATTTTTCATGTCTCTTCCAACCAAACGCTCTACTTGCCCCGCCGCTTCTTCTGCCTCCACGGACTCTTCTTACTCTTCCCCGCCGATGAAGAAGGCCAAAAACGGCCTCCACACTCCTTCCTCCCAGCCTAACGCCGCCGACAAGGGTGGCTTTTCCATGGAGGAAGATCCAGCTCCCGCCGCCGCGAATCTGTCCCGGAAAAAGGCTACACTGCCGCAGCCTACTAAGAAGCTTGTCATCAAGCTCAATAAAGGTTTTCGCACGATTTCTGATCGTAATCGGATTTTTTTCTTAGGTTTTATCGATTAACCTTTGGATTTTCTTGGTTAGTGTGTAAATCGATGCTCTTGATTGTTTGGAAATGACTCTCTATACGATTGATTTGTTTTAGCTTAGGCTTCTCGATTTTTAGGGTTTTTGTATAGGCTTGCGATTGATGCAGATTCTGTGTGGGTTTTGCAATTGAATTGCAGCGGAATTCACTGTAAATCGAGCTTGATTGTTGATTTTGATGTAGATGATGAGTGGTTAGGATTTTTGTATTTCTTAAAGTTTGAATCTCTTTGTCTAGCCGATCTGGGGAATTTTAAGATCCGTCATCATTGTTATGCAATGTCTTCGTTCTCACGAAGCTTGGTTTGCCATTGGAAAAATATTGAGAACTGAATTGGTGTATCAATTGTGATAAAACCATTTTCATCATTTGAAAGTTTCTGATACTACCGTTTGTAATATATATGTGAAGCCAAACCAAGTCTACCAACAAACTTTGAAGATACTACCTGGGAAAATCTGCAGTCAGCTATCAGAGCTATATTCCTGAAAAAGCCATTTTCTTTTGACCTCGAGAGGCTTTACCAGGTAAGGTTACTTGTAAATTTTCTAGCTTTCTTTGTTTGATGCTTTTTTTTTTGTCGTATGTGATAATGTCTTACTGATGGAAAAAATGTTGACTTGTTTGTCAGGCTGTTGATAACCTTTGCTTGCATAAGCTGGAAGGAAAGCTTTACGAACGTATTGAGAAGGAGTGTGAAGAACACATCTCTGCAGCTTTACAATCTCTAGTCGGGCAAGACACCGATCTGTCTGTTTTCTTGTCGCTAGTTGAGAAATGCTGGCAAGATTTCTGTGACCAGATGCTGATGATCCGTAGTATAGCCTTGTCTCTAGATAGGAAGTATGTGATACAAAACACAAATGTACGTTCATTATGGGAGATGGGCCTGCAGCTTTTCCGGAAGCATCTTTCTCTGTCCCCTGATGTTGAGCAGAGGACAGTTACTGCTCTCTTAAGAATGATTGAAAAGGAAAGGTAATTTTGTAATAACTTCAGTCCGGAAATTACATTAGAAGCAAGGTTTATTTGTCACATTGGGAATTCATCTTCATAAAGGCATCCTTTACCTTGTTTTGTCTTGCTTCTGAGTGAATCATTGGAAGTTTTGAATGGTCTGTGAACTCTATTCGTGCCTAGCAATAATACTTAGTTGTAGGTAAAATTTCAAGACAGATGAGCACAGTTGTATGTCGTATATATATTTGATCATGTTTTCATCTGAATCTACTGACCGTTCTTGCGTGACATTGGTCTTGCAGATTAGCCGAAGCTGTTAATAGGACGCTACTAAGCCATCTCTTAAAGATGTTTACTGCACTGGGGATATATACAGAAAGCTTTGAGAAACATTTCCTTGAATGCACTTCTGAGTTTTATGCTGCTGAAGGAATGAAATACATGCAGCAGTATGACGTTCCCGAGTACCTAAAGCATGTCGAGGTGCCTTGCATGAATCTATACAGTTACTCCTAATGATAAGGTGCCGTAAAGGTTATTAGTTGATCTGGTTTCTCTAAGGTTTCTACTGGTGATTGGTGCAGGGAAGGTTGCATGAAGAGAATGAAAGATGCATACTGTACATAGATGCATCAACCAGGAAACCATTGATATCAGCTGTTGAAAAGCAACTTCTCGAACGTCATATACTTGCTGTCCTTGATAAGGTTTAATTCCTATCATCCTTGCCTATATTAGCAATTTTTTGTTTTCTCTACGCTTATTCTATCTCTGAACATACTCCAGGGTTTCACACCATTGATGGATGGACGTCGTACTGAGGACCTCCAGAGGATGTACACCCTGTTTTCTAGGGTCAATGCACTTGAGTCTCTGAGGCAGGCGCTAAGTTCCTACATTCGGAAAACTGGGCAGAAGATTGTTATGGATGAAGAGAAAGATAAAGATATGGTACAAGCACTATTGGACTTCAAGGCTTCTCTTGACATAGTATGGGAGGAGAGCTTTAGCAAGAATGAATCATTTGGCAACACCATCAAAGATTCATTTGAGCATCTGATTAATCTTCGCCAGGTATTGAATTATTATAATACTGCTATTTGTGGAATTTATAGCAATCCGGAGACTTTCAATGCAGTTTGTGTACTGTATTTACTATATAAAAAATATTTTAAACATGAGGGTACTGGGTGCTAGTTACAGTAGTGTTCTTACTAGTATCACTTCAAATACCAAATACTCTTGACCAATTTTTTCAGTGTTTCGTCGTAGCTCAAGTCTTGAGCAATAATTTTCTTATGTAATATTTAGAATCATCTTGACAAAAGTTCTCATTAGCATTCTGCTCGTTAGTGATTCACCCTATTAAATGTAAAGAAATTTCGAGTTTGCACGTTAGTATGTGCCCCATCTAATATATGCCCCTGGTCTATTTTGCAGAATCGCCCAGCTGAACTTATCGCCAAATTCTTGGACGAGAAGCTCCGTGCTGGGAATAAGGGTACTTCTGAAGAAGAATTGGAGAGTACCCTTGAGAAAGTCTTGGTTTTGTTTAGATTTATCCAGGTTATCTCTGGTTCTTTACATCTAGTACTGTGTTTGTCTCTGTTAAATAACTGCATTCAGGCCAGTGCATGGTTTGAAAACTAGCTATTCGACCATCTAGATTCAGTTTTTTTGAAGGTTTCTGTTTTTCTGATATAAGGGTAAAGATGTGTTCGAAGCATTCTATAAAAAGGATCTTGCAAAGAGACTTCTGTTGGGAAAGAGCGCTTCAATTGATGCTGAGAAATCCATGATCTCTAAGGTAACAAAAGGAGTCTCCTGTCGACCCTTTCTCAATCAGTTTTTTTTTTCTATATCGGTAAGTTCATACCCACTGACCCAACCTTGGTGACACGTACAGCTGAAGACGGAATGTGGCAGCCAGTTTACAAATAAGCTCGAAGGGATGTTCAAGGTCTTTTTTTCTTTATCCTTCTCTATTTCTTTGAAAGATGTTGGATTTTAAGTTTTCTCTATAGAAACAAAAGGATCCTTCTTTATCATCTTACGTTATGGTCCTTATGGAGCTTTATGCTTGCAATATATCTTAGTATTCATATTCTTTGTTACTTAATCCCAGACAAGATTGTTGGATGATCTTGCAACATACCTACTTTAAGGAACGTGTGGGCATGTTATTATAATGAGCTTGTACTCCATGTTTCTTTGAAACTTTTTTTCAGGATATTGAATTGTCAAAGGAAATCAACGAGTCATTCAAACAGTCATCTCAGGCCAGAACAAAATTGCCATCGGGAATTGAGATGAGTGTCCACGTTTTAACAACAGGGTATGTATTATGTATCAAAGTAATCCAGGATTATATTGAATAGCATGACATATCTATATTCCTTGTTAACTTTTCCATTTATGATGCAGGTACTGGCCAACATATCCACCTATGGATGTTAAACTTCCTCATGAATTAAATGTCTATCAGGTTTAACCAGAAATTCCAAGATATATTTTCTTCCCGAGATAGGTTTTCTTGTTACAAATTTTTTTGGGTCTAATATATCTGTTTGTTTCGTAGGATATCTTCAAAGAGTTTTATTTGAGCAAGTATAGTGGCAGGAGGCTAATGTGGCAAAATTCATTAGGTCACTGTGTTTTGAAGGCAGATTTCTCCAAAGCAAAAAAGGAGCTTGCTGTTTCCCTGTTTCAGGTCAATCGAATTTCTCTTTTTTCACTTTTCAAGCTTCTCCTGTCATCCAGTTTGACTTGTATTCGTCCTCCATGAGGAAACAATGTGATTCAAAGATGTGTTGTCTTTGATTGTCGCAGGCTGTTGTGTTGATGCTATTTAACGATGCAATGAAACTTAGCTTTGAAGACATTAAAGATTCAACTGGTATAGAGGACAAGGAACTGAGAAGGACTCTACAGTCTCTTGCTTGTGGGAAAGTTCGTGTCCTGCATAAGGTTAAGCTAAACATCGGGACTCTGTTAAACTCGCATATCTACTAATGCAGAAGCTACTGAGATCGTGGCTTTGCTTTAAAAAAAAAAAATCATATTGAATTGATGCGCCTTATGTAAATGTTCTTGCAGTATCCAAAGGGAAGAGACGTACAAGACGGGGATGAATTTGATTTCAATGACAGCTTTACAGCTCCTCTGTATCGTATTAAGGTACATTAATTTGTTTTAATGGTTGCCTCACTTGAAGCCTTTTCTAGAATCATGGAATATTCTCTTGTTTCCGTTATGGCATATATATAATAATTATTTTCTTTATGGGTGCAGGTGAATGCAATCCAGATGAAAGAGACAGTAGAAGAGAACACGAGTACAACAGAGAGAGTATTCCAGGACCGACAATACCAGGTTGATTCCCGCTCCTGTTTCGTTTGAAATACTCTTTTTAGAACGAGAGAAGATTTGACTTTCCTTGTCTTACAGATTGATGCAGCCATTGTTCGAATCATGAAGACGAGAAAAGTGTTGAGCCACACTCTTCTAATCACTGAGCTCTTCCAACAGGTATCGTTCTTTCTTGATGACATAAAAGTATTGAGCCATGCTCTTCTAATCTTGACCGTTGTGCTATGATGATGAGTTCTCAGTACCGTTGTAAATGTAATAACACACCACGCAATGTATGGATTTGCAGCTGAAATTCCCAATAAAACCAGCTGATCTGAAGAAGAGGATCGAAAGCCTGATCGATCGAGAATACTTGGAGAGGGACAAGAGCAACCCTCAGATATATAATTATCTTGCTTAGAATCTCTCTCTGTTAAGCGTCTTTCAACATTTTATTTCCTCTGTATATTTTATTCACAAACAATGGCCGACACTTTCTTCTTCACTTCAGTTTGAAAAAAAAGGAACTGGTGATTCCGATTATCTTATCTTTCTCGCTTTTTCGCCTGATTCCCGATAATATAACCTCACTTTGTGTTTTTCGTCTATGCATTATGTTACGGTTTTGAATGGTATTAGTAGTCACATATAACTAAATTATGTGTGCACCATTTTATTTTTGGGCGGATTAGGTGGACCTTTGTTGGTGAAAATGATTACATTTGATTCATGATGACATTTTTATTTTCAGTTGCACTGTTGAGGACTAAATATCAAGATGCAGTCGAAGCGAGTTTCTATATGATCTATATACCATTACCAACTGGGGACAACGAAGATCATATCTGACAAACTTTACCATATCTGTTTCCATGCAATTACATTCATGAACTCAAAATGATGATTTTAGTCCAGCACTAGTGTAGTCTATGCTAGATTTTGAGAGTGTAGAATAGAACGCAAGAGACTTGGATAAAACAGAGAGAATAGGAGAACTTAAGGGGAAAACTTCCAAAAATGTATTTGTTTTTGATTCCCTTACATCACTATTTATAGAGTTACAAAGAGAACAACGAAAGAGGCTCCTAACAACTATATTTCCCAACGTCTAGTTTATTTGAATCTGAGCATGTGGACCACTTGTACAGACTGTACGAACATGCTCGATCCTTTTCGCAAGTCTGTTTCACAAATCTATCATATTCTAGTATGCTTCACAAGTGTAACAGATTCTGAAGTCTGGTAAGTTTGCAGATTCTGAAGTCTGACTCCTTCCTTTTCATAAGTGTGCCAGATCCTGAAGTTTTCTAGATCAATACTCCCCCTCAATCCTAGACTTTGGAATCGCCCTAAAGACTAATCTTGGAAACCCATAGCATCACCTCATTAACAACCTCAACATGAAAAATCACTTGGGACCAAACTATGCTGAGGGAAAAAGAGTATGATGTCCATGAATTTAGAGGACAAGAGATCAATGGCGTATAAGGTCCACAAGTCCTATTTTGATGTCGATGTGGTTGGAAACTTTAAGACTTTCGGCTTCGGTGAAGATGTCCGCCAATTGATATTTACTTTTTGTGTAACATGAAAGGATTACCTCTTCTTCAATCAAACCTTGTGACAATCTATCTCAATGTGGGCGGTCCTTTTATGGAACACCGAGTTGGTAGAAATGTGAATATCCACTTGTTTGTTAAAATGCACGGTGATATGACTTGGTTTTTCAATGCCAAGATCTTTAAGGAGAGCTTTGAGCCAAGTTAGCTCACTTGTGAGCTTCCTCATTGCCATATACTCCGCTTCCGCATTTGAACAAGATACAACATTTTACTTATTTATCTTCCAAGTTATCAAATGTCCTCTAATGAAGGCGAAATAGCTGGTTGTATACTTCCTATCAATCCGACCTACAACCCAATATGCATCCAATAACCCACAATCTCAGTGCTATCATTATTTCCCATCAAAATGTCTTGGCCTGATCTTCCTTTGAGATACCTTAGTATTCTTTCCACCATAGACCAATGATACACTGTAGGAGCTTGCATGTGTTGGCTAACTTGATTTTCAGCAAAGTAAAGATCCAGACTTGTAAGTGTGAGATAGATCGACTTGCCTACAATATTTCGGTATTGGGAAACATCCTTGAACTTCTCATACGATTTTACCCTTTCAGTTGAACTTGTAGCCATCTTCAAGAGGTGTCTTAGTTGGTTTGGATCCAAGATTTCATGTCTCACTCAAAATATCAAGAGTGTACTGCATTTGAGAAAGAAATAGACCCCTCCAGAGGCCGACAAATTTCAAGTCCAAAGAAGTACTTCAACTCTCCAAGGTCTTTGATGTCAAATGTGGTTTCAAGGAAGGATTTGATGAATTGAATACCTTCCTTGTTATCCCCGGAGATGATAAGGTCATCCACATAGATGAGAACAACTACAGTTCCTTGGGAACTTTGGAGAGTAACCAATGTGTGGTCGGATTCATACTTCTTGAAACCATGGCCCTTGAGTGTGGAGATTAGCTTTTGGTACCATGCTCTTGGAGATTGCTTCAACCTATATATGGCCTTCCTAAGTATCAACACTTTCCCGTGTCCAATAGTCTTCAAGACCGGGTGGTGGAGGCATACATTCTTCACATCCATTTTCAATAGATACCAAGAGAAGTTGGTAGCCAAGGACACGGTATGGAGTTTGGTCGCGGAGGAGATGCATTTGTGTCGTCATCTCCAAATGTTTGTGTGAATCCTCTTGCTGACAAGCGTGCATTGTACCTCTCTATTTCCCATTGCTTTTTTTAATGGTGAAAACCGACTTAAAGTTAACAGCCTTCTTCCCCAGTGGAAGATCTTCGACATCCCTAAGTATGGTTGCATTCCATAGCTCCTCTTTCATCTCCGATAGCCTCTACCCATTATTTCTTATACCTGGCCTCTTCATAGCTTCCAGGGATCTGATATTGTTCAATTTTCCTAAGGAAGGCTTGATGGTCGGATGGAAAAAGGGCAAGAGAACAAACAGTTTGGATATGGTATGCTACGATATGGTTTTTGTTGTATACCTGTGTGTCCATCCATTTGTAGGGAAACTTGGGCACATTTATTTTTCTAAATGGATCAATATCTTCTATAACCACTCCTTATTCCTCAGGTTGGATATTATTATTTTCTTCCATATCCAATTCTTCTTTGTTTTGGTTTTGAGATCGGTCTTCCTCTTGAGCATGAATGTGATCTTGTTGAGTGGTTACCACTGATTCTTCTTCTTGGACATTTGTAGAGTTGGTTTGTATCAAATTTGCTTCTTGTATTCAAGGAGCATCATTTCATAGATGACCAAGAAGAAACCTTAAACTTTTGGCAAGGTCGGATGGTGAGTTGGAAAGATCCTTCAAGCTCTTCCAATATTTCTTGTCATAATATCCATATCCCTCAAGGAACTTGACATATCTAGACACATAGGTGCAATTGTTTATAGGATCATGGCACTTGTATCCCTTTTGAGTTGTGGAATATCCAAGGGACATACACCTACTACTCTTCGCTTCTAGTTTGTTCCTTTGTTCACCTGGTAAAAATACAAAACAAACACACCCAAACATATGTAAGTGATCAATATATGGCTTAGTTTTGTTGAGTACCTCAAATGGTGATGATTCCTCTAGTACTTTGGTAGGGATTCTGTTGATGAGTTAGCAAGCATCCAACACCGCATCTCTCCAAAACCTCTTAGGTACGTTGGTATGAAATATCATTTACTGTGAAACCTCCATGAGATGCCGTTTCTTCCTCTCTGACATTCCATTTTTTGTGGTGTGTAAGGACAACTTGTTTGGTGCAAGATGACATGCTTATATAGGTTCTCTTTGAATCTTTTGCTTGTATATTCACTCATATTATCTGATCTAACACTTTAATCTTGGCATTGAATTGATTAGTCACATAAGTTGAAAGTTAGTAAATGCTTCAAACACAAAATACTTAGATTTTTCATCTATAAAAGTCATAAAATGGTTGTTACTATCCCTAGACATCCATGATGAAGTCCAAACATACAATTACTTTAGGCCAAATAAGTAAGTCTGTACACTAACGGACTCGGATCGTCCGTTCTTAGCCTATTCGGCAAATAGGCCAAGCCGCGGAAAGACGAAAAAGACAAAGGAGCAAAGGAAGAGATAACACCGAGCTGAAAAGGGAAATCCGAGATAGAAATGTAAATCTTAACGGAAAAAGGAAGGAGATAACAACATGAAGATTTCCGCAAATCTTGCGGAAATATTCTCGAAGACGACTTGCCGCAGTTATATAAGGAGGTAGAAGTCATACGAGAAAGGCAGAGCGAAAACCCTAGCATCTAGACTTAAGAGTTTAAGCAGTTTTCTTAGTGATTTCTTTTGATTGTATTTTCTTTTCCGATCTTTGTACTCCTTTCGATCTAATATCAATAAAACGTCCTCCGGGTTTGCTAGTTTAGTGGTCCATCCTTGAAGTTTTTGTTCCCTAAAAAGTTTTGCTCTACAAGTTTTGACCGTGCGAGTTCCGACTCTCACAGTTTGGCGCCGTCTGTGGGGACATAGAAAATTTCGACACTTAAGGACCACCAATTAGCAGATCCGAAGAGATGGTTACGCACGAAGACATGACCGATCCACCAAATACTGCAACCAACAATATGATCATTGGAGGATCACAATACTGCCGAGACACAGTATCATCGATCAAGGCTTACCAAAGATGAGATGAAACAAACGCTCATTGTTCCGCCCCTTCTCGATCTCCAAACGATACAATAACGTTCGAGGAATGCGAGACCACGGACATCGACAAGCCGCACAATGATCCACTCGTCATCGGGCTGGTCGTCGGAGACCTTGATGTGGCCAGGATTTTGATCGACACCATAAGTTCCGTAGACGTAATCTTCCGAGATACACTGAAAAGGATGAACATCGGTTTATCCGAAATATCTCCGGTACCAAAACCCTTGACGGGATTCACTGGAGACACAATGATGACCCTCAGAACAATCATGTTGCCGGTACGAGCTGGAGAAATAACCAAAATCGTCGAGTTTTCGGTAGCAGACGCTCCAGCGATCTACAACGTAAACATGGGGACTCCATGGATAAATTCCATGAAGGCTGTCCTGTCGACATATCACCTTTGCCTGAAGTTTCCAACGCCTAGCGGGATTACTACGATATGGGGCAGTCAAGCTCAATCCCGATCTTGTTTCATGGCCGAACACAAACTCAGGAAACCAACAGTCGAGATATCTCAGGAGCCTAAGCGACCGCGGATCGAACCAAATCAAGAAGCTGCAGAAAAACCCAAAAAGGCCGAGAAGAAGCAGGAGGAAGAAGAAGATGACGAGCCGTGCGAACCTGTGACATCAGTCTACATAGACGACGATCATCCAGAATGATGCATGGATATCGGAGCGAATCTAGACGACTTAATCAAAAAAGGGATAGTGTTATGTCTCCGAGAGAACGTCAACAGTTTCGCTTGGTCCGCAGAAGATATGCCGGGTATTAGTATGGACATTGCATGTCACGAACTAAATGTAGACCCAACGATCAAACCCCTCAGACAGAAAAGGAGGAAGTTGGGATCTGAACGAACTAAATCAGTCAACGACGAGGTGGAAAGGTTACTCAAAATAGGTTCAATCATCAAAGTCAAATATCCAGACTGGCTCACAAAACCCGTAGTCGTAAAGAAGAAAAATGGAAAATGGAGGGTTTGCGTCGACTTCACGGATCTGAACAAGGCATGTTCCAAAGATAGCTTTCCGCTTCCGCACATAGATCGGTTTGTAGAGGCAACAGCCGTAAATAAACTGCTCACGTTTATGGACGCTTTCTCAGGATACAACCAGATCATGATGAACCCAGACGATAAGGACAAAACGGCCTTCGTCACCGAAAGAGGAATCTATTGCTACAAGGTCATGCCTTCGGCCTGAAAAATGCCGGAGCGACATACCAACGTTTGGTAAACAAAATGTTTTCCGAACAACTCGGAAGGACTATGGAAGTATACATAGACGACATGATGTTCAAGTCCCTCGAGGAAAAAGACCATGTCGAGCATCTGCGTGAATGTTTCGGACAATTAAACAAGCATAGCATGAAGCTCAATCCAACCAAATGCAGATTTGGAGTGGCATCTGGAGAATTTCTCGGACACCTTGTGACTCACCGAGGTATCGAAGCGAATCCGAAACAGACTAACGCCCTGATCCAAATGTCCTCGCCAACAACGAAATGTGAAGTCCAGCGACTAACTGGACGCGTGGCCGCTTTAAAAAGATTCATCTCGCGGTCAACCGACAAATGTATGCCTTTCTACGACACCTTGAGGGGCAACAAGACTTTCGAGTGGTCAGAAAAATGCGAAGAAGCCTTCCAGCAACTGAAGAAATATTTGGCGAATCCGCCGGTATTGGCAAAACCAATCGAAGGAGAACCCCTTTTCTTTTACACGGCTATATCTACCACTGCGGTAAGTGGGGTTCTAATTAGAGAGGACCGAGGTGAACAAAATCCAATCTTCTATGTCAGCCAAACTCTAACGGATGCGGAAACTCGTTACCCGCAAATTGAGAAACTGGCACTCGCACTGGTAATGTCCGCGCGGAAATTAAGGCCATATTTCCAATCTCTTTCAATCGTAGTCTTAATAACATTTCCGCTGCAGACGATCCTTCATAGCCCAAGCCAGTCCGGGAGACTAGCCAAATGGGCGATAGAACTTAGCGAGTTCGACATCGAGTATCGGTCAAGAACATGCGCGAAATCGCAAGTACTGGCAGATTTCCTCGTCGAGCTACCACAAGAAGGAGCAGAGGGGTTAGCAGAGGACTCAGACTGTCTACTCCACGTCGACGGCTCCTCATCAAAACAAGGTTCCGGGGTAGGAATCCGCCTGACCTCACCAACCGGGGAGATTCTAGAACAATCTTTCCGCTTAACTTTTCATGCGTCAAACAACGAAGCGGAGTACGAAGCCCTGATCGTCGGACTTAGATTGGTCCACACTTTGAAGATCCAAAACATAGAAGCATTTTGCGACTCGCAACTAGTCGCAAGCCAGTACAGCGGAGAGTACGAGACAAGGGACGAAAGAATGGAAGCATATCTAAAGATCGTCCAGGATCTAGTGAAACCACTCAAGAGCTTCAAACTAAAACATATCCCCCGAGGAGAAAATGCGCCGGCCGACGCATTGGCAGCGCTGGCCTCAACATCGGAACCTGGTTTGAAGAGGATCATTCCAGTGGAGTTTATCGAGCACCCAAGCATCGAAAATTCTGTGACGATCAATCTGGCTTATCCACCAGAAGAAGAAGACGAAAACTTTCCGCCAGAGAAGGACGACACCGAAACAAACATACGAGCCGATGATGAATACGGTTGCGACAAGAAATGGATAGAGACGATCCATTCATACGTAACGAACGGTGAGCTCCCTGAAGATAAATGGGCAGCGTGCAAAATCAAAGTGCAGGCCGCTCGCTATGTTCTGATGGAAGGGAACATTTATAAGTGGAGACTGTCTGGCCCCTTAATGTCGTGCATCGAAGGCAGAGAAGCGAGACGATTTATGGAAGAAGTCCACAGCGGCTCGTGCGTAAATCACTCTGGAGGGAGAGCGCTAGCAATAAAAATCAAGCGCCACGGCTATTTCTGGCCGACAATGGCTAAAGACTGCGAAAGGTTTTCTCGAAAGTGTGAAAAATGCCAAAGAAATGCTCCGACCATCCGCAAACCGGCCGAGCTGTTGTCGTCCATTTCAGCACCTTATCCATTCATGCGATGGTCGATGGACATAGTAGGACCGCTTCATCAATCTAAACAGAAACGATTTCTCCTCGTTCTGACAGACTATTTCTCGAAGTGGATTGAATCCGAATCATATGCCAGCATCAAAGATGCCCAAGTAGAAAGATTCGTATGGAAGAATATCATATGTCGGCACGGAGTACCATACGAGATCGTTACGGATAATGGTTCGCAATTCATTCCAACACGTTTTGAGTCTTTTTGCGAAAAGTGGAAGATATGATTACAAAAATCAATGCCGCGATATCCCCAAGGGAATGGGCAAGCCGAAGCCGCCAACAAGACAGTTCTCGACGGTCTAAAAAAGCGCCTCAACGAAAAGAAGGGACGATGGGCGGATGAATTGGAAGGAGCCCTATGGTCACACCGAACAACTCCCGGACGAGCGACGGGCGAAACGCCATTCGCGCTTGTATACGGATCGACATGCGTAATCCCAGCCGAAGTTGAAATCCCAGGGATAGGTCGCGGGTTACTCCCTAGACAAGAAGGTTTAAATCATTCGATGCTCCTCAACGAACTAGACTTAATTGACGATCGACGCGACCGAGCATTAATCCGCATCCAAAATTATCAGCAGGCGGCCGCAAGGTACTACAACTCGAACGGCCGCAGCAGAAGATTCCGCGAAGGAGACCTGGTCCTGCGGAAGGTCTTTCAGAACACTGCAGAGCGAAATGCAGGCAAACTAGGAGCCAACTGGGAAGGACGTTATAAAATCACGAAAGTTTTCCGACCGGGAGCATACGAGTTAACAAACATGGACGACGTCAAAGTTCCCAGAAGCTGGAATGCGATGCATTTGAAGAAGTATTATCATTAAACCAAGACTTCAAACATTTTGAACTACGGGACGGCTTGATCCCCGCAAGGGGTACGTATGCGTTTGTCCGTTGCGGTCTTTTAGATTATGATTTGGATACGAAATTTGGAACTTAGAACCAGCCTACTAGTTTATCGCATGCATAGTAGTTAGGAATGACTTACCTTGTCTGATGACGGCCGCAACGGACAAACGCATACATCCTTCACGGATATAAGCCGACACGTCCAATATGGATTGAGGCTCTATTACATCCAACAACGGATAAAAGCGCGCTATATATGTTTATTATCGGCGAAGGGAACATAAGTCGAGAGGTTGACATAAAATCCCAAATACGGGTAGTTGACATGTCTTCTAATCCGCCGCACCAGTACTGGAGACGATAATAGGCCCCAAAAAATCCAGTATGACGCTTCTCTGCACGCTGGTAAAATGACGTTCTAGCCAAGTATATCTTGGTTCGGTATCTTTGAAAGGTGGTCCTGCGGATATTGGTTTATTTTCAGTGAACGAGAGATGCGAGGCGAGAGTTTCGCAGAAAATCAGGATCGAAATCCAAACCCAGTAAAACACGACACATTGGTCTCAGCAACGTCATTACTAAGTACACGACCGACTTAGGAATATAAGATGGCAGATCTCCGCACTAGTACTAAAGTCAACCGTAAAACTCCTCAAAACCCAGTAAGACGCTTCCAAGCACACTGGTCTAAATCATTCATTATAAGTCCATAAGAGAAAAACGTTTTGGGCTCGAAACCCAGCAAGACGTTTTCGAACACGCTGGTCTAATCACTGTAAGTCCACGAGAAAGGGACGCTTTTCTCAGACGCAATTTCAAAACTCAGTAAGAAGTTTCCGAACACACTGGTCTGGACATTATAAGTCTGCAAAAGAAATACGATTGGTCGTTTTCTCAGACTCAATCTCGAGAACCCCACGAAACACTTCCGGACATATCAATCAACATATCGCACAGAAATCCCACGCAGAACCAACTTGGACCAAGTTCAACAAACTTGATTTCCCGAATTGAACGGGTTCTGAACCCATTTTCAAAACAAACCACGGCACATTTAAAGATACTTTACCCGAAAAATAATCTCGGAAACTAAAAGCGAAAGCAGTTTATTTGAAAGAGGCAAAGGGTTCACAAGACGGAATGACCAACCATTCTGGAAACAACAACAGCTGAAGCAACGATACAAACAAACATGATTTTCAGAGATAAGAACCATAGGCATTAAAAACACCGGCGAATCCCACTGAAGCGGCCCACCGGAATCCCCAGAGAAAGGTGAGAGGTTAAAGCAATTCTCCGCCTCGACCATCAATCGGTCAAACTCAGGAACATCGTCCGCGAGAAGTGCCGCCTTCGTAATCTCGAGCTGCTCCTCCTCAGCCTCGAACGCTGGAGGGTCATGCGCCTTCAACGCATCGATCATCTCGAGGTTACTATTTGTTTCTATGAGATCACAATGTCTCTTCTTGGCCGTGGGAAGCTTGGCGAAAATATCGCGGAGTTTCTTGAAACGGGACGAGAATTTGTCAAGCACTCCTTTCCTCCCTTTCTTGGTCGCCTCCTTCAAAGCGCATCGCGGGAAGAATCCTCCTCTGCGAGCTTCAACCTTAGAGCCTCGGCTTCGGCGAGAGCCTTCACCTTCTCCTTGTCAACAGAGCGCCGCGCCTCGAACTCGGCCACCAGCAATTCACGCGCAGTTTTCAATTCCGATAGAGAAAGCTCCAATTTCTGATTATCTGCCAAATGCTTGCGAAACAACTCCTGAGCCTCGCAGATTTCTCTCTCGGACTCAGCGGTCTGCTTATTCACCGAAGCCCAGGCCTGACAAAAAAAAACGCATCAGGAAAAAGTCGCGCTGGTCAAAAGGGAAAGATCTCTACCTTTAAGAAGTCCTGTCCTGCGTGGGTAAGCGAAGATACGCATGACATGTCCTCATACCGGATCGGAACATCCCCCGCATGCCATACTCCCGAACAAAACTACGTAACCTCCGCAACGTTATTTTAAACAGGGCCCTTGAACTTCGAGCCACTGGTAGTAGACTTAGGAACTTCAGTTTCACCCGATTTCCTAGTCCTTTTCTTCTTCTTCTCAGGTGGAGCACTCTGAGCCTCCAAACCCAAGACTAGACGCCTAGGTGGACAGCGAGCACCGGGGGTTTGGTCAGGTTCCGGTTCGCCTGGAACCACATGGACCTCCTGGTGAAGAGACAAACCATGCACGGATTCTTGGCCTTCTCCGGCCACCTCAGACGCTTTCTCCTCGCTCCGCTGCCTCTTTTCTTCTGCCGCCGCTCTCCTTCTAGCCTTCGCGAGTTCATGCTCCGACAACGGGAGGGTGCGCTCTGGATTGACATCGTCGAGATTGTATCAAAATATAGAGAGAGATTAGAGAGAAAAACTTGCAAGCTCTAGAGAGAGTGTGTGATACCCCGTATCCAAAAATATGGTCAACGGGCAGAAGAAAAGTCAACAGGGGCAAAACTGTAATTTTGCCAAACCCACGGGTAAAATGGTAATTTTGACAAAGTTCGAGATGGAGGACTTGACGGGCTAAATGTTCTCTTTTAAAACCATAAAGAACATTTACAAGATCAGAATTCGAAGAAACGGAGCAGAAACACAATTTTCGGAGTATCGGTCGGAAAACCGACTAAACCGAGGAAACTTCGGAAAATCATAACGGGAGCTAGGAAACTCCAAACGAGGTGATTCAAATTGCTAAATTCATCTAAAAGCGAGGAGAATCAGTTTATTGAAGGTTGGAGATTTATGGGGATCGTTTGGTATTTACTAAATATTTATCGGGAAAATGAGTAAACCGAGCAAGAGTGATTAAGGAGATTAAGAGGAGATTAAGGGCTTAATGAGGGGATTACCTGGCTCAGACTCAACCACAGAAGGACAAGTGTCCACTCCCTGGAGGCGCCACCTCTTGCTGGTACATGCATTGCATGAAGAGATTCATGCACCAAAAAGGAGAATATGGTGTCATTTCACTTCCTTCTCTCAAGAAAGGTCACTCTCTCTCTCTCTACACTCTCGAACTCTCTTCTCTCTCCCTGTGTTCATCAAGTTCATCACCCTTCTCCAGAAACTCAACAAGTTCTTGCATCTTCAAGGTTTTCTTCAAAGAGTTCATGATGTTCTTCATTACTTGGTGCACAAGCAAAGCCATAACTCTCTCATCCTAAGCTCAAATCACACTCTGCAAAGCCCAGAAGCTTCATCTCATCCTCCTATTCATTTTCCAGCCAGCCACCGTCGCCGCCATCGCCGGAGCTCGCCGGAATCTGGTGAAGAAGCAACCGCAGCTTAGGGTTCTTGGTATAACTCTCTCTCCTCACCGGTTCTTGCATCTTGGAAGCCATGGGTGGTTAGATCTGAACACGCTGAGCATTTTGGTGGGTGGTTCACCGTCAGGAGTCGCCGGAAAAGTCGCCGCCGCCGCGGTCAACGCCGGAGCCGCCACGGTCAACGCCGGAGTAGCCGCCGGAGAAGCTTCCTCCGCCTTCAAATCTTTAGCCGGTTCATCCAGGGGTTGTTTTTGATGTGTTGGTTCAATGTTGGATCTCATTTCGTTGGTTTTAGACCGGTTTAGGTAACCGGTCAACTCTCGGTCAACATTTTGACTTTGACCCGGTTTACCTAAACCGGTCAATTGGATTCTTGGTTATTTGGTCAACCGGTTCAGAGGGGTGGTCAACCGGTTTAGTTGGGTCAACGGTCAGTGGTCAACGGTCAACCGGAGTCAAAGTCAACCGACGGTCAACGCTGGTCAACGGCCGGTCAACGCCGGTCAACGCGTTGACTACGGCCGGTTTGTGTGTGCGGTTTGTGTTCGGGTATTCGAGAAGCTTCGGGGGTTCGTGTTCGGGTATTCAGAGAGGTTTGGGTTTAGTCGGGGTCTCGGGAATCCGTATCCGCATCCGTGCCGTTCGTTCCGTCATATCACTGTGAGTCGGCTCAAACACCGTAGCATACATATAGATCGATAAATGGGAAACCGTAGAGATAGGAATGCATACCCGTTGTGATGAATTGACTTGAGTTGAGAAATGATTGATTGACTTAACATTAAACCGGCTAGGGTTAAAGAAGCATGTTAGACTTAAAACAGATTAAACCTGTTGAGTGCCGTTAGGTTGATAGTGACATTGCGTGATGCATACATATAGTCGTGGCATGAGTAGGACCGTATATGCATATATATGTAAGTAAAGAACGATACTAAATGAACCTATATACGGGAATTAAGACGAGTTAAAATACGGTTTAACCTTGAACACGCGTATAGAGTATGGAATGGTATCGGGGTTTCCCGAGTTAAATGAATTAAGTAATGAATGTTGAGACGTCGGGGATTTTAGTAAGCCACTAGCTCTAAACCAAGGGATCGATGAGTTGTTAAAAGATGATTAAGATTGGTTAAGAAAAGAGAAGTGTTGTGATTGGTGAACCGTCTACGGGTTAGCAAGCGGCTAACCCAAGGTAGCGGGCGTAAATTGGTTAAAAGACGTTAGCAACCCTAATAGGCATGTTGCGTGTTGTTTGTGTGTTGATTGCGTGGTTGTGTTGTTGTGTGGTTGTGTGATAGGCTCAAAGTTTATCCCTATTCTAAACTGCAAGTGAACAGCAATGTCAAAGTAGTATATAGGGTTATCGAATCCACAGGGACACTTGGTCTCAATAGATCAGAACAGTAGAGACTAATACTAGAAATAAGCAATGTGATTGAATTAAAAGCGGTGCGAGAAAGTAAATCAGTAGCAGAGATTAACGGTTGTGGAAGCAAGTAATTAAAAGCGTCAAGCCTAGGGTATTCTCAGGAAATCAGACAAGCAGACAGTTCATTCAGCAAGGATCTAATTAAGCACAGTTCTAGAACTCAAAACACAGATATAGAATTAACCAAATTCCTTTGCGATAATTCTCTAAGTCTAAGTGCAGCTAACCAAACTTTCGTTTGCGAGAACTAACAGATTAAACTAGCATTAATCCCAAGTTTGATATGTTCACAATTATCCTAAACCAAACTTCCGTTTGCGCAAAGTTTAATTGCCCAATTTAATTAGTTCAGATTCCTAAACCCCACTTCCGTGACATATTTAGCAACCTAAGATCTAGATTCTAATTGATCAGGTTAGAACTAGCCTTAAGCACAATTAAATTGAAGAACATATATAGTTTGAATCCTTAACTGAATTTGAACAAGTCTAGCAAGTCATGAAATCCTATGTGAGAAACCCTAAACCTAACTAGGAATCTACTCAGACATAGATAATGAAAACATGATCATAGAATGAATAAATTGCATAAAAGAATAATAGTAAAAGGGGTTCGAAATCTTCTCCAAATACAGATGAAGTAATAGGTTCAGATCAGCCCCAAAAGCTCTAAAAATCCTCTGCTCTTAATTATGAAAGCGTAATTAAAATAAACACCAAAATCCTCTATATATAGGCATAATCTCGGCTGGGGCTTCTGTGTAAATACTGGAACTATCTTGGGCTTCTTTGCAAATCTTCATAACTTCATTAAACCGACGCGTACGGCCCATCTCGCTAGTGTGTCGACCGATGCACAAGGTGTGTCGGTCGATGCATGATCAATAAATCGGACAGTGAGTTAATCTCTCGGCCAAAACGTCCCAAAAGTCCCAAAATGCTCCAAATATCTCCAATTAGCTCCAAACCTGATTAAACCTGTAAAAGACTCTAAACAAAGACAAAAGACACTAAAAACACATCTATATCATGGTCTAAAACTAGTAAAAACCATGATATATCAACTCCCCCACACTTAGCCTTTGCTTGCCCTCAAGCAAAACATAGAACTAAAACATGGTGAAGAGGTTTGAAAACTCTTCAGAAACTCATTTCATCCTAGAAGCTACAATACTCAGATTCCCCTTAGTAAACCACTGAAAGAATCAATCACAGGATATCAAGACCACAATGTACTTCCCCCACACTTAGCAACTGTCCTAGGTAAACTCCACAATCACATTCAAGCATTCAAATTCTCCCTACTGACTTCTGCAAGTATTTAAGTGCGGTCTCACCTAAGGAGTATCGATCAAAGGGCACATGGATTCTTACCTTATCAGCTCTAGACCACCATACTATTTTTCTCTAGTCCCTTTCTTCTCTTTCCCTTCTCTAACAACTGATTTTTCCCCACTGGGTATCATTTTATTTTTTTTATCAGTGTTCTTCCCGTTATGGGGTGTACTTTGGACACATTCCATGGATCACATGAGAGAAAATAGTGTTTGCTACCATTCTCATGACCACTTCGGAGTTACCAACTCATCCTCAGTTTATTATCTTTTTTTTTTTTTTTTTTTACTTTATAGAAGGGGAGAAGGGAACTAAATAGGATAGGTTGACAGGCTGTGTCAGAACTAACAGGGAATCCGACACAAAGTATACCAAGCCCTTAGGTGAGCAATCTAAGTCAGTATTAAGGTTGAAGTCAGTAAAGGATCCTCTGATACCTGAAGTGATGTGGGTGTTCCCAGTAGGTTGATCTGTGATGGGGTTTTCTAATAGTCAGAGATAGATCCTGCAACTTCATCCCAATGGTTACTTAAGTTCCTGCAAGTCTTGTAAATCTTCTCAGAAAATCATAGTTTCTTACTTAAACAATTTTGACTCAATAAAACAATTTTTTTTTTTTTTGAAAAACGGACTGACTCTTAAGAAAACAGAAAACAAAAGTCAGTAGCACCTCCCCCACACTTAAGACACAATGTCCCCAGTAGTGTCCAGCGAAGGATCGGTAAAAAGAAAATAAAAAATTGAAAAGGTGAAATTATGTCTGTCGGGTTACCTCTGTCGCTCAGGCATCGACCGATGCACTAAGTGCATCGACCGTTACTTGGCGATTTTCGTGTATAGTCGATTGTTGCTCAGGACCGCAACGATCGCTGCAATGCGATTCCTTTCGTGTTGTGACGATCGACACAGAAGTGCGTCGATCGTTGCACTGCGATTTAACCGAGACCTGCAAACATAAACTCACCAGAAACAAAAACAAACGTAAAATCCTAACAAAAACACCAAAAATTAAGTAGAAAAACACCAGTACCTAATGGTGGGTTGCCTCCCACCCAGCGCTTGTTTAAGGTCAATAGCTTGACCGGACGGATGGGAATTTTCAAGTACCAGGAGGTCCTGGCAGAGACTTTTTCTGTCTCTGTTCAAGTCTCCTCATCCAAGGTGGTGAGTAGGCTGTTGCGGAATGCTCATGTCCAAGAAAAGATGGAGTGAAATGTGCTCCAGGATCTATAACCATGGTATGATCAGGCTGCTCAAAATCTGCGTCCCTTATGGTGAATGTCTGCCCATCTATCAGTGGCTCTCGCAGCTTATCCATCTCATAGTGCAGTGGTTCATCTCCCAGATGGAGGTCTATCAAGCTGTTCCTAACATCAATCAACGCTCCTGCTGTAGCCAAAAAGGGTCTCCCAAGCAATAATGCTTCATCCGGATCACAGTCATATCTCAGCACAAGGAAGTCCGTTGGAACTTAGTAGTTTCCAACTCTCACCGGAATGTCCATAAGGAGTCCTTCAGGAACTCGTATGGACTGATCAGCTAGGACAAGAGAAGTCCTAGTAGGAGTAAAATCCAAAATACCCAGCTTCTCTGCCACAGAGTAAGGCATCAAACTTCCAGCAGCTCCTAAATCACACAGAAAGCGTCTAAAACTATCCTCAAAGATAGAACAATCCAGTACAAAGACTCCAGGATCAGGCAGCTTCTTCGGGACCTTAGTTAGCAGAACATCACTAATATGCTGAGGAACTATTATCACCCAGTCTTTCAGATCATCATCCAGGGGCAACATCTTGTTCAGGTACCTCTGTACACATGGATGATAAGGTGGATCATCAGAAGTTGGAATTTCTTCCAATTCTTCACCAATCCCTTCTAATTTCTTCAGCTCTTCAATCTCTTGCCTAATCACTTCAGACACTGAGGAGTGTTGTCTAAAAATCTGTTCGTAGATCTCCTGTTGAGTAATTTCAGAGGCTCCATTGAACAGGCGATCAAGCTCCAAGTCAGCATCTATGCCATTATCATCCGACAGTTCTGTCCATTCACGCCCTGCAACGACCGACACTAAGGATGTGTCGATCGTTGCCATCCCGACTGGTGTATCGATCGGCACAGATGTTGCATCGATCGACGCACTGCAGCAGATTTCACCCGAGAGTTTTTCACAAATATCCGAAAATTCTTGTTCTGTCACCAACTCAGCTGTGCTTAGCTCAAATCTTTCACCTAGGTGAGATCCATCATTAATGTACACAGACCAGGCCTTAACATGAGTGTCTGCCACTCCTTTTCCCTTCAGTGAGCTGGACATCTGGTTTACCTGAGTGTCCAACTGCTTCAAGTGAGTGCTCATAGACTCAAATTTCCCATTGAGGTCTTCATAGACAGCGTCCAACTTCTTGTTGCAGTCCACAGAAATCTTGGTCTGACTCTCAATCAGTTGTTCCATCATAGCCTCCATTTTGCTCTCATGGGCTGTAGGTGCAGGAGGAGTCTGATAGGATGTAGATCCATAGGTTCTCTGAGTACCTTGTCCATAGGTCTTCTGAAAACCACCAGTCTGTCCTCCATTGGAGAATCTGTTCCCCTGTTGATTACCAAATCTATTACCTTGGAAACCAGAACCTCCTATGAAATTCACATCTTCTTCCTGAGTTTCCTCCTCAGTCTGAATCACCTCTACATCTTGGGCAAAGTGGACAGCTTTCTTACTTGTCAGGAGATTGTAGACTGTGTCCAATCTGGATCTTATATTAGCTATATCAGAATTCTCTACAGTTCCACCAGATTTCTTACTCCTTTCATCCATTGTCTTGCAACTGTTGCTGCCAATCAGGTTCTCAATCAACTGCTTAGCTTGTGTAGGAGTCCTGGTGTTGAAATTAGCATTACTGGAATTATCCAGCGCAGTCTGATAAGGGAGATCTATGCCTCTGAAGAAGATACCAATCAGCTGTACTTCTGTGAATCCATGGTGTGGACAGTCACGCTGATACTGCTTAAATCTCATCCAGGCAGTCTTCAAGGGCTCCACAGCTCCTTGGGAAAAGGTGAGTATGTCCTGTCTGGACTGATCCGAGCGCGCATCATCATAAAAGTGACGCAGGAACTCACTCTTTAAGGCTGCCCAAGTAGTATACTGACCAGGTGCCAGTTGTCTCAGCCATGCACTAGCGTCTCCAGCAAGACTGTGCGGAAATAGCTTAAGGAACAGATAGTCCGGGCATACTCCTTCATACTTCATGCCAGTGACTATGTCCTCAAACTTGTCAATGTGATCCATAGGCTGCTCTGCTTGAAGACCATGAAAAGCAATCTGTCTCATCAGCTGGTAGTAGATGGTCTTTACCTCAAAATCATTCCTCTCAAAAGCAGGAAGCACTAGAGCTGCTCGGTTTGCATGAAACTCATCAGGTCTGTTGTAATCAGCTAGTGTCCTCTCATGAACCACCATCTCTCTACCTTGGGCCTGTCCTTGACCCTGGTTTCGGTTCAGCTCCTGTTGCTGTTGCTCAGGAGGATCAGGGATGACATTCCCTTCAGCATCAACCCGATGCCCAGCAGCATTGTACGGGTTGTTATCTTGGTCCCTCAGGGTACCTTCAGCATCTGGTATCAAGATCAGACGTTCTCGAACCATTCTCTCTCTCTTTTCTCTTCTAATAGTCCTCTCTAGACGTCCAAGTTCCTCTAGTCCGAGATTAAGCAGGCTCGAGTTCGGATTACTTCGAATTTTCTGCGTTGGCATAAACTGTCTGTAATCGTCCAGCAACGATCGATGCTATCAGTGCAACGATCGATTCAATCTCAGAATCGCCTAGTGACGATCGACGCAAAGGGATGCAACGATCGACGCAAGGTGAAATTCGTACCTGCGACAGAAAGAATCAGAGAAAAAGTTAGTAAAATAAAAACAAAACGAAAAAAAGCAAAAACAAAAAGAAAAATTTCTAGTAAAAACCCTAAGTTCGGTCCTATCGAAGACTCTAAGAGTCCCCGGCAACGGCGCCAAAAACTTGATAGGCTCAAAGTTTATCCCTATTCTAAACTGCAAGTGAACAGCAATGTCAAAGTAGTATATAGGGTTATTGAATCCACATGGACACTTGGTCTCAATAGATCAGAACAGTAGAGACTAATACTAGAAATAAGCAATGTGATTGAATTAAAAGCGGTGCGAGAAAGTAAATCAGTAGCAGAGATTAACGGTTGTGGAAGCAAGTAATTAAAAGCGTCAAGCCTAGGGTATTCTTAGGAAATCAGACAAGCAGACAGTTCATTCAGCAAGGATCTAATTAAGCACAGTTCTAGAACTCAAAACACAGATATAGAATTAACCAAATTCCTTTGCGATAATTCTCTAAGTCTAAGTGCAGCTAACCAAACTTTCGTTTGCGAGAACTAACAGATTAAACTAGCATTAATCCCAAGTTTGATATGTTCACAATTATCCTAAACCAAACTTCCGTTTGCGCAAAGTTTAATTGCCCAATTTAATTAGTTCAGATTCCTAAACCCCACTTCCGTGACGTATTTAGCAACCTAAGATCTAGATTCTAATTGATCAGGTTAGAACTAGCCTTAAGCACAATTAAATTGAAGAACAAATATAGTTTGAATCCTTAACTGAATTTGAACAAGTCTAGCAAGTCATGAAATCCTATGTGAGAAACCCTAAACCTAACTAGGAATCTACTCAGACATAGATAATGAAAACATGATCATAGAAAGAATAAATTGCATAAAAGAATAATAGTAAAAGGGGTTCAAAATCTTCTCCAAATACAGATGAAGTAATAGGTTCAGATCAGCCCCAAAAGCTCTAAAAATCCTCTGCTCTTAATTATGAAAGCGTAATTAAAATAAACACCAAAATCCTCTATATATAGGCCTAATCTCGGCTGGGGCTTCTGTGTAAATACTGGAACTATCTTGGGCTTCTTTGCAAATCTTCATAACTTCATTAAACCAACGCGTACGGCCCATCTCGCTAGTGTGTCGACCGATGCACAAGGTGTGTCGGTCGATGCATGATCAATAAATCGGACAGTGAGTTAATCTCTCGGCCAAAACGTCCCAAAAGTCCCAAAATGCTCCAAATATCTCCAATTAGCTCCAAACCTGATTAAACCTGTAAAAGACTCTAAACAAAGACAAAAGACACTAAAAACACATCTATATCATGGTCTAAAACTAGTAAAAACCATGATATATCATTGTGGCTGATCTTTTGTGCAGGCCTTTAGATCGTCTCGGTGTTGGGCCGAGCGATCCTTGTTGTTACTTAACTCGGTCATGGGACCGGTTAAGTTGTGGTGCTAACTTGGTACGGTGCTGAGTCAGAGCGGTAGTGTGTGTGAGTAGACTTGCGGGATGCGGGGTTGATTGTTGTTATAGATTGAGATGGATTGCTAGAGTCCAAGCGAGTCTGCGTGTTTACATTTCTGCACTAGGACTCTAGGGTGCGTTAGATCCCGCAAGTCTAGGTATTGAATACGTTCTGGTACTTCCGACCCGATTGGATCTTCGGGTAGTTACCTGACCGGACCGTGGTGATTCTGGTTATGGTGTTAACCTATGGAGTGACGTCTGTAGGTGTGTAGTACGGAGAACACGTGATCGCGTCCTAGGGCCGGACTGCATGGAAGCTTGGGTTATCTAGGGGTAGCCTGAGTCACCGCGTATCGATGGACAGAGAACGGTGTCCTAGTCGTTGTGTGGACGGCTAGGAGTCGTGGGTTAGTTGCCATATCGGTAACGGTAGAAACCCGTGGAAGTTACCAAGATCGTAGGGGCCCAGCGTTGTGTTTGGGTGTAGTTGGTATTGCGCAGTAGATAGATCGAGTCTCAATCGGGGACATGTGCCGCAGTGCTCCCGATTTCCTCTAATCGTCTTCTCTTTCTTTTGGCAATTGATTGTGTGTGGGCTCGACACGAAGTGGTAGTGCGTGATCGGCTATTTTATTATGCTTGATTGTTATTTTGGGGTTTCGGGCGGGAATCTATAGTTAATAGATAGATTAGAAGCCTTAGTGGGGAGCCGATTCACTGGGTGATCTTAGATCGCTCATTAGACTCTTTTTGTGTTTTCAGGTTAAGAAGCGACGGACGCGGGAGGTCCTCGGTGTAGGTTCGGGATGGTTTGAGGCGGGTTTTTGATTCGATGGTTTTGGGGTTTCTCTCTCGGTTCGGCTTAACGCCACTTTTGTATTGATTTGCGTGTTGATTATGTATTGATGAAAATGATTTGTAAAGTGACGATTAAACGTTGTGCTGAACGTTTGATTTACTCAGAAATGAATATGCTTTCCTGATATTGGGTTTCGTCCGAACCGACACAACTCGCAGAAGTAGTGCAAGACGGCCGACTTGTGCTATGGAAGCGAGGATAGCGGAGTCAGGGTTGGATTGGTGCGAGCCTCCGTCTCAAACCGATCTGTCTCTGGCTTCGTCCTGTGACAAACTTTTCCTGTTCAACTGCTCGGGTTTGATCGGTCATGTTCTTGTTTGATTGTTGACCGGTCAGCTCGACGGTCAGCGGAGAATGGGAAAGGGGCGTTACAGAAAGGTGGTATCAGAGCATGGTTCTGCATGGGTTTCGAAGCTGTTCATTTCTGAGTGTTTTCCGTGGTTTTATCGAGTCAAAATTGTGTCTTACCCAAGCATCCATTAAGAAACCGAGCCGCGTCTATAAATCCGGGGTTGGGATGGGGTAGAAAATTTGTATTTTGTGTACTAATTTTTATTTGTGGTTTTTGATTGCAGACAGCAGCAGAGTGTCCCTGGACGGAGTGTGTGTGGGTGTGTTCATTGGGTGTGAGAGATTGCAGCGAGCAGTATGGGTGAGCGTCGGATGACACGGGCAGAGTATCAGGCTTTGGTAGACCAGCATCAGGCAGGTCTGAGGATGGCACCGCAGGGTCAGTCGCAGGGTTCTCGGATATCAGATCGACAGCCAGTTGTTCCCCGTGGGTTTCAGGGAGCGACAGCAGCCGCTGTGGATTGGAGGCCGTTACCCGATCCGTTACCGCCTTCTCTTCAGGACGACGTAGGTACCGCAGACCCGACCGTAGGAGTGATGGGATATTTGGGATTCACAGATTATGGGTTGCCGCCGTTGCCAGCCCAGCTTGAGGCACCTACAGTACCATCGGGGATGCAGTCGCCGATGCATGAGGCACATGAGGTGCCACTACCTTTCAGTTTGCATGATTCGGATTTTATTCCACTTGGTGGAGGCGACTTTCAGTTGGATCCGTTACACCCAGTTTTCGATATGGACATGGAGCCGTTGGATCCGGAGCAGCATGCGCAGTGGGCGCAGCAGTTGGACGAGCAGATGGCGATACTAGAGGACATCTTGGAGCAGCGAGTTGGGCCGCATCATCAGCCAGGATCGCCACAGAGGTCATGAGCTCCATCACCCGGTTCCACCGAGCCACACTCAGCGATGGAGTCAGCCACAGGATTTGAGCCGATGTCGACGGCAGGATCGGACTCGCAGTTTGAGTCAGTTACATCACCAGAGGCACCGCCGACTGAGCCGGTTGCACCACCGGAGATTCCACTAGCCGACACGCCAGATTCAGTGCCGCATATGCCTGTGTACCGGACATGTAGCGCCTGCGGAGTTTAGGGCTTTCGTTTGTATTGGTGTACCCGACCAGTTGATCCGCACTACCGTGAGACGTATCAGCCAGTGCTGGCCCCGTATTATTATCAGGTGTGCGGGATGGACGGCCATCTTGCACCTATTTGCCCGATCGCAGGGCCCGGACCTCGTATGTCGGACGCAGAGCCGCATCGTGCCCCGTTACCTGAGGAGTATCGACCAGGTCCGAGTCGTCGTGACGGTGGGCTTATTCGACAGTCAGCTATTCAGCAGCCAGCCGCGCAGTCACCTGTAGCGCAACCACCATTGGAGCAGCCACCGAGACCATCGAGGAGTTGTAGAAGGTGCGGAGACGAGGGACACAGAGCATCCGCTTGTTCCCGTCGATCCAGTTCTCGTCGGTCCCGCTCATCACCAGTTGTTTGTCAGATTTGTGGAGGTCAGGGGCATCGAGCAGCCGAGTGTTTTCAGGAGCCTTCTTCGGGTTCTGTTTCTTCCTGTCATCTGTGTGGAGCGACAGATCATCAGGCAGCAGCATGTTATCGTGGGCCACGCCCAGCGCCCGTTCCGGTTTGTCAGATTTGTGGTCGCGGAGGTCATGTAGCGCAGTTGTGTCCGATGGCAGAGCCGCAGCAGGTCGGACCGCCGACTAGAGATGCCACCCACCACACCCTCCCGGCGCGCCTGCCAGTGGGTACCAGCGCGAGCCGCGATGCCGGTTGTGTATGGCATTTCGGTCGTGTTGGGGCTGTTAGGGTTAGAATAGTTAGGCCAGGTAAGTTGGGCACTAACTATGTTGTTGTTGTGTGTATCTAGATCGGCGATTTTCGCATGTTGTTTCAGACATCTCCGGGATATGACGATGCAGTTTGGGGTTAGGGGCTTGACGACGGACGTCTCGTGGTTATGTTTATGTATCTTCAAACCTCGAAACATGTGTGTGTTGTTGTTTTTATGTATGTATGTGATGCAGAACTGTTCTACTATCATTACGGCTTACGTAGTAATTATTTGCATGCGTGTAATGGTTTTGGATGCAAACGAATTACCACGTGAAGTCTGATGATGCGCGGAACTGACGACCGTTCATCATGACCTAAACCCAGACTGACGACATATCCGGAGCGATCTAGTGATTGTTTGGCTGTGTGTGGTAATTGGTTGCTTTTATTTGATTGCTTGCGTGTTTTATTGAATGCTTGTGTGGTGCATTAGTTAATTAGGGTTGCGTTTCGTGTGTGGTGTAGCACTGTGAAAGTGCTAGTTTGAATGACATGCTTAGCATGTGCGGAGTGGGAATGGCGTTGGTAAGCCATCCGGGTGAGTAGTTTAAATTGGTTGCAATCGTTAAGTTGTTAGAATTGAAAGTGTTCGAACCTTTTCGTTTAAGGTGTTGAGCTAACTCGAGTACGGTTGTAATCAACGATCAGTTCGCGAGAAAGCAGAATTATAGAATATCGTTACTTAATCATGAGTGACCATTAGGTACATGATTAACTAACTATATCTCTATGAGGAAGTGAAATCGAGGGATGGATCGGTTTGAATTTCACCACTCCAGTGAAAGTTGTTGTGTTGAATGTAAGACGGAATGGACGATGCGATACGAATGCGAGACCGAACCCGAACCCGAAAGCGAGATGAAATGGCAAGATGTCGCGAAACAAGGAGACCGGACCGTGAAGCAGTCAATATGGATTGCCGGTGGGAATGTGTCAGTGCAGAGCAGCGGAAAGATCGAAGCGGTTGGGATAATGAGTTAGCAAAGAGATTTGGCAAGGAAGATCAGGGTTACTATAGGAAGCAGTCAGACGGAAGTCAATGATCAGATTTTGAAGAGTGTCTCGGGGAGGCAAACCAGTATTGGAAAAAGGATGTAGGGGTGAAGCAAATTGGGGAAGTCAGAAGTGAAAAACAGTGGAAAGTTAGATGGAAGGTTTGGGGAAGAGCGCAGGAAGGCAAGAAGTCAGTGATATGCAGCAGCGTTCGAGTAAGGAAGCGTTGGAATGGAGTAGCGGAGCAACTTGCACGGTTTGGAACCGATTCGAAGTCTGGTAGTGACGGAGAATTCGGGGACCGAATTCCTGTAAGTGGGGAAGAATGTGATACCCCGTATCCAAAAATATGGTCAACGGGCATAAGAAAAGTCAACAGGGGCAAAACTGTAATTTTGCCAAACACAGGGGCAAAATGGTAATTTTGCCAAAGTTCGAGACGGAGGACTTGACGGGCTAAATGTTCTCTTTTAAAACCATAAAGAACATTTACAAGATCAGAATTCGAAGAAACGGAGCAGAAACGCATTTTTCGGAGTATCGGTCGGAAAACCGATTAAACTGAGGAAACTTCGGAAAATCATAACGGGAGCTAGGAAACTCCAAACGAGGTGATTCAAATTGCTAAATTCATCTAAAAGCGAGGAGAATCAGTTTATTGAATGTTGGAGATTTATGGGGATCGTTTGGTATTTACTAAAATATTTATCAGGAAAACGAGCAAACCAAGCAAGAATGATTAAGGAGATTAAGGGCTTAATGAGGGGATTACCTGGCTCAGACTCAACCACAGAAGGACAAGTGTCCACTCCCTGGAGGCGCCACCTCTTGGTGGTACATGCATTGCATGAAGAGATTCATGCACCAAAAATGAGAATATGGTGTCATTTCACTTCCTTCTCTCAAGAAAGCTCACTCTCTCTCTCTCTACACTCTCGAACTCTCTTCTCTCTCCCTGTGTTCATCAAGTTCATCACCCTTCTACAGAAACTCAACAAGTTCTTGCATCTTCAAGGTTTTCTTCAAAGAGTTCATGATGTTCTTCATTACTTGGTGCACAAGCAAAGCTATAACTCTCTCATCCTAAGCTCAAATCACACTCTGCAAAGCCCAGAAGCTTCATCTCATCCTCCTCTTCATTTTCCAGCCAGCCACTGTCGCCGCCATCGCCGGAGCTCGCCGGAATCCGGTGAAGAAGCAACCGCAGCTTAGGGTTCTTGGTATAACTCTCTCTCCTCACCGGTTCTTGCATCTTGGAAGCCATGGGTGGTTAGATCTGATCACGCTGAGCATTTTGGTGGGTGGTTCGCCGTCAGGAGTCGCCGGAAAAGTTGCCGCCGCCGCGGTCAACGCCGGAGCCGCCGCCAGAGAAGCTTCCTCCGCCTTCAAATCTTTAGCCGGTTCATCCAGGGGTTGTTTTTGATGTGTTGGTTCAATGTTGGATCTCATTTGGTTGGTTTTAGATCGGTTTAGGTAACCGGTCAACTCTCGGTCAACATTTTGACTTTGACCCGGTTTACCTAAACCGGTCAATTGGATTCTTGGTTATTTGGTTAACCGGTTCAGAGGGATGGTCAACCGGTTTAGTTGGGTCAACGGTCAGTGGTCAACGGTCAACCGGATTCAAAGTCAATCGCCGGTCAATGGCCGGTCAACGGCCGGTCAACGCCGTGGTCAACGACGGTTAACGCGTTGACTCCGGCCGGTTTGTGTGTGCGGTTTGTGTTCGGGTATTCGAGAAGCTTCGGGGGTTCGTGTTCGGGTATTCAGAGAGGTTCGGGTTAAGTCGGGGTCTCGGGAATCCGTATCCGCATCCGTGCCGTTCGTTCCGTCATATCACTGTGAGTCGGCTCAAACACCGTAGCATACATATAGATCGATAAATGGGAAACCGTAGAGATAGGAATGCATACCCGTTTGTGATGAATTGACTTGAGTTGAGAAATGATTGATTGACTTAACATTAAACCGGCTAGGGTTAAAGAAGCATGTTAGACTTAAAACGGATTAAACCTGTTGAGTGCCGTTAGTCTGATAGTGATATTGCGTGATGCATACATATAGTCGTGGCATGAGTAGGACCGTATATGCATATATATGTAAGTAAAGAACGATACTAAATGAACCTATATACGGGAATTAAGACGAGTTAAAATACAGTTTAACCTTGAACACGCGTATAGAGTATGGAATGGTATCGGGGTTTCCCGAGTTAAATGAATTAAGTAATGAATTTGAGACGTCGGGGAGTTTAGTAAGCTACTAGCTCTAAACCAACGGATCGATGAGTTGTTAAAAGATGATTAAGATTGGTTAAGAAAAGAGAAGTGTTGTGATTGGTGAACCATCTACGGGTTAGCAAGCGGCTAACCCAAGGTAGCGGGCGTAAATTGGTTAAAAGACGTTAGCAACCCTAATAGGCCTGTTGCGTGTTGTTTGTGTGTTGATTGCGTGGTTGTGTTGTTGTGTGGTTGTGGCTGATCTTTTGTTCAGGCCTTTAGATCGTCTCGGTGTTGGGCCGAGCGATCCTTGTTGTTACTTAACTCGGTCATGGGACCGGTTAAGTTGTGGTTCTAACTCGGTACGGTGCTGAGTCAGAGCGGTAGTGTGTGTGAGTAGACTTGCGGGATGAGGGTTGATTGTTGTTATAGATTGAGATTGATTGCTAGAGTCCAAGCGATTCTGCGTGTTTACATTTCTGCACTAGGACTCTAGGGTGCGTTAGATCCCGCAAGTCTAGGTATTGAATACGTTCTGGTACTTCCGACCCGATTGGATCCTCGGGTAGTTACCTGACCGGACCGTGGTGATTCTGGTTATGGTGTTAACCTATGGAGTAACGTCTGTAGGTGTGTGGTCCGGAGAACACGGGGTCGCGTCCTAGGGCCGGACTGCATGGAAGCTTGGGTTATCTAGGGGTAGCCTGAGTCACCGCGTATCGATGGACAGAGAACGATGTCCTAGTCATTGTGTGGACGGCTAGGAGTCGTGGGTTAGTTGCCATATCGGTAACGGTAGAAACCCGTGGAAGTTACCAAGATCGTAGGGGCCCAGCGTTGTGTTTGGTGTAGTTGGTATTGCACAGTAGATAGATCGAGTCTCAATCGGGGACATGTGCCGCAGTGCTCCCGATTTCCTCTAATCGTCTTCTCTTTCTTTTGGCAATTGATTGTGTGTGGGCTCGACACGATGTGGTAGTGCGTGATCGGCTATTTTATTATGCTTGATTGTTATTTTGGGGTTTCGGGCGGGAATCTATAGTTGATAGATAGATTAGAAGCCTTAGTGGGGAGCCGATTCACTGGGTGATCTTAGATCGCTAATTAGACTCTTTTTATGTTTTCAGGTTAAGCAGCGACGGACGCGGGAGGTCCTCGGTGTAGTTTCGGGATGGCTTGTGGCGGGTTTTTGATTCGATGGTTTTGGGGTTTTTCTCTCGGTTTGGCTTGACGCCACTTTTGTATTGATTTGCGTGTTGATTATGTATTGATGAAAATGATTTATAAAGTGACGATTAAACGTTGTGCTGAACGTTTGATTTACTCAGAAATGAATATGCTTTCCTGATATTGGGTTTCGTCCGAACCGACACAACTCGCAGAAGTAGTGCAAGACGGCCGACTTGTGCTATGGAAGCGAGGATAGCGGAGTCAGGGTTGGATTGGTGCTAGCCTCCGTCTCAAACCGATCTGTCTCTGGCTTCGTCCTGTGATGAACTTTTCCTGTTCGACTGCTCGGGTTCGATCGGTCATGTTCTTGTTTGATTGTTGACCGGTCAGCTCGACGGTCAGCGGAGAATGGGAAAGGGGCGTTACAGAGTGAGTGAATGAAGAAATGAACGAAGGATGAAGGATACTTATAGATGTCACTCCCAAAGAAGTAGGGGCAGAATCATAATTTCACACTTTTTCTCGAGACGATTTCGGGATTGTCCGAACCATGTATGGCAAGATTAGTCACAATTGGTCAAGTCAAATCTTTTGAGCAATTACTTCCTTTGGAGAAAGGAGTAAGAAAGGGAGAATGAAGAAGTGAACATTTATAGAATTTACCAAGGCATGGGACTTTCGAAATAATTACCTTTTATTCATATTGTCATGAGCATGCCCGAGCAAATCATGACGGAGCGGCTCATGAGTAGGCATGGTGTTGAAATGTCTCAGCGTGGAAGAACTGATTACGGCTGAAAGACAATGCTTCAGACAACAGCATCGGATGAAGCTCTCTCGGACAATCATTTTTGCCTTGAATAATAAAACAACCTCATCATCACCGCATTCGGGTCTGACGAGCTGGGGGGCTAACTGTTGGGGTCAAAACCTCCTCGACGAAAACAAAAGCCGAAGACAAGGTCAGGAAATCAGATACGAACGAATGTCCGCATCGAACGTTCAAAGTCTCGTATGAATAACTCAGTTATACGAAGTACCGTCAACTTCACCTAAACACTTTGTCGGAAGAGTGGTTTCGACAAATACATTTCATACGAAACGGACGACACTTTAATCGAACAAACACATCTTCCTATGGGAACTACGGATCGACGAAGCATCCAAACAGGCAAAGGACGAGCTGAACCAGCTCGGAAAACTGGGCTGAACCAGATCGGAAATCCGAGCTGAACCAGCTCGGGTTTTCCGAACTGAACCAGTTCAATAAACCAGCTCGGATCCGAATCCTTCCCTTCTCATTTCCCGATCATGATTTATCCCTCCCGAAATCCCGAGCTGAGTGTATCTTTCGTAAACCTCCGAGCTGAACCAGCTCGGATTTTCGAGCTGAACCGGTTCAAGTTTTCCGAGCTGAACTTTCCAAACGGATAACCAAACATTTGCCGATATGCACAACTTGTCACAACCCACCTTCGGAAACATCTGCCTGTACCTTCTTGGCCGATGACTTGGGCTGATGGATCAAGCTGAGCGAAATAAGAACTTAGGCCCAAACATACAACGACTCTGGGCCAAATAAGTAAGTTTGTACACTAACGGACTCGGATCGTCCGTTCTTGGCCCATCCGGCAAATAGGTCAAGCTGCGGAAAGACGAAAAAGACAAAGGAGCAAAGGAAGAGATAACACTGAGCTGAAAAGGGAAATCCGAGATAGAAATGTAAATCTTAACGGAAAAAGGAAGGAGATAACAACATGAAGATTTCTGCAAATCTTGCAGAAATATTCTCGAAGCCGACTTGCCGCAGTTATATAAGGAGGTAGAAGTCATACGAGAAAGGCAGAGCAAAAAACCCTAGCATCTAGACTTAAGAGTTTAAGCAGTTTTCTTAGCGATTTCTTTTGATTGTATTCTCTTTTCCGATCTTTGTACTCCTTTCGATCTAATATCAATAAAACGTCTTCCGGGTTTGCTAGTTTAGTGGTCCATCCTTGAAGTTTCTGTTCCCTAAAAAGTTTTGCTCTACAAGTTTTGACCGTGCGAGTTCCGACTCTCACAACAATGATCAAAAGAAGCACTAGGAAACAACAATTCAAGTGCATGAGCATGAGGATTGCCTAATCTAGCATGACACGTAACATTTGCATTAACTGAAAAAGGAACTAAAAGAGAAAGCATCTGAATTTCTTGGTGGTGTATTCTCAAGAACATAAAGTTCATCTTTTGTTCCATCTTTCCCAATGAAAATTTCCATTCTTAATATCCTGAAAATGAACATCATTAAGACCGAGTATTGCATAAAAATTAAGGTCATTAGTTTCTCTCTTAACTGATACTAGATTGGAGGTGAACTTAGGCACATAATATTCTTCATCATTCTTGTTAATCAATTTTAAATTACCAATGCCCTCCACGGGAATCCCAAAACCATTAGCTATAATCGTACTACCTAGAGACGGTTCTATGTTGTTTAGAAGCTTAGAATCAATAATCATGTGATAAGAAGTACATGAATCTACAACAAGAGTGCTACTAGGTTTATGGGAAAAGGTGGTACCAGATGCCTTTGAGTTAAGGGCTTTGATAAGGGCCTCCAAATCACTTTTCCTCACAAATTCCACGGATGCATTCATGAACACATCTCCTTCTTTTGTGGATGTACTTTCTTGTATCGGTTCACCCACATTTTCATGAGAGAGGTTAGCTATTGATTCTTTAAATTTGCTAGGCTGGAGGTGTGGATGGAGGATCAAACATTCCTCCTTGTTGTGACCTTTCTTCTTACAATGGTCACAAACCAATTGAACCTTGCTCCTTTTGAATTCAAGATCATACACTTCACGGCTTGGAAGCTTATCTTCCCTTACGATGTGCTTGATGAGGTCATTTAATGTCGGATTCAAAGTGAGGAGAAGAACAACTCAATGTATTGTTCACACCTCTTATTCAACACATTTGGATCCATGGTGTTGGGTACTTAGCAGTTCAAGATCGAACCATAATCATGGGATTTCCCAAAATTCTTGGTGAACTCTATATCTTCCTGGCTTAGGTCAATGATATCATTCTTGACTTCAAAGATACACCTCAAGTTAAAAAACGTTTCCATACACATTTTTGAGAGTTTTCTATAGATCCTAAGCAATTTCACGGTAAGAGTAAGCTTCAAGAATGAATGCTTCAAGAGAGTTTTGGATTAGGACAAGAGCGGTTTGGTCTTCCTGGAACAACTTAGCTTCTTTAGCTTTGTTTTCTTCATCCTTCTAATCTTTAATGTCTTCCTTTAGTACCAAAATGCGGTTGTTCGACCATTTTTAACTTCCATCCTATGGATGCTTTGGCTATTTCCCTCATCTTCAGAATGTTACGCTATATCCATGAACCAGAAGTGTATTGTCACTTAAAGACCAGAGAGAACCTTTCCTTATGAGATAAGTCTTAACCCATTTTACCCATAGGGATTGTGATGATGTTAGTCGCCAAACCAGTATAAGAGTTTAAGACCCATGACCGCTCTCACTTCTTTTAGGGGTCTTAATCCTAGGCCTCCTTCTTCTTTTGTTTGAAATATATCTTTCCAAATGATATTTCCCTTTCTTGAGCTCAAATATGGTCCACATCAAATAAAAGACAATCATAACTTTTTAATTTCTTTCATAAAACTTCTGGGGACTGAAAGCTGTAATCCAAAAGTTTGTGAGGCCTGATATGACTGATTGATGAGTTGTAATTTTCCTGCCCGAAAGAGGAAGCGTCATGTCCAACTACCTAGTCACTTAATGATCTTTTCAATTGAAGGTATATAAACATTGACTGTCATTCGCCTGGTTAGGAGAGGAAGTCCCATACCTGTCCATCTTTTCAATTGAAGGTATATGGAGGCGGCTCAAGATCCATACTTGTTTCCCTCATCTATTCATGTGTCAAGTTCCGTTACTGTCAAGTTAAACGATAGTAACTATTTGTCCCTGGAAAACTCAGTTTCAGTTCCTGCTTCGAAGCCAGAAGCTCCTTGGGTTTGTCAATGGTGATACTCCTCCCCCTCCAGAAGTGATTCAATTCGGTGTTCGTGATGCTGCGGTAGAAGCTCCAAATCCACAATTTGAAGCGTGGGTTTGTACATATCAGCTTATTATGTCTTGGATGGACGGAATGTTGTCTGAGGAAGTTATTGGGTGTGTGTTTGGTCTCCGAACCTCTCAAGAATTCTGGCTTGCGTTGGCAAACGACTTTAATTGAACCTCTCTTGCACGGGAGTATGAGCTCAGAAGGAGGTTCCAAACAACAAACAATCGAGGTAAAGATCTAGCTATCTATGTGCGTGAGTTTAAAAGTGTTTATGATCAGTTAAGTTCTATTGGAAAGACAGTAGATGAAGCTATGAAGGTTTTCACGTTTCTGAATGGGCTAAGCAGTGAGTATGATCCCATATCTACAGTCTTACAGAACTCAATGACCCGGTTTTCTCGTCCCAGCTACACTGATATTGTGTCAGAGGTCTCTGGTTTTGATTCAAAGCTGCGATCTAGAGAAGCAGAACCTGATGCAGTCCCTCACATGGCCTTTCAGACTCAGCAAGGATCTTTCTCAAACAATTACCGTGGGTCAAACAGAGGGCGTGCATCCAACAACAGGGGCAGTAACAGAGGACGCGGTGGATTTACCACAAGAGGCTGAGGGTTTTCTCAACAAGTCAATACCTCAGGATGGAAAAACAACACCTAATCCACCTCAAACAACCGCCCTACATGTCAGATATGTGGGAGAATCGGTCATACAGCCTTAAAGTGCTGGAATCGCTGGTATAACTCCTACCAGAGTGAAGATGTCCCTCATGCATTATCAGCTCTTCAAGTGGCAGATCCCCACGAACAGGAGTGGTTTCCTGACTCAGGTGCAACTGCACATATCACCTTTGCCTCAACAGGTCTTCAGAATATAACCTCATAAAATGGACCTGAGAATGTCATGGTTGGAAATGGTAATACACTGCCCACTACTCATATTGGTTCTGTTGTGCTTACTACTTCAACAAGTGATATTCCTTTGCTAGATGTTCTTGTTTGCCCACAGATACAGAAATCTCTAGTGTCTATTCAAAGTTGTGTGCAGATTATCCATGTGGAGTATTTTTTGATGCTAACTGGGTTTATATCATTGACTTACAAACTCAGAAACTAGTGACCTAAGGACCTCTACAAAATGATCTTTATGTTCTGAAGAATAAGGAGTTTGTTGCCCTTTACTCAAATCTTCAGGCGGTGGCTAGTGAGATGGTGTGGCATCAACGACTTGGGCATGCAAACTTCAAGATTCTTCAGCTTCTGAAGCAAATCAAGTCCATATCAACAAATAAGACCAACATCAATCCCATTTGTGAGCCTTGTCAAATGGAAAAAAAGTTTAAAGCTTCCTTTCTTTACTTCTATCTCTACTACTATGGATCCCTTAGCTAAAATCCACAGTGATTTATGGGGGCCAGCTCCTCTTGTATCAGTTCAAGGATTTAAGTACTATGTTGTGTTTGTGGATGATCATTCAAGATATTCATGCTTGTTCCCTCCAAAAGCAAAGTCTGATTTTTTAAAGTGTTTGTCGGTTTTCAAAGACAAGTTGAAAATCAGATTGATAGAAAGATCAAGATCTTTCAGAGTGATGGGGGTGGAGAGTTTACAAGAACTCGGTTTCGACAACATCTAACTAGCAGTGGCATCCAACACTTAATGTCATGTCCCTCTACACCTGAACAGAATGGTGTTTATGAGCGTAAGCACCGGCATTTGACAGAATTGGCTCTCTCCATGCTGTTCCAAAGCAAGACACCCTTCAAGTACTGGGTTGAAGCCTTTTATATTGCAACTATATTATTAGTCTGCTGCCTTCAATGTCTCAGTCATCTCCAAGTCCTCATGAGGTATTGTTTAAAGTAAAGCTGGATTACTCCTTTCTCAGAGTTATTGGGACAGCATGTTAGCCGTATCTCCGACCGTATACACAACATAAATTCGACCCTCTCTCTCTTCAATGTGTATTTTTGGGGTATCATATACAATACAAAGGCTATAGATGCTTATTCCCACCTACATGACGTATATTTTTCTGGCCATGTTATCTTCGATGAGGGATCTCTTATGTTTGTTGATCGAATAAAAATTGTGATCCCACACTCCACTTCTCTACTTAAGGCTTGGCAGAGTACTCCTTCACTTGTGGCTATTCCTCGGCCTTTGCTTCCATCTGTTCCAGCACAAAGAGTAGATGCTACAGCACCACCTGTAGTACCGACCAATGATGTTCCAGACATCATTATGGATCACGAGATGACATAGACACCTCCTCCCATCGCAATGAGGCCACCAGAAGGTGATTTTCCAGACATATCCAAACCACTAGAATGTCCTCCAGTTGTTACAGAAGGATCTCGAAGAACTCACACTATGACAACACGTCTGCAACATGGAATCAGAAATCCAAATCCGCGGTATGCGCTACTGACTTACACAGCTTTGCATCCTATTTCGAACACAGTCACTACTTCTATGAAGAATGATGGATGGAAGTTAGCAATGACTGAAGAAATGACAGCTCATACTCTCAATCATACCTGGTCTTTTTATCTGAAGGTATGAATGTGCTGGGATGTCGCTGGATTTATACGGTCAAGCTTCAAGCTGATGGGACGTTGGATAAACTTAAGGCTCGGTTAGTGGCCAAGGGGTGTGTTAAAGAAGAAGGGGTGGACTTTACTGATACGTATAGTCCAGTGCTGAGAACATCTACTATCCGTACTATTCTGAGCGTGGCAACTGCAAATCAGTGGACTATTACTCAACTTGATGTAAAAAATGCCTTTTTACATGGTGATATACCATGGATTTTAGGGCTTTTAACCATGGTATATATCTTATTTATCGAGTCTTTTACTATGTTTTATAGTCTTTTCAGGTGTTTATTAGGTACAAGCACATTTGGAGCGGAATTGGTGATTATGGCACTTTCTGGAGCTTTTTGGAGTGTTTGGCCGAGAGATGGAGTTCTCTGTCGACATTTGAGGAATGCATCGATCGTTGCACCAAGTACGTCGATCGTTGCATATGCGAGATGGGCCAAACTCGGCGGTTTAATGAAGAATGATGAAATTGCAGTTGTGCCCAGAAGTTCCTGATATTTACAAAGAAGCCCCAAAACGTGTTTGAGTTTATAATTAGGTTTTACAGCCACTTGTTAGGCTATGCTTTTGATAACTAATTTTTATCTTCAGAGAGAGTTTGAGGGGCTGGTTTTGTTCTCGAAAGAGACTTGATTTCGAACCCCTGTTCCACTTCTGATTATTTTATGATATCTATTTTGACTATGTTTTCTGTTATGATTGCTATGTCTGAGTAGATCTCTTGTTAGGTTAGGGATTCTCGTTAGGGATTTGAAGGAATGTTAGATTAACTAATTTATTGGATTCATCATCTAGTTCTTCATCTGATCTGTTCTTAATGCTTAATCTGAACTGGCCATTTAGATTATTGATCTTAGGTTAATTGACGCAACGACAGTTGGTTTATTTAACTAGATCTGATTAGGTGAGCAATTTATCTATTCGCAAAGGAATTTGGTCTAGAGAAATTGTGAACAAACGAACTTGGAATTAATGCATGTTTAGAACTCTTGGATTCGCAAAGAAATTTGGTTTGCTAGGTTGTTAAACATAGATAATTATCGCAGCGACAGCTGGTTAGTTTTACCTTCGTGATTCTAGTTCAAGAACACTATAGGTTGAATCTGATTGATTGTTTATCTGATTTCCTGATATCCAGAGAACTCCCGAAACCTGACACCTTCGTTAATTGCTTACATCGCCCTCGCTTGATTCGTTTACTTGCTATTTTATTTACCGCATTACAATTTGCTTCGCTTAGCTTAATTCAAACTACTGATAATCTATTGTGTAACTGGAGTCCTTGTGGATTCGATACCCTAAGTATTACATCTACATCACTGTGCACTTGCAGTTAGTATAGGGATTAATTCTTGACCTATCAAGTTTTTGGCGCCGTTGCCGGGGACTCTTTGAGTTCGCCGATAGATTCAGTTCTAGGATTTAGACTAAGCATTTTTTTTTTAATTATTTTTTTTTTCTTTTCCTTGTTTACTCATGTTCTTGTTTCTTTGGTGTTGCAGGAATCGCACTGCATCGATCGACACGGTCCTGTGTGTCGATCGACACAGTTTCGCACTGCATCGATCGACGCCCTACTTGCATCGATCGACCCAAGGCGAAACCAGTGATACCGAGAGCTTGAACATTTAGCAGGTTCCGCTCTATGGAACCTGTGATTCTGATTCGCGGTGAAAACGGCGTTTTACAAGACCAAGAGGGTCATATATGCAACGCAAAAGGTCAGAAACTAGATGGGAAAGGAAACCCCATCCTACCAGAATATCATACATCGGTTGGGCAGGTAGCCGAGATGAGAGACAAGATTGATTCTATCCACGACATCTTACTTGGGAAGAGACAAATCTGAGCTGATGCAGTAGCCGAAAGGTTTTCAGAAGTGAACTATATAGCTGGAGCTGATTATTATGGACAGGCATGTGGAAATCAGCAGAGACATAATTCTAATTACGCTCTGAGATCGAGAGACTATGGTTATTCATCTCACCAAGCACCTCCTGCACCCACACATAAGAGCAGGTTTGAAGTCATGATGGAGCAGTGTCTTGAAGGACAACAACAGACCACTGTGTTTTTCAACTCGAGGATTGAGACCTTGTACGTTGATTTGAGTAGTAAGCTTGAGTCCTTGAACACTCATATGAGGCTGCTGGATACGCAAGTGGATCAGATTTCAAGTTCTGTCAACAAGAAGGATGTTCAAGAAGCTCATGTCAACAACATTCCAATTCAGGTTGACCGTAGGCTGGACCAGGGACCATATCTTGCAGTTAAGGCTATGGAAATTGTGGAAAACAGAGAAGAATCTGAGATTGAATTCCCTGAGTTTGAGAGCTTCGACGGACCAGACTCAACAGAGATTGACATTGATCTTTTGGCTTGGATAGTTCAGACTGATAATGGACCAAGTGAAGAGGAGAAAGTTGAGTTTGTGACTTCTGAATTAGGTCAGGAAGCTGAGGAACCCGAGACTGTAGTTGGAACTCAAGCTGAGATACCTGTATCGATCGTTGCACAATGTACACCGATCGTTGCACACCGTGAAGAACCAGTCTCACTTATACCTCGTGGAGCTGCTAAGGAAAAGATCTATAAACCTCCAATACCATTCCCAAAAGCTCATGTAAGGTCTAAAGATATAATTCAGTGCATGGTAGTGGTGGACAAGGAGATGGTGGTTCCACAGGAATCTACTCTAACATCTTCAGAACCTAGAGCTGCTCATAAGAAGAAAGCTCCTAACATCAGATATCCACCAAAGGTAAGGCATAAATCCTCTAAGTTTAAACATCCTGACTCCATTGCTTTGAATGCAGGAAAACGCTCTTTACCACCCAAGTGTCAATCCCGCCATACATTCCTTCCTACATTTCTTGGACGATCTTACGCTGCTACCGCTTACACACCGCCATGGATGATAAGGCATTCACAGAGACACTCAAAGTCTCTGTTGAAACCTCCATGAGTCTGACCTTCTTCCGAAAAGTCAAGCTAATGACTTAAAACAAGCGTTGAGTGGGAGGCAACCCACTATTAGGTTCTAGTATTTTTCTTTCTTATTTTTGGTGTTTTTCTTAGGATTTCACGTTTTTATTTGTTTTTCTGAGTTTTAGATACAGAACACGAGTCTGGAGATGTGTGACGATCGTTGCTTCATTTGCAACGGTCGTTGCAGGGAGAAAATGACGAAGAGATGAGATCGTCTTGTGACGATCGTTGCGGTCCTGTGCAACGGTCGTTGTAATTGGTTTAAAACTACAAAATTAAGGTACGCGTGCTAAACCGGAATCAATTCGGTTCAACTAGCATCGATCGTTGCTCATTAGCAACGATCGTTGCACCCACGATCGAGGTAAGTTCCTTAAACCCTTCTCTCTTCTCTTCTTGTTCATTTCGCCAACCGTACGCAAAACCCCCCAAATCGCCTAAATCCCTCAATTCTTCATTGTTTTTGTTGATTCAAAGTCCTATTCTCTCTATTTTTGCACGATTATTCTATATCTCTAACCCATTTGAAGCGAATCCAAGGTAATGTACCTCAATTTCTTCATTTTCGGATTTGATTTTAGGTTTTTAGGATTAGGAAATTTTGGAATGAAATGATGATTGCATGTTGTTATAGACTTGATTTAGGGTGATTAGAACTGGATTATTGCTGATTGTGAGGTTGTGGATTGATTTTGGCACGATTTCAAATCGTTGCTTAACGACTGTGAAATCGCTTTGCAACGATCGTCGCCACTCGTGCAACGATCGTTGCTCGACGATTCCACAGAAAAATTGCCGAGACTAATTTGTTTTAATTTCTGTTTTGCAGATGCCTCCTCGACAAACCCGCAAACGCAGAGCCACCGCTGCAACCGCTACACGTCAGTACATTCCACCACCGGAATGGTTACACCGAGACTCCGATCTACCTGAGGACTATCAGCTGGTTCATGCAGCCATACAGCCACCATGGCCAAGAGTGGATAACCTTCTGATTCCGACTGAGCATGACTGGGGCATGGATATTGATAAGTTGCTCGCGACAGATGATTTCACAGAGAGACCATTGCACGAGTACTGGGATGAGTATGATACATTGCTGTACAACGGTTGGTGTAGCATGACGCTTAAGCCAACCAAGTTTGCTGACTACTCGACCTGCAAGGTGGCACTGTGCAGAGGCATTGGTATGGGGACAATGCTAATGCAGCCGTATGACTTGTACCCGGAGTTGGTGAGACAGTTGCTTGCCACTTGCAGGGTTATCTACCCGAACCCAGACAGCAGGAAAGCTTCAGGAGGTACCTTTACCTTCATGTGTCGAGGAGCCAGGTATCGAGTTCCCTTTCTCGATATCTGCAGGATCTATGGGTTCAGCACTGAGCCGACGCGCATCGATATGTCCCTTCCATGGGACCCATAAGAGGCTCAGCAGTTCTGGGATTACATTGGCAATGGGCGGTACTACTCACGGACTACGACTGTGATTCAGGTTAGGCATCCGGTCCTTAGGTACGTCTTGCGCATCTTGGGATGCACTCTGTTGTGCAAGCATGAGGTCAACAAGATGCGTAAGACCGAGATGGAACTGTTTAGAGGACTGAGGGAGCAGTTCAGGGATACCGATCTGAGAAACCCTGCTGGGGGAGTCAACCTGGGAGCTGTTTTTGCTCATCATCTATGCGACCTGCAGAAGAAGCCCTTTGATGGCGTGCGCACAGAGACAGTAGAGAGTCTGCTTACTCCCATTTTCAGACACTGCAGGATCCCTTTGGAGGGTACAGAGTGCAATGATCAGAGAGAGTTCCTAGATTTCAGTCACTTGCAGAGCGCTACATGGCTCAAGGAGGGGCGTTTGTGGGTTTACTATCAGCCTGCCACTGAGAGGCACGGACTGGATCTTCCTGCTGCTGGTTTGACACAGATTGATACGTTGGATGCTTTGAGATTCCAGCCTCCTGCTAGAGCTCGACGCGCAGTCCCTTTTATGGCTCATCCGCTGGGAGAGCCTTCTACTCGAGCTTCTACTTCCTCTGCACCCCCTGCGCCTGCTGCTGCCCCTGTTGATGACATTGGGCCTTTTCATGTCCCTGCAGTTCCTTTGGGAGAGATGTCTGAGGCTGAGTGGAGAGAGCGTAATGATGGGATACTGAAGACCATTTGGGAGTGGATGCGTGGCTGCACTTGCAGGAGACAGCCACATGTTCATCAGCCCGTCCCTGAAAGTCGACGCAGACAGCGTTCTCATGAGGATTCCGGCGGTACTGATCCATATGCTGGGATAGATGATGAGAGCGAGTGCGCATAGTCTCCATTTTCAGACATACGGTTCTGTTATCTTTTCTTGTTTTTCTTTGCACTTTTTCCTTTTGATTTTTAGGATGCTATTGTTTCTGGATGTTGTGCTTGATTTGATACATCAGTTGCTTTGATTTTACTCTGTTTTCAGTGTTTTCAGCTTGCAGGATTCGAAATTTGATAGATTCCAATGGACTAACCTGCTAACTTGCTGACTGATCCGAGCATTCGCAATCGAAATTGCATTGCAGTGATCGTTGCGGACCTGAGCAACGATCGACACACGACGAAATATCGCTTAGCAACGGTCGTTGCATTTATGTAACGCTCGATGCATGTGCGACAGAGGTAAAAATCAGACAGATGTCAACACATCCATAACATTTTTGCTTTCTTTTACCAATCCTTCGCTTGACACTACTGGGGACAGTGTGTCTTAAGTGTGGGGGAGGTGTTACTGACATTGATCTTTCTGTTTTCTTAGAGTCAGTCCATTTTTCAAAAAAATTTGTTTTATTGAGTCAAAACTAGTTTAAGTAAGAAACAATGATTTTTTGAGAAGATTAATAGCACTTGCAGGAACTTAAATAACCATTGGGATGAAGTTACATGATCTATCTATGACTATTAGAAAACCCCATCACAGATCAACCTACTGAGGACACCCACATCACTTCAGGTATCAGATGATCTTTTTACTGACTTCAACCTTAATACTGACTTAATTTTCTCACCTAAGGGCTTGGTATACCTTGTGTCGGATTCCCTTGTTAGTTCTGACACAGCCTGTAAACCTGTCCTATTTAGTTCCCTTCTCCCCTTCCATGAAAAAAAAAAAAAAAGATAATAAACTGAGGATGAGTTAGTAACTCCGAAGTGGTCATGAGAGTGGTAGCTACAACTATCATATCCTGTGCATCCATGGAATGTGTCCAAAGTACACCCCTTAACGGGAAGAGCACTGATAAAAAAAAAATGATACCCAATGGGGAAAAATCAGAATACTAAGGAAGGGAAAAGAGAAGAAAGGGACTAGAGAAAGATAGTATGGTGGTCTAGAGCTGATAAGGTAAGAGTCCATGTGCCTTTGATCGATACTCCTTAGGTGAGACCGCACTTAAATACTTGCAGAAGTCAGTAGGGAGAATTTGAATGCGTGAATGTGATTGTGGAGTTTACTTAAGACAGTTGCTAAGTGTGGGGGAAGTATATATTGGTCTTGATGTCTTGTGATTGATTCTTTCAGTGGTTTACTAAGGGGAATCTGAGTGTTGTTACTTCTAGGATGAAAAGAGTTTCTGAAGAGTTTTCAAACCTCTTCACCATGTTTTAGTTCTCTGTTTTGCATGAGGGCAAGCAAAGGCTAAGTGTGGGGGAGTTGATATACCATGGATTTTAGGGCTTTTAACCATGGTATATATCTTATTTATCGAGTCTTTTACTATGTTTTAGAGTCTTTTCAGGTGTTTATTAGGTACAAGCACATTTGGAGCGGAATTGGTGATTATGGCACTTTCTGGAGCTTTTTGGAGTGTTTGGCCGAGAGATGGAGTTCTCTGTCGACATTTGAGGAATGCATTGATCGTTGCACCAAGTGCGTCGATCGTTGCATATGCGAGATGGGCCAAACTCGGCGGTTTAAAGAAGAATGATGAAATTGCAGTTGTGCCCAGAAGTTCCTGATATTTACAAAGAAGCCCCAAAACGTGTTTGAGTTTATAATTAGGTTTTACAGCCACTTGTTAGGCTATGCTTTTGATAACTAAGTTTTATCTTCAGAGAGAGTTTGAGGGGCTGGTTTTGTTCTCGAAAGAGACTTGATTTCGAACCCCTGTTCCACTTCTGATTATTTTATGATATCTATTTTGACTATGTTTTCTGTTATGATTGCTATGTCTGAGTATATCTCTTGTTAGGTTAGGGATTCTCGTTAGGGATTTGAAGGAAGGTTAGATTAACTAATTTATTGGATTCATCATCTAGTTCTTCATCTGATCTGTTCTTAATGCTTAATCTGAACTGGCCATTTAGATTATTGATCTTAGGTTAATTTACGCAACGACAGTTGGTTTATTTAACTAGATCTGATTAGGTGAGCAATTTATCTATTCGCAAAGGAATTTGGTCTAGATAAATTGTGAACAAACGAACTTGGAATTACTGCATGTTTAGAACTCTAGGATTCGCAAAGAAATTTGGTTTGCTAGGTTGTTAGACATAGATAATTATCGCAGCGACAGCTGGTTAGTTTTACCTTCGTGATTCTAGTTCAAGAACGCTATAGGTTGAATCTGATTGATTGTTTATCTGATTTCCTGATATCCCGAGAACTCCCAAAACCTGTCACCTTCGTTAATTGCTTACATCACCCTCGCTTGATTCGTTTACTTGCTATTTTATTTACCGCATTACAATTTGCTTCGCTTAGCTTAATTTGAACTACTGATAATCTATTGTGTGACCGGAGTCCTTGTGGATTCGATACCCTAAGTACTACATCTACATCACTGTTCACTTGCAGTTAGTATAGGGATTAATTCTTGACCTATCACATGGTGAGATTCAAGAAGAGATTTACATGTCGGAACCTCCAGGCTTTGTCGATTCTCAATATCCACATCATGTGTGCAGATTGCACAAGGCCCTTTATGGTCTCAAACAGTCACCTCGGGCATGGTTCAACAAATTTAGTAACTTCTTGCTTGAATATGGCTTTTCTTGTAGTAAGCGGATCCGTCTCTCTTCACTTATCATCATCAACATGATACTTTAATCTTGCTGCTCTATGTGGATGATGTTATTCTTACAGGGAACAACAGTGATCTGATTGCCGTATTGATTCATGACTTAAGTCGACAGTTCTCTATGAATAATTTGGTACAACTGCACTACTTTCTTGGAGTTCAAATCGTCACACAGTTACTGGTCTTTCCTCAGTCAAGCGAAGTATGCAGATGAAGTTCTTCAACAGGCTGGTATGTACACTTCTAACCCAATGCCAACTCCCCTTCCCATTCACTCTGATAGTGCATATGATGATAGTGAGATGTTCTCTGAGCCATCTTACTTTAGAAGCATTGTCGGGAAACTGTAATTCTTAACCATCACACGACCAGAAATCCAGTTTGCGGTTAATTTTGTCTGCCAACGCATGCACTCTCCTACAGTCTCGGATTGTGGGTTTCTCAAACGTGCTTTGCGGTATATCAGAGGAACAACAGAATTTGGCCTATATTTATTCACTGACAGTTCTTTCACTTTGTCTGCCTTTAGCGACAGTGATTGGGTTGGGTGTCGTGGCACAAAATGGTCAACAATTGGGTTTTGTGTGTTCCTTGGTTCGAATTTGGTTTCATGGTGTGCTAAATGGCAACTGATTGTTTCTCGCTCTTTGAATGAAGTGGAATACAGAGCATTAGCTTAGACTGCTTCGGAGTTAACATGCCTCATTTTCTCCAAACATTGATTCAAAACCTTGATGTTGTGACATGTAGATCTTCTCTTTAAGTTCTCCATGTAAAAAAGTTGTTTTAACATCAAGTTTCTCCAGCTCTAGATCTTCCTCAGCAACAATAGATAGCAAGATCCTTATAGATACATGCTTTACAACTGGAGCAAAGATCTCATGGTAATCAAAGCCTTCTCTTTGAGAATACCCCCTGGCAACAAGCCTAGCTTTGAAGCGTGGAGTTTCAACTCCTGGTATTCCAAGCTTATACTTGTATATCCATACGCTCCCTATGATTCTCTGATCTTCTGGCCTTTTGACAATAGTCCAGGTGTAACGCCCCCTTCCCGTTTTCCGCTGACCGACGAGCTGACCGGCTAACAATCAAACAAGAACATGACCGATCGAACCCAAGCAGTCATACAAGAAGAGTTTATCACAATACAAAAGCCAGAGACAGTCCGGTTTGAGACGAAGGCTCGAACCAAACCCTCTTTGATTTCGTTTACCTCGTTTCCACGATATGAGGCTTTTCAACCCGTATCGCTACCACGAGTTGTGTTCGGTTCGGACTAAACCGTATAGCAAGGAATTATTCCGTTTTTATTACTTTAAAATTAAAATTCTTATTCTTAACAATATACGGTCTAATACAAATCCTTTAGCGAGATATCCCAAAAAAATACGAAACCAAAAATAAAGTCAAAATGCGTAAACGACAGACCGATGCCAAATGCCAACCCGAACCTACTCCGAGGGTCCTACGCGTCTGCCGAGCTACGCCAAACCTGAAAACACACAAAATAGTCTAATGAGCAATCTAAGAATACCCAGTGAGACGGATCCCAACTAAAGGCTGCTAACAATCTAATAATCCCACCCAAACCCAAAATAACAATCAAGTATAATAGCTGATCACGTGCTACCAAGACGTGATGAGCTTCCCAACACACAAGCATTCAAATAAAAACATAATCACCAACGAAGGAAATCGAGAACACTGCGGCACATGCTCTTGATTAGACTCGATCTATCTATCGCGGCGCTACACAAATCCACACCATATGGGCCCACTTTGCGAACTCGGTAACTTCCACGGGAACACTTAGCTGGCACCATGGTAGCTAAAACCTCCCACGACTCCTAGACAAAAACACGAAGTCCTGCGGCTAGGACACCATTCTTCGCACATCGATAGGCGGTGACTCAGGCTACCCCTAGATAACCCAAGCTTCCATGAATTCCGGCCCTAGGACGCGACCCCGTATTCTCCGGACCAGACACCTACCGGCGTCACTCAGTAGGTTAACACCATGACAAGAATCACCACCCGAAGGTACGTGAACCGATCAGATCACTACCCGAGGATCCAATCGGGTCGGAAGTACCGGAACGCCATCTCTTGACTTGCGGGATCTAACGCGCCCTATAGAGTCCTAATAACAGTAATGGAAACAAGCAGACTCGCTGGGACTCTATCACGCAATACCAATAAAGTCAAATAGAACTACTATCTCAATCCCCAGTCTATCCCGCAAGTCCTATCACCAACTTCCACATCACCTGACCTTATCCGGACTTACCCAGTTATGCACCAGAGTAAGTATCTACCAGTGCAATCTACTCGGCCCAACACCGAAGTGATAAACAGTCAAGCAAACAATCAACAGTCTACGCGGCCCAACACCGAAGTAGATACACAATCACAACATCACACAAACATTTATTTAGGTTATTAGTGTTTTAATATTTCCATAACCTTTACTCATTCAATCCGCTACCTTGGGATTAGTGGATTACTAATCCCGTAGACGGTCCATCAGTCACACCACTTCTCTTAATTATCCCTTCCTAAGTATTTTTAATGCGTCCTCGATCTGTCGGTTTAGAGTTAGTAAGATTACTAACTCCTCGACATCTCATTATTCATTAACTTCCATTCATTAATCCACCCGTTATTATATTCTAAGTGTGTTATGTCATTTAACCGTATTTTAATAAACTCTTAATTTCCCGTATATAGAATCCCTTAGATATATTCTTAACTACTTCTATATGCATATATGTCCTAGCATGCCGTTCTATATGTATGCATCACCCAATCAAGCAATCAACGAACTATCAATCAATTAATGCAACACCCAATCGAGCAATCAATGAACTATCAATGATTACAGATATAAGCTAACTAACATTCATCTCTTAACCTTACCGTTTAATTAATTAACCGAGTTATTAATCAACCTAGCCGTTCTAACCAATTCATTCAATCGGGTAAGAAACCTAAACTACAGTTTATCAATTTCGGATCTATATGATTCTAACTAAATGCAACACACAATTTAGCCGACTCACAGTGTTTTTATGATGACAACGGATGGATGGATTGACGGAACCCCCGAGACCGGAACTAAACCCACTGCTACCCCGAACCCTTCCCGAATCGTTGACTCGTTTTGACCCGAGCGTTGACCCTAGTAACTCTGATCTTTCCCCCACATGAACCTTCGGACAACCCTCATATGATGTCACTATAACCATCTATCCTATTTCTAAATAAAAGAAATCCGGTTTACCGGGAAGATTATTACGTCGGAAAAATTCTTTTCCGAAGAATATTCTTGGGAATATTCCGACATAGTAATTTTCCTTTCTCCATTTGTCTTCTACTCTCTCTCTCTCTCTCTCTCTCTCTCTCTCTCTCTCTCTCTCTCTCTCTCTCTCTCTCTCTCTCTCTCTCTCTCTCTCTCTCTCTCTCTCTCTCTCTCTCTATCTTATTTCCTTCTCTTTCTTTGGTTCCATCTTTGATTTTTGGTTCTGGTTTGCCGATGATGAGTATTGGATCTAGTCGTTCGTCATCTTCCACTAGCGATGATGATAGTCTCTCATCTGCTTCTTTTTGAGTACCAGCTCATCCATTTGGAAGTGTGCTGGTGGAAAAGTTGAGTCTCGAGTCGTTGAAGAGGAATCGGTGTCTACCCTAGTTGAATCCATAAATCGTCGTCTTCGCGTTGATGTTCCAAAATATCAAATCGGTGGTTCGAACATTAATCAAGACATGATTCCACCAACGGATGCGAGTGAAATCCATGAGCAGGTCGCCGAAGAGTCTGTTCCAACTAGATTGCTGAAGAAGAAAAAGAAGCAGAAAAAGGCGGAGGGTAAGAAGGAGACTGAGAAAACCATGGTAATCCCGAGCTTCAGGAGTCTTTATGCAAACATAAGACTTTGAGTGAGATAAAGTGAGTTTATGCTCGTCGTTCTAGTCTTGAACTTTGGCTTCTGACTTTAGACGAGAGACCGTGGCCAATTCCTGACAGGTGGATCTGTCTTTATGATTGTTGGTTCACTAACTGCTATCTCTCGTTTCCTCTGACTAAGCTCCTTGTTGGCTATTGTGAGCAACACAAAATTGCTCATTCCCAGCTTTGTCCTGCTGTGATCCGCAATATGATAGGCGTTAAGCTTCTTGTTGTTGATAGAAAGATTGACATGACTCTTCCTTTTTGAGAATGCGATGAGGATCTCGACTAACAAGGAGACCTTCGGGACGTGTTATGTCATGGCCAAAAACCGGCATGGTCTTAAGATCGTTACTGGGAAGAAGAGTAAAATAAATGGCTTGTAGAATTGATACTTTTCGCGAAGATAAACGATGCGTTGGTCCCTGATGAGAATAGGTCGTACCAGTTATCGTGGAATCATAACCGTGGTATAATCATCTCTTCCCTCCCTCCTTTTTTCTAGCTATCTTATGCTCTCTCTCTCTCTCTCTCTCTCTCTCTCTCTCTCTCTCTCTCTCTCTCTCTCTCTCTCTCTCTCTCTCTTCTCCGGCTTCTTCTTCTTCCTCCTTCGGCTTCTTCTTCTTTGTCCTCCGGCTTCTTCTTCTTTCTCCTTCGGCTTCTTCTTCTTCGTTCTCCTTCTTCTTCTTCTCCCCATGCTTCTCCTCCTCTTCCTCTCCTTCTCTCTTTTTCTTCTCCCTTTCTCTTTTCTTCTTGTTTTGGTGTGAAGAAAATAAGTGACCCAAGGCCTCCTTATATAGTGGTAGCAACTCCATGCATTGAATACACCTCTCTAGACAGTTGTACTCCCATTCTCCTCAGCCAGCCACGCCACCCTCCCAAAAACCAGCCAAGTTCATTGTTTCCTTGGTGAGCAAGCTTCTTTTATTTTGCATTCAATTAACCAAAAATCATTCTTTGTATCCAAAAAGAAGGGGTGGCTCCATGGGGAGGTTACACTTGTCTCTCCAGGATTCATTCTTGCCAAAAACATTGCACCCATTCGTTTCTAGAAGCTCCTCAATCCTAAACCATTCCGACGTACCGATGTTACTATTTTTGTGTTTAATATTTTAAAAACTCCTTACCTGCTTCTATAAATCCACCAAGCCTCATTTTCAAATTTTAGATGATCTTAGATGAATTTAGCAGTTTGAATCACCTCATTTGGATACCCGTAGCTCCGGTTATGGATTTTACAAGTTGTCTCTGTTTTATTGGTTTCCATTCCCGACAAACTGTTAAAATCATTAAAACTCTGTAGCCTCTGAAATAAATCCTCTAAGCTTCTTTTTAAAATACTATACTCTTTTAGATGAATTTAGAAATTCGTTTCACCTCCATCGGACACCCGTAGCTCTCGCTATGAATTTTACAAGTTTTGTCGGTTCTATCGGTTTCCTTTCTCGATAGTCCGAAAAACTAGTTTTAATCTCCGTTTCTTGCACGTCTGGTCTTCTAAATGTTATTTATGACCAAAAAAGAAGAACATTTGGCCCGTCTCCGCTTTCGGCTCGTATTTTGGTAAAATTACCAAAATGCCCCTCATCTCTTGGAAATTACAGAAATGCCCCTCGTTGACTTCCTGTTGACCATTTCTTGACACAGGGTATTACATTCTTCCCCACTTACAGGAATTCGGTCCCCGAATTTTCCGTTACTAACAACTTTGAATCGGGACAGAACCCTGTAAGTTGCCACTCTGAAACTGATTCCACTGCTCCAATGCTCAGACGCTGAACCAATTGAACTGTACTCCCGATGCTTACTGACCTCTGAACCACCATCTTGCACAAACCCAAAATACCGACGCCTTGAACTTCCCACACTGAGAACTTGACTCACAATCACTTCTTGGTTCTCCATCTTTGATTGTTTTCACCGAACTTCCGATTCAACTCTGATCCCACAACCACTGATTTCGTCGGAAGGATCCACTAATTCCTCAAAAAAATTTGCGCCAACTGATGATCGTCTTGAATCGACACTTTTGACTTCCCCAATTTGCTTCGACCTCCGCGAATGGCACAACACCGACTCTCCCACCATTCTCGATACTTTTTTCATCTTTACTATTTCTCGCTCCCCATCGGCATTATGGTAATATTGATGTTCCTCCTTCCAAACTAAACCGTCATACTTATGCACGCCTCGAACTTTCTCGATCACTGAACTCCACGCTTCATGGATATCAAACCGCCTTTCCTTTGATAACCTCGAGCTGATCCAAAACTGTCACGGATGCTTCCAAATTCCTTTGCTAACTCATCATACCCATCTATCTTGGTTCCTCCTATCACTGATACCCACTCTGGTGCTGAAACTCCACTGACTCACTTGCAGACTCAGGTTAACCTGCTTCCTGTAACACCATCTTGTCTCTAGGGTTCAGGTTCGGTCTCGTGTTCACGTCAAATCGTCCATCACGTCCTACATCAACAACCTCAACAACACTGAACGGTTAAACTTTTCTAAACTCATTCATCAATATCACTTCCTTATAGAGATATTGTTAACTAGTCATGTACCCGACGGTCACACATGGCTAACTAATAATATCTTATAATTCCACACTATCTCAACTAAACTTCCTAGAAAAACGGCTTTCTCAATTCCGAGCTTAGTTCTACCTAAGAGGTTCTCTAACCTTTCTAACCAACAACGAATCTAACCGATAACTTATCATCTCGTCTACACAAAACTAATGGTCTAACACTTACCCAAACGTCTAACACCCTAACCGATCAATCAAACGATCTGCTAATCAAAACTCAAGAACTAGTTTCTAGCAACCTAGCGAATCAAACAACGCGATGATCCCAAATATTTAACTATCAACCTAACCGGATGATTAATGCAATGAATCTCAATTAACCACTTATCAACCTAGCAATAATTCGTGATGCAACACGGAAATTCTAACAGCCTAATGATCATGCTAATGCCACGCTAACATCCTATTCATCAAATGAATGCTGCAATTAAAATCTATCAACATAGCGAACAATGCAATGCATCAATCAGGCTAACATCTTAGCGATGATCAAAAAAACGCAATGCTAGCAACCTAGTGATTAAACAGAATGAAATGCTTCCAAACCAAAAAAAAAAAAATCATTCATGAGAAATGCAATGATACCATCAAACGCTCTAGCAACCTATCAATCAATCAAATGCAATGCTTCAAATTCAACGACTAACAACTTAATGAGCAAATAAAGCATCAATCACTTCAACATTCTAACACCCTAACAAGGCAATCAATCACACACAATCAATCAATCAATCAAGCAAATCAGCAATTGTAGTCGTCTCTCTGAGTTCTGATGGAACCTGTCTGTTCGGTTCGGACCATCATTTCTTTTCACATCGTAACTATATTGCATTCACAACCATCACGAGTATGCAATATAACCACTCCGCTACTCAAAACGACAATCGAAATACTCAACATCCACTATGTAAATAAAACTTCTATTCACCAAATAGAGTTTTAGATGCATAGGTCTGTCGGAGTCTACGTACTAACGGTTCCAATCTGTCCCAAACGAAACACCGCTACAAACAGCTGAATCGTCAGAGACGAATGCAAGCTGATATACACACATCAAAAAGTGAGTTAGAGCCCTTACTTACCTGGGCCTAATCTACTTCCTAATTTCCAACATGAGGGGTACAACTCATGTGGATCCTAACCGGCAGGTGCGCCAGGAGGATGGAATGAGTGCGGTTGTGGTGGCGTAGCGAGGCGGTCTCGATCATGACACGAAAAGAGCGCAATGTACTTCTCGGCCGCAAAAGAAACAAGGCAGGATTTGTGCTGGTGGTGACGACAAGTGATACTCCTGGGAAACAACAGTGGTAATGATGGAAACATCCGGTGGTGGTGGCTGCTGCTGAGTGACCCCGAACTCCTGAGTCTCTTATAACTTGATCACCAAGTCATCGGGGATGAATATCGGTGATGCATGCGCTGCTGACGGTGGTACTACGGATGTAGTTCTATCATAAGGTGGCCTCGGAATGAGTGGAGCGGTCAACTGGCTCGACACTGGTAATGACGTGCTCCATAATAGGCTGCGAAATACCGAAATGTTCTGCAGACTAGGAGTATGGACCTGGACTATCTGGAGTAGATTCACTGTCTCCATGCTGATGTCGCTCATACTATCGTCTCAACCACATACGCACCAATCCTCCTAGGACAACTCTGATGTATGACTGCACCAAACACAAAACTGTTAGTACAATCCTAGAAAATTTCTAACATACCCATTTCCCCGGTTTGACGGACGCGAGTCGGATTCCTAATGGTTGCATTGGCGACACATTTCGACTCGATAAAACTTTGAAAACTTTGAAAAACCGGAATTTTCGAATCTATGACGAACCATGCTCTGATACCACCTTTTTGTAACGCCCCCTTCCCGTTTTCCGCTGACCGACGAGCTGACCGGCCAACAATCAAACAAGAACATGACCGATCGAACCCGAGCAGTCATACAAGAAGAGTTTGTCACAATACAAAAGCCAGAGATAGTCCGGTTTGAGACGAAGGCTCGAACCAAACCATCTTTGACTCCGTTTACCTCCTTTCCACGATACGAGGCTTTTCAACCCGTACCGCTTCCACGAGTTGTGTTCGGTTCGTACTAAACCGTATATCAGGGAATTGTTCCGTTTTTATTACTTTAAAAATTAAAATTCTTATTCATAACAATATACGGTCTAATACAAATCCTTTAGCGGGATATCCCAAAAAAATCTGAAACCGAAAATAAAGTCAAAATGCGTAAACGACAAACCGATGCTAAATGCCAACCCGAACCTACTCCGAGGGTCCTACGCGTCCGTCGAGCTACGCCAAACCCGAAAACACACAAAAGAGTCTAATGAGCAATCTAAGATTACCCAGTGAGACGGCTCCCAACTAAAGGCTGCCAACAATCTAATAATCCCACCCAAACCCAAAATAACAATCAAGTATAATAGCTGATCACGTACTACCAAGACGTGATGAGCTTTACAACACACAAGCATTCAAATAAAAACATAATCACCAACGAAGGAAATCGAGAACAATGCGGCACATGCTCTTGATTAGACTCGATCTATCTATCGCGGCACTACACAACTCCACACCATATGGGCCCACTTTGCGAACTCGGTAACTTCCACGGGAACACTTAGCTGGCGCCATGGTAGCTAAAACCTCCCACGACTCCTAGACGAAAACACGAAGTCCTGCGGCTAGGACACCGTTCTCCGTCCATCGATACGCGGTGACTAGGGTTACCCTAGATAACCCAAGCTTCCATGCAGTCCGGCCCTAGGACGCGACCCTGTATTCTCCAGACCACACACCTACCGGCATCACTCAGTAGGTTAACACCATGACCAGAATCACCACCCGAAGGTACGTGAACCGATCAGGTCACTACCCGAGGATCCAATTGGGTCGGAAGTACCGGAACGCCATCTCTAGACTTGCGGTATCTAACGCGCCCTATAGAGCCCTAATAACAGTAATGGAAACAAGAAGACTCGCTGGGACTCTATCACGCAATACCAATAAATTCAAATAAAACTACTATCTCAATCCCCAGTCTATCCCGCAAGTCCTATCACCAACTTCCACATCACCTCACCTTATCCGGACTTACCCAGTTCCGCACCAGAGTAAGTATCTACCAGTGCAGTCTACTCGGCCCAACACCGAAGTAGATAAATAGTCAAGCAAACAATCAACAGTCTACTCGGCCCAACACCGAAGTAGATACACAATCACAATATCACACAAACATTTATTTAGGTTATTAGTCTTTTAATATTTCCTTAACCTTTACTCATTCAATCCGCTACCTTGGGATTAGTGGATTACTAATCCCGTAAACGGTCCATCAATCACACCACTTCTCTTACTTATCCCTTCCTAAGTATTTTTAATACGTCCTCAATCTGTCGGTTTAGAGTTATTAAGATTACTAACCCCCCGACATCTCATTATTCATTAACTTCCATTCATTAATCCACCCCGTTATTATATTCTAAGTGTGTTATGTCATTTAACCGTATTTTAATAAACTCTTAATTTCCCGTATATAGATTCCTTTAGATACATTCTTAAATACTTATATATGCATATATGTCCTAGCATGCCGTTCTATATGTATGCATCACCCAATTAAGCAATCAACGAACTATCAATCAATTAATGCAACACCCAATCGAGCAATCAATGAACTATCAATGATTACGGATATAAGCTAACTAGCATGCATCTCTTAACCTAACCGTTTAATTAATTAACCGAGTTATTAATCAACCTAGCCGTTCTAACCAATTCAATCAATCGGGTATGCAACCTAAACTACGGTTTATCAATTCTGGATCTATATGATTCTAAATAAATGCAACACACAATTTAGCCAACTCACAGTGTTTTTATGATGACAACGGATGGATTGACGGAACCCCCGAGACCCGAACTAAACCCGTTGTTACCCCGAACCCCTTCCCGAATCGTTGACTCGTTTTGACCCGAGCGTTGACCCTAGTAACTCTGATCTTTCCCCCACATGAACCTCTGGACAACCCTCATATGATTTCTACTAGAACCATCTATCCTATTTCTAAATAAAAAAATCCGGTTTATCGGAAAGATTATTACGTCGGAAAAATTCTTTTCCAAAGAATATTCTTGGGAATATTCTGACGTAGTAATTTTCCTTTCCCCATCTGTATTCTATTTTCTCACTCTCTCTCTATCTCTCTCATCCATCCCTCCTCCTTCTCTCTCTCCTCCGGCTTCTTCTTCTTCCTCCTTTGGCTTCTTCTTCTTCGTCCTCCGGCTTCTTCTTCTTCCTCCTCCTTCCTCTGGTATTATTCTCCTTACCTGCTTCTATAAATCCACCAAGACTCATTTTCAAATTTTAGATGATCTTAGATGTATTTAGCAGTTTGAATCACCACATTTGGATACCCGTAGCTCCGGTTATGGATTTTACAAGTTGTCTCAGTTTTGTCGGTTTTCTATTCCCGACAAACTGTTAAAATCATTAAAACTCCGTAGCCTCTGAAATAAATCCTCCAAGCTTCTTTTTAAAATACTATACTCTTTTAGATGAATTTAAAAATTCGTTTCACCTCCATCGGACACCCGTAGCTCTCGTTATGAATTTTATGAGTTTTGTCGGTTCTATCGGTTTTCTTTCCCAATAGTCCGAAAAACTAGTTTTAATCTTCGTTTCTTGCACGTCTGGTATTCTAAATGTTCTTTATAACCAAAAAAAGAAGAAAATTTGGCCCTTCTCCGCTTTTGGCTCGCATTTTGATAAAATTACCAAAATGTCCCTCATCTCTTGGAAATTACAGAAATGTCCCTCGTTGACTTCCTATTGGCCATTTCTTGACACAGGGTATTACACCAGGTATCATTCTTTGTCTGAGAATCTATTTCTTCTTCCATTGCTAGTTTCCACTTGCACCAGTTAGCATCTCTTATTTATGTTGTGAAAAGAGCTTTAGCAAGATAATCCTCATCATAAAACCTCCTTGGTACTTTAACTTTTCTTCTGCTCCTATCTCTAACCAGATGATAGCTTAATTTAGAATGGTCTATTTCTATTTCTCCATTCATCACTTTCCTGTAATTGAGTAACAGAGATGGGACTTGAGAGAGATGGTGAATTCTGAGAAGTCCCAAGATCTCCACCTGAAATGATGTCAATTTCTGCTTCAAGATCTAGATCCAGATATTATCCAGGATGATCATCTTATCATGTGGTGTTGTCTTCCTTTCTCTGCAATAAGTCTTTATAGACTGCATTTTCTTGGAGAACAACATTTTCTTAGTTTTCCATCATCTGTTTGGACAAAGCAGATGCAGCCAAATCTCCTTAAGTAATTGTATCCAGGAGATTTTTCAGACCACTTTTTATCAGGTATATCAAAGTAAAGATCTGAGGATGGCGTCTTATTGATGAGAACAACTGCAGTATGAGTTGCTTCTGCCCAGAATTTCTAGGCAGCCCTGCATCACTCAGTGTGCTTCTCACTTTCTCTATGATGGTTCGTTTCATTCTCTCTGCAACTCCATTCTGTTGTGGAGTGTAAGCACATGTTCGGTGTCTTTGAATCCCTATTTCATCACATACCATCAAACATCCTATTACAGAACTCCAAACCATTGTCTGTTCTGAGTATCTTCAGTTTCCTATCACTTTGGTTCTCCACCAGATTAATCCATTCAAAAAACTTCTCATATGCTTCATCTTTTGTTTTGAGAAAGAAAACTCATACCTTTCTTGAATGATTATCAATGAAAGATATGAAATATTGACACTTTCCAAATGACAATGGAACTGGAGGTGCTCCCCACAAGTCTGAATGAACATATTCAAGCTTCTCTCTTGTATCATGTTGAGCCAGATTGAAACTCACTCATTTGGCTCTTCCATAGATACAATCTTCACAAGCTTCGAGGACTGAGATTTTCTTTTTATCTAGTAGTCCTTTCTTCACAAGAATTTCCATGTTCTTTTGACTCATGTGGAAAAGTCTTTGTGCCAAAGAACCGTATCATCTTGTCTTCTCACAACCGCATGTGACTCCTCTGTTAATGCTCTCCATTGAATTAGATAGAGGGTGTCATATCTCCTTCCAGTGAGCAAGACTCTTTCTCCAGCTTTGATACTTAGCTTTCCATTCTCAGATTCAAATTTGTAGCCAGCCTTTTCAAAAGTTCCAAGAGATAACAAGTTTTTGTCCATATCAGGGATATACATTACATTTGTGAGCAGAACACTTAGCCCATCTTCATTTCTGATTCTGATTGATCCTACTCCCATAACTTTAGCCAAAGTTTTGTTTCCCATTCTGAAAGATCCTCCTGCATTTTCATCCAGGTTTTCAAACGATTCTCTTTTGTGTGTCATATGGTAGCAGCAACCAGTATCCATGATCCACTCATCTTCAAGGCTAATGTCAGTGGATGATAAAGATTCAGACACATATAACCCAGTCGCTTCAGCTAGATTTCCTTTTCCTCCTGATGTTTCTCCTTTATTTCCTCCTTGATCTCTAGGTTTGTACTGAGCTTTGTTTTTGTTGGGACAAGCATTTTTGAAGTGACATTTTCACCACATAACCAGCATCCTTGCTTATGCTTGGATTTGGACCTCGCCTTATTTCCCTTGGACCCCTTGTCCCTATGCTCAGTTCTACCTCTGGTCTCATTCTTCTCTTTTGCCTAGAGACCTTCTGATTGCCCTTTGATAGTTTTCTTGACTGAACCAAACTCCATCTCCTTAGAGTATATTGCTGTAACAACTTCATCTAGAGTCAGCATTGTTCTTCCTGAGCCATTCCGAATAGTATCCTTAAGCGGATGAAAGGGTTTTGGAAGAGACATTAGCAGCAGGATCACTTGATCTTCATCAGAGACAATAACTTCCATGTTCTCTAGATCCTCTACTATATGAAGAAAATCATATATGTTACCTTCAATAGAGAGGTTAGAGAGGTTTTCAAACATCTTGAAACTATATAGTTTCTTTTTTATATAGATCCGGTTAGGAAGAGCTTTAGACATGTACAATTTGTCAAAAACATTCATCATAGAAGCTGCAATCTTCTCTTTCTTCACATTCCTCAAAACCTTATATGTAAGACTTAAAACTATGGTGCTTCTCGCTTTCTTCTGTTTTTCTTCAAAGCTTCAAGCTTTAGCTTTGCATCCTTGTCTTCCTTTCCTGCTCCTTCAAGATCTGAGATCTTTTCAGATCCTTTGAAAACAACACTTAAGCCAAGGATATCCTGGTGAGCTTCATGATTTTCTTTCCACATAGTGTAATCGCCACGAACATCAAACTTCTCCACTTCTATACTGGCCGGAGACATGGTTCTTGTAGATGCCACTTAGAACCAGTATACAACGAACCGGAGATCCGATACCAGGCTGTTAAGAAACTTCCAACTACAGATGTCGACTCTCAGTAGTCTTAAGTATATAACAACCCAGGAATGAAGGTTTTGGAACTTGAGAAACGTGAAACAGAGTACTATGAGAAACAGAGGATAAAGAAGATGATTTGCAGAATGAAAACAGTAAAGGAGCACACACAAGTTTAACGAGTTCACGCCCTTAAATGGGTCGCTACATCTCGTCGAGTCTTCATACTCGGAATCCACTAGCTTCAATGAAAGTGTTTACAAGTAGAGATTACAAGTGATCCACTCTAAGCCCTTCACTAGCACATAAAGCACACTCTATAAATCCCTTCTTCTCATCTCTCTTTCTCGTCAAGCATCAAGACTTTATAGTGATGACGTCTTTAGGGTTTTTAGTTAGAAATGCCAAAGAAACCTTTTGGTGCATCCTTATCCTCGAATTGTCTTCAGCCAAACAACTACTCTAACATGTTTTCACAAACGGACAAGAGAAGATTTTGTTCTTTTGTTGCAGACACAAAACTGCACTTCTCTGTTATAGCCGTTTGCTTTATTGGCCCAACTAACTCAGCCTTCACTTGAGTTAACTGTTATCCTGTTGCAGTTAAGTATTGAGTCTTCCTTGTTGGAAAATTCGACTTGATGGCTTGTGTATCATGATAATCCTTACACTAACTCCATCAGAACCAGTTACTCTTCCTTCCTCCCTTATTTTGTACATTCTCCTACTGGATTGAAACACGACGCCTTCGCTTCGTGCTCTACCGTGAAGCCCCACCGCTGATCCGAGAAGGCTAGGTATAAAGCTTCATTTCAAGTTTTCTATATCTTTTAATCTACCATTCTTCCCCGATACATTCTTAGGATTGTATCTCAAATCGTTTCGGAAGCGAATGTAACTAAATTCTAGATCGATCAACGATTGATTTCCAGGTTTTGTTTAATCCATCCGAACCGTTTTAAGAAATCAGATGTGGGTTTGTAATAAGAGTTAACGGCAACGCTTGGAACGTATCGACTAAAATAGGATGAACAACTTCAAAGATTGCGAGGGGGAAAATCCGATTATCTGCTTCTCAAATTACTGTCGATGCCAACACAACTGTAGAAAAGGTAAAGCATCAACTTTAACATTTATTTCTGTAGATGAATCTAAAATTATTTACTTTAGCTGTCCATGAAGTTGACAGATTCCAAAGGACCGGATGATGCTATGTGAGTGAAGAAAAAATGGTTAGAGGTCCCTTGAAGTGAACAAGAACTTTCAGTGTTGGCTACTTAAGCAAGTATTAACTTTGGTTTTTGAACAGAGTGCACCCACAGACCATTTCCTATACGAAACGCATATAACACCACATAAAACAACAAACATGTAAGCATTTTCTAGGTGAAAAAGCTATTCTTCTTTGGTGATTGGCTTATGCTTCTAATTCAGCTTTATGCCGGTTCTCAAATAATCAAAACGTTTTTGATGGAGACAAGTTGACTTTTATCTTGTCTGAGCCTTAGCTTAATTGATGCGTGGATTTGGTTTTGTTGTTAATTTTTGGCAAATTACTGATCAAGGATTGGAAGAGAGTAATCCAGTGGACCCTAACAAGCATCTTTCGGGGATTGTTCCTATTCTTCAGTGAGTTCTTTTGTCTTTGTTCTGAATCATTTAGAATTTGATCCTTGTGGATAATTTGTTTATCTTTGATTTTTTTTTTCCAAAAAATTGTCATAACGGTGAACTTAGACCTTAAGCTAGATCCTAAAACTATTGCTTTGCAGGATCGGAATGCTGAATATAATCCCAAGGTTTGCATTAGTCTAATCTTCTGCTTTATTTACGAAAAGATATGATGAATTTTATAATATTTACTTTTGTCTTAGGGTTATCTGATCTTTTCGAAACTAATTTTCCATAGCCAAGTTTGTTTTCTATGTTTAAAGATCTTTTTGTATTATGTTTCCAGCGTTTTGCTGCTGTAATCATGAGAATAAGAGCGCCAAAAATCACATCATTAAATTTAGCCTCTGGAAAAATGGTATGTATATCTTGGTTGGCCTTTTTATCATTATTTTAAAATTTAGTTTCATTTTGATTTTGTTTCAAATTCTCTTCTGAATTTTGTGTGAAATCTCCATTTTCAGGTGTGTTCTGGAGCTAAGAGTGAATACTTTTCGAAGATGGCTGCAAGAAATATAGTTTCGTTTCTCTAACCTTTTTTATTGAAGTTTTTTATATTTATAGATATTCAAAGGAATCTAAATCTAGTCTTCTTCTTTGCTTTAGCTATAATAGCAATATGTTATTTGCACTACATTATGGTATGCTATTAGGAGATGTCTTATTGTTCTAGTATGCTCGGATTGTTCAAAAACTTGGGTTCCCTGTGAAGTTCAAGGTACCTTTTCTACCAACCTCTTTATATCCCAATCTGACATTACTTCTTTTTTTTCTTAATTATGCAGGATTTCAAGATCCAGAATATCGTAGGTTCCTGTGATGTCAAATTTCCTATAAGACTCGAAGGTCTTGCATACTCTCACTCTGCTTTCTCAAGTGTAAGTGATCTGAACATTTGAAACCTCCACGCTCCTTGTAATAAGCAAACAGTAAAAGTAGCTAAGGACTAAATTTTGGAGATAAAAACGATGTGCTGATGTGAATTACCGCTTTCTTTCTCATATTAATGTTGCCTGTAAGAGCCTGAGCTATTTCTGGGACTGATTTGTAGGATCAAAGTACCTAGATTGTGCTACTAATATCTGTGTCTGAAAAGATTGTTATCACTGAGCCAAAGTAAATATCTCGCTTTCTCTTTAGGTTTTGTGTAATCTCCTCTCTCTAACTATCAGATAAGATATGAGACCTACAAGGCCTTTGAAAATATATAACCAGTCCTCACAGAGTTCAGTCAGAGTTCTGATATCTTCTCGCATGAAGTTGAGTGTTATGTCTTATCTTCAACAGGGTTATTTGATTTGTTCCTTGCGAATACAACATCGACAAACGAGAAATATTTTTGGACCATATTTGTAAATGGACCTTATTTTTAAATAAAGCTAGATGTGTGAAATCATGTAAGTTGATCTCTTAGGTACATGATCTCAGTGGCGGATCTAGAAACAAATCTTACCGGAGGCATAAATTAGTTTATAAATATATTATTATGCTAAAATAATATTAATGTTTTGATATTAAAACAAATTATCGAATGATTATAAATATATAAATATTATACATAAAAATTTAAATAATAATATCAAATTGTTGCACATAAAATTTATTGATGTTATTTATATAGTTTAACACATTATACTAGAATTTTTATTTTGTTGATTTGCATAATTATCATTTTTAATATAAATATACAATTTGTTAAAATAAAATTAGTTAGATGAATTCCAATTGTAAAGCTATTTAGATAAAAAAAAAAGATATAGAATAAAACCGTAAGAGAAAATAGCACAGATATTATCATAAATAAAATATTGATAAAAGGAAATATAAAGATATAATATAATATCATAATGATATAACACAGACGAAAAAGAATAGAAAAGAGATGTAATTAAATATTATTTTTAAAAGTAGCCTAATATGGAATTTAGTTAGCTAAAGAAAAAAGGAGAGGACAACGTTTCGAACACTTGATGAAGGGGGCAATCATGATCTAAGAAGGGGGGCAAGGACCAACAACACCAGTTAATCTTATATGTTTATGACCTTATTTTAATATTTATAGAAATCAACCGGGGGCATATGACCCCCCTCATCCTCACCTAGATCCGCCCATGCATGATCTCGTAATACATATGAATCAATTTTATATCAAATTTGCGAGTACATAGAAGGCACTACAATATAGCGAAGCAAAGATGCAAACTATAATCCGTATATGAACACAAAGAATGGAAATTTTAGATATACGATTCTAACGTAACATTCTTTACACAGGGACAACGGATAATCAAATGTGGTAAGAAGCCCGAACTCGAGGAAAGAGATATTCAAAGCCATTGTAGTCCATAAAATTTGTTCACAAAATACAAAAAAAAAAGGACAGATAAGAAGAGGGGCAGCCAATTAAGATATGTAAAGGTCTTAATATTTCTACTAAACTAACAAAACCAAGAAGTAGTGATCTAGATGAAATTAAGAAACAATATTGAATAGACTTTAAAACAGCAATAGGTAACAACAACTTCCAAAAATATAGATTTGGTAGATTATGAAAAGCAAAATCGTTGAGAGAACAAGAGGAATAAAACCGAAATTTGATACGGAAAACAGATAAACATGACAAAGGGGTGTGGCAAGTAAATTATCTATTGAGTGTGAGAAGTTAATAACCAGACAAATATGAGTAGAACCAACAACATAACATAAAACATACACTACTATATACAAATACGGAAAACACACAGAAATATCCCACCCCCGCGTGTGCACGGGGATTCATCTCCTACTACTCTAAATAATGAAAAGAGGAAAAGGAATGCGAAAAAAGCTAAGAATTTTCGCGTAGCAAACGTTAACTGAACAAGAGTAGCTATTGGTGTTTTATTGAGCATGCAAAACAAGTCAATGATCATTTAGAAGCCTTCAATCACGGATGAACAATACCAGAAGACAAGATTGGTTAAAGATTTTTATGTGACATTCTCTCTTGGTTCATCTTTTTGATTAAAGGTGTAAACGATTTTATTAGGACTTTTGAATTTGAAAGATTAGCCCCCAAATACTCTTGTTGTATGCTTATATATACACTTGTAATCTTATAAGAAAATATACACTTCTTTGGTTGCAAACTTTCTTTTATTTTAGTTCGTAATTTTCTCATACACTATATTTTCTTGTTCATCATGTTGTTCATAATATAACATGGTATCATAGCTTAGTTCATGATTCTATATTTCTAATATTTCATTCTCGGATTTTCTCTATTCTTAATCTTTCACTCTCCGGTTTTCCTCCTAACTCTTTCATTCTTTGGTTTTTCATTCTCTATGGCTTCTAATGTTCTTACTATTAAAAACTCAAGACCTATTGTTCTTCCAGTGATTCTCAAGGGTTGGAACTATTTGTTATAGTCAAGAACCATAAAAACTGCCTTATGTGGGTGTGGTCTTTGAAAACATGTTTCGGAAGAAAAAACACTAAAAGGAGATGTTGAAGACAATGAGGATGATGAAAAAGCCACAGCTGAATAAGCCTAGTGGTTCGAAGAAGATCAAGCAGTTCTTGGCCTTATCCAAAATTCTCTTGAACCATCCATTTTTGAAGTGTACTCCTATTGTGAAACCTCTAAAGCTTTATGGAAAACTCTCAAGAATGTTTATGGCAATGTTTCTAACTTTAGCCGTGTCTTTGAAGCCAATAAGGCTATCAACGACCTAAGCCTTGCTGATATGGAGTTCACCAATTAAGAACCTTGGGAAGTTTCAATCCTTGTGGTATAAGCTTAAGATGCTAAGGCCAAACACTATGGATCCTAAGGTTCTAAATGAGAAGTGTGAGCAAGACAAGGTGTCTAGAATTCTTCTCACCTTGAACTCAGCCTATAATGGCACCATCAAGCACATATTGAGAGAAAACAAGCTTCCATGACTTAAAGAGTTTTGCTCTCGGATCCAAAAGGTACAAGTCTCCATTGGACTCTTTGGTGAGAAAGGAGAACTTCTCATGGCCAGCAAGGGAACATATAAGCATGAAGAAAGTAAGTATGGGGTTTGTTACCATTGTACGAGTAAAGTACATACTAGGGACAAGGGCTGAATTCTTCATCCACATCTCAAACCAAGCAAGTTCAACGAGCCAAGAGCCAATCTCTCTCATGAACCCACAGATGACCCTAGACAAGATGTTTCATCAACAAAATGAGGAAGGGCTATGAATGCCTATGTTGAGTATGAGAAGAAAAGTCACTTGGAGGCTCTCGTCAAAGCATATGCCTCAAAGGAATCCGGTATCATATTCTTTCTCATAACCTTGTAGTTCTCTTGTTATAGAATCGGATGCTTCTCATCAAAGACGATTCTTGTTCCCAAGAGCCTAATATACAAAGAGAGAAGGCAAATGCCTAAGAAGAAGTAAAAACAACAAAGAAAAAACTTCACGATATCATCTAAACAAAAAACCTCACCCAAACTCGGTCGCGACCCACTTTCAGATGAAGATCAGGCCTAAAAAGTTTGGAATTTGGAGGACACTCCTTGGTCGGACTCAATCTGACTAATCGAAGAAGCCGGGCACACGCATTCGGATCATTAACGATCGCACTGGCCCTGGAGTATTCGAAACATAAGGAGAAATTAACCGCCTTAGTCCTACTGCGTCCGCGTTCCCCCTGATCACCAGAATTACGAACTGACAGCTCAGTCATATTCGCATTCACCACCTCGGCAGCATTAGTCGGACCCTCCTGGCTGGCTTTCTTTTTCTTCTTCATACCCTTCCCCTTCTTTTGTACCAAATCAACATCATTCCCTTCACTTTGAACGCAATTGGGATAGTTTCAGCCGATCTTTTCCAATTTTCTTCCTCTTCTTCGTTGATGGCTCGACAAACACCCGGTTAGCAACGTTCAAATCAGGATGAGGACTCAAATTATTCCCCTGCTCCTGGACATTGGCAGTCGAAGCATTTAGATCACCTTTTCCCTGGAAATCCAGCACGGGGTCGCTTCCAACAATGTGACAATGTTCGGAAGCTGTCCCCTTAGGAAGAATAAATATGACGAGAGATCTTCGCCCATCTAAAAAAAGGCATCCTCAGCATGAAGGAGAACGCCAATATCAGCTCAACCCATGTTTTCGGTATCCAAAAAAGAACGAGAAAAAGGTCCCAAAGAATATTTATTTTTTCTCTTCAGCGGTCTACTCGGCTTGAGCTCCCAAGTAGCTGCCTAAAAAAAAGAGTAGGGAGTGAAGGGATCAAAACCTTAACATGAACAAAAAAATCAAAGAAGGAAGAGGTTAAAAGGACAGCTAACAAGCATCTATGCGAGCAAAAAAATTTCGGATCCTCTCTGCATGAACTTCATGCCACTTGAAAGTGCCGAGCAAAATCAACTTCTCCAAATCCATAGAAAAATTTGTTGGGTAGGGAGCACTGAACAAATGATGATCTAAAAAAAAAAGAGAGAGAGAGAGAGAGAGAGAGAGAGAGAGAGAGAGAGAGAGAGAGAGAGAGAGAGAGAGAGAGAGAGCATAAGATAGCTAGCAAAAAAGGAGGGAGGGAAGAGATGATTATACCATGGTTATGATTCCACGATAACTGGTACGGCCTATTCTCATCAGGGACCAACGCATCGTTTATCTTCGCGAAAAGTATCAATTCTACAAGCCATTTATTTTACTCTTCTTCCCAGTAACGAGCTTAAGACCATGCCGATTTTTGGCCATGACATAACACGTCCCGAAGGTCTCCTTGTTAGTCGAGATCCTCATCGCTTTCTCAAAAAGGAAGAGTCATGTCAATCTTTCTATCAACAGCAAGAAGCATAACGCCTATCATATTGCGGATCACAGCAGGACAAAGCTGGGAATGAACAATTTTGTGTTGCTCACAATAGCCAACAAGGAGCTTAGTCAGAGGAAACGAGAGATAGCAGTTAGTGAACCAACAATCATAAAGACAGATCCACCTGTCAGGAATTGACCACGGTCTCTCGGCTAAAGTCAGAAGCCAAAGTTCAAGACTAGGACGATGAGCATAAACTCACTTTATCTCACTCAAAGTCTTATGTTTGCACAAAGACTCCTGAAGCTCGCGGATTACCACGGTTTTCTCAGTCTCCTTCTTACCCTCCGCCTTTTTCTGCTTCTTTTTCTTCTTCATCAATCTAGTTGGAACAGACTCTTCGGCGACCTGCTCATGGATTTCACTCGCATCCGTTGGTGGAATCATGTCTTGATTAATGTTCGAACCACCGATTTGATATTTTGGAACATCAACGCGAAGACGACGATTTATGGATTCAACTAGGGTAGACACCGATTCCTCTTCAACGACTCGAGACTCAACTTTTCCATCAGCACACTTCCAAATGGATGAGTTGGTACTCAAAGAAGCAGATGAGCGACTATCATCATCGCTAGTGGAAGATGACGAACGACTAGATCCAATACTCAACATCAGCAAACCAGAACCAAAAATCAAAGATGGAACCAAAGAAAGAGAAGGAAATGAGAGAGAGAGAGAGAGAGAGAGAGAGAGAGAGAGAGAGAGAGAGAGAGAGAGAGAGAGAGAGAGAGAGAGAGAGAGAGAGAGAGAGAGAGAGAGAGAGAGAGCGAGAGAGAGAGAGAGATAGAGAGATAATACACCTTCAAAGGAAGAGAAAAACCAAAATGGGAAGAAGACGACTTAAAGGAGGGGTTTTATATAGGAAATTTTGGCAGTTACCGAGGGAACATCATCATTGCTCCTACGCGACTTTGAGATTCGACGGTTGAATGGCTGTGACATCACAAGAGATACATGATGTCCCTATTTGTTCGATTATTAACGTTTTTTGCCTTCCCCAAAGTACGCCGCCACACGTATCTATACGTGAAACAGAATGCATAGGATGTACGAGCCAGATAAGCCGACAAGATTTCTACATGACTTAAATACTGAAAAATTCGGTGATCTCGACTAAAGCCGAAGACAGATGAACTGGGGGGGGGGCTAATTGTTAGATATGGGTTTATCGCCCTATCCATAAGCTCATTAAAATTTGTCTAGCTCATCAAAACATTTTGGCCCAACAACTGAAGCGTATTAAGGAGTCAACAATCCAACAAGAAGTTTGACTATTTTTACTATAGATAGATCATTCATTATTCATTTATCGTTGACTTGTAATTTGCTAAGCTCCAAGCTATTTTCTATAAAGCGACGACTTCAATCAATTTTTGGGAGCTCGTCAATCGACAATCTCTTATATCGCCTATCTTATTCATTGTTCGGTTTTGGCTTAACTATTAATACAAAGAGTTTACATCTTCACTTTTATCTCATTTTACTTATTTCTTGGAATCTTTTTGACCCTAATTTTAACTCTTTCAAACTTAGTCGAAATCCCACGACAACATATACTAAAATACATAACAGCCAAGAGATAAGGTGTCGTTTACTTTGGGCTCTCTCTCTACCTTAGAGAGAGAAATTTTCTCTCTTTCTTGCCCCTTCGTTCTTCAAAGTCCAGATAATTTATGTCTCTCTTATCTCATCAATATCATTCAGAGAGATGGAAATTTGTTTCTGGCTTTTCTCTTTAAGGTCTCACTGTTAATTTTAGTTTCTGTTTTACTCCTTTCGGTCCCTGTTAATCTTGTTTTCTGTGTTTCAATAATTCGGATTGTTAATCCGATCTTTTGGTTCGGCTCTTCGGACCTTTGATCTCCACTCTGATGGGGGTTTATCGCCTTCCTTGATCGAATTTCTCTTGAGTTTCTTCTATGTCCTCTAATTTTCTTGGAGTAATATCTTATTTGCTTCCACTTGCTCTTGAGGAGGAGCACAAAGTGGGTCATGGTCAAGCCAATAAACTCGGCATATTGACCGCAATAAGCTTCCGTGGGTTGGTGGTTCATCGAGAGGCTACAGAGCAGTTTCATTTCTTTATGTGATCGATGGTTTGGTGAATCTTAGTTGGAGCAGAGTTGAAGATCGGCAGACGGAGTTTACAGGAGTTGTTGAGATTGGTGCATTCTCCGGCGTTCTTCCTCGGATGGCTGAGCTTGCATGCCGACGTTTCACAAGCAGCCGCCACGTGGTTTATCTTTTATGTTTGTTGTGGCATGCATGTTGGCCACATGTTTCTTAGTCTGTATTATTATCTACAACTCTCTTGTACCCGTTTGTTTTCAAATCAAAATGATAAAGTTGACAAAAAAAAAAAAAACAGGGATTTTGTTGGACATTTTTATTCATTTAGATCTAAAAAAGAAAGAGAAATAGAAGTTTACGTTTGTTGACGACATTTTAGGGGAATCATGTGTTTGTTGTCTTTGTAGGGAATTGCCGGGTGGTAAAAAGGATATTTTAGGGGAGTGGTGTGTTGTCTTTGCAGGGAATGACCGACTGGTAAAATAAAAAGATATTTTGTTTGCTGAAATACTTTTTTTATTATTATTTTCAGTCACATCATACGGAACACACTTCACCTAAAGAGGTACTTCTTTAGGCTTCTTCACGTATAGAAAAAGATGGGGGGTGACTCCACCACACACTACTTTCTTGAACAAGAAAACGACTTAACCCTTCAATTATTTAATATCACTCAGATCTCAAAGGTGTAAAATCAAAAGAAAATGAAAGCTTTCTCTGTGCTTTCTATTTCTCTGGTGATCGTTTTGTCCACAAGCCACATTGATGCTTTCACGAGAGAAGATTTTCCTGAGGGTTTCCTCTTCGGAGCTGCCACTTCTGCTTATCAGGTTAGACTCTTCTCTTTTTCAAAGAAAAAAAAAAAAAAAAAAAGGTTAGACTCTTCTTCTTCTTCTTCTTCTTCTGTGTTCTTTCGTTTAATTTTCTTAGTCTTAAAATTCGATTATCGGGTAAATAGTGGGAAGGAGCTGTTGCGGAAGATGGAAGGACTCCTAGCGTCTGGGACACTTTTTCCCACTCTCGTAAGCTTTTTTCTTTTCTTTTTTTTTCTTTTTTAATGGTTTTAAGTTTCCATTTTGTGTAGCTTATCATGTTCATAGGTTCTTGTGTGTTTCCATTTCATTAGATTTGGTTTTATTAGGTTCATATATATTGACTTCAAAAAAAATTTGCAGATAACAGAGGAAATGGAGATATAGCATGTGATGGGTATCACAAATACAAGGTTTTCTTTCTCTCTTTATTTAACTTTTGCATTTTTAACTTGTCGAACAAGTTACCCTAAGTCTCTTGCTCTATTATTCTGACTTGTACAGGAAGATGTTAAGCTTATGGCAGAAATGGGCTTAGAAACATTCCGATTCTCCATCTCATGGACAAGGCTTATACCTAGTAAGGCCTCTTTCGGTTTCTTGACTTGCAAGTAAATGATTTTGCATCTCAACTCTTAGACCTCTTTTTCGTCTCTGTGATATCTCAGATGGAAGAGGACCCATTAACCCAAAAGGTTTATGGTTTTACAAGAACCTCATCAAAGAACTACGAACCTATGGTGAGATTCCTTTTCCGCAAACTTAAACCGAAAATATTGAAGCCAATTCATAGCTTCTGATAAAAGTTTTGGCAAAAACTATGAACAGGAATCGAGCCACACGTTACTCTTTACCACTATGATCTTCCGCAGACTCTTGAAGATGAGTACGGAGGATGGATCAACCAAAAAATCATGTAAAGGATGAATAAAGGAAGTCTTATTATGATTTTTATGATATATTGATGATGAAGCAAAAGATTGTTGTTGCAGAGAGGACCTTACTGCTTTCGCAGATGTTTGCTTCAGAGAGTTTGGGGATGATGTGAAGCTATGGACTACAATCAATGAAGCTACAATATTTGCTATTGGTTCATACAGTGAAGGATTTGCGCCGCCGGGACATTGTTCTTCTACCTCATTCATCAATTGCTCTACTGGAAATTCTTCTACTGAACCATACATTGCTGGCCATAACATGTTGTTAGCTCATGCCTCTGCCTCAAAACTGTATAAACTAAAGTACAAGGTATATAAAAAATCTATTTTTCATTCTTAAAACCCTAAAACCGTAACTCTTTCATGAGTTAGTATGATGGTGCAGAGTAAGCAGAGAGGATCTATAGGCTTTAGCATATATGCATTCGGGTTAATTCCTTATTCAAACTCCAAGGACGATGAAATTGCAACTCAGAGAGCTAAAGACTTCCTCTTTGGCTGGTGAGGGAAACATCTTCTTTTTTGTTGTTTTAATAACTTTTGAGGACAAAATTTGATGACTTTAAAACTTGACAATCAAGGATGTTGAAGCCTTTGGTATTTGGGAACTATCCAGATGAAATGAAGAGAATCTTGGGATTGAGGTTACCTCTTTTCTCAGAGGAAGAATCAGAGCAAGTTAAAGGTTCATCTGACTTTGTAGGAATTATTCACTACAATACAGTCTATGTGAAAAATAGTATACCCACACCTTCTCGTCGACAACACTTCTATACAGACATGGGCGCCGAGACCATCTGTAATGTTAGAGTCAGTTTTAGCACTTTCCTAAAAAGGCCTATTCATGAGTTTAGGTCGGCCCAAAATGGAAAGCCGGGAATAAGGCCCAAGGCGGTAAAACTTAAGTTAAACCGAACTGGAGGCGACCGGCTTGCATTAGGGTTAGGATAGTGTTGAAAGAAAGGCGCCGCGCACCAAAGTCGGAAAAAGGGAAATATTCTAGTTAAAGATAAAGGCGATATTCTAGGAAATATTCTGTATTTATCTTATTTTTCCTTTTTCATGTAAACCGACTTGTGACCCTATATAAGGGAACCCAATATTCATTCAATGGACACGCTTTTCTTAATATTTTCGGCTTGAGAGACTTTAGAGCGACTTTTGATCTAAAATCTCTCCGGCGACTTTACAACCAGTCTTTACCGGCTTCCGACTTGGAAACGCCGGCTAAAAACCCTAATTTCCTTCATCTCACCGCGTTCATTAATCCTTCTTTTAGAATCCCTAACTCACAAACCCTAAAACTCTTTCTATTCTCGGATAGAACGGGTTGAGATCTTACAATTGGCGCCGACTGTGGGGATTTCTAAGAGAAATTTCTGAAACGAGATGTCGGGAAACGGTAACGAAACAGATTCGGAAAACCCTAAGGTCGACCTAAGCGACCATGAGGGAAGTGATTACAACCAAAGTGATCACGAAGATGAGGCTGCCAAAGGCGGCAAGCAGCCGCGAAACACCGCCAAGAACAAAGCTCGGGATGACGGCAAACATGCCCCGTCACTCAGCGAAACAGAAGCCCAGATCGAGCAAGATAAGACCTTAGCCACTCTAATGGCCAAGATCGAGTCACAGAACGACTTGATCAAGACGTTTTCAAAGAAAGTCGACCTACTGCAGACAGAGCAAGCAAAGATCCTTTCAGGACAACGGTCGAGAAAACCCAGGAAAGAGGTGCCTTCAAAGGTGAAAGACAAAGTCGCTAGACGACTGGTCTATAGCACATCTGAGGAAAGCCACCATGAACAGAGCCATAGCAGCGAATCCAGGAGTAACCCACGTAAGGAAAGCGACAAGGATACTCGCGAGCGGAGCTCACATCGGAGGGAAGGTTCTGAAAGATCCAAACGGAGCGAAAGTCAGAGACGTAACAACCAAAGTGATGAGAGGTATTCACCCGACAGAGAGGAACATACCAGTCACCGGACACGGGACGTGCACCACAGACGAAATTCGCGACGTGAGGATGGCTCGCACCGAGACAACCATCGCCGTGAGCGAGGTATGTCATACGAGAAAACTCACGGAGCATCTATTCGCCGAGCAAGTCGCAACCATGTTGAAAAACAACTGATTGAGCTAAAAGACACCCTTAAAGAATTAAAAGGGGAGGTCCATGGCGTGAAGGGATCCGCACCCGAGATAGATCGAATAATCGAGGAAACTCGTAGGACTCCCTTTACCTCGCGCATCACAAACACGTATATCAGGCAAAGAGAAAAGCTCAGACTACCGATGTACGACGGCACAAAAGATCCAGCGACCCATCTCACAACATTCAAAATCATGGCGGCAAAGGCGCGGTTCTCGTCGAATGAGGAGCGTGACATCGGCTTCTGCCAACTGTTCACCGAAACCCTGGAAGGAGACGCGCTGAACTGGTTCTCCCGACTTCCCTCCAAATCGATTGACAGCTTCTCGGATCTCACATGGGCATTCGTAAGGCATCACTTTGCCTACATTCGCAAAGATACTTCACTAAGCGCGTTGATATCAATGACGCAAGAGAAGAAGGAAACTTTGAAAGATTTCGTAGAGAGGTTCAGGGCGGTGATGACGCGAGCTGAGGCACCGGATAAATTCACTATCGCAGCCCTGACAAACGCCGTCTGGCATGAGTCGCCATTTTACCAAGATTTAGTCGTCAACCCGCCACTAACCATCGAAGACGCACTCCATCGAGCAAACAAGTTCGTGGAATTGGAGGAGAAGAAAGTCGCACTGGCAAAGAGGTTTGGTTCTGGTAAACAAACAGATAGGAAGGAAGAAAGAGAACCCAGACAGCACTACGACAGCAAAAACGCCAAAACAATGGTTGTAGACGGTACCGACAAGTCCCGGTCATCAAAACCGTGGAATAAGAGAGGTAAAGAGACAAAGAAGGCACAGCAGACAGCTTCCACCACGGGAGACAAGTACTGTGAATACCATCAAGCTACGTCGCACGACACAGCTGAATGTCGGAACCTCAGAAACGCACTCTACTCCCGACTTTCGAATGAGGAAATCAAGGCGGCCATCGAGAGGTTGAAGAAGGAAGAGTCGGAAAAGAAGGAAGACAAAGCTGACGAGCAGGCTCCCAAGCAAGATAAGCCGCCACGGCGTATCAAAAGCATAGCTTTGAAACGTAACCGTGAAGAAGAAGAGGACGAAGAAGAAACCCCCAAGACCATCCGAAGAATCAACATGATCATGGGTGGTCTAATTTCCGTAAATGATTCGGTCCGGTCAATCAAGGTCTATGAACGCCTAGCATTGGCCGCGCAAAAGGCGCCTCAACCAATCCTATCAGACGATCCGCCCGTCATCTTTACCGACCAGGACCTCTATGGAACTCACTACCCTCATAACGACCCACGGTGGTTGAGCTTCTGATCGGAAGTTGCCAAGTATCTCGAATACTGGTGGACACCGGGAGTTCGATAGACTTAATTTTCCTAGATACACTCAAGAAGATGGACATTAAGGAGGAGGATATCAAGCAAAAGGCCAAGCCGCTCACCGGGTTCACAAGTGAGACGACGTACACGATTGGAACGATCAAGTTGCCTGTCTTCGCAGGAGGAGTTAACAGATTGGTGAGGTTTCACGTCATTGACAAGCCAACCATCTATAACGTGATCCTTGGAACTCCATGGCTATATAGCATGAAGGCGGTATCCTCGACGTACCATCAATGTCTGAAATTCCCGACACCCAAAGGAATTCAGACAGTCAAAGGATGCCAGAGCGCAAGTCGGTCGTGTTTCGCGAGAGAACATAAGATCAGGGTGCCTTCCTGCATGATCAACACAGAACACGGAAGAAAAGGACCGGAGAAAGAACTAATCCAGCAAGTCATCATTGACGAATCAGATGCAAGCAAGTGTGTGGGCATTGGCGCAGGATTACCGGACGACATCAAAGAGGAACTAATCACCTTCCTACAGCAAAACGTTACAACGTTTGCGTGGACAATGAAGGATATGAAGGGTATCAACCCAACCATTACAACTCACGAGTTGAATGTCGATCCGACCTACAAGCCAGTCAAGCAAAAGAGGCGAAAACTCGGCCCAGAAAGAGCTAAAGCAGTCAACGATGAAGTAGAGAAACTACTCGAAGCCGGTTCAATCCAAGAAGTCAAATATCCAGACTGGCTGGCCAATCCAGTGGTCGTAAAGAAGAAAAATGGGAAGTGGAGAGTGTGTGTCGACTTCACGGACCTCAACAAAGCTTGCCCCAAGGATAGTTTCCCGCTGCCGCACATCGACCGACTTGTTGAGGCGACGGCCGGGAACGAACTGCTATCGTTCATGGATGCGTTCTCAGGATATAACCAAATCCTCATGAACCCAGACGACAGAGAAAAGACGGCCTTCATCACTGAACGAGGCACGTATTGCTACAAAGTCATGCCTTTCGGCCTCAAAAACGCCGGCGCCACCTACCAGCGGCTGGTAAACCGGATGTTTGCAGGGCAACTTGGCGCAACAATGGAAGTTTATATCGACGACATGCTAGTCAAATCCCTGATTGCCTCTCAGCATGTCGGTCATTTAAAGGAATGTTTTAACATCCTTAACCGATACGGCATGAAACTTAATCCAACTAAGTGTACATTTGGGGTGACATCGGGAGAATTCCTAGGATACGTGGTAACTCAGAGAGGAATAGAAGCTAATCCAAAGCAGATCACAGCCATTATCGACTTACCATCTCCCAAGAACACCCGAGAGGTACAACGCCTCACTGGCCGCATAGCCGCCTTGAACAGATTCATATCCCGGTCAACGGATAAATGTCTGCCTTTCTACGAGCTCCTACGAGGGAATAAAAGATTCGTGTGGGATGAGAAGTGTCAAGAAGCCTTCATTCAACTCAAGGACTACTTGTCGAATCCACCGATACTGTCTAAACCCGAGAATGGTGAGACATTGTTGCTTTACATAGCCGTTTCAACGACAGCAGTGAGCGGCGTGCTAGTTCGGGAAGATCGAGGAGAACAGAAGCCGATCTTCTACGTCAGCAAAACGATGAACGGAGCCGAAACTAGGTACCCTGCAATGGAAAAACTAGCTTTCGCAGTCGTCACCTCGGCACGAAAGCTACGACCGTATTTCCAATCACATCCGATTGCCGTATTGAGCAGCCAACCTCTTCGAACAGTCCTTCATAGCCCGGGGCAGTCCGGTCGTCTAGCCAAGTGGGCAATAGAGTTAAGCGAGTACGACATCGAGTACAGGAACAGGACAACCGCCAAGTCGCAGGTAATAGCTGATTTCCTTGTCGAATTATCACCTGAATTGGATGTCGGTACCGAGACAGAAGACAAAAATTGGAAACTGTTCGTGGACGGGGCTTCATCTAAAAAAGGAGCCGGGATAGGGATACGTCTCATATCACCAACCGGCGAGGTATTAGAACAGTCATTCAAACTAGGTTTCACGGCTTCTAACAACACAGCCGAGTACGAAGCTTTGTTAGCCGGTCTCAGACTAGCCAGAGAAATCGGAGTACGACATCTCTTGGCCCACTGTGATTCCATGCTTGTAGCCAACCAGATCAACGGCGACTACGAAGCTAAAAATGAACGAATGGAGGCTTATCGAAAGACGGCGTTGGAACTCACCAGTTCTTTCGAATTTTTCGACATTGTCCAGATACCAAGAAAGGAGAATGCCCCGGCAGATGCACTTGCATCGCTGGCATCTAATCCCAATCTCTGTCGACAGATCCCGGTAGAGACGATCCACGAGCCAAGCATCCCGCCCCCCGAAAGCACTCAGGAAGAAAATGAAGAAATAATCCTGAGTGATAAAAACGACATGTGCTACAATATTCAAGCAAAGGGCGTAGACCTCATCGCTGTTCTAACCGACGACAACAAAGACTGGCGACTTCCGATAAGAGCATACCTGACGGAAGGGAAGCTCCCAGAAGATAAATGGGAAGCACGACGACTTAAAGTCAGAAGCGCGCGGTACACTATACATGAAGGTATCCTCTACAAATACTCAGCTAGCAAGATCCTCCTCAGATGCATAAATGGAGACGAAGTAAGTCGGGTTCTCGAAGAAACGCACTCTGGAGCATGCGGAAACCACTCCGGAGGCAGATCTCTCGCCCTCAAAATCAAGTTGAATGGTCACTATTGGCCGACTATGATAACCGACTGCGAGACCTATTCTAACAAGTGTGAAAAGTGTCAGCGACATGCGCCATTCATACATCGACCTACAGAGCTGCTCACAACGTCAACTGCGGCTTACCCATTCATGAGATGGGCAATGGATATCGTTGGACCATTACCGTTATCCAATCAAAGACGTTTTCTGCTCATTATGACCGACTACTTCACAAAGTGGGTAGAGGCCAAGGCTTACGTCGCCATCCACGATGTCGAAGTTCAAAATTTCGTCTGGAAATATATAATATGTCGTTTTGGGCTACCTTATGAGATCGTCACAGATAACGGCTCACAGTTCATCTCGAAAGTATTCGAAGGATTCTGTAAGAAGTGGGATATACGCCTTAGCAAGTCGACACCAAGGTATCCTCAGGGGAATGGCCAAGCCGAAGCCACAAATAAAACCATCATTGCCGGCATCAAAAAACGCCTCGAAAACAAAAAAGGAGTTTGGGCAGATGAGTTAGACGGAGTCCTCTGGTCGCATAGAACGACACCCCGCAGTGCAACAGGAGCCACCCCATTTTCCTTAGCCTTTGGCGTGGAAGCAATGGTACCGGCAGAGGCTAACATTTACACTCTCCGCCGCTCTCTCATGCCGCACCATACCGAAATCAATGAAAAAATGCTAATCCAGGCTCTCGACACCTTAGAGGAAGAACGGGATCGAGCCCTACTCAGGATTCAGAACTACCAACAGCTCGCAGCTCGGTACTACAACCAGAAAGTCAAGGAACGCCATTTTCAAGTCGGTGACTTCGTCCTCCGTAAAGTGTACGAAAACACCAAGGAGTGGAGAGCAGGAAAACTTGGGGCAAAATGGGAAGGACCCTACAAAGTCACCAAAGTCGTCAAACCAGGAGTCTACGAGCTTGAATCCATGAAAGGCAAAGCTTTACCGCGATCCTGGAACTCGGCGAGTCTGAAGGAATACTTCTAAAAACGGCAAGACGCCAAAAAAAAAAAAAAAAAAAAAAAAAAAAAAAAAAAAAATGTGTATCATGAACTACGAGTGACTTGATTCTTCCTCGGAAGATACGTAGGCAGCCTTTACCGGCACAGTCACAAATCTAATAAAATCTTCATTTCGTCAGATAAAATTACCGTCTTAAAAGTCAGCAAGGCCAAAAGCAGGTAAGTCTTTTCAATAGAATATTCAATATTTTTTAAGCACTGCAGAAAGACGAGCAATGACTCTTAATAAGACGAGCAATGACTCGCAGAAAGACGGCGTTGACTCGCAGAAAGACGAGCAACGACTCGCAGAAAGACGAGCAACGACTCGCAGAAAGACGAGCAACGACTCGCAGAAAGACGAGCAACGACTCGCAGAAAAACGAGCAATGACTCGCAGAAAGACGAACTCCTTAGTTCGCAAAAGCCGAGTCCAAGTAACTCGCAGAAAGCCGAGCAAAAAACTCGCACTAGCATCATGCCTCCTGGCCAGGGGCGTGGTCTTCTTTGCGCATGAGGTGCACATCATGGCAAGGACAAGCCGGGATCCGTCCCGCAAATTCTTCGTGGTAGGGGATAACAAATAAGTCGGGCATAAAAGACTCGCACATTCTCCCGCCCTTAGAACTAAGCCGAGCAAAGCCTCGCAAACCGTCTTATAGCAAGGAGTCGCTAGATTGATTAAGTTCTTAAATTAAAGAGAAAACGACAGTTCAACACGAGATTAGTACGATTATTCAAAAGTCGCTATGATCGTTTGAATTTGAGACTTAATACAAGATTAGTCCGGCTACTTGAGTACGACTTAATACTAAATTGATTTGAGTTTAATGGTGAAAGCGCCTTGATCTAAAAAGCGCAAAACCGACAAACTTGATCGATACTTGGTTAAAAATTAAGTCGGAAAGTAGATATGCTTGGCATAAGACCTGAACCGCCATTAAGTTTGTAAATTAAAGCTCAAAAATCAAAAGCTTATAAACTTAAAAGGCAAAAGGTCCACAAAAGAGAAATATTATTGCAAAATACAACAGAGGATTTAATTAAGACACGACCGACGACTTTCCTCCATCCTGCGCCTCAGGAGCACTCTCTATAGTCGCAACCTCCGAGCGAACAGATTGAATGAGACCAACAGGAATCGCTTCTGGAATTATCCCATGATTGGTCCCAAATTGGTCAACTTGGCCTGGAACGGGAGGAGGAGAGTCACGGAAGCGGTTGATAAGAGGATGATGCACGGGGGAAAGGACGAATGTGAGTTCTTCTTTGGTCACCACCTCTATCTCGTCAAGTTTAGCATTCACTGCAACCTCGTCAGCAGCAACTTGATCCAGAAGAGTTTGTGGAAACGACATCCCCTCATCACTAAGCTTTACCAAGCAATTCCTCAAACCGGAAACTTGGGCTTGCTCGACTTGAAGGGCAACGGCGACATCCTGATCCTTCACATAACGTTGAAAAAGATCAAAATGCGTCTGCGCCTTCGCCCTAACCGCGGCCTCAACTCTTTCCCGCTCGCTCCGTACCATGTCAGAATAAAACTTCTGTTGGCCCTCTATCTTCTTCTGAAATTTAAGAAGATCGGCCTCCGACTTCTTTAAAGCAAGGGCCGACTCTTCTTCAACTCTACGAAGCTTATCTTTAAGCGCCGCGTTATCCGCCACTAAGGCCTTCTTTTCCTCTTTAGCCTTTTTGAGCAGCTCGTCCCGCTTGGTTACCGCGTCAGCCATCTTCTTGGCACTCCAAGAGCTCTCCAAGGCCACGCGATTCGACGCGGCAATCATCTGGAAACAAAACTCTTAGTTAAAAAGAGAGAAGAAAAGGCATGGTTCAGTAATTGAGGCTTACGGTTGCTTCAGCATGCTTTAGCTTGAGAATAGCGTCTGAGTGAGGAAGCTCCTGAAGGATCGGCCAATCTCTTTCATTCCCTCGGACGCAGGTCAGCATGTCGAAACACGCCCGTGGGTTGTCAATAAACGGAACCTCGCTCTCATACTGATAAGCGAAGTTGTGGATCGATGGGCGAGAATCCCCTTCCTTTATAGGAGCACGGGGACGCACGTGAACTATCTCTTTATGAGAAGTAAACGGTTTCATATTACCATATGCGTCAATAATGTCCCCGGTTTCTTGGTAGAAGCGTTGCCACGGATCAAGGTTCTTCTCGGGATCAGTGGTGGCCGCCTCGTCAGAGCTAGCGACTTTACCAATCACAGCGGCTTTACCGGCTACAGCGGCCTTCTTGGCCGACTTCTCCTGGTCCGCCCTGCCTTCCGCTGACCGCTTCCTAGACGGGACTTTAGGCGGGAGTTTGGGAAGCGAGGCTGCGGCTTCAGATTGGGCAATCGTCACGGACTGAGGAACAGTCGGCCTACTTCCCGCATCAGCTAACTGCTCCCCGCCTCGCGCTGACACAGAGACGTCCTTCTCCTTTAACGGCTTCGAAGGGGACGAAGATTTGGACGAGATCTTCTTTGAGTAGTCAACCGATTCGATTCTTTGCACCTTACCCATCCTTTTCGGTTTCACGAGTTGATCTGGTGTAACTTTCGCCTTAGTATCCCACTTCACTGCAACAAAAAAGAGGGGGAAAGGAAAGAAATCAAAAATCATAAGGCTAGGAAAATGCGCCTATCATAAGAAGAAGCAACGAACCTTCGGAAATCCACGAGAGAGACTTGCTAATACGGACGCGAGTAAGGTCCTTCCACTTGCGTAAGCCGAGAGCCTGAATTTGTTCGAGGATTGGAAAGTAGTTGTCGGGGTACGGCTTCAAGAACGGATGATCCACTGCAAAGACAAAAAGGAATTAAGTAAATTATTATGCTCGGGAAATAGAAAAATTGGTACGACATCTACCATAATCAGTATTCCAAGACGTCCTGATAAGCTCCCTATGCTCGTCAGGAACAACCAAAGAAGACAATTCGACAAAGAAGTAGGATCGTTGCCAGTTGTTTATCTTATTGGGTGCGTCTGTCAAGATACGGTTGCCGCTTTTAAATTTAACCGCGAAACATCCCGGGCTAGTAGCCTTCATACGGTTAATCGACGTCATCTCTTCAAAGATCTGTGCCGTTATGGTAATACCGGCTTCGGCTCCTAACACTAGAAGACCGACCATATGGCGAACTGCAACGGCAGAGAGTTGAGAGATAGCAATTTCACGACGGTGGCAGTACGAGATCAGTAGATCAGGTAGCGGAAACCAGCAACGGCAACCACCCGTGTCGGTATTAATAAAATACGACTCGTAAAGGGTCATATATCCCGGCGGAGGATTCCAGGGGCGGTCAAGTGGAAAGGGAATGATAATCCTGATCTTCGGATCCGCCACACAGTCTTGGAGCATAGACTTGATCGAGGTAGCATTGGACTTAGTCTGGACGACGTTACCAAACATGTCGCTGGGATCAGCCGACAACGAAGAAGGAACATCATCCTCGGGACCTTCCTGACACACATCAATACCGTCTTCATTGTCAGAGTCTCGTAGCCGAGGTATGATCAAATCTCCTCGACCGGAACTCTCGGCAGCATCAGTCTGACGGCATATCTCGCGACGACGACGGAGCTCTTCAATTGCGAAATGAGCCGGATGATTCCTCAAGTCGGACGAAGTGTCCGAAGATGAGAGAGTAGGGGCGATGGACTTGCGACTTGGAGAGTCGTCCGCAGAAGAAACGGAAACAACTTCTTTGTCTTTACTCATTGAACAACGGATCAAAGACATGACTAGTGAAGAACAAGCGAAGAACACAGGGAAGAACAAAGGTTCGATCTAAAAAGCTATAGAACCTAGAACGGAGCAGCGGCGGAGCGATAATCGGAAAAATAAATATCGAGAGAGAGAGGATTACCTTCCAAACTTCTTCTCTTGAGCAAAATGAAGAGTGTGAAGCGAGAAAGCGCTACTTATAATAAAAATGACGGCGCTAAACTCGAGGCACACTACTACCAAGGCGACGATTCGTGTTTCAAACCTAACCGGTGATTAAACCAAAAAATCAATCTCGGTTTAGCCAAACCGACCAACGGATTCGGATCGGTCTGTAATAGGACAGGATGGAGCAGCCCAAAGAAAGTATGGGCCTCAAAGGACCTGAGGTTAGCGGGACAATAAACCATGGGCCTACAAAAAATCATCTCTTAAACCAAGTTAACTTCCCGTAATGCCGACTTAAAGTCGCCACACTGGGGGGGGGGCTTATTGTTAGAGTCAGTTTTAGCACTTTCCTAAAAAGGCCTATTCATGAGTTTAGGTCGGCCCAAAATGGAAAGCCGGGAATAAGGCCCAAGGCGGTAAAACTTAAGTTAAACCGAACTGGAGGCGACCGGCTTGCATTAGGGTTAGGATAGTGTTGAAAGAAAGGCGCCGCGCACCAAAGTCGGAAAAAGGGAAATATTCTAGTTAAAGATAAAGGCGATATTCTAGGAAATATTCTGTATTTATCTTATTTTTCCTTTTTCATGTAAACCGACTTGTGACCCTATATAAGGGAACCCAATATTCATTCAATGGACACGCTTTTCTTAATATTTTCGGCTTGAGAGACTTTAGAGCGACTTTTGATCTAAAATCTCTCCGGCGACTTTACAACCAGTCTTTACCGGCTTCCGACTTGGAAACGCCGGCTAAAAACCCTAATTTCCTTCATCTCACCGCGTTCATTAATCCTTCTTTTAGAATCCCTAACTCACAAACCCTAAAACTCTTTCTATTCTCGGATAGAACGGGTTGAGATCTTACATGTAAGATCACTTTACTTAATCTAAAAGTCTTCTCAACTCATTTATCTGATAATTCTTTTTCTTTTGGACAGTCATGGGGAATTCTTCACTCTTCGAGGTAATAAAACCTGCAACAACGCTATGCAGCTCTGGTTTACTTGTTTTTCTGGCTAGATTTCTGCACTTTTTCATCTCTCAATTCAGGCTCAAATGAAGCTACACCCAATGTAAAGAGACTTGGTTTTTTTTGAATTAATTTAACATATATTCAAAAAAAAAAAAAAAAAAAAAACCTGCAACAACAAAAAAAACTATTGATACATTTCCTTAATTTGATTTGTCTTTTTTTTTGAAGTGGGATGCTACTCCATGGGGTCTTGAAAGTGTCTTGGAGTATCTGAAAGAGAGCTATAACAATCCTCCAATCTACATTCTTGAAAATGGTCCACTTCATTTTCTTCTCTCTTTTTTTTTCCTTTTTTGCTTCTTGAAAGCAGGACCGTTCGTTCTTAAGATTCTTCAAATTGCGTCACAAAAAAAAAAAAAAAAACAGGCCACTCGATGAAAAGTGGTTCGACGCTACAAGAGACACCAAGAATTGAATACATTCAAGCTTATATTGGTGCTGTGCTCAACGCCATCAAGTAAGATTCTCCTTCACTTTTTAATCTTAATATATTATAACTGGTTGGTTTTAAATGGGTATGACGTTAAGTGCATTTGGTCTATCCCGGTTCAGTTCCGGTTTTACGGTTGGTTTTAGTGTACTCTCTGATTTTGATTCGATTGATTAGGAATGGATCGGACACGAGAGGATACTTTGTATGGTCGATGATTGATTTGTACGAGTTGTTGAGTGGTTACAAGTATAGCTACGGGATGTACTACGTGAATTTCAGCGATCCTGATCTCAAGAGGTCACCAAAGCTCTCTGCTTCTTGGTATTCTGGTTTTCTCAATGGCACCGTTGATGTTGATCCTCAAGCTATTACTCGGTTACAGAGAAACTTCTCTGGTTCCTCGTCATTTTAATCTCCTTGTATATATAACTAAGGATTCTGGTTCTGTTCTGATCCTATAGACCATGTAAAGAATAAATTGGGTGGAAATATACTATTAGTCCCATTACTGGAATGGTGCCATGCATAAGAACTTTAAATTTGATATGTTACAACAAAATGTTACTCGTGTTAACTATGTTTGACGGTATACCAAAATATATTTACTGTGTTAAGCATATACTAATCTTCCATTCAATACTTGCACCCACTTTTCAACTTTTGACTTTATCTTTTTTTTTTCTTTAAAACACTATAAACTTTACTGTTTCACAGAACATATACAATGATCCGATACAAAAACAACAACAAAATCTGGCTATCAAACATCGATTCGGAGCCAAAGTCCAAATTAAGAAAATTAAGGAAGAATAAACCAAAAACCATAAACATAAAAAAATTGTTAGCTAGTACCTCACAACAACTAAACCCGCAGAAGCCAAAGCAAAATCCCATAAGCACCACACCGAAGAAATAGTGATCACCCAGAGAGAGAAAGAAACGAAACATCCAAAATCGATGACTTATTGAGGCTGATTCACCGGACATTCATTATATTGTCCCACCACGTTATGAACCACAAGTAGGATCGTATGCAATGCATGCCATCCTAGGAAGACGAAGGGAAAAAAACATTATACCATTTGACAACTGATGACGATATGCAAGAGAACCAAGGCCCCAATTTCTTGGGAATTAGCCCGCATGAACTATGCAGATACAACCAAAATCAAGAAAAAGCACTCACTCAAACACATAGAAAAACCACTATCTGAAGCAGAGGAGGAGAAGAACTCCACAATAACCCACATGAAGGAAGACAAACTGCCAGACTAACAAGAACTGCAAGAGACGAAGCCATCAAACCGTATCTGACGAGATAAAGATCTAACAAAAACTGCCTTATAGCCGAAGTTCACTGGAACTAGCTAACTAAACCAAACACCCATGCTCTTTTGGCCCGTGGGCCAACCCCTCATTCGACGGCCGGTGCATTAGTCTGGGAGGCTTGAAAGATTTGTTTACTGATCTTGCAATCACCATATATATTTTCCGTGTTTGGTCCTCACTCGCACGATACCGCAAATCATTTTCCGGTAGGTCAAACATCCTTCAACTTCTCCAACTCAATCATGTTTAACTCTGAAGTTCTCTCTGAACAAGTGACCAAAAAAAATAAGTGCACTTTGGTGACATAGGTATCCAAATCAGTTTTATTAAGCCTCTCTGCATATACCACAAACCGGGATATTAAAATCACCTCTCTCACAGAAAGCAACACCCTCAGTGTACACCAGGATTATTATCTTTGATGGTGTACTCCAAAAAGGTTTCGGATTCGGCTCAAACACCACTTAAACGTCCCGACCAACCACCGTCTATTGGCCCCACGCACGCTCGCTCGTCACATTGGCCCACCCTTGTTCGACAATCGGTTTGTTAGACACGGAGGCTCGATAGAATTGTTAATGTCCCTCAAATACCACACGATCTTTCTCTGTGCTTTAGCCTCACTCGCATGATACCGTGAATCATTTTCCGGTAGGTCACCCATCATTCAACTACTCCAACTCAAGCATGCTTAACAATGAAGTTCTCTCTGAACAAGTGACCGAAAATATAAGTGAACTTTGGTGACATAGGTATCCAAATCAATTCTTTTAAGTCTCTCCGCATATACCACAAACTATGATGTTACAATAACTAACCTAAATCGAAAAGCTAACCAAGAAGATACAAACCAACCGACATCGAAGGAGAAGCGAAAGAGGCTAGCTCGACAATTAGCCTGACCAATAACAAATGACACCTCCACACCGGCAACATCACCCTGTTGCAACGGCAACAAGGCTACATAACCTCACATAGTTGAAACTTGCTCCGCCACTCCAAGCACCAGCCGAGGACCAGCGGCCAAATGCGACCAAAGCAGATTCTGACACACCAACAACACATGCCACCAAATCCACAACCGGAGGCAAACAAATCACCACAAACGGCAGACGACGACAAGAGAAAGATTAGCAAATCTCATAAATGCCACAACTCCGGTGAAAAAAATAAATGACACAAGAGAAACAACGGGCCTCATCTGGCGACGACGAGGGCAAACCCATTAGTTTATCTTCTAAATTCAATAATATAATTCAATAAATTACATGTTTTGATATATATATATATATATATATATATATATATATATATATATATTAACATTAAAATCACAATTACAAGAAAAATATAAAAATCGAGTACATTTATACCAAGGAAACATAAAAGCTAATTTTACTGAATAGTTTATTAGTAAAATTATTTGTCCGAAGGAGTAATTGAAATTTTGACTTTTGTCATAGATATTTTTTACTGTATTTGTTGGGAACAGACCACTCTTTGTTGTATAGTAATATTACCTAATTCAAGAGGCAACCATAACAAACAATTAAAAAAAAATCTGGAAACAAAACTTTCCCTATGTAACATTTATGTTATTAGCATATTTTCATTACAATGAAATTAGCACACACTAAAAAGAAATAACAAATTATTTGTTCTCGGGCACAAAAACCTAAGTGCACTGTCGTCGGTTGTTTCGTTTTGTCTCTGTCTCCCCAGTTGCGGGTGCTTCTCCGACCAGTGTTTGCAATTGTGGTCGGTTTCGTCAACGGTTTAAGCTTCGGCCTTTCTCCATTCAGTTTGGATGTTGTCTCTTGTTCTTTTTCGTGTCGGTTGGTGTAAGGTTTCGGTTTAGAGATTTGTCCATTGGTTTAGTTTGGTTTGTTGTTGGTCTAGCATGGTTTCTTGGTGTTAGAAATTTGTTGATGGGTAGGAGTTTGGTTTCTCTCTCATTCTCGTGGTAGGTCATGCTTCTTCGCTGAGTCGGATTGTACCTGGTTAGCTTTGTTTCACTATAAGAAAATATTTGAAAACCGACGGCCTAAATCGTCGGTAAACCGTCGGTAATGGCCGTTTCCGATGGATTACCGGCCCGTAAAAGCCGTCGGTTCCATGTTGTCGGAAATATGTATCCGTCGGTTTATCGATGACTAAACCGACGGTTTTCCGAAGGTATATAACCGAAGATAAACTGACAGCTCTTTACCGACGGTTTTCCGACGACTGCTAACCGACGGTTTTCTGACGGCTGCTAACCGACGGTTTACCGACAGTAACTAACCGACGGTGCTCCGACAGTATTTAACCGATGGTGTTCCGACAGATATTAACTGATGGTTTACCGACAGCTGTTAACCGACGGATTATCGAGGGATGATAACCGACGATTTTAAAAACAAAATTATTAAAATAATATTTATTTGAAATCTATATAATTTAAATAATTGAAAATAATTTATTTAATATTAAAATAAATAATATATTTGATACGAAATTTTATTATTAAATTTATGAAAAATATTTACAAAATTAAAATTACATAAGACCGGATCCACATCGGGTCCTAGTCTCTCCCCCATTCCCTCTATAGAGACCGCACATGTACCCGTCCCCGTTCCCTATGCTTCTGATCCTCCTGGAATAACGCCGCCGCACTTGATGTAGTTCATAATTTGATCTTGCATCTCCTTCATCTTCTTTCATTTTCCGCCTTTTACGCCTGCATCTGAGCTTCAATATGTGCCTTTCCTCTCGCATCCGAGTTTCAAAACTCGCCTTCAGAGCTTCAGTTTCCGCTTCTTTCTCTCGCAAGGCTTCGGTGAAGGCGTCGTTCTCTGGACGGAAGCGGGAATGCGGAGTCGAAACTCCCTCCCCAAAGTTTCCTAAACCGAAAACACGGCCTTTCATGCGCTGCGTTTCCTGTAAAGTTACTAAAAATATTAATTACAAATCAAGTTATTAAGAGTTATGTAGAATTTTAGTAAACACACAAACTTACTTCGAGAAAAACTTTGTTGATATCTTCTGACGGTAACTCCTCTGTTGCGCCGACTTCCTTGGACTGCTGGGTTTGTGAAGGATTATGTTGGTTCATAGGTTTAATTATCAGATTACAACCTATCACATAATCATCTAGGATCTAGGTGATTTGCAGTTGAATCATAAACCAGATCAGAATCATTACCTTGTAATTAGCGCAACGGATTGGTAATGAAGAGATCACTGAGAGCTGATAGAAACCGGCTCCTCCTAGGTATTTGTTGGGAATGTCCTGAAATCTACCGTACTATCTCTAGAAAGTATGATAAGTGTCGAGATCAGACATAAGTCATAAATACTGGGTGATCATGATGGCTTGCTAGAGTCCGCTCATGATCTATAAGTTTAGGACTTATTACCAGTATTGTATGATCCCGAAGGGTCGCACACCATAGCTAACGGGAAAGTTAAATGGAATTAATACGGTAAGATGCAATGGCATTTACTGTATTGGATCAGAGAATTGGGCCAGACAAAATGTAGGCTTTTGTCTAATTTGTGTCTTGGGCCCAAAAGATTAATGAGCCATTAGTCTAATGACTTGTGCCCATTAATGAGATATAAGAGATTAAGAAAAACCCTAAGGATTTTTTCTTCCAGCGATTTTTTCTTTTCTGGCCGCGCCCTCTCTCTCTAAAATCTCTCTCTGATTCTTCCATCTCTTTGGTCTAGCAGCCATCCCGGCTTGTAAGAGTGTGGATACCGAAGGAGGAGCAGGTTGTTCATCTGTTCTAACTGATCTTGTCATCACCAATCACTCCGCTGCAAAAAGGTAAAGATCAGGTTGGTTTATGATTCATTTGACAAGAACCTAGATCTGTTTAAGGATTTGTGTTAGGTTGTATTTTGGGAATTGAACCTTGGAAACACCCATAATCCTTCAGTGGTATCAGAGCTTAGGTTTTAGGTTTCTTGTGAAATTGGATCATATGAAATTGATTAAAGTTATAATCATGAGATCATGATTAAGGAATCATTGCGATCGTTTTGTCTTATATGATCATCACGTGTTGTTACTGTGTTAAAGCATTGTTGATAATTGAATGGATCATGCGCCGAATGTTATTGTTAACAATTTTAAAACCCTAATCGCTTTGTTGCTGAGATAATCAATCGCTTGTGTTAAAGCGACACTCGATCGCGTGTGTTGACCGAGAACGATCGATCCGATCGTGAGGCCGGCTGGATCGTGTGCGATGCTGTGTTGATTAATTAATGGCTTCGTGATTGTGTGTCACGATTTTTTGTGTTGTGTGTGTGTTTTTCACAATTAATTATCGAAGGTTGTTATGATCGCATGATAATTTGAATTGTTAGGGTTTGTTTTTTGTTGTGTTAATTAATTGGATCATGTGATATGATCACATGATCGTAACATTATATATATTATATATATTATATATTGGAATATATGATATATAATGGTATATTATATAAATCATTAATTATTTAATTAATGTATGGTTAAGGCGTTAACCCAAATCGCGGTTTGCTGGAAATAATTTTATTTCTGGTTAAACCGGATTTAAATTCATAAAATTGAATTTTAACCTAAACCGAAGGCTGGTCTAAGTTTGATTTGGTTGGACCAAATAATTTAGAGCTGGTCTGGTTTAGAAAATAACCGATGGTTTTGATAGTTAATTTGGTCTTGGACCAGAATTAATAAACCGGATCGGTTATGTCAAATTATTGGGCCAGCTGGAATTCTATGGTCTCGGGCCAAGAATTGGGCCTATAATTTGTGACCCAACCCAAAATATTTATAAAATATTAAATTAGAAATTTCTATTTTTAGTAAGTTACTAAATTTAGAAAGTTTCTAAAATAAGAAAGTTTCCAAAAATAGTAATCTTCTATTTTTGGAAATAAAACTTAAAAATCCTCAATAACAATATCAAGCTTGGATGTCTTTCCAATCTTGTCAGCTACTTAACGCTTATTTGATTACAGACATGGCTTACAGTGTGAGGTGTCTGTTTTCGCGTAAGTAAAGTAGTATATAGTCACTAATTTCATTGGGAGTCCCAGATTTTAGTGATTATTTGGCTGTAAGAGATTGGTTTCCTTGACTGGGCCATCGGGAGTCCCGGGCCTTGAGACATCTGGTGAATTTGGGCCTCGGGTCCAATTCACAACCGAGAGTTATTGGTTATAACTAGCTGTGTGTATGCTTACCAAGTAAAGCTAATTCCGGGTGACGGCCAGTGGCCCACTTTGGATTTAGCTGAACATGAGTCTCGGAATCATTGCATTCTTATGAGGTTAAACAAAGAAATTTTGAATGCAATGCGAGTTTTCTTATAAGTTATTAAGATTACTCTTTTATGAACTAAATAACTAAAACTCGTTTTATCTCTAAATTTCAGCTATGACGAGCACAAACAATCAAAACACTTTCTCGATCCGGTATGTCCTTGAGATGGACAAACTGAACGGATCAAATTTCTTGACTTGGTCGCGGAATCTGAGAATAGTTCTCAGGCATGAGAGAAAGGACTATGTCCTTGAGAAAGCTCTCCCCGAGAGGATCGGATCCAAAGCCAGTCATGCAGTATATAATGCTTGGAATAAGCATTATAATGATGCGGTAGATGTGCGTGGTCTGATATTGGCTACCATGGACTCAGATTTGCGGAAGCAATATGAGAACATGGAGTCGCCAATAGAGATGATCAGCAGCCTGAAATTGAAATTTCAGGAGCAGGTAAGAGTGGAGAGATACCAGTTGGTTAAATCTCTCACTAGCTGCAAGCTACCAAATGATCATCCAGTAAGTCCTCATGTCAGTAAAATGATGGGTTACATTGATAACCTGAGGAAACTGGATTATCCAGTTAGCCAGGAATTGGCAACTGAGATCATTCTGCAGTCACTGCCGTCAAGCTATGATAAGTTCGTAAGGAACTATATCAAGAAAGGCTTAACGAAGACGTTGACTGAACTGCATGATATGCTCAAGACAGTTGAGCCAAACGTGAAGAGTACCCTGTACAATCTCATGAATGAGAAGGGTAGGTTTACTAAACCTAAAGCTGACAAGGGTGAAGACAAAGTTGTCCAGATTTTGAATCATGGCAAGCGTGTGTCTTCTGAGCCCGAGTCAGATACCTCTTACGTTGGTAAGTGCTGCTACTGTAAAGAGACTGGGCATTGGAAGAGAGATTGCATTAAATTCATGGAAGATTATGAGGAGTTGAAGTTGATGTATGAAACTACTTCCTCAGGTATTCATGTTATTACTTTAAGTTATACCTTATAGGTATTGGATACTGGTTGTGGCACTGATATTTGTTATAATATGCAGAGCCTGAGCAACAGTAGAACGTTGAAGGAAGGGCAAGTGGAACTGCGTGTCTGGAAGGAGCTTGGGATGCTGCCTCAGCCGTAGGGTTTTCACTTGTAAATGCCTTTGAGGCTTGGTTTTGTATTAAGTAATTGCTACAATGTACCTGCTTTAAGCAGAGTTGTTTTCATTTTCTTATAAAGAATTTGAATGTTTTTCATTTTGATAAAGACAAGTTTTGTTCTTTTGATCTTAATGAAATGTTAATTGTAGCACCCTATTCAAGGAATGGGTTTTATATCTTAAACCAAAGAGTGCCTAAATATAACATAAATACCGAATTGGTTTAAATCTGATGAATTAAACCTGATTTTTCTTGGCATAAATGTTTTTGGTCACATAGAGTAAGTCGGATTCAGAAACCCCATAGTTATGGACTTTTGGGCTCATTTGAATGGATATCTTATGAGACTTGAATTCTTCTTACTGGACCAAAACACAAAGGGCCCATCTTAGCCGAGCTAGAGAAAAGCCCAAAGGCTTATTGGACATTGGACATACTCATGTATGTGGTCCGATGAGCAGTAATGCCAGAGAAAAATTTCATGTACTTCATTGTCTCTACTGATTACTTCAGTGAGTGTGACTGTGTTCATTTGATGAGACACAAGTCGGAATTCTTTGACATGGTCGAAAGAGTTCCAGAATGAAGTATAGAATCTGAATGACAGAAGTATTAAGACTCTGGATTAGATCACGAGTGAGAATACTTAAGTCATTGATTGTGTGATCATCTGAATGAGTGTGAAGTCGTTTCACAGCTCAATTCTCCTGAAAACCTTGAGGTATTTCTGTGAGAAAGAATCAGATCTTATTAGAAATGATTAAAGATGAGTCACACGAATCTTCCATGATATTCTTTAAGAATAACGCTCTAGAAATATCTAAGTTTACGCTGAAATAGTTCCACCAATATCAGTTGAAAGACACCACGTAAATGTGGATTGGAATCGATCCAAATTCGTCTTTACTGAGTATTTGTAGTTGTGCTACTTCGCTGGTTGTCCTAGGGAAACCAAGGCTTGTTACTTTTACGTCCATTCTGTTTTCTAAGAAGGGAAGTTACTTTCCAAGAAGAACAGTGGGAGTAAAAGTATAACTCGAAGAAATTCGAGAAATACAGGAGGCTGCTCAACTTGTTGAGGGAGAGCAACGGATGGATTTACAGATTTCTGTAGAATCTACACCTGTAAAGCCTGAAGTTCGCAGATCTGAATGAATCAGTTACTAATCCGAGAGTGATTTCTCGTCATTAGTTGAACCTGATGATCATTGAAAGTTCGCATGATCTGATGATCATTGAAAGCGACGAACCTGCGAAATTCAAAGAAGCGATAGTAAGCCCGGACTCCGAAAATTACACTATGTGTAAGTTAGCTTCATTGATCCATTCATGGATGGAAGCAAACATATCGGAGTTGGAATCTTCGTTCTGTTGAAGTAGTCAAGGTTTTGACTTGAACAGGAACGAAGTGGAACTGTGCGTTTACTAAAAGATAAGTGGGAGCATTATTGCATTTCTCATAGTGTATGTCGATGACATACTGATTCTCGGATATAACGTCCCAATGCTGCAGTCGGTAAAGGACTGGCTTGGGAGTTGGTTTTATGATTGACATGGGTAAAGCCACGTAGTTCTTGGATTTTGGATCTAAAGATAAAGATCCAAAAGAGCTGGTAGGACAAAGTCAGGATTCTTAAATTGACAAAGTCCTACACGTAATCAGTAATCCAAGAAGGGTTTTATGCCAATGTCACATGGCAATTCATTAAGCAAGATACAGTGTCCTGCGATATCTGCTGAGCTTGAAAGCATGGATAGGATTCCATATGCGACGGCAATTGGATCTATCATGTATGCCATGACACGTACTTGTTTTGATGTTGCTTTAATGTTAAGCAAGACAAGTAAAGACCAGTCAAATCCAGCAAAGAATCACTGGATTGCCGTAAAGAATATCCTAAAGTATTTGAGGAATACTAAGGATAAGTTCTTGATTTACGGAGAAAGTGAGGTGCTACAAGTCGATAGAGTCTGAAAGGCAATTTTCCAATAGACAAAGATAATTCCTGGTCACAGTCCGGCTATATCTTGTGTCTAACTGGCGGTGCAAGGCACTGTTGCTGACTCCATGACTTAAGCTGAACATTTCGCAGCTTGAGAAGCGGCGAAAGAGGTTGTTTGGATAGAAGAGTTCATCACTGAACTTGATGTGATTCACAGCATAGATGAGGCTAGCTGCACATCAGAGGTCCAAACACCTTGAGGATAGGTATAACCTATTCCTTGAGATAAATGACAGAGGTGTTAAGTAGATAAGCAAGTTTCATCGAATGAGAACGTTGCTAATCTATTAACGAAGCCACTCCTTATGCCTAAGCACGAGTCGTGGACTGTAGCTGTAGGATGAGTGAAATTAAGATGTAGTCTTAATTTCAGTGGGAGTTTGTAAAGGGCTTTACTTAGTTATTTTGAATGGTTCATGTAAACATAATATTTTATGTTTATGAAATCTAATGATTTCTGGATTATTTTAACTGTGATATAAATAATCGTTCCAAAATGATTCATGTCATTATATATGGGCCATCGAAGTACATGAGTAGACTTGATCCTGAAACCCCATATTTAACGAAGTGACATAAATCATAGTGTCCATAGTCGAAGGTTGTTGAAATTGGAACACCAACAACCTGTTGAGACTAGATTGTGTTGAGACTTATGACCAAGTTTCGAGGGGTCATAGATGCGCGGCATCAAAGTCGACACATAGGTATATGTAGGGGAGCATATGACCGGACATGGCCCGCTGATGAGAACTCTGCGAGATATTAATATCTGTGTCATAAGAAGTTCTCATATACGACTATAGAGTATAGTCCTAAGACCTGAGTTCGCATGCATGTGGCTGCACATGGAGTAATGCGCTTTGATCATTGTCTAACGCTGTTTCGTAACTGGGAGCTATACGGACCTTGGTTGGGTGTATTATGAATTGTGTAGTTCATAGTGATGGAACAAGATGGGATTTGTCCCTGCCGTTTAACGGAGGTAATATCTCTAGGCCAATCGGAGATTTGATAGCTGGTAAGAGAATGGCCATTCCCAAACGGACTTGCCCAAGTCGTTTGAATTGTCAGTATCAAATCTGGTCCGATAAACATGGTCTGGCTATATAAGGATGACACGCATCTTGCCTTATGCCAGATCGAGATATTAAGACAAAAGGACTAGGGAATGTAGGATTCCAGTACAATCGGAAGATTGTTGGGAATGTCATGTGTTGGATTCCAGTACAAGTGGGAGATTGTTGGGAATGTCCTGAAATCTACCGTACTATCTCTAGAAAGTATGATAAGTGTCGAGATCAGACATAAGTCATAAATACTGGGTGATCATGATGGCTTGCTAGAGTCCGCTCATGATCTATAAGTTTAGGACTTATTACCAGTATTGTATGATCCCTAAGGGTCACACACCATAGCTAACGGGAAAGTTAAAATGGAATTAATACGGTAAGATGCAATGGCATTTACTGTATTAGATCAGAGAATTGGGCCAGACAAAATACAGGCTTTTTGTCTGATTTGTGTTTTGGGCCCAAAAGATTAATGAGCCATTAGTCTAATGACTTGGGCCCATTAATGAGATATAAGAGAATCAGAAAGCCCTAAAGGAAATAACGCTCCCTGCGATTATTTCTTCTTGGCGTGAACTCTCTCTCTCTCTCTCTTCATCTCTCTCTCTGATCTTCCACATCTTTGGTCTAGCAGCCATCCCGGCTTGTAAGAGTGTGGATACCAAAGGAGGAGCAGGTTGTTCATCTGTTCTAACTGATCTTGTCATTACCATCTCTAATCCGCTGCAAAAGGTAATGTCACAGGTTGGTTTTATGATTCGTTTTGCAAGAACCTAGATCTGTTTAAGGATTTGTGTTAGGTTGTAATTGAGAATTAAACCATGGAAAACACCCATAATCCTTCAGCTCCTCCTAGGTATCCACACGCTTACAAGCTACTGGATCAGGCTGCTAGATCAAGCTGGAACAACAGAGAGAGAGGAGGACGGCCAGACCTAAAATCGCAGATCCCTTAGGCTAACTGGCGCCTTCTTCCTCCCTTTTATGGGCCCAAGTAATTAAACTAATGGCCTATTAGGCTTTTGGGCCCAAGACCCAAATCAGACAAAAGACTGTATTTTGTCTGGCCCAATTCTCTGTACAAATACAGTAAATGCCTTGCATCTTACTGTATTAATTCCTTTTAACTTTCCCGTTAGCTATGGTGTGTGACCCTTTGGGATCATACAATACTGGTAATAAGTTCTAAACTTATAGATCAAGAGCGGGCTCTAGCAAGTCATCATGATCACCCAGTATTTATGACTTATGTCTGATCTCGACACTTATCATACTTTCTAGAGATAGTACAGTAGATTTCAGGACATTCCCAACAATCTCCCACTTGTACTGGAATTCTACATTCCCTAATCCTTTTGTCTCAATATCTCGATCTGGCATAAGGCAAGATGTGTGTCATCCTTATATAGCCAAGATCATGTTCATCGGACCAGAATTGATACTGACAATGCAAACGACTTGGGCAAGTCCGTTTGGGTGTGGCCACACTCTTACCAGCTATCAAGTCTCCGATTGGCCTAGAGATATTACCTCCATTAACAGGAGGGACAAATCCCATCTTGTTCCATCACTATGAACTACACACTTTGTAATACACCCAACCAAGCTCCTTATAGCTCCCAGTTACGAAACAGCGTTAGACAATGATCAAAGTGCATCAATCCATGTGCAGCCACATGCATGCGAACTCAGGTCTAAGGACTATACTCTATAGTCGTAGATGAGAACTTCTTATGACACAGATATTAATATCTTGTAGAGTTCTCATCAGCGGGTCATGTCTGGTCATATGCTCCCCTACATATACCTATGTGTCGACTTTGATGCCGCGCATCTATGACCCATGAAACTTGGTCATAAGTCTCAACACACTCTAGTCTCAAGTGGTTGTTGGTGTTCCAATTTCAACAACCTTCGACTATGGACACTCTGATTTATGTCATTTTGTTAAATATAGGGTTTCATGATCAAGTCTTTCTCATGTACTTCGATGGCCTATATATAATGACATGAATCATTTTGGAACGATTATTTATATCACAGTTAAAATAATCCAGAAATCATAAATTTCATAAACATAAAATATTATGTTTACATGAACCTTTCAAAACAACTAAATAAAGCCCTTTACTAACTCCCACTGAAATTAAGACTACATCTTAATTTCACTTATCCTAGAGCTACAGTCCGCGACTCGTGCTTAGGCCTAAGGAGTGGTTTCGTTAATAGATTAGCAACGTTCTCATTCGTTGAAACTTTCTGATCTACTTAACACCTCTGTCATTTATCTCACGGAATAGGTTATACCTACCCTCAAGGTGTTTGGACCTCTGATGTGCAGCTAGCCTCAACTATGCTAGGAATCACATCAAGTTCAGTGATGAACTCTTCTTTCCAAACAACCTCTTTCGCCGCTACCCAAGCTGCGAAATGTTCAGCTTAAGTCATGGAGTCAACAACAGTGCCTTGCACCGCCAGACAGACACAAGATATAACTGGACTGTGACCGGAAATCATCTTTGTCTGTTGGAAACTTGCCTTTCAGACTCTACCGACTTGTAGCACATCACTTTCTCCGTAAATCAAGAACTTATCCTAAGTATTTTTCAAATACTTGAGGATATTCATTACGTCTATCCAGTGATTCTTTGCTGGATTTGACTGGTCTTTACTTGTCTTGCTTAACATTAAAGCAACATCAAAACAAGTACGTGTCATGGCATACATGATAGATCCAATTGCCGACGCATATGGAATCTCATCCATGCATTCAAGCTCAGCAGATATCGTAGGACACTGTTTCTTGCTTAACGTAATGCCATATGACATTGGCATAAAACCCTTCTTGGAATGCTGAAACGTGCACGACTTTGTCAATATAAGAATCCTGACTTTGTCCTATCAGCTCTTTTGGATCTTCATCTTTAGATCCAAAATCCAAGAACATATGTGGTTTTACCCATGTCAATCATAAAAACAACTCCCAAGCCAGTCCTTTACCGACTGCAGCATTGGAACGTTATTTCCGAGAATCAGTATGTCATCGACATACACTATGAGAAATGCAACATCGCTCCCACTTATCTATTAGTAAACGCACAGTTCCACTTCGTTCCTGTTCAAGTCAAAACCTTGACTACTTCAATATAACGAAGATTCCAACTCCGATATGCTTGCTTCTATCCATGAATGGATCGATGAAGCTAACTTACATACAATATAATTTTTTTTCGGAGTCCGGGCTCACTTTCGCTTCTGTGAATTTCGCAGGTTCGTCACTTTCAATGATCATCAGATCATGGCAATTAATCACGAGAAATCACTCTCGGATTAGTGACGGATTCATTCAGATCTGCGAACTTCAGGCTCTACAGGTGTAGATTCTACAGAAATCTGTAAATTCATCCGCTGCTCTCCCTCAACAGGTTGAGCAGCCTCCTGTATTTCTCGAATTTCTTCGAGTTATATTTTTACTCCCACTGTTCTTCTTGGAAAGAAACTTTCCTTTTTTTAGAAAACAGAATTCCGAACAACCTAACTTCGTTTTCGGAATGGACGTAAAAAGTAACAAGCCTTGGTTTCCCTAGGACAACCAGCGAAGTAGCACAACTACAAATACTCAGTAAAGACGACTTTGGATCATTTCCAGTCCACATTTATGTGGTGTCTTTCAACTGATATTGGTGGAACTATTTCAGCGTAAACTTAGATATTTCTAGAGCGTTATTCTTAAAGAATATCATGGAAGATTCGTGTGACTCATCTTTAATCATTTCTAATAAGATCTGATTCTTTCTCACAGAAACACCTCCAGGTTTTCAGGAGAAATGAGCTGTGAAACGACTTCAAACTCATTCAGATGATCACACCATCAATGACTTAAGTATTCTCACTCGTGATCTAATCCAGAGTCTCAATACTTCTGTCACTCAGATTCTATACCTCATTCTGGAACTCTTTCGACCATTTCAAAGAATTCCGACTCGTGTCTCATCAAATGAACACAGTCATACTCACTGAAGTAATCAGTAAAGACAATGAAGTACAGGAAATTTTTCTCCGGCATTACTGCTCATCGGGCCACATACATGAGTATGTTCAAGGTCCAATAAGCCTTTGGGCCTTTCTCTAGCTCGGCTAAGATGGGCCCTTTGTCTTTTGGTCCAGTAAGCAGAATTCAAGTCTCATAAGATATCCGATCAAATGAGCCCAAAAGTCCATAACTATGGGATTTCTGAATCCGACTCACTCTATGTGACCAAAACATTTTCGCCAAGAAAAATCAGGTTTAATTCATCAGATTTAAACCAATTCGGTATTTATGTTACATTTAGGCACTCTTTGGTTTAAGATATAAAACCCATTCCTTGAATAGGGTGCTACAATTAATATTTCATTAAGATCAAAAGAACAAAACTTGTCTTTTATCAAAATGAAAAACATTCAAATTCTTACAAGAAAATGAAAGACAACTCTGCTTAAAGCAGGTACATTGTAGCAATTATTTAATACAAAACCAAGCCTCAAAGGCATCTACAAGTGAAAACCCTACGGTTGAGGCAGCATCCATAGCTCCTTCCAGACACGCAGTTCCACTTGTCCTTCCTTCAACGTTCTACTGTTGCTTAGGCTCTGCATATTATAACAAATATCAGTGCCACAACCAGTATCCAATACCTATAAGATAGAACTTGAAGTAATAACATGAATACCTGAGGAAGTAGTCTCATACATCACCTTCAACTCCTCATAATCTTCCATGAACTTAATGCAATCTCTCTTCCAATGCCCAGTCTCTTTACAGTAGCAGCACTTACCAACGTAAGATGTATCTGACTCGGGCTCAGAAGACACAGGCTTGCCATGATTCAAAATCTGGACAACTTTGTCTTCACCCTTGTCAGCACTAGGTTTAGTAAACCTACCCTTCTCCATTATGAGATTATACAGGGTACTCTTCACGTTTGGCTCAACTGTCTTGAGCATATCATGCAGTTCAGTCAGCGTCTTCGTTAAGCCTTTCTTGATATAGTTCCTTGTGAACTTATCATAGCTTGACGGCAGTGACTGCAGAATGATCTCAGTTGCCAATTCTTGGCTAACTGGATAATCCAGTTTCCTCAGGCTATCAATGTAACCCATCATTTTACTGACATGAGGACTCACTGGATGATCATTTGGTAGCTTGCAGCTAGTGAGAGACTTAACCAACTGGTATCTCTCCACTCTTACCTGCTCCTGAGATTTCAATTTCAGGCTGCTGATCATCTCTATTGGCGACTCCATGTTCTCATATTGCTTCAGCAAATCTGAGTCCATGGTAGCCAATATCAGACCACGCACATCTACCGCATCATTATAATGCTTATTCCAAGCATCATATACTGCATGAGAGGCATTGGACCCGATCCTCTCGGGGAGAGCTCTCTCAAGGACATAGTCCTTTCTCTCCTGCCTGAGGACTAGCCTCAGGTTCCGCGACCAAGTCAAGAAATTTGATCCGTTCAGTTTGTCCATCTCAAGGACAGACCGGATCGAGAAAGTGTTTTGATTGTTTGTGCTATTCATGACTGAAATTTAGAGATAAATAGAGTTTTAGTTATTTAGTTCATAAAAGAGTAATCTTAACAACTTATAAGAAAACTCGCATTGTATTCAAAATTTCTTTGTTTATCCTCATAAGAATACATTGATTCCGAGATCCATGTTAAACTAAAACCAAAGTGGGCCACTGGCCGTCACCCAGAATTAGCTAACTAGGTAAGCATACACACAGCTAGTTACAACTCATATAACTCTCGGTTGTGAATTGGACCCGAGGCCCAAATTCACCAGATGTCTCAAGGCCCGGGACTCCCGATGGCCCAGTCAAGGAAACCAATCTCTTACAGCCAAATAATCATTAAAGTCTGGGACTCCCAATGACAGTAATGACTATGTACTACTTTACTTACGCAAAAACAGACACCTCACACTGTAAGCCATATCTGTAATTGAATAAGCGTTAAGTAGCTGACAAGATTGGGCAAGACATCCAAGCTTGATATTTGTTTTGAGGATTTTAGGTTTTCCTTCCAAAATAGAAGATTACTATTTTGGGAAACTTTCCATTTCAGGAAACTTACTAAATTTGGAAACTTTCTAAATCTAGAAACATGCTAAAAATAGAAATTTCAAATTTAATATTTTATTAAAGTTTTCGGTTGGGTCACGAATTATAGGCCCAATTCTTGGCCCAAGACCACAGAATTCCAATTGGCCCAATAATTTGACATAACCGAGTCGGTTCATTAATTCTGGTCCAAGACCAAATTAACTACTAAATCCAACTAGTTATTTACTAAACCAGACCAGCTCTAAATTATTTGGTCCAACCAAATCAAACTTAGACCAGCCTTCGGTTTAGGTTAAAATTCAACTTTGAATTTAAATCCGGTTTAACCAGAAATTAAATAATACCAATTGTATTAAATAATTTCCAGCAAACCGCGATTTGGGTTAACCGCTTGAACCACCAATTAAATTGGATCGGTTCGGTTAAGTCCAAAACCGGGAAGAAACACCTTGTGTTTTAGCCAATTTTGACCTAACTTGCGGTTTAAGCTAAATTTGACAATGAACCACAATCGGTTTGATTGGTTCATTGTCGCGGGTTTGGGAAGAACGAACCGCGAAGCTCGGCTGAACCGATTGGCTACTCGCGGAACGTATGCCTCGCCAGCATATCGATCGATATCACGCTTACACGTCGATCGATACTCGCGTGCATCAGCTCGTTGCGATCGGGTCATCGGGACAGCGAGAAGAAATCGATCCGATCGATATCGATCGATATCACACTCCCTCGTCGATCGATACGGGCGTCCACATCGCATACCGATGGGTTTCAATCGGTTCATGCGATTTACATATTAGGTTTTCAAGTTTTCTAATCAAATTTCTTAACACAAATTCGATTCTAAACATTTAAAACAACCTAAATATGATCCAAACAGCAAAAACCTAACAACCTGGCTCTGATACCACTGAAGGATTATGTTGGTTCATAGGTTTAATTATCAGATTACAACCTATCACATAATCATCTAGGATCTAGGTGATTTGCAGTTGAATCACAAACCAGATCAGAATCATTACCTTGTAATTAGCGCAGCGGATTGGTAATGAAGAGATCACTGAGAGCTGATAGAAACCGGCTCCTCCTAGGTATCCACACGCTTACAAGCTACTGGATCAGGCTGCTAGACCAAGCTGGAACAACAGAGAGAGAGGAGGACGGCCAGACCTAAAATCGCAGAAAACTTAGTCTAACTGGCGCCTCCTCTTCCTTATATGGACCCAAGTAATTAAACTAATGGCTTATTAGGCTTTTGGGCCCAAGACCCAAACCAGATAAAAAGACTGTATTTTATCTGGCCCAATTCTCTGTACAAATACAGTAAATGTCTTGCATCTTACTGTATTAATTCCTTTTAACTTTCCCGTTAGCTATGGTGTGTGACCCTTTGGGATCATACAATACTGGTAATAAGTCCTAAACTTATAGATCAAGAGCGGGCTCTAGCAAGTCATCATGATCACCCAGTATTTATGGCTTATGTCTGATCTCGACACTTATCATACTTTCTAGAGATAGTACAGTAGATTTCAGGACATTCCCAACAGTTTGGACCTCCTCCACCCGCCTCTTTGTCGACTCTACAATTCTCCGAGCGATCAAACCCTGGATCTCACCCCTAGTCTTGTTCCTATGGCCCTCCTCAGTGAGCTCAACAAACGTCGGATATCGTCTTGTTAGTTGTTTTTGCACATTTTTTAAACGGCCATTTGTATTTAATTAACTAAAATATTGAATTTTTTTTTAAAAAGATACTTACAAAGTCAATCTTTCGTTGTACGGTGCTCTTTGCTCTCGTGTTATGGGTCGTCATCCCCAAACCGTTTCTCTCACTCTTGCGGTTCTGGAAATGCGTCAAAGAGTCCGTTGCTGTAGCAGGCTGGGACCAATGACGGATGAACCCAACAAACAGTGTTGGGTTCACTCCCTTCGGCTCTTCCTGTAAAACCCACTTCTGCTTCCACTCGTTGAGGACGTGAGAATAATGGCTTTTCGCCTTCTTGTGGAAACCCTTCTCCACAAGCGTCGTATGGTTCCTAGTCCAAGTATACTTTTGCTAAAAAAAATGTTTGATGTTAACAAAAATTGATAAACATTAAAAATTTGTAAGATATTGAATGGAGATATACTTACCGCAAATTGGCGGAACCAGTTATGCTGGTCGGACCTAGGCATCTTGTTGTACGTCGGGTACGGGTGAGAGAGCGTGCTACACATCATTCCCAAAATGCTCTTCGTGACCTTCGAAGACGTCATCTCGAACCTTAAGATGCCAGTGCCAAAACATTAAACATTAAACAAACATTAAAAAAAACATATATAATAAAAAAACGATTTTGTTGAAGTTAAGATAACTTACCAATAAGTACCCGGGTTGTTAAAAGGATCGGGATGAAGTCGTTTGAGCATCTCACGTCCTGGCTGCTCGACTAAGACTTCAATCTCTTGTGCCATAGACCACGGAACATCCTGTGTATCCGCCACTTAGGACACTGAATGGCTCCCGCTAGGAGCATCCCGCCGCAAAATGGAATGTCACGGCTGCGTTGGTCTATGTTGAGTAGATCGAAGCCGCCGTGGATGTGCCGATCGTGCCTGAGTAGGCTGCACCTCATCTTGCGGGGTGGAGGACAAGAACGCCTGGAACCCTCTATAATCAGACCTACATTCCGTAAAATAATTTAAACGTCAACAATTTGATTAAAAAATAGTACACGATAAAAAGTTATATAACAAACTAAAACAGGAATTTTTTATAAGAAGTTACAAATATGTAGTAACATAACCATTTTTTAATAAATAATTTTATACAAACATTTTTATAAAACATAAAAAATATAAAACGTTTTTAAAATTATATAAAATTTTTTATAAAAACATAAAATTATAAAAATATTTTTATAATCACAAAAATATAAAACATTTTAAAAATTATATAAAACACTTTAAAAAATATCAAAAAAATTAATAACATTTTTATAAATCATAAAAATTATAAAACTTTTTTAAATTATATAAAACATTTTTATAAAAGATAAAAATTATAAAAAACGTTTTTATAAATCATAAAAATTATAAAGACGTTTTTAAAATTATATAAAACGTTTTAATAAAAACATAAATATTATAATAATAAAATTTATAAATCACAAAATTTATAAAATGTTTTTAAAATTATATAAAACGTTTTATAAAAACACAAAAATTATAAAAATGTTTTTATAAATCATAAAAATTATAAAACGTAATTATATAAAATTAAATATTATAAAACGTTTATAAAAAATTATATAAAAATAGGTTTTGGGCAAGAAAAAAAATTTGAAAAATTAAAGATCAATATACAAACGTTTTTAGAGAGAAACGTTTTAAAGCGTTATTAAACGTTTGAAAACAACCAAAATAACATTCCTAAGCAAAATTAACCAAATCCACATCAATTTAATAATCAAAATAGGATCTAAAACCATTATGTTCTAACCTAGACTACATGCACCAATAATCCAAGAATCTAACAACCTAAAACCTCTTTTTTTTTTAAATTGAATCTGTTAAAGAGAAACTTACATGATGTTGATGCTTAGTACAGTCGGTGGAGGAGCCTAGAGGCCGGAATCGTCGAAATCAAGTAGAGAGAATGTAGAGAGGAACATGGTAGAGAGAGAGAGAGAGCAAACGCAGAAATGGAGAAGAAGATGATTCGGTCGATTGGATATTGCAGAAAGGGAGAAGAAGATGATTCGGTCGATTGGATATTCTTATTAACCGACGGATTTCCGACGGTTCATTAATAACCATCGGAAATCCGTCGGTTATGAATCGGTCCAATTATTTGGCGGATTGACCAAAAAAATTGGGAGGTAATTCGAATAAAATTGGTGAATATTGCGGTTAATTTACAGATGGATTTCCGACGGGTTCATTGCTGACCGTTGGAAATCTGTCGCTTAATAAACTAAAAAAGAAGAGGCTCCCAGGTTTCGAACCCGGGTCTAGTTAGCCTCAATTGTAGCCCAAACCAATATGTCAAGTGTTTCTAATTGTTTTTCGAATACATATAAATATATTTAAGTTATATGTGGATAGATTTGTATGTTATTTTTCAAAAATCTAAAAAAGTTGAAAACAAAATATTTAAAAAGACAGCATAATATTTTAAACCAATACATAATTTCATAGTTTTAAAAACATTACAGACGGATTAGTTATTATAATTCTGGGAAGATGTTCCTGACCCGGCTGACGGATTTCCTGCAAGTAGGAGGCACGGTTCTCAGGGGAAAAATAGACAAAGTCTATTTTTCTAAGTGTTTGAGTGTTTGTAGAAGACGAAAAAACATTGTGACATCTGTAACTTATTTAAACAAAAAAACCAACGGAAATTTCGACGGCAATCCGTCGGAATTTATGATTAAATTTTTGAATAGACGTTTACTAATACAACGCATAGGGAAGAGTCGGGAGTAATTACCCTCTGTAAGTGCAGCCTTTGACGGTTTACTGATAGTTCTGATGGATTTCTGACGGAATTTAGGTTTATGGTTTGTTTAGGGATTAGAGTTTATAGATTCCGCAAGCTCTTAACTTACATATGACATTGCAGACAATACATTTAGGATCATATGACTTGTGTTTCACTAAATGTAAATTCCGTAAATCGAACGTTAGATCCGTACAAACTATCGCGAAATGACATTGTAGAGTAAGAAGTGATTACGTCTGATATACTTGGTATTCCCGATAATGGATAAAACATTTGTTTCGAGATTCTGAAGGTTGATCTTTATTATTAGTAACCTTAACATTACTGATATACCATGGATTTTAGGGATTTTAACCAAGGTATATATCTTATTTATCGAGTCTTATGTTATGTTTTGGAGTCTTTTTAGTATGTTTACAGGTCTAGGTATGTTTGGAGCGGAATTGGACATTATGGTGCATTCTGGAGCATTTTGGAGTATTGACCCGAGAGGAAGACTTCACTGTCAAATTCACAGACCTGTGTCGATCGACACAGCGGGTGCAACGATCGACACAAGGTCGACACAGACAATACTCGGTGTTTAATGAGAAGAGTTTGGATATTGCAACTTTGCCCAGAAGTTCCTCATAATTACAAAGAAGCCCCAGCCGACTTTAGACCATTATATTAGGGTTTTTAAGCCATTGTTCAGGCTACGCTTTCATAACTAAGTTTTTTTTTATTAGAGAGAGTTAGGGGCTGATCCTGCTCTTGAAAGAGAGAGGATTTCGAACCCCTGTTTCTTTATTTATTATATGCTATTTGGTTTTCTATTCAAGATGTTTTCTGTTTCGATGATTATGTCTGAATAGATTACCTGTTAAGTTTAGGGATTCTCATTAGGGATTTCATGGAATTATAGGTTAATAGATCTGTAAGAATTCGTATTTGTTAGTTCTTCATCTATGATTGTTCTTACTGCTTAATCTGAATTAGCTACCCAGATTTATGATGTTAGCTTGATTGATGCAACGACAGTTGGCTAATTAGCTAGAAAGAACCTAGATGAGCAATTTAATTACTCGCAAAGGAATTTGGTTTAATTAGATTGTGAACATATCGAATTTGGAATTAAAGCTGGTTTAATCTGTTAGTAATTGCAAAGGAATTTGGATTGCTGCACTTAGACTTAGAGAATTCTCGCAACGACAGTTGGTTAATTCTATATCTGTGTTTGAGTTCTAGAATAGCTCTTAATTAGATCCTGATTGATTGATTGCCTGTGTTCCTGATTTCCTGAGAACTCCCTAGACTTAACGCTTCGCTTCCTTGCTCACAACTCGCTTGGTTTACTTTTTGCTGTCTGATTTACTGTTTTCTCATCATATTTTCTTTCTCCTAGTTTAATCTTTTCTGTTCTTAATCTATCGTTGACCGGAGTCCCTGTGAATTCGATACCCTAAGTACTACAACTACATCACTCTGCACTTGCAGTTAGAATAGGGATAAAACTCGACCTATCAAGTTTTTGGTGCCGTTGCCGGGGACTCTTTTGAGTCTTCGATAGATTTGAACTTAGGGTTTAGACTAGGTTTTTCGTTTTTGTTACTAATTTTTCTTTTTTTTTCTTTTTCTGTTCTTGCGTTTCAGGCACGCCTGTAATCGCCCTGCAACGATCGACACGGTCATGTGTGTCGATCGTCACATCTTCGAACTTGCATCGATCGACGCTACCCTTGCATTGATAGACACAAGGTGAAATCAGAGATACCAACGCTTGAGCACTTAACAGGTTTCAGTCTAATGGAGCCTGTGATTCTGATTCGCGGTAAAGACGGCGTTTTACGAGACCAAGAGGGTCATATATGCAACGTAAAGGGCCAGAAACTGGATGGGGAAGGAAACCCCATCATACCATATGCATTGGTGGAGCAGATAGCTGAGATAAGAGACAAAATTGATTATATCCACAGCATCCTACTTAGGAAGGGACAAACCCGAGCTGATGCAGAAGCTGAAAAGTTTGTAGAGGTGAATTATATAGCTGGAGATGATTATTATGGACAGACATGTGGAAATCAGCAAAGGCAAAGTTCTAGTTACGCTCTGAGATCGAGAGACTATGGTTATTCATCTCACCAAGCACCTCCTGCACCCACACATAAGAGCAGATTTGAAGTCATGATGGAGCAGTGTCTTGAAGGACAACAACAGACCACTGTGTCTTTCAACTCGAGGATTGAGACCTTGTACACTGATTTGAATGGTAAGTTTGAGTCCTTGAACACTCATATGAGGCTGCTGGATACACAAGTGCATCAAATCTCAAATTGTGCCAAAGGGAAGAATGCTCAGAAAGCTCATGTCAACGCCACCCCAGTTCATGTTGACCATAGGCTGAATCAGGGATCATATCTTGAGGTTAAGGCTATGGAAATTGTGGAAAACAGAGAAGAATCCGAGATTGAAACCCCTGAGTTTGAGAGTTTCGACGGACCAGACTCAACCGAGATTGACATGGATCTCTTGGTAAAATCCATCAGTGTCAATCAACATCCGTTCAGTGTTATAGACACCCACATCAGAGCTTTAAAGGTTCAGATTGATAATGGACAAAGCCAAGGAGAGATATTTGAGTTTAAGGTTGCTGAACTTGTGGAACAAGCCGAAAAACCCGAGACTGAAGCTGGAACTCGAGATGAACTATCTGCGTCGATCGTTGCACCACGTGCATCGATCGTTGCATACCGTAAAGAATCAGCCTCACTTATTTCTCGTGCAATTGTTAAGGAACTGGTCTACAAACCTCCAATACCATTCCCAAAAGTTCATATAAGGTCTAAACATGAGCAGAGTGTAGAAAAGTGCATGGTAGTGGTGGATAAGAAGATGATCTCAACTGATAGTCATTTGAAAGATGAAGTTCAGATTGGTGGAACTACAATATCTGATAGTGAGAGAAGAAGATGGCGGTTCCTCTTGAACCTGCTCTAACATCTTCAGAGCCTGCAACTGCTCATAAGCATAAAGCTCCAGACATCAGATCTGCACCAAAGGTAAGGTACAAATCACCTAAGCTTAAACTTCCTGACCGCATTGCTTTGACTGTAGAAAAACGCAATATCCCACCCAAGCTTCGCTCCCGCCCTACTTCTACTCCTTCGTTCCTTGGAAAACCTCATGATCTGAAAGCCTATACGCCTCCTTGGATGAAGAGATATTCACAGAGACACTCAAAGTCTCTGTTGAAACCGCCATGAATCAAATCTATATCCCACGGTCAAGCTATTGACCTTAAACAAGCGCTGAGTGGGAGGCAACCCACTGTTAGGTTTTCATAATTTATTTTTTGTGTTTTCATTAGGATTTTACGTTTTTGTTTTTTGGTGAATTTTGTTTGCAGGTTTCGACAGAATCGCAGTGCGTCGATCGACACAACCTTGTGTCGATCGTCACAACACGGAAGAAATCGCATTGCATCGATCGTTGCGGTCCTGAGAAACGATCGATCCTAAACGAAAAATTGCCCTGCAACGATCGACGCACTTAGTGCAACGGTCGATGCATGTGCGACAGAGGTAAAAACCCGACAGACATAATTTCATCTTTTATTTATTTTTCTTTTTACCAACCCTTAGCTTGACACTACTGGGGACTGTGTGTCTTAAGTGTGGGGGAGGTGCTACTGACTTTATCTTTCTGTTTTCTTAAAGTCAGTCCAGTTTTCAAAATTTGTTTTATTGAATCAAAATAGTTTAAGTAAGAAACGATGATTTTTTGAGAAGATTAACAGCACTTGCAGGAACTTAAGTGACCATTGGGATGAAGTTGCAGATCAATCTATGACTATTAGAAAACCCAAACACAGATCAACCTACTGAGGACACCCACATCACTTCAGGTATCAAAGGATCCTTTTACTGACTTCACCTTAATACTGACTTAATTTTCTCACCTAAGGGCTTGGTATACCTTGTGTCGGATTCCTTTGTTAGTTCTGACACAGCATGTAAACCTGTCCTATTTGGTTCCATTCTCCCCTTCCATAAAGTAAAAAAAAATAATAATAATAATCTGAGGATGAGTTAGTAACTCCGAAGTGGTCTCTGGGAGTGTTAGCTACAACTATCATCTCCTGTGCATCCACAGAATGTGTCCAAAGTACACCCCTTAACGGGAAGAGCACTGATAAAAAAAAAAAAATGATACCCAATGGGAAAAATCAGAATGCTAAAGAAGGGAAAAGAGAAGAAAGGGACCAGAAAAAGATAGTATGGTGGTCTAGAGCTGACAAGGTAAGAGTCCATGTGCCATTTGATCGATACTCCTTAGGTGAGACCACACTTAAATACTTGCAGAAGTCAGTAGGGTGAATTTGAATGCGTGAATGTGATTGTGGAGTTTACTTAGGACAGTTGCTAAGTGTGGGGGAAGTATATGTTGGTCTTGATGTCTGCAGGTGAAATCTTTCATGTGGATTACTAAGGGGAATCTGAGTGTTGTTGCTTCTAGGATGAAAAGAGTTTCTGAAAGTTTTCAAACCTCTTCACCATGTTTTAGTTCTTTACTTGCTTGAGGGCAAGCAAGAACTAAGTGTGGGGGAGTTGATATACCATGGATTTTAGGGATTTTAACCATGGTATATATCTTATTTATCGAGTCTTATGTTATGTTTTGGAGTCTTTTTAGTATGTTTACAGGTCTAGGTATGTTTGGAGCGGAATTTGACATTATGGTGCATTCTGAAGCATTTTGGAGTATTGACCCGAGAGGAAGACTTCACTGTCAAATTCACAGACCTGTGTCGATCGACACAGAGGGTGCAACGATCGACACAAGGTCGACACAAACAATACTCGACGTTTAATGAGAAGAGTTTGGATATTGCAACTTTGCCTAGAAGTTCCTCATAATTACAAAGAAGCCCCAGCCGACTTTAGACCATTATTTTAGGGTTTTTAAGTCATTGTTTAGGCTACGCTTTCATAACTAAGTTTTATTTTATTAGAGAGAGTTAGGGGCTGATCCTGCTCTTGAAAGAGAGAGGATTTCGAACCCCTGTTTCTTTATTTATTATATGCTATTTGGTTTTCTATTCAAGATGTTTTCTGTTTCGATGATTATGTCTGAATAGATTACCTGTTAAGTTTAGGGATTCTCATTAGGGATTTCATGGAATTATAGGTTAATAGATCTGTAGGGATTCATATCTGTTAGTTATTCATCTAGGATTGTTCTTACTGCTTAATCTGAATTAGCTACTCAGATTTATGATGTTAGGTTGATTGATGCAACGACAGTTGGCTAATTAGCTAGAAAGAACCTAGATGAGCAATTTAATTACTCGCAAAGGAATTTGGTTTAATTAGATTGTGAACATATCGAATTTGGAATTAAAGCTGGTTTAATCTGTTAGTAATTGCAAAGGAATTTGGATTGCTGCACTTAGACTTAGAGAATTCTCGCAACGACAGTTGGTTAATTCTATATCTGTGTTTGAGTTCTAGAATAGCTCTTAATTAGATCCCGATTGATTGATTGCTTGTGTTCCTGATTTCCTGATAACTCCCTAGACTTAACGCTTCGCTTCCTTGCTCACAACTCGCTTGATTTACTTTTTGCTGTCTGATTTACTGTTTTCTCATCATATTTGCTTTCTCCTAGTTTAATCTTTTCTGTTCTTAATCTATCGTTGACCGGAGTCCCTGTGGATTCGATACCCTAAGTACTACAACTACATCACTGTGCACTTGCAGTTAGAATAGGGATAAAACTCGACCTATCAATTACCTCCCCGGAAGTTTTGCGAACAAACAGGTTTAGGGTGTGAAACCCTAAACCCTAAATCTTAATAATCGTTGTTTTTCTGTCAGTAAAATAACCAATGGATAACCGACAAAATTTTAATAATCGTCGGTTTCCGTCGGTAAGACAGATGATTATTAAAACTTCGCACCTTCCTGGACTCGAACGCGAGAACAAGCAGGTACGCAAGGAGGGTCAGAACCATATGAGTTGGGTGTTCCGTTATTGTTTTCCTGCAACTATAAATTTTTATTGGTAAGTCGAAATGTAATAAATAAAAAAAGTTGTGATTTTTATTTTTATAAATAGTAAGACATATAAATGAAAAAACATGTAGTTAATCACTATTTTTAATTATTTTGTAGTTTTTGTTTTTAAATATTTATAAACGTAATTAATTTTTTCATTCTGCATCGCTTTCTGAGTCGTAGTCGGTGGAAATCGAATGAGTGTCTTCGTCGAATTCCCCCCTCTCTTCTTCGGAATCTGAATGAAGAAAAACATTCCCAAAATAACTAAAACCAACGACTAGATTAACTTCAAGGGATTCTTCAACCGGAACTATGTAATCACTTTCGCTTGCTTGCAGTGGTTCTTGTTCTTCAACCCCATAAACTCTTCCTCGCGGATATATTTTTGTAACTGTGATTCATGGTTCGTTCTTGTATGTTACTCGAGGGTAGGGAATGTCACTCAACTGTATCAAATTGAAGAAACAATTAGATGGTGTTACAAGAAAATAATTCAAGATGGAAAATAACTTAAACGTTAAAGTTGATCATTAACCTGATCTGGTTGAGAAGCAATAATGAACATATCATATTTTTGCAGCTTTTTAGTCGAATAGATAGACGTCACACCAAACTCATCTATGGTTACACCTTTCCCAATGATAGGGATGTACGAATCACACAAAAAGACTACGCATCTCATGCCGAGCTTCCCTATGTACTTCACTTCAAGTATTTCTTTAAGAACACCGTAGTACACAACTTCGCCTGATGAAGATGAACTACGTAATCGGCTGTTGTCCTAAATGTTGGGATTATGTCCTGAAATCATATTGTACTTACTCTAAAGATAGTTGTATTGTTGAGATCGGAAAATTCATGTGATACTGGGTAGTCATAATGTTTTGCTAGAAACCGCTTATGACAAATGACTTGTAACTCATTTCTAGTATCGTGTGAACCTACAGGGTCACACACCTAAGCAAGATGGATACACTTAGTATGGGATTGATCATTGGCATATGATCCGATCAATGTGTATTGGATACACATTGAATTGAGTTTTGAAGAGGTGTGTCGATCGATGCAATGAGTGTGTCGATCGACGCAGGTTTTCGAATGGGTGTGTCGATCGATACAGTATGTGTATCGATCGATGCACATTGGGCTTCGAGACTGAAGTTTCGAGTTAATGACTTAAACGAGTCGGGTTTGATCCGTAAGTCGTTTTCGGTCATCCCAGGCCGATACATAATGTCATATATGATCGACCTGAGCCCTAGCTGTCGGTGTCGCTTCTCAGAGAGAAAGCAGAGACACATAAACTCAGAAGATCCACAGGAGATCCGATTCCCGGCACTAGCATCCCGGCGGATTCCAGCTTGTGTGCGTGTGTACTACGGTAGAGGCGCAGCGATTGAGGCGCTCTAGATCTCGTTTACCTGCTCCAATTTCCGCTTCCAATCTCCAGGTAATCACGAGGTCAGTTTTAGATTCAATTACCTAGACCTTGGATCCAAGGGAATCCAACAGTGGTATCAGAGCTGAAGGGTTTAATCCATTGAATTTGTAGCCGGGAATTCGATTAAAATGGTATTTGATTGAATTGATGCTAGCTAGGTTTCGTTTTGATAAATGTAATCTCGGATTTAATTATATCGAAAACGAAGAACTGTGTTTTCGCAGTTTGTGTCGGTCGACACACCGCGAAAACGGCAAAACTGTTTTAGGGTTTTCGCACAGCATCGATCGATGCACTGGGTGTGTCGGTCGATGCAGCGCGAAAATGCAAAAGAATTTGTGTTTTCGCATAGCGTCGATCGACACAAGTTTGTGTCGGTCGATGCACCGCGAATTCGCCTATTAAAACATTGGGTTTCGATTTATAAATCGCAATGTGTCGATCGACACACTGGGTGCATCGATCGACACAGGCTGTGCGAAAGGATAGATCGGTTCAATTGGATTGAACCGGTTATCTCGCATGGTTATATCGGTTTAATTCGATTAAAAATTCACTGATACCCTACTGTATCGATCGACACAGGTTTAGTGTCGATCGACACAAGTCTTGCGATTGGTTGAATCGGTTCAATTGGATTGAACTGGTTATCATGCTTGGTTAAGGTAGATCATATCGGTTTAAATCGGATGAATTGATTCAATTAGATTGAATTGGTTATCTCAATTGGTATAAACTGATTTGATTGGTTAAGATCAGTTTGATTGGATAAGTCGGTTCAATTGAATTGGACCGGTTATCGCGATTAGTTAAAACTGTTTGAATCGGTTCAGTTGGATGGACCGGTTGAATTGGATTTGACCGGTATCTCAATTGGTCTAAAACTGGTTCATTTGGTCATTTACCGGCTCAATTGGATTGACCGATTATCTGGTTGGTTAAACGTAATCGTTTGGTTTTGAACCAAATGATTAAGAAACCGAACCAAATGACATAGCCCACTTTAATTAGAACAAGCAAAACTTAATTGAAATTAGAAGTAAAATATGTTCTAAACCTATCTAATACACATTGGATGTGTATTAGATCAAAGTTTAGTTTTCAATATGGTCAACTGTCAAGACTCATTTCGTTGTTGTGATAGTCTTGCCAAGAGCTTGGTGTCCACAATTACATGAGTAAGGCAGGTAGTAGTGTTGATGGTCTTGCAGTGCTTGACATCAACAATTACATGACCTAAGAGATTGAATTACTAACTTTTGAGTTCCGTTTCCTCAACTAAATATCAAGTGATCTTGATGTCTTGCCCAATCTTGTCTACTGTCAAGACTCATTTCGTTGTTGGATAGTCTTGGAGTCCTTGTTATCCACAATTACATGAGTAAGGCAGGTGATCATTGATAGACTTGCAGTGCGACTGTCAATGATCACAAGACTGAAGAGATTGTTTTACTTGACTGGGCTATTAGAAGTTCTGGGCCCAGAGACATCAGAGTAGATAGGACATGGATTGTCTTATCTGCGACCAAGAGTTGTACTGGGTACAATTAGCAATGATTTGCTTACCTAGATGACTAAACTCTGGGTGATGACGAGTCGTCCACTCAGATTTTAGTGATGTATATATGGATCTTGGATTATTATATTCATAGAGGAAACATTGTTTGAATATAATGCGAGTTTTCTTATTAAATAAGATTTCTCATTTCCTGAACTTCATAACTAAAATTTTCTTTTATTAAAATTTTCAGCCTATGTCTAAAACTACTTTCTCGTTACGATCCGTCCTTGAGAAGGACAAGTTAAATGGATCAAATTTCCTGGATTGGTATCGCAATTTGAGATTAATCCTCAAGCAGGAGAGCAAGGACTATGTCCTTGAGAAAGCTCTTCCAGAAAGGCTTGGGACCAATCGCTCGAATGCAGTATATGATGCTTGGAATAAGCATTATATTGATGTGGTAGATGTGCATGGTCTGATGTTGGCTACCATGGAATCGGACTTAAAGAGTCAATACGAGAACATGGAGTCACCAATAGAGATGATCATCAGCCTGAAACTGAAGTTTCAGGATCTGGCACGAGTTGAGAGATTCCAAATGGTGAAGTCTCTCACTGGGTGAGTCCTCATGTCATTAAAATGATGGGTTACATTGATAACCTGGGGAAACTGGAATGTCCTGTCAGCTTAGAGTTGGCCACTGACATCATTCTGCAGTCACTGCCGTCTAGTTATGATAAGTTTATCAAAAGCTATATCAAGAATAACTTGACGAAGGCGTTGACTGAGATGCATGGTATGATCAAAACAGCAGAGCAAGACATCATAAAGGGTAAAAGATTTGAGAAATCTTGTGTTGACAAGGGTAAAGTCAGGGCCGTCCAGATTTGGAATCAGGATAAGCATGTGTCATCTTATAAGCTCAAGTCTGGCCCATCTGGTGTTAGAAAGTGCCTCTACTGTGATGAGTCAGGGCATTGGAAAAGAGATTTCATTAAATTCTTGGAAGATTCACAAGAGATGAAGAAGACGTATGGTACTTCTTCTTCAGGTATTGTGTTATTACCTCAAGTTCTACGTATGTATTGGATACTGGTTGTGGTACTGATATTTTGGAAATATGCATGGCCTAAGCAACAGTAGAACGTTGAGGAAAGGACAAGTGGAACTGCGTGTCTGGTATGGAGCAATGGTTGCTACATAAGCTGTAGAGATTCTCCACTTGTAGGAGCCTTTCAAGCTTGGTTTTGAATTAAGTAATTGCTACTATGTACCTGCTTCGTGCAGAGATGTCTTTCATTTTCTTGTAAAGATTTTGGATGTTTTTCATTCTGATAAAAGACAAGTTTTGCTCTTTTGATCTTAATGAAATATTATATGGTAGCACCCCTTTTGATAAATGGGTTTTATGTCTTAAACCAATATACTCTTTAATATAACATAAATACCAAACGGTTTAAGTCTGATGACTTGAAATCTTCAGTACTTCATTACCTTATTGATGGCTTCAGTAAGTATGGATGTGTTCATTTGATGAGACACGAGTATGAATCCTTTGAGGAGTTCCAAAAATGAAGTATATAACCGATTTGACAGAAGTATTGAGATCCTCGATTAGGTCGCGGAGGAAAATACTTGAGTCAAAAATTGGGTGATCATCTAAGTGAGTGTGAAGTCATATCACAGCTCTTTTCTCCTGGAAAACCTAAATGGTGTTTCTGAGAGAACGAATCGGACCTTATTAGATATACTCCGATTAATGGTGAGTCACAGGAATCTTCCATTATCCTTTTAAAATACGCTCTAAAATGAATATGTTTACGCCAAATAGTTTTCTATCATAATCAGTTGAAAGACACCACATTGGATGTGGACTGGGTGATTCCCAAGTATGTTTTCTGATTAATTGAGATTGCAAGGTTTGTGTAAGGCAGTTGTCAACAAACAAACTTGAATCCAAATCTGATATGGGCTGCTTCGTCGGTTGTCCTAGGGAAACCGAGGCTTAGTACTTTTGCAACCAATCCGAGAACAAAGTTTTGTTGTTCGGAACTCTGTTTTTCCAAGAAAATAGTGGGAGTAAAAGTACAGCTCGAAGAAATTCGAGAAACACATGAGGTTGTTAAACCTGTTGAGGAAGAGCAGCAGTTGGATCTACAGATTGTTGTAGGATCAGAACTTGTGGAGCCTGAAGTTCGCTGATCCTAATGGATCCGTCACTAAACCGAGGGTGATTCCTCATGACCGATTGATGTGATCTGTTGATCATTGAAAAGTGACGAGCCTGCGAAATTCAAAGAAGCGAAGGTGAGCCCCAACTCTGAAATTTAACTAGGAATGTTTGTTAGCTTCACCGATTCATCTCTGGATTGAAGCAAACACCTTGTAGTTGGAATCTATGTTCTGTTAAAACAGTCAAAAGTTATTGACTTGATCAGGAACGTATAGAAACCGTGCGTTTACAAGTAAACTAATGAAAGCGTAATTGCAATTCTCACACCGTATGTTTATAACATACTTAATCTCATAAACGACGTTCCGACGTTATAGTCTTGTCAAGATTTGGGTTGGAAGTCAAATTTAACGATGGACATGGAAGAAGCCGCGAAAGTTCTTGGAATAAGGATCCATTGAAATGGATTGCAAAGACCAATTGGATCGTGTCAGAATCCTTATGGTGATAAGGTATTGGACAGTTCAAATGTGATTGATTCCAAGAATGGCTTCACACCAAAGGTCTTATGGCAATAATCTTAGCAATATGGAGTGTCTTTGACACTGGCTGAGCTAGTATCGATCTTAGCAAGATGAAGTGTCTTGGACACTGGCTGAGCTAGTATCTATGAGTGTGATTCTTTTTTGCTTATGCAATAGAATCCATCATGAATGCCATATTTTGCACTCGTCTAGATGCAGCTGACGCATAAAGCATGACGAAAAGATACCAATTTGTTCCGGTAAAAGTCACTGGACAGTTGTAAAGAATATCCCCATGTGTTTGAGAAACACTAAGGATAGTTCTTGTTCAACTGAGAAAAATGACGAATCTGTTATGAGTAGTTAGACGGACAGAGATGATTCCCGGTTCCCACCTGGTTATGTCTCTTTGTCTGTGTAGTGGCGCTATCTGTTGGAAAGGTCTCCAAGCAGTGGACCGTAGAATAGTGCTTATTAAAGAATAGCGGTGTGGTTTGTTGGAATGGTTCCAAGCAAGAACACCGCAGCATCTCTCACAACCTAAGCATGGTTTTCGTACTGTTGCTGTAGGTACTAGATATCTGAAGACGTGGTCTTGATTCTAGTGGGAGTTATGTTAGTTATGATGTTCAGATAGACATGATATGGTCATGTTTATGAAAAACTGATATCAGCATTATTTGATTATTGGATAATTGAATAATGGTCCCAAGTATTTTATGTTCATTTTATAGGTCATCAAGTTGAGGACTTGATCATGAAACCCTATAAGTAAAAGATGACATAAATTATGATTGTCCCTAGTCGAGATTGTCAAAGTGGGACACTGACAACCGCGAGAGACTAGCTTGTGAGGTGACTATTGACTAAGTTTCATGGATTCAATGATATGAGTATCACAGTCAGTCACATAGATATATGTTGGTGAGCATATGATCGGACATGACCCGCTAATGAGAACTCTACAGGATAGTTATATCTGTGTCATGAGAGTTTCTCATTACGACTATAGAGTATAGTCCTTAGACCTGAGTTCATCATGCTTTCTAGCATATGAATTGGTGCACTTTGACCTTGTCAAACGTCGATCCGTAATTGGCGGCTATAAAGGCATTGCTTAGGTGTATCATGAAGTATGTGTAGAAACAGGTATGGAACAAGAAGGGATTTGTCCCTCCTATATAATAGGAGATAAATATCTCAGGGCCCATCGAAGATTTGATACTGAGAAAATGCATGGCCGTGCTCAAACGAGGTGATTGTCAGTCGTTTGTTTTATCAGTATAGATCAGGAGTTCGATGAACATGATGTTGGCTATAATAAGGATGACACAGTTCCTTTCCTTATGCCATATCGAGATATAGCGATAAAGGAATTATGGGAATAGATGATTCCAGTACAAGTGGGAGATTGTTGGGATTATGTCCTGAAATCATATTGTACTTACTCTAAAGATAGTTGTATTGTCGAGATCGGACAATTCATGTGATACTGGGTAGTCATAATGTTTTGCTAGAAACCGCTTATGACAAATGACTTGTAACTCATTTCTAGTATCGTGTGAACCTACAGGGTCACACACCTAAGCAAGCTGGATACACTTAGTATGGGATTGATCATTGGCATATGATCCGATCAATGTGTATTGGATACACATTGAATTGAGTTTTGAAGAGGTGTGTCGATCGATGCAATGAGTGTGTATTGCATCGATCGACGCAGGTTTTCGAATGGGTGTGTCGATCGATACAGTATGTGTATCGATCGATGCACATTGGGCTTCGATACTGAAGTTTCGAGTTAATGACTTAAACGAGTCGGGTTTGATCCGTAGGTCGTTTTCGGTCATCCCAGGTCGATATATAATGTCTTATATGATCGACTTGAGCCCTAGCTGTCGGTGTCGCTTCTCAGAGAGAAAGCAGAGACACAGAAACTCAGAAGATCCACAGGAGATCCGATTCCCGGCACTAGCATCCCGGCGGATTCCAGCTTGTGTGCGTGTGGACTACGGTAGAGGCGCAGCGATTGAGGCGCTCTAGATCTCGTTTACCTGCTCCAATTTCCGCTGCCAATCTCCAGGTAATCACGAGGTCAGTTTTAGATTCAATTACCTAGACCCTGGATCCTAGGGAATCCAACACTAAAAACCCTTCATTATGCACTTTAAATGCATATCCCCTTGTGCAATATCGTGGATAAGACTTTTGTTGTAGTGGAGGTCGTTGATTATGTCTATTAACCAATCTTCCGGTTAGTGGCCGTATTTGACTTCGTTGTTCACCTAAAAAAGTTACATGTAAAGTGGTTTAGTAACTGATCAAATTTATGGGGTTTTGGGTGATATGAAAATCAAAAACTCACATAAAATTTTAACCAAATGCAGAAGTATTTTTATTTCCACTCTTCACGTTCGTCCTCGGTCAATTCTGGATGATGGTGTTGGAGTGACGCCATGTATAACCTAAAAAATACAACCAATCTTAGTAATACAATTATTATGATATTTAAATGCAATAACAATAACAAAAAAACCTATACATACCTCTCATACTCAAATACTTCCTCGCAGTTCTTGAGAATATACTTGCGTTGGTGTGCATGCTCTTGGGTCGGTAGTAGTCGTTTTTCTAATTTACCGCTTAACCGCCCAACTTGTTGAAAAATGCTGGGAACCGTTGACGGAAAAATTTGTCTCTCACCTCTATTATCGTTTCTAGTTGGGCGCTGACCCTTTGTGCGTACTTGTGAAGGGAAGTAATAGCTGGCAAAGGTCGTTGTTTCTTCGTTGTTATAGTGAGCAACAACTTAACCCTCCACTTTAGCGGGGTTTTTAACCTCTTTTTTTAAGGTGGAACATATAGCGCTCGAAGGGATACAACCACCGTTACTGTACCGGACCACCTAGTGTAGCTTCTCCAGGGATAAGAATGGGTAAATGTTCCATAACATCAAAGAAAGACGGTGGAAATATCTTCTCTAGATTGCATAGGATTTTAGGGATATTTTTCTCCAAACATCTAATGTCATCGACTGTAAGTGACCTCGTGCATATATCCCTGAAAATGGTTCCTACCGCGGCAATTGCTTTGTGAACATCTTTCAGGAGGAGATGAGCAAATGCAAATGGTAGGAGTCGTTGCATCACCACATGAAAATCATGGCTCTTCGTCCCGATAAAATTTTCTTCATCATTGTCCACACAATTACGCAAGTTTGATGTGTAACCGTTAGGGAATTTAACTCGTCGCGTAATCCACTCAAAGAACTCTTCCTTCGACTTTGGATCTACCCAATACGCTGGAATCGGAGGTTTTTCGTTCTTCTGGAGATGAAATTTCGGGCCGATCACAAATTCAAGCAAATCAAGCCTAGATTTCACATTATCTTTTGTCTTCCCTTGCACGCTGAGAACAGTGTTCAAGATGTTATCGAAGAAATTTTTCTCAATATGCATGACATCAAGATTATGCCTTAGTAGCTGGTTCTTCCAACATGGTAAATCTCATAAGATGCTTAGCTTGTGCCAATTGTGGACTACACCAGCTCCATATACATTCTCATGCTCGTTCCCACCACATTCACGAGTTCTTAGAGCACCAAATCCTTCTAAGAGGCCCAAAGTAACCGACCCATCGTCTTGGAGAATATGATCATCAAACACTTTCTTCTTCTTCGTAAAGAGTTTAGTGTTCTTCCGAAATGGATGATCATGCGGTAGAAATCTTCTATGACAATCAAACCAACACGATTTGCGTCCATTCTTCAACTGGAATGCATCGGTATTTTCCTGACAATAAGGACATGCTAACCTCTCATGCGCTGTCCATCCTGATAACATACCATAAGCCGGAAAATCGCTAATGATCCACATTAGTGCAGCCCTCATCAAAAAAAATTCCTTGCAGGAGACATCATATGCTACAACACCGAGCAGCCGGAACATTTGCAAATCATATATCAATGGCTGCAAGAATATGTCAAGTGATCTTCTTGGATGCTCTAGACCGGGAACGAGTACGGAGAAGAAAAGAAACTCTCGGCGCATGCACATAGATGGCGGTAGGTTATAAAGAGTTAAAATCACTGGCCACAACGAATATTGTCTCTCATGTCTTCCAAATGGGTTGAAACCATCTGTGCATAATCCGAAGTACACGTTACGTGGCTCGTATGCAAAATCTGGATATACTCTCTGAAAATATTTCCACGCTTCAGCATCCGACAGATGTGCAATTTGTTCTCCTCTTATATGCTTTGCATGCCATCTCATTTCCCCCGTAGTTTGTTCTGATTGGTATAATCGCTTCAACCTATCAGATAACGGCAAATACCACATTCGTTTGAATGGAACCTTAGCTCTTCCCCTTATGTCCTGATAGTGTGGCTTCTGACAAAATTTACAATCCAAACGGTATTCATTTTCTCGCCAGTATATCATACAGTTGTTGATGCACACATCCATCATATGATACGGTAATCCAAGATCTTCAACAAGTGTCTTGACCTCGTTGTATGAACCTGGCGCAAGATTGTCTTCGCGAAGAATATCTTTCACAAAATCGCAAATAGCATCCACACATTGCTCCGCCAAATTGTAGTTCGTCTTTATGCCCATTAATCTAGTTTCAGATGATAATGGCAAATGTCCCTCTTTGCAACCGTCATAAAGCGGCCGCTTCGATGCTTAACATATCAAAAAATCTCATAGCTTCTACATTAGGTTCCTCATCTACCCTAAGAATTTGATATTCACCTATTTTCTGAATATTTTCTCTATATGCATCATTAACCATATGAACGGTACCTACACCAAAATTTACATCTGCGCTATAAGGTTCGCTAGAACTAACACTAGGTTCCCACGCACTAATACTACCACAAGGCTCTCTACTTTCATAATCCGATGTTTCCCCGTGAAGATACCAATTCTTATAACCCGCCATAAACCCAACTGAGTACAAGTGATTTCATACTTCGTCAATCGTAGGATTTCTAACATTTCGGCAATGAGTGCATGAACATTTTAACTTACCGGTTTCCGGCGTATGTGGTTGATTGCAAGCTACCGTCATGAATTCCATAATACCGAGTGCATATGGGGTGTGCACTAAGTTCATCGTCTCATCAACCCTCGATCCATCCATCCACGATCTAAAATAATTAGAAGAAGACATTTTCTGTAATAAACAGTATTAGAGAGAGAGAGAGGGGGAGAGAGAGAGAGAGAGAGAGAGAGAGAGAGAGAGAGAGAGAGAGAGAGAGAGAGAGAGAGAGAGAGAGAGAGAGAGAGAGAGAGAGAGAGAGAGAGAGATTGGCGTGGAGGAGAAGAGAGAAACGTTTGGATTTTGTAGAAAATTAACCGACGGATATAGCTGTTACTGTCGGTAATCCGTCGGTTTTTTATTGGTCCAACGGTAACATTAACGGCTATATTAACATGAACCTACAGGTTTCCGACGGATCATCGACGGATACAGGTTGTCGTCGGGAAACCGTCGGAAATGTTCCGACGGAATAAAAAACCGTCGGAATTTATCAACAAAATCCGACGACTTCATCACCGTCAATTATCCGTCGGAAACCTATCGGAATTTCCGTCATGTCGGTTAATCCATCGGTTAGGGCCATGTTTTGTTGTAGTGTTTTATCTCGAGGATTTTTAAAATGTGTTCCTTCCACCGTCTTTTATATTAAATGAATAAGTAGTTTTTACATAAGTTTTTCATAGTCAATTTTTGTAAGGCTAAACTCTTATTTATTTTTGTAGCGACGCAAAGTTCTATATCTAAACTCTTTATGTGGAGTTTAGGTGGATAGCAATTAGATTCTCGTTTGTAGTTTTCTTGTCTTTGCTAATAAATATATTGAATTTCTCTTTTTGCAGTGTCATCTAGCCTAGGATTGCTTCTATTCTAGTCGTAACTTTTTTCGGTAGCGTTTTTGTGAGTTTTTTTATTTTTGCGTCTTCAGCTTTTCTGTTTTTTTTTTCTTTGTTTGTGAGAGTTTTTAATGGATTTCAAGTACGTTGGTAGATGTTTTCATTTTATCATGGTTTGAGGGGAAAAAAAGATTTATTGGTTTCTTAAAACTCTAAAAAAATCTTTTTTCCGCTACAGGTTTGGATTTTGTTTTTAGTTTATCGGACTTTATAATCTAGGTAGCACGGAAGTTTCACCGTATGATCGCTTCTCGCTTTGAAATCAGAGTCAGAATCAGAAGTTTTTAGAAGCTTTTGGAAGCTCGCTTCCAAGACGGTTCCAAAAAAACTCTTTAAAAAGGCATTGGAAGCTTACGCTTCCATTTTAAAATCATGATGCCGTAAACAAAAAAGATGTGGAGTTATATTTTAAATATTATTATTTTCTAAAAAAAAGTCATAGAATTAGAGGGAATAAAATCATATATAAAACATTGAAACTAATAGTAAAATTTGATATTTGTGCATAATAAATTATATCATTTACTTACAAAGAATTTTGTTTAGATAGATTATATTAACTATTTTTAAATTACTAGAAGTGATTAATTTAATTAGTTGGATAATATTGTATTTGAAAACTTAGAATTTTTAGCTATTTTCACAAGCTCATCTTATTCGATATAGTTAACTAAGAATAAATACAATATTTTGATATTTAATTTTGAATCATATAAATTTTAATTATAATTTATTATATTTTTAATATATATATATATATGTATATGTATGTATATATACTTTTAACACGTATCCGCTTCTTATATATTTTTAAAAAAATGCTTCTAAATTTCTATACGATTCCGTTTCTGCGTATCCACTTCTGATTTCATATAACATAGTTTATAATCACCGTAGTTTTGATGTTTGTTTAATAAATAAATTTTCAAATGAAAAAAAAAAAGAAAACAGCGCATCTTAATGTGGAATGTGGAATGTGGATTACATGCAAAATAGATATTTACCAAGTCTTCCTCACATAAGACTTGTCAGTTTATATATACAAGTGGACGAAGGAACATAAAAGATTGGATACTCGCCACGTCATCACGAGTAGACAATATCCTTTTTTTTTTTTTTTTTTTTTTTTTTTTTAGTAGACAATATCCACGACTAGTACGTAGTCTTTTTTTTTACAACAAACCGAAAATAAAACAGAAATTAAAAAAATAATAATAAAAGAGATTCAAAAATATTTGGACCCAACATCAATCCACTCTCAAGCCCAAAAAATCCAAAAAAACTCAAAACAAAAACTTTAAAAATTTGCATAAGCAGATGCTGCCGTCTAGGAATAACTTTGAACTGAATAGAGACCGGAAACCGAGAACTACGATCACTGAAAAAAAGGAAACCTGAACCACCGCACACACCGAGCAAGCTTAGCCGAGTCAAGGAGGAGATGAGCACGAAAGTGATGCCTAAGCTCGGAAAAAGGTGAGGAGCCAACTTCCCATCGCTATTGTCGGTCTACCACCAGACGTGGTGCCTATGTGAGTTGCCAGAAAGCATCCCGAGCTATTGTCGGTCCACCGCCACCGCTGCGAAAGCCCAAACAACTCCCTACCACCCTCCTCAAGCGAGCAGAGAAAGAGCTAGACGAGCCCAACGGAACATGCAACCACCAACCCTAATAGTCACCACCAAAAGAACCACCGCCCCGAGAAAACACGGACCACCGACACCCAGAGAGCCTTAGAAGAGAATAAACCGAAGACAGCGATTGGGGGACGCCAAACACCCGGATCTAGTCCCAGAGATCCGAGACGCTGATGTGCCGCCGCTAGAGACCTTCTGCCACTGCACCACACCGCAGTCACCAAGAAACCGATCATGTGCCACCTAATCGGAGAAAGAGAGACAAAGTGTTAAGGATAAAGTACCATCTGAACCGAAAAGAAAGAAAAAAAAGAGTCATTTCCGTTGAGAAATCAGTTGGAGACACCAGAAGATTCTAGAACAACCTAGAAAGAAAACTTAGAGAGATAAAGCTGGAACCATTGTCCTTTTCACAAAGTCCTTTCTACTTTCGTACGATTACTTTAAGAAATCTTTTATTTTTTGACGGCTCTTTAAGAAATCTTCTTAACATCTGTTCCAAAATGATTTAGGCTGCGATTGTTTTCAAAACTGTAGAGACTGTAGGTTGTTTAACAGTCCTCACAGTAATTTATTTTCCAATCAGGCTTTAAGCTCCTTTTTTTTCTCTACAGCCACTACAGTCGATTTTTCTTTTTTCTCTACAGTCACTACAATGTTTTTAAAGTCTTCAACTTGAGACTTTTATGACTGTGAAACTTTTTTTTTGTTCCCAATAATTTCGAAAGAAAAAACTCTAAAAATACTAATTGTTCAAATAAATAATTAGTTTGAAGATGGATCTAAGAGGTATAAAAAGGCTTCTTCTAACAATTAGAAACAAATCAACAGTTATTGTAGGTATGCTTTTATTTTTGATTTTTTATTTAACCCAAATCAATGTAAAATATGAAAAATCAATAATTCTATTATTATTATTATTATTAAACAAACTACTACTATTTTTAATAATTAATAAATTAAATTTCTAATTTAAATTATTTTAGACATTCTTTGTTTTTTTTTGCTGCAAAAAATAACATCTTACTAAAATAATAAATTATGATAACATTTTATTTTATTTTATTTAGTCAAATAAATATTAATTCATTTTATTTTAAAACAAAAACAATTGAATATTAATTCATTTCCATTAAAATATTATACATATATTTAAATTTGGCTTGATTTATATTTTTTGTAAGAAAAAATATTTTTTAAAAGTACAGTCACAGCTTGTACAGCTTTTGTTAACAATCAGGTTTTTAAATTTTTTTAAAGTAACAGTCACAGTTTTCACAGCCAAAATCTCTACAGCCCAAAACTTACAGTCACAGCCCACAGTCACAGTCCGTACCAATCACAACCTAAGAAAAAAACACAAAATACGTTTCTTTTTGTCAACAAACACAAAATACTATATGTGAGTCTAATTGATTTACTGTCTTCTTCAAATATGTTTTCATACCTAAACAAAAAAAAAATCTCATTTTTCTTAAGATCAATAGATCCAAATACTAATAGGAGACCAGTTAATGCACGATCACGTACACTTGTTTAAGAAACTAAAGCATCAACCAGGGGCGGATCTACAGTGTAAGAGGGTCAGATCTACAGTGTAAGAGGGTGTGGCACGTGCCACATACTAATCTTATAAAAACAATTATGACTAGAATACTGATTTAGTCATCAGGTCAGTTGGTTAGCTATTTTCTCAACTTGCTTTTAGGTAAAGAGTTCGATTCTTCTTACATGTTTTTGGTTTATTCACATTTTTCTAATGATTTTCTTTTTTCTTTTCTGTTGCCATATTTCAGATTCCTTTTTTTTTCTGTTGCCATATTTCAGATTCCCTTTTTTGTCAACTTTCCTATTTTTGTTATTTCTTTTGATTGGTTGCATTTATGTTTCTTTCATTTCTTTTATATTTTTAAAAACACGTCTTTATCAATATTTACTAAACATGTTTGTTTTCTATTTGTTTAACGTTAAGGTGTTATTTCTTTTTTTATTTTGAATAAACTAATTTAAAATCACTAAAATTGAATCAATATCAAGTATATTTAATAAACTAACTAAAAATAGTAACTAAGCTTTATTTTTGGTCAACAAATAGTAAACTAAGCTAATTGTATTATGGGAACTCGGGGTACAGCCACACAGAAACATTGGAATCCAGGCACCTACACACAAAACTTCGACCTCTTCCTTCAGCCACACAGAAATGTTTATCAGGGTTTTGGCCACACAAAATTCGAAACTAAGTTTGAAACCACACAAAATGTTAATTTTGACGGATTCAGTTAACTCCGTTCCTAAACCACATTAAAATCGAGTTTAAACCAGCAGGCCCAAATTAATTCCATTCTAATTAAAATGGTTAGCAGATAACCAGATTTTGAATGTAACCCGACCTAACCGGATCTGAACCGGCCCGAATTACAAACAAATAAAAAATCATAGTAACCCATCGTCTTAACCCTTTTCGCGATTCATCCCCAAATCTCTCTCTAGAACCCTAATTTCGCAATCCCCTTCGAACATCGAATTTGTCGCTTGAAAGGTGAAATCGAGAACAGCTAGAATGAGGTGAGTTTCAATTTTTTGGTTTGTGAAACATATTCACGATTTTCTGGGTTTGTGAAGTCGTGTTCTTCAGTGTTCTAATGTTCGATTTTCGTGGTGATTTTACAGTTCTCACGATGAAGAAGAGAGTGAATCATCAGATAACACTTACAATGCTCCTCAGTGTTTTAGTTGTATGCTTTTCTTCTAAAATGCTCATTATCGTGTTTGTTGCAGGGTACTGATGGAGAATGCTCCACACAGACACTGTCTCAAGTTCTTGATGCTTAAGATTATTACTTTATCGGCTTTGCTAAGTTTTAGACCTTCTAAGAAGATAACATTTTGTTTTTTTGTCCTTCTTAGAAGAGTACTCGGATATTGTAGCTGTGACCTTTTGTGTTTTCAGTTCAAACACTTTGTCAATGCACTTTATTTTGGAATGGGATAATGTATGACTCTAGTCTAAGCTTTGAACAGGTGAACAAGCTGATGTTAATTTTGTTACATTGTCGAAAAGTTCATGACTAATACATAGACTCAAATGCAACAAATAAACAAGCATGAACTAACCAAAGAGCTTAGCAAACCCAACAACAACAACAAGTCCAACGATAACAACAACACACAATGCCTTCCAAATTCTTCTCTTTGCATCCGATATTGCTAATTCAATCCTCTCAGTCAATCGACCTTCCACCTCAATTTCCATCTGCTCAAGCTTCTTTCTCTCAAACTCTATACTCTCACTTATGTTTCGCTTCATCTCCATGAATTCTTCTTCAACTGTCTTCGCCTTTAGATCACATGAAACTTCATCGACCCATTTGAAAATATGGCTATCATTCATCAACTGATAGAGATCACACAAAACAACCATGAATCGCAACAAAATTCACACTAACAAAATTAACATTACTAGCCATTTATCACAATACCCGATTATCCGCAGCGTATGAACAACGATAGTACATTCGTCCGGAATTTCGACTGCTCTTAGACTTAAGCTCCACAACTGAATGACCACACCAACAAATCTTTGGTGGTGAGCCGACGACTCTAACACGCCCGTGTCCTGATGAATTCGCCGAGGAACCAGTGGACTGACTACCTTGGAGATTCAAATCGGTCTTCATTTTGATATTGGAAGAAACGATTTGGGAACTGGGAATTGTGAATTGGGAATTTAGGGTTCTACAGAGGGGGGTGATTTTATGGAGAAGAAAAGGATCGGGTCTTTTTAAGGTGTGATTTGGTTTGGTTAGGTAAGGTTTGATTTGGATAATTAAATCCCAATTTAATTTTGGTTATGGCGAAATCAGTAACAAATACCAAAATTGAATTTGGGCCTGCTGGTTTAAACTCGATTTTAATGTGGTTTAGGAACGGAGTTAACTGAATCCGTCAAAATTAACATTTTGTGTGGTTTCAAACTTAGTTTCGAATTTTGTGTGGCCAAAGCCCTGATAAACATTTCTGTGTGGCTGAAGGAAGAGGTCGAAGTTTTGTGTGTAGGTGCTTGGATTCCAAAGTTTCTGTGTGGCTGTACCCCGAGTTCCCATTGTATTATCTAGTTCTAGTTTATAAAATATTTTAGAATCTAATATTTTATAGATAACTATTTACTATTATTTTACAGATTTTTTGTTTAATGTAATTTTATATGTATAAGTAACCGAAAAATTCAAGAAAAATAGTTTTGTTAACTGATATTTTTTCAAAATTTAATTTTATTATATTATTTTTCGTGCCACATACAAATATTTTTTCTGGATCCGCCCCTGGCATCAACAATAATCAATAATAATATATGTCTACTAAGAAAGTGATAAAAGAATTTGCAGATAGTCAAGACTATTTAGGGAGATTTTGACAGAAAAAATTGAAAATATATATTTTAAGAGGGTGATACAAACAAACAAATCTGTGGTATGGATGTCGTAACCAAACATAAAACCAGCAACAACAGCAATGACACTGCAGATGATGACTTAACCATCCTCCTTGTAAGGAATGAAGTACACTCTTCTATATTTAACACACCGACAACCACTGTTATTCCTCTATTTGTGTTTTTTTGTATCTGAGTATGAGCTAGATATGTGTTAAGAGATGTGTGTTTTTTATAGATGACTTGGGAGGGTTTTAGATAAACTATAATTTTCGCATAATATTTTTCACCGGATTTTTTGGTTGACTTAAATTTGTTTTAGATAAATACGGTGGATAATTATGTGTTCAATATTTTTTATTTTCCCAATTTTTGCTATGATACCACGATATTATTGTTTAAAATATACTAGGGATCATATGCTTCCACTACAAGAAAACAGAGAAACAGCGACTGCGGTTTTAGTCGCTGGTCAGTCGCTAAACAAGTTTATGCGACCAAATAGCGACTAAAATAAACAATCGCTAAACAGTGCGTCGCTATATATTTCAGTCGCAGAACAGTCGCTATTTAGCGATGAATTGGCGACTACAAATTAGACGTCGCAAGTGAGTCGCCAATTAGTCGCTAAATTAAGCGACTAATATGCGACTAAGTTGCGACTGGATATTTTTAGTGACTAATCAGTCGCTAAATTTAGCGACCAATTAGCTACCAACTAGCGACTGATTTGCAACTGTTATATCACAGTTGTCAATCGCTAAATGGCGACTGAATAGCGACTAATTTGCGACTGAATAATTTTGGTCGCTAAAATTAGGTACAAAACAAGTACACCTAACTCCGAATGCATAAAACGTGCTTTTTCTTCACCGACATTCCTCTTAGTCGCAAATTCGTCGCTATTTAGCGACTGTTATGCGACTACCATTTAGCGACTTATTAATAGTCGCATATCAGTCGCTAAATAGCGACGAATTTGCGACTGAATAATTTGGTCGCAAAATTGCGACTGATGTGCGACTAATATGTTTGGGTCACTAAATAGTCGCAATGTAGTCGCAGTTTAGTCGCTAAATTTGGCGACTACGAAATCAGTCGCTAAATCCAGTCGCTAATTTCCTGTTTTCTTGTAGTGTTCGTGCAAGCGTGGAAATTGTTTTGTGTTCCTAAATTTTATATTTTTAATTACATTTTAATTTTATATTACTTTGTATTTTAATCAGTAATATAATATTTTCTTTTTTTCTCTTTCACCAAATAACTCTCATTTATGTTATTTTATATGTTTTAATTTTTTATATAAATTATAGGTTTTTATGTTCGTTTGTATCTAAGAAACTTATTTAATATAGTGTATGTATTGATTTTTCTTATATGGATTTGATTCTATTTTTAGAAAAACTTTTATGTTTAGATTGTACTTAAATATCCCTTTTGTTGGCGATCACTAGGTTCATAATCCTTTATTTTGTGGTGCTGAAATTTTTAAATTATTTTTTGGTTTCATTTGTTGACTTTATCTCTCTTTTTATTCTTGTGCTCGGAAAACAATTATGGTGGTCATGGAGATTGAAACATCAAACATTTGAAGATCATTTTCTTTCTTTAGTTCAAGATCATTTCTCCATATTTTCAAACCCACTCCCAAACACAATAATAATATCCATTGTAGAAGGAGAATGAATATGATGTATTCTCTTGATTAATGAATAAGATCTCGTTACAATATATAGGATTTGAGAGAGCTATTTGATAAGGATTTACATCAGATTTACAAGATATCTTATAATATATTCTTAACAAATTTGAGATATTCTCTAACCTTATACACGCCCCCTCAAATGAGTCTTCATGAGAGTCCAATCTTGTCATTCAGCAATTGTAATCATGGCCGAGGTAATGGCTTTGTAAGAGCATCGGCCAGCTGGTCCTGGGCGGATACATGTGACACTCGTAGACAGCCCGATTGAACAAGTTGTTGAATGAAATGGTAACCCAAAGCATTGTGTTTCATTCTAGAGTGAAACACATGATTGACACTGAGATACGTAGTACCAACATTGTCGCAGTAAATCACAGGCTGAGTAGAAGACTTTAAGCCCATTTCTTCCATTAGAAAACGTACCCATTGTAGCTCTGATGCAACATCAGCAACTGCACGATACTCAGCTTCCGTAGATGGACGAGCTATTATTTTGTGTTTCTTCGAGACCCATACAAGTGGATGAGACTGATGTGATCTTGCCCAGCACTACAGACATGGAGCTTGAACCTGATGAACTAAGCTTGAAGCAGATGAGCAGCTCTGAGTTGAAGAGCAGCTTGAACCAGAGTATGGGCTTAGAGCAGAGAAAGAATATGGAAAAGATGTTATCTTAACCTCACTGGTTTTGATACATGATCATCAAATGGGCATGTCTCATTTTTACTCTTTTTTCCATGTCAAGTTTTGTTCCACTGGGTTTTCTTGACATGGTTTTTAATGAGGCAAATGATTCACATTCAAATCACCCATTTGTTGATCCAAACCATGGCATAACATCCAGAATTCGACCCAATGGAGAAGATGCCAAGCCTAGCCTATTTTGTGCCCATTACAAGTCCAAGAAGAGCCCAAAACAAGCTGATAATTTTCAGCCCAAGAAAAGTGACGAAAATGGAACATGAAGGGTCATTTTTCAGATTCAAATAAGTGTTTAAGTTTGGTCCTTTGTAATTTCCTAGATGTATTAATTGTTGTTCATGCAGCCTTGTTGCAATTTCTATTTAATACTCTTTGCAAACTTCTTTTATTCTAAAACTTTGGAAAGTGTTTGATCTAAATGGTGTGTAATATCCATTAATCTCTTATTCTTCTTTTGGCTTATCATATCATAAAAGATAGGAGTTTGAAAGTCTTGAAGTGATTCCGCAACTTCAGAAAGTTTCTTTCAATCCACGGTTTCATCTCATAAATTCGTTATGTCCATTTTGTTCATCACTCATAAATCAACCAAACTCACAAAGTGCATCAAAAGGATATGATCTTCTCCATTAAGATCGCATCATGTGGTATCAAAGCCACTTTGTGAAAGGTTGTGTCTTTATATCTCTCTACTGATATGAATCGATTTTTGTTTTCTGATTTGTTAGTTTTAGGTTTTGTTCTTGTTAAATCGTGCATCTATAACTTGTTAAGGCTGAGAATTGAGCGCAGATCATCAAGGAATTGTTATGAAAATTGAAATTGACTCTTAAACTTCTGATCTGATCAATTAGGGTTTATAGTTATTCCGTTCTCTGCAATTTATACCATGTTTCAGATTGTTGTTGTTCTGTTTAATGTTTGCTGAGAGTTTGAATTCGAAATCAAAAACCCATAAGATATCAACTATTGTTAAACTCGTTTTGTGTAAGAAAACTACTTAATCTGCATCAATTTCGTTGTTGAATCACTCATATTTGTTCCTAATAGAATTTTTTGCAACAAACTTGGTTTGATCTCATTGTTTCTGTTTTTGTCCATTTAAATTCCTTTGCACTTGATCTCTGTTTGTTGAGTGTATGAGATAGGGTTTCGTGGGCTATGGGAGATCAAGGACTCTATTCTAACTAGAACACATGTAATGAAGCCAGAAAGAAAGCCATGTTTGCAACAAAATCCTGGAGTGAAATTTCTAGATCATCTTGTTGGCGTGTAATATCCAGCAAAATCCTTGTTTTCTTTTGGTGTGTAATATCATGAAGAGATCAAGAGGTGAATCAAAGGCTTTTCTGCAACCTTTGTGTGACCATTCGCTTTAAATCCCTTGAAACAATTTGATTGTTTGCAAGGTCTATCCTTTTACCAACTCTCAAGTGTTGATTTTGGGTTGATCTTGTCTAGGATTGTATCATGTTGAGTACTCATTGTAGCTCCAATGCAGCATCAGCAACTGCACGATACTCATCTTCCATAGATGAACGAGCTACTGTTTTATGTTTCTTCGAGACCCATACAAGCGGATGAGACCCCAAGTAGACGATTTAAGCTCTCATGGATGTGTAATCGTCCTTGTTCCTGGCCCACTCGGCATTTGAAAACACGTGGAGGTTGTGAGTGTTATTGCTTCGGAGGAAGATGCCATGATTGCGAGTTCCAGAAAAGTATTGTAACATCCTCTTTGAAGCATGCCAGTGAATATCAGTTGGCTTATGCATGAATTGGGATAGTTTATTCACAGCATAATCAACATCCGGTCGAGTGAGATGCAAATACTGAAGATTTCCCACCAATGTACTGTATTCGCTACCATCGGCAAGTGTAGTGCCTTCATCAAGACTAAGCAATGTGGAAGAAGCCATTGAAGTCGAAACTCGATTTGTCACCTGCATATTCATCTTCGCCAAAAAATCTGTTGTGTATTTTTCGTTGAGAAAGTAGCAATCCATAAGCTGTGCGTGTTGCTTATATACCCCAAAAATAGTTGAGGTTGTCATGATCCTTTAACGAGAACCGTTTGCTTAGTAGAGCAATAAAGCTTTCCACCTTCGTTGAGTCGCTTCCCGTGATGAAAATGTCATATACATAAACGAGGACATGGATGGAGACAATGTCAATCCTGTAGATATATAATGATGCGTCGGACAGAGAGTTGAGGAAACCCGATTTCAGTAGGAATCCTCGAAGCTCCATGTACCAAGTTCGAGGAGCTTGTTTTCTCTCTCCTCCATTCTCACCAGGTAACTCCGGAAACCAGATCTGAGCTTTCATCACCTAAAAACGTTTTAAAACTTTCGCAACTTTCAAAATACCCAAAATCTCGAGAAACCAAGCACACCACCAAGACCGTCGCAACGAGATGAAGCCGGAGCCGCTGAGCCGACTACAACGCGCCGCCGCACGCGCCCGCACGCGCCGCCACTCGCCGGAGGAGTCACCGGCGCGTGAGATCCACGCGCGCCGGAGGAGCCACGCGCCGACCGCCGGAGCCGCCCGCCGCCGCCACCTCCGCCACGCGCCGCCACCCCGCCGCCGACCGGAGCCGCCGTCCATTGCCAGAGATTCGCCGGAGCGCCGCCGCCGCCGGAGCCGCCGTTGGCCGTGGCCGCTGTCCGTTGACCGGGCCCGTTGACCGTTGACCGGGTCGGCTCGGGTCGGGTCGGACCGGTTCGGGTCGGATCCTTGACCGGATCTGGGTTAGGTTGACCGGTCGGTTTAATCCGGTTTGGTCATTTTCGAATTTCAATTTCAACCTCAATTTCCGTTTCCGGTTTAGGTCGGTTAAGCTGGTTTGAGCTAGTATTTTCAATCGATCATATCTAGCTCATCCTAAGCTCGATTTAAGCGATTCAAAAGCCCATCTCACTTGTTTTCTCGTCCTTTATCCAGATCCGATGTCCGTTTGGGCTAATGGGGCTTCTAAATTACTGTTTTTCCCTCTTCTTTGGCTAAAGTGAGGAAAACCGACGCTTATCTCCCTTACTCTATTTCAATTCCGAACGATAGTCCTAGGTTAATTGCGTCTTTCCTAGGTAGAGTATATTAGTAATTGCGCGCTATATGATTGATTGTGGAACGTAGAACTGCTAGGATATCGCTAAGCCTGAAAACATTGATTGTGTGTGATGGATATGATTGTTTAGAACTGTGGTAGGGCCCCCGAAAGGGTGTTGCGTGTAGGGGTGCGTAGCGGTTTGTGCGCATCCCTTGAGAAGGCGTCGGGGGTCTGACGAACCCCACATAAGGATAAAGAAGGATTGTTTGGGCCTACGGGTCGAAGGAAGGGGTTCATGAGTGTGAAAGCACGAGTGGATGTAGATTGTGTGATGAAGCCATCGGGCCTGTTTGCAAGGTGTTATTAGCTTAGGACTTGTGATTCGTAGTTGTGTAGTGTAAGCAGGATCGCGGACTCCTTAAGTCCGACCTCACTGGGTAATTGTGTTTGAAACAATTACTCAGTCCTCTTTCCTTTCCTGTCCCCGTTTTCTTGCAGGTCTGTATGCGGGATTGATACAGTCGAGTGACGTCATTGGTGATTTTAAATACGAAGGAGGCGCCTGGGACCTGGGACAAGTTGAGTTGGTGTCCCGGTTGGACCGAGTCCGGTTCAACGGGCGTCCTAATGCCGCGTCTTCGGTTCGCCGGGAGACGGGTGTTACAATTTGGTATCAGAGCCTAGGTTAAGGTCTCCCAGTCCTGCCCTGGGAGATCAGCTTTCGTTGTTTACCCCCAAAAACCTGTTTTCAATCTTTTTCAAAACCGGTTGCGGAAATTTTATAAAACAGATACTTTGTGAAATCTTTCAAACACCAATATATCACTGATTATCTCCTGTTGTGACCTCTCATAGTTTCGTTTTATGTAGGATGTCCACCGATTCACACTTTGATTCTGGGTCCGAATGGACTCCTAGCCCTACCAGTGTTCTACGCACATGTGCCGCGCCCCGCAGGAATGTTCCGAGGAGACAGAGGAGACGTCTTACGATTGGAGCATCAGTTGAGATTCCCGGTGCCACCCAGTCACCCGCCCGGCACCCAGTTGATAGATATGTGTCTGTATCAGTTCCGGTTGAGACAGTTGTGAGACCAGCGAGGGGTAGAGGACGACCCCCGGAAGACGCCTGCAGTGACCAGCGACTGTGGATGCACCCCGAGCTCAGCGGTCGGGGAAGGAGCATGTGGTGGTGGAGGATCATCCCGACTCACCAGCCCATATGTGCTTTATGACCATGAGACCATCAGACGGGGCACCAGGGGCGTCGACATCGAGACCTCAGGCGCAGGAGATCCCCCGGGATGTTCCCCGACCCTTCCAGATGGCAGGCATGAGCGTGCAGGATTACCTGGACGCATTCATTTTCAGAGCTGGCTGCACTTACCCTAGATCCCCGATCCATATGATGACCATGTTCATGGGCGGGCTATCACAGGAGATCCGAGAGGGGATGACGGATGGGAGTGAGTATGGAGAGTACGGTCTGGTTGTGATACCTGCTAGGTATGCAGAGGCTGTGGAGAGGAACCAGAGGGATCCAGCGTATCGACAGCAGACGAGAGAGAGGCGTCGCAGAGATCCGGACATGCGACGACATGTTATGGCTGAGCGACAGGCCACTTGGGATAGGGAGCTGCGTCTGAGGCAAGAGCAGGAGATTGCAGACCGGGACTGGCTGAGGAAGCAGAGGGACGCCTTGGGACGTTCCCGAGAGAGGTTTGAGCAGCAGCGGGCAAAGTGGGCCCAGCAGCAGGCTGATTTGGACCGAGAGCGAGAGCAGAGGATGCGACGGAGGCAGGAGGACCGAGAGTATGCATGGTTGGACGAGCAGCTGAACATTCCTGAGGAGGGACCGGATGGATTTGATCAGCAGCAGGCTGCACAGAGCCCAGAGCAGGCAGCAGTGCCACCAGTGATTGTCATCACAGATACAGAGCCAGATTCAGACCCATCAGAGGATGAGAGTGAGGCAGGCCCGATATACCACGGCGACCAGGACTTGGAGTACCGGCTAGAGTCGGGGGGGGCTTTGGGGATTTGCTAGGAGTAGGGCATAGCTATTCTTTTAAGTGTTGGGGTTTTATTTTCGTTTGAGTTTTCTTTCCGCAATTCTCGCGTAGTTGGTTTTCTTCCTATTGATTCAAATTTCGTGTAGCCCTATTCCTTTATTCTAATTTATTCTTTATTCTCGTCGTGCCTTCCGAACGGATTTCCTAGTGTGTTAGTTCGACGCCCAGAATAGAGCAGTGCCTTGAGTTCCGTAGTGAGCGGAAAACCGCCCATCTCTGAATTCGGGAAGAATTCTTTTCAAGGGGGGAGAATTGTAACATACCAATACCAGCCCACTAAAAAATTTTGTGAAAAAAAAGAGAAAGCCCAGTAGCCAAGCCCAAAAGCCCATTTTCCTTTTCTAAAACCCTAGGGTTTTAGCAGAGCTTCCCCTATAAATAAGCCTCCCTTTTCCCCAGAAAACCTATTCTTTTCCTTTCGGTGAAGCTCTGACGAGATCTGGAGGTATTCGAAGCAGCAGAAAGTTCTATTCCCGTTTTCTCTCTCCTCCATTCTCACCAGGTAACTCCGAAAACCAGATCTGAGCTTTCATCACCTAAAAACGTTTTAAAACTTTCGCAACTTTCAAAATACCCAAAATCCCGAGAAACCGAGCACACCACCGAGACCGTCGCGACGAGACAAAGCCGGAGCCGCCGAGCCGACTACGACGCGCCTCCGCATGCGCCCGCACGCGCCGCCACTCGCCGGAGGAGTCACGGGCGCGTGAGATCCACGCGCGCCGGAGGAGCCACACGCCGGAGCCCACGCGCCGACCGCCGGAGCCGCCCACCGCCACCACGTGCCGCCGCCACCGCCGCCACGCGCCGCCGACCGGAGCCGTCGTCCGTCACCGGAGATTCGCCGGAGCGCCGCCGCCACCGCCGGAGCCGCCGTTGACCGCCGCCGGAGCCGCCGTCCGTTGACCGCCGCTGGAGCCGCCGTCCGTTGACCGTTGACCGGGCCCGTTGACCGTTGACCGGGTCGGGTCGGGTCGGACCGGTTCGGGTCGGATCTTTGACCGGATCTGGGTTAGGTTGACCGGTCGGTTTAATCCGGTTTGGTCATTTTCGAATTTCAATTTCAACCTCAATTTCCGTTTCCGGTTTAGGTCGGTTAAGCTGGTTTGAGCGAGTATTTTCAATCGATCATATCTAGCTCATCATAAGCCCGATTTAAGCGATTCAAAAGCCCATCTCACTTGTTTTCTCGTCCTTTATCCAGATTCGATGTCCGTTCGGGCTAATGGTGTTGGAATTGTGTCCAGCAATCTCTGTACTGTCTCTATAACGTAAGAGTATGTCAGTGATCAGACATAAGTCATACAATACTGGGGGTCATGATGGCTTGCTAGAGTCCGCTCATGATCTATAAGTCTTGGACTTATTGCCTTTATTGTATGATCCCATATGGGTCACACGCTTAAGCTAGCAGGAAATAATGTTGGAACGGCTTAGCAGAAGTACGACAAAAGTGCTAGGCATTTGTCGTACTAAGAGAGAAGAATTAATGGGTCTGATTAAATGGAATTTAATCAGATTGGTATTTGGGCCCATAAAGCCCAAAAGGAATTAGACAAGTTTTATGAATAAAACTTGAGTCTGTTTTTCCTTCCAACCTGAACACCCAGCGCCGTTTTTCTCCTCTCCCTGCGCCTCTCTTCCTCGTGGTCTAGCAGCCAGTTTCCTGTGATTGCGTGTGTGAGCCTTTGGAGGATCCATCTCTCGGTGTATCTCCCTGATCATTGACCTGTTCTCAATTCCGCTGCAAACAAACAGGTAAAAGGTGAGATCCAATGTTTCTAAATAAGAACACCTAGATCTAATGCATGTTTAGGTTGATATCAATATGAGAATTGAATCAGGATCAACCGAAACTTCCAACAGTGGTATCAGAGCCATTGGTTCTTAGGTTTCTTGTTTTAGATTCATTGTTTAGGTTGTTTAATCTGTTTAGATGTGTTTTGAATCCATTACTGATAAGAAAAACACAAGAAACTGAATTAAATCCTGAACAAACACTTGAATCACAAAACCGAGCTATATGACTCGGGTTTTGTTGATTGGCCAAGGTGTGATCGACCGGCTTGGCCGGTTGGTTGTTATGGCCGAGAGGAATGGCCGGTCGGACGGACGGGATCGCGGGTCGGGCAGTCGGGATGGTCGGATTGGATCGGATCATTCGATCGATCGCAATCGATCATCGCGACGCGTCCGATCGCTCGTCCCGATCGATCGTCCGATCGCGCGTCCCGTGCACCGTCCCGCCCGTCCCGTCCCGTCCCGAGCTGTCCCGGCTGTCCTGCGCATCGTCTCGATCTCGGATCGTTGACGGCTTGCGGCTGGACGATCATTGCTTGATCCGAAAGCTAGGGTTTCACGGTTCAATCGGTTCGGTTCGGTTAGCTGGTTCGGTTCAAAGCTTGATTAAAAATCAACGTTCTGGTTTAATAAACAGATTTAATAATTTTATTAAATCTGGTTGAACCGGAATAAGAAATCCAATGTCGAAAGAAATATTGGATTTAGTGCCTAAACCAGGAATTTCTAATTTGATTTGGTTGGACCAAATAAATTGAGAAATTCCGGTTTAGTAAATAACCGGTTGACAATTGTGGTCATCGTAGTAATTAAAACTTGGTTAGACCAGTTTTAATGAACCAGACCGGTTATGTCAATTAATTGGACAATTGGGTCATGTCTTGGACATGGACCAATTCTTGGGCCTCGGGCCAAGAAGTTAAAACAATTGGGCCAGTTAATTGAGTCTTTCTTCAGATTAATTTAAAATCTTTTTTATAAAATTATAAAGTCGTTTTAAATTAAAGTTTCCGAAATTTTGAAATTAGAAAGTTTCTTAAAATAGAATTTTTTGAATTTGCGGGTTTTGGATTTTAAAGAAGTTTCTAAAGTTAGAAAGTTTCCGGTTTTAGAAAGTTTCCAATTTTAGAAAGTTTCTAAAAATAGTAGGTTTCCATAAATAGAAAGTTTCCCGAAATAGTAATCTTCTATTTTGGGAATGATTTTAATAAACCTACGAACCTCAAACAATATCAAGCGTTGGATGTCTTGTCCAGGCTATGTCAGCTGTCAAAGCCCATTCAATTGCATTCATGGCCTTACAGTGTGAGGATGTCTGCTTTTGCGTGGGTAAGACGGTTTGTGATTCATAAATGTCATTGGGAGTCCCAGACATTAATGATTACATGACTGTATAGTCCGGTTTTCTTGACTAGGCCATCGGGAGTCCCGGGCCTTGAGACATCAGGGTGGATTGGGCCTCGGGCCCAGATTCACAACCAAGAGTTATATCACGGATATAATTAGCCGATATAGGGCTTACCGATATAAGCTAAGGTTGGGTGACGGCCAGTGGCCCACTTTAATCTTAGTTATATGTGGATCTTGGAATCATTATATTCTATTGAGGGTAACTTATGTTATTGAATATAATGCATGATTAATCATATTATAATTTAATACGAGATTAATCATTTTGAATATATAACTAATAACCTTTTTATTTATATATTTCAGATATGACTACTACAAGCACTCAAAACACATTCTCGATCCGGTCTGTTCTCGAGAAGGAGAAGCTGACTGGAACGAACTTCCTGACATGGTCAAGGAACTTGAGGCTGGTCCTCAAGCAGGAGAAGAAGGATTATGTCCTTCGAGATCCCCTCCCCGAGAGGCCTCTTGCCAATGCTGCCAGGACTCTGCACAATGCTTGGGAAAAGCATTCGTCAGATGAAAATGATGTTTATTGCCTGATGTTGGTGACAATGACTCCAGAGCTGCAAAAGCAGTTCGAAAGTGTATTGTCTCCAATCGAGATCATGGCAAGCCTGAAATCGCTTTTTCAGGAGCAGGCTAGGACCGAGAGGTTCCAGACAGTTAAGAACCTCTTGGACTGTAAGTTGGCTGCGAATGCGGCAGTGAGTCCTCATGTGTTGAAGATGATGGGTTATCTCGATCATCTTCACAAACTCGACTGCCCAATCAGCCAGGAACTTGCCTGCGACATCATTCTGCAGTCTTTACCTGCAAGCTATGATCAGTTCATTCTGAACTTTAACATGCATGGCTTGAGTAAGACACTGCCTGAGCTTCACGGAATGCTCAAGACTGCAGAGCCCAACTTGAAGAAACCCGCCAAGGACCCCAATGTACTTATGGTACAAAAGGGCAAGGGGTTTAAGAAGTCTTCTGCTAAGGATAAGGGAAAGGCCAAGGGTGTCCAAGTCGAGGACAAGGACACGCCAAAGCCCAAGCCCAAGTCCAAGGCTGGGCCTACTGACATGTGCAGGTTCTGCAAAGAACTGGGGCATTGGAGAAGAGATTGCAAGAAATTCCAGGAAGGTCTAAAGGAATTAAAGAAGAAGACTTTCGAGACTTCTTCATCAGGTATTTTTGTTATAGAAGTTAATACAACTACTTCTGATAATACCTCATGGGTCATGGATACTGGTTGTGGGGCTCATATTTGTACTAATATGCAGGCACTCAGCAACAGTAGAAGGCTGAAGCAAGGACAAGTGGAACTACGAGTTGGGAATGGAGCGAAAGTTTCAGCACTAGCTGTAGGAACTTACTTGTTGTCTTTACCTTCGGGATTGATTTTAGAACTTAATAATTGTTATTTTGTACCTGCTATAAGCAGAAATATTATTTCAATTTCTTTGTTGGATTTGGAAGGTTATGATTTTTCAGTTAAGAATAAATTATGTTCCTTCAATCGCAACAATTTGTTCTATGGTTCTGCCCCTCTTACGAATGGGCTTTACATACTCGATCAATCCGCGCCAATTTATAACATTAATACAAAACGGTTTAAACCTAATGAGGAAAACCGAACGTTTCTATGGCATTGTCGTTTAAGGCACATCAGCGAGAAACGCATCAAGAGGCTCCATTCGAATGGACTTCTTGGCTCATTTGACTTTGAGTCATGTGAGAAATGCGAATCATGCATGATGGGCAAAATGACACGGGCCCCCTTTAATAAACCTAACGAGAGGGCCAGTGACTTATTGGGCCTGATACACACTGATGTGTGTGGCCCAATGTCCACTAATGCAAGAGGAAACTATCAGTACTTCATTACCTTCACTGATGATTTCAGTAGGTATGGATATGTTTATTTGATGAAACATAAGTCTGAATCTTTTGAAAAGTTCAGAGAATTCCAAAATGAAGTACAGAACCAACTTGGCAAAAGCATTAAGGCTCTTCGGTCCGACCGAGGAGGAGAATACTTAAGCCAAGAATTCAGTGATCATCTGAGAGAGTGTGGGATCGTATCCCAACTCACTCCTCCCGGAACACCTCAATGGAATGGTGTGTCTGAGAGGAGAAATCGGACCTTATTGGATATGGTTCGATCTATGATGAGTCACACAGACCTTCCAATATCCCTTTGGGGATATGCTCTGCTAACAGCAGTGTTCACTCTAAATAGAGCGCCATCAAAAGCAGTAGCAAAGACACCATATGAATTATGGACTGGAGAAGCTCCAGTGCTGTCTTATCTAAGAATTTGGGGTTGTGAAGCCTATGTTAAGAGATTAATCTCAGATAAGCTTACACCAAAATCTGATAAATGCTACTTCATTGGTTATCCACGGGAAACCAAGGCTTATTACTTATATCTACGTTCCGAGAACAAGATCTTTGTTGCCCGGGATTGTAACTTTCTTGAGAGAGAGTTTCTCTCTAAGAAAGACAGTGGGAGTAAGGTACTGCTTGAAGAAATTCAAGATGAACAGGATACTGCTCAACCTAATGAGGAAGAGCAGCAGGAGGATCTACAAGAAATTGTAGAGCCTGAACCTGTAGTACCTGAAGTTCGAAGATCCGGGAGGATCCGTCACGAACCCGAGAGATATCAGGGATTCCTCGTGACTGACTGTCATGATCTTTTGATCATTGATGGTGATGAACCATCGAACTTCAATCAAGCCATGATGGGCCCAGATTCCTCTAAGTGGCGCAAGGCCACTGATTCCGAAATGGACTCCATGTCGGTCAACCAAGTCTTTTCGTTGGTTGACTTACCCGTTGGTGTAAAAGCCATCGAGTGCAAATGGATCTTCAAGAAGAAGATTGACGTGGATGGAAATGTCCAGATTTATAAAGCCAAGTTGGTGGCAAAAGGTTTCAGACAAGTTCACGGTGTGGACTACGATGAAACCTATTCACCGGTGGCTATGATGAAATCTATTCGGATTCTACTAGCAACTGCAGCTTTTCATGATTATGAAATTTGGCAGATGGACGTGAAAACCGCCTTCCTGAATGGTATTCTGGAAGAGGATGTGTATATGACACAACCTGACGGTTACATAGATCCAAAGAATGCTGGGAAAGTATGCAAGCTTCATAAATCCATTTATGGATTGAAGCAAGCATCGAGGAGCTGGAATCTTCGTTTTGATGAAGCGATCAAGTAATTTGACTTTATCAGAAACGAAGAAGAACAATGCGTGTATAAGAAAACTAGTGGGAGCAAAATCGTTTTTCTTATTCTGTATGTTGATGACATACTGCTTCACGGAAACGACGTTCCAATGTTGAAGTCTGTAAAAGACTGGCTTGGAAGTTGTTTTTCCATGAAAGACATGGGTGAAGCCGCATACGTTCTTGGAATTAGGATCTATCGGGATAGACCTAAAAGGCTGATAGGCTTGTGTCAAGACTCATACATTGACAAAGTCCTACAAAGATTCAGCATGAAAGATTCCAAGAAGGGCTTCACGCCAATGGTACATGGCACAACGCTAAGCAAGAAGCAGAGCCCTACGTCGGCTGCTGAGCTTGAGCGCATGAAGAATATTCCTTATGCATCTGCAATAGGATCTGTCATGTATGCCATGATCTGTACTCGTCCTGATGTTGCTTACGCATTGAGCATGACGAGTAGATACCAGTCAAATCCAGGTGAAAACCATTGGATTGCCGTAAAGAACATCTTGAAGTATCTAAGACATACTAAGGATAAGTTCTTAGTGTACGGTGGAAGTGATGTGCTTAAAGTCAGTGGATTCACGGACGCAAGTTTCCAGACAGACACAGATGATTTCCGGTCACAGTCCGGTTATGTCTTTTGTCTGAATGGCGGTGCAGTAAGTTGGAGAAGCTCCAAGCAGGACACCGTTGCTGATTCCACTACGGAAGCTGAATATATCGCCGCCTCAGAAGCAGCGAAGGAAGCTGTTTGGATACGAAAGTTCATTATGGAACTAGGTGTGATACCAGATGCGGCTGAGCCTCTGGCACTGTTTTGTGACAACAATGGTGCTATAGCTCAGGCAAAGGAACCAAGATCACACCAGAAATCCAAGCATGTTCAAAGAAGATATCACTTGATACGTGACATCATTAATAGAAAGGAAGTCAAGATCAGCCGAGTTCCGACTGATGATAATGTCGCTGATCCGTTGACAAAGCCACTCCCAAGGCCTAAGCTCGAGTTCCTGACTGAAGCTGTAGGCATTAGAAACATTGAAATGTAATCTAAATTTGAGTGGGAGTTTTGTGAGCTTTATTTTAGTTATTTGATATGTTCTTGTAAAACATTATTATTCATGTTTTAATGAAATTATTATTTCAAGATTATTTTAACTGTGATGAAATAATCGTTCCAAAATGATATGAACCATTTTATAGGTCATCGAAGTAAATGATTTGATCTTGAGTCATCGAAGTCATTTAGCTTGATCATGAGATCCTATATTTGATAAATGTTTTATATCATCCTGTCCCTAGTCGAAGGTTGTTGAAATTGGAACACCAACAACCGTGTAAGACTGGATTGGTACGTGACTTATGACAAAGTCTCAGTGTGTCATAGATGCACGGCATCAAAGTCAGTACATAGGTGTATGTTGGGAACATACGACCGGACAAGACCCGACTATAAGAACTCTTCAGGATATTTATATCTGTGTCATAAGAGATTCTTACTACGACTATAGAGTATAGTCCTTAGACCTGAGTTCACATGCATGTGACTGCACATGGACTGATGTACTTTGATCATTGTCTAACGCTATCATTCTGTGATAGTTATAAGGACCTTGTTTGGGTACATCATGAAATGAGTAGTTTACAGTGATGGAACAAGATGGGATTTGTCCCTCCAATATAAATGGAGTGAATATCTCTAGGCCAATCGGAGATTTGAATACTGGAAAACGCATGGCCATGCTCAAACGGACTTTCCCGAGTCGTTTGTATTGTCAGTATCAAATCAGAGTCCGATGAACAAGATTAGGCTTTATAAGGATGACACTAATCTTGCCTTATGACTAATCGAGATATTGAGACGAAAGGGATTATGAATACAGAGATTCCAGTTCAAGTGGGAGATTGTTGGAATTGTGTCCAGCAATCTCTGTACTGTCTCTATAACGTAAGAGTATGTCAGTGATCAGACATAAGTCATACAATACTGGGGGTCATGATGGCTTGCTAGAGTCCGCTCATGATCTATAAGTCTTGGACTTATTGCCTTTATTGTATGATCCCATATGGGTCACACGCTTAAGCTAGCAGGAAATAATGTTGGAACGGCTTAGCAGAAGTACGACAAAAGTGCTAGGCATTTGTCGTACTAAGAGAGAAGAATTAATGGGTCTGATTAAATGGAATTTAATCAGATTGGTATTTGGGCCCATAAAGCCCAAAAGGAATTAGACAAGTTTTATGAATAAAACTTGAGTCTGTTTTTCCTTCCAACCTGAACACCCAGCGCCGTTTTTCTCCTCTCCCTGCGCCTCTCTTCCTCGTGGTCTAGCAGCCAGTTTCCTGTGATTGCGTGTGTGAGCCTTTGGAGGATCCATCTCTCGGTGTATCTCCCTGATCATTGACCTGTTCTCAATTCCGCTGCAAACAAACAGGTAAAAGGTGAGATCCAATGTTTCTAAATAAGAACACCTAGATCTAATGCATGTTTAGGTTGATATCAATATGAGAATTGAATCAGGATCAACCGAAACTTCCAACAAATGGGGCTTCTAAATTACCGTTTTGACCTCTTTTTTGGCTAAGGTGAGGAAAACCGACGTTTATCTCCCTTACTCTATTTCAATTCCGGACGATAGTCCTAGGTTAATCGCGTCTTTCTTAGGTAGAGTAGATTAGTAATTGCGCGCTATATGATTGATTGTGGAACGTAGAACTGCTAGGATATCGCTAAGCCTGAAAACGTTGATTGTGTGTGATGGATATGATTGTTTAGAACTGTGGTAGAGCCCCCGAAAGGGTGTTGCGTGTAGGGGTGCGTAGCGGTTTGTGCGCATCCCTTGAGAAGGCGTCGGGGGTCTGACGAACCCCCCAGAAGGATAATGAAGGATTGTTTGGGCCTACGGGTCGAAGGAAGGGGTCCATGAGTGTGAAAGCACGAGTGGATGTAGATTGTGTGATGAAGCCTTCGGGCCTGTTTGCAAGGTGTTATTAGCTTAGGACTTGTGATTCGTAGTTGTGTAGTGTAAGCGGGATCGCGGACTCCTTAAGTTCGACCTCACTGGGTAATTGTGTTTGGAACAATTACTCAGGCCTCTTTCCTTTCATGTCCCCGTTTTCTTGCAGGTCCGGATGCGGGATCGATACAGTCGAGTGATGTCATTGGTGATTTTGAATACGAAGGAGGCGCCTGAGACCTGGGACAAGTTGAGTTGGTGTCCCGGTTGGACCGAGTCCGGTTCAACGGGCGTCCTAATGCTGCGTCTCCGGTTCGCCGGGAGACGGGTGTTACACTATCACTATTGACTCTTCCTATAAAACTCCACTAAACTTGACCAAAGCATAATCCCCCTGGATTCCACGAATAATCCATCCATGCTTCTAAATCAAAATCAGATGATACCATGATGCTAACCTTTTTATTCCCAAAGAAATAGCTATGAAACCCTTCTAGTTGAGTTACTTTACTACAACTCCATTTCAAGCTTGAGCAAGTACCTTTTTTCTTGAAACTAGAAAGCACTCGATTGTGTAGGCTACACAACGTTCATGAATCACTCCTTCAAAAGCAGCTATTCCTGGTGGAGAATTAGCAACCTTTGAAGCTATTTGATTGAAGAAGTTGGTTATTTCGTTTCTGAACAAAACAACTCTAATTTAGTGCAAACAAATTGATATACTCTAGATCTATCAAGAAAAGCGAAAAGAAAAATGATAAGAGAAAAAAAAAAAAAAAAAAAAAAAAAAAGAGAAATTGAAGAATAAGAAAAAGAACAGAGCAGAGAGAGAGAGAGAGAGTAAACCGATGTTAACCGTAAATCGATTTAAATTTCACTTAATAAATGAAGTCTCTTGGCCACTTTTTATGTGATTCGGATAAAATTTGCATCCCGAGAAACGATCATTTTCTGGGAAAACAAACAAAAGTAAGAAGAAAAAGAGGGCCCAAAGAAGGAATACAAAAACGTTTGCTTCCCCCTCTGAAAGACTCTAATGGCAGCCACAAGACGGTTGATTCAGCGTGTGTCCGCCAGAGTTTATACTGCCGGAGCTCGGCGGAGCTATGCCGGTCTGCCGCAATCGAACTCAAAATCTCCGTATTCTTCTCAGCGATTGATGGAGTTGGAATCTGAATTCAGCGCCCACAAGTACACTCTCTCGCTCTCTCTCTCTCTCTTTTTGGTTTCCTCAAAGGTTTATTGATTTTCCCTTCCGATTTAGAAACCGTCGATGTAATCAATTCAAAAAAATTCCCAACTTTTCCTCGTTTTGGGTTATGGGTTTTGCTCGTTTCATCTAAATTCTTGTTCTTTAATCTAATTTCACGTTTTTAAGTTCGGGTGTTGCTTCTTTTGATCGAAATCTATAGTAGTTCATAGATGTATAGAAGATGATTCGAAATGAAATTTATTTTCTCTTGATTATACATTTATACCAATGATCTTTGATTTTAATGGTGTTCCTATTTAAGTGGAGGATACATTGATTTAAAAATCTAATTTTTTTCTCCAGCAATCTGATTTTTTTCCTGGTTAATTATGTGTTCTAAAATGAATTTGCATACTTGATTAACATGTAAATGAAGCAGAAAAGGCTGACAGCTTTGTTTGTTTACGTAGTTTATTGTTACTTGATGTAAATAATCCGTAAAATTGATCTTATTTCTGTCCAAAATCCAGTTACCATCCTGTTCCGGTTGTGTTTTCTCGCGCAAATGGCTCAACAATATGGGACCCTGAAGGCAAAAACTACATCGACTTTCTTGCAGCTTACTCCGCAGTTAATCAGGTAATGACTCCAAAACCTCACTTCACTAAAAGATACAACAATAGGTGGAACGTTTCTTACTTGTTAGATTCTTTGTTTGTATTTTGAAAAAACGTTGCAGGGACATTGCCACCCTAAGATCATCAAGGCATTGCAGGAACAAGTGGAGAAGCTCACTTTAAGTTCGAGGGCGTTTTATAACGATAAGTTCCCGGTATTTGCTGAGCGTCTCACAAATATGTTCGGTTACGAGATGGTGCTTCCGATGAACACTGGCGCTGAAGGTGTCGAAACCGCTTTGAAAATAGCAAGAAAATGGGGTCACGAAAATAAAAATATTCCCAAAGATGAGGTACAAATATTTCGGTTTGTTTCATAAGAATAATTCTTGTTTGCATAACAATATTAAATATTTGGAGAAATGTTTTTCTTACAGGCTATAATCGTCTCTTGTTGTGGTTGCTTTCATGGTCGTACATTAGCAGTAATCTCCATGAGTTGTGACAATGATGCTACTCGCGGATTCGGACCATTGTTGCCGGGGAATCTCAAAGTTGATTTTGGTGATGCGGATTCACTTGAGAAAATCTTTAAAGGTATGAAAAAATGTTTCCTGCTTCAACTTTTATGTGAGAATTAAGATTTGAGCTTGAGCTAGTGAGTGGATGATGTTATTTTTATGATAATTGCAGAGAAAGGAGATAAAATAGCTGGATTTCTTTTCGAACCTATTCAAGGAGAAGCTGGAGTAAGTAATCATCATTTTAGAGGATGAATCATAATGGTTTTGTTTCTAAAATGTAACAAAAAAATTGGCTTTGGTTTTAGGTTGTTATTCCTCCTGAGGGTTATCTGAAAGCTGTTAGAGAACTCTGTACAAAACACAACGTTTTGATGATAGCGGATGAAGTACAAAGTGGTCTAGGAAGATCCGGAAAGATGTTAGCTTGTGACTGGGAAGAGATTCGTCCTGACATGGTGGTATGTTGGTTAAGTTTTCGGTATACTTCCCCGAGCATAGCCATTACATAGCTTATTGAAATCTTTTGAATTTGCTTTTGGAAAGATACTTGGGAAAGCATTAGGTGGAGGAGTCATTCCAGTAAGTGCAGTGCTTGCTGATAAAGATGTGATGCTTCATATCAAACCTGGCCAACATGGGAGGTTCGCATCAATATTTTCGAGTAATACAACATTTTATCAGTCTGTTTGTAATAACTAATAAAGCTTGTTCCTTTTTTGGAACTCAAAAATCAGCACATTTGGTGGGAACCCTTTAGCTAGTGCTGTAGCTATGGCTTCTTTAGATGTTATCCAGGAAGAGAAACTCGTCCAAAGGTATTTATTTACTTTCTAAACCGACTCGGGTTCATTGGATTATAATTTCTCAGTTCTTGTATTTGGTTGAATCTTGTAGATCAGCAAGTCTTGGAGAAGAACTGAGGATTCAACTGAATGAAATCAAGAAACAGTTTCCTAATTACATAAAAGAAGTACGAGGAAGAGGATTGTTCAATGCGGTTGAGTTTGATACCGAAAGCTTATCTCCGGTTTCAGCTTATGATATTTGCTTGAGCTTGAAGGAAAGAGGAGTTTTGGCTAAACCGACTCACAACACCATTGTCCGGTTAACTCCACCACTCTCCATAAGGTTAATAATTAACAGCTAAACCTGTCTGGTTTTTTGAGCGGTTTATCATTGGTTGTCGACTGAATCAATCATCGAATAATTCTTTTCTTTATGCCAGCTCTGATGAACTCCGTGAAGGCTCTAAGGCTCTTCATGATGTTCTTGAGGTCGATCTTCCAAATCTGCAGAAAATCAATGCCGGTAAACCCCCGGTTTCTCACTTAACCGAGTGTGACCGCTGCGGAAGAAACCTCTATGCTTGAACCAGATTGGAACTTCTTTAGGATTTGGTTTAATTTTATTGTTTTTATTTAAGGCCGAACCGGGTTGCACCGAGCTCGGTAGAAATAACGCTAGTTTATTTCTGGTTTGGCATTGAATAATACCGATTTGGTTGCTTCCACATTTATCGGTGTGGCAGTTATGTTCTGTTAAGAACTCTCTTTTTGAATCATTATATTATAACAAAGATTGTTACATAGCAATAGCATAATTCAAAACCGGAACAAATCGAACTTTCAGACGATAAATATAGACCGGTTATCAACACGATACCAGTAAAAAACAAAAAATATTTAGCCCAAAAGAACAGAGAACGATACTCTAATATTTGGAGGGAAGTTGAAGCCGGTAAGATAACCTTGTTCGGAAGTTAACACCTTTAAAACGAGATCAATGGCATAACTCTATAGATAATGGAAAAGCGGAAAAGAAAAATAGACACGACACCCTAACACCTCCTAGACATAACCAAAAGGAAACAGTAGAAAGTAGAAATAACCAAAGCAAGAGCAACCCGCGCAACCTAAACTTAAATACAACAATTAGACTACAAACCCGAAACGAGAGTCTAACTCCTCTCCACCCAATCTAAATCCTACCAAGCCTAACCGAGAACTATACATTCCTCACAAGTATACACAAAATGATAGCCTTATAAGAATTGGTAAACAAAATTACTAAAGGAAAAGACTGCTTATTCAAGCTAATCTAAAGACGCCAAAAAGAGGATAAAGTTATATACTCAACGAAACCAAAGATAACTCTAATCGAATGAAACCCAAAGCCCGACACTACAACTAAGACCAAAAACCCTACATCTAAAGAGTAATACTGATGATCTATAACAATGGGAGAGATAAAACAGTATGGGACCCACCAAACCACCAGCTGGAGGACAAAAGACAAACCAGACAATTAAATCGAGTTAACCCGAGAATATCCCTATCCTGAAGCCAATGACCTTCCACAAGAGGTAAAAAGCCACAACGAGAGTGAATTGACAAAATACCGATCACTTAAAACAATCAAAAACCACCAAACCATAAACCATAAACATGATGACAAAAGGAAAGCAGAATAGGGAAGGTTGTAGAGTTGACTACTACCGACTTGAACCCGAGAGCCTGTCTTGAACCTTCAGGTTCGTAATTCATGTAGTAGAAACAGAAATTACTAAAAGTTTTAAACAATCTCAATCGGATGGTAAAGTTTTGAGTCATTAAATGTTTCTTGCTGTTGCATCTGCTAAAATGATTTCAAGGGTCTCTCCGGATTGAGAGGTGTACTGTTTCCAAGAGTGAAGGATCTTGACACGAATTCACCAACCGATTTTGAAAGTTTTAACACTTGCAAGGTTAGTAAAACCACTGCTATTGTTTGTCACCATCAGCATTTTTTGTGAAGAGAGAAATATGAATAAAAAGAATAGGATGTGTGTTTTGAATGAATGAAAATTTGTTATGTGTGCAAGTTTATTTATAGGGTTATGTCGCTAGGGTATATTCTTTGATCCCGAATATACTTGATATATTTAATCCCGAAAATAAATATAATTTGCTTGATAATCAAATTAAAATTTTAGGAAAATAAGTTAGTAGCGAAATATTCGATGAGATTCCGTGTAGAAAACCGATTTAGATTAGGCAATAGGCGAGGTTTATGGAAAATATCGCTTTTGGCACTTTAAATTTTCTTGTTAATATTATATTTAGTAGAGATTGAGGTTTGTTAGTAAATACGAAATGTAGTTTAGATTAGGAAATCTGAAATCTAGTTGATACTAATAATAAATGATATCAAAATGTTTGCTTAGATTTGATTTCGAAATGTTTGCTCAATTTTGATTTTAAGAAATATTAATATTCGATTTTGAGATTGTATGGTTAAAAATATTGCATGTTGTAATGGTTAATATATTGTATGTCTTTTTGAGTCTTTATACATTGCTAAGATTATGGAATAGTTTATAGAATAAAGTTATATGGTTAGAATATCTTTAATGAATTGATTTATTAGTTAAGTTTGTTAGTAAAAAAAATAATCTCGCGATATTTTTTGGCAATGTCGAATTTATTAATAAGAGAGTAAGAGATATTGGTTTCAAAATCGTTTGGTTTAAGATGTTGTGATTGTAAACCAGAGTCTGGTTTGATTCATCCATGTATTTGAGTGTTTGCTAAGCGGTATCAAACCAATTGGTTATGAGAAATACCAATTATAAATTGTTGACATGTTTGTTTATTATTTGACAGGTTTGGTTATGAGATTTACAATTGTTTGTAATAGATGAATGTTTGGTTATGATATTATTGTTTGGTTCAGCGGATTGTTATAATAGATGAAAGGTGAGTTTGTTCTAATAGGTTATTATATTACTGATCTAACGAGATTGTTCTAAGAGAAAAGTTATAAAATAGCACAAAAAACATACTTTATCATAAATATAGCACCAAGGAAAATAATTCACATTTTTAGTATTATTTTAATTATAAAGACTTTTATAGCATTATATAATTTAAGGTTTAGGGTTAATTATTAGGGTTTAGGGTTTATTATTTAGGGTTTAGGGTTTAGTATTTAGGGTTTAGGGTTTATTATTCAAAGTTAGGGTTTAGTATTTAGGGTTTAGGGTTTAGTATTTAAGATTTAGGGTTAGAGCTAATTTAGTGACAAAACATGTTTTTATGCTATTTTTATGATTTTTCTTCTTTGATGCTATATTTTTGACAAGTCATGTTTTTGTGCTATTAATGCGATTTGCCCTTGTTCTAATAGATAAAAACTGAGTGTGGTTATTATATTATTATTTGGTTCAATTTTTTAATTAATTTCGGTTAGAGATCTAAGAAGAATCGTGTAGTAGGATATTTTGTAAATACTATTTTGACCTTAATGGGATGGAAAATATAACAAAAGAAAGCAGTGACATTTTCTGTAAATAACTGGAAAAATATGTAGTTTATAAAATGTACTTTTATTTTAATAGTATAGACAACACTAATAAAATATTTTTATTCTGATAATTCGATACAATTATTTTTTAAATAAGTTAATATATTTCTAAATTAATAAATATTATAGTTTTGATATTATTAATTTATAGAAGTTTTACTATAATATGAAAAAAGCTATTTGAAAATATAATCTTTTTTAACTTCGCGTAATTTTAAGACTTTGCCATTTTTATTTGGATATAAAGATTGTTGTTAATTTTTTTTGTTTTTAAAATACTGGAAACTATTTCATAATATTTTTAAGATTATATTTTCACTTCACTGCCTGTATTCATAAATTTTCCTTATCAATATGTATATATAGATGGATGTATTAATGTGTGTGTACACGTGTTGGCATGTGTATGTAGATATTGATATGGGACATGAAATCATGAATGAACTTATGCTTGTCTTCTATAATTGTTCATCCCAGACATGTTGAAGCGTGAAGCCCCATATGATTGGTTGGCTCTCGAATATTTATATTACATCATCATTAACGATGACAATTTAGGGAAAAAACCTTAAAAATACCTGACTTAAATAACATTTGCCAAAAAAATACACAAACTATTTTGGTTACCAAAAAAATACATAAACTATTATAATTTCCATATTAATACATAAACTCTTAAAAATCGTAATTTTTAATACATCATATTTTTATTATTATTTAAAATTCCTATTTTACCCTTTTAAAACCAATTTTTTTATTAAACAAAACATAAATAAAAATGCCAGAAATTGAATTGGCTTCGGTTTTGTTAAGGATTGGTTTTGTTAGTGGTTTGATTGATAAACCAAAATAATCGTGAATAACTGGTTTAGCAGATTCATTAATGATTTGATTTATGCATCATTACCATTGGTGATACTGTAAAGAAACCCAACTAGCTCGATGACAATTATAGACCGCCGGTGGAGATACGGAGGAGGAAGTGAAGTAGAGCTTGAGAAGATCGATGTTTTCCTGGTGGAGCGCGTTGTTTTCGTGACGAAGCGAGTCGAGTTCCATCATTAGGGACTGAAGACGGGAGACACAAAGTTCGTAATGCTTGTTGAGTTCGTCATACTGAAGGATGAGATATACTTGGCGAAGGCGGTGCTCTGTGGGAGTATCAACGCGAGCTGATGGAGAAGAAGAGGACGGAATGAGCTATGAAACAGATATTCCGGCGAGAAAATCGAATTGTAAAGTGACGACAAGCTTAATCAGTCAATTAAAAGAATGATCATCAAAATAATTTTCAGATCAAATTGGCAGAACGATGAAACTAAAGCACATGAAAATCGAATTAAGAGGAGAATCTGCGATTGAATGTAACCTAATATGTGCATCGACACATTGATTCCGATAGATCCATAAAATTTTCAGAAGAATCAAAATCTTAAACGAACACACAACTATTCCAAACAGAAAATTTAGTGGAAGAGCTGCAAAATCTTAGTCCCGCCATTGAAAAGGATTCACTTATGTTAGGGGAAGAGCTGCAAAATCTTAGTGTCAGCATTGAACAAAAAACATTCTTCTATTTAGAACAAAACTTTGATCGATTAAAGAAAAAAGTCGGACAAACCGAAAGAGTTGCAAAACCAGACCAAACCAAAGAGACTTTTTATAATTTGATTTGGGTTTGCTATTTTATTATGTATTTTTAAAATAAATGTGGTTTTGAAAGGGTAAAATAAGAATTTTAAATAATAATAAAAACATGATGTATTAAAAATTACGATTTTTAAGAGTTTGTGTATTAATATGAAAATTATAATAGTTTATGTATTTTTTTGACAACCAAAATAGTTTGTGTATTTTTTTGGCAAATGTTATTCACGTCAGGTATTTTTAAGGTTTTTTCCCGACAATTTAATAAATATGTGAATTTATATACCAGACTATTGACCGCATGATATCGACTTTTGAATTGCTCTTTTCTTATTGTCCAATGCAATCATAACTATTTGTGCAATAAAACTATTTAGAGGGGAATAAACTTGGATGTTTTCACTAGTAAATGTGCATTTATCAGTCACATGTCGTTCTCTTTTCAAGAAGAAACGCCGAGACGTGCGAAACGGAGAAACACACATGACACAACATGCACATTAGTTGGTGAGGCTGTCTGTCTTGCATTCATCGCAGTATCAACACAAGACTTGTCTAGTCACGAGTGCATTATGCATCTTTTATTGGTTGCAAGATATTTATAGATATTTTTGTAGACAAAAAGATATTTTGTTCTACAAAATATTATACTAATATGTATATTGTTAGTTTTACGTCTCTATTATGTTTTTCTGTTGCTTTGAGTTGACTTGATCATTCAAGTTGAGCGGTTGAGGTAGTCTAAGTGGTAGAAGGGTTCGAGGTGGCAACCACCACCCGGATTCGACTCCAAACGAAAACAAAAATGCCTCCTCTGCTCATAACGCGGGCACTGGGTCTAAGGCCCAGGGAAAACCCTCCCAGGTGAAGCTGGCCTCCGACCTAACTGGGCCCAGGGAGATTAGTCTGGACCACGGTCTGGGATCCTCCCTGGATTAACAAAAAAAAAAAAAAAAAAGTTATGTTTGTTCTTTTTTTTTTTTGTTAATGGTGTCAATTTTTGTTTATAAAATAAGTTGAATAGCATGCATGAAAGCAAATTTAGTAAAACTTATAAAAATAACTATTAAAACTAATATATTCGCGACATTTTGAAAAATTATTAATATTAAATAATCATAGTTAACAAATAACATACTAGATATCATCAACCTAACACAAGGCTGGAGTTTTATGCATTTTGATTTTTAAAAAAAAAATTAATGTGTATTTTTCATTATTATAATTTTTATTGTTTTTTCATTTCTTTCTTCGAATAATTTTAATTATTTTATTTGTATATATTTTAAATTTTTATTTATAGTTTAACTATGTATTATTTTTAGCTATATATGTTTGATTCAATTTTCCGTGGATACATTTATGTTGGGCTGTTTTTTTGGTGGATCCAATTAGTTTGTTCATTATCTTTCATTTGGTGTGATTTTTTTTTTCTTTTTTTTGTAATATATTGCATGAAATATTTTTAATTGTTTCTAGGTTAAACATCTAGACTTTGTGTTTTTTTTTTAATTGTCTCACAAATCCATTGTAATTTTTATATATTTACTTATATAGTTATTTTTTGCTTATACATTATTTCATCTTAATTTCGTTACACTCCATAAAATATAATTATTAACGTTTATATTTTTTATTATTTATTTCATCTTTAACCATTATTATTTTCGATATAATCCAAAAATATATATTTATTTTGCATACAAATTTTAAGGTTTTTATTTTCTCATAAATGAAAGATATAATTACTATTATAGTATTTTGTAATTAGTAATTTTTTAAATAAGTGATATGAATAGAAAGTATAATTAATGTTTTTTGTAGAACTAATAATAAATTAATAATTTTGTAAAACTAATGCATTTTGGTAATGTAGATAGTCTAGATGGAGATAAAAGAAACTAATTATATATATATTCTGTGTTTTAAAATATATGATATATTAGAGATTTTTTTTGTTTTAAATTATATGATATTTTTAATTTCTATGTATAATTAATTAGATTTTATTCTCAATAATATTTTAATTATGAAGAAACCAAAATTAAATGATTTTTAATCTATATGAAAAACCTAAACTTCATCAGATATATAATGTTTGAAAGTGGACTCTCTGCAGTTGCCACATCGGCCCCATTGATTGATCAATTTTAATCAAAAAAATTCTCATCATCATCAAACTAAAAAAATTATACTATTTAATATAATATTATTTAATTTAAATATAATTAGTTAAATTATTAAAACATAAATTCTAAATTTGATTTAATTTAGAATCTCATAAATATATAAATATTATATATTTTAAATATATAAATATTAGAAGCAAAAAATATTAAAAATTATAAATAATAGAAATAATTATTATTAAGAATATAAAGGAAATATTATAAAAATGAGATACAGTGATAATAAACAAATTATATAAAATATCAGAACATAGAAAATAAAATAAAATCAATGATATATATATATATATTAAATAAATCTAAAATGATAACTAAAAATATTAAAATATAAAAATAATTATAATGAAGAATAGAAAGAAAATGTTACAAAATGAGATAAAATGATAATAAAAAAAATTATATGCAATATAAAATAGGAAAGAAAATAAATCAATGAAATATATATAAAATAATAAAATTTAAAATGATAACTAAAAATATTAAAATATTATGAATGAAAACTAAAAAAAATTAAGAGTCTGATGAATGAAAATGTATAAATAATAAGTATATATATACTTAAAATAGTTTATAAAAAAATATTTAAAAGATGATAAAAGGAAATAAAATTTTATAATAAAAATCATTAAAATTTGACAATTTAAAAATATTTATATATAAAATAAATTAAATTAATAATCATATGTTAACGCATATTCTCTCTTAAAATTATTATATTCACAAAAAAATAAAAAATTCAAATTTGTAAATTAAAAACATATGGTAAATGAAATCAGTAAACTTGAGGATCGGAGCTTCTCTCTTCTAGAGAGAGATACTTCTTCATCTCCTTCCTTCTTCCCAGATTTAAATCTTTCAGAAGGAGAGATGATTTCTTAGTCGTTGGGCCTGTTTTCTCTTGTGTATTATACCTTTACAGTTTTTGTGTGTTTCTTCCGATTGGAATCGATCCTGTGATTCCATGTCGGATCCGATCCTTTGCCTTTCTGTCTGCTTGGTTTCATCTACATCTTGGAGTAATCTCTTCGTCATAAAGCCGATTGATGGCAGACCTCTCTGGTCAGAGACGGAGCTTCATGTGTGGCGATTAAATCAAGGTTTATAGCTTTTCTAAGCTCCTGGTGTTCATTCATGGCGGATTGGCAGAGATGTGACGAGTCTTGCATCGGAGGACGCTGGAACATGAGTTGCGGTGATGTTTCTTCTCGGATTTCCAGCGGTTGATCGTGGACCAGCGGTGCCGTCTCCTCCGATCGTCGGAATTGCATGCCAAAGTCAGCGAACAGTCAACACGTGTCTTTTGGTTGTCTCTTGGCATTCATGCCACGTAGTTGGACTGTTAAATGGTTTCTGTACTCTTGGGCTTTTTGTAACTTAGGCCTTTTGGCCCCTCTAATAAAATGAATAACATCTAGTGTTAAAAAAAAAAAATTAAAAACATATAAAATATTGATACTTAAAATAAATATCAAAATATATTAAGTATTTATAAATTTAAGTAAAATCCGCGCATTTGCACTGATTTTCTCTTAATATAATATAAAACATAAGGAATATAAGATTAGATGAAGATAACTGAAACAAAACACAACCATACCTTTATGTGGTATACCTAAATATTTCTGTAAAATAACTAAATAATACTCCCTTTTTTTTTTTTTTTTTTATTCATCCTATCTTAATCTTCCCAACCGGGATGTTTTTTGTGATTACAGACCAGAGAATGAAAAAGGGATATCTAAGACATTTTAAAACAGAGCAAGAGATGTATGAAACAGAAACTTTGATGAAGCTGGGTATAGATTTTTATTATACCCTTAATTAATACATTATATAATTTTCTTTTTTTAATTAATAAGCTATAATACTCCTTTTGTTTCACAAAGAATATCGTTGTAGAGTTTAATTTTTTGTTTCATAAAGAGTGTCGTTTTGCGTTTTCAACGCAGATTTTTAAATTAAATCTTAATTTTACCCCTATTTTTATAGCTTATTAATTAAAAAAAGAAAATTATATAATGTATTAATTAAGGGTATAATAAAAATCTATATATTTTTTTAATATGTGTGAAAAATGCTAGAACGACACTTTTTGTGAAACGAAGGGAATAATCACATAATGATATAACAGAAATTTAACGTTAGATATATCATTTTATTTTAGAGTATTTTGTTTATTTTATTATGATCTATTTTTGGCAACTAATTATCATCTATTAACCAATTATTTAATTAATTTCTATTTTCCCTTTTTTTATTCCACTCTTACAAATACATAACTTTATTGATAAATTTTAAAACAAAATTTTAGTTTAAAACTTACATTTTTGCCATGTCGAAGTGGCATATCTAACTATACTATAAATTTTTGAGTGAGTTGGATTTATATACAAAGCTCGGAAGGTAAAGGGGCTCTCTCTCTTTTTAGAGAGAGAATCTTCTCTCTATCGCCCCTGTATCTCTTCCTTCTTCTCAATTCCAGATTTTTTAGAAGGAGGTGATCTCCTCTTTTGTTTGTGAATATTGGTTCGATTCATCGTTCTTTCCTCTCTGGAAAGTTTCGATTTTCACTGTTTTCTTTTGGTTTCTGTTCTCTGATTGCTTCCAAATCAGAATAATAAAATCCGATCGAGTCTTGGGTCGGTGTCTCCTTTCTCGATCTCTCTTCCCGGTGTTTCTCTCCCATGGCGGACCCGCTTGTCTTCTTCCTCTTTTTTGGATTTTCTCTCTTTTTAGGAGTCATATCGTTGCTGCCTCTCCACCTGGCTGGAATCAATATGATCGACCATTTTGATCTCTCCGGCGTGACGCTTCTTGGGACTGAGCTTATCGGCAAAGAGCTTGCAGCTGTTCATCATCGTTATTCATTTTCTCTTCCATGGTTTTGCAGGTTTTGCGGGTGGTTCGAGAGATCGGCATCTTGGGTTCTTTCGAGACAGAGACGGCGTGTTCCGGTTGCTTCTCGCGTTTTTCCGACGATTTGTCACCGGCGGTGCTTGCATGCCGGCGTTTTCGGGATGATGCCACGTGGCCTCCGAGCTTATCCGCGTGTAGTGCTTATCTACACTTTTTTCTATTTGGGCCACGGCCCGTTGTTCTGTTCTCTGTTTGGGCTTTTTGTTTCCCATGATGTAAACTCTTTTGTCCATTGTGTTTTTTTTATGAAAATGTCGGCCAAATTTTTTTGTCTGTTTTTGTGAAATACTTTATTTTTGCAATATACGCGTCACACGCGTGAAGCTTCTCTTCCTTCACGCGCTTATATAGAGACAAAAACCTCGTGGATCTATATCTTCCACCATTTTCACCTCTCTCTCTCTCTCGATCTCGATCTCTCGAAACTTCGCCAGGCGTTATCTCTTCTCTAAACATCAGAGATTCTGATTCGAATCATCCTCCGAAACCCTAGAAATTTTACCCCAAATCTGAGATCCAATCAATTTTCCGCCTTCAATGGCCGTTCTTCCCCGTTCAGAACCACCTTCGCGGATCCATCCCGAACCACAATCCCTAGAAATCGACCACTTCGATCGTCTTCCAGACCCAATCCTCCTCCTCGTTTTCAATAAAATCGGCGAAGTCAAATCTCTTGGCCGATGCTGCGTCGTTTCCCGGAGATTTCATTCCCTCGTTCGTCAAGTAGAAAACGTCCATGTTCGTGTCGATTGCGTCATCTCGGACGACGATAATTCCTCTCTGTCCTCAATCAAATCCCGCTCCGCCGCATCGGGATCGTTCTCCGCAATATTTCGCCTTGTCGTCGGTGGCATTGTAAAGCCGTTGCAAGCATTAGGGCAATTCCTTGGCACGAAGAGGTCATGCGGTTCTGCGTCTTCTTACTCTTCTCTCTCTATTAGTGGAGACGAAGGTGGAGAGATCGATCAAGGCGGCGTAACGCACCACTCTCCTACGCAGGTTCTAAAAAACTTCGACGAGATTCGTTACTTACGCATCGAGCTACCCAGCGGTGAACTCGGGATAGACGACGGAGTTTTGTTGAAGTGGAGAGCTGAATTTGGTTCAACCTTAGAGAGCTGCGTGATTCTCGGCGCTTCTTCAGTGATTCAACCGAATCCAATACGAGTTTCTCAAGCAACCGTCGAATCTTCCGGCGCCGACGATAACGGGAGTATACCGGAATCGTTTTACACGAACGGAGGTCTAAAGCTGCGTGTTGTATGGACAATCAGCTCTTTGATTGCTGCATCAGGACGACATTACTTGCTACAGCCAATCATCGCGGAGCACAAAACACTCAACAGTTTAGTGCTCACTGATTCCGATGGGCAAGGTGTGCTTTGTATGAACAGAGATCAACTAGAAGAGCTAAGGGTGAAACCATTGTCAGCTTCGACGGCTTCAAAGAGAACGCTTGTACCTGCGTTGAACATGAAACTATGGTATGCTCCAAACTTGGAATTGCCTGATGGGACTGTGTTAAAAGGTGCGACTTTAGTAGCGATAAGGCCAAGCGAATCGAAAAAGGAAGTGTCTGATGTCTCTTGGGTATCTTCGGGTTTCGAGGAGCCTTATGAGACAGCTGCTAAGATTCTGGTCAAGAGAAAGACATACTGTTTAGAAATGAACTCGTTCTAGCTTGAAACGTTTCATTAGAGGTAAATTGGTTTTCATGTTCTGTATGATCTGATTATGAAGTGATTTGAGGAAATCGTCCTTGAAACTATTAAGATCAAGCCGTTCTGCATTAAGCTTCTAAGATGATCAACATTAGGAAACTGAAAGTGTCACTATCTCGTGACTGCATTGCAACTGATGATTATTTAAAGCATTTTGTGATCATAGATTGAAGAAATTGGTATCTTCACAACTTGCTATGCTGTGTTAGATAGCACATAACTTTTTCTCATTGGTTTGGACTTATTGTTTGTTAGGGAACCCGATGGCGATTCATGATGATATTACATATAAAAGCTATAATGGAAGCAAATAATGAACTAAATCCAGTTTTTGATGAATCCGGAAACCAGTTTTGCTGCCTACTGCATCTGCTAGCGACCTTTCTTATAAGCTTATGCTTTTGCAGGATCTCTCAATCATATACCAACAGATGACTTATTATCATGTAAGGTTTTTTTAGTTACTTAAAATGTCTTGAGCTTTGCTTGTTCTTCTCTCTTATGTGAATATTGTAGGTATGATAAATACATATGCTTGTCATTATAAAGGTTATTTAAGAAAACAAGAAAAAAACAGAGCAATTTATTACTTTTCTATTCTTTTAACATTAATCTGCTTCATTGACAGACCAACAAAAGTTGCGAAACTGTTATAATCTAATTGTTGAATGGACTAAATCTTTTGAAACTTTGTTATAAATTTATTAGAATGCAACAGTAGTACAGCAGTGATGAATTGTGCATTCATTTGAGTTAATATGGAGCACTAGTTATAATATGGAGCACTAGTTATATATATATTAAAGTTGTATAAAAGGCGACTTGGTATAAAAGTGATGTTTCAATGTTTCATATAATTGAGCTTGCCATTAGTTTAATAATAGACTTTCATGTGCTAAGAGCCTAAGAATAGAATGCTGATCTGTATTCTTATTTCACACGACATTAACTTACATAAGCATAAGCCTTGTTATATTGAAAGTAGACGTAGTGATGTCAACAAACTGGACTGAGGAGGCATGAGGGGAATTGGACACGTTACTCCATTATTGTGGTTTGCTAATGTATAATGATTATGTCTAACCTTAACCTCTCACTTTACTGTTAATTGCGTTTACTCATGGTTTTACCTTTCGGAGGTATTGTTTGCATTACATATTTAGTCTTCTTCGGTCTCATCTGAATATATAAAGACATTTTGATTTTATGCAAACGTTGATAAGCAGCATCAGAAACGTGGGAGCTAAGTCTGATTAAACCCTTGTACTTGTAATTGTCACGTTCACAAATTTCCCTTAACTTAAGCTTCACAAATAAAAATTAAAAAATTCGAATTACCCTTGTTTAGCCCTAGACATAATACCCGGACTGGAATACCTGAATCTGAATCCGACTCGAAATACAACTTGTAACACAACAAAAAAAACATGTTTACTCCATTGGATATTTTGCTCTCAAAATCCGTTTTTCATTTTGTTGTCTGGTTTTGATGGAGACTGGAAACCGTTAGAGACCGTTAGCCAGACTTAGTTTGAATAAGTCAGACTGTTGCATCAGTCGAGAACGAATAAATAAGAATTGACCTGGTTTGTAGGCAACAACTCCTACAGTAGTTAAAGTAGAATCATGAAACGTTAGCTCCACTAGTTAAGTCTATTTAAGTTTCATGTAAGCATTCAAATGAAAATAAGAGAGAAAAACGTTTCCTAAAGCTTATCTTTCTCTTTGCTTGGCTTGAATCTCTGCATCACTCTGTTCTTCAGATAAGATGTGGTATCAGAGCCTATTAAAACTTAGTAAGGAGTGGGAAAGATGAGTGAAAAAGAGAACTCTCTGAGCATTCCGAAGTTTGATGGCGACTATGGGCATTGGGGAATGCTTATGGAGAATCTACTAAGGTCGAAGGAATGGTGGGAACTCGTTGAATCTGAAATTCCTCGGCATGAGAGGAATGCAGTTCTCAGAGAAGCACAAAAGTCAGAGCTGGCCGAGATGAAGCTGAAGGATCTAAAGGCCAAGAACTACTTATTTGCTTTAATCAACAAGGTGATACTCAAGACGATCTCAAACAAGGACACAACTAAGGACATTTGGGACTCTATGAGAAGAAACTTCCAAGGGAATAAGAGAGTACAGAGTGCACAACTCCAGAGTCTAAGAAGAAACTTTGAAGTCCTGGAAATGAAGGAAGGAGATACTATCACAAAGTACTTTTCCAAGGTTATGGTGGTCGCTAACAACATGAGAAATCTAGTAGATGAGATGTCGGATGCAAAGGTTGTGGAAAAGATACTGAGGACACTGGTTGAAAGATTCACATATGTGGTATGTGTAATCGAGGAATCAAAGGACATACAAGAGATGTCCGTGGACGAGTTGCAGAGCTCTCTCCTTGTTCATGAGCAGAACTTGAACAAGAAAAACGGAGATGATCAAGCCCTGAAGATGAGGAGTTACAGACCGGATGGAGGTAGAGGAAGAGGAGGCTACCAAGGACGAGGCAGAGGAGGAAGAGGAAGAGGATGAGGCTTCTCAAGCTTCAACAAGGCGAATGTTGAATGCTACAAATGTAAAAAATGGGGGATTTAAAAAATGAATGCCCTTCTTGGGAAAGAGAAGCAAACTATGTTGAAGAAGAAGAGGAAATGGTGCTGATGGCTCACATTGATGAAATCAGGGATGAAGAAAGGCACATGTGGTTTCTAGACTTTGGATGTAGCAACCACATGTGTGGAACCAAAAGATAGTTCACTGGCTTTGATGAAAGCTTTCGACAAAATGTCAAGCTGGGGGATAATCGAAGGCTGGTAGTAGAAGGGAGAGGTAATCTTCGACTCTGTATTAATGGCATCATTCAGACCAGTGTCCCGGGTTTGAAGAGCAACCTGCTAAGTGTAGGTCAGCTGCAGCAGAAGGGTCTCAAGATAACCATTGAAGATGATTTGTGTGTAGTGTGGCACAAGAAGCAAAGAAAGTTGGTGATGCAATCGACAATGACAAAGAATCAGATGTTCATTGTGTTTGCAGCAGTGAAGAAACCAGAAGAAAACATGGAAACAAGTGTTTCCAGGTTATGGCACATGAGATATGGTCATCTGAGCTACACAGGGATCAAAACGCTTGTGGAGAAGAAGATGGTGGAAGGGTTAAGCTCCGTGAAAGGAAGTGAAGGCGTCTGTGAAGTGTGCATGAAAGGAAAACAAATCAGAGAGAGCATACCAAAAAGAAGCTTATGGACGGCGAGCAGAGGTCTTGAATTGGTCCACACTGACATCTATGGATCAATCACACCTACCTCAGAGAGTGGGAAGAAGTATATCATAAACTTCATAGATGATTTTAGCAGGAAGTGCTGAACATACTTCTTATCTGCTAAATCATAAGCGTTTCATGCTTTCAAGGAGTTTAAAGCAGAGATGGAAAGAGAGCTAGGAAAGACATTGGTGTGTTTGAGATCAGACAGAGGAGGAGAATACAATTCGAAGGAGTTTCAGGAGTATTGCAGGGAACAAGGCATAAAAGACAACTCATAACGGCCTATACTCCTCAGTAGAATGGAGTTGCTGAGCGAAAGAATAGGAGCATCATGAATATGACAAGATGCATGCTTATGGGAATGGAGGTGCCAAAAAGCATTTGAGCTTAAGCTGCCCAATATGTTAGTCATATTCTCAATAGGAGTCCAGCCAAAGCCCTAGGAGATGTAACACCAGGGGAAAAATGGAGCAATTAAAAACCTTCATTAAGTTACTTTTAAGTTTTTGGTTGTTTGGCTTATGTTATGGTGCCTTATGAAAAGGAGAGTTAAGCTGGATGAGAAAAGCACAACATGTGTGATGATAGGAGTAAGAAAAGAGTCGAAGGGATATCACCTTTATGATCCAAACTCAAAGCGGATCATAATCAGTAAGGATGTTAAATTCGATGAAAGTAGAGGATGAAACTGGAAAGGAAGAGAAGGAGAAGATAAGATCATGTGGGAGGGAATGAAAGATGATTTAGAAGAAGGAAATGGTCAAGTTGCTGATGAGGAAGTTCAAAATGAAACCGGAGAATGGGAAGCAGCAGAACCTGAGCAAGGAAATGTCGTTGATGAACCAACAGAAAATGCAGAAGCAGGAGAAGCTGGATCATCATCTGTTGGTGAAGCTAAATGGATCAGAAAAGCACCAGACTGGATGAAAGACTATGTCTGTGAAGGAGTAAAGCTGGTGATTGAAGAAAAAGGAGATGAAGTAATAGCTATGTTCATAGCTGCAGAAGATCCTGAAAGGTATGAGGATGCAGCTCAACATGAAGTTTAGAGGAAGGCAATGGAAGCATATATAAAGTTAATAGAGGAGAACAGAGATTGTCCCATTGATTCCTATGAATATCGGAAACTTCTATTTCTCATTCACAAATCCATCTTTGTTCATGCTGGTAGAGCTACCTGCAGAAGCCAAAGTCATTGGTTTGAAGTGGGGTTTTAAAACAAAATACAATGAAAAAGGTGAGGTTGATAAGTTCAAAGCGAGGTTAGTCGCGAAGGGTTACCATCAGACTCAAGGGATCGACTTTCATGAGGTATTTTCTCCGGTTACACGTTGGGATACAATCATAACGCTTCTGGCCATCACAACTCAAAAGGGGATGGGTGGTTCTTCAGCTTGACGTGAAGAGTGCATTCTTGCATGGTGAGTTAAATGAGGAGGTATTTGTTGAACAGCCACCAGGTTTCGAAGTAAAGGACTTAGCAGAGAAAGTATACAAGTTGAGAAAGACACTTTATGGGCTAAGACAAGCACCACGTGCTTGGTATAGCAGGCTGGAAGGGTACTTCATCAAAGAGGGATTCAAAAAGTGTTATTGTGAACACACACTGTTTGTGAAGACAAGAGGAGAAGAAGTTTTGATTGTAAGCATCTATGTTGATGACTTAATCTATATGGGGAATTCAAGTACTATGTTAGAGGAGTTTAAAGGATCAATGATAGAGGAGTTTTCCATGATTGATCTTGGGAAGATGAAGTACTTCTTGGGTCTAGAAGTTGTCCAGGATGAAATGGGAATTTTCATAAACCAAAAGAAGTATGCAGAAGATATCTTGGTGAGATTTGGAATGGAAGATTGTAATTCAGTGAAAAATTCTATTGTACCTGGACAGAAGCTGTCAAAAACAGGAGCATGAATGGCGGTTGATCCAACTTTGTTCAAGAAACTCGTGGGGAGCCTAAGGTATCTTACAGCCACAAGACCGGATTTGATGTTCTCTGTGAATCTGATCAGCAGGTACATGGAAGAACCTAATGAACAACACATGATGGCAGCCAAGAGAGTGCTGAGGTATGTACAAGGAACAACATCACTCAGAATCAAATGCATGAGAGAAGGAAATCCGAAGATGATTGGGAATGTGGACAGTGACTATGCTGGAGAAACAAGTGACAGAAAGAACACATCAAGCTTTGTGTTCATGCTGGGAAATGGAGCTGTATCTTGGGCATCAAATAAACAACCCATTTTTACACTTTCAACTACAAAGGCTGAGTTTGTTGCTGCAGCTTATGGAGCTTGTCAGGATGTCTAGCAAAGGAATATCTTGGATGAGATAGGGGTGTCACAAGGAGAGGAGATGATTGTATACTGCGACAACAACTCCACCATTAAGCTCTCTAAGAATCATGTTCTTCATGGGAGGAGTAAACATATACATGTAAGGTACCACTTTCTGAGAGAGCTAGTGAATTATGGAGTCATTAAGCTGGAGTATTGCTCTACTGTTTAACAAGTCTCTGATATTATGACTAAGGCGGTAAAGCTGGAAGTGTTTGAAAAGTTAAGAAGGAAGATGGGCGCGTGTTTGAAAGAAGATTTAAATGCTTTCAGTTTAGGGGAAGCTATGAAGACTGGAAACCGTTAGAGACCGTTAGCTAGACTTAGTTTGGATAAGTCAGACTATTGTATTAGTCAAGAACGAATAAATAGGAACTGACCTGGTTTGTAGGCAACAACTCCTAAAGTAGTTAGAGTAGAATCAGGAAATGTTAGCTCCACTAGTTAAGTCTATTTAAGTTAATTATATGTTTGAGCAGACTATCTAGTTATAAGAATATCAATATTTCAAATGTATGGTTTTAAGTGACATTCCGCCGCTTCAGGCGATTTTTTTGAATCTTCCACCGCTTCGATCAATCGATCGACTTTTGCTTTTGATCTAAAGATCAGACTTGTTTTTTCTTACATCAATTCAACTTTCTTTCCATCAGAAATCTCAATCTCATAGAGTTGGAGAAGGAGGTTTGAAGATCGTTACAAGAGCTTCGGATCGGAGAAGATCGTTCGCCTTGGACGGTCCACCTCGATGCTCAAAATCAATATTCACGCGATCATAACCTTTGTCTTGTGGTCAAGCTTTTAAATCCGAAGTATCAACTTTCCGTTGGCATAAAGAACGCGGTGCCTTGAGCTTGGAATCTGATCGGAAAGGTTGAAGGACAGGTAAATGACGATGGTACTATCAACTTCTACTTTCAGAATGAATATCAACTTCTAATGGGTATTGGAGAGTGCGCCGCCTAAGTTTAGAGGATGGTTGCTTGCCATAGATAGATGGACTCATCAACACTATCCCACTTATCTGAAATCAATTACCTTGTGGATCCACATCAACAAGCTCCCCAATCAATATCAGCATCGTAACATCGTTGAAAGTATCGGATCTCAGCTGGGACAACTATACATAGATGAGATTCAAATCCTTGAACCGACTCCAACAAAGCCTGCTCAGGTCTGGGTTAAGATGGACATTGACCAACAAATATCCTTGGTTCATAATGTTTTTCTAATGAGGAATCATACACGGGTTGAGATCGAATTTAGATATGATGGTTTACAAAAATTCTATACAACTTGTAGAAGTTTAAGGCATGATGCAGCTGGTTGCAACATTCAGCTCACTCATAATCAGGTTGATGCCCAAATGCTCATGATATGTGGTAATACTAATGAAGTATGCACTGAAGAGACACAAGCAGAGGAAGCTCAACTTCTACGATGACCTCACATTACAACAAGGCAGAAAGCTTCATCCTCTATTACTCTCCCAATGGCAAGACAACAATTTTCAACACCTATCCCACCAATGCATATTACTGAATCTAATGAACGAGTAGTCATGAGAATATCATTCTAAAGAGGAAGTAGATGTACAACGTCCTTTAAAACGATCCAAAAGGCAGAAGACTGATCCACATCCTACTGATCCGATTGAACAAGCTCACCAGCTCAGTCCCCTTTGCCCACAACCCAATGAGACTTCTTCACTGGAATTGTCAGGGTTCGAGGGACCCCCTGACAGTTTCACCGTTACGGGAGATACAATGAAGGTTATATCCTGATTTAATGTTCCTCGTGGAGACAAAGAATGGTGTATATTATGTACAATAACTCGGAAGAAGCTTAGGATTTAATAACCACTGATGTATACCTTCTCGCGAAACCAGTGGAGGCATGACCATTTTCTGGCACCAAAATGTTCAACTTCATGTTAGTAGGCCATCTCTCAATTTTACAGATGTATATATTCTCGATGGAGCAACTCGTTTTTGTGTCAGCTATGTATATATGGACATCCTCAGTTGAGGTGGCGTCAAGAATTATGGCGATGAATGCAACATGAAGCAGATTCAGGAAGATATCTTACAACACCACGACTTGTTTTGGGGGGTTTCAGTGATATACAAACAAATACAGAAAAGGAAGGACGACCCTTAAGAGAAGAATCAAGCTTAATTTTTTATCTTCAGAGAAATGATCAATGCTAACTGTTTACAAAAAATCAGAACCGTGGAGGGCTACTTCACTTGGACATGAATGAGCCACAACTACACTATCAAGTCCAAAATAGTTAAAGCAATGACAAAAACTCTATGGACATATACCCGAGAGCATATGCACATCTATTGAGATGGCAAAGTTATGATCATCGGCCATTACTTCTTTACATGGATGACAAAGAATGGAAAAGCAAAAAACTCTTCATATATGACAGCAGATGGAGGCGAAATCAAGAAGTTAAAGCTATTATCGCTCAAACCTGGCATACTCAATGCATACAGTTACTCCTGCAAAATTTACAATAGCCTTGATCTACTGTTGTAATGCCTTGTCACAATGGAAGCGCCAACAAAATCAAAACTCTCAGAAAGCAATCATCCAGCTCCAACAACAACTTCAAGCAGAATATGATTCTTCTTAGCTCAATTTTGGTAACATTAAATTGCATTAAGCACCAACTTTCTAATGCATATTGGCTGGAAGAAGAATATTGGAAGGAACGTAGTGGAGTACAATGGCTTGCTTTAGAAGATCGGAATACTCGTTTCTTTCATGAATATGTGAAACAGAGAAGAGGAATAAATCGTATAGTTTCTTTTGAGGATGAAGCGTGAACTATTATCACTGAACAACACGATCTTCAATAGCTTGCCAAAGAGTATTTCCAGAATCTCTTCTCATCAAATGGACCTACCATTTATCCGACCTGCTTTCAGGTATCCCATGCTCTGTCACTCAAGAAATAAATGATGCTCTTATCAAATCTTTGGAGTATGCTGAACTGAAACATGAATTATATGATATAAATCCTGGAACAGATGGTATGAGCGTTGGATTCTTTCAACATCATTGGGAAACTGTTAAAGTATCTGTCTTCAATTATATAAACCATTTTCCATGAAGGTGTTCTTCCTCACCATATAAACCATACTCACATATTTTTAATCCCCAAAATTAAATCCCCCACTACATTTAAATATCTTAGGCATATTAGCTTGGCCAATGTTGCTTACAAGCTTATCTCCAAGGTTCTTGTTAATCGGCTTAAACCTTGGCTGAATACTCTGCTATCTCCATTTCAGTCAGCCTTTATTCTTGGCCGATATATCACTGACAACCTGCTTATTGGACATGAAATGATTCATTCATTGCAAACTCGAAAACTAAAGCATGATTATATGGCTATTAAACTAGATATCACTAAAGCTTTTGATCAAGTAGAGTGGCTATATATTGATGCAGTTATGGAGCGGATGAGTTGTCACTTAAAATGAAAAAAATGGATTCAAGGTTGTATAACTACAACAACTTACTCAGCTCTTCTCAATGCCACTCATACTCAAAAGATTTATCCCTAACGAGGTATCCGTCAAGGTGATCCCTTATCACCTCTAACTATTGTGCACTGAAGAATTATCTCGACTCTTACAAACTTTCAATCGAAATAAACATTTTCAAGGCTATAAACTATATCAAGGGGGTCATGTCATCACCCATATTTTATATGCAGATGATTCCCTTATCTTTGCCAGAGCTACCATGCAAGATGATCACAACCTTAAACGCATTCTGAAAATCTATGAGGATGCATTGAGACAGCAAGTCAACAACAATAAATCCTCATTATTATTCATCAAAGGTACTCCCTCAAGAACTACTATTGCGGATATTCTAGGTATATCTCAGATTGGTAGTTTTGAAAAATATTTAGGATTACCTGATAGTATAGGAAGAAATAGATCATATACCTTTGCATAACTTCATCAAAGGATTAAGAAAAAGTTGACTAGTTGGTATACCAAACTTCTGTCACCTGCAGGGAAAGAAATTGTAACATATGTCTCCTACACTCTCGAGACAACGTGTCACCAACCCTAACGTATGACTCAAGTATCTCTAATAACCAACATAACTAACTAATCCAATAATGTCTCGTAAATGTAACTATACATAATGCAACAACTAAGATAAAAATATGGAAAACACGATAAAACCCCAAAGCACCGATCCAACTAAGCGTCAATCTACTTGTCATGCTCACCTTAGCCTAGGTCAATTCAAACGAACATACGATGAATGTGTACGAACGGCGGTCACAATTGAAGGACAAACACATTGAATTGCAACACACATACCGTCTAGGGTTCAACCTAATCCTCTCGGATCCGATCGGCCTTTTGAGTCGAACTAACTTGGTTTGGTTTTGGTTTAAATACAACCAAGGCTGGAACAAGATAAACACATTGTTCCAAAGAGTGATCAATATATGTTGCATACAATCACGAAGATGAGAGGCAAGAAAAAGGATGAACGATGGCACATGCTTTGGCAAGCAACGTTGGCCAAAGGCAACAACACCAACAAAGAAGCGGATATGCGGCAGAGTTGTATTAGAGCAGCCATAGCTGATCAACCGTAGATATGATAGGTCTAGGGTTTATGATAGAGAAGGTTGCTTACGCCACAAGAAACATCTATGGATCACAAGTGTAACGCCCCTTTCCCATTCTCCGCTGACCGTCGAGCTGACCGGTCAACAATCAAACAAGAACATGACCGATCGAACCCGAGCAAGTCGAATGGGAAAAGTTCGCCACAGGACGGAGCCAAAGTTAGTTCGGTTTGAGACAAAGGCTCGCACCAATCTATCCTCGACTCCGCTATCCTCATATCCATAGTACAAGCGGTACCACTTGCACTACTTCGATGAGTTGTGTCGGTTCGGACTTAAACCTCATATCAGGGAAACAATTTCATTTCTGAGTAATCAACATTGAGTACAACGTTTAATAGAATTTTCACAAACAATCGTCAAGTCAAATATACAAAGAAATCAACACACGAAATAACAATAACGCCGAACCGAGAAAACACTCAAAAATCACGAATCAAATCCCGTCACAAGCCATCCCGAAACTACACCGAGAACCTCCCGCGTCCGTCGCTGCTAAACCTGAAAAACACAAAAAGAGTATAATGAGCGATCTAAGATCACCCAGTGAATCGGCTCCCCACTAATGGCTTCTAATCTATCTAAGTCTACAAATTCCCGCCCCAAAACCCAAAATAATAATCAGCAGGAAAAATAGTCGATCACGCACTACCATGTCGTGATAAACCCAAACATACACAATCAATGCCAGAGATAAAGTGAATTAAGGGAAATCGAAGGCACTGCGGCACATGTCCTCGATTGGACTCGATCTATCTATCGCGCAATGAAAGAAAGAATAAACAACAATGGGCCCTACGAACTCGGTAACTTCCACGGGTTTACATCGTCACCTATATGGTAACTAACCCACGACTCCTAAACGTGTACACAAGGTCCCACGAATAGGACACCGTTCTCTGTCCATCGATACGCGGTGACTCGGACTACCCCTAGATAGCCAGAGATTCCATGTGATTCGGCCCTAGGACATGACCCCGTATTCTCCGAATCACACACCTACCGGCGTCACCCGATAGGTTAACACCATAACCAGAATCACCGTGATCCGGTTAGGTAAAACCCGAGGATCCAATCGGGTCGGAAGTACCGGAACGTAAACAAAACCTAGGCTTGCGGAATCTAACGCGTCCTAGAGTCCTATTGCAGAAATGTAAACACGCAGACTCGCTGGGACTCTAGCACAGATCACGCAATCAAGAACCATAATAATAATAACAGTTCCCAACCATTCCGCAAGCCACTACACTACCACACCACCGCTCTGACTAGGTAAGATACCTAGTCAGCACCAACTAACTTACCCGGTCCCGTGACCGGAGTAAGTGTCCACAATGACTGCTCAGCCCAACACCGAGCAGTCTAACAAACCTGCACACAAAGCTCAACACAACACCATAATCACAACAATCAATCACGCAATCACAATCAAAGAAGGCCTATTAGGGTTTCTAAGTCTTTTAATTCATTCTTATCCGCTACCTTGGGTTAGCGGATTGCTAACCCGTAGACGGCTTACAACACACACCATTTCCTTATTATCTCATTCTAGATATCTTTTAATAACTCCTCGATCCGTCGGTTTAGAGTTAGTAAAATTACTAACTCCCCGACGTCTCATTATTAACTAATTGATTCATTACCCAATCCCGCTATTAAACCTAAATCCCAATCCCGTTATAGTATTCTATACGTTCGTTTAGGTTTAATTCGTATTTTAATGTTTTCTTAATTCCCGTATATAGATTCATTAATTATCGTTCTTATACAATATATATGCATATACGATCCTATTCAAATGGTATCTATATGAATGCATCAATCAATCGTTACTAACAACCTAGCGGCACACAATTGATTAACCTTTTTAATTCTAAAACCTTAATCATGCATAATCGGTCCTATCCGGTTTATTTTGAAACAACCAATTAATTATTAATTACTACTTAGATTCATTAACGGGTATGCAACCTAAGACTATGGTTTAGTAATTTCCGGTCTAAATGATTCTACGAGTTTTTGAGCCGACTCACAGTGTTATTATGACGACGGATGGATGGATTGACGGAACTCCGAGACCCGACACGAACCTGTTGCTAACCCGAACCTTCCCCGAACCTACGTTGCTTTGACCCGACCTTGACCCGCACTTGACCTTGGTGATTCCGAACCTCCGGATAACCCTCATATGATGGCTACTACAACCGTCTATCCTATTTCTAAATAAAAGAAATCCGGTTTATCGGGAAGATTATTACGTCGGAAAAATTCCTTTCCGAAGAATATTCTTTAGAATATTCCGACGTATTAATATTCCTTTCCCCATCTTTCTTCTATTTTTCTCACTCTCTCTCTCCTCCTTTTCTCTCTCTCCTCCGGCTCCTCCTTCTTCTCTCCTCCCTCCGGCTTCTCCTTCTTCTCTCCTCCCTCCGGCTTCTTCTTCTCCCGGCTCCTCCTCCTCCTCCTTCTTCTTGCCGCCTCCTTCTTCTTCTTCTTCTTCCTCCCTTCTCCCTCTCTTCTTTCTCTCTTCTTCACTACTCTTGTTGAGAAGTGTTTTTGGTGTGAAGAAAAGTGAGGGGTGGAGGCCTCCTTTTATAGCTAAAGTGAAGAGATCTCCACCTTCCACTTGTTACCTCTTCTTCTCCATCTTAAGGCACGACCTCTCCACCAAAAACCATCCACAAACAATGCATTTGATCATCCAACATCCACTTGTAGCCTCCTCCATGCAGCCCTTGGATTGATGACAACACATCTTTGGAGATTCATGCACCTAAGAAGCTTCTATTTTTTGGGCTCAAATTTCGTGGCCCATGCTTCATACTGAGCTGGATTTAGGTCCAATATGGTCTTGGTAAACTGTCACAAATACCCTGACTCAAGCCCAAGCCTCAAGGAATTTAGTTTGAATTTTTAAGCCTTAATAACCCATTAAGGACTCAAAATTAATAACTTGATATAGACATCAAATCTTGCTGAATCCTTTTAACCATATCTTCTTCATCTTCTAATGTAGCTTCTGTCAAAATTTCATAATTTTTGGTGGAATTTAGAGGGTCTTCTTTCTTGCACGAACGATGTATCGGTTTCTCGGAAAAACTGGCTTTACGTTGAATATTTTAAAAATCCTTTAGCTTCTTCTACAAATCCACCAAGTCTCATTTTAAGATTCTAGAAGATCTTAGATGAATTTAGAAATTTGAATCGCCTCAAACGGACACCCGTAGCTCCCGTTATGGATTTTACAAGTTTTATCGGTTCTATCGGTTTCCTTTCCCGATAGTCCGTAAAACTCGTTTAATCTTCGTTTCTTCCACGTCTGGTCTTCTAAATGTTCTTTTGGACAAAAATAAGAACACTTGGCCCGTCTCCACTTCCAGATCGCATTTTGGTAAAATTACCAAAATGCCCTCCATTGACTTCTCTGCTGCCCGTTGACTATTTCTTGGAACAAGATATTACATTCTTCCCCACTTACAGGAATTCGGTCCCCGAATTCTCCGTTACTAAAAACTTCGAATCGGAAACGGAACTCTGTAAGCCGCCACGACTGAACTAATTCAAGTGCTCCGACGCTCGAACTCTGAATCAACTGAGCGGCACTCCCAATGTTCACTAACTTCTGAAACACGATCTTTCACCAACCCAAATTACCGACGTCTTGAACTCCTTGACTCACGATCACTTCTGGTTCCTACATCTCATTGCTTTGTTGACTCCAATCTTGATTCTTGAAACCATTGATCCTGACTGAACTGCTCCACTCGAGTTTCTGATTCCATCTGCGCCAACTGACGATTTCCTCAACCGATATTCTGACTTCCCCACTTTGCTTAGACCTCCGTGAATGGTACAATACCGACTCTCCCTCCATTCTCGATACTCGTTTCATCTTTACTGTTCATCGTTCCCTGTCGACATTCTGATAATATCGACGTTCCTCCTTGAACCGCCATACTCATGCACACCTTGGACTTTCTCGATCACTGAACTCCACGCTTCATGGATATCAAACCGCCTTTCCTTTGACAACCTCGAGCTGATCCAAAACTGTCACTGATGCTTCCAAATTTCTCTGCTAACTCATACCCATCTGCTTACGTCTGCCATTGATACCCGTACTCGTAACTGACTTGCTGCCAATCTCGGGTCAAACTACTTCATGAGCACCATCTTGTTTCTAGGGTTCGGGTTCGGTCTCGTGTCCTCGTCAAATCGTCCATCACGTCCTACATCAACAACCTCAACAACACTGGAACGGTTAGACCTCTTTTAACTTAATCCCGATATCACTTCCTCATAGAAATATGGTTACTTAGTCATGTACCTTACGGTCACACATGGCTAAATAACAATAGCCTATCATTCCGCTCAATCTCGAATAAGTTTTCTAAAAACCGCTTTATCAATTATGAGCTTACCAAAAACAATTATAACCAAGCAAACCAAACGATCTCGTTAATCAAAAATCACTTTTAGCAACCTAGCGATTAAACGAAATGCAGAGATTCAAAATCAACAACTACCAACCTAGCGAGCAATCAAAACATCAATCAATTCAACATTCTAATACCCTAACAAGGCAATCAATCACACACAATCAATCAAGCAAATCGGCAAATACGATCGTCTCTTAGGGTCGTGGTAACCGTCTGCTCAGACCATCATTTGCTTTCACGTTATAATCATATTGCATTTATTATCCCAACTCATGCAGTAAGATCACTTCGTTACTTAAACGACAAATACCGAATACCCCACATCCACTACGTAAATAAAACATCTATTCACCGCATAGAGTTTTAAATACGTAGGTCCGTCGAAGTATACATACTCGCGGTTACCAATCCGTCCCAAACGAAACACCGCTACACACAACTGAATCGTTAGAGACGAACGCAAGCCGATATACACACATCAAAAGGGAGTTAGAGCCCTTACTTACCTGGGCCTAATCTACTTCCTAATTTCCAACATGAGCGGTACAACTCATGCGGATCCTAACTAACAGGTGCGCCAGGAGGATGGAATGAGTGTGGTGGTGGTGGTGTCATAGCGATGCAATCTCGATCATGACGGAAATAAAGCGCAATGTACGTCTCGGCCAAAAATGAAACAAGGCAGGAGCTATGCTGGTGATGTCGACAAGTGATACTCCTGGGTAACAATAGTGGTGATGATGGAAACATCGGGTGGTGGTGGCTGCTGCCGAGTGACCCCGAACACTTGAGTCTCAGATAACTTGATCACCATGTCATCGGGAACGAATATCGGCGATGCACGCGTTTCTGAAGGTGGTACTCCGGATGTAGCTGTATCATAAGGTGGCCCTAGAATGAGTGGAGCGGTCAACTGGCTTGATACTGGTAATAACGTGCCCCGGAATAGGCTGCGAAACACATGAATACTCTGCAGACTGGGAGTATGGCCCTGGACTAACTGGAGTAGATTCAATCGACTCACGGTCCTCCACGCTGATGTCGCTCATCATGTCGTCGCAAACCACATACACACACTAATCCTCCTAGGACAACTCTGCTGTAAGACTGCAATCAAAAACATAAGACAAGTTAGTACAAGTAATACAAAAATCTACTTTCCCATCCCAACCCCGGGTTTAACGGACGCGGCTCGGTTTCCTAATGGATGCTTGTGTGACACGTTTGACTCGATAAAACACGGAAAATACTCAAAAATGAAATGTTTCGAAACCCATGCAGAACCATGCTCTGATACCACCTTTCTGTAACGCCCCTTTCCCATTCTCCGCTGACCGTCGAGCTGACCGGTCAACAATCAAACAAGAACATGACCGATCGAACCCGAGCAAGTCGAATGGGAAAAGTTCGCCACAGGACGGAGCCAAAGTTAGTTCGGTTTGAGACAAAGGCTCGCACCAATCTATCCTCGACTCCGCTATCCTCATATCCATAGTACAAGCGGTACCACTTGCACTACTTCGATGAGTTGTGTCGGTTCGGACTTAAACCTCATATCAGGGAAACAATTTCATTTCTGAGTAATCAACATTGAGTACAACGTTTAATAGAATTTTCACAAACAATCGTCAAGTCAAATATACAAAGAAATCAACACACGAAATAACAATAACGCCGAACCGAGAAAACACTCAAAAATCACGAATCAAATCCCGTCACAAGCCATCCCGAAACTACACCGAGAACCTCCCGCGTCCGTCGCTGCTAAACCTGAAAAACACAAAAAGAGTATAATGAGCGATCTAAGATCACCCAGTGAATCGGCTCCCCACTAATGGCTTCTAATCTATCTAAGTCTACAAATTCCCGCCCCAAAACCCAAAATAATAATCAGCAGGAAAAATAGTCGATCACGCACTACCATGTCGTGATAAACCCAAACATACACAATCAATGCCAGAGATAAAGTGAATTAAGGGAAATCGAAGGCACTGCGGCACATGTCCTCGATTGGACTCGATCTATCTATCGCGCAATGAAAGAAAGAATAAACAACAATGGGCCCTACGAACTCGGTAACTTCCACGGGTTTACATCGTCACCTATATGGTAACTAACCCACGACTCCTAAACGTGTACACAAGGTCCCACGAATAGGACACCGTTCTCTGTCCATCGATACGCGGTGACTCGGACTACCCCTAGATAGCCAGAGATTCCATGTGATTCGGCCCTAGGACATGACCCCGTATTCTCCGAATCACACACCTACCGGCGTCACCCGATAGGTTAACACCATAACCAGAATCACCGTGATCCGGTTAGGTAAAACCCGAGGATCCAATCGGGTCGGAAGTACCGGAACGTAAACAAAACCTAGGCTTGCGGAATCTAACGCGTCCTAGAGTCCTATTGCAGAAATGTAAACACGCAGACTCGCTGGGACTCTAGCACAGATCACGCAATCAAGAACCATAATAATAATAACAGTTCCCAACCATTCCGCAAGCCACTACACTACCACACCACCGCTCTGACTAGGTAAGATACCTAGTCAGCACCAACTAACTTACCCGGTCCCGTGACCGGAGTAAGTGTCCACAATGACTGCTCAGCCCAACACCGAGCAGTCTAACAAACCTGTACACAAAGCTCAACACAACACCATAATCACAACAATCAATCACGCAATCACAATCAAAGAAGGCCTATTAGGGTTTCTAAGTCTTTTAATTCATTCTTATCCGCTACCTTGGGTTAGCGGATTGCTAACCCGTAGACGGCTTACAACACACACCATTTCCTTATTATCTCATTCTAGATATCTTTTAATAACTCCTCGATCCGTCGGTTTAGAGTTAGTAAAATTACTAACTCCCCGACGTCTCATTATTAACTAATTGATTCATTACCCAATCCCGCTATTAAACCTAAATCCCAATCCCGTTATAGTATTCTATACGTTCGTTTGGGTTTAATTCGTATTTTAATGTTTTCTTAATTCCCGTATATAGATTCATTAATTATCGTTCTTATACAATATATATGCATATACGATCCTATTCAAATGGTATCTATATGAATGCATCAATCAATCGTTACTAACAACCTAGCGGCACACAATTGATTAACCTTTTTAATTCTAAAACCTTAATCATGCATAATCGGTCCTATCCGGTTTATTTTGAAACAACCAATTAATTATTAATTACTACTTAGATTCATTAACGGGTATGCAACCTAAGACTATGGTTTAGTAATTTCCGGTCTAAATGATTTTACGAGTTTTCGAGCCGACTCACAGTGTTATTATGACGACGGATGGATGGATTGACGGAACTCCGAGACCCGACACGAACCTGTTGCTAACCCGAACCTTCCCCGAACCTACGTTGCTTTGACCCGACCTTGACCCGCACTTGACCTTGGTGATTCCGAACCTCCGGATAACCCTCATATGATGGCTACTACAACCGTCTATCCTATTTCTAAATAAAAGAAATCCGGTTTATCGGGAAGATTATTACGTCGGAAAAATTCCTTTCCGAAGAATATTCTTTAGAATATTCCGACGTATTAATATTCCTTTCCCCATCTTTCTTCTATTTTTCTCACTCTCTCTCTCCTCCTTTTCTCTCTCTCCTCCGGCTCCTCCTTCTTCTCTCCTCCCTCCGGCTTCTCCTTCTTCTCTCCTCCCTCCGGCTTCTTCTTCTCCCGGCTCCTCCTCCTCCTCCTTCTTCTTGCCGCCTCCTTCTTCTTCTTCTTCTTCTTCCTCCCTTCTCCCTCTCTTCTTTCTCTCTTCTTCACTACTCTTGTTGAGAAGTGTTTTTGGTGTGAAGAAAAGTGAGGGGTGGAGGCCTCCTTTTATAGCTAAAGTGAAGAGATCTCCACCTTCCACTTGTTACCTCTTCTTCTCCATCTTAAGGCACGACCTCTCCACCAAAAACCATCCACAAACAATGCATTTGATCATCCACCATCCACTTGTAGCCTCCTCCATGCAGCCCTTGGATTGATGACAACACATCTTTGGAGATTCATGCACCTAAGAAGCTTCTATTTCTTGGGCTCAAATTTCGTGGCCCATGCTTCATACTGAGCTGGATTTAGGTCCAATATGGTCTTGGTAAACTGTCACAAATACCCTGACTCAAGCCCAAGCCTCAAGGAATTTAGTTTGAATTTTTAAGCCTTAATAACCCATTAAGGACTCAAAATTCATAACTTGATCTAGACATCAAATCTTGCTGAATCCTTTTAACCATATCTTCTTCATCTTCTAATGTAGCTTCTGTCAAAATTTCATAATTTTTGGTGGAATTTAGAGGGTCTTCTTTCTTGCACGAACGATGTATCGGTTTCTCGGAAAAACTGGCTTTACGTTGAATATTTTAAAAATCCTTTAGCTTCTTCTACAAATCCACCAAGTCTCATTTTAAGATTCTATAAGATCTTAGATGAATTTAGAAATTTGAATCGCCTCAAACGGACACCCGTAGCTCCCGTTATGGATTTTACAAGTTTTATCGGTTCTATCGGTTTCCTTTCCCGATAGTCCGTAAAACTCGTTTAATCTTCGTTTCTTCCACGTCTGGTCTTCTAAATGTTCTTTTGGACAAAAATAAGAACACTTGGCCCGTCTCCACTTCCAGATCGCATTTTGGTAAAATTACCAAAATGCCCTCCGTTGACTTCTCTGCTGCCCGTTGACTATTTCTTGGAACAGGATATTACAACAAGGACCAGCTTCGTCGTTGTGGAGTTTTATCTCAGGTGATGCATGCTTCATCCTCCAATGTCAAGCGGCTTCTCATGTTACAAATCAGAGACAAGCAATGGTGAGATACGGTGTCTTCGACTCCTATTCTCCACGTTTTCTCTCGAATCTGATCGATGACGTCAAGCAAGGGCTAAGGCAGTGGCAGCAAGGGTCTCTAGCCGTTCGTGGCTCTCCGGTGGATGCTGATCAATGATAGGTGGTGGAGGCACGGTGGCTCCGATGGTGGCGGTTTGACGAGCCCCTTTTCCACATACGAAACAAGCCATGATCACAAAGGAAGGAAGGAGAAGGGCAATGGATGAAGGAGAAGTCTAAGAGAAGAATGAAGGGAAGAAGGGAGAGGGATGAAAATGCTGGATATGGTGACTGACGGCTAGGTTTGCGAAATCTTATGAAGGAGATACATAAAACATATATGGCTGCGCTTTTGTTTCTTTACGTAACAAGGTGTTGGGATTTATTGGGATAGGTAATATAACAAAGCACAATGGGCTCAGTTTGCAAGATTGAGTCGTTACAATTCTCCCCCACTAATAAAAGAATTCGCCCTCGAATTCATATACGATTGCTCGATGTCTACTCCAACAAACTCTGGTAATCTATCCTTGAATGATCCTCGGTCTCACATGTTTCCTCCTGTCTAACATCTTTCTACCAATAGAATTTGACTATCATAGTCACTTTTCCAAACGTTTTTGAACCGCCATTGGTAGGCTAGGCGCTTAAAGATCCTTACTGAGATTGCTTGGCGACTGCTTACCTTAAGCTTCTCCAGCTTTCGAGTGTTAGAACCTCCGTGAAAATTAAGTCGCCCACCTTAAACTCCAAATCTCTCTTGTGCTTAACTGCATAACTCTTCAGACGATAATGAAACTCCTTTAGCAGCCTTGGAGCATTTCCATTTGCTCTACCATGTCCTGAACCATTGTTGATTATATGGCTTGTTCTTCACTCCTCTTCTGAAAAACATAAAGGTGTACGACACATATTACCATAATGAGCCTCCTTTTCGATCTGTTTGCGCAAAAACTTATCCTTTCCTTGAGCTTGTTGAACCCCCAAGTAAATCTACTTGATCCAATGCCCTCAAAACCCGGTATCTCTCCCGTTGCGGTAACTGTAATAATCAGAGACTAGTCGGTGCTTTCTTAACCATGAAATATCGCTCATGCGCCTACTGAAGACATCTGCCACCTGATTGTCTTTATCCGAATGATGGGTGATTACTAAATTACTAGCTGTCAAAAACTTGATCCATCTACGCTGCAACGTTTTACCACTAGCAAAACACAGTTAAACCCTCAGTAGAAAAACTATGCTTGACCCCTACTCTCTTGAAAAATTTTCGCCTTGAATCCGTGCAATTGTTTCTCCCCCACTTGGTTCCCAACCAAAACGCAGAGTATCCTTCTCCTTGGTACCATGCTAACAATAACAATGCAACACAAAGACCACTTATCATCGCTCATGTCCATTATGTCCAACTACTCATTTTGATGAGGTAATTTAAAATTTTCGCGTCCATTGCCTAGAAAAAGTCCATCACCACATCCCATTTCCAACCTTATTCAAGCAAAATACAATATTTTCCTTGAAAAATGGTTAACACTGACAGTTAGTCATATAAACACAGGGAACGACAAGTGTGATATATGTTGACTCGAAACTTTTAGAAACAACACTCATATTTTGAGTGGTTTCAAACTTGAATGAAATGCTTCACTTCCAACTGAATTCTCTACTACCATGCTACAGTTGGTCCTCCACTTCCAAACGGATTCTCCTCGATAGATTTTCATTATTGCTTCGTTACGGCATGACTGTCGCACAAGTAAACATCCTTACTTTATCACATGCTGAAAGAAGATGTCAGCCACGTCCATTATGGCTTCCTATTATGTGGGGAACGACCCACCACACTTCTGATGTGCTCACTCAATTGCCAAAGTGACCTCCAACTGTAGATTTCTTTTTTTTTTTTATCTTTTTATTTGATGTAGTGTTTTCCGAACAAAATCCTTAGGTTTCCATCCCATTAAGCTCCATGTTCCCTACCTTGTCATCCAACTGTGATGTTTCCGAACGCCATCGCTTGAGTTTCTATTCGCATTGAACTTGTCGTTTATCCGTTTGTTTTGCAGCTTCTTACTAATCTTCCATAGTGTTTCCCTTACACTCTCTCGTTGTATTTCCATTCTCCTTAACTTGATTTCTCTTCTTTCGATTGTAACACACAAATGTCCAAGATGCTAATAGAGAATTCTAAATGCCACAATTCCACTTTTGGGATTCCTTTGAAGACCACCTTTCGTCATTTGAAGAAACTCCTTTAGTTGCCTTAAAATTGCACAAATAACTCCAAAATAACTCAAATAACTCCAAAATAACCCACTCACACAAATACTCCAGACATACTAGAAGATCTCCAGAAAAGGTGGTCTTCAAAAAGTTATTGCTAAATAATTGATTCTCGGATACCACATTAAGCACAAAAATAATCTGGTTAGAATTTTAGCTGAAGTTAAGAGATGCCGATTAATAGACTGATGCCAAGCCAAAGGGGTGCTACTTCTTTTTTTTTTAATTAAAAAAATTCATGATTCCCAGAAAAAGTTGAAAACCGCTGAAAACCGAATGCAATGCAAAATGTTGTAACGACCCAATCTTGCAAACTGAGCCCATTGTGCTTTGTTATATTACCTAAACCAATATATCCCAACACCTTGTTACGTAAAGAATCAAAAGCGCAGCCATATATGTTTTATGTATGTATCTCCTTCATAAGATTTCGTAAACCTAGCCGCCAGTCACCATATCCAGCCTTTTCCTCCCTCTCCTTTCTTCCCTTCATTCTTCTCCTTCGTCCATTGCCCTTCTCCTTCCTTCCTTTGTAATCATGGCTTGTTTCGTATGTGGAGAAGGGGCTCGTCAAACTGGAGCAGCCGCGTCTCCACCACCGGTCATTGATCTGCATCCACCGGAGAACCACAAGCGGCTAGAGACCCTTGCTGCCACTGCCTTATCCCTTGCTTGACATCGTCGATCAGATGCGAGAGAAAACATGCAGAATTGGAGTAAGAGCCACCGTATCTCACCATTTCTTGTCGCTGATCTGTAACATGAGGAGCCACTTGCCACTGGAGGATGAAGCATGCATCAGCTGAGATCAAATTCCACAATGACGAGGCTGGTCCGTGTGATCCATAGATGTTTCTGGTGGCGTAAGAAACCTTCTCTATCATAAACCCTATACCTATTATATCTACCTTTGATCTTCTATGGCTACTCTAACCCAGCTATGCCGCAGATCCGCTTCTTTGTTGGTGTTTTTGCCTTTGGCCAACGTCCCTCGCCAAAGCATGTGCCATCGTTCATCCTTCGTCTCGCCTCTCATCTTCGTGATTGTATGCAACATATATTGATCACTCTTTGGACCAATGTTTTTATCTTGTGTCAGCCTTGGTTGCCTTTGTAACACCCTGACCCGCCCTTCCTAGGCCGCGGTCGATGCGCTACAGTGGTCAGGCCGGCACCCGGCCTGAACCTCCCTAAATTATGTCTTAGTTAAAATTTTCCTTTAAGGACAATTATTCCACAAATATTTCTATTGACTTTTAGTCTTAGATCCTTCATACTTAGTAATTCGCAGCGGAAATCCTTATCTTACCTTTATATAAGTCTTCTAAAGAACGATCCATCCGTGAACCTCATGAGCCCTTATTTCATTTCATTAAAACTCTTCTGAGGCTCCAATCCTATCTATCCATTCCAACCACCTAAGTTTTACTTAGATAGTTCCGTTCTCCTAATCAGTTCTAATCATCCTTTAGATCAATCGAGTACTTGAACTCGTACCTTAGCCTTCTAGGTTAAGTCGGTAAAAATCTAGTTCCACGTCCAGCTTAGCTCGTCCGTTTATCGAACCCTTAGAACATATCTCCCTTGTACCTAGTCATTCAACCAATCATCCCCACATGACTAAGTATAAGAGAGATCTTCGAGTTCCTTTCTTTGTCCACCATTTGTTCATGCTCTAACAATTACATAGAATATAATTTAGCTATTTAACGTGTACCTTAGCCTTTGTAGTGATTTAGTATGGAATCAGTTGAACTGTTTAACTCCCTCGTTCCTTTGCCTGATCAGTCCATTCGTTGCTGCATTATCTTGACGGTTGGAAGCCGGAACCAATCATAGGTAAGGTACGATCCATGATCAGTTTAGCCATCGCGCCGGGTCCAACCCGTAGCCGGATTAGCCCATGTTCGGTGTCCGTTGAATCACCTCCTTAGCCTTCGTGGCCTTCGGTCAATTCCAATCGCGACCCGACCTATGCGACTGCCCTGCCTTCCTTCGCGACCCGAACATGCAATCGTCCCACCGCCGATCGCTCCTTGTTCCATAACCGCAGAGATATGTGTGTGGACTGCTCATCCATGTCCACGAACAGACGCAGCCGTTCCATAAACTGACACGAACGTCCCACGTTTGTCCGTGAACGGACACGACTGTCCTAGAATGCCCCGCGTTCATCCGTGAACGCCCCGCGTTCATCCGTGAACGCCTCATGTTCGTCCGTGAACACCTCACGCCTCGCGTTCGTCCGTGAACATGTGCGACCGTACGTGAACGGACACGACCGTACGTGAAAGGTCAAGGTCGTCCGTTGAAAACCCGTGGTCGTCCGTGAACACAACCTGCGGTCATCCGTGAGTATCCCACGGTCGTCCGTGAACATCCCACGGTTGTCCGTGAACATCCCACGGGCGTCCATGAATGGACACGATTGTTCGTGAACGGACACGACTATACGTGAACGATCACGGTTGTCCGTTAACATCCCGCGGTCGTCCGTAAACGACCCGCGGTTGTCCGTGAGCATTCCACGGTCGTCAGTGAATGGACACGACTGTCTGTGGACAGATACAACCGTGCGTGAACGGTCACGGTCGTCCATGGACATCCCGCAGTCGTCTGTGAATGACCTGCGCTTGACCCTGGGCATCCCGCGGTCGTCCGTGAACGTCCCGCGGTCGTCCGTGAATGACCCGCGGTCGTCCGTGCGCGACCCGCGGTTGTCCGTGCGTGACCCGCTGTTGGTACTGGATTTCCCTCTAGGAAATCCGGCCCATTAACAAACAAGACAAAGGCCCGTATCCACGAGCCCGTTCCAGGATCAAAGGCGAAGAGACCAGCCGATCCGATCGTTGGGCCTAAACGAATGACACTTAGACAAGGCCCAAGCGACGCCGAAGTAAGAAGCGATCGAGCTCGAGCTCGGCAGGAGAGGACGTGGAGATAGAGCGACTCGGTCTTTTCCAGTTCAACTGATCCGCGAGAATCACGGGGATCTTTACGAAGGAGAGGCCAAAATATCAGAACGGAGAGGTCAGAGTCGAGACTATTTAAAAGAAGAAGTGGCGACTCATTCAAGACATTGCAACCCTAACTTAGAACACTTCGACTAAATAGCTCGATCTCTAGACTTTGTACTCTCTTTTCGACTGTGTTTGTTCTATCTCGACGACCAATCTCAATAAAGTCTTTGATTCATAGGAAACTATACCATTTCTATATCGCCGAAAGTCCAAATCCACGAATACAAATTCTTAGTGTGAATCCCGGATCTCACATTTGGCGCCGACTGTGGGGACATCTATAGTTTTCCTGTCTTAAGAATCAGATCTTAGATCCGATAGATCGAGATGAATCCCGACCAATCTGGCTCTCCCAGGGCCACACCACCGGCTGACCACCCTCAAACGGTCGACAACGTTCCTCAGAACACCGCCGGGGTAAGGATCATGGGTCAGACCGATGGAGTGTTGACGAGTTCTGTCTCAGTCTCCACGACCTCAGCACCAGCCGGCTCAGACTCCGACAAATGTTTCGTCAGGAACTAACGATCCAAGCAGAAACTGGGTGTGGATGAGAAATGATTCGATTCCCACCCCTGGAGGCGGATCTGGAACAACCAGACCCAATTCGCCACTACCTTCTGCTCCACAGAGTCAAGGGCCAAATGATCTTGCCAAAATCCGTTCGATGTTAAGCCTATTGGTAGATCAAACGAGAAATAATGAGGCAAGCGCAAGGCCCAAGAGATCGCAAATCGCTCTCTGGCCGCGAAACTCGACGAACAGGAAAGGCGCATTAACGCCCGTCTCGAAGAGCTCGCCAGCCAAAACCAGGGGGGGAGATCAACACACGATCCACGAACCCCCATAAGTCCCCCACCGTGTACACGTTTGGACTTCTCCCAGGTAGTAACTCCACCGGGAACGTCGGGGAATTTCGCCAGTACGTCGAATAGCGGTTTTCGCCCTATAATGACGCCCATCGCGACTCCGACCCCATTCGGTTCGAATTCAGCGATCACAGATCCAACCGGATCGGGTAGTCGACCATTACCCAGGCCACCACCTTTCCCGAGTAGTTCGAATATCCGGCCGAGGCAACTAGGAGGCTCTGCCTTCGCCTTGAGCTCAGGACCCGCTAACGGGTCAAATACGGTACAGTTCCGAACGCCGCCGGTCGGCCAAACGGGATCGTTCCTAACAATCGATCTCCTCGACCCCACTTTCCCTGGACAAATGTCCAATCAAGCACAAGCCCAGTTCGCACCTACGACGGGCGACGACCACGATATGCTTAGACAGTATATTGAACAAGCTAAGGCTTAGTTCGTCAGTCTGAGCTCCAAAGTTCACATGGCGACAAGCGCGGCACCTGACATCGATCGAGTGATCGAAGAAACGCGACAAACGCCGTTCACAGACCGGATCGCCTTCGCGAGAATCCGAGAAATCAAGAAAACTAAATTTCCGGAATTCTCCGGGAAGTCGGACCCCAAAGCCCATATCAGGGCATTCCGACTAGCGATGGAAAGGGTATACCTCACCGACGAAGAGAGAGAGCCGGCTTTCTGCAGGCTCTTCGCCGAAAACCTATCGGGCTCCGCCCTAGAATGGTTTGCCGGACTGGAAGAAAGGTCGATCGACAACTTCACCCAGTTCATGACGGCTTTTCTCAAACAATACTCCATCTTTATCGAGGAAAAGACTACTGAGGCAGCTCTATTTGGCGTCTCCCAAAAACCCGACGAATCGCTTCGCTCGTACATCGACCGATTTAAGGAAATAAAATCCGAAATCGCAAACCCACGAGACGAAGTAGCTATAGAAGCACTGCGACGTGGACTATGGTATTCGACCAGATTCCGCGAGGAAATAACAGTCCGCGAACCTCAAACACTCGATGACGCCCTTCATCGCGCATCGGCCTTCGCTCGCCTCGAGGACGAAACCACGACCCTCAGAGAAAAGCACCGAAAGGAAAAGAACCCTTCGGGCTCGCAGAACTCGAACTCAAAAAAGGATTCCCGTAAATCAGGGAACGTCAATGCGGTCGAGAGCCCGAAGAGCTCGAAGAAATTCGAGTTCGACAAGGAAAAATTCTGTGAATTTCACAACAAAAGGGGACACTCGACCGAAGATTGCTATACTCGAGCTAAAGCCGAGGCTCAGAAGCGAGAGTCCAAAAGCAAACAAGACTCTGAAGTCGAGGAGGAAACTCCATCCGACAAAAAGGAAAGTAAACAGACCAAAGAGTCAAACACCAAGAGGCCTTCTCAAAACAAACGAGAACGGACAAAGGAGCCGGAAGCGAGTCGAGTTTATTCTCGGCGAACTCCGCCTGAGCGGCACCCCGGAAGGTTTGGCGTTATCGCCACCTCCGGCTCCCGCTAAGAGTTTACGCTCACGAATCAATCTCCCTCGTCTCTGTGGGGGGGGGGTGTACGGGCTATACCCCCTAAACGAATCAACTTCATCTTCGGTGGCTCCAAGCTTTGCCGAGACTCGGTCAATTCAATCAAAGCTCTTCAAAGAAGATTCGAGACCGACAAAGGGGGAAAATCCCAATGTTAAGTCCAGACCACGAAATCAGTTTCCACGAAAGCGAGACAAGTAATCTCGACAAACCACACGACGACGCTCTCCTCGTTTGTCTAGTAGTGGGAGATGTCGAACTCTCAAGGATAATGATTGACACAGGAAGTTCGGTAGATGTCCTCTTTTACGATGCATTCAAAAAGATGGACTTCAACGACTCCGAGATCGTAGAAGAAAAGACACCACTAGTAGGGTTTGCTGGTGAAACAATATACTCAATGGGCTCTGTCTTCGCCCCGGTAATCGTTGGAGGAGTCCGAAGAATGACAGAGTTCGTCATAGTGGATCGGCCAGCTCCCTATAACGCTATTTTAGGTCGACCGTGGATATACGACATGAAAGCGGTACCATCGACCTACCATCAATGCGTAAAATTCCCAACTCCTAAAGGGGTAAAAACCGTGTACGGAAGTCAAAAGATTTCCCGCCACTGCTACATGGACGGATACAAGCAGATTGAGAAATCCCCTGCGTAGAAATTACAGAAAGAGGACGAGCTCGCCACCATGCAGACCAAAAGGTCGAACGACCCGAGTCAAATATGACCTCCAAAGGACCTCACGGTCCAAGTTTGCATAGATGATGCTCATCCCGAAAGACTTGTTGGCATTGGAATTGACCTATCAGAGCCAGTCAAAAACGAACTGGTCTCTTTCCTTAAACAAAACGTCGACTCCTTTTCCTGGTCTTCAGCAGACATGAAAGGGATCAACATCGATGTTACCAACCACGAGCTGAATGTCGACCCAACCTACAAACCGGTAAGACAGAAACGTCGAAAACTAGGTCCAGAACGAGCTCAAGCCGTAAATGACGAGGTCGATCGATTATTAAAAATCGGCTCGATCAGAGAGGTCAAATACCCCGACTGGCTTGCGAACCCTGTAGTGGTTAAGAAAAAGAATGGGAAGTGGAGAGTCTGCGTAGATTTCACAGATCTCAACAAAGCATGTCCTAAGGACAGCTTCCCACTCCCACACATCGACCGGTTGGTCGAAGCCACCGCCGGACACCAGCTACTATCCTTCATGGACGCTTTCTCGGGGTACAATCAAATATTAATGAACCCCGAGGACCAAGAAAAGACTTCGTTCATAACTGATCGAGGCACATACTGCTACAAAGTCATGCCCTTCGGACTAAAAAACGCGGGAGCAACTTACCAACGCCTCGTCAACAAGATGTTTTCAGGACTCCTAGGCAAAACTATGGAAGTCTACATCGACGATATGCTGGTCAAATCTTCCAGGTATGAGAATCACATCCCACAGCTAAAAGAATGTTTTTATCATTCTCAATAATTACGGGATGAAACTCAACCCAGAAAAGTGTACCTTCGGGGTCCCCTCAGGAGAATTCCTAGGTTACCTAGTGACCGAAAGAGGGATCGAAGCGAACCCCAAACAGATCGCAACATTCATAGAAATGAAATCTCCCAAAACGACGCGAGAAGTCCAGCGCCTAACCGGCAAAATAGCTGCTCTGAACCGTTTCATCTCGAGGTCGACTGATAAATATCTACCCTTCTATCACTTACTCAAAGCGAACAAAAAGTTCCTCTGGGACGAAAAGTGCGAAGAAGCGTTCACCCAGCTCAAAGCTTACCTAAGCGAACCACCCATACTGGCGAAACTAGTAGAAGGAGGACCCCTCTACCTCTACCTGGCTGTCTCGATGGCAGCGGTAAGTGGAGTCCTGGTTCGCGAAGAACAGAACGAACAACGGCCGGTGTATTACATCAGTAAAACCTTAATCGACGCTGAAACCAGATACCCCGCCATGGAAAAATTCGCCTTAGCGCTAGTGACATCAGCTCGAAAGCTCCGACCATACTTTCAATCGCACTCGATCATAGTAATGACCTCTCAGCCACTGAGAACCATCCTTCATAGTCCAAGCCAGTCTGGTCGACTGGTCAAATGGGCTATCGAGCTTAGCGAGTATGACATAGAATATAAAGCTCGGACGTGCCTAAAAGCACAAGTACTGGCGGATTTCATAATCGAGCTGCCCCCTACCGTCGAACTCGATCCGACCTCCACCAAAAGATGGAAACTCTACGTTGATGGAGCTTCCTCAAGGCAAGGATCTGGAGTCGGAGTAAAACTGGTCTCCCCTACCGGCGAAGTATTGGAACAATCTTTCAGACTAGGCTTCGCCGCATCAAATAATGAAGCAGAATATGAAGCGTTAATAGCCGGGCTCAGACTAGCAATAGCAATAGGAGCCCGAGAAGTAGACGCGTTCAGCGATTCCCAATTGGTCACGAGCCAATATCATGGCGACTACGAGGCCAAGGACGAGCGCATGGAAGCATACCTCCAAGTAGTCCATACGCTCGCCAAACAGATCGAATTCTTCGATCTAACACGGATCCCGCGTGGGGAAAACACCGCAGCCGATGCCCTAGCCGCATTAGCGTCGACATCAGATCCTAACCTTAAAAGGATCATACCGGTCGAAGGGATCGAGAAACCAAGCATCGACATAGCCCTAAAAGCTCTGACCTTGAAAGAGGACGAACCTGCCATAAAGGACGATGTCGAGCACCAAAAATGTCTCGGCAACACCAGTCGCGACATCGTCGAAATTGATGATGATCCTGATCCGAGAAGTGCCGTGTACATCGCGAACGTCCCCGACGGGCCAATCCAAGCCGCATCCACCAGTCAAGGACCCGAGCCCGACAATGACGAAGATTGGAGAACTCCGATCATTCGATACATTACAAAAGGCGAAGTTCCGGACGACAAATGGGAGGCACGGAAACTCAAGGTACAAATTGCAAGGTACTGCGTCACACAGGGATAGCTCTTTAAAAGGAGTCTCTCCGGACCTTACCTCAAATGCCCACGACAAGAGGAACTCAATAACAAGATGATAACTGACGAGCTCGATCTCGTCGACAAAAGGAAGAACACGCTGGGAAGTTAGGAGCAAAGTGGGACCTCAAACGGCCCCCCCCCCCCCAAATCAAGCGATATGAAATTATCCCTTCCGAGAGACCTCAAACGGCCTCCCCCAAAATCAAGCGATATGAAATTATCCCTCCCGAGCGACCTGAAATGGCCTCTCCCAAAGTCAAAGCGATATGAAATTATCCCTTCCGAAACAACCTCCCGCAAACCTAAAATTCTCCCGACCTTATACAGCTTGGGAGAACTAGAGGGCCACCCTCTTCTTTTAAGCGAAAATGTCGAAGTCAAGGCAGCCGATCACACGGAAAAACCTCCGCGCACAACGAATCTTTGTAAGTCTACCCCGATTTATCATTCCCGTTAAACATCAAACTCATACTGCACATTACGAAAGAACTCGGACTCGAGTACGAACGACTTCGCGCTAAGGTGCTAAAAAAGTAAAGTCTATGCTAAGGCATGAAAGACTCAAAAAGAGATTCATTGAAAGGAGGACACAATGTCCTCGAGTCCCAACACTAAAATAAAACAAAGCCCCCTCGGGCAAATAGATGTTCAAAAAAAAATCAAAAGCCCCTTGGGGAAACGACAGAACAATCAAGATTGCCGCGAGCGCGAGGAAGCCTCTACTCCACCCTCCGCCTGATCACCGGTAGATGCAACCCCAGTCGGGAGATTAGATCCGTATTGATCGGGGCGGGAAGTAGCCGGCGGCGGAGCATGCGCCAAAATAACCGAGTCGCTCGACATGGCCGGCAAGTTCAACTTGCCAACACTAAAATCAGAGACCGCTGCGGCGTTCATCTCATCCATGGCCGTCCTCTTTTGGTCGGCCAACCTCAACACTTCCCGAGTCAGGTCAAGCTCGCCGGAAGCAAACTCAGCGATGAGTTCGATATTGGCCAGGGTTTCTTGGATACGAATCTCAGCGTTGGTTTCAAGCTTCCGCTTCTCGCACTTCTCCTTGACCTCTTTAAGGATTTCCAAGTATTCTCCACTCATCTTCTTCCTCGCCTCGTGAGACGCGACCTTTATGTCGAAGTCCCTCCCCACGAGGACTCTCTCTAGGTCGGCTCGATCTTGGGCAGCTCGCGCTGCCGCGACTCGACTCTCATCTTCAGCGGCCAGTGCCCGACCTTCGGCCGCCCGAAGCCTCTGAGAAAGATCCTCCTCACGATTTTCGAGAACCAATAACCGGGCTTCTATCCCCTCGTACCTAGCCAATTTCTTTTCGATCTCCTCCTCTCGAGCGAAGGAATCCTGCAGCTCCGCGGTCAAAATGCGGGCCGATCTCCTAGCGGCCTCGAGCTCATCTACTTGCGACCTCTCACGAAGCTCGCGCTCGGACTGGGCCATAAGTCCATTCGTAGCCTCCAGGAACTACATAAGCACACGAATCTCAAAAATCTCTCGTACAAAAGAAAGGCGAGAACAAAGAACTGCGATCGATACCTTCCCGGTAGCTTCAGCCATCTTGGCGTACAAGTCGCCAAGGGCCATGTCCCCGGTGACCGGAAGACGAGCACCCGTAGGTCCGACGCGCCTTGACAAACGGGCCGCGCCCCCGGGCGTCCCAACGCCTTCGCTCGAACTGCCCGAGCTCGCCTCCGTATCGATCCTCCGACGCTTCGGTACGGGTGAAGGGTTCCCACCCACAATCTGATCATTCGGTCTCCCCGAACCATTCGGACGAGGACCGCGCAAAGTCGGATCCCTAGAAGAGACCGAGTTCGCTTTCCGAACAACCGAAGAAGGAGGGATCCCCCTTGTCTCTGCGGCCGCATTGCAGGCCCCGGAGTTCGGAGGGATAACCGGGGAAGGGAGAGGAGAATCACACATGGCAAAAAAGAGTGTGTTGCTTAGACTCCCGTCCCCCACCCTTTTCACCAAATCCATAGGGTCCTTCCCGTTTCGGCGACTCCTCGATCTACGAGATAACTTCTCATGAGATGGAGTGCTAGCATCCGAACCCTCACCCAAAGAAGGACGGCCTGTAGAATCATAAAAAAGGAGGGTTTAGACCTTTTCCAAATAACGACAAACAAAACGTCACGAACAAGAGACTCACCCTCTCCTGCCCGCTCGAGTATACGAAGCGGAGGTCGGACGACTCGACTCAGAGAAGTCCGAGGAAGTACAGGAAGAAACGGTAGGTCCCGAGAGATCCGAGATCGGTCCTGCGGAACCCCTCTTGGGTCGACCCTCAGGATAGCCTGCACGCGCTCAACCGTGAAACTGTCCCAGTTGACGGCACCTCTCCTCAGACGGGTTATTAGGGCCTCCGTGACAGGGTTAAGGTTAAGCGATTCAGGAAACTCTGTAATACAGAACAAAACCGATCAGGAATCGGACCGACAACAACATAAAAATAAGAAGGATAGGATCGAAAAGGAAACCAAGAATCCTACCAACATTGGAAGCCCACCGCGAAGGAACGACCGAGCAATCGAACTCTCCGACCGAGTGATGGGTCATCCTAAAGAAAAAATATTGGTCCCTCCATCCGTCCATTGGCGGGAGACCGTCGAGGATCCTCCCAAACCGAGGAGAAATATGATACGACCCCGGAAAGCGGGAATATTGCTTCACCGAGCAAACCCGCATTAACTCCTCGGGACCGAACTCAATCCCTTCCTCCACGGCCCTGACTCCAAGTCCGATAACGTATCGAACGAAGTTCGGCGTCATCTGATAAAACGCCAGCCGGAGCTGGGCCAGCACTAAGAAAACAAGGCGGGGAATAGGGAAGAAGAGCCCACATTTTTCGAAATACGTGTAGGAGGCGCAGCAGTAGCCTTCTACGACCGTTTCGGGGGACACCGCCAGGGAAGGAATGACGATTTCGGGGGACCCTTTTTTTTGTAGTGTTAACTGCTGAATATGGTCCACGGTTAACGAAGACGGCGGGTGCGGTCCGAATGATCCCGCCGCCGCACTCGTACTCGCTCCTGCAGGGTCTCTCAAGGCCATAAAAGAAAATGCGCCGGAGTAAAGAAAACGGAAAATCTCCGGGAAAGGATTTTTTCTGACGACAGAGGAAATATGGAGAAAAACTTTAAACAAGAAAGAGACAGAATAAAAGTAAGGAGGCGAAGGGCTCCCTTCAACAATATATATGATTATTTATATCGGGAATTGTGCGCAGTATCATCCGTACGACTCCCAAACTCGTATTAATTACTGAGAAAATCGAGATGGTTTGGACTTCTCTCTTTCCCTCAACTCTAACCGTCGATTCGAGATCAACAGTTACGAGTGCGCAGTAATTAGGTCACTTCATCAAAAGAACGAGCCCGAAAAGACTCTTCGCGACCTTCGAATCTAAGCCGTTGATGATCGACCAGATCCACGGTAGGAGATGAAATTCTCAAACAAATACACGCTACGATTGCCGACGCGCTAAAAAGCAGTTCGGCCCGTTCCACGCGCCCACTATCGACCGTTGGATCAAAACAAGATCTACGGATAGGGCGAAAATAATCATTAGGTTTGCCACATCCAAGGCACGCACCTCTTCCCGAGAACGTTCACCGCCCATTAACCTCGACTTCTCGAAATCAATGGGCTGGGGGGCTATTGTTGGTACTTGATTTCCCTCTAGGAAATCCGGCCCATTAACAAACAAGACAAAGGCCCGTATCCACGAGCCCGTTCCAGGATCAAAGGCGAAGAGACCAACCGATCCGATCGTTGGGCCTAAACGAATGACACTTAGACAAGGCCCAAGCGACGCCGAAGTAAGAAGCGATCGAGCTCGAGCTCGGCAGGAGACGACGTGGAGATAGAGCGACTCGGTCTTTTCCAATTCAACTGATCCGCGAGAATCACGGGGATCGTTACGAAGGAGAGGCCGAAATATCGGAACGGAGAGGTCAGAGCCGAGACTATTTAAAAGAAGAAGTGGCGACTCATTCAAGACATTCCAACCCTAACTTAGAACACTTCGACTAGATAGCTCGATCTCTAGACTTTGTACTCTCTTTTCGACTGTGTTTGTTCTATCTCGACGATCAATGTCAATAAAGTCTTTGATTCATAGGAAACTATACCATTTCTATATCGCCGAAAGTCCAAATCCACGAATATAAATTCTTAGTGTGAATCCCGGATCTCACACCCGCGGTTGTCCGCGGACGTCCCATGGACGGTTACGGTTTTTCTTCAACCCTTCAATCCTTTCTTCAATCAATTCTGGGTTTTTGCCTCTTATTTCCCATCCTTGAATATCTTAGCAACCTTCCCATATCTTCCTTTCGATCCGCCTTAAAGCCTTTGTAGAAACCGGCCATGAAACCCTTTCTCTTTTCCATGAATCATGTCTGTTTCTCCTTGGATCTTTCCTGAGATTTTTCCTGAGCTTCCACGCGTGTAAGGATCAAGGTTTTCTCTCCAGAAAACTGCCCCCAAACTTCCCTTACATGACCGGCAATTTCTCTTTGAATCCAGCCCTCAATTCCATCTTTTTCTCTTGATTTACTTTGCCTTTGCCTTATGATTTGTCAGGGTTTTTACCATGGAGAGATGGCACGAAAATGGCCTCCTAATGGGGTATTTATAAGCCCCAATTCACCCCATAACTTCCCTTGGAGAAGGGGTTCTTTTGGTTGGCCAAAAAGGTGCCAAACCATTGGTGACCCTTCGACCCAACCGCCCCTTGGGACAGCTAGTGTCACTATCTGACCAGCTAACCTAGTAGGTCATCCCTCCATCCAGCTGGGTTGAGCTGATTGCCAGCTGACCCAGCTGACCAGCTGGACTGTTCAGCTCATTTCAGCTGAACACTCTTGGTTCGGCTCGTTTCAGCTTACACTCTTGGTTCAGCTCATTTCAGCTGAACACTCTTGCTTCATCTCGGGTAAGCTCATTTCCTACTGAACTTACCACTTTTAGACCATGGAACACTCCTTTTTAGCCTTTCCGACTGATTGTTCCATGTTCTGGGCTCCTGTCTCAATCCCCTGATCCTTCTAGGGTCGGTTCCCGTGATACGGGTATTACAAGTCTTCCCCACCAATTGGGAATTCGTCCTCGAATTCGGTGGCGGCTAACTTCTTAGTCTGTCCAATACTTAAGTAATGAACCAACCACTTAACACCCGTTCTTAGGTTCTCTAGCCCGACCTTAAGTCCCTGCAAGCATCCGGTTCAGGGACTGATATATCATGGTTTTTGGGTTTTCAACCGTGATATATATATTGAGTCTTTAACCTTGTATTTAGAGTCTTTAGAGTCTTTTACATGTTTAAGTACGTTTGAAGCTTATCTGGAGATTCTCTGGGAGCTTTTGGAGTGATTTGGCAGCTTACATGGATGTCACAGAGTTTACTGGGTTCGTCTGCACTCCGTGTCGGTCGACACACATAGTGCATCGGTCGACACCACTATAGGACGAAATTCTTGCGCCCAAAAATCTGCATTTTGGAGAAATTACAGTTTTTGCCCAGAAACTTCCCAGATTTGCAAAAAGGCCCCAGACGTGTTTTAAACTATATATTAGGGTTTTTAGCCACTTGTTTAGACTACGCTTTCAGTTCTAAGTTTTATTTTATTTTAGAGAGAGTTAGGGGCTGATCCTGTTCTCGAAAGAGAGAGGATTTTGAACCCCAGTTCTTTATTCTGTTTTATGATATTTGGTTTTCTATTCAAGATGTTTTCTGTGTCGATGCTTATGTGTGAGTAGATTACCTGTTAGGTTTAGGGATTCTCATTAGGGATTTCATGGAATTATAGGTTGATCAATCTGTAGGGATTCATATTTGCTAGTTCTTCATCTAGGATTGTTCTTAATGCTTGATCTGAAGTAGCTATCCATATTTATGATGTTAGGTTGATTTTCACAACGACAGTTGGTTGATTAGCTAGAAAGAACCTAGATGAGCAATTGAATTACTCGCAAAGGAATTTGGTTTAATTGGATTGTGAACATATCGAACTTGATTATAAAGCTGGTTTAATCTGTTAGGAATTACAAAGACATTTGGATTGCTGCAATTAGACTTAGAGAATTCTCACAACAACAGTTGGTTAATTCTATATCCGTGTTTGAGTCCTAGAATAGTTCTTAATTAGATCTCGATTGATTGATTGCATGTGTTCCTGATTTCCTGAGAACTCCCTAGACTTAACACCTTCGCTTTCTTGCTTACACTCCTGCTACTTGATTTACTTTTCTGCTTTGCTTTTTAGTTTCTCACTACTTTCTCCTAGTTTAACTCGACCGTTCTATAATCTATCGTTTCCTAGAGTCCTTGTGGATTCGATACCCTAAGTACTACATCTGCATCACTGTGCACTTGCAGTTAGAATAGGGATAAAACTAGACCTACCAAGTTTTTGGCGCCGTTGCCGGGGACTCTTTGAGTCTTCGATAGATTTGAACTTAGGGTTTAAACTAGGTATTTCATTTTTGCTTTTAGTTACTAATTTTTTTTTCCGTTCAGGTACGCCTGTAATCTCACTGCATCGATCGACACGGTCCTGTGTGTCGATCGTCACATCTTCGCACTTGCATCGATCGACACTACTTTGCATCGATCGACACAGCGCGTAAGATGATGGGAATGATGGAACGGATGTTGGAAAATCAACAAAATAACTCATTCTGCAGAGACTATGACTTTTATTCATTCGCCGGAGATTATGAATCTCCATCATATCAGCTTGCTCCTCCTGAAAATACGCAATCTGATAAGCTGATAAGTATGATGGAGCAGTTACTGGAAGGACAAGAAAGGGATTTGAACTACATCAATGGCTCTGGATTCCAAGGAAACAATTTTGGTAATCAGCAAGGTAACAAGTTCTTTAATGGTGGACAGAAGAGTGCTCTCACGAGCAATCAGAACTCTTTTGGATATGAACAGACTGCTGGATATCAGAAACCTTTTCAGTAAGGTAATTCTTATCAGAGAACCTATGGATCATCTTCTTATCAGACACCTCCTGCTGCTAATGCTTATAAGAGCAAAATGGAAGCCATGATGGAGCAGTTGCTAGAGGACCAGACTAAGACTGCTGTAGACTTTGACATGAAGCTGGATGCTATGCATGAAAATCTGAATGGGAAGTTTGAATCCTTAGGCACACATGTGAAGAAGCTAGATGTTCAAGTTCAACAAACAGCTGGAGCAATACAAAGGCAAAATGAAGCTGGGAAAGCTGAACATAACATATCCATTAATGCTGTGACCATAAGAGATGAGATTGAGTTGCTGGAAGAAGAAGAGAGCATAATCTCGGATTTTCTTGGTGAATTCTGTCTGTCTGAGACAAGCATCGATCGACACAACTCTTGCATAAATCGACACAATCCCGATACGTCTGATAAAATTGCTTGAAATCGCCTTGTGTCGATCGACACACAACGTGCATCGGTCGACACAATTCACAGACGGGATCAGAAACCTGCAACAGTCCTGGAACGAGTCTATAAGCCCTCTGTGCCATATCCTAAGGTTCCTAACCTGTCTAAACAGGAGCTGGAAGTGGGTAACTGCATGAAAGTGATGAAAAAGAAGATGATTCAGATTTCAGAGAAGCTTCCAGATCCAGGAGCATTTGTTTTAGACTGTTATATCTCTAAGGACAGATTCAAGCGTTCTCTTTGTGACTTAGGATCTTGTGTGAATCTCATGCCATACTCTGTGGGTGAGAGATTGGGACAGATGGAATTCCAGCCTACTAGGATCTCTCTTATCCTAGCTGATCGTTCAAAGCGATATCCAGAAGAAGTTCTTAAGGATATTCCTGTCAGAGTTGGAAACTACTTGATTCCAACAGACTTTGTGGTGCTGAAGTATGAGATTGAGCCTGATGATCCTCTGCTGCTTGGTAGATCTTTCTTAGCTACTGATGGAGCTGTGATTAATGTGCCACATGGTCTAATTGATCTCCACTTGGGATTCAAGATGGACAAGCTGCAGAAATCCACCATTGATGGACAGAGCTTCAGTATTGAGGTGGAACCAGAGGTTTCCATTGGAGAGAAGAAGATGGCGGTTCCTCTTGAACCTGCTCTAACATCTTCAGTGCATGCAACTGCTCATAAGCAGAAAGCTCCAGACATCTCATTTCCACCAAAGTTAATGCACAAATCATCTAAGCTTAAACCTCCTAACCACATTGCTTTGAATGCAGAAAAACACAGAATCCCACCCATGCTTCGCTCCCGCCCCGGTTCTGTTTACTCTTTCCTTGGGAAATCTCATGATCCGACATCATATACACCATCTTGGATGAGGAGACATTCATAGAGACACTCAAAGTCTCTGTTGAAACCGCCATGAGTCTAATCTCTATCCCATAGTCAAGCTAATGACTAAAAACAAGCCCTGAGTGGGAGGCAACCCACTGTTAGGTTCGTTTTTGTTTTCATTTTTCGTTTTGATTTTGGTGTTTTTGATTTTCTGCTTTTGTGCGTTCAAAGCCGAGAGAAGCATGCAGAATCGCACTGCATCGATCGACACACATAGTGCATCGGTCGACATAGTTGCGATTTATGGTTAGCCGAATTGATTGCGGTTCAGACACCGGTTATCTACGTAACCGCGGGCAAAAATTGCCTTGCATCGATCGACACCCTTGTGGCATCGATCGACGCAGGCCGACAACAGGTAAGTATTCTGCAACTTCTAAGATTTTCAAATTTAATTATTATTCTCACCAATCCTGAGCTTGACACTACTGGGGACAGTGTGTTTTAAGTGTGGGGGAGGAGCTACTGACGCACGCTTTTGTTTTCTTAGAGTCAGTCCAAAAATTGTTTTATTGAGTCAAAATTTGTATGAAACTATGATTTTTCGAGGAAAATTTTCGCTTGAACAGGAACTAAGTGACCATTGGACAGACTTGCAGAGCCTCTATGACTGATAGAAAACCCCAAACAGATCAGCTTATCAAGGACACTCATATCTAACCAGGTATTCAGAGGATCCATCACTAGTCTCACTTTAATCTTGACTTTAATTTCTCACTTAGGGGCTTGGTAATCTTTGGGTCGGATTCCTTTGATGTGTTTGGCACAGCCTATGATCCTATTCTTAAGTATGGTTTCTGATTTTCCCCTCCTTTGAAAGTAAAAAAAAAGAAAGATAATAAACTGAGGATGAGCTAGTAGCTCCGAAGTTGTCACGGGAGTAGTAGCAAACACTATTACCTCCTGTGCGATCCATGGAATGTGTCCAAAGTACACCCCATAACGGGAAGAGCACTGATAAATAAAATAAAATGATACCCAATGGGGAAAAATTATATTGATAAGGGAGAAAGGGAAAATAAAGAAACCAGAAACCGACAGTTTGGTGGTCAGATACTGAATAGGTTGAGTCCATGTGTCCTTTGATTCGATAATCCCTCCGTGAGACCGTACCTAATTGTATACAAAGGCTAGTGTGGTGAATTTGGATGTCCTAACTTGATTGTGGAGTTTACTTGGGACAGTTGCTAAGTGTGGGGGAAGTATATTGTGGTCTTGAGTTCTGCAGGAAAGTTTTCAGTGGTTTACAAAGTGAATGTGAATGTGAAAGTTCCTAGGACGAAATGAGTTTCTGTGTTTTCAAACCTTTTTTCTTATACTTTGGTTCTTTACTTGCTTGAGGGCAAGCAAGAGCTAAGTGTGGGGGAGTTGATATATCATGGTTTTTATGGGTTTTCAACCATGATATATATGTATATATTGAGTCTTTAACCTTGTATTTGGAGTCTTTAGAGTCTTTTACAGGTTTAGGTACTTTTGGAGCTTATCTGGAGATTCTGGGAGCTTTTGGAGTGATTTGGCAGCTTACATGGATGTCACGGAGTTTACTGGGTTCGTCTGCACTCCGTGTCGGTCGACACACATAGTGCATCGGTCGACACCACTACAGGACAAAATTCATGCGCCAAAAAATCTGCATTTTGGAGAAATTACAGTTTTTGCCCAAAAATTTCCCAGATTTGCAAAAAGGACCCACACGTGTTTTAGACTATATATTAGGGTTTTTAGTCACTTGTTTAGACTACACTTTCAGTTCTAAGTTTTATTTTATTTCAGAGAGAGTTAGGGGCTGATCCTGTTCTCGAAAGAGAGAGGATTTTGAACCCCAGTTCTTTATTCTGTTTTATGATATTTGGTTTTCTATTCAATATGTTTTCTGTGTCGATGATTATGTCTGAGTAGATTACCTGTTAGGTTTAAGGATTCTCATTAGGGATTTCATGGAATTATAGGTTGATCAATTTGTAGGGATTCATATTTGCTAGTTCTTCATCTAGGATTGTTCTTAATGCTTGATCTGAAGTAGCTATCCAGATTTATGATGTTAGGTTGATTTTCACAACGACAGTTGGTTGATTAGCTAGAAAGAACCTAGATGAGAAATTGAATCACTCGCAAAGGCATTTGGTTTAATTGAATTGTGAACATATCGAACTTGATTATAAAGCTGGTTTAATCTGTTAGGAATTACAAAGACATTTAGATTGCTGCACTTAGACTTAGAGAATTCTCACAACGACAGTTGGTTAATTATATATCCGTGTTTGAGCCCTAGAATAGTTCTTAACTAGATCCCGATTGATTGATTGCCTGTGTTCCTAATTTCCTGAGAACTCCCTAGACTTAACACCTTCGCTTTCTTGCTTACACTCCTGCGACTTGATTTACTTTTCTGCTTTGCTTTTTAGTTTCTCACTACTTTCTCCTAGTTTAACTCGACCGTTCTATAATCTATCGTTGCCTAGAGTCCTTGTGGATTTGATACCCTAAGTACTACATCTGCATCATTGTGCACTTGCAGTTAGAATAGGGATAAAACTAGACCTATCAGGGACAAAACACGGACATGGTCCATATGCTGTCCCGAACCGTCGGCGGTCGTACCGTATGTCGTCTTGTCAGACTAATTCGCACACGTCCGAATAGACAGTCTGACCCATAAGCGGGTTCACCTGGTTCGTGTCGTCGATCCGAAGTCCTTGATACAACTCTTGGCTTATCAGCGGATCGCTCGGTATCGCCCACGCAATCCTTACGGTCGTCCCACGGTTTTGTCACGTTCTGTTCGTTCATACCGCCAGGCACCCACGATTGATCCGATGGTCGATCGTGCGCTTTAAAGGACTAAGCTGCGACTCCTAGCCAAATGATCCCTATCATCTGGTTCTAGAAATTCATAGAGAGAAAAAGAAGAATAATTCCGTCTAACCACACACTTAACCGTCGACTACGCGACTTAGCCATGGTCCCGGTTCAAGCCATGGGCGGTACGAACCTTGGCTGTTTCTGGCTGCCTCGTTAGACTCCTTAGCCTTTGAGGAAATCCATGTCTGATCCTCATACGCTCTTTTGGTCCTTGGTAAGCCTTAGCTCAGCCTTGACCTCGTCGATCTCGGCCCTTTTATTCCTCATCTCTGGACTTACAAACCACGTGTAGCCCCGAAGTCAAACATGGTGTGTGTTTCCACACCACCAATGGTTACAGTCCTGACACATCCATCCCAGAATTAGTAAGTACTTAACCCCCAATTCCCCCGAGCAATGCATTGCAGGAAAAGCCACCCCTTTCCCTAATACAACGTTAAGCAGGAATCGCCACCCTTTAACCCAATACGATGCTATGCAGGAAAAGGCCACCCCAATTTCCCCATGCGATGCATTGCAGAAAAAGAAAAATCTGGCCTTGGTCCTTTACTGGACTCGACCCTTTTCCCAACTACATGGGAAGCCTGGGTTCGATGATCGTACCAGCGATCGCGTTGAAGGTACTGGCCTCCCCAGTCCTTCACTACACATCGCCAGCCACCTTCCCCATCCTGCGGACAGCCTAGGATTCCACGATTCAGACTTCTGCACCTCGCACATGTCCCTCTTGTCCCCACCAGTGTGGTTTGAAACACCCCATCCCGGCCATAGGCCCAAGACGGACGTTCCACTATCCAATCCGATCTAAGCTGAGGTTCGTTCCCGAACCTCAACCCTATTTGTTCCATACTTAGCCATTTCTAATCAATCATTCATTCCATTCATTCGTAACATTCCAATCTTATTCTAAGGCAATGAGCGACATAAGATAAATAGACATTTTATTAATAATCAAAGGTACCAAATACAATGTGGTTCAAGTCGCATTATGCTAATAAAGTATTCGGTCCTAACAATGTCTATCTAATATACCACTCGTCACTTGGGTCCTTGTGTCTGCGCCTAAGATGAATCACCCCCATGATCATCTTCATGTCCTGAAAACATAAAACATATATGTTCACATTTTATATAAGCATGAATCCAACAACTTAGCATTTAATCCGGTTCTAGATGTCCCAACGCAATGCACACGCAAACCTAACTGTTCTAATTCCATCAAAACCGGTTCCGTCTCTTAAGTCGTTCCACTTCATGGACCGGCCACGTTCGTTAACGTGTACCATTCATGTTCGTGAACAGCGACCTGCGTTCGTGGACTGTCGACCCAAGGTCGTACGCATACAGCCGCGGACGCACGCGATCGTCCTTACATACGTCCGTGGTCGTTCCTCTGTCATACGCGATCGATCTTGCGGTTGTACGCGGATGTTCCACGGACGCTGGCGAATGGACCGCGGTTGTATGCGATCGTCCCGCGGACGGTTACGCAATCAGGTGCGATCATCTTGCAACTGATTGCTTTATGGATCCCCCGTCAGCGCCGACAGAGCCGCCTTCTCCTTGTCAGTTGTGTGGAGGTTATGGTCACTAAGCATCCGCGTGTTACCTTGGACCGCACTCAGCAGCTACCCCAGTTTGTCAGGTTTGTGGCCGCGCAGGTCACGATGCTTATCTCTGTCCGATAGCCGAGCCGCAGCAGGTCGGAGCACCATATCGAGAGGCACACCCACCATTCCCTCCCGGCGCACCTGCCAGCAGATACTTCAGCGAGCCGTTTTGCCAGTGGTGTTGGGCATTTCGGTCTTGCTAGAGGCATTAGGTTAGGTTAGGAGTAGTTAGACCAGGTAAGTGGAGGCACTAACTCTATTTTTGTCTTGTAGATAGATCGACGGATAGGCGACTTTGCGTGTCGTCTTTGACTTTTCTGATGTACAGCGGCGTCGTATGGATTTTTGGATATGATGACGGCTTTATGTACAGACTCTGATCGTAACCATGTACTTAAAACCTTATGATGTATGATATATCGTTTTATGTATGTGGTGGATACAGAGTGTTCAGCTGATCGTTTTGATTAACATAGTAACTATTTGCATGATTGAGATGGTTCTGAAAGCAAATGGATTACTGTGTGAAATCAAATGATTAGCGGAACTGACGACCGTTCATCATGACCCGAACCCGGACTGACGACGCATCCGACCGATCATTAGATTGCGTGAATGTGTGTGTGGTGATTGCTTGTTTTCATTTCTTGTTGATTGATTGATTTGTTGTGCGGTAGATTGCATAGTATTAGCGAGCGTGGTTTTTGGTAGATTGATCGTTTTTGGTCTTAGAGACTGTTGGGTTGCTAGTTGTCCGGAAATTTGAGTAGTGATTGATCGCTTTTCTTCGGTTTTATTAGAAAGGTAAAGTGTTGATTTTATTTTCATTTTATTTCAAGTTTTGAGCCGACTGAGAACGGTTGTGTTCAACCGTCAATTCACGAGGGAACAGACTTATAGTGTATTGTTATTTAATCACGAGTAACCATCAGGTACGTGATTAAGTAACCATATTTCTATGGGAAAGTGATATCGAGGATAAATCGGGATGAAACTAATTGTTTCAGTGAGTTGTTGAATTGAATGTAGGACGGAATGGCGATGCGATGTGAATACGAGACCAAACCCGAACCCGAAAGCGAGATGAAGTGACAAGACATCGTGAGACAAGTAGACCGGACCGTAAAGCAGTGGTAGACATCGTCAGTGGGAAAACCTATCAGCTTATCAAGCGACCATCAGAAAGAGCCGAGAAGTATGATGAGTTAGCAACGAGATTTGGAAAGAAGAATCAGTGAAGTTGTCGAAATCAGTCAGTCGGAAGCATGTGATCAGATTTTTGAAGAGTGTCTCAGAAAGAAGGAAGTTACAATACAAAAGAGTGTGGAGGTCGAGGCAAAGTGGGGAAGCCAGAAGTAGGAATCAGAGCAGAGAAGGCAACCAGAGTTAAGTTAAGGATCAAGACCGATGGAGTCAGCTAAGAGTGAAGCGGATTTGGGTGTTGTGGAAGCCAATGGTATGCAGCAGTGTTCGAGTATAGGAGCGTCAGAGTGGAGTGATGAAGTGCCTTACAGGGTTCGGAACCGATTTGAAGTCTGACAGTGACCGAGAATTCGGGGACCGAATTCCTATAGGTGGGGAAGAATGTGATACCCCGTATCAAAAATACGGTCAACGGGCAACAGAAAGTCAACCGAGGGCAAAATTGTCATTTTTGCCAAGTGAAGGGCAAAATGGTAATTTTGCTAAAGTTTGAGACAGAAGCCGAGGCGGACCAAATATTTTTATGCTTCAACATAAAGAATGTTTAGAAGATCGGAGTTGGAAGAAACGAGGCAGAAACGTGTTTTACGGCTTGTCGGGAATAGAAACCGACAAACCCGAAGAAACTTCAAAAATCCATATCCGGAGTTACGTAAGTCCAAACGGAGTGATTCGAAATGCTAAATTCATCAAATAGCATGGAGAATCAGTTTGTGGAGGTTTGGGGATTTATGGGAATCATTTGGTATTTTCTAAAACAATATCCGCAAAACCGAAGAAACCGAAGCATCGGAAAGAAGCGGATTAAGGACTGGTTTATTTCGGTTTAGGGAAGGGTTTTTGGTTACTCAGACACTCCTGGAGACAGGTGTCACTCTGTAGATGCAGCCACCTCTCTCTCCTTGCATGCACATGCATGAGAAGGGTTCATGAACTTGGGAAAAATTGTTGGACAACTCTCATTTTGCTCCCAAAAATCTCTCTCTACCTCACACCCACGAGCTCTCTCTCCTATCTCTCTATATTCATCCCAATTGCCCAGAAAACCCAGAAAATTCCTTTTAATCTTCATAGAACCTCAAGAACATTCAAAGTGTTCTTGAGTGTTCAAAAGACATTCTTTCACCAAAAATCCCATAACTTCTTCAATATAAACCCACATTAACTTCTGCAAAGTGCTATAGCTTCCTCTCTCCCTCCTCTACAATCTCCAGCCATCCACCGTCGTCGTCGTCACCGGAGATCGCCGGAATCTGGCCGGAAAGCATCTGCGGATTAGGGTTTGGTGGATATCTCTCTTCCTTCACCAGATCTGAATGTTTTGAAGCCATGGATGGCTATATCTTCTCTTTGCGGTTAGTTTGATAGGTGGATCGTCTTCTGAGTCACCGGAAAAAGGGGTGAACCGGCCGGTCAACTCCGGACCACCGCCGGTCAACGCCGGAAAAGTCGCCGGAGAAAGCTCCACCGCCTCCAATCTTCAGCCGATTCTTCAAGGAGTATGATGGGATTGTTTGATTCAATATTTGGGTTGGTTTAAGGCTGGTTTAGCCTTGGTCAATGGTTAGGTCAAACCGGTCAACGTTTGACCAAAACCGGTTTAACCTAACCGGTTCTAATTAGACCGGTTTAGTTGGGTTACATCAATTCAGTTGGTTTAACTGGTTCAAGGAAGGTCAACTGGTTCTAGTCAGAGTCAACGGTCAACCTTCGGTCAACGGTCAACGGTCAACGCACGGGTCAACGGTCAACGCGGTCAACCGTCGGTCAACGCCGGAGACCAAGCCGGTCACCGCTTGGTCCACGGCCATTCCGAAATTTCAGGATATTTGGGAGTTCGGAGTTCGAGATTCAGGAGTTTGGAGATCGAGATTCGGGAGTTCGGAGTTCGAGATTCGGGAGTTCGGGGTTCATGTCGGATATCTCGGGATTCACATTCGCTTCGAGCCGTCATTCCGCACCTATCTCACTGTGAGTCGGCTCACAAACCTTTAGCTACATATAGACCGGGAAACGTAAAATCGTAGATTTAGGATTGCATAGCCGATAATTAAAATGATTGGTTAATATTGAATAATTGGACGTTAATGATAAACCGGTTAGGATCAGATAAGCATGTTAGGGTTTAAAGAATTAAAAGGTAAATCGATTGTGTGCCGCTAGGTTGTTAGTAACGATTGATTGATGCATTCATATAGATACCGTGTGAATAGGATCGTATATCCATATATATTATAAGAACGATAATTAAGGAATCTATATACGGGAAGTAAGATGACATTAAAACATGGTTAAACCTAAACGAATATATAGAATATTATAACGGGTTTGGGGTTTAGGTTTAATAGCGGGAAAGGGTAATGAATTAAATTAAATTAATAATGAGATGTCGGGGAGTTAGTAAGTTTACTAACTCTAAACCGACGGATCAAGGAGTTATTAAAAGATATCTAGAACTGGTTAATTAAGGAAGTGGTGTGTGTTGTAAGCCGTCTACGGGTTAGCAATCCGCTAACCCAAGGTAGCGGACGAGAATGGATTAAGAGACTTAGAAACCTTAATAGGCCTGCTTGTGTTGTGATTGCTGTGATTGTTGTGATTGATTGTTGTGATTATTGTGCTGTGTTGAGCTTTGTGTGCAGGCTTGTTAGACTGCTCGGTGTTGGGCCGAGCAGTCATTGTGGACACTTACTTCGGTCACGGGACCGGATAAGTTAGTTGGTGCTGATTAGGTATCTTACCTAGTCAGAGCGGTGGTGTGATAGTGTAGTGGCTTGCGGAATGGTTGGGAACTGTTATTATTATTATTGTTGTTGATTGTGTGATCTGTGCTAGAGTCCCAGCGAGTCTGCGTGTTTACATTTCTTCACTAGGACTCTAGGGCGCGTTAGATTCCGCAAGCCTAGGTTTTGATTACGTTCCGGTACTTCCGACCCGATTGGATCCTCGGGTTTTACCTAACCGGATCGCGGTGATTCTGGTTATGGTGTTAACCTATCGGGTGACGCCGGTAGGTGTGTTATTCGGAGAATACGGGGTCATGTCCTAGGGCCGAATCACATGGAATCTCTGGCTATCTAGGGGTAGTCTGAATCACTGCGTATCGATGGACGGAGAACGGTGTCCTATTCGTGGGACCTTGTGTACACGTTTAGGAGTCGTGGGTGACTTACCATATAGGTAACATTGTAAACCCGTGGAAGTTACCGAGTTTGTAGGGCCCAGTGTTGTTTTGTTATTTTCTTATTGCGCGATAGATAGATCGAGTCCAATCGAGGACATGTGCCGCAATGCCTTCGATTTCCCTTAATTCTCTTTATCTTTGGCATTGATTGTGTGTGCTTGGGTTTATCACGACATGGTAGTGCGTGATCGACCATTATTCCTGCTGATTGTTATTTTGGGTTTTGGGGCGGGAATTTGTAGACTTAGATAGATTAGAAGCCGTTAGTGGGGAGCCGATTCACTGGGTGATCTTAGATCGCTCATTAGACTCTTTTTATGTTTTTCAGGTTTAGCAGCGACGGACGCGGGAGATCCTCGGTGTAGTTTTGGTATGGCTTGTGGCGGGATTTGATTTGGGATTTTTGGGTGTTCTCGGTTCTGCATTATTGATTATTCTGTGTGATGATTTCTTTGTTTATTTGACTTGAACATTGTTTGTGAAATTCTATTAAACGTTGTGCTCAACGTTGATTACTCAGAAATAAAATTGTTTCCCTGATATGAGGTTTTAGTCCGAACCTACACAACTCATCGAAGTAGTGCAAGTGGTACCGCTTGTACTATGGATATGAGGATAGCGGAGTCGAGGATAGATTGGTGCGAGCCTTTGTCTCAAACCGAACTATCTTTGGCTTCGTCCTGTGGCGAACTTTTCCTTTTCGACTTGCTCGAGTTCGATTGGTCATGTTCTTGTTTTATTGTTGACCGGTCAGCTCGACGGTCAGCGGAGAATGGGAAAGGGGCGCTACACCAGTTATGCGCATCCCCTTCCAGGAAGTGGACCGCAATGTCCTTCCGATAGTCCTCTGGACACCGGGTAGATCAGAAGTTCCGGACAAGCCGTGACTTCCACTCATCAGCCTCAAGTGGGTCTGCACTTCTCTTGAAGTGCTTTGTGCCCAACTTGGTGATGTGGCCAAGTACGTTGAGGTAGTCCACCTTTCAGTTCTTTATGGGAACCGGTGAATCTACCACTAGTACGTCCGGCTCATCATCACTAAGGTCCTTGGTCTCCACGACCTTGGCCTTAGGCTCATCTCCAGCCGGCTTCTGACCAGAAGTGATGTTCTGGTTCAGTGCCTTTAGCTGATCCATGACCTCTTTTAACATGGTCCACATCTGACAGATGTTCGGGACCGCGGTCATTGGCTCACCACCACCGCCCATAGCATCATCCTCCTCATGGACGGTCTTAGTATGAGCCGCATGAGATGAGGACTCACCCACTCTCTCATGTTCACCCCCAAATTGGACTTCCGGTTCATCAACCCTAGTCGTGTTGAGAGTGTTTGGATCAGTGGGTCCAGTGCTCATCTGGGTAACCTCAGGACCGGTTAACCCAGAGGTATCAGATGTGGCCTGGCTCTTGGATCCTTGTCCGTTTCCAGCCACCTCCTTATCCTTAGTACGCTTTGACTTGCTTTTTCCAACATGAAGATTCAACAAGGTTAGTAATTCTAAACAAGCAATCTTCAAGTCCTAAACACGTCTAACAATAATCTACACGGACATCTAACCCCAGACGAGTGGTGTAGCCCCTAACCCATAGCCTAGGAAATAACTCCGCTCTGATACCAACTTGAAACACCCCATCCCGGCCATAGGCCCAAGACGGACGTTCCACTATCCAATCCGATCTAAGCTGAGGTTCGTTCCCGAACCTCAACCCTATTTGTTCCATACTTAGCCATTTCTAATCAATCATTCATTCCATTCATTCGTAACATTCCAATCTTATTCTAATGCAATGAGCGACATAAGATAAATAGACCACGGTCATGTGCGATCGTCCCGCGGATGGTTACGCCTTACCGCGAGCGGACGCGACCGTTCTCGAAGAGTAACGACTGTCCGTGGATAGACGCGATCGTTCGCTACGGTCCGCGATTGCCCGCTCCTTCCCCCGTACCGATCGTTTGGCCGTGTCGAGTATGATCCAAATTTCCCATCAGTCCGCGCATGAACCGCTCGCGTCTAGTCTGCCGGATTTTGACCATCCGCCCCAACGGATGACCGTTCACCCGCGCTTAACCGTCTGAGCCATCCATGCGCGCGGATCATCTCGTTCACGTCCGCCGATCAGTTCACAGTCTAGGCCTTTGGCCGACCGTGTTTCTTAAGGCAGTAAACCGATTAATAAGCCAATCTTCTCCCTAGTCAACCGGTCTATTTCAGAGGATGAGTAGAAGAGAATATCCATCCGGCCTTCATCTAATTCGACCATTGGCCTAGCAGTTTGGCCGTGGCCGTGATAGATAGGTCGCAGATCTAACCTTTAAAGTAGTTGGAGTTTTTCCCTGGTCCTTAGTCGCTTTGGAAGCCATTTCTCCTTCCTAGTCCACGCCTAGAACCCTTAACCAACCGCCTCACTCTTTGAACCGCCGGCAACTCCTTTAAGCAATCGCCGGTTCTTCTCTCTCTTATTTCTCTCTCTAAACTTGCTTGGATGCCTTAGAGAAATTATGGGACTTTTCCCTTGTGTGTAACATGTGCAAAAATGGCCCCTAAGGGTCTTATTTATAGCCTTGGTTTCGCCCATAACCGCCCCCATGGAAGGCTGCCTCTTAGTTTGGGCGAATGGACACATATTCCCAAAGGTGCCCATTCGCTTATGAGATGTTTGGTCAGCTAGTGTCACTAGCTGACCAGCTGGTCCAAGACTTACACACTCCAGCTAGCTAAGTTTAGCTAGCTGCCAGCTACCTTAACTGATCAGCTTAGTTGTTCAGCTTGGCTAAGCTAATCCACACTACTCCCAGCTGGTTTCTTTGTGATCAAGCTCCTTTCTAGCAGAGCTTGACCTTCTTCTGCCTACGGAACGCTCTTATTGATCGCCTTTGACCTTAAATTCGACCACTAGAAGTCTGGTAACCATTCACCTGGTAACTTTCCTCCTTAGGTCCCTCCCGGTTCAGCACATCACCTTCCCCCGTGACTGTGATTTCTCTCGGTTCTCCTTGGCTAAATTGGCCTATGTTGCGGCAGTCCGCTCAACCAACTCTGAACGGAGGTGAAGTAACAAACCGAGCAGCGGGTAAGATTATCAACCCGCAGCCTGCAGATTTAACAATGTGCCCCTTCGTCCTCAGGCTCTCGTCCCATTTAACACCTGAGTTTATTGAACTCTGCCACATACCCCCACACCGTCTTGCGACCTCAAGCCAAGTCTATAAACTGACATTCCCAGCCGATCCCATACTCGGCTGGGAAGTACGACCTTCCAACCGATCCCAGACTCAGCTGGAAAGTACTAACGATTGAACTCGACCCTAAGTCCGTCCAAGACTTAGTGTGGACCCTGGCGCGCCTTTCGGCCGCAAGCCACCAGTTAGGTGCGTCACCTCCAGAAAGTGAACCGCAATGCCGCTCTAATGTTCCCTATCTTGATCTAAGCCCCTACGAATAGTTGGCTCAATGAACTGATGAGTGATACTCACACGTCCAGGTCGATCGCGTCCTAACTGATCCAGCCGATCATTCCCGCGGGTACACCCGGTCTATGGTCACTGTCCATCGTCTTCGATACAGTTCTCTCTGACTTATCGTCAGATCACACACGTACCTCCCACACGACCCCTGCGGTCTTCACGCGGACCGACTCGCGCATCGCCCTGCTGGAACTATCACTCGCCCACGATCGATCCGTTGGTCAAACGTGTGAATAATGGGACTTAGGCCGAGATACCCAACTTCCAGTTGGTCCTAGAAACAACTCCGCTCTGATACCAACTGGTAACACCCTGACCCGGCCTTCCTAGGCCACGGTCGATGCGCTACAGTGGTCAGGCCGCCACCCGGCCTGAACCTTACTAAATTCTGTCCTAGTTAAATTTTTCCTTTAAGAACAATTATTCCACGAATCTTTGACTTTTAGTCTTAGCTCCTTCATACTTAGTAATTCGCAGCGGAAATCCTTCTCTTACCTTTATATCGTTCTTCTAAAGAACGATCCATCTGTGAACCTCATGAGCCCTTATTTGATTTCCTTAAAACTCTTTTGAGGCTCCAATCCTATCTATCCATTCCAACCACCTAAGTTTTATTTAGATAGTTCTGTTCTCCTACACAGTTCTAATCATCCTTTAGATCAATCGAGTACTTGAACTCGTACCTCAACCTTTTAGATGAAGTCGGTAAGAAGCTATTTCCACGTCCAGCTTAGCTCGTCCGTTTATCGAACCCTTAGAACATATCTCCCTTGTACCTAGTCATTCAACCAACCATCCCCACATGACTAAGTATAAGAGAGATCTTCGAGTTCCTTCCTTTGTCCACCATTTGTTCCTGCTCTAACAATTACATAGAATATAATTTGGCTATTTAACGTGTACCTTAGCCTTTGTAGTGATTCATTATGGAATCGGTTGAATTGTTTAGCTCCCTCGTTCCTTTGCCTGATCAGTCCATTTGTTTCTGCATTATCCTGACGGTTGGAAGCCGGAACCAATCATAGGTAAGGTACGATCCATGATCAGTTTACCCATCGTGCCGGGTCCAACCCATGGACGGATCAGCCCATGTTCGGTGTTCGTTGAATCACCTCCTTAGCCTTTCTGGCCTTCAGTCAATTCCAATTGCGACCCGACCCATGCGACTATCATGCCTTCCTTCGCGACCCGGCCATGAAATCGTCCCACCGCCGATCGCTCCTTGTTCCATAACCGCATAGATATGTGTGTGGACTGCTCATCCATGTCCACGAACAGACGCGACCATTCCACAAACGGAAACGAATGTCCCACGGTTGTCTGTGAACAGACACGAATGTCCTAGAACGCCCCGCGTTCGTCCTTGAACGCCTCGCTTTCGTCCGTGAACGCCCCGCCTTCATCCATGAACAGGTGCGACTGTACGTGAATGGACACGATCGTACGTGAACGGTCACGGTCGTCCGTTGACACCCCGCAGTCGTCCGTGAACGACCCGCGGTCATCCGTGTGCATCCCACGGTCGTCCGTGAACATCCTATGGTTGTCCGTGAACATCCCACGGTCGTCAATGAATGGACACGACTGTCCGTGAACGGACACGACCATACATGAACGGTCACAGTTGTCTGTTGACATCCCGCGGTCATTTGTGAGCATTTCACGGTCGTCCGTGAATGGACACGACTGTCCGTGGACAGATACGACCGTGCGTGAACGGTCACGGTCGTCCGTGGACATCTCGCGATCGTCTATGAATGACCTGTGGTTGATCGTGAGCGTCCTGTGGTTGTTCGTGAACGACCCGCGGTCGTCCGTGAAGGACCCGCGGTCTTCCGTGTGCGACCCGCGGTCATCCGCGGACGTCCCACGGACGGTTATGGATTGTCTTCAACCCTTCAAACCTTTCTTCAATCAATTCTGGGTTTTTGCCTCTTGTTTCCCAAATCCTTGAATGTCTTAGCAACCTTCACATATCTTCCTTTCGATCCGCCTTAAAGCCTTTGTAGAAACCGGCCATGAAATCCTTTCTCTCCTCCATGAATCATGTCGGTTTCTCCTTGGATCTTTCTTGAGATTTTTCCTGAGTTTCCAGTCGTGTAAGGATCAAGGTTTTCTCTCCAGAAAACCGCCCCCAAACTTTCCTTCCATGGCCGGCAATTTCTCTTTGAATCCAGCCCTCAATTCCATCTTTTTCTCTTGATTTACTTGGCTTTTGTCTTAGGATTTTTCTGGGTTTTCCCCATGTAGAGATGGCACGAAAATGGCCTCCTAATGAGGTATTTATAAGCCCCAATTCGCCCCATAACTTCCATGGAGAAGGGGTGTTTTTGGTTGGCCGAAAGGGTGCCAAACCATTGATGACCCTTCGCCCCAACCGCCCCTTGGGTCAGTAGCTGACCAGTTGACCTAGTAGGTCATCACTCCATCCAGCTGGGTTGAGCTGATTGTCAGCTTACCCATCTGACCAGCTGGATTGTTCAGCTCATTTCAGCTGAACACTCTTGGTTCGACTCATTTCAGCTGAACACTCTTGGTTCAGCTCGGCTAAGCTCATTTCCTACTGAACTTAGCCACTTGTAGACCATGGAACACTCCTTCTTAGTCTTTTCGACTGATTGTTCCACGTTCTGGGCTCCTGTCTCGATCCCCCTCTCCTTCTAGGGTCGGTTCTCGGGATTCGAGTGTTACAGCCTTTAAACCAAAACCAAACCAAGTTAGTTCGACTCAAAAGGCCGACCGGATCCGAGACGATTAGGTTGAAACATATACCGTATGTGTGTCGCAAGTCAATGTGGTCATCCTTCATTTGTGACCACCGTTCGTACATGTTCATCGTCTGTTTGTTTGAACCGACCTAGGCTAAAGTGAGCATGACGAGTAGATATATGCTTACTAGGATCAATGCTTTGGGGTTTTATAGTGTTTTTCATATTTTTATTTTAGTTGTTGAATTATGTATAGTTACATTTATGGGACATTGTTGGATTAGTCTGCTACGTTGGTTATTGGAGATACTTGAGTCATACGTTAGGGTTGGTGACACGATGTCTCGAGAGTGTAGGAGACAAGTGTTACAAATGTACTATCTACTACTCTCCTCTCGGGTCGGGGCCGGGACGGAAAACCCGCTTTGATACCAAACTATACACATATCTCCTACACTCTTGAGACATTGTGTCACCACCTCTAATGTATGAGTCAAGTATCTCCAATAACCAACATAACTGACTAATCCAACAATGCCCCATAAATGTAACTATACATAATGCAACATCTAAAATAAAAATACGGAAAACGCGATAAAACCTCAAAGCACCAATCTAGCTAAGCGTCCATCTACTCGTCATGCTCACCTTAGCCTGGGTCGGTTCAAACGAATAGACAATGAACGTGTACGAACGGTGGTCACAATTTAAGGAAAAATGAAGGAATTTCTAGCAGTTCTAATCAGGATTAGCAACCCTAGGTATAAATTCCAAGCCTAGGATCTAGGGTTCAGGTATATTAAATCTAGAGATCTCGAAGTTACCTGGTGATTTGCAGCGGAAGATTTGCAAGTAATCGAGATTCTTAAGCGCCTCAAATGCTGCGCCTCTACTGGTATCCACACGCACACAAACTGAACAGGTGGGATGCTAGTGTCTTGAGAGATCAGATCTCTCCAAAGGTTTACTGTTTCTTTCCGTGGCTGTGAATTGGGTTATACATCTGTAAAAGTCGACCATATATCATATATATATTGACTTTTACTATGATCTGATTAACCAAGACTCAAACCGTGGATAATTAAGTCATAAACCAAATTCTGCAATTTGGTTCGCGATCTGTGTCGATCGACACACTTTCTGTGTCGATCGACACAACCTCAGAAACTTGTTATCGAATGCACATCATATGTACATTCATTAGATCATTACACTAATGATCAACCCCATATAAAATATCCAGTTTGCTTAGGTGTGTGACCCTGTAGGATCATATAATACTAGCAATGAGTTCTAAACTCATAGATCATAAGTGGCTTCTAGCAAAGCGTTATGATTACCTAGTATCATACGAATGTCTAATCTCGACAACACAACTATCTCTAGAGTGATTACAAGTGTGATTTCAGGACATTCCCAACAATCTCCCACTTGTACTGGAATCATCTATTCCCATAATCCCTTCGTCTCTATATCTCGATCTGGCATAAGGCAAGATCCGTGTCATCCTTATTAAGCCAATATCATGTTCATCGAACTCCGATTTATACTGACAAGACAAACGACTGACAATCACCTTGTTTGAGTGCAGCCACACATTTCTCAGTATCAAATCTTCGATGGGCCATAAGATATTTATCTCCTGTTATATAGGAGGGACAAATCCCATCTTGTTCCATCCCTGCTCCTTCACACACTTCATGATACGCCCAATCAATGCCTTTATAATCACCAGTTACGGCTGACGTTTGACAAGGTTAAAGCGGACCAATTCACATGTAAGAAAACATGATGAACTCAGGTCTAAGGACTATACTCTATAGTCGTAATGAAAACTCTCATGATACTTATATAACTATCCTGTAGAGTTTTCATTAGCGGGTCATGTCCGATCCTGTGTTCTCCAACACATATCTATGTGATTGACTTTAATACTCTTATTAATGACTCCATGAAACTTAGTCATCAGTCACCTCACATATTAGTCTCACGCGGTTGTTAATGTCCCACTTTAACAACCTTGACCATGGGCCAATCATAATTTATGTCATTTATCATTTATAGGGTTTCATGATCAAGTCACATACTTGATGACCTATAAAATGTCATAAATTACTTTGGGACTATTATTTAATAACATAATTAAATAATACCGATGTCAGATTTCATTAACATAATCAAATTATGTTTACATGAACATCATATCATAACTAAACAACATCAACTCCCACTAAAATTAAGATCACATCTTGATACATCTAATGCCTTTAGCAGTAGTCTGACCCTCATTCGCTCTCGCTCAGCGTGTGTCGAAGGACACTGCGTCTTGCTAAGAGTAATGTCTAGAATCATTGGCATAAAGCCCTTCTTGGAATCATGCATATTGGACCTGTGAAAAGTCTTATCAATATAAGTATCTTGACACAATCCAATTAGCTTGTCTAATCTATCTCTATAGATTCTTATTCCAAGAATATATACGGCTTCTCCCATATTTTCATCGAAAACAACTTTCGAGTCAAGTCTTAACAGACTGAAACAATGGAACGGAGAATCCGAATAGACTTAAGCATGGCGACTGGGGAATAGGTTTCTTCATAGTCGCTGCCATGAATTTGCTTGAAACCTTTTTCCACCAACCCAGCTTTGAATATCTGAATATTACCATCCACGTCAATTTTCTTCTTGAAAATCCATTTACACTTAATGGCTTCTACACCATCGGGTAAATTGACCAAAGTCCACACTTGGTTCTGTGACATGGATCCCATTTCGGATTCAGCGGCTTTCAGCCACTTTTCGGAGTCAAGGCCCATCATTGCTTCTTCAAAATTCGCAGGCCCGTCATTTTCAATGATCAATAGATCATGGCAATTGGTTACGAGAAATCCATATTTCTCGGGTTCGTGACGGATCTTTTCGGATCTGCGAGCTTCAGGTTTGTGCAAAAGTCATACACATATCTCATATATATAGACTTTTACCACGACCTAATTAACCAAGATTTAAATCGTAGTTGATTAAGTCATAAATCAAAATCAATATTTTGGTTCGCGATCTGTGTCGATCGATACACCTTTGTTTCGATCGACACTTCCTTAGAAACTCGCCGTTTGAATGTATATGGAATATACATTCACCAGGTCCTTTGCAAACTTTAGGCATCACAGGTGCATGTTCTACAACTCTTTGTAGATCCAACTGCTGCTCTTCCTTATCAGGTTGAGCAGTCTCCTGTGATTCTCGAATTTCTTCGAGTTGTACTTTACTCCCACTGTTCTTCTTGGAAGGAAAGTCTTTCTCAAGAAAACATAGTTCCGAGCAACAAACTGTTGGGATAGTGTCCTGAAATCACACTCGTACTCACTCCTGATGATAGTTGTGTGTCGAGATCAGACATTCGTATGATACTGGGCGGTTGCAATGTTTTGCTAGAAGCCTCTTGCAATCTGTAAGTTGTATACTTACTGCCAGTATTATATGATCCTATAGGGTCACACACCTAAGCAAACTGGAAGCTACGACATGGGAATGATCATTATGGTAATGATCATATTAATGTGTATTGGATACACATTATAATCGAAATAATGGTGTTGTGTCGATCGACACAGCTTGTGTGTCGGTCGACACAGTTCGGGTTTTCGGAAAGGCTTTCCGAATTAAGACTTAATCTAGTCTGGCCCGTTAAACATGTTTTAGGTCGAATAAAACATGAGTTTTTCGACCTAAACAGTGAGCCGTACACTTTTCTCGACAGAAAGAGTAGAAACACCAGAGAGATTCGATTCCCGTTGATCCGGCACTAGCATCCCGTTTCCAGCTTGTGTGCGTGTGTATCTGGTAGAGGCAAGGCACCTGCGTTGCTCCACTGATCTCGTTCACCATTCTCATTCCGCTGCCAGTTCAAAGGTAAGAACGAGGTTGGTTTGTTTTCAATATATCAAACCCTAGATCCTAGGAGATCCAACAGTGGTATCAGAGCGTGTTAGGGTTTAGAATATTGAATATAATGCAATGAATTCGAAACTTGATGTTGTTGAATTGAATATTGCCTGTTGAAATCGTGTTTTCAAGAATTAATCTCGGATTTTGTTTCTGTTGAAAAATGATGAACTGCCTAAAATTGCACTGTGTCGATCGACACTAAGCTTGTGTCGGTCGACACGCCGCGAAATCGCGTGAATAAATTTAGGGTTTCGATCTGAGATCGAGTACCCGTTATCCGGCTGTGTCGATCGATACACTGGGTGTGTCGGTCGACACAGACGATGCGATTAGATAGATCGGTTCAATTGGATTGAACCGGTTATCTCGCTCGGTTAATTTTAATTAACCAATTTGGTTCTGGTTTGGTAATGTCGATCGACACAGAGTTGTGTGACGATCGACATGGACCGTTAAACCGAACCGGTTCAATTAGATTGAATCGGTTAAGTAAATTCGATCCGGTTTGACTGGTTATCGAAGACCAGTTTAAATTGAGTTGCGTCGACCGATGCCAATGGTTAGCATCGATCGACACGACATTCGCAAATATGCTGGTTGAACCACAAATTTGCATATACCAGAACAATTTAATCCTAAAAGTTATAGATGAATCTAACTTAATAAAACTAAATGTTTTAAAATAAATTAATAACTTCTTGGATGTATATTGGATATGCACCAAGATAAAACGGTTCTTTTCCTCAACTAAATATCAAGTGATCTTGATGTCTTGCCCGATCTTGTCTACTGTCAAGACTCGTGTCGTTTGTTGGAAATTCTTGGAGTCCTTGATATCCACTGCAACATGAGTAAGACAGGTGATCATTGACAGACTTGCAGTGCAACTGTCAATGATCACAAGACAGAAAAGGATTGGTTTTACTTGACTGGGCTGTCAGAAGTTCTGGGCCCAGAGACATCAGAGTGGACTGGGCATAGTTTGTCTCATCCACGACCAAGAGTTGTACTGGGTACAATTAGCAATGATTTGCTTACCTAGATAACTAAAGTTTGAGTAACGGCGAGTCGCCCACTCGAATTTTGGTGATCTGAGGATCTTGGCTCATTGTATTCATCCGAGGAAACATAGTTTTGAATACAATGCGAGTTTTTCTTATTAGATAAGAATTCTCATTTCTTGAGCATTATGACTAAAACTCTACCTCTTTTTTAATTACAGCTATGTCTGTCTCAAATCACATTAACACTTTCTCACTAAGATCCGTCCTTGAGAAGGACAAGTTAAATGGATCTAATTTCTTGGAATGGTATCGGAACCTGAGAATAGTTCTCAGGCAGGAGAACAAGGAATATGTCCTTGAAAGAGTTCTCCCCGAGAGGCCAAGTTCCAATGCCCCGCAGACAGAAAAGAATGCTTGGGATAAGCATTCAGCGGATGTCAAAGATGTTAATTGTCTAATGCTGGTGACTATGAACTCTGAGCTGCATAAGCAATATGAGAACGTGATGTCACCCATTGAGATGATTAACAGCCTGAAAGCTTTGTTTCAGGAGCAAGCTCGCACAGAGAGATACCAGACGGTTAAGTCTCTCATGGATTGCAAGCTGGCTAAGGACAGTCCAGTAAGTCCTCATGTCCTTAAAATGATGGGTTACATTGATAACCTGGGGAAACTGGACTGTGCCATTAGCCAGGAGCTAGCCACTGACATGATTCTGCAGTCCTTGCCGTCGTGTTTTGATCAGTTCATCATGAACTACAACATGCAAAACATGACTAAGACATTGACTGAGTTGCACGGCATGCTGAAAACAGCAGAGCCGAATCTCAAGAAGGCTACTCCCAGTGTACTGATGGTACAAGGGGGTAAAAGGTTTAAGAAACCTAAGAAGGATAAGGGAAAGGCCCAAGTTGTCCAGACTGAAACTCAGGACAAGCCCAAGCCGAAGCCCAAATCTGGGCCTTCTTCTAAGGATAAGTGCAACTACTGCAAGCAGTTGGGGCATTGGAAGAGAGACTGCAAGAAGTTCATGGAAGATTACAAGAAGCTGAAGAAGACGTATGATGCGTCTGACTCAGGTATTTATGTTATCGAACTTAATGTTATGTCTTCTAGTTCTACTTCGTGGGTATTGGATACCTGCTGTGGTGCTCACATTTGTACTGATGTGCAGGCACTAAGAAATAGTAGGACGCTGAAGAAAGGACAAGTGGAGCTACGGGTCGGGAATGGAGCTAAGGTTGCTGCACTGGCCGTAGGCACCTACGAGTTGCCCTTACCATCGGGCATGGTTTTAATTTTAAATAATTGCTACTTTGTACCTGCGATAAGCAGAAACATAATTTCAGTTTCTGTTTTGGATTTGGAAGGTTTTGATTTTGCTGTTAAGAATAAAGTTTGTTCTTTTAATCGTGATGGTACGTATTATGGTAGCGCCCCATTAGATAATGGGTTATATGTTTTAAACCAAGAAATGCCTGTCTTTAACATAAATACAAAGCGGTTTAAGTCCAATGACGAAAACCCGACTTTCTTATGGCATTGTCGTTTGGGCCATATCAATGAGAAACGCATCCAAAGGCTCCATCGTAATGGGCTTCTGGGCTCATTTGATTTTGAATCATGTGAGAAATGCGAATCTTGTTTGATAGGCAAAATGGCTAGAGCCCCTTTCAACAAACCAAATGAAAGGGCCAGTGATTTATTGGGCCTCGTTCATACTGATGTATGTGGGCCGATGAGTACTGTTGCCAGAGGAAATTACAAGTACTTCATTACCTTCACTGATGATTTCAGTAGGTATGGCTATGTCTATTTGATGAGACACAAGTCATAATCCTTTGATAGATTCAAGGAATTCAAGAATGAAGTACAGAACCAACTTGGCAAAAGTATCAAAGTTCTGCGATCGGATCGCGGAGGAGAATACTTGAGTCAAGAGTTCAGCGACTATCTAAGCGAGTGTGGAATTATTTCACAACTCACTCCTCCTGGAATACCCCAATGGAATGGAGTGTCAGAGAGGAGGAATCGAACCTTATTGGATATGGTTCGGTCTATGATGAGTCATTCAAATATTCCATTATCCTTTTAGGGATACGCTCTAGAAACGTCTGCGTTTACACTAAATAGGGTACCATCTAAATCAGTGGAAAAGACACCACATGAATTGTGGACTGGGAATGCTCCAAGTCTGTCTTTCCTGAGGATTTGGGGTTGTGAGGCTTATGTCAAATGTTTAATCTCTGACAAGCTTGCACCCAAATCAGATAAATACTACTTCATTGGTTATCCTAGGGAAACCAAGGCATACTACTTTTACAACCAATCTGAGAACAAAGTATTTGTTGCTCGGGACTGTTCCTTTCTTGAGAGGGAGTTTCTCTCTAAGAAAAACAGTGGGAGTAAAGTACATCTTGAAGAAATTCGAGATGCACAGGAGACTGCTCAACCTGCTGAGGAAGAGCAGCAGTTGGATCCACAAAGTTCTGTGGAACCGGCGCCTGTGGAGCCTGAAGTTCGCAGATCCGGAAGGATCCGTCACGAACCCGAGAGATACTATGGATTTCTCGTGACCGATTCAAATGATCTGATGATCATTGATAGTGACGAACCAGCGACCTTCGCGGAAGCAATGATGGGCCCGGACTCCGAAAAGTGGCTTGGAGCCTCTAAATCCAAAATGGGATCCATGTCGGAAAACCAAGTATGGTCCTTGGTCGATTTACCTAATGGGGCAAAAGCCATTGAGTGTAAATGGATCTTCAAGAAGAAGATTGACGTGGATGGCAATGTACATATTTACAAAGCGAGGTTGGTGGCTAAAGGTTTCAAGCAAATTCATGGTATTGACTATGATGAAACCTATTCCCCAGTCGCTATGCTTAAATCCATTCGGATTCTTCTAGCAGTTGCCGCTCATTATGACTATGAGATTTGGCAAATGGATGTCAAAACCGCATTCCTGAATGGTATTCTGGAAGAGGATGTGTATATGACACAGCCTGAAGGTTTTGTCGATTCTGAGAATGCTGGGAAGGTATGTAAGCTTCATAAATCCATTTATGGATTGAAGCAAGCATCACGGAGTTGGAATCTTCGTTTTGATGAAGAAGTAAAACAATTTGGCTTCGTCAAGAACGAAGAGGAACCATGTGTTTACAAGAATACTAGTGGGAGCAAAATTGCGTTTCTTGTACTGTATGTCGATGACATACTCCTCCTCGGTAATGACGTTCCGTTGCTTCAGTCTGTTAAGACTTGGCTCGGAAGTTGTTTTTCCATGAAAGACATGGGAGAAGCAGCGTACATTCTTGGAATCAGAATCTACAGAGATAGACCAAACAGGCTGATTGGATTGTGCCAGGACACTTATATTGATAAGGTGTTGCACAGATTCAAGATGCAAGATTCCAAGAAGGGCTTCATACCGATGTCTCATGGCATTAGTCTCTGCAAGAAGCAGTGTCCGGCGACACAGGCTGAGCGAGAGCGCATGAATAGGATTCCTTATGCCTCTGCAATAGGATCTATTATGTATGCCATGCTCTGCACTCGTATAGATGTAGCTTACGCATTAAGCATGACGAGTAGATACCAATGTGATCCAGGTGAAGTTCACTGGACAGCTGTCAAGAATATTCTCAAGTATTTGAGACATACTAAGGATAAATTCCTGGTGTATGGAGGAAGTGAAGAACTTGTGGTGAATGGATTCACCGATGCGAGTTTTCAGATGGACAGAGACGATTTCCGATCACAATCTGGATATGTCTTCTGTCTAAATGGCGGTGCAGTGAGCTGGAAGAGCTCTAAGCAGAATACCGTAGCTGATTCCACGACGGAAGCTGAATATGTTGCTGCTTCAGAAGCGGCAAAGGAAGCTGTTTGGATCAAGAAGTTCATGACTGAACTTGGTGTGGTTCCTAGTATCTTGGAGCCAGTGGCTTTGTTTTGTGACAACAATGGAGCCATTGCTCAGGCGAAAGAACCCAGGTCACACCAGAAGTCCAAACACGTTGAGAGGAGATATCACCTGATTCGTGATATCGTCAATAGAGGTGATGTGAAGATCAGCCGAGTTCCGACGGACGAGAATGTCGCTGATCCTCTGACTAAGTAACTCCCAAGGCCTAAGCATGAGAGTCATACGACTGCTGTAGGCATTAGAGATCTTAAGATGTAATCTTGATTCTAGTGGGAGTTTTGGTTTTATTTTAGTTATAATAAGATGCTCTTGTAAACATTCTTTTGGATATGTTTAATGAAATTTGATTTCAGCATTATTTATTGTGATCTAAATAATGGTCCCAAAATAAGTTTATGTCATATTATAGGTCATCAAGTTGAGGACTTGATCATGAAACCCTATAAATCATAAATGACATAAATTATGTTGTCCCTAGTCGAGGTTGTCAAAATGGGACAATGGCAACCGCGAGAGACTAGATTGTGAGGTGACTGTTGGCTAAGTTTCATGGAGCCAATGATATGATTATCACAGTCAGTCACATAGATATATGTTAGTGAACATATGATCGGACATGACCCGCAAATGAGAAGTCTACAAGATAGTTATATCTGTGTCATAAGAGGTTCTCATTACGACTATAGAGTATAGTCCTTAGACCTGAGTTCATCATGCTTTCTTGCATATGAATTGGTACACTTTGACTTTGTCAAATGTCGACCCGTAACTGGCGACTATAACGGCACTGTTCAAGTATATCATGAAGTGTGCGTTGAAACAGGGATGGAACAAGATGGGATTTGTCCCTCCTGTATAACGGGAGATAAATATCTCAGGGCCTATCGAAGATTGAATAATGAGAGAATGTGTGGCCGCACTCAAACGAACTGTAGTTCAGTTGTTTGTAATGTTCAGTATGAGATCAGGAGTTCGATAAATACGATGTTGGCTTAATAAGGATGACACCAATCTTGCCTTATGCCAAATCGAGATATAGAGACAAAAGGATTATAGGAACTGATGATTCCAGTACAAGTGGGAGATTGTTGGGATAGTGTCCTGAAATCACACTCGTACTCACTCCTGATGATAGTTGTGTGTTGAGATCAGACATTCGTATGATACTGGGCGGTTGCAATGTTTTGCTAGAAGCCTCTTGCAATCTGTAAGTTGTATACTTACTGCCAGTATTATATGATCCTATAGGGTCACACACCTAAGCAAACTGGAAGCTACGACATGGGAATGATCATTATGGTAATGATCATATTAATGTGTATTGGATACATATTATAATCGAAATAATGGTGTTGTGTCGATCGACACAGCTTGTGTGTCGGTCGACACAGTTCGGGTTTTCGGAAAGGCTTTCCGAATTAAGACTTAATCTAGTCTGGCCCGTTAAACATGTTTTAGGTCGAATAAAACATGAGTTTTTCGACCTAAACAGTGAGCCGTCCACTTTTCTCGACAGAAAGAGTAGAAACACCAGAGAGATTCGATTCCCGTTGATCCGGCACTGGCATCCCGTTTCCAGCTTAAACTTTTTACCCTTTTGTACCATAAGGACATTTGGGGTGTCCTTCTTGATGTTAGGTTTAGCAGTTTTGAGCATCCCATGCAACTCAGTCAAAGTCTTTGCCAAGTTGTTCATGTTATAGTTCATAACAAACTGATAATAGCTTGACGACAGTGACTGCAGAATGATGTCAGTAGCCAACTCTTGGCTAATGGGACAATCCAGTTTCCCCAGGTTATCAATAAAACCCATCATCTTAATGACATGAGGACTAACTGGTTCGTCCTTTGGTAGCTTGCACTCAATCAGAGACTTAACCGTCTTGTATCTCTGAGTTCGTGCCTGCTCCTGAAACATACTTTTCAGGCCATTGATCATATCTATTGGCGACTCCACGTACTCATATTGCGACTCCACGTACTCATATTGCTTTTACAAGTCCGAGTTCATGGTAGCCAACATGAGACAACACACATCGACCACATCATTAGAATGCTTATCTCAAGCATCCTTATCTGACTGCCAGGCATTTGCTCGGTACTTTTTGGGGAGAACTTTCTCAAGGACATAGTCCTTTTTCTCCTGTTTGAGAATAATTCTCAAGTTCCGATACCATTCAAGAAAGTTGGATCCATTTAACTTGTCCTTCTCAAGGACGGACCGCAGGGAGAAATTGTTATGATGGTTTGTGCTAGACATAGCTGAAAACAAGAGAGGTTTAGTTATGATGTTCAAGAAATGAGAAATCTTAACTATTAAGAAGACTCGCATTATATTCAAGACAATGTTTCCTCAAATGAATATAATGATCCAAGACCCATACTTCACTTAAACTTGAGTGAGCCACTGGCTATCGCCCAAATTTTAGCTATCTAGGTAAGAAACTCTTTGCTAGTTATATCCAATATAACTCTTGGTTGTGGATTTACATCTCATGTCAAATCCACCTGATGTCTCTGAGCCCAAAACGATTTTGATGGCCCAGTCAAGTAAACCAATCTTTTAAGTCAAGTAATTGTTGATGTCTTGCACTGCAAATCCATCAACACGATTACCTCCTGTCTTACTTATGTAATTGTGGACATCTTGCACTGCAAGTCTATCGCACAATGAAACAAGTCTTGACAGTTGACAAGATTGGAAAGACATCTAAACATACTTGATATTTAGTTGAGGAACAAAACTTATAATCTAATATACACATCATATATGTATCTTAGAAGGATTATAATTAATTAAAACAACTAATTTTATTAAGTTTTAATTATTCTAAGAATTGGATTTATTTTGGTTTGGTTCTTGTGATTTCAGGTTCAATAACCGAGACCTATTAATCCTGTATCGACCGACACTACTTTAGTGTCGATCGACACAATTCTACCAAAACCAAATTGCGATAACCGATCAATCCAATAGACTCGGTTTCGATAACCGGCCAGTGTCGATCGACACTACCTTAGTGTCGGTCGACACCAACCAAATCAAACCAATCGCAATAGACCGTTCCAAGCGGTTTAACCAATTTTAACCAAGCTCGATAACCGGTCCAATCCAATTAAACCGATTATCCTAATCGCAAGGTTTGTGTCGACCGACAAAACTCTTGTATCGATCGTCACAAGGCGAAATTATGTTCGGGTTTTCGCCCTGTGTCGATCGACGCCGGATTGGCATCGATCGACACCATGCGAAAAACCCTAAAACGTTTTCGAACAAAAAACCCTAAACGAGATTATTTGATCAAAACTCGAGTTTAGCATGCATATCAAATATACAACGATCCAGATTCAACCAATCTAATCAACATGCTACAGATTCAATGGAACCCTAAGGCTCTGATACCACTTAAGGAATTTCTAGCAGTTCTAATCAGGATTAGCAACCCTAGGTATAAATTCCAAGCCTAGGATCTAGGGTTCAGGTATATTAAATCTAGAGATCTCGAAGTTACCTGGTGATTTGCAGCGGAAGATTTGCAAGTAATCGAGATTCTTAAGCGCCTCAAATGCTGCGCCTCTACTGGTATCCACACGCACACAAACTGAACAGGTGGGATGCTAGTGCCTTGAGAGATCAGATCTCTCCAGAGGTTTACTGTTTCTTTCTGTGGCTGTGAATTGGGTTATACATCTGTAAAAGTCGACCATATATCATATATATATTGACTTTTAGCATGACCTGATTAACCAAGACTCAAACCGTGGTTAATTAAGTCATAAACCAAATTCTGCAATTTGGTTCGCGATCTGTGTCGATCGATACACTTTTTGTGTCGATCGACACAACCTCAGAAACTTGTTATCGAATGCACATCATATGTACATTCATTAGATCATTACACTAATGATCAACCCCATATTAAATATCCAGTTTGCTTAGGTGTGTGACCCTGTAGGATCATATAATACTAGCAATGAGTTCTAAACTCATAGATCATAAGTGGCTTCTAGCAAAGCGTTATGATTACCTAGTATCATACGAATGTCTAATATCGACAACACAACTATCTCTAGAGTGATTACAAGTGTGATTTCAGGACATTCCAAACAAAAAACACATTGACTTGCAACGCATACGGTCAAGGATTCAACCTAATCCTCTCGGATCCGATCGGCCTTTTGAGTCGAACTAACTTGGTTTGGTTTTAGTTTAAAGACAACCAAGGCTGGCACAAGATAAAAACATTGGTCCAAAGAGTGATCATTATACGTTACGTACAATCACGAAGTTGAGAGGCAAGACAACGGATGAACGATGGCACATACTTTGGCGAGCGACGTTGGCCAAAGGCAACAACACCAACAATGAAGCGGATTTGCGGCAGAGCTGGGTTAGAGCAGTCATAGCAGATCAATCGTAGATATGATAGGTCTAGGGTTTATGATAGACAAGGTTGCTTACGCAACAAGAAACATCTATGGATCACACATACCAGCCTCGTCGTTGTAGAATTTGATCTCAGGTGATGTATGCTTCATCCTCCAGTGGTAAGCGGCTCCTCATGTTACAGATCAGCGACAAGAAATGGTGAGATACGGTGGCTCTGACTCCAATTCTCCACGTTTTCTCTCGCATCTGAATGACGACGTCAAGCAAGGGCTAAGGCAGTGGCAGCAAGGGTCTCTAGCCGCATTTGGCTTTCCGGTGGATGCAGATAGAAGACCGGTGGTGGAGACACGGTGGCTCTGGTGGTGGCGGTTTGACGAGCCCCTTCTCCACGTACAAAACAAGCAATGATCACAAAGGAAGGAAGGAGAAGGGCAATGGACGAAGGAGAAGTATAAGAGAAGGATGAAGGGAAGAAGGGAGAGGGAGGAATTGTAATGGCCCAATTCCTGGCCCATTACTTGGGCCCAAAGAAATAGGAGGAGAAGCCCAAAACCCTTTACTTGAGGCCAAAGGAAAGGAGAGAGTGGGCCTGAAGCCCAAGGCCCAACCCGAGGGAAAGGGAAGCCCTAGCTCCACTCCCTATAAAAGGAGGAGCAGCCCCTCTCATTTGGCACAAAGTTCGAGACATCGAAGCTCTGCCCGCATCCCGAGCCAGCCGACGACTGACGACCAGCCCGGAGCCGCCGACGACCGCCGGCCAGCCACCGCTCGCTGCCGATCAGCCGCCGGCCGACCACCGCCGAAAGCCGCCGACCGCCACCGCCCGGAGCACCACCGCCGCCGGCCAGCCTCGCCGGAATTTTCGCCGGAGACCGCCGATCGCCGCCGCTTCCGATCCCGCACTCCGAGTCGTCGTCTTCTCGATTCTTTTGAGTGTAGAGCCATCCGTTCTTCGCGTTCTTAAGGTGAGATTTCCCGAATCTCAGATCTGCTTGGTTTTCTTCCTCCAAACCCCAGATCTGCTTCAGATCTATGCTTCTAGATCAGATCTGATCCATAGAAGTCGTAGATCTGAACCGTATCTTCCCTTTCGTCTCTCTCTCGCTCAGATCTGCTTCAGATCTATGCTTCTGATGGATAGAAGTTGTAGATCTGAACTGTATCTTCTTCGTTTGCTCAGATCTGTTTCAGATCTATGCTTCTGATGGATAGAAGTCGTAGATCTGGACCGTATCTTCGTTGTTAGTCCAGATCTGTTGGCAGAAACCCTAGATCCGCTCTTTTCCTTAGATCTGTCGTCTAAAACCCTAGATCTGTGTGCAGGATCACCAGATCCGTAGCCGAGTTTGTCTGATCTTCGTTCTTCTTCAGTTGAGACTAAGGTGAGGACCGATGTGATCTCTTTCTTTATTCTACTGCAGTGATGGGATTCGAATCTTCGTTTAATAGTGTCTTTCCTAGGTAGTATAGATCTAGTTGTTGATTTGCGTTGATGTGATGGATAATAAATTAGATCATAGGACTTCACTTAAACCGAAAACGGAACTTAGACACTAGGTTATCATTTGAACTGAAAACGTTGCTTGTGTGTGAAGGCTATGCTTGATAGAACTGTTTAGGTCCCCCGAAAGGGTGTTTGGTGACGGCACATGTACATTGCACCAAGTACGTGTCCCTTGTATCGTCGTAAGGGGAGTTACGGCGAGCTCCCCGAAGGGTAAAGTTAAAGTTGGAGTTGGAGTTGGAGTTGGGCACCGGGGCCAATGGCGGGCTTCGGTTGCTATTTCTGTCCCCCCCCCATTCTTCTGTTTCTCCCCCCCTGAGGCCTTTCTGTGTAGCGTAGTTGAGTGCGTTGTTTGTGCCTTCGGGCGTTGGGTGCAAGGTGTTATTAACCGTGGACTCGTGTTTGATGTTGTGTTAGTGTAAAGTAGAGATAGCGGTATTCCTAGAATCCGCCCTCACTGGGTATTGGTGTAAACCAATTACTCTGGCCTCCTTCGTCGTTTGTTTTGCAGGTAACCCTGGAGTGTTGCAGGGGTAGACGGACGGTGTGGTGCATTGTTTTGGGAATGGGAACTCCTTCTCTTCTTTTTCGTTCTTTCGTTTTCAATAAGACTTATGCGATTCTTTCTTTTCACGTTTCAAACTATTTCAGTTGGCTCATTTATGTAAGACTTGGTTTTCCATTTCAATAAAGTAGACTCTTTTCAGTTATTATGTGTCGGTTCCGGTTTATGACTTGGTCCGCTTCTGTGGACTAAGACTCGTGGAGTCAAAGAGTCGTTGACTTAGGATCCGAAGGGACGGGGTGTTACAATTTTGGTATCAGAGCCAGGTTAGACCTAGCCAGTGCTGCCCTGGCTAGGTAGGGTAGAGTAGTGTGTTTTATATTCGGATTTCAACGTCGTTTTCAAAGTTGTTTTCAAAGTATTTTCGACTCTTTCTTCTAAATGGGGATTTCCAAAGTTAGATTCTAGAAGCGCCACTCCGATCTCCTCCTTATATATACTCCGGAAGTGAGTTCAGAATTCAACCGTTAACTGACTCAATAATCCTTCTTTTGCAACAGATGCCGCCTAAGAGAAGAACCCCGCCAGCTCGTCGTAACCAGGATGCACCAGTGTCAGCCTCGTCGACAAACAGTGCCACCAATGTGCATGGGCCCCAGGAGCCGGCTGTTGGAAACCAAGCTGGTCCGGCATTAGGAGCTGGACAGGTAGCCGTGGATGCCGCTCTTCTGCAAGAGTTGCTCGCCCTTCAGCAGGCGCAGGCTGCCAATGCCGCTCAGGCAGGAGGAGCTCCAGGAGTGTTACCAGGGAACGGTAATGAACCGCCAATAGCGCCTGTATAAGTCTTGAATGGCCAAGAAGGAGCTGGGAACGCACCAGTAGGAGCTGGTTTCATTCCTGGAGGAGTAGGAGTTGCCCCTGTGGGATTTGGATTCGTTCATCCAATCCCCGGGGTGAACCAGTACCAGCCACCACCGCCACCGCAGGCGCCGGGAGCGGTGCCGGGAGTGACTTACTAGACTATGCTGAAGCATCTAAGGGAGATGCAGATGGATCACTTCGCTGGAGGAGTCAGCGCCATTGCAGCGGACAACTGGAGGAGGAAGCTGGAGCAGAATTTGGATACTGCCAGGTGTCCAAGGGAGTTTCGTGTGGAGATAGCAACCTCCTATCTCAAAGATGATGCATTGGTTTAGTGGGAAGGAGTGCAAGAGAGTGCTCAGGGACGACAGATGACATGGGAAGACTTTCACGAGGCATTCAACCGGAAATACTTCCCGGAAGTGACCATGGATAGGTTGGAAGGGGAATTCCGGACCCTCCGCCAGGGAACCCGAAGTGTGCGGGAATACGGAGAAGAGTTCAACCGTTTGAGGAGGTTTGCAGGAAGATATCTGTCTGAACGAGAGTTGATCCGTCAATTCCTCGCTGGATTGAAGATCGAGCTCAAGTGTCGTTGCAAGCAGAGGGACTACTACGACATCAACGACCTGATTGAGAAGGCAGCTGATGCCGAGACCGACTGGGAAGAAGAGCAGAGACAGCAAAAGAGCGCCCAACACCGAAACGGTAAGCGAAACTGGGAAGTCGCTAACACCATGGTTCCGGCAGTGCAGGCACAACCAGTGCAGCAGGCACCGCAAGTGCAGCAGGCACAACCCATGGCAGGGCACCCGCAGCAGCAGATGCACCCGGCGGCGTGTTATGGGTGCGGACAGATGGGCCACCTCAAGAGGGACTGTCCGCGGAACTTGTGTTTCAGGTGTGGACAAATGGGGCATATGGCGAGAGAATGCCCAAACCAACCTATGGGGAGAGTTGCAGCACAGCCACGACCACCGCAGCAGCCAGCAGGGGAAGGAAGAGCTGGATTGTTGCCGGCGCCGCAGCCTGGAGGACAAGCCGGAGGACCCCAAGCGTACGTCGCGGGAGCAGTCAGAGGAGTGGAACCGATCGCGGGTATGTAACCTTACCTCTTGCGTGAATTGTTGTGTAGTCGTGTTAGTTAAAGGTCTTGTAGCTTAGCCTAGTAAACGTGTAGGATCGGTTGTGGTTGGGGGAGTAGCCGCCCACACCTTGTTTGACACGGGAGCTACGCATAGCTTTGTGAGCCCACGGCTCACGAAACTGTGGACCTTTAAGGGGAAGTTTATCGATGGAATCATGAGGGTCGAGACAGCCGGATCGGAGAAAGTAACAGGCTCAGGGATCTTCGAAGCAGTGCCAGTGACGGTGGACGGATTCGACCTACCTGCGGACTTAGCACGAATAGAGTTGGGACGTTATGAGGTTATCCTAGGCCTGGATTGGTTGGTGCAGCACCAGGCGGTAATGGATTGCGCCAAGGCAACCATCACCTTCCCTCGGCCAGAAGGAAAGATAGTCTTCAGGGGGATGAAGACGGGAACAGGGATATCAGTCATATCCATGGCTCAAGCGGAGGCGCTGATCAGCAGAGGGAGCGAGGCATACTTGGCGACCATATCAATGACCAAGGAAGAAGGGGCTCCGAACTTGGAAACCATTCCGGTGGCAGCGGAATATGGGGACGTATTCGCGCCATTAAAAGGACCACCACCGGAGCGGAATGACGCCTTCACGATAGAGTTAGAGCCCGGAATGGCACCCGTGTCGAGGGCTCCTTATCGTTTAGCGCCCGCGGAGATGGCAGAGTTGAAGAAGCAGCTAGAGGATCTTGTGGAGAAAGGATTCGTCAGACCAAGCAGTTCACCGTGGGGAGCGCCAGTATTGTTCGTCAAGAAGAAGGACGGAAGTTTCAGACTTTGCATCGACTACCGAGGCCTCAATAAGGTGACCATCAAGAACAAGTACCCGTTGCCAAGGATCGATGAGTTGTTGGACCAGCTGCAGGGAGCCTCTTGGTTCTCGAAGATCGATCTTGCCTCGGGGTACCACCAAATCCGGATAGCAGAGGAGGACATCAAGAAGACGGCATTCCGGACCCGTTATGGACACTACGAGTTCATGGTAATGCCTTTTGGATTGACCAACGCGCCAGCAGCCTTCATAAAGATGATGAATGACGTCTTCCGAGAGTACTTGGACAAGTGTGTAATAGTCTTCATTGACGATATTCTGGTCTACTCGAGAAGTAAGGAGCAACACGAGTGGGACCTCAGGATAGTCCTAGATACTCTCAGGAAGCAGCAGTTGTTCGCCAAGCTCAGTAAGTGTAGCTTTTGGCAAAGGGAGATTGGATTCCTTGGCCACGTGATTTCGGCATCCGGTGTAGCAGTGGATCCGGAGAAGATCACCTCGATCACCAAGTGGGCCAAGCCGGAGAATGCAACCGACGTTCGCAGCTTCTTGGGATTAGCAGGTTACTACAGGAAGTTCGTGGAAGGATTTGCCAGCATCGCTAAACCTTTGACGGCCCTGACCGGAAAGGACGTCAAGTTTGAATGGACGGAGAAATGCGCCCAGAGCTTTGAGCAACTAAAGGAACGGTTGACTCAAACTCCTGTGCTAGTACTACCGCGGCTGGGAATACCGTATGTAGTCTACACGGACGCATCCGGAGTCGGATTGGGGTGTGTCTTAATGCAGGAAGGACGAGTAATCACCTATGCATCGAGACAGTTGAGGAAGCATGAGGTTAATTACCCCACCCATGACTTGGAACTAGCAGCAGTGGTCTTTGCTTTGAAGATATGGCGTGCTTACCTGTATGGAGAGAATGTACAGATATTCACGGACCATAAGAGCTTGAAGTACGTCTTCACTCAAGGAGAGCTGAACCTGAGACAGCGCCGATGGATGGAATTGTTAGCAGATTACGATCTGGAGATTAAGTATCACCCTGGGAAGGCCAACCAGGTAGCTGACGCTCTAAGCAGAAGAAAAGTCGTCGTATCAGAGAACAAGGAAGTGCAGGAGTTGTCAACGGCCTTGGCAGAACTCCGGCTGTACGCCACCACGGTGGAGGACGGCGTCGCCCGGCTCGAAGTGTTTGAACAGGCCGAACTATTGGGAAAGATCAAGGAGGCCCAGCCCAAGGATGGAACCTTGCGTGCAATGGTCGAAAAGGAGGTATCTGGGTACCGCACCGCGGATAACGGGATGATTATGTTCAAGAACCGAATTTGTGTGCCTAATAACCATGAGTTGAGGAAGAGGATTCTAAAGCAGGCAGGCCCACCAGTCTCAGTTCTCGATACACCCGGGAAATCACAAAATGTACCAGAACTTGAGGCAGTACTATCACTGGGAAGGCATGAAGAAGGACGTGGTTAAGTGGATTTCGCATTGTCAGAATTGCCAGCAAGTTAAAGCGGAAAGGAGAGTTCCTAGCGGGTTGCTTCAGGGATTGCCCATACCAGAATGGAAATGGGATATGGTGACTATGGATTTTGTTACAGGACTACCAAGGACAACCGGAAGGAAGGATGCGATTTGGGTGATCGTGGACCGACTCACCAAGTCTGCACACTTCCTCGCGATTAATAAGACGGATGGGACGGAGACCCTCGCTCGGAAATATGTTGAGTGCATAGTGAAGATGCACGGAGAACCAGTCAGCATTGTGTCAGACAGAGATCCTAAGTTCACCTCCATCTTTTGGCAGGCTTTTCAGAAAGCAATGGGTACGAAGGTACTCCTTAGTACCGCATACCATCCGCAGACCGATGGACACTCTGAGCGGACCATCCAGACGTTGGAGGATATGCTTCGAGCATGTGTGTTGGATTGGGAAGGCAACTGGGTTAAGTTCCTGCCCTTGGTCGAGTTTGCCTACAACAACAGCCACCACCAGAGCATAGGGATGTCGCCATATGAGGCTCTATATGGTCGACCCTGCAGGACCCCCCTATGTTGGACCGAGGTGGGGGAGAGGCGTGATCTAGAGCCAGAGATGATCCAAGAAACATCGAGCAAGTGGAGTTACTTAAGGAAAGATTGAAGCAGGCCCACGACCGTCAGAAGAGTTATGCCGATAAGCGTCGTAAAGATTTAGAGTTTGTTGTGGGGGATTCGGTGTATCTTAAAATGAGGACGTTCCGGGGCAACGATCCCAACCGCAAGCTGAAAAAGTTGAGGCCTAGGTATATGAGACCGTTCGTGATTGTCAAGAGAGTTGGTGTTGTGGCGTATAGATTAGAGTTACCTCAGGAGCTGTCGGATTTTCACAACGTGTTCCACATATCTGTTTTGCGGAAGGTTGTTCGTGAACCGGAACTAATCCTACCTAAGCCGCCGTCAGACGTCAACCGTAATTGGTCAGTAACAAGCAAGCCGGTAAAAGTCATGGACCGCCGAGAATCAGAGTTCAACGGAAAGAGGACCATGATGGTTTTGGTTCGTTGGGAGAGAGACGGAATTCAGGACGATGTTTGGGAACCCGAGCAGCCATTCAAGTTGAGTCATCCAGAGTTGTTTGCGGAACCAAGTAACGGGCCGAATTCGGGGCCGAATTCCTTGTCGGTGGGGGAGAATTGTAATGGCCCAATTCCTGGCCCATTACTTGGGCCCAAAGAAATAGGAGGAGAAGCACAAAACCCTTTACTTGAAGCCAAAGGAAAGGAGAGAGTGGGCCAGAAGCCCAAGGCCCAACCCGAGGGAAAGGGAAGCCCTAGCTCCACTCCCTATAAAAGGAGGAGCAGCCCCTCTCATTTGGCACAAAGTTCGAGACATCGAAGCTCTGCCCGCATCCCGAGCCAGCCGACGACCGCCGACCAGCCCGGAGCCGCCGACGACCGCCGGCCAGCCACCGCTCGCTGCCGATCAGCCGCTGGCCGACCACCGCCGGAAGCCGCCGACCGCCACCGCCCGGAGCACCACCGCCGCCGGCCAGCCTCACCGGAATTTTCGCCGGAGACCGCCGATCGCCGCCGCTTCCGATCCCGCACTCCGAGTCGTCGTCTTCTCGATTCTTTTGAGTGTAGAGCCATCCGTTCTTCGCGTTCTTAAGGTGAGATTTCCCGAATCTCAGATTTGCTTCGTTTTCTTCCTCCAAACCCCAGATCTGCTTCAGATCTATGCTTCTAGATCAGATCTGATCCATAGAAGTCGTAGATCTGAACCGTATCTTCCCTTTCGTCTCTCTCTCGCTCAGATCTGCTTCAGATCTATGCTTCTGATGGATAGAAGTTGTAGATCTGAACTGTATCTTCTTCGTTTGCTCAGATCTGTTTCAGATCTATGCTTCTGATGGATAGAAGTCGTAGATCTGGACCGTATCTTCGTTGTTAGTCCAGATCTGTTGGCAGAAACCCTAGATCCGCTCTTTTCCTTAGATCTGTCGTCTAAAACCCTAGATCTGTGTGCAGGATCACCAGATCCGTAGCCGAGTTTGTCTGATCTTCGTTCTTCTTCAGTTGAGACTAAGGTGAGGACCGATGTGATCTCTTTCTTTATTCTACTGCAGTGTTGGGATTCGAATCTTCGTTTAATAGTGTCTTTCCTAGGTAGTATAGATCTAGTTGTTGATTTGCATTGATGTGATGGATAATAACTTAGATCATAAGACTTCACTTAAACCGAAAACGGAACTTAGACACTAGGTTATCATTTGAACTGAAAACGTTGCTTGTGTGTGAAGGCTATGCTTGATAGAAATGTTTAGGTCCCCCGAAAGGGTGTTTGGTGACGGCACATGTACATTGCACCAAGTATGTGTCCCTTGTATCGTCGTAAGGGGAGTTTCGGCGAGCTCCCCGAAGGGTAAAGTTAAAGTTGGAGTTGGAGTTGAAGTTGGGCACCGGGGCCAATGGCGGGCTTCGGTTGCTATTTTTGTTCCCCCCCCCCATTCTTCTGTTTCTCCCCCCCTGAGGCCTTTCTGTGTAGCGTAGTTGAGTGCGTTGTTTGTGCCTTCGGGCGTTGGGTGCAAGGTGTTATTAACCGTGGACTCGTGTTTGATGTTGTGTTAGTGTAAAGTAGAGATAGCGGTATTCCTAGAATCCACCCTCACTGGGTATTAGTGTAAACCAATAACTCAGGCCTCCTTCGTCGTTTGTTTTGCAGGTAACCCTGGAGTGTTGCAGGGGTAGACGGACGGTGTGGTGCATTGTTTTGGGAATGGGAACTCCTTCTCTTCTTTTTCGTTCTTTCGTTTTCAATAAGACTTATGCGATTCTTTCTTTTCACGTTTCAAACTATTTCAGTTGGCTCATTTATGTAAGACTTGGTTTTCCATTTCAATAAAGTAGACTCTTTTCAATTATTATGTATCGGTTTCGGTTTATGACTTGGTCCGCTTCTGTGGACTATGACTCGTGGAGTCAAAGAGTCGTTGACTTAGGATCCGAAGGGACGGGGTGTTACAGGAATAGTCTGGATATGGTGACTGACGACTAGGTTTACGAAATATTATGAAGGAGATACATACATAAAACATATATGGCTGCGTTTGTTTCTTTACGTAACAAGGTGTTGGGCTTTATTGGGCTAGGTAACAAAGCACAATGTGCTCAGTTTGCAAGATTGGGTCACTACAGAAATCCTTCTTAGATCAATTGTTACTGCAATCCCTACTTATGCCATAAGTTGTTTCCTACTTCCTAAAAACACTCATGCAAAAATCATGGAAGACATTAGACGTTTATGGTGGTCAAATAGTCCAAAGAAACATAAAATACCCTGGATTGTTTGGAATAAAATAGTAGATGCCAAAACATTAGGAGGTCTTGGACTAAGAGACTTTGATGATTTCAATTTAGCTTTATTAGCAAAACAAGAGTGGTGCCTAATGAAATATCCTAATAGTCTCTTATCTAGGGTGTATCAATCAAAATATTACCTTTGGAAAACCTTTCTTCAGGCTTCAGACCCCAGACATTCAAGTTATGCCTGGAAAAATATTTATAGTGCAAAGTTTACTTGAAAAAGGTATAAATTGGGCTGTTGGAAATGGAAAGAACATAGATGTTTGGCATGATCTATGGCTACCCTTAAATCCTCCTCGACCAAGAAGATCAGGTTACCAGCTCAAATTAAAAGTCTCTCATCTTCTTATTGTAGATACATCTTGCTAGGATCAGGAAAAGCTTCAAACATATATTTCAGCAAAAGATGTACAAGAGATACTCAAACTCCAACCATCTACAATAGGAGTAAGTGATACATTTACTTGGATTCACTTAAAAGAAGGTTACTATACTGTCAAAACAGGATATCATGTTCAAAGGGAGATCACAAAAGCCTTAAATCTAATTATACTACTCTCATATCGCCTAATAGTCTTCATGTTTTTAAAGAAATCTGAAAACTTCAAACTCCACCAAAAATTAAATCATTTTGGTGGAAAGTAGCTTATAATAGTATAAATGTTGTATATCAGGTAAAGCTCAGAGGTCTCAAGGTGGACACCACATGTTGCTTATGTGGAGAAGAAGAGGAGACAGTAAACATGTATTGTTCCAATGCAGAGTTTTCCATGAAATTTGGAGCCTTGTGCCAACAACTAAGGTGATTTTCTTCTCTCAAAATCTAACATACAACTTGAAGAGCTTTCTAAAGCAACAAACGTTAAAGAAATGAAATTATTTAATGATGTTCATTGGATGGAATATTTGGAAAGCCCGAAATGCATTTATGTATAACAATAAAAGAGAGAGTATCATTCACATCATTTCCAAATCAATTGGAAACGAGCTACACATGAAGAGAATAATGATCACCAATCTCTTTTAATGACCTCTTCTCTCAACAGATTTCAAACTAGAGGAGACGCCTTACAATGTGTATCAGATTATATATGTTTGACTGATGCTTATTGGACCTCTAATGGCACATGTGCATGCATAGCTTGGAATCTATATGATAAAACTGGACATGGCCTTCATCATGGCTTGTCAGCTATTACACAAACTAGATCAGTACTAGAACCAGAAGCCATGGCATTAAAGTATGTAGTGCATGAGATCACTAAATTGCACTTCACTGATGTCACCTTCATGGGCGACTCACAAACTGTATATGCCGTACTATCTTCAGTTACAAGTACAACTAAGCAATCTTGGATCCCACATGACATCACCATCATTTTACAAGATATAATCAAGCTTGTTAATCGATAACAGTTTGCTTTTCAACATGTATCGAGGAAGATGGTCTCAAATGAAGATAAAACACCAAAATAAACTAGACTGTGTAATGAAGCTTATGTTGTAAAATATTAATCAAAGCAACTTTTCTAGTGAAATAAAATAGTTTGGTTGCCGACTAAAAAAAGTGACATTCCATATAATTTAAATATTAAAGCATAACAACCTCTAATTCATTTAAAATCATCTAAAATTAGAAGACTCAAAACCTTCCAAATAATTTGTTAAATATTCCTATATCTTTAATTTAAAAGAAATGAATATAGAAAATATATACTTTTAAATAAAAAGTAAATTTTGAGCGAAAGCTGATGTGCCGTCACGAGAGGGTTCTAGAGGCGGATAATGATGACGTGGAAGTGTGACATGGCAATCACAAAATAAACAAATGGATTTGCGATTCGATTTATTTACAGGAATGCCACCAGCTCGATTTAATGTCAATTAATTAATACATTTCCTTAAAAAAAGCATAATATCTTTATGAAATATCTTATTAGTTGCAGATTGAAAAAGAATATTCTATGTCATATACCTAACTTTCTAGAGAAGCTTGTAAAATCCTATATAAGGAGAGCTTGGGGTGGCTTAGAAACACAATCGTCTGCGTCTTCAAAAATTTTAAGAAGCTTTCTCTTTTTTTTTTTTTTTTTTCATTGGCCATGAAAGTTTTCTTCCGGATCATCAAAACTTTGGTCAAATGATCCGTTGTTCTATTGCTTTCTCCTTCTTCTCGGTTTTGAAAAGATTTCTATGTTTTTGGTTTTTTTAATTCTGTTCTGTTGGTTTGGTCCCATCGAAGAAGAGGCTCGGTTATCTCGAGTTTTGTTAATGATGTGAGGTAAAATATTGGTTTGCGACTTTCTCTAATATTTTTGGTTGAATCCATAAGTGTAATGGCCGAGTAAAGGTTGTTGTTCCGACGTCCGAGTGATTCCATAAGTCCCGATAATCCGAATAAAGGTTGTTAATTACTATTTAGATGGATTTAGAACAATTCTCCAAATATGGTACGAGTAAGGATATTTGACCCAATAAAAATAGGTGGATCTAAATAGCACTTTTCCAAAATAGTATAAAAAGAGACCCGGGTGTTTGTTTAAGTTTTTTTGTTGGCGAAAGAGATATTTTTTTTTTTTTTTGATAATCCAGGGAGGATCCCAGACCGTGGTCCAGACTAATTTCTTTGGGCCCAGTCAGGCCGCAGGCCAGCTTCACCTGGGAGGGTTTTCCCTGGACCTTAGGCCCAGTGCCCGCGTTATGAGCAGAGGAGGCATTTTTATTTCCGCCTGGAGTCGAACCCGGATGGTGTTTGCCACCTCAGACCCTTCTACCACTTGGACTACCTCAACCGCTCGGCGAAAGAGATATTACGAGTAGTGGTGGCTCTATCGACGAAGAAAGCTAGCTGCTAATATGATATTACGATTAGCGGTGGCTCTATCTAAACAAAAATGTTTTTTCATAAACTTAAAGAGTTTATCCGTGTTGTAACATCAAAATGGTAAATAACTAATACTTGCTTTTACTTATCGTATATTTGTGTTTTGATATATTTGCTTCCAACCTATCTCTCTATTATATTGTTAGTGGGTTTCTTACTTATCCTATATGTTCATCAATCTATCATATATATTTGTTTCCAACCTGCCAATATTATAAACTGGTTCTAAAAGAGAATACCGTATGTTGTATTCTATAAGTAACACAAACCACCATTTTTATTTAATGTTTTTTTATTTATAATGGTTTATTTATTTATTTATTTAATTCATCTTTTATAGAAACTAGGAGTAGGAGAGAACCCACGCAAAATGTGCGGGTTTTGTTTTGTTATTTAAATATTTAAAATATTTTTGATAATTATTTTGAATATTAATATTTTATATATTTATTTACAGATTTTTTATTTTTTTATGATCATAATAATATGGTGAAAATAACATTCGTTCACAAGCAATATTAATTTAATTACATGTCTTACAAGTTTTAGTTTTCAATTGTCACAAATTTTCTTTTTTTGAAATTTTTATTTCCTTCAACCTTCTTATCATTTTTAATTTTCATACTTGTTACATTTTTTCAGTCATTTAGGTCGTAGTATTACAATAATATTTTGACATTTTTATCATTTTGAATTTCGTTAAGTTATAAATATATTTTATTGAATTCATTTAATTTTTTAAAAAATTTTTATATTAGTTATTTGTTTATATTATCATTTTATCTCTTTTTATCGTTGATAACTAATAATTATCATTTTCATTAGTTATTAATTTTTTGTTATATGGTTTTTTCTTCTAATTTTCAATTATTTTTAAAAAATCATAATTGCATATTATTTTTATTTTATAATTTGATTTTCGACTTATATTAATATTTAATTATATTCGAAATTAAATTTCAGTTTAAATTTAGTTTATATTTATATTTAATGATTTTAACTAATTACATTTAGATTAAATAATTTTAAATCATTTATTATAGATTTATTTTATTTAATAATGATGTGTCAATTTTGCATGAAGTGGACCAATCAAAGAGAGGCTGACGTGTCAACGCAGGAGAGACCCCTCTCCATTTTTTATATATAGGATGATATACCTTAATTTTAAGATCCCAAAAATCTCCCATTTCCTAATTTTAAGATCAACAAAAATGAAAATTTGAATTAAATTTAATTTTAGTAAATCACATATCCACAATATTCTCCTTAATCTTTCAAATCTTAACCATATAAGAATTATAGAAAATAAAAATTCTCTTTATGGAAATGATATATCATTATTTTAAAATCTCATAAATCTCTCATTCCTAATTTTAAGCTTAACAAAAAGAAACTTTGAATTATATTTATTTTATTAGATGCCAACCATAAATCGAAAATTGTTTATTTTATAGAATATATATGGTAAAGTTTTTAAAGGAAAAGATCCTTATCATGTGTGCATTTAATTTTAACAAATCATATTTTCATAATATTTTACTCAATCTTTTTAAATCTTAACTATATCAGAATTATGGAAAATCAAATTTCTGTTATTTATAGAAATGATATATCTTAATTTTAAAATCACATAAATCTCTCATTTCTTAATTTTAAGTTCGAAAAATTGAATTATATTTAATTTTACTAAATGCCTTCTTTAATATTCTCCTCAATTGTTTTAATTTTTTTAACCATATTAGAATTATGGAAAATACAAATTATCTTATTTATGAAATTTCATATCAATCCATTTACATGTTAAAAATCCGTTGATACTTTGATTTCATCGGATATATTGATTATTAAAATATAATCAAATAACCTTTTTAAATATAATCATGTATTAAATTATTAAAATTTTTTTCTTTATCCAAATAAGCTTTTAATTCAATCTTTATCCCCTTTTAACCTAAAATATATTATACTTGAACACAAAATCGATATAAAATATTATTTATACCATAGAATATGCTAATTTAAATAACCACTTTCCAAAAACATGATCTTATAAGTAAAATGTCAATTACATAAATGAAAAAAAATCTTAACTAAATATAACAATAATATATCTACAAAATATCCAAATTTTATATAATTTCCATCTAACTAGAATTTGTATTTATTTGCGTGAATTTAGGAATGTATTCAGCCATAAAATAAGTTTAATTAGAAAATCATATCATAATAACAATAAATCACACCAACTAATATAATCTTGCGAAAAGATCACAAGAAGTTGCTCCAACGAAAGCTCAAAATAGATTGATCTTTAGGATTATTATTGAACACAAAGTCGTTTTGTAATTAAAATCAAAACCAAAAGATTATTGAAAATTTGTTATACATATATACAATTTATAATTTTTAGTCGGTATTGAAGTGCTGGCTAAGAGGAGACTATAATATATGCAATGTTCTAGGGCTAACAAAATATAAAGCCCATTAGTTTGTTAATAATGAGATTATTTTGCTCTAGAGGAATATATAAACACCAACCATTATTTCTGGTACATGATCATGTAATTTTGTTTGGTATCACAATGTTTGATTATATTTTAATAGTTAGTGTTTTATTCTAATGGTTGTGGACAGAAATATAAAAATATAATTTTGATTTTATATTTCAAATTTGGAATGGATTTTTATTAACATGCATAGGTTAGAAACTATGATTTCAAACGAGATTAATAAAATAGATATAATTTTTAAACTATTTTCTTTTATTAATAAAATCAAAACTATATTTTACTTAATGTAGTAAATCTAAACATGTAATTGGACCATAAATCAAATTAAAAAATGGAAATTATTTTAAAAATACACATCTGATAATTTAACTAATAATATCATTATAGAAAAAATCACTCGAGTTTAAAATTTGTTAGTATATAATTATTTTAATAGTATTTAAAAATATAACCGATATATGTTTAATTTCACAAATCCATTTTCTATTAAAATATATATAAGTATTTTGCATGAATAATTATATTGATGTCATTATTGATAAAATTAATGTCACATCATGTTCATGTAACTTATATATTTTGTTATGTTAACAGATCTTCAATGTCTAATACTTCTAAATTTTGGTCATTTAAATAATGATTTGAATGGTTTTTTCTTGCATAATCAATATTCCGTAAAAGTACTAAAATTCATAAATAATCATAAAATTGTGTGACTAATCAACACATAATTTTAAATTCGTTCATGTTCTTTAACAAATAACACGACTGAGATTATAGATTGAGATTATACATGTACATGAAATTATAATTTTTAAAATTGTATAATTCAAAAAGCATAATAACCACTAAAAACATACAAATTGACATACAAAATATTGCAACCAGCATATGCGAAAATTTAGTATTACGTACGTTTTAAACAAACAAATCAAACAAAGTAACTTAAACTAAATTCATATTAATTTCAAACAAATTCATTTGTATGGGGTTTTCATAACTATATTATTATTTATTTTTACTTCTGAATTTGTTTAATTCGATTAATCTTCCTTATAACCATCAAATATACATTTCTTTGCTGCCAGTGGTTTAGAATGATATATATTTTGAGGGTATTTGATTTATTTACTTCACATTTTTTATAGAAATGATATATCTTGATTTTAAAATCTCATTAATCTTTTATTTTCTAATTTTATGCTCAACAAAAAAATTATTAATTTTAAACTCAACAAACGTGTTATATATCTACAACAAAAAGTCCAAATTACATCAGTTAAATTGCATCATAAAATCAAGCGATGCTATTTTAAGTTATTTATTAATAAATGATACAAAATTTATTGTTTAACATCACTTATGATAAATGATGTATTTAGTGTTTTATTTAACATCAATTCATTATAATTGATATAAATATCTGTAAATTTGCATCACTTGTAAAATATTGATACAAAAAATAGAATTACATCAATTCAACGATCGATGTATCTTTTTTTCATTTAACATCACTTCAGTAAAAATGATATAAATTTACATCAATAATACATGATGTAAATATTAATTAATTTAATTTAATTAAAATTATACATGTGATTTAGCATCAATTATAAAAATTGATATAAGTATTCAATCATTTTAAATCAGTTAGATAAAACTGATATTATTTGATCTTAATTTGTGTTGGTAAATAAAATTAGTTATTATATATGCTCATAAATAAAATTTAATATTTTTAAAATAAAAAATAACGTAAACAAAAATTAAAATCAAATTTAATTATTTTAGTTATTATATATACTAATTTTGATTATTTTAAAATTATTTTAAAATTTTACAATTTAAATTTTTTATCTCTTATATTTTTAAATTAACATTTTTAAAATTATATGTTAGCCATTTCTGTTATTTGTAAATCATATTTAATTATTATATATTAATTATATAAAAAATCTATTGGCTAAAGCACTATCACTTGGATCATAAATGAGAAATAGTGATTAAAACATCAACGGTTCAGATTTCGTTTCGGTAAACACATGGATCAACTTCTCAACCGTTAGATATTTATCTCATCTCACATCTTGACCGTTTGATCTAATGTACCCTTCTTTATTTTCATTAAGGTAATTGACCTAAGTGACCAAAAAAAAAAACTTCTTCATTCACGCCCCGTGTGAACCTCTTTTTTTTTTTTTTTTTGAATGAATATAAAATTTATTCAACTCAAAAACCTTTGTACAAGAGATTGTATCTATTTTTCTAATGGAATTCATAGAATCAGACTTTAGACTAAAATTGGAATCTTAAGGTGGTCTTGATGCAAACCAACGCACCATTGCACCTGCAGTCCGCTTGTCTCCTTGATTCCGAAGAGATGTGAGCCTGTTACGAACTCCTTTGTCGATTATCTTGATCAAGACTGCCGCTGTCCTGGCCTGCTCCCCATGGGCTCTGCGATTGCGCTCATTCCAGATTAGGTATAGTGTTTGTTGAAACACATACCTCAGAAGAAACAGTTCAAGATTTGGTAGTGTGGATGTTGAGATGAGCGCAAGCTGAGTATCCCAGTCCGCCGTGTATTGATGTTGAGAAATCCCTGATGAGACATTTCTCCAAATTTCCTCTGAGAATTGAAATTGAAAGAACAAGTGATTTCGTGTTTCCTCCTCCCCACAGAAACCGCAGTTGGACCTCTGCCCAGCATCCCAATGTTTTGTCCGATCACCAGTTGCGAGTCGATTCCTCACAGCTAACCAAGTTGTGAATGAGAGTTTCGGAGTTGAGTGGGTGAACCAGACTCCTTTGTGCCAGGATGTCTCCGGACCCTCTGTTCGTATTTGTCTCCAAGTCTCTTTTGTGATAAACCTGTCTTTGTATTTACCTTAGGAGCTGCGCCAAAGATTGATATCATCACCATTTACCCTCTTTCGAGTACACTTCTCTATTGCATCCTCAATTTTGCAGAGAATGTCGGTACGGTGTCGTCGACGGCTGCGACCGTCCATGACCGAAGCCACTGTTGCTGTAGCCTGAATTCCGGTATCAATGAAGCCTCGCGGTCCCTTTAAGTCAAAAAGGATTCCCAGATCAGACCATTTCTCAAACCAAAACGAAGTCGATTGACCATTCTGAATCTCTACTTGATGGAAAGGTTTCGCGAGCTGCCCGCACTTCAGTGGTTTCTTGAGCATCCATGATCCTTTGGTGGATTTTTCATTTACTGTCCAAATAGTGTTCTTTTGAATCATTGTTTCGTTTAACCATTTTTCCCATAACGATTCCTGCTTCGAGATGATACGCCATATCAGCTTCAGACAACTTACTGTATTTGTTTCCTTTAATCTTTGAAATCCTAAGCCTCCCTATGCTTTTGGCTTACACACCTCCAGCCAAGCCACTTTTGTTTTCCTTGGATTCATCTTTGATCCTGACCAGAGAAAGCTTGCACACAATTGCTCAACTTCCTTGATACAGCCTGATGGTAATCGAAATGCCTGAAGCCAGAAGTTAACAGTGCTATTTATCATTGATTTTATCAACATCATTCTTCCCGCAAAAGACAGATTCTTATGCTTCCATGAGCAAATCCACTGCCTAATCTTTTCCAGAAGTGGTTTGTAATCTTGCGAGTTCATTCGCTTGGTTAGCAACGGTAATCCGAGGTACCTCACTGGAAGTTGACCAATCTCAAATGGGAAGTTCTCAGTTATTGCATTCCTGGTCGTATCTGCGACCCCAGCCATGTACATTGTAGATTTTTCAAGACTGATTTTGAGACCCGATATTCCTGCAAATTCGTCAAAAATACGGATTATAACTTCGACCGATCTCTTGCTTCCATCAACGAAGACCATGAGGTCATCTGCGGAACATAAGTGGGTTAGATGAATATTTTTGCATCTTGGGTGGTATCCAATCTTCCTCTCAGCAGCAGCTTTGTCTATGAGCATGGATAGGACGTTCATGCATGTTACAAAGAGGTACAGGGAGAGGGAGCAGCCCTGTCTTAGTCCTCTTTCACTCCGGAAGAATCCAGCAAGTTCCCCGTTAACTTGGACGGAGAAGGACGGTGTAGTAACACATAACCGAATCCAGTGAATGAACTGATCTGGAAACTCAAAAGCGTGCAGGATGTTGAGTAAGAAATCCCATTGGACCGAGTCGAAAGCTTTCGAAATGTCTATCTTCATTGCACATCTAGGTGAAAGTGAATCCTTATGGTATTCTTTTACCACCTCTGTTTCTAACAAAACATTTTCCATCAGGAGGCGCTCCTTCACGAAAGCCGACTGATTTAGTTCATATCCAAGATACCGTGTGAACCTCTTCTTCTTTTTCTATGTGACATATATATTCCAGGAAGCAGGTCTACCTCTCTGTCTACGTCCTTATGAGGTCTTGGTTACATCTTCCTATACTTCCCTTATAGAAACGATTCTAGATACGGTAATCATCTAGTTTCGTTGTATCTTGTCATCAACTTGACGTCGTATCCTGTAATCAACTTGTTTAAATTGAAATCGTATGTAATAAGTACCAATTTTATTCCTGGAGGCTCCTATTCATTCTGTCAAAAGTAGATATCCCAACATCACGAGTAAGTAGAATGGCCCCTTAAGAGCTGGGCGCATTAGGAAATATCTTTTCTCCAACTTTATTTACTTGTTTTGTTCCTTGTGTTGACTCTTCCTTCTTTTTTTAGCAATAATCACTTCCTCAACGACCAAGCCCAATGACTGCATTTGTTTTCTCAGGGCACCTGAACTTCTCTTGGGAGCGAAACAATATTCTACAGCCATCGACATGTGGTCACTGGGTTGTATAATGGCAGAACTATTATCGAAGGCACCATTATTCAATGGTAAAACTGAATTTGATCAACTTGACAAGGTATTTCAAACATAAGTTTTGACTTGGATTTCTGCCATCCTGGGAAAACATACAGCTGATAAATTACTGCTTTAAATTTTAGATTTTCAAAATCCTCGGTACTCCGACTGAATCAATTTGGCCTGGATTCTCCTAGCTACCTGGAGCCAAGGTCAATTTTTTCAAGCATTAGTAAGTGTTTGTAATATTTAGATGTTTGATACGATCATGTTTTAATCCCTAGATCTACACTGCAAGTGCACATACGTGAACTAGTAGTATATAGGGTATCGAATCCACAAAGACTCTAGACCTTACGATAGATTGTAGAACTGTCAAGTTAAGCTAGGTGAATTAATGAGAAACTAAATAGCAAAGCAGAAAGTAATCAATAGCAGAAGTGGTTTTGTAAGCAAGAAGGCAAAACGTCAAGTCTAGGGAGTTATCAGGAAATCAGGATTATAGGCTAATCAATCAATCGAGATCTAATTAAGAACTGTTCTAGAATTAGAATCACAGAATTATAACAGACCAACTTTCGTTGCGAATATTAACTATGTCTAACAATCCTGGCAAGCCAACTTTCTTTGCGAATCCTAGAGATCTAGACATGCATTAATCTCAGGTTCTTTCGTTCACAATTTTCCTAAACCAAATTTCTTTGCGAATAGTCAAATTGCTCATCTAGGTTCTTTCTAGTTAATTAACCAACTGTCGTTGCGGAAATCAACCTAACATAATAAATCTGGGAAGCTACTTCATATCAACCCTAGATGAAGAACTAACAGATATGAATCCCTACAGATTGATCAACCTATAATTCCATGAAATCCCTAATGAGAATCCCTAAACCTAACAGGTAAATTACTCAGACATGATCAATGAAACAGAAATCATAATGAATAGAAAACCAAATATCATAAAACATAATAAGAAATAGGGGTTCGAAATCTTCTTTCTGTCGAGTATCTGATCAGCCCCTAAAACCCTCTAAATGTAAAATAAAGCGTAAGTAAGCGTAGCCTAAAAATGGCTTTAAAACCCTAATATAATGGTCTAATCACGGCTGGGGCTTCTTTGTAATTATGAGAAACTTTTGGGCAAAAGTGCAATTTCCAAATTCTTCATTAAATGCCGAGAATTGCATGATCCGCATATGCATCGATCGATGCCACAAGTGTGTCAATCGACACAATACTCTGAAATCGACAGTGAACTCTATCTCTCGGGTTAAATCTCTAAAATGCTCCAGAATGTGCCATAATGTCCAAATCTGCTCCAAACGTGTCTAGACCTGAAAACATAGATAAACGGAATCCAAAGGACTCTAAAAGACTCGATAAGAAGACATATACCATGGTTAAAACTCCTAAAAACCATGGTATATCAACTCCCCCACACTTAGCTCTTGCTTGCCCCCAAGCAAGTAAAGAACCAAAGTATAAGAAACGAGGTTTGAAAACACAGAAACTCATTTTGTCCTAGGAACTTTCGCATTAACATTCACTTAGTAAACCACTGAAAACTTTCCTACAGAACTCAAGACCGCAATATACTTCCCCCACACTTAGCAACTGTCCCAAGTAAACTCCACAATCAAGTTAGGACATTCAAGTTCACCACACCAGTCTCTGTATACAATTAGGTGCAGTCTCACAGAGGGATTATCGAATCAAAGGACACATGGACTCAACCTATTTAGTATCTGACCACCAATTTGTCGGTTTCTGGTTTCTTTTTTTCCATTTCTCCCTTAACACTGATTTTTCTCCACTGGGTATCATTTTATTTTTTCTATCAGTGCTCTTCCCTTTTTATTTGGGGTTTAACTTTGGATCTTTCCATGGATACACAAGAGGTAATAGGGGTCTCTACCACTCCCGTAACCACTTTGAAGCTACTAGCTTATCCTCGGTTTTTATCTTTTTTTTTATACTTTCAAGGGAGGGGAAAATCAGAAACCATACTTAAGAACAGGATCACAGGCTGTGCCAAACATATCAAAGGAATCCAACCCAAAGATTACCAAGCCCCTAGGTGAGAAATTAAAGTCAAGATTAGTGTGAGACTAGTGATGGATCCTCTGAATACCTGGTTAGATATGGGTGTCCTTGGTAAGCTGATCTGTTTGGGGTTTTCTAATAGTCATAGAGGTCCTGCAAGTCTGTCCAATGGTCACTTAGTTCCTGTTCCAGCGAAAAATTTCCTCGAAAAATCATAGTTTCATACACATTTTGACTCAATGAAACAGTTTTGAAAGACATGGGACTGACACTAAGAAAAGAGAACACGATGTCAGTAACACCTCCCCCACACTTAAAACACACTGTCCCCAGTAGTGTCAAGCTAAGGCTCGGTGAGAACAAATAATCAAATTAAAAAGAGTCTGAAAAATCCAGAGTTACGTACCTCTCGTCGCACTGTGTCGATCGATGCTCAGGACTGCATCGATCGACACAATTCGCATTTGCTCAATTCATTAGTGTGTTCGCTCTGTGTCGATCGACACAAAGGACCGTGTCTATCGATGCTAGGCAATTTCTGACCTGTTCTCTCGTCTGAAAACACAAAAACGAAAAATCAAAGTAACAAAGACCTAAAAATGAAAAATGAAAACTGACTCTATAGTGGGTTGCCTCCCACTCAGCGCTTGTTTTTAGTCATTAGCTTAACTATGGGATAGAGATCAGACTTATGGGGATTCAACAGAGACTTGGAACGTCTCTGTGAATGTCTCTTCATCCAAGGTGGCGTATAAGCATTGTGTGCATGAGACTGGCCGAGGAACTTGGGAACTACATCAAGGTCAAGTGGAATATTTCGTTTCCTGACTCTATTCCCTGCAAAATCAGCATCAGAGTTAGCATGCTTAAAGTCAGAGAATGCATACCTTTGCTTGATCAGATGTGGCTTAGATGTGATGTTTGGAGCTTTCTGCTTAAGAGCAAGTACAGGCTTTGAAGATGTTAGAACTGGCTCAGCAGGAATTGCCATCTTCTCCTCTCCAGGATCAAAAATTAATGTCTCACTCTTCTGTATTTCCTGTCCATCCTCAATGCTGAATGTTTGACCATCATCTTTGGCTTACGCAGCATATCCATCTCAAAGTGTAGAGGCTCATCTCCCAGATGGATATCAATCAGACCATGCCTCACATCAATCTTCGCACCAGTTGTGGCTAAGAAAGGTCTTCCCAGTATTAGAGCATCATCCGGATCACCATCGTACTTAAGCACCACAAAATCTGTCGAAACTAGGTAGTTTCCAACTCTGACTGGGACATCCTCAAGAACTCCTTCTGGAATCCTTCTTGACTGATCAGCTAGAACCAGAGAGGTCCTAGTGGGTGAAAAATATGTCATCCCCAGTTTCTTTGCCACAAAGTATGGCATGAGATTTCCAGGTGCTCCTAAATCACACAAAGAACGCCTGAAGCTATCCTCAAAGATGGAACAACTCATCACAAATATACCAGGATCAGGTAGCTTCTTGGGGATCTGAGTAAGCAACACATCACTGATTTGTTTAGGGATCACTATCACCCAATCCTTCAACACTACATCCATAGGTAGCATCCTCTCCAAGTATCTCTGCACACAAGGGTGATATGGTGGATCATCAGGATGTGGATCTTCTTCCAACTTCTCATCCATTACTTCCAGCTGTCTGGCTTCATCAGGTTCTTGTTGAGATATCTGAGACACCTCAGGGAAAGGTGTAGTAGACTTGTGGGCCTTCTCTTCAGTAGTACCAGAAGAAACAAGCAAGTCTGCCTCACGAGTTGCAACGATCGACGCAATAGGTGCATCGATCGATGCATTTAATTCATCACAGATTCCAGCCGACAGTTTTGCTTCAGTCTCGGATTTTTCAGCCTCTTCCACGAGTTCAGCTGTCTTAAACTCAAATTTCTCTCCTTGGTTTGATCCATCATCAATCTGAACTGACCAAGCTTTGAAGTGGGTGTCCATGACATTCTTCCCCTTGACTGAGCTTGAAATTTGGTTCACTTGTGTATCCAACTGCTTCACATGTGTACTCAAGGATTCAAACTTCCCATTCAGATCTTCATACACAACATCCAGATTCCTGTTGAAGTCTACAGCAGTCTTAGTCTGATTCTCTAGAAACTGCTCCATCATTGCTTCCATCTTGCTCTCATAAGCACTAGCAGCAGGAGATGTCTGATAGGAGGATGTTCCATAAGTCCTCTGATAAGAATTACTTTGCTGAAAAGGTTTCTGATAACCAGCAGTCTGTCCATATCCAGAAGAGTTCTGGTTGCTTGTGAAAGCACTCTTCTTTCCACCATTAAGGAACTTATTACCTTGCTGATTTCCAAAACTGTTTCCTTGAAATCCAGAGCCACTGATATAGTCCAAATCCTTTTCATGTCTTTCAAGTAACTGCTCCATCATTCCTATCAGCTTATCAGACTATGTATTTTGAGGAGGAACATGCTGATATGATGAAGATTCATAATCTTTGGTGAATGAATAAGAACCATAGTCTCTGCAGAATGAGTTATTCTGCTGATTTTCCAAGATCCGTTCCATCATTCCCATCATCTTGCGTGCTGCGTCGATTGATGCAAAGTAGTGTCGATCGATGCTAATCGCGAGTAAGTGTCGATCGATGCCCAGGTGGTGTTGATCGATGCAAGGCGATTCTAGTCGTACCTAAAACGCTAAAAGAAAAGAAAAATCAGTAATAATAAAAAAAAAAACAAAAACGAAAAACCAAGCCTAAACCCTAAGTTCAAATCTATCGAAGACTCAAAAGAGTCCCCGGCAACGGCGCCAAAAACTGATACGATCAGGTTTTAATCCCTAGATCTACACTGCAAGTGCACAGACGTGAAATAGTAGTATATAGGGTATCGAATCCACAGAGACTCTAGACCTTACGATATATTGTAGAACTGTCAAGTTAATCTAGGTGAATTGATGAGAAACTAAATAGCAAAGCAGAAAGTAAATCAATAGCATAAGTGGTTTTGTAAGCAAGAAGGCAAAGCGTAAAGTCTAGGGAGTGTAGGAACTTCGAGCCAATTCTACCAGATTCAGAATTGCTGTCATGTTCCTGAAGCCTAGGATCTAGGGTCTAGTTAATTGAATCATGGATCTGATCTCGTGTTTACCTGGAGATTGGCAGCGGAAGATGGTCAGATAAACGAGATCTCTGGAGCGCATCAGATGCTGCGCCTCTACAGCAGTCCACACGCACACAAGCTGGAATCCGCTGGGATGCTAGTGACGGGAATCGGATCTCCAGGGAACTGAGTTTTTCGAGGTTTCTGTGTTTTCTATCAAGAAAACACTGTCTGGGCGGCGCACACATCACTAGGTCGAAAATATACAAGCTTATATATTCAGACCTCGACGTAAACCAAAACATCAGTTTCGGTTTTGGCCTTGTGTCGACCGACACACTTAGTGGTGTCGATCGACACACATCTTGTGTCGACCGACGCACCCAATGGTGTCGATCGACACACCTCATTAAAACTCATATTCGATGTATATCCAATACACATCAACCAGACCATATGCCAATGATCAATCCCATACGAACTATGTCCAACTTGCTTAGGTGTGTGACCTTGTAGGTTCACACGATACTGGAAATGAGTTACAACTCATTTGTCATAAGCGGTTTCTAGCAAAACATTATGACTACCCAGTATCACATGAATTGTCCGATCTCGACAATACAACTATCTCTAGAGTGAGTACAATGTGATTTCAGGACATAATCCCAACAGGGAGTTCTCAGGAAATCAGGAACATAAGCTAATCAATCAATCGGGATCTAATTAAGAACTGTTCTAGAACTAGAATCACAGAATTATAACAGACCAACATTCGTTGCGAATATTAACTATGTCTAACAATCCTAGCAAGCCAACTTTCGTTGCAAATCCTAGAGATCTAGACATGCATTAATCTCAAGTTCTTTCGTTCACAATTTTCCTAAACCAAATTTCTTTGCAAATAGTCAAATTGCTCATCTAGGTTCTTTCTAGTTAATTAACCAACTTTCGTTGCGGAAATCAACCTAACATCATAAATCTGGGTAGCTACTTCAGATCAAGCATTAAGAACAACCCTAGATGAAGAGCTAACATATATGAATCCCTACAGATTGATCAACCTATAATTCCATGAAATCCCTAATGAGAATCCCTAAACCTAACAAGTAAACTACTCAGACATGATCAATGAAACAGAAATCATAATGAATAGAAAACCAAATATCATAAAACAGAATAAGAAACAGGTCGAAATCTTCTCTCTGTCGAGTATCTGATCAGCCCCTAAAACTCTCTAAATGTAAAATAAAGCGTAAGTAAGCATAGCCAAAACAATGGCTTAAAAACCCTAATATAATGGTTAATCACGGCTGGGGCTTCTTTGTAATTATAAGAAACTTTTGGGCAAAAGTGCAATTTCCAAATTCTTCATTAAACGCCGAGAATTGCATGATCCGCATATGCATCGATCGATGCCACAAGTGTGTCGATCGACACAATACTCTGAAATCGACAGTGAACTCTATCTCTCGGGTTAAATCTCCAAAATGCTCAAGAATGAGCCATAATGTCCAAATCTGCTCCAAACGTGTCTAGACCTGAAAACATAGATAAACGGACTCCAAAGGACTCTAAAAGACTCGATAAGAAGACATATACCATGGTTAAAACTCCTAAAAACCATGGTATATCATTGTTATGCAAGCATAACCTTAGTATGTATTTTCTGAAACTCTCTAATATTGTTCCCAGGCTTTCTAGCTTTAGGTGATGTGGTCTAATATTTTTCTCACTGCTGGCTTGTTCTTTCAGGTATAACCTATTACGTAAAAAATTATTTTTGATATAAAGTGTTTCAAATGGCACAAAAGATATGAAAAGATACAAAATGACTTTTATGATTATTCTAAATGTCAAAAATGCAATTGGCTCAAAACATAATGGTTGTAAGGGAGTTAGCAAACAAACATGTTAACATCTAAACTTATAAATTATATTTTTAAACTGATCCGGACATCGACCCAGACTGAGTTCTGGGTCACAAGGTCATTGGGTCAACCGCTGGTCGACTGCGAGTCATAAACAAATAACATATATATATATAATAATAATTCATTATAATAATAATTTATAATGAATAATTTATAGGATGTTTTGCTAAAATCGAGAGATTTTTAAAAATCATTAATACTGTATTTTTATATCGAAATAGTTATTTTATTTTTAATTAAAAATAATCTAATCAATAATAATAAATACTACATAATATTAATAGTTATAATATATTAAATAAATATAATTTTGCACAAAAATTTGAAAAATTAAATAAATTAAAACAAAAAATCTTCTAAAATATTTTATATAATGGGATTGAGAAAATATAAACGAATTAGTATTTTTCCCTTTTGAGATGGTTTGTTTTTGATTGGTTTGGTTTAATACTAGCTAAACGAGCTTCGACCATAGTCCATGTCTCCATTAGATTTTTTTTTGTTTGACATCAAAATCATTTCTTATTAACCATTAGAAATGCTAGGTTCAACTAACCTGAACTGATAGTGTTGGTTTACAAGAGAGAAAACTTCATCTCGTGCTCGTGCGCCTTTTGCAAGACCATATGCACGGATATTTAAACTTCTGGAGATAAAAGATAATCTAAAACCATACATAGTAGAACGAAGTTCTTTAAACGCGTCTATCTCTGATGCCAGGGCTGGACATTCATCCTTTTTTTCGATCACACGGGTGAGTTGTTCGCAATCGGATTCAACCATAACATTGTATACTTGTCTATTTTTCATCTCTTGCATTGCCCATAACAAGCCTTCAAATTCAGCCTTCAATGGAGATTGTCAATTCACACAGTCTCGTGAACCTGTGAGTACTAATCGATCTCCTTGGTGTAATGTGAATCCTAACCCAGTTGTAGATGCCTCCGCGGTCCAAGATGTGTCGACTGTACAACTCCAGATTTGCACAATTTCCGGGGCCATATTCACATGAGCCTCTGAAGCGATCGTCTCTTCTTCCTCAAGTTCCTGTGAGCATTGGGCAATTTTCCATGATTGAGCTTCGTGATCCGCAAGTTGGACTGTGTATTCTGGTGATATTTCTTTTCCTTCAAACACCTTTGCATTCCTAGCTTTCCAGAGGTACCATAAGGTCCATGGGAAAACTTCTAAACTTTGAGTAGATGCGCCTTGTTCTCTTGCTCTCCATAAGAGGTAATCAAAATTACAAAACAAAGCTTCACTCGGGAATATGTCCGGATTATACGGTATCATAGATAATGCCCACACTTGCAGAGATGGAGGACACTCAAAGAAGATATGATTAATCGTCTCAGCCTCCGCTCCGCATCTTTGCATACTCGATCCGTGCCACATTGTCAGTCTACTAAACGACTAGACACTGGTAAGAAACCTGATAGGGCATGCCATAAAAGGTGCTTTATCTTTCTTGATGTTTTTATCTTCCAAACCTGAGCTTTAAGCGATGCCGTACTCGGCTCTTCAATCGGGTGAACTTGTAGTTGTCGATGGAGCTCTATCGCTAATTGGTATCCTGCTAGTATGGTGTATGCACCTGACTTTGTATGATCCCAATAGTATGAGTCTTTCCAGTTCGAAGGTGCAATCCGCAGGTTTTGTTTAGCGTCTTCCACATCCAGTAATTCCCGCGCTAGTGTCAAGTTCCATTGTTTTGAATCGTGATCTATTAAATGTCCAACCCATAAGCATGGATCTCATATAATTCCTGAGTGGCGCTCTGGTCTAGGAGGAGTATCTGGAATCCATGGGTCTAACCAAACCGAGGTGTCAGTCCCATTTCCAATAATCTTCCATAATCCATCGCTAATGATATATTTTGAAGCCAATATACTTTTCCAACTAAAGGATGGGTTATTCGATTTTTCTATCCTCATTGGGTTGGAATGACGGTAGTATCTCCCTTTAAGGATTCTTGCTAGGAGTGACTCTGGATAGATCAAGAGTCCCCAAAGTTGTTTCGCTAGTAGGGCCAGGTTGAAATCGTGGAAGTCACGAAAGCCTAATCCACCCTTATCTAAGGGAACACATACCTTCTCCCAAGCTGCCCAGTGCAAACCTCTTTGATTGTTATTGGAACTCCACCAAAAATAAGCTACTGCTCCTGTTAGCTTCTTCGTGATTTCTTGGGGAAGTAAAAAGCATGACATGACATAGGTCGGGATAGCTTGTGCCACAGATTTAATTTGAACCTCCTTTCCCCCTCTTGATAGGAGTCTCGCAGACCAGCCATTTGTTCATCCATGCAATCTCTCCCGTACGTAAGCGAAAACTTACTTTTTGGATCCACAGATCTGTTCGGGCATGCCCATATACATCTCCATTCCACCCTCTTTTTGTATTCCGATTGATTGTTTAAGATCTGTTTATTGAGACGCTACGACCTTAGAACCGAACAGAACTGAAGATTTACATTTATTCAGTTGTTGTCATGAGGCATAACCGTAGATGTCAACAATACGCATGAGTTCTTCGCGTTTATGTTGCTCTGCTTTACAGAAGAACAAGTTGTCGTCCACGAAGAGAAGGTGTGAAATGGGTGGGCAGGTTCAAGCAATTTTCATTCCTTCCATCTTTTTTACTCTCTCTCTGCTTCTTTGATATGAGAGATGAGAACCTCAGTGCAGATTATAAATAGAAATGGAGACAAAGGGCCTCCCTACCATAAACCACGGGATGGTGCAATGTGCCCTTTAGCTTCACCATTGATCAAAACTTGATACGATACTGACTTCAAACATTGCATCAGGATTTCGACGTTTACAGGGTCAACCCCCATTTTTTCCGAAAGGGCTGCCAGAAAACTCCATTCACCTCTATCATACGCCTTACTCATATCAGTCTTGATTGCAACGAACTTTGATTTGCAACTTGGATTCGTACGAAGGGCATGGAACATCTCTTGTGCCACTAGAATGTAGTCTGTAATCAGACATCTAGCCACAAAGGCTGATTGGGTCTCCGATATCAACTTCGGGAGGAATCATTTCAATTGAGAGGTTAAGATCTTGGATATAATTTTATAATTGACATTGCAAAGGCTGATTGGGCGGAACTCTGTCATCTGAGATGGTCTATCCACCTTTGGGATGAGGCAAATGTTTGTTTCATTTAGTATTCTGTCGAAATCTCCGGTCTCAAAGAACTCCTTCACCGTTTTGATTATGTCATCTTTTATTACATTCCAGAACCTTTGGTAGAAAAGGCTTGTCATACCATCCGGCCCATGTGCTTTATCTGGATTGATAGCAAAAACTGCATCTCGAATCTTTTTCTCCTCGGGCATCTTTTTTAGGTCTTGGTTCATATTTTGTGTTACTGACGCGGTAATAAACCGGATTGACTTCTCAATAGTATTTGGGTCTGATGATGAGAATAGAGATTGAAAATACTCAGTTGCGACTTTTTCGATTTCCACCTTTGTTTCAGCCCATTTACCTTGATCGTCTTTTAATCGGACTATGCGATTTCAAGCCCTTTTCTGTTTTGTTATCCCATGGATTTCGTATTCTTATCTCCATATGTTAGGTGGATAACTCTATTTTTTTGTCTCCAATATATTTCTTCATCACTAAATGTAGAACAAAGCTTCCATTTAAGAGCTAATTCTTCTTCTGTCGTTAAAGAATCGTCACCTTGGGCAACGTCAAGTTTTTGTTTGATTTCAGCGATGATCTTCTCATTGTTCATTGGATTACCTCTCATCCACTGAGATATCGCACGCCGGCTGCATCTGATCTTGTCATTCAGGAAGGGCCGATCCATTTGAGTACTTGGATTCCAGCTATCTTTGATCGTCTGAGAGAATCCTTCTTTCGAAAGCCATCTACGATCAAACTTGAATCCCCTTCTCCTTTTGGCTTCTGATGCTTTAAAAGGTACCATGATGGGTCTGTGGTCAGAGTCCCATCTCAATAAATACTCCACAATAGTGTGGAAAAATAACTTGTGTCAATCTTCATTACCAACAGCTCGGTCTAGCCGGCATTGGATCCTTCCATTTCGACGTCGTCCGGCCCAAGAGAATGAATTACCTTTATGTGGGAACTCTATCATCCATAAATTGGGGAGCATTGTTTTAAAAGGTAAAAAGGAGGCTTCTGACCTCTTCCTTCCCCCTTCTTCTCATTGTTGCTAGTGATCTCATTAAAGTCTCCTAGCATTAGCCATGCTCCTTCTCTAGTTGTGCCAAGCTTATTCAAACGCTCCCCCACACTTTAAAGGTATTCAACAACCGGATCTCCATACACAAAGGTGATGAATACCTTGTGTCCTTCAATAGTGGTTTCAATGTCTATCATACGATCATTAGAATAAAGAATCGAAACATCAAAGTCATCCATGTAGAAAAGTGCCAGTCCATCGCTTCGCCCATAAGGTTCCATGGTGAACAATTTATTATAACCAAAATCAACTTGAAAATTTTGCAGAAAGGAAAAAGAATTTTTTTTTCTCAGAAAGAAATAAAAAGCTAGAATGAAAGCAGCGATGAAGTTCCCAGAGATGCTGCTTGGTCAGGTAGACGCCTGCCCCCTGACAGTTATATGCTATTGCACTCATATCTACGTACTAGGTGGTTTCTGGGACCCCACCGAACCTAACAAAGAAGAAGATTTTTTTGCTTTTAGCAGATGAAAACACCTCAGAGCGAGGGATAATAGTCTCGGAAATTTTTGGAGATCCCGCATCTTTACGCGGATTCCGGATTTTCTTTAGCGGAGAGCTCCTGCCCCTTAAGACCAACTTCCTAGAGGATGTTGTTCTTTTATGATCAGGGCTTGCTTGAACTTTTTTTTTCCTTGTGGTGTCTGCGTCTTCCTGCTATTATCATTAACATTCTCATCCACGTTGGAAATCATTTGGTTCCTCCCACGTCCACTCTTCTCAACCATAGATCCTTTCGCGCTCGATGTGTGCGGCTGCATTTTCCTGTGTGATTTCTCCTTCTCGGGCGATAACTAAGCAATGGCATCGATTTGTTAAGCATCTTTCTCTGGGAACAGCAGGAGATCTTCTCCTAGTAAGTCATCTTGATCCATTAAATCTTCTTCTTCTCCATCCATCTTTGAGTATTTTCGACCAGTGATTCAAACTCAACATCAGTCATCTCCTCATCCTCACTGTGTTTCTTGCCATTCTCAGTTTTTTCCTTTTCCATTGTTTTAACAACAGCGACGTTGCTCGTGTCCTCCATAATCAAATAATCGGGCGATGGTGATTTCTGTATTTGAGGTAAAACAACTTTTCCGAGATTCTTCTCTCAATAGTCGAGTACCTCCTTGTATCCTCCGAGATAACTAAGCCAATGGGTCTATCCGAGTTCTGAATAACGGCCTCGATCATCCTTCTTTCCTTTGTCTGCTTTTGATTTTTGGTAATGATAGATTTGCCTTTAATTCTTTGGATTCTCTCTTCTTCTGTTTCAGTTGTCCTGCTTTGGTTCATGCTTGTATCATGTCCCTGTTCTGCCACTTTTTCTCTTTGTGATCTCTCTATTACACCAAATGTTGGCTCCTGACAAATTCCCACTGGTCTCCATTCTGTTCTATTCCGGTGATTGTTATCGTAATAGTAGCCACGATTTCTAGCACCCAAATTGTGGGGATAGCGTCGGTCAGAGACCGTTCTTTGAGAGTCTGGGCTTACAACATTCACGTTCTGCTCTGAGATTTATCATTCCTCCGAGTATTATCATTCATTGACAGCACATCATGGTTGTCCTTATTCATTGTCTTTCTTCCATCAACACCTCCGTCTTCTGAAAATTTTGGTCTCCAGCTCGACAACAAGTTATCCTCACCATACTGTGATTGATAAGTAGTACGATTGTCACGCCAATAAGGATGATACAGCTCCCGATTTCGGGGATATTTCCTTGTAGGGCTTTCTGCCAAACGTTTCCAAACCTCCTTTCCTCTTGAGCTGTGTTTTTCTTGGATGGTTCTCCTCAAGTCTTGAAGCTTTCCATCGTCTCTCCTCGGACTTTTTGATCGAGAGTGAGGCTGTTGTGTTCTATCCATGCTAGTAGATAACCGAGAATTGTTTGTTTTGCGATCCTAAGGGGCTGAGAATGCTTCTTTTGTAGCTAGTCTTCCCTTCTTTTCTTCTCCAGCCGTGCTATCATGTTCTCTTCCCTTTGTCTATCCTTGATCTCAAGGAAAGTACCTTCTTCATGCGATGTACGCTTACATGTAAAGCAGTGTATGTGAACGTCTTCGTATTGTAAGAATACTTTGACGATGTCCCCATTTTCAAATTCTGCTCCTCTTTCGAACTTTAGAGGTTCATCTCCATTCACTTCAACTCTCACTCTGCCTCCATCGACATCTACCATATCCACTCTTCCTAGTGCACATTCGATGTTTCTGAATGTTTCATCCTTCTTGTAATGTATTGGTACACCAGTGATAGTCACCCAAAACAACATCGTATTTGGGTAATCTTCCCTAATACATGGGATCCACCTCTCCAGAGAGAAAATCCATTTATTAGAATGGCATGGTCGTTGTTGCAAAACTTTCGCGAGGTCCTCTTCCGTATTAAAGTCGAATTGGAATTTATTATTCCCAAGGTTTGTACCTCGTACTCTTCCTTCCACATCCCAGATGCGTCTCTTCGGCATGTGTTTGATGAGTGCATCAACACTTCTTCCGTCATGGTGGAACATTCGTCCGACAAGGGCCAGACTGTACTTCTCGATTAAATCCGAAAAGTCGAACGCAGGAATCTTCACAATATCATCATCATCCTGTAGTTTTCATCTAACTTTTTTAGATCCTTCGTCACGTGATCGGATTCCTGAATCCGAAGCCATGGTTCACAAAAGCAAGACCTTCGCACAGCTACGAGATTCCTTATTAGAACAACACGCCCTACTGAAGGGGGAAATGCAGATCAACCCAATCTCTAGATAATAATAGTATCAATTGTGATTTCTTGATGATAAAGCAAGTATCAGCCTGGTTCAAAGAGGACTAGAGAAAGGTTGTCGAGATGTCTGGATCGAGAGGAGTGTGATAAATCTCCCTCTCGTAATACCTGAGGTGCAGAGAGTCTTAGATCTAGTCGTCGAAGCTGCTGGTTTGGACTCGATTGATGATCGCCAGAAATTCTCCAAAAACCCTAATGCGGCTCATCGCTCCTTCAGCAAGGTCAGTTTTATTTTATTTTCAGGCTTATTATCCATGTCTCCATTATATATTTTCCCATTTTGTTACATTTATTACTCACGACACTACCTAAGTTTTAGATTGTTACTAGGCTTGGGACTTTGGTTCTTCGGTTCAGTTTCGGTTTGGTTTTTCGGTTTTTTCGGTTTTTTATTTTTCACCGAAACTAACCGAAATAAATCTCGGTTCGGTTCGGTTTTCGGTTTTTTTGGTTATTTTTTTTGCCGAAACTAACCAAAGTTTTCGGAAAAATCGGTTAATTTCGGTTAATTTCGGTTACTTCGGTTTATTCGGTTAATTTGGGGTATATTCGGTACGGTTCGGTTCGGGTAATTTTGGTTAATTCGGTTAATTTTGGGTATATTCAGTTATTTCGGTTCGGTTCGGTTTTATTCGAAAATTTTAATATTTTTGGTTAAAAACGGTTTATTTTGGTTTATAAAAAAAAGAAAAAAAATCTTCCGTTATAATTTTAAAAGCCACCGAAAACCGAATATAATTTTATAAGCCACCGAATTAACCGAACTAAATTAACCGAACCGAAACGGCTCGGCAAATTCGTTCGGTTAAAAGTCCCAGGGCTAATTGTTACAAATGATGAATAATTAGTGTCAGCTTTTGTGTCGCCCAGCCTTTTCTATGTTCAAACTTTAATTATGCAATAACTTTATCGAAGAGAAAGAAACATTTTAATTTTACAAATTCAAAACCGAATCAGACGCGAATAAAAAATAATCGAGATCAGGTGAATCTACTCTCTCTACGTATTTGAAGACCCAGAGACCACACGATTCTTGATCGGCCTATCAATCCACCGTCAGACTCGCCGGAGTAATTTCCCCGCCGATTTGTGTTCGAGCCACGAAGGGAAGTAATTAGCTTCTTCCCATGTATAGTTAAAGTCTCGAGAGAAAATGATGGAAGTGGAAGGATCTATCACTTCGATGAATCGTGCTCCTGATCAATCATCCTTTTTACGTTCGAGGCGATCGAAAGGTGATCAATCCTCTTTTTTCTAGGGATTTGGAAGTTTAATCCAAGCCTAATTTAAGTTCTCAGGGGTTAGATTAGGGGAAAAATCTTCGATTTAGTACCGATTTTTTTTCTTTTCATTGTTTATATAGGTTCATGCTATCAGTTTCAAGCTTTACTAACTGAAACATTGAATCACTGTGAATGTATACTTGGCGGCAGCCCTGTATCAGTTTCATCACCGTTTAGTTTAGGCAAAAAAACTGTGATTTAGCATCGACTGTTACATTTTTATAGATTCATGTTATCAATTTCAAGCTTTTTAACTGTACATTGAATCATTGTGTGTGTGTGTGTTAAAGTAAAACAGAGATCGAATATAAGAACTGCTCTTCTTATTGACTTAGAAAACTTACACAAAAACTAAATCTCTCAATCTCGTTTGTATGAGACATCTCCTCATAGATTCTATTATCTCTCTCTTGAGTCTTATGGAACATCTCTCCATAACCTCTTGTTTATATAGGAATTAGGTCTACTCCCTATTTCCTGTTTCTAATGGGATTTCCTTTTTCCTGTTTCCCTATCTCTAAATAAACTTCCCTTTATTTAGATATATCCTTTTTCATATTTGGAATTATCCAACATTTTCCCCCTTAATTCCAACATGAATCTTGGGAATGTTGATTTCTTGTACACCAATCAAGCTCCTCATTTCTCTGAACTTGATCTTGCCTAGCGGCTTCGTTAGGATATCTGCCTTCTGCTCCAATCCTGGAACGTGCTCGCTCCTCCCGTGAAACACCGGGTTCTTAGTGAGGGCAATGGCTGATTTGTTGTCTATACTTAGCGTGACCTTCCCGTCTTCTTTGCCTAAGATTTCTCTCAACAACTCTCTTAGTTCCCACGTTTTGTTTTTCACGATAGACTCTATCTCAGCTATCATGTCATTTATCCATTCCTTCATTGTTGCTGCTTCAAGATAATTTTCTGTTTCACCATTGATCATGAATAGCAACAACTCTTCATTGTATTCCGCAAACAACACGTAATCATTGAAGTGTTGCGGTTGAGGAACAGTCCGACCTGATCTCGTCGTGACTTGCTGAGTATTTTGTGGAGGTGGACCCTGATTCTCGATCTCCTCCTCAGGGTTCGACTCTACTTCCTCGTCGTCACCCTCTTGATTGCTATGAACATCATTGTTTTGATGATCATCTTCAGCTCCGTCTGCGTCAAGTTCTGTACGAAACGTCTTCATCTCTGTCTTAGCTTGATTCTCAACATGACATGTGCTACACACATCTTTCTCTTGTGTTACGCACGGCATACCAATTACCATCTCTTTGTCAACCATGGTCTTCATCACACCAAAGCTTACATGACCTGGCCGTGCATGCCAAGGCCATGAAGAATCCTCACACTCGTTTCTATGGCACTCGGGAACGTATGTCAACATTGGTGTTTTGTACAATCTGTTCGCTGATCTTGTAACTTCCACTAGAACCCTCCCTTGAGAATCATTTAACACCAAGATACTTCCCTTCATATTTACCTCACAGCCATGTTCTGTTGCTTGACCTAGGCTGATGATGTTATGCTTGAGATTCGGTATGAAGTAGACGTCTTTAACCAGCTTCCGTTCTCCAGCTTTATTTACAAAGGTGATCGCCCCTTTGCCTTCTATTTTCACTTTTGAACCGTCTCCGAATCTCACTAGACCTTTAATGTTTACATCAAGGGTGGTGAAGAATGTTCTGTTTCTCGTCATATGGTTGCTGGCTCCATTGTCTAAATACCAGATTTGATCTTCTTTGGCATTGTTTTCAAGTTCCTTTGGGAACAGTTTGTCTTCATTCAAGAACACCACCTCGTGTAAATATAACGCATCTGCTTCCTGCGTATCTGCAAGGTTTGCCTCATCTTCTTGCGGTCTTGATGGACAATGATTCACGTAGTGTCCATATTTATCACATCTCCAACACCGTATGTGAGAGAGATCCCTCTTAGATTTATCTTGATTATTTTCTTTCTCCTTTTCACGGTATTGACCATTAGACCTACCACGTCCCCTGCCTCTATAGCCTCCTCTACTTTGTCCGCCTGAGTTGCTATCTCCGTTGTTAGCTGATCTCCCCTCATAACCGAAACCGGATCCTTCTCGGTTTGTCTTGTTATTGCTCGCGTACATGAGCTTCTCTTGCTCGGGTTATTTCTTACTAACCTTGACTCGTTCTTCATAAGCTTTTAGTCTCCCCACAATGTCTTCAAAACCTGTTGTGTTTAGGTCCAACACTTGTTCCAAGGATGCCACAATCTGAATGTACTTTTCCGTAGGGAGTCCGCTTAAGAATTTCTTCACAACCTTTGGCTCTTCGATTATGGTTCCTAGTGATGCCGACTTTGAGGCTAGTCCAGATATCTTTCCAGCAAAGTCATCTATTGTTTCGTCATCACCCATCTTCAATTTTTCGAATTCTGCCATTAGGGTTTGGAGCCTTGCTTCTCGCACACGGTCAGCTCCCAAGTGACGAGATTTGATCGCATCCCAGACCTTCTTCGATGTATCCTGTTCTCCTACTTGCAGGATCAACGCCTCTGGAATCGATTGAAATAGTAAGGCTATTGCGATGTCGTTCTTCTTCAAATCTGTGGATCCTGGCTCGATCGTTTCCCAGACTTGATGGACACGCAATATCACTTTCATCCTTATCGCCCAAACTGTGTAATTGGTCGACGTGAGCATCGGACATTGAAGGTCCTTCTTGATCGTAGCTTCCGCGCCTCTCGCCCGTGCTTCTCCATCATTCGCCATGGTTGAGCTTCCTCCTCAAGATGAACGAATAACTAGTTCACGATCTCTCTCCTCGATCACGTGCGAATCTTCCTTTGGCTTCCTTTCGAGATCGTCTTCTTCTTAAGATGATTTCGAAAGCTCTCTACAGAACAACTCCTCTGTTGTGTTACACAACAACTCCTTTGTTGTGTTCACCAAGATGAATCAAATCCTCCTCGATTGATTATCCTAGGCTTTAGCGAGGTTTCCCTTGGATCGAAAACGCTCTGATACCAAATAAAGTAAAACAGAGATCGAATATAAGAACTGCTCTTCTTATTGACTTAGAAAATTTACACAAAAACTAAATCTCTCAATCTCGGTTGTATGAGACATCTCCTCATAGATTCTATTATCTCTCTCTTGAGTCTTATGGAACATCTCTCCATAACCTCTTGTTTATATAGGAATTAGGTCTACTCCCTATTTCCTGTTTCTAATGGGATTTCCTTTTTCCTGTTTCCCTATCTCTAAATAAACTTTCCTTTATTTAGATATATCCTTTTTCATATTTGGAATTATCCGACATGTGTGTGTTTTTGTTTTCCCGCAGCTCTGTATCAGTTTAAGCAGCAGAAACTTCCAGCTTGTAAGCCAGTTTTAACACCAACATCGGTTAGTAACATGGATTCTTATGACCTGTTATGATTGTTTGATCAGAATCCATAACTCTAATTCTTGAAACTTCACACTCACATGTCTTGCAGGTTATAACAGTGTTTCTATTAATGGGTTTTGTATTCATTCCCATTGGCTTTGTCACTCTTCGTGCTTCTCGTGATGTAAGCCCCCCATAGTCGAAACTCTTATCTCTTGTATTTGAGCTTGTAAGTTATTGAGCAAATTATTAAAAATCTTCAAATGGCAGGCTATTGAAATTATTGACCGGTATGATGTTGAGTGCATTCCTGAAGAATATAAAACCAACAAACTCTCATACATAACAAATTCATCAATCCCAAAGAATTGTACTCGTTACTTGAAGGTAACGCCTTTCTGCTTCCATTGATTCCTAATTAAGAGTTTTTTTTTGTCAACAATTAAAGAGTATCTTCATTGTTATATTGTTGGGGTTTTTTGGTTCGAATTTCAATCTTTAATTTTGTATGCATAATCTGTAGGTGCAAAAGTATATGAAAGCTCCCATTTTTATCTACTACCAGCTTGATAACTACTATCAAAATCACCGGCGGTAAATAACAAGATCCCTTCTGTTTTGTATTTTTTCGAAGCTGGTGATGAGAAAGTTCATCATTTGCAATCTGATTATTGTTTTCAGGTATGTAAAGAGTAGAAGTGATCAACAAATGTTACATGGACGAGAGTATCGTCACACAAGTGCTTGTGAACCGGAGGAGTCATCTAATGGCCTCCCGATTGTCCCTTGTGGGTTAATAGCTTGGAGTATGTTCAATGATACATTTAAGTTTTCTCGTGAAAGTACAAAACTGAAAGTGAGCCGGAATAATATTGCGTGGAAGAGTGACCGTGAGCACAAGTTTGGAAAGAATGTGTATCCTTTCAATTTCCAGAACGGAACTTTGATTGGTGGAGCAAAGTTGGATCCGAAAATTCCAGTATGCATTCTTAACTGCTACAATTCTACTACCATAAAAATCTTAATCATATTTTTGAGATTTAAGAGATTTTATTTACTTTGCAGCTAAGTGACCAAGAGGACTTTATTGTGTGGATGCGAGCAGCTGCTCTACTAAGCTTCCGGAAATTATACGGAAGAATCGAAGAGGACTTGGAACCAGGAAATGTTGTTGTGGTAAATTTGATGAACAATTACAACACTTACAGCTTTAGTGGGCAGAAGAAGCTTATTATCTCCACATCAAGTTGGTTAGGAGGAAGAAACGATTTCCTTGGCATCACATATATCGTCGTTGGTGCCTCTTCCATAATCATATCCATCATCTTCATGTTGCTCCATTTGAAAAATCCGAGGTAAAAAGATACACCGTCACCTGGAGACAATAATATTTTTTATTTATTTCACTCACTTATATGCATCACTTTCAATCTCAGGCCTTATGGGGACAATTCTTGGAACAAGAAAAGCCTTTCGGGCTAAGAAGCTTTTCCATTCTTTCTCTGACACATTCCAATTCCAGGTTCACATACATATTCCTACATACTCGAGAAGCTATATGTGTGGCCATATAGATATAGGGAGTATATAGCCAATCTATGAGCCTATAGTTGTAGAAAACTGGTAAGGTTCCTCTGTTAGACCGTTCGGTTTTTGGGTTCTAAAGATAATGGTTTGACCCTTTTGCACCTCTTAAACCTCTAATGTGATGAGTTTCTGTTGGGTACTATCTGTTTTTAGAGTTTCTAAATTTAGCAAACCTAACAAAAGCATTATAGAGAATGCATTATTGGCGATCTGCAACCCCACATTTTTGTTCTTCCATATCCCGAAAAACGTTCATATTTTCTTCTCATGTTTCCATATTTGTAACCTTTAGTCTCTCTGTTTAACCTCTCCCATTTGTGTCTCGGCCGCTTCAATATGCACCTCTAAGTTCTCCCATTGAAAGATCTTTCATTTATCAAGTCAAAAACACCTTTCAATCGTCGTCTGCCCTCAGCCGCAACAAAAAGACCTTTTTCTCAATCTAAACCCTCGTTTTCCTTCTACCGCATCATCAGATTGTTGTTGGGTAAAGAAAACCGGGCGAAAGAGAAAACAAAAATGGCCAAGGGAATGAGGTTTGTTCAAACATGGGGAGAGGTAGCACCAAGGGTTATTGTGTCTCACCAGAAACAACAACAACAATTTTCAAACTTGCCAAAGCTTGAGACGATTGTTGAAGAAGGTTGCTGCGTCGATAGTTTTGGACATGGTGTTGCACAAGACTACAAGAGTATCAAAGATTCTTGATTCTTGACTTTGACTTTTCATTTTTTTCCTTTCTTTTTTGGGTTATGAGTCTTTTTAATGTGTGATGGTGAGAAGAAGAGAATGTTCTCAGATGATAGAGAGAGAGATTGAGATGTTGTTAATGACAGCAATTTACCCATTTATGTTACTAGACTACATGCTTATAACTCGCAGATTTAGGCAAATATTCTTCAGATGGTCACATAACCATAGGGAAATGCTCATATAAGGAGCAAAAAACACTTAGAAATTAAAACTTTGAAAATCATGGATGATATCCTTAACGTGATGACTCGAGGATATTACAATGGTGCACTAAAAGTTCACAAGTACCAATGACGTGGGTCTCTACATCTATTACAAACCCGTTGACGATAGATTAAAGACCGTGAGGGTTCGACTACCTCATTTACCATCGGGTTCCGTGATCCAAACACATTGCCATGTTTCTTACTCTCTATATCACCACCAGATGTTGCAATATCTTTTACGCTGAGGAAGGTACATTAAGGTCTACTTAGTTCCCTTCCTCGCCTCACCCCTAATGAATATGGTTGGTTTACTTGGTGTGTACAATTTCTGTGTTTTTTTTTCCTTTCTAAATAATATTAGGTAGAGGATATATTTCACTGCAAAAACTATCTTATAGCACTAGATAAACTCATAATTAAACATCCCTAGAAAAGTAGTTCGAAATCTATATTTTATTACAAACCAAAAATAAACCAATCAGCCCTATCTTAAACCAAATTACAACTTACACCAATTACATTAATTTAAAAAAACGGACCACCCGACGTCTTCATCTTCACCTACGTGAAAAGGGACGAATTTCTCTGTTTTATTTCTTCAATCACAAGCTTCATTGCTTGAGAGAAAACCCAGAATCAAAAAAAAATAATTACCCTAATCCAAAATTTAAAAAAGAAACAGAAACAGTTCATTTTTAAGTTTAGAATTCAATCTTTAAGGAGATTCAAGAGGAATCAGGGATTTGTTCCATTGGAGAAATGTCTCATTTCCAGTCACCAAAACTTGATGATTAAACAAACCAATTACCCAATTGTCGCCCTAGCCTTAGCTCTTCTGGGGCACGTTTCACGAGAATAGCCGCCAAAGCTTGTTTTCATCTCTAATGGCTAACTTCCTTTGTCGTGTGATATATCATGGTTTTTAGGTGTTTTAGGCCATGATATATGTACATAATCGAGTCTTCTATAGAGTCTTTCGAGTCCTTTCACGTACTTTACAGGTTTTACCATGTTTGGAGCTTACTAGGACATTATGGTGCATCCTCGAGCTATTTGGATTATTTATCCGAGAAGGAGAAATCACTACCGATATCAGATGTTGGTGTCGATCGACACCACTTAGGTGTCGGTCGACACGGTTCGCGAGTCAGATGAATTTGCCGATTTATAAAGATTTTGAAGATCTGCAATTAAACCGGGAAGTTTTTCATAATTACAAAGTGACCCAAATCGTTTTTTAGCTTTTAATTAGGTTTTACAGCCATTGTTTAGGCTAAGTTTTTATCTAAGCTTTGCTTAAGTTTTATTCTGAGTTTTGTTCTAGACGGATTAGGAGATTTGGGGCTGGTTTGGTTCTCGATAGAGACCTGATTTCGAACCCCTGTTCTTACTCTTTCTGATTCATTTATGATATCTATTTTGACTATGTTTTCTGTTATGATTTCTATGTCTGAGTAGATCTCTTTTTAGGTGAGGGAATTCTCATTAGGGATTTGAAGGAATGCTAGATTAACTGATTAATTTGGATTCATCATCTAGTTCTTCATCTAAATCGTTCGTAACGCTTAATCTGAACTGGCCACTTAGATTATTGATATTAGGTTACACAACGAGAGTTGGTTAATTAGCTAGAAATGATTTAGGTGAGAAACTTATCTATTCGCAAAGAGATTTGGTCTAGAGAAGTTGTGAACAAACGAACTTGGAATTAATGCATGTTTAGAACTCTAGGATTAGCAACGAGAGTTGGTCTACTAGGTTGTTAGACATAGATAATTGTCGCAGTGAGGGCTGGATAGTTTTACTTCCGTGATTCTAGTTCAAGAATACTAATAGATTGAATCTTGTTTGTTATCTGATTTCCTGATTTCCTGAGAACCTCCTGAAACCTGACGCCTTCGTTAATTGCTTACATTCACCTCACTTGATCTGTTTACTTGCTATCTTGTTTACTGCTTTACAATCTGCTTCGCTTAGCTTAATTCGATTACTCATAATCTATCGTGTGACCGTGAGTCCTTGTGAATTCGATACCCTAAATACTACAACAGCATAACTGTGCACTTACAGTAGAATCGGATTTAAACTTTACAACCTATCATCGTGCATCCCGCCTCTCCTCTGCCTAGCCTGCTCCTCTTCTCTTTCTCGGCTCCACCATGTCAGCCGAAGGTCCGTCACCCTCCAAACTCCCCGACCCACTACCGCCACTGCTTGCAATTCCTTCATTCTGGCTCGCTTCTCCGCTGCGCTCTCCTCATCTCCACCTCTGCTGACTGTGTCTTCTTCTATCAAGAGTATTTCCACTCTTAGTTTATTATAGCCTCGGTGTATATACTTTAAGCTTATGTTAGCATAGATTAAGAGAAGTATAAATTGGAACAATACTGTACATTTTATGTTTAATGAGAATAATCATTTTCCATCTCTAACAAACTCTCTCTTTCAAAGCTTCATCACTATCGGTTCATACTCCATTGATGAAAGCTTAATATGGTATCAGAGCATTCACGATCATGAATGCTTCTTGTTTTGAGCTTGTTTCTCTTCATCTTATTTTGATTCTCATTCTTCTCTATCGATTAATTGTCGATTTCTTCTATTTCCTTCTTCTTTTCGTTTCTTGATTCGTCATCTCCGAATCGTAATTCTCACGATTTCAGCTTCATTATTCATCCGATTGATCATTTTTCAGCTTCAATCGTCTTCTTTGTTCATCAATTCGTTCGATATGGGTTCTCAAGTTCATGTTCCTCCAGGTGCTCCAATCCCTGATCATTACGATAATCCGTAACTTATCTATTCACAAAGAGATTTGGTCTAGAGAAGTTGTGAACAAACGAACTTGGAATTAATGCATGTTTAGAACTCTAGGATTAGCAACGAGAGTTGGTCTACTAGGTTGTTAGACATAGATAATTGTCGCAGCGAGGACTGGATAGTTTTACTTCCGTGATTCTAGTTCAAGAATACTAATAGATTGAATATGATTGTTTGTTATCTGATTTCCTGATTTTCTGAGAACCTCCCGAAACCTGACGCCTTTGTTAATTGCTTACATTCACATCACTTGATCTGTTTACTTGCTATCTTGTTTACTGCTTTACAATCTGCTTCGCTTAGCTTAATTCGATTACTCATATCTATCGTGTGACCGTGAGTCCTTGTGGATTCGATACGCTAAATACTACAATAGCATAACTGTGCACTTACAGTAGAATAGGATTAAAAATTTACAACCTATCAAGTTTTTGGTGCCGTTACCGGGGAATCTTTGAGTCCGCCGATAGATTATTAGAATTTAGACTAAGCATTTTTCTTTTATTTTCTGTTTACTCACGTTATTGTTATTTGGTATCGCAGGAATCGCATAGTGTCGATCGATACTCATAGTGAATCGATCGACACGACCCGCGACCAGAGACAACGAGAGCTTGAGCACCTAGTAGGTTCCCCTCTATAGAACCTGTGATTCTGATTCGCGGTGAAAATGAAATTTTACGAGACTAGGAGGGTCATATATGCAACGCAAAGGGTCAGAAACTGGATGGGGAAGGAAATCCCATCATGCCAGATGTTTCCGTGGGCGCGGAACATGCACAACAGGAGACTGGTCGCGAGAAGACACTTGCTGATTACAACAGACCGGATCAGTTCTATGCTAATTGGTCTGCGATTCGACCACCTCCGTTTACCAGAGCTGAGTTCAGGCTGAAACCAGAGTACTATGCATTTGTTGGGAAGCATCAGTTCCATGGTCTTTCTAGCGAATATCCTATGGATCATATAGAGACTTTTGAGGAATTGGCTAGCAGTATTAAGGCTGAAGGAGTCTCATTTGATTATCTTTTCTGTAAGCTCTTCCCATTTTCTCTTAATGGAGAGGCAGCCTACTGGTTGAAACAGCTAACACCAGGATCTCTGACTACTTGGGATGCGGTCAAGAGAGAGTTCCTTAGACACTTTTATGATGATGCTAGATCCGACCAGCTTAGACAAAATCTTTTGATATTCAAGCAAGGATGTATATAGCCTTTTAAGACTGTTTGGGTAAGGTTCAAGAGGTACCAAAGAGATTTTTCACATCATGGTTTCTCTGAGGTTCAGCTGCTAAGAGCATTTTTCGGAGGTTTGGAATTTTGGTATCGGAGAGCTATGGACGCAGCAAGCAATGGGAACTTCTATACCAAGACTCCAGAAGAAGCTAAAGAGCTTATTGAGAACTTGATAACTAGCAATAGTGTCAAGAATGCTGACAAGGAGAGGCAGATCTCTGGTGGCAAAGATGATAACTTGCAGATGGCCGAGATAAGGGACAAGGTTGATTCGGTCCACATCATCCTACTTAGAAAAAGGCAAATCCGATGTGATGCAGAAACTGAAGAGTTTGCAGAGGTGAACTATATAGATGAAGCTGATTATCATGGACAAACATATGGAAATCAGCAGAGACAAGGTTCTAGTTATGCTCCGAGATCGAGAGATTATGGCTATTCACCCCACCAAGCTCCTCCCTCTAATGAGCAGACAAAGATTGAGTCCATGCTTGAGCAGTTGCTTCTTGGGCAGAATAAGATGACAGGAGATCTGAATGGGAAGCTAGATTCCATGTATCAAGATCTAAGTGGGAAATTGGAGACTTTGACAAGCAGAGTTGATAATCTGGATGCTAGGATGACACAAGCAGAGGCCGGTATCAAGGAAAGGATGACTCAACCTCAGAAAGAACATGTTAAGACGGTTTTAGCAGAGGATGAAGCTGAGCAGAAATATGAGGTAAAGGCATCAGAGCTGAAAAATCCGAGTGATTCTCGAGATGAAGACTATGTGTCGATCGACACGGATGTGTGTCGGTCGACATCACTTTCGATTTTTCGTGACGGACCGAAATTGACCCACCTCGACATCAAGGTCGACTCGAATCTGATCAATGTCGATCGACATCACTTCAGTATCGATCGACACCATGGACGTACGCAACCAGTTTTTCCAGAGAAACCGAATATGGTTGAGGAAAAGGTATACAAACCGAAAATTTCTTTCCCTAGGTTGTCTAAGCAAGAGATTCAGTTAGAAAAGTACATGAAGATGATGAGCGATAAGCTAACTAAGCCCCATTGATTGATGCTGTTAAGAACATTCCTATGGTGAGGAGATGTTTTACGAACATACTTTCTGGTAACATGACTGAAGAAGAAGGTGTCTTGATGGTCTCTGAAGTGTGCGATGCTATTCTTCATGGTAGGATTCCTGAGAAACTAAAGGATCCAGGGAGTTTCATGATAGACTGTTCTATATACAGAGACATATTAAGAGGTCATTATGTGATCTTGGCTCTAGTTTGAATCTCATGCCATACTCTGTGGCTATGCGGCTAGGGTTTTTGAACTTCCAGCCCACTAGGATCTCCCTTCTCCTGGCTGACCGATCGAAGAGGTATCCAGAAGGAATTCTTGAGAACATCCCTCTCAGAGTTGGAAACTACTTTATTCCAACGGACTTTATGGTACTGAAGTATGAGATTGAGCCTAATGATCCTCTATTAATTGGTAGACCCTTTTTAGCCACTGCTGGAGCTGTAATTGATGTGCGACATGGTCTGATTGCTCTCCACCTGGGAGATAAACCTTTGCGGTTCAAGATGGATGTGTTGCGGAAATCTACCATTGATGGACAGATTTTCAGTGTTGAGTAGAACCAGAGATTGCGATTGGAGAGGAGAATATGGTGGTTCATACTGAGCCTGTTCTAACATCTTCAAAGCTTATACCTGCTTTTAAGAAGAAATCTCCAAACATCTCACCTGAGCCACTTCTGATTCAGCAAAGGTATGCATTTTCTCACCTCAGGTATACTAACTCTGATGCTGATTTTGCAGGGAATAGAGTCAGGAAACGAAATGTTCCACCTGACCTTGCTGTCATTCCAAAATTTCTCGGTCAGTCTCATGCACACAATGCATATACACCACCATGGATGAAGAGAATTTTGCAAAGGCATGCTCTGCCTTTGGCGAAACCACCTGACATCTGACCACGTGCAACATTCAAGCTAATGACTTAAAACAAGCGCTGAGTGGGAGGCAACCCACTGGTGAGTCTGTACATATGATTTTTATTTCTAATTTTTTGTTTTGGTTTTTTGAGTCTTTACAGGGAAAAGTAGCGACAGGAGTGTACCGTGTCGATCGACACAAACTATGAAATCGATCAACATAGAGGCAAACAGGTCGATCCAGCACTTTGGGTCGATCGATCCGTTTTTCGCAAAAATCGAGGTTTGACCTCGGTTAAACCAGTCTGACCAATTAAAAATTCAAAACCCGTGTCGATCGACACGATTATGGCGAATCGATCGACACAAAGCATCCCGAGGTAAGTATTTCTCTTCTTTCTCTCGAATGTTCTTCATTTCACCCGAGAAACCACCATTCGAGAGCTCTCTCTCAAAATCTCGATCTCCCTCGTTTCTCAACCAAATCCGACGATTGAAAAGCCTAACCTGAGAAGATTTTTGCCCTCTATCCATATTGTTGGGATTTTTCAATCATGACCATGGAATCATGTTGAGAAACCTTAGGATTGCTCTAAACCCTAGTTTAGGGAGAGAGAGCATAAGTGAATCCGCAACCAAGTTTGTCTTGGTAATAGTCGGTTCTACTTAGCTTTAACAAGAACACCACTCTATTTGAGACTTATCCAGGAGCATAACATCACTTATAGAGTGTGTTTACTCATGAGGATTAAGAGAATCAGTAAGTAGGAGTGTTTGTTCTTGTATATGTTCATGAAGAGCCGGTTTGTGTTATCTCTTGATTTAGCTATGGGAGAGCTAATCAAGAGCATAACCAGGAGCATTAAAGCTTCCTTAGACCGATACTCAACATGTTTTCATTGTGTTTGAGTGAGAGACACAATGAGGAAAAAAGAGAAACGCATGAGAGAAAAGAATGGGAGAGAACTCTCTTTGTTTCTTATTTTTTCTACTTATAAATGTGTTACAAGTATGGTCCTTATATAAACTCTTTACAAAGCTTAACACAAACAAAAATGTGGTCTTAACCCTAATGAGAATCGGTTACAACAAGAAGAGGAGATGCTCCAACGGTTTGATTCAAGGGAACATGTGAAGAGAGAGGTTTGGCACTTCTATGTTCAGACTTGTGATAGTGACATGTCTGAACCGTGGACCACTTCTTTTGTTTGATTCCCTTGTGCTGCAGAAGATAGAGACTGGTATGATTTGTGTCTAAAGGAGAGAGAGAGAGAGGACACGCTTGATAGTGACCTGACCTAAACGGTCCACAACTCACTTCTCAGCTCACTTCTCTCTCATGGTTCATTTGATAGCTTATCACTTCCTTAGACTTATGATAAGCTGAACCACTTCTCCTCCTTTGTCCCACACTCTCTTGGGCGTGATAAGAACACTCCCAAGCATCGCCATCTCCTCTTATCCGCATCATTAACACCTTTGGCTCTTCTTGCTTCTTTACCATGTCTCGGTTATACACTTGCACAAGTCATTGCTTTGTTCTTCTTCTCACTTCTAGTGTGGACTTCATAGCTCCTTGATGCCTTCATCCTTAGCTTTGCTAAGTGTTGATCCCATCTTAGGTCTTCTTTGTCACACACCAAAGTGCATCCAAGGATAGACTTCTAGGCCTTGTCATTGTGACTTCGGCCTTTCCTCCTCCTTGATTGCTTCCTCTCTAATACTCCCCCGCAAGCTTGGGCGTTGAGACACTAAAGGACCAAAGGCCAAGCTTGGAGATGCGGGAGTTACCTCATTAAAAACCTCCCTAAGTAAAACCTCATGGGATAAAACCTTAAGGAGGGAAAAAGAGTATAGCTACAACATCCCCTTGATGTAAGCATTTGACCTTGTTCCTTTGTGCATTTGAATGAGCCGGTTCTTTAGATTGCCTTCTCCATCTTGGATCAAGCTTCGCCATTGGACCAAGCTTCTCCATTGGACCTTCCATGACCTTGCCTCAAGTCTTAGCCTTCCTTCATGCCATTCCTTGAGTCCTTTCCTTGTCACTCAATCTTCCCATGGTCTTACTCCTCCTCTAGGTCTCCTAATGAACCTTCACATCAAAGATTCAAAGAAGACTTGTTAAAGTAAAATGCCATGAGTTTAAGTATATGATTAAGCAATGGATCAGTAACACAAGTGATTTCAATTGACTTAATGAAGACTTAATAAAAACAGTGAGAGTTTAGGAGTTTAGCCTTTTAGGAGTTGAGGTTTAGCCTTCCTTGTGACATGGCTAGGACTTAGAAACCTTGTGCACATCCAACAAGATTATGCACATCCAATCTTAGCCCTTCTTCTTCACACCAACACCCTTGATTTGAGCTGATTCATCGCCTATCACTAGCTTGCATCTCCTTCTTGGTCTGCTCCACTTAGTGATTCCCGGTTCTAACTTCAATCAATGTGTTGTTGCTTCTGGTTTTAGGAGTTCCTCTTTGGTTTACTCCATTTCTTTGAGGTTTAAGACCTCCCCCGGACTGTTAAGCTTTCCACAAGCTTGTTGGCTTTAGACCTAGCCTTTAAGCATGCCTTTGAACCTTCCCTTAAGCCCACATGAACTCGGAAACACCATTGAGATGTGAGTTGATTCATCAGTTGCATAACCGGTTCTAACTCCTCTTCTTTGGATGCTCCTTGATGACTTCTCTTGTGACCTTTGGAGCTTGGTGAAGCCTTAACAGCCTTGATGGGTTGTTCAACTTGTAGCCTCCCTTTAGTATGGACACCTTAACCACCCTTTGTTAGCTTCAGATTAAGCACACCAAGCCTTGAACCCAAGCTTCCATCACTGCCTCTTCTTGAAACAGCTTCAATACTTGATCATTCAAGAAATCAATGTGAGCTTTCCCTTGACTAACTTGTTGCAGCAGCTACTGGACGCCTTTTCTTCTTGGGTAAGCTCAAGACCAGTGTGTACATCCACTTAGAAACTGAACTCTAGCCCTTTTGTAAACTGTCCTCACTAGCAGATTCATCATTCCACCTAAAAACACCAAGAAAACCACACAACAATCCTCAAAATAACACAGCTTTGATCAGGAGCTATGCACTCTGATTTTTTAAGTTATTGTGAGAGAAGGAGCTTCTAACGCAGAACTTTGAGAGAATAAGTGAAGTATAAGTAGCAGGGGAATGAGAGAATGTGCAGAGAATAAGAGTATGAATGAATGAGAGAATGCAGGGAAAGTTCAGGGACTGAGTTTTGCTCAGTTTGAGCTTTTGAATTTGAGAACATGGACTGAGTTTTGCTCAGTTTGATCTCTGAATTTTGCGGAAGCTTAGAATGAGAAAGGGACAGAGTTTTGCTCTGTTTTTCTCTGGTTTTGAGCTTGGTTCAATCCTAGAACCTTATGCTCTGATACCATGTTGGGATTTCACAATCATGACCATGGAATCATGTTGAGAAACCTTAAGATTGCTCTAAACCCTAGTTTAGAGAGAGAGAGCATAAGTGAATCCGCAACCAAGTTTGTCTTGGAAGTAACCGGTTCTACTTAGCTTTGACAAGAACACCACTCTATTTGAGACTTATCCAGGAGCTTAACATCACTTATAGAGTGTGTTTACTCATTAGGATTAAGAGAATCAGTAAGTAGGAGTGTTTGTTCTTGTATATGTTCATGAAGAGCCGTTTTTAGTTATCTCTTTATTTAGCTATGGAAGAGCTAATCAAGAGCATAACAAGGGAGCATTGAAGTAACTCTAGACCGAGTCTCTTCAAGGTTCTTATTGTGTTTGAGAGAGAGAGAGACACAATGAGAGAGAAAGAGAAACGCATGAGAGAAAGAATTGGAGAGAACTCTCTTTGTTTCTTATTTTCAACATATTGAATGTGTTACAAGTATGGTCCTTATGTAGACTCTTTACAAAGCTTAACACAAACTAAAATGTGGTCTTAACCCTAATGAGACTCGGTTACAACAAGAAGAGGAGATGCTCCAACGGTTTGATTCAAGGGAACATGTGAAGAGAGAGGTTTGGCACTTCTATGTTCAGACTTGTGATAGTGACATGTCTGAACCGTGGACCACTTCTTTTGTTTGATTCCCTTGTGCTGCAGAAGATAGAGACTGGTCTGATTTGTGTCTAAAGGAGAGAGAGAGAGAGAGAGAGAGAGAGAGAGAGAGAGAGAGAGAGAGAGGACACGCTTGATAGTGACCTGACCTAAAAGGTCCACAGCTCACTTCTCTCTCATGGTTCATTTGATAGCTTATCACTTCCTTAGACTTATGATAAGCTGAACCACTTCTCCTCCTTTGTCCCACACTCTCTTGGGCGTGATAAGAACACTCCCAAGCATAGCCATCTCCTCTTATCCGCATCATTAACACCTTTGGCTCTTCTTGCTTCTTTACCAAGTCTCGGTTATACACTTGCACAAGTCATTGCTTTGTTCTTCTTCTCACTTCTAGTGTGGACTTCATAGCTCCTTGATGCCTTCATCCTTAGCTTTGCTAAGTGTTGATCCCATCTTAGGTCTTCTTTGTCACACACCAAAGTGCATCCAAGGATAGACTTCTAGGCCTTGTCATTGTGACTTCGGCCTTTCCTCCTCCTTGATTGCTTCCTCTCTAATACATATCTATAATCCATTTGTGTCTATTTGATATATCATGGTTTTTACCGGTTTTAGACCATGATATAAGTGTGTTTTAGAGTCTTTTATTGTTTCTTTCGAGTATTTTATAGGTGTTATTAGGTACACGCACGTTTGGAGTGGATTTGGAGATTATTGAGCTATTTGGAGCATTTTGGAGTTTTGACCCGAGAGTTTGAGCTCACTGTCCGAAACAGAGGAGTGTGTCGATCGACGCACACTAGCATCGATCGATGCACAGCGAGTTGGGCCAGTCTCGGCGAGAGTTAATGAAGAATGATGGATTTGCAGAATTGCCCAGAAGTTCAAGATATTTACACAGAAGCCCCAAGACGTGATTTAGCTATTTAATTAGGTTTTAACTTCAGTTTTTAGGGACGCTATCATACTTTAGAGCAGAGAGTTTTTAGAGCTATTTGAGGCTGATCTGATCCTGTACTACATCTTGTTTTTGGAGAAGATTTCGAACCCCTTTACTTGTTTAATCTCTTTTATGATATCTAATTATTCATTGATCATGTTTACATTATCTATGTCTGAGTAGATTCATAGTTAGGTTTAGGGACTCTCAATAAGGATTTTATGACTTGCTAGATATAATCAATTCAGTTAAGGATTCTTATCAATAGATGTTCTTCAAGCTAAATTGTGTTTAATGCTAGTTCTAACTTGATCACATAGAATCTAGATCTTATGTTGCTAGATTGACACGAAAGTGTGGTTTAGAATCTGAACTATTTAGGTTGAGCAATATAATTACTCGCAAAGAAATTTGGTTTAATTAGATTGTGAACATATAGAACTTGATCATTAAAGCTGCTTTAATCTGTTAGGAATTACAAAACATTTGGATTTCTACAATTAGGCTTAGAGAATTCTCACAACGAAAGTTGGTTAATTCTATATCTGTGTTTTGAGTTCTAGAACTGTATTTAATTAGATCCTGACTGAATAATTTATCTGCTTGTCTGATTTCCTGAGAACTCCCTAGACTTAGCGCCCTTAGTTAATTGCTTACAACCAATCCTGCTACTGATTTACTTTCTTGCTTGCTTTTTAGTTTCTAATCACATTTGCTTTCTCCTACTTTAATCTTTTCTGTTCTAATTCTATCGTTGCCCAGAGTCCTCGTGGATTAGATCCCTAAGTACTACATTGATATTACTGTGCACTTGCAGTTAGTATAGGGTTAAAACTTAGAGCCTATCACTATTCCACGGTATGCTATCTAAAAACCCAATTTTCAGTTTCGGTTCCAAAGGTAAAAGTTCGAATTTTGCTTCAATCTCTTGATTCTGTGATAAAATAGCACTGATTTAGGTTGTTTGGTAGTGGAATGGTGATGCCTAGGTAGTTTTCATGATTGATTTTGCAAGTTTCTGAATTTTTTTTGGTTTTGTGATGAAATTTGTGATTTTGAGCGAAAATGTAAAAATAAAAACGTGAATGAACTGTTCCTACCGCTCTGTTCGATGCTGCACATGCTTTTGTTGGGTTTTGATGGGTTTTTTCTGATTTTTCGACTAATATCTGTTTTGTTCTGATTTTTGCTCATAGATGCCTCCAAAGAAGAAGAACCGGACAGATGGGGCGAGTTCATCTGGGTCAACACCAGCAGAGCCACTTCCACCTATGACACCTCAATCTCCTCCGGATTGTCCACAGTTACCTGCCAGAGATGAAAGAGTGAAGATATTGACAGAGAAGGTGTGGGATAAGCCAGCAAGGCTGGTCGCGATCAGTAATGATTGTTTGCACAGAGAGGTGTTGGACACCTGGGATGAGTATGACACCCTGTTGTACAATGGGTGGTGCGATATTGAGATTGAGCCTACGAAGCTGGTAAGCCCTGACTTTCTGAGGATGACTGGTATGCGAGAGCAGGTTGTGCTATGCTTGAGAATGATGGGTTTAGGTTTCATGCCTTACATCCGGTATGCTTTGTATCCAGAGTTGGTACGTCAGTTTATGGCTACAGTGCGAGTCACGTACATGGACTGGAACACCAAGAATGCGCAGGAAGATCATTTGTGCTTCATGGTACATGGCAGGAGATACAGACTGCCAATGCGAGACCTCTGTGCGATATATGGGTTCAAGAAGGGCTACACACGAGCTACACTTCCAGAGGGTTTTCCTGACCTTGAGAAGTTTTGGGGTAACTTCGGTTCTACACCCTATTTCACCAGTGATACAAAGATGAAAGATTTACGACATCCGGTCATGCGATATGTCGTACGTGTCTTGGCTAACACTCTCCAGTGTAAGATGGAGCCGAACAAGATGAGGATGCAGGAGCTGGTACTACTTCATCCAGCAGTGGGACATCTTTGTTCCCATGAGTATGAGCACGAGGGTCCCTACGAGAGGACCAACCTGGGTACAGTGTTTGTAGAGCATCTGGTCACGCTACAGGCGAAGCCATTCAGAGGTTATGGGAAGACCAAGACAGAGTCAGTGGGCAGTCTTCTGACACCTATATTCCAGCATTTCAGGATCCCACTACATGATTATAAATGCGAGCAGCCTTTCGCTGAGATCGATGAGTCACATTTGCTGAGCGCAGGCTGGCTGAAGTCAAATTTGGTTTGGTGCTACAGAGATGGTATGCAGGAGCTCACAGTTGACATATGACATGCTGTGATCACTTGTCCTTCTCACGGTCGCAGACGTCAGAGATCACCTACACCACCGAAGGGACACGACGATGATTCTGATTCTTAGTTCTTCCGTGATCCTAGCATTTCCCTGAGTTTGCTTTTCTTTTCCTTTTTCATTTTTCTTGAGTCAACATTGATTTTGTTTGAGTCAGTTTGTCATGTTTCTTTTGATTTGAACTTTGTGGAACTCTTTTATATCTATCTTGTCGCTTTTGACTTGTTTCTGAGTGATCTGACAGTGCGGACATTGAGGAAATTGTGTAATTAAACACAACTTACTCGGATCCTGTTCAAGTATGTGGTGTTGGTACTGAAAAACGCGCAACGTGTCGACCGATTTAGAATGCGTGTTGGTCGAAATGAAAGGAATACTGTGGCGATCGATCTGGTACACGCCAAAATATGGGTCGACCCAAGCTATGAATCGATCGATTCAAGCTGTGTGTCGGTCGACACCATTAGTGACAGAAGGTAAGAACACAATTCTTCCCAGTTTCCACACAGTTTTCACCTATATTTCACTTCCTCTGCACTCGGTAACACTGGGGACAGTGTTATTCAAGTGTGGGGGTGGTTACTGACATTATTTTCTATTTTCTTAGAGTCAACCCTTGTTTTTCAAAATTATTTTATTGAGTCAAAATTTGTATGAAACTATGATTTTTTTGAGGAAATTTTGCGCTGGAACAGGAACTAAGTAACCATTGGACAGACTTGCGGGACCTCTATGACTATTAGAAAACCCCAAACAGATCAACTTACCAAGGACACCCATATCTAACCAGGTATTCAGAGGATCCATCACTAGTCTCACACTTAATCTTGACTTTAATTTCTCCCTTAGGGGCTTGGTAATCTTTGGGTCGGATTCCTTTGATGTGTTTGGCACAGCCTATGATCCTGTTCTAAAGTATGGTTTCTGATTTTTCCCTCCTTTGAAAGTGAAAAAAAAAGATAAAAACCGAGGATAAGCTAGTAGCTTCGAAGTTGTCACGGGAGTGGTAGAGACCCCTATTACCTCCTGTGTATCCATGGAAAGATCCAAAGTTTAAACCCCAATAAAAAGGGAAGAGCACAGATAGAAAAAATAAAATGATACCCAGTGGGGAAAAATCAGTGCTAAGGGAGAAAGGGAAAAGAAAGAAACCAGAAACCGACAGTTTGGTGGTCAGACACTGAATAGGTTGAGTCCATGTGTCCTTTGATTCGCTACTCCCTCTGTGAGACCGCACCTAATTGTATACAGAGGCTAGTGTGGTGAACTTGAATGTCCTAACTTGATTGTGGAATTTACTTGAGACAATTGCTAAGTGTGGGGGAAGTATATTGTGGTCTTGAGTTCTGTAGGAAATTTTTTAGTGATTTACTAAGTGAATGTGAATGCGAAAGTTCCTTAGACGAAATGTGTTTCTGTGTTTTCAAATCTCTTTTCTTATGCTTAGGTTCTTTACTTGCTTGAGGGCAAGCAAGAGCTAAGTGTGGGGGAGTTGATATATCATGGTTTTTAGGTGTTTTAAGCCATGATATATGTACATAATCGAGTCTTCTATAGAGTCTTTCGAGTCCTTTCACGTACTTTACAGGTTTTACCACGTTTGGAGCTTACTAGGACATTATGGTGCATCCTGGAGCTATTTGGATTATTTATCCGAGAAGGAGAAATCACTACCGATATCAGATGTTGGTGTCGATCGACACCACTTAGGTGTCGGTCGACACGGTTCGCGATTCAGATGAATTGGCCGATTTATAAAGATTTTGAAGATCTGCAATTAAGCCGGGAAGTTTCTCATAATTACAAAGTGACCCAAATCGTGTTTTAGCTTTTAATTAGGTTTTACAGCTATTGTTTAGGCTAAGTTTTTATCTAAGCTTTTCTTAAGTTTTATTCTGAGTTTTGTTCTAGACGGATTAGGAGATTTGGGGCTGGTTTGGTTCTCGATAGAGACCTGATTTCGACCCTCTGTTCTTACTCTTTCTGATTCATTTATAATATCTATTTTGACTATGTTTTCTGTTATGATTGTTATGTCTGAGTAGATTTCTTGTTAGGTTAGGGAATTCTCATTAGGGATTTGAAGGAATGCTAGATTAACTGATTAATTTGGATTCATCATCTAGTTCTTCATCTAAATCGTTCGTAACACTTAATCTGAACTGGCCACTTAGATTATTGATATTAGGTTACACAACGAGAGTTGGTTAATTAGCTAGAAAGGATTTAGGTGAGAAACTTATCTATTCGCAAAGAGATTTGGTCTAGAGAAGTTGTGAACAAACGAACTTGGAATTAATGCATGTTTAGAACTCTAGGATTAGCAACGAGAGTTGGTCTACTAGGTTGTTAGACATAGATAATTGTCGTAGCGAGGGCTGGATAGTTTTACTTCCGTGATTCTAGTTCAAGAATACTAATAGATTGAATCTTGTTTGTTATCTGATTTCCTGATTTCCTGAGAACCTCCTGAAACCTGACGCCTTCGTTAATTGCTTACATTCACCTCACTTGATCTGTTTACTTGCTATCTTGTTTACTGCTTTACAATCTGCTTTGCTTATCTTAATTCGATTACTCATAATCTATCGTGTGACCGTGAGTCCTTGTGGATTCGATACCCTAAATACTACAACAGCATAACTGTGCACTTGCAGTAGAATAGGATTTAAACTTTACAACCTATCATCGTGCATCCCGCCTCTCCTCTGCCTAGCCTGCTCCTCTTCTCTTTCTCGGCTCCACCATGTCAGCCGAAGGTCCGTCACCCTCCAAACTCCCCGACCCACTACCGCCACTTCTTGCAATTCCTTCATTCTGGCTCGCTTCTCCGCTGCGCTCTCCTCATCTCCACCTCTGCTGACTGTGTCTTCTTCTATCAAGAGTATTTCCACTCTTAGTTTATTATAGCCTCGGTGTATATACTTTAAGCTTATGTTAGCATAGAGTAAGAGAAGTATAAATAGGAACATTACTGTACATTTTATGTTTAATGAGAATAATCATTTTCCATCTCTAACAAACTCTCTCTTTCAAAGCTTCATCACTATCGGTTCATACTCCATTGATGAAAGCTTAATATGGTATCAGAGCATTCACGATCATGAATGCTTCTTGTTTTGAGCTTGTTTCTCTTCATCTTATTTCGATTCTCATTCTTCTCTATCGATTAATTGTCGATTTCTTCTATTTCCTTCTTCTTCTTTTCGTTTCTTGATTCGTCATCTCCGAATCGTAATTCTCACGATTTCAGCTTCATTATTCATCCGATTGATCATTTTCAGCTTCAATCGTCTTCTTTGTTCATCAATTCGTTCGATATGGGTTCTCAAGTTCATGTTCCTCCAGGTGCTCCAATCCCTGATCATTACGATAATCCGTACTTCCTCCATAGAACCGACCATGCCGGCTTACAGCTTGCTACTGATCGTCTTACTACTGGTGCCGATTTCCACTCCTGGCGTCGCTCAGTCAGGATGGGGCTCAATGTTCGCAACAAGCTTGGGTTTATTGATGGTTTGATTCGCAAACCTCCTGATAATAGTCACGATTCTGGCTCATGGTCTAGGTGTAATGATATGGTAGCTACCTGGTTAATGAATTCCGTTTCCAAGAAGATAGGTGCTAGTCTGCTTTTTATCTCTACTGCTGAATCGATCTGGAACAATCTTATGACGCGTTTTAAACAAGACGATGCACCACGAGTTTATGAAATTGAACAGCGTCTTAGTACGATTCAGCAAGGCTCGCTTGATGTTAGTACGTATTACACTGAATTGATAACCTTGTGGGAGGAATACAATAATTACATTGAGATTCCTGTATGTACTTGCGGTCATTGTGAATGCAATGCTGCACTTCTTTAAGAACGAATGAAGCAGCGTGGGCGAGTTACAAAGTTCTTAATGGGACTAAATGAAACAAATGAGCAAACTCGTCGTCATATTCTGATGCTCAAACCAATCCCAAGTATCGAAGAAGCTTACAATATCGTTGCCCAGGATGAACGGCAGCGAAGTGTCAAACCGGTTATTAAAACAAATAATGTGGTTTTCCAGACAACTGGTATGTATTATGGTGATTCTTATGAATATCAAGAGAACATGGAGTATGCTGCTGCTTATAATACTTTTTGACCAAGGGGAAATCGTCCTTTATGTACTCACTGTGGTTAATTGGGACACATTGTCAACAAGTGTTTCAAGCTACATGGTTATCTTCCTGGCTTCAAGTTCAATACTCCACATTCTGGTAACTCCAATGTCAGACCACCTCTTACTCCACAAGGTCCTTCTGCATATACTCCTCGACCTTCTGCTCGGACTTTAAATCCGACATATAGGACCGTTGCCAATGTCTTTAGTGGACATCCTCCTGGTTCTGGATATGATGGTTCTGTGCATATATCACAAACCAGCTGTTACCACGGAAAGCCTGGACATGACTCAGTTCAGTCCAACGCAGATACAATCACTGCTTCATCAGCTCCATGCACATGTTCAAGGTCCAGAGCCTATTACTCATTGCTCTACTGCTACAGTCACTAAAACGGGTGTCATGGCCCCCAATCTTCTGCTGGTATCTCCTCAATTATTTCTACTAGCTTCTGTTTTACCAATCACGTTCTCACTTTTCAACACCAATGTTCTTCAACTCTTTATTATTCACTTCCATCTGGTTCTTGGATAATTGATAGCGGTGCAACTAGTCATGTTTGTTCTGATATCTCACAATTTCAAGAAATCTCTCAAGCATATGATATAACTGTTTCGTTGCATAATGGAATCAGACTCCCTATTACACACACTGGCACTATTCATCTCTCTGATTCATTAGTTCTCTATGATGTCTTACATGTTCCATCATTTCATTTCAACCTCATTAGTGTAAGTTCTTTGTTGCATCGTAATAAATGTTCTGCTCATTTCTATCCTCATTCTTGTTTTCTTCAGGACCCTTCTCGGGAATTGATGATTAGGAAGGGTGATCTTGTCAATAAACTTTACATTCTTGATGTTCATGCTCTCACTCCGCCATTCCCTTCTGATGCATTCTGTGGAACCTTGTCAGTCGATGGAACTTTGTGGCATCAACGCCTTGGACACCCATCTGCTTCCAAGTTACAAGTACTGTCTGATGTTTTATTTCTTTCAAAGTCGAGTCTGTCTATTCATGATCATTGTGATGTCTGTCCTATAGCTATACAAAAACGGTTGTCTTTTCCTTTCCATAACAACTTATCTTCTGCTCCTTTTGATTTACTTCACTTAGACATATGGGGACCTTTTTCAACAGATTCAATAGAAGGATACAAGTATTTTCTTACCATTGTTGATGACTATAGTCATGTGACATGGATATACTTGCTTCGTGCTAAAAGTGATGTTATCTCTATTTTCCCACAGTTTCTTGCTCATATCAAAACACAGTATAATGTTGTTGTTAAGGCTTTTAGGAGTGATAATGCAAAAGAACTACAGTTTACTGATCTAGTTAAGAAACTAGGTATGATTCATTATATGTCTTGTGCTTATACTCCCCCGCAGAACTTTGTCGTTGAACGTAAACATCAGCATATTTTGAATGTGGCTTTACATTTCCAATCGAATGTACCTCTAGAATACAGAGTGATTGCATATTGATTGTTGTTTTCCTTGTTAACCGTGCACCTTCTCCTCTTCTAGATAATCATAGTCCTTTTGAAATCCTTACACAGAAACCACCTGCATATTCTATGCTTCGAAACTTTGGTTACTTATGTTATGAAAGATAGACATAAGTTTAGTCGTCGGACATGAGCTTGTGTTCTTCTAGGTTATCCATCTGTACTATAAAGGGTACAAGGTGCTAGATCTAGATAATAATGTCATCTCTATATCTCGTAATGTTGTTTTCCATGATACTATATTCCCTTTTAAACATGAGAACTTTAACATCCCCAAACCGGCCTAAGGGCCGTTTGGGCTGTGTATGAACCATAAGACTGAACCTAAGATCAAAGGCGATCAATAAGAGCGTTCCGTAGGCAGAAGAAGGTCAAGCTTAGCTGGAAAGGTGCTTGATCTCAATAAAACCAGCTGGAAGTAGAATGGGTTAGTTCTAACAAGCTGAACAGCGGAGCTGATCAGCTAGGGCAACTGGAAGCTAGCTGAACTTAGCTAGCAGGAGTGTGCAAGTGTTGGACCAGCTGGTCAGCTAGTGTCACTAGATGACCAAGGGGCTCATAAGCGAATGGACACTAATGGAAGGATGTGTCCATTCACCCAACAAAAGGCAGCCCTTCTTATGGGCGGTTATGGGCGAACTTAAAGGCTATAAATAGGCCACGTAGGGGCCATTTTTGCGCACACACATACAAGGGAAAAACCCACAAGAATTCTCTAAGGCACAAAGCCATAAATCGAGAGTTAAACAAGAGATAGAGAGCGACCGGCCGCTTGAAAGAAGTCACCGGCGTGAAAGGTTTAGCGACGGAGATCGTTGGTGGTTCAAGGCGTGAACAAGAGAGAGGCTATGGCTTCCAACACGGCTAAGGACTAGGGCAAAACCGCTAATTTATCCAAGGTTAGATCTGCGACCTCTCTATCACGGCCACGACCAAGCCGGTTGGCCGATGGTCGATTTAGATTAAGGCCGGATGGAATTTCTCTTCTACTCAACTTCTGGAATAGACCGGTTGATAAGGAGAGAAGCGTGACTTAGGAACCGGCTTGGTGTCCTTAAGAAAGCATGGTCGGCCAAAGGCCAAGACCGTGAATTGATCGGCCAGTAAGGTGCGAGATGATCCGCGCGTATGGATAGAAAGGCTCGGACGGTTAAACGCAGACGAACGGTACATTCGTTGGGGCGGATAGCTGAAGGTCAGCAGGCTGGGCGCGAGCGGTTCATACGTGGACTGACGGGGAAAAACTCGAATCATGCTCGACTTGACGGGACGATCAGTACAGATGAACGAACCGACGGTCGCGGACTGTAACGAACGATCACGTCTGTCCATGGACAGTCGCGACTCTTCGCGAAAGATCGCGTTCGTTCGCGGTCTTGCTTAACCGTCCGTAGGACGATCGCACATGACCGTCGTTCGCTCGCTAGCGTTTGTGGGACGATCGCACATGACTGCATGATCGATTGCGTATGACCACCGGACAACCACGTACATCCGCAGGACGATCACGTGCGTCTGTGGTTGTATGCGTATGACCGCGGATCGACATTCCATGAACGTGGGTCGAGCACGCATGAACATGGACGGTCCACGATAACGATCGTGACCGGTTTGTGATGTGGAAGGACTTAATGGACATGATTGGTTTAGATGAAATTAGAACGGTTAGGTTTGCGTGTGCATTGGGTTGGGACATGTGGAACTGGATTGAATATTAAGTTGTTGGAATCATATTTATACAAAATGTGAGCTTATATGTTTTATAGTTTCAGGTCATGAAGATGATCACGGGGGTGATTCATCTTAGGCGCGGACACAAAGACCCAAGAGACGAGTGGTGTATTAAGATAGATAGACATTACTAGGACCGATACTCTTTATATCATAATGCGAACTACATTGTATTGGTAACTTTGATTATTAATAAAATGTCTATTTCTTTTATGTTTGCTCATTGAATTAGAATATAATGGAATGAAACGAATGAATATCGAATGAATGGAATGAATATCTGTTTAGAATGGTTAAGTATGGAACAATTAGGGATGAGGTTCGCAAATGAACCTCAACATAGATTGGATCGGAAGCACTGCGGCACATGCTCTCGATTGAAACTCGATCTATCTATCCCGCAATACCAACGATACAAACACAACACTGGGCCCCTACGATTCTGTAACTTCCACGGGTTTCCACCGTTACCGACATGGTAACTAACCCACGACTCCTAGAAGTAAAAACGAAGTCTCACTACCTAGGACATTGTTCTTAGCCCATCGATATGCAGTGACTTGGGATACCCCACGGTAACCTGAGTTTGCATGCGATTCGGCCCTAGGACATGACCCCGTATTCTCCGAATCACACACCTACCGGCGTCACTCAGTAGGTTAACGTCATAACCAGAATCACCACTCGAAGGCCCACGATCCGAACAGGCAACTACCCGAGGATCCAATCGGGTTGGAAGTACCGAAACGTAACCAAACACCTAGACTTGCGGGATATAACGCACCCTAGAGTCCTAGTGCAGAAATGTAAACACGCGGACTCGCTCGGACTCTAGCAATTATACTTAATCAATATTCAACAACAATCTTAACACGTTGTCCCGCAAGTCTACTCACACACACCACACCTTCACCCTAACTCGGCACCGTACCAAGTCAGCGGATATGACTTAACCGGTCCCGTGACCAAGTTAAGTGTCCACATGGATCGCTCGTCCCAACACCGAGACGATCTAACAGGCCTGCACAGAAAACTCAACAACAACCACACAACAACACAACAGTACAATCAGGCCTATTAGGGTTTCTAAAGTCTTTTAACTCATTCCCGACCGCTACCTTGGATTAGCGGATTGCTAATCCGTAGATGGCTCACCAATCACAACACTTCTCTTTTTCTTAACCTTTCCTAGGTATCTTTTATTAAATCCCCGATCCGTCGGTTTAGAGCTAGTAGCTTACTAAACTCCCGACGTCTCATCTTCTGTTTACTTAATTCATTTCTTTCTCTTCAACCTCTATTAAACCTAATCCCGATATCATTCCATACGCTATATGTTCGTTAGGTTTAATTCCGTATTTTAACACCATCTTAATTCCCATACTTATATTCATTCGATATATATATATATATATATATATATATATATATATATATATATATGCATATACGACCCTATAATGCCACAACTATATGTATGCACCAATCAACGCTACTACCAACCTAATGGCACACAACAGATTTAATCCGTTTAATTCTCACGATCCTAACATGCGTCTTAAACCCTAACTGGTTTATCGTTAATCTGACAATTCAGTTCTCAAACTCAATCAAGTCACATCCGGGTATGCCAACACCTAGTTCTACGGTTTATCAATTCCCAATCTATATGTTTCTAACTACGGTGTTTGAGCCGACTCACGTTGATTTAGGTCGGAATGGCGGATCGGATGCAGATACGAATTCTGTGACCCTGAACTAAGACCTGAACCTCCAGAATACATGAACACGAACCCGAAGCTTCCCAAACATCCGTACACAAACCGCGGATGAAGACTGGCCGGAGTCAATGATACGATCAGGTTTTAATCCCTAGATCTACACTGCAAGTGCACAGACGTGAACTAGTAGTATATAGGGTATCGAATCCACAAAGACTCTAGACTCTTGCGATAGATTGTAGAATTTCAGATTAAGCTAGGTAAAGTAGTAGAAAGCAGTAAATCAGAGCAGAAAAGTAAATTAAGAGTTTTGTAAGAAATCAAACGAAGCGTCAGGTCAATGGAGTTCTCAGGAATTCAGGAACACAAGCTAATCAATCAATTAGGATCTAATTAAGAACTGTTCTAAAACTAGAATCACAGAATTATAACAGACCAACTTTCGTTGCGAATATTATCTATGTCTAACAACCTAGCAAGCCAACTTTCGTTGCGAATCCTAGAGTTCTAAACAAGCATTAATCTCAGGTTCTTTCGTTCACAATTCTCTTAAGCCAAATTTCTTTGCGAATAGTCAAATTGCTCATCTAAGTTCTTTCTAGTTAATTAATCAACTTTCGTTGCAGAAATCAACCTATCATCAATAATCTAAGTGGCCAATTCAGATCAAGCATTAAGAACAACCCTAGATGAAGAACTAACAGATATGAATCCCTACAGATTGATCAACATATAATTCCATGAAATCTCCAATGAGAATCCCTAAACCTAACAGGTAAACTACTCAGACATGATCATTGAAACTGAAGACATGTTGAATAGAAAACCAAATAGCATATAATAGATGAAGAAATTGGGGTTCAAAATCTCTCCTCTCTTGAGTACAAGATCAGCCCCTAAAACTCTATGAATGTAAAATAATGCGTAAGTAAAGCGTAGCCTAAACAAGTGGCTAAGAACCCTAATATATAGTCTAAAACATGTATGGGGCCTTTTTGCAAATCTGGGAAGTTTCTGAGCAAAAACTGTAATTTTTCCAAAATGAAGATTTTTGGGCGCAGAACTGCGTCAACCACTGCGTCAACCATGCGCAGAACTGCATCGATCGATACAGTGCGAAAACGCAGCCAGTGAACTCTGTGAGATCTCTAAATAATGCAGAATTGACCCAAATGCATCCAAAACGACCAATTAGGCTCCAAATGTCCTTAAACCTATAAAACACATGAAAAGACTCCAAAACACAAAGAAAGACTCGATAACAAAGACATATACCATGGTCAAAAGTCCTAAAACCATGATATATCAACTCCCCCACACTTAGCTTTTGCTTGTCCTCAAGCAAACAGAAAACCAAGATCAAGAGAAGAAGTTTGAAAACTTCAGAAATTCGTTTCATCGTAGGAGCACCACACTCAGATTCGCCTTAGTAAACCACATGAAAATGAACTTGCAAACATCAAGACCAACATATACTTCCCCCACACTTAGCAACTATCTTGAGTAAGCTCCACAATCACATTCAGAGCATCCAAATTCACCATACTGACTTCCATAAGCTAATAAGTGCGGTCTCACCTATGGGGTATCGATCAAAGAACACATGGACTCTTACTTTGTTAGCATCTGACCACTAAACTAATGTTTCTGGTCCCTTTCTTCTCTTTTCCCTTCCTTAGCACTGATTTTTCCCCATTGGGTATCATTTTATTTTTTCTATCAGTGCTCTTCCCGCATTGGGGCATACTTTGGACATGTTTCCATGGATGCACAGGAGGTAATAGGGGTCTCTACCACTCCCGCGACCACTTCGAAGCTACTAGCTTATCCTCAGTTTATCTCTCTTTTTTTTTTTACTTTTAAGGAATGAGAGAAGGGAACCATAATCAAACAAGTTTACAAGCTGTGTCAGAACTAATAAGAGGAATCCGATCCAAAGTATACCAAGCCCATAGATAAGAAAATTAGGTCAAGTTAAAGGTGAAGTCAAGTAATGGATTCTCTGAATACCTGAAGTGATATGGTTGTCCTCAGTAGACTGGTCAGAGTTGGGTTTTCTAATAGTCATAGATCATCTGCAAGCTCATTCCAATGGTCACTTAAGTTCCTGCAAGTGTGATGATCTCCTCAAAAAGTCATTGTTTCCTACTCAGTTTGACTCAATAAAACAAATTTGGACTGACTCTAAGAAAACAAAAGCGGTGCGTCAGTAGCTACCTCCCCCACACTTGAATCACACTGTCCCCAGTGGTGTCAAGCTTAGGCTCGGTGAGAAAGGAAATCGGAATGAAAACAAACCAAAAAGAGTCAGAACACTTACCTGTCGTCGGCCTGTGTTAATCGATGCCACTAGGGTGTCGATCGATGCAAGGCGAATATTCCCACGGTTATGTAAATAACCGGTGTCTGAACCGCTATAGAATCGGCAAACCGTAAATCGCATCAGTGTCGACCGACACAAGAATGTGTCGATCGATGTTGAGCGATTCTGCCGGTTTCTCACGCTTTTGAACACACCAAAAAAGAGAAATCAAAAACACAAAAAATGAAAAGAAAAAACGAACCTACTAGTGGGTTGCCTCCAACTCAGCGCTTGTTTAAAGTCAATAGCTTGACTATGGAAAGGAGATCAGACTTATGGGGGATTCAACAGAGACTTTGAGTGTCTCTGTGAATGTCTCCTCATCCAAGGTGGTGTATATGCTGTCGGATCATGAGATTTTCCAAGGAACGAAGGAGTAGAACCAGGGCGGGGGCAAAGCTTGGGTGGGATTCTGCGTTTTCCAGCATTTAAAGCAATGCGGTTAGGAGGTTTAAGCTTAAATGATTCATGCCTTACCTTTGGTGGAAATGAGATGTCTGGAGCTTTCTGCTTATGAGCAGTTGCAGGCACTGAAGATGTTAGAGCATGTTCAAGAGGAACCACCATCTTCTTCTCTCCATTCAGACTCTCTGGTTCCACTACAACACTGAAGCTCTTCCATCAATGGTGGGTCTCTGGAGTCTGTCCATTCTGAACTTCAACGGTTTATCTCCCAGATGGAGATCATTCAATCCGCGTCTCACATCAATCACTGCGCCCGCAGTAGCTAAGAAGGATCTACCAAGAAGTAGGGGATCGTACGGTTCAACCGCATACTTCAGTACCACAAAGTCTGTTGGAATCAAGTAGTTTCCAACTCTGACAGGAATGTTCTCAAGAACTCCTTCTGGATACTTCTTTGATCGATCAGCTAGGATAAGAGAGATCCTAGTAGGCTGGAATTCCATTAGTCCCAATCTCACAGCCACATAGTATGGCATGAGATTCACACCAGATCCTGAATCACACAGAGAATGCGTGAATCTGTTCTTATGAATCGAACAATCAAGCACAAAGATTCTTGGGTCTGGAAGCTTCTCTGAAATCTGAATCAGCTTCTTTTCCATCACTTTCATGCATTTATCTTCGTCTAGCTCCTGTTTGGACAGCTTATGACTCTTAAGATATGGCGTAGAAGGCTCACAGACTCGTTCAAGGACTGTTGCAGATTTCTGGTCTCGTTTGCAATCTGTGTTGATCGATGCAGTAGGGGTGTCAATCGACACAAGGCGATTATGAGCAGATTCATTCTTCATATCGACATCAAGAGTGTGTCGATCGATGCTCATCTCAGACAGACAATATTCATCCAAAAAATCCGAGATGATGCTTTCTTCTTCTCCTAGCAAATCAATCTCATCTCTTATGGTCACAGCATTGACGAATTTGTTTTGTTCAGCTTCCCCAGCTCCATTCTGTCTCTGCACAGCTCCAACAGTCTGTTGAACTTGAACATCCAGCTTCTTCACATGAGTGCTCAAGGATTCAAACTTCCCATTTATGTCCAAGTACAGAGCATCAAGTTTATCATTGAAGTCCACTGTACTCTTCTCCTGTCTTTCCAGAAACTGCTCCATCATACTTATCAGCTTATCAGACTGCGTATTTTGAGGAGGATCAAGCTGATATGATGAAGATTCATAATCTCTGGTGAATGAATAAGAACCATAGTATCTGCAGAGTGAGTTATTCTGCTGACTTTCCATGATCCGTTCCAACATTCTTTTCATTTTACGCGTTGTGTCGATCGATGCAAAGTAGTGTCGATCGATGCTAATCGCGAGCAAGTGTCGATCGATGCCCAGGTGGTGTCGATCAACGCAAGGCGATTCTGGTCGTACCTAAAACGAAAAAAGAAAAGAAAAAAAATCAGTAACCAAAAACAAAACGAAAAACCTAGTATAAACCCTAAGTTCAAATATATCGAAGACTCAAAAGAGTCCCCGAAAACGGCCGCCAAAAACTTGATACGATCAGGTTTTAATCCCTATATCTACACTGCAAGTGCACAGACGTGAACTAGTAGTGTATAGGGTATCGAATCCACAGAGGCTCTAGACTATTGTGATAGATTGTAGAATTTCAGGTTAAGCTAGGTAAAGCAGAGAAAGCAGTAAATCAGAGCAGAAAAGTAAATTAAGAGTTTTGTAAGCAATCAAACGAAGCGTCAGGTCAAGGAAGTTCTCAGGAAATCAGGAACACATGCTAATCAATCAATCGGGATCTAATTAAGAACTGTTCTAGAACTAGAATCACAGAATTATAATAGACCAACTTTCGTTGCGAATCCTAGAGTTCTAAACAAACATTAATCTCAGGTTCTTTCGTTCACAATTCTCCTAAGCAAAATTTCTTTGCGAATAGTCAAATTTCTCATCTAAGTTCTTTCTAGTTAATTAATCAGCTTTCGTTGTAGAAATCAACCTAACATCAATAATCTTAGTGGCCAATTCAGATCAAGCATTAAGAACAACCCTAGATGAAGAACTAACAGATATGAATCCCTACAGATTGATCAACCTATAATTCCATGAAATCCCAAATGAGAATCGCTAAACCTAACAGATAAACTACCCAGACATGATCATTGAAACTGAAGACATGTTGAATAGAAAACAAAATAGCATATAATAGATGAAGAAATTGGGGTTCAAAATCTCTCCTCTCTTGAGTACAAGATCAGCCCCTAAAACTCTCTGAATGTAAAATAATGTGTAAGTAAAGCGTAGCCTAAACAAGTGGCTAAAAACCCTAATATAAAGTCTAAAACACATCTGGGGCCTTTTTGCAAACTGGGAAGTTTCTGGGCAAAAACTTTAATTTCTCCAAAATGTAGATTTTTGGGCGCAGAACTGCGTCGACCACTGCGTCGACCATGCGCAGAACTGCATCGATCGATGCAGTGCAAAAACACAGCCAGTGAACTCTGTGAGATCTCTAAATAGTGCAGAATTGACCCAAATGCTTCCAAAACGTCCAATTAGGCTCAAAATGTCCTTAAACATGTAAAACACCTGAAAAGACTCCAAAACACATAGAAAGACTCGATAACAAAGACATATACCATGGTCAAAAGTCATAAAAACCATGATATATCAATCAACGCGTTGACCGGCATTGACCACGGCATTAACAGGTGTTGACCGGACGTTGACTTGCTGCCCGCTGACCGTTGACCATTGACCGAGCTTGAACCGCTTGACCCAATATGAACTAGCTGAACCACTTCAATCAAACCAAACCAATTGAACCGAATTCAATTAAACCGGTTAGGTTAAACCAGTTTAGGTCTAATCGTTGACCGGTTTAACCTAACGTTGACCGAGACTTAACCAAGCCTAAACCAATCCAATTCTGAACCAACCCAAACTGAATCAACCCACTGAACAACCGGCTGAAGACACGGCGGCAAGGAGAGAATTCCGGCGACTTCTCCGGCGTTGACCGGTGGTGGTCCAGCGTTGACCGGCCGGTTCACCCCTTTTTCTGGCGACTCAGCTGACGATCCACCCACCAAACTGATCGGAAAGAGGAGATCTGGAAATTTGTAGCTTCAAAAGGTCAAGATCTGGTGAAGGAAGAGAGAGAACCCAAGAAAACCATAGCTGCGGAAGCTCTCCCTCTAGATTCCGGGGAAGGAGGCGGTGGTGAGTGGCTGGCGGTTGTAGAAGAGTGTGAGAGGAAGCTAATGGGCTTTGCAGAAGTGGATTTGGGTTTATAATGAAGGAGATAAGGTGTTTCTTGTAATAGAAGGTATTACGAACACTTGATGTTCTTGAGATGTTCTTGAGTTCTTCAAAAGAGTTTCTGGGTTTTCTGGGTGAGTGAGATGAATCTGATGAATAGAGAGAGATGAGAGGAAGCTCGTGGGTGAGAGGCTAGAGAGAGATTTTTGGGAGCAAAAATGAGAGTGATTTAAAACAATAATCCTTTGATTCATGAACATACCCATGCAAGTGCATGCACCCAAGATATGTGGCGCATCTAGGGGTTAGACACATGTCTCTGGAGCTTCTTCTGATCCACAAAAATCATCCCAAAACCGGCCCAATCTATTTCTAAACCCATTTTGCAAGTTGTCTCAATTTCCTCGGTTTCACGGTTAAAGTTTTAGAAAATCCTTCACCATTTGAATAAATACCAAAACTTCCAAAAACTGTTCTCCCTGATTTTAGATGAATGTAGCAACTTGAATCACTTCATTTGGAGTTCTCTAGCTCCGGTTATGAATTTCCAAAGTTTTCTCGGTTTTCACTCTGATAAGCCGAAAACCTGTTTCTGCTCCGTTTCTTCCAATTCTGGTCTTGTAAATGTTCTTTATGTTTTAAAATGAGAACATTTGGCCCTTCTCGGACTCCGTCTCGATCTTTGGAAAAATTACCATTTCGCCCCTAGGTTTGGCAAAATTATAATTTTGCCCCTCTTGACTTTTCTTCTGCCCGTTGAGCATATTTTTGAATACAAGGTATTACAAGGGAATTGTAAATGCGACCGACGGGAAAGTAATGCCTATGATAGGATTGGTCAAGGACATTCCGGTCTCAATTGGGGGCGTGGACATGCCAGCCAACCTAGTAGTAGTTCAACTTAAGCATCACGAAGTGATCTCAGGTATGGACTGGCTCGGACAAAACCTAGCTACCATTGAATGCCACCGAGGAAGGGTGAAGTTTGAAAGACCAGAAGGAAGGGTCGTATTTCAAGGAGTAAGACCAACTTCGGGGAGTTTGACCGTCTCTGCTATCCAAGCAGAATGGATGTTTGAAAAGGGATGCGAAGCATACCTAGCCACCATCACAACTAATGAAGTTTATTCGGAGATGAAGATCGAGGAGATCCCAGGGGTCAAAGACTTTGGGGACGTGTTCAAGGCCTTAGAAGGCTTACCGCCTAACCTATCTGACCCGTTCGTCATTGAGCTAGAACCCGGGACTAAAACTCTGTCTAAGGCGCCATATAGAATGGCCCCAGCCGAGATGGTTGTGCTGAAGAAGAAGCTGTAGGAACTACTAGACAAAGGCTTTATTAGGCCAAGTTGTTCTCCATGGGGGGCATCCGTTCTATTTGTCAAGAAGAAGGACGGAAGTCTTCGGTTGTTCATAGACTACCGAGGCATAAACCGGGTCACTGTGAAAAACAAGTACACGTTGCTTTGGATAGATGAATTGTTGGATCAACTAAAGATTTCAACTATGTTTTCCAAGATCGATCTGGCGTCGGGATACCATCAAATCCCGATCGCACCTGAGGACGTGAGGAAAACCGCGTTAAGAACTCGATATGGACACTACGAGTTCATAGTCATGCCATTTGGTCTAACCAATGCACCAGCTGCGTTCATGAAGATGATGAACGGGATCTTTCGGAAATGGTTAGACAAGTTTGTGATCATATTCATTGATGACATCCTTGTTTATTCCAAAAACCGGAAAGAACACAGTGAACACCTAAGGATCGTGATGGAAACCTTAAGAGCACAGAAGCTCTACGCCAAGCTCATCAAGTGTATCTTTTGGCAAAGAAGGATTGGTTTCCTTGGACACATATTGTTGGGTGAAGGTGTGTTGGTCGATCCGGACAAGATCCAAGAGTGGCCGCGGCCGAGGACCGCAACCGAGGTTAGAAGTTTCCACGGGCTGGCCGGTTACTATAGACGGTTCGTCCAGGGTTTTGCAAGCATGGCTAAGGCTATGACTAAGCTAGCCGGAAAGAACGTGAAGTTCGAATGGACTGAAGCCGCGGAGAAGAGTTTCGAAGACTTGAAGGATATGCTGACCAAAGCACTGTCCTAACCCTGCCCGTAGACAATGTGCCTTACGTGGTTTACACAGATGCATCCCGAAACGGTTTGGGATGCATTTTGATGCAGGACGGGAAGGTGATATCTTATGCCTCAAGACAGCTGAGGAAACATGAGGGTAATTACCCAACTCATGATAGTGAAATGGCCGCGGTGGTATTTGCACTTAATATATGGCGATCTTACCTCTATGGAGCAAAAGTGCAATTATTCACCGACCACAAGAGCTTGAAGTATGTGTTCACTCAGCCTGACTTGAACCTAAGGCAAAGAAGGTAGATGGAACTGGTGGCGGATTACGATCTAGACATCACTTACCATCCTGGAAAGGCAAACTTGGTCGCAGATACCTTAAGCCAGAAAAGGACCGAAGTGGCCGTGGGAAAGGATGTAGAGACGTTTATCGGATTGGTCAGGTCCTTGCACCTAAATGCGTTGTCAGTGGACAACGAGCCCCTTGGTCTTAGAGCAGCAGATTTGGCGGATTTGTTGACTAGGGTCCAGTTGGCCCAAGAACAAGATGAAGAGTTAATCAAGTCGATTAGCCACAACAACAATGAGTACCAGTCCACCAACAATGGGACAATTGTGGTGAATGGACGAGTGTGTGTTCCAGACGTGAAGAGCCTTAAGGAAGAGATCCTAAGGATAGCTCATAAGTCTAAGTTCTCTATACATCCTGGAAAAACAAAGATGTACCAGGACCTCAAACGGTACTATCACTAGGTCGGAATAAAAAGAGACATTGCTGAGTGTGTGTCTAGTGCCAAACGTGTCAATTGGTCAAGATTGAACACCAAGTCCCGATCGGCCTGTTGCAAAGTTTACCCATTCCGGAATGGAAGTGGGATCACATTACGATGGAATTTGTAACCAGACTGTCGGTGACCTGGTTAAGGAAAGACACAATTTGGGTTGTGGTGGACAGACTGACCAAGTCCGCACACTTCTTAGCCATCAAGAAGACTGATGGAGTGGGCAAACTTGCTGAGAAATACATTGACGAGATTGTAAGATTTCATGGTATTCCAGCAAGTATAGTCTCAGACCGAGATGGTCGGTTCACATCTTATTTCTGGCAAGCTTTTCAGAAAGCCCTAGGAATGAGAGTGAACATGAGCACATCTTATCATCCACAAATGGATGGTCAGTCAAAAAGGACCATACAAACGTTGGAAGACATGTTGAGATCATGTGTTCTGGATTGGGGGGACTCTTGGGAAAAGTATTTTCCCTTAACCGAGATTTCTTACAACAACAGTTACCAAGCAAGCATCGGAATGTCGCCAAATGAGGCTTTGTATGGATGGGCTTGCAGGGCCCCCTTGTTCTGGACGCAAGTGGGAGAGTCAAGTGTCCTTGGGCCGGATATAATTTCGTGACCACCGAGCAAATCCGTTTCCTACGAGCTAAGGTGAAAGAGGCGCAAGACCTCCAAAGGAGTTATGAAAACAAGAGAAGGAAAGACATCGAGTTCCAAGTTGGGGATCGAGTCTACCTTAAGATGATTATCTTCAAAGGAAGGGCAAGGGTTTCCAAATGTGGAATACTTGATCCAAGGTACTTAGGGCCGTTCACGATTCTAGAGAGGGTCGGAATGGTTGCTTACAAGTTAGACTTTCCCAATGAGATGGAAGCATTTCACAATGTGTTCCATGTCTCGCAACTGCGCAAGTGCCTTTCGGATCAAGACAAGATTATGCCCGAGATCCCAAAAGATCTAAAGGCAAATCTCACTTTGGAAACCCTTAGAATTCTGGATAGGCTGGAAAAAGCAACCCGAAAGAAGGTAATCTAGATGGTCAAGGTGGAATGGATTTGTAACGGGGTTAAGGAGATAACTTGGGAAACAGAAAACCGAACGAAGGTCGACTACCCAGAGTGGTTTGAGGAGTTTATAAGGAACGAACACCTTGGAGCGGATTCGGGGACGAATCCATTTCAAGGGGAGGAGACTTATAACATCCCCAAACCGGCCTAAGGGCCGTTTGGGCTGTGTATGGAACCATAAGACCGAACCTAAAATCAAAGGCGATCAATAAGAGCGTTCCGTAGGTAGAAAAAGGTCAAGCTCAGCTGGAAAGGAGCTGATCTCAATAAAACCAGCTGGAAGTAGAATGGGTTAGCTCAAACAAGCTGAACAGCTGAGCTGATCAGCTAAGGCAACTGGCAGCTAGCTAAACTTAGCTAGCAGGAGTTTGCAAGTGTTAGACCAACTGGTAAGCTAGTGTCACTAGCTGACCAAGGGGCTCATAAGCGAATGGACACCAATGGAAGGATGTGTTCATTCGCCCAACAAAAGGCAGCCCTTCTTATGGCCGGTTATGGGCGAACTTAAAGGCTATAAATAGGCCACTTGGGGGCCATTTTTGCGCACACACATACAAGGGAAAAACCCACAAGAATTCTCTAAGGCACAAGGCCATAAATCGAGAGTTAAACAAGAGAGAGAGCGACCGGTCACTTGAAAGAAGTCGCCGGCGTGAAAGGTTTAGGGGCGGAGATCGTTGGTGGTTCAAGGCGTAAACAAGAAAGAGGATATTGCTTCCAACACGTCTAAGGACCATGGGAAAAATGCTACTTCATCCAAGGTTAGATCCGCGACCTCTCTATCATGGCCACGACCAAGTCGTTGGGCCACTGGTCGATTTAGATGAAGGCCGGATGGAATGTCCCTTCACTCACCTTCTGGAATAGACCGATTTATAAAGAGAGAAGCGTGACTTAGGAACCGGCTTGGTGTCATTAAGAAAGCACGGTCGGCCAAAGGCCAAGACCGTGAACTGATCGGCCGGTAAGGTGCAGGATGATCTGCGCATATGGATAGAAAGGCTCGGACGGTTAAGCGCGGACGAACGGTACATTCGTAGGGTGGATGGCCAAAGTCCAGCAGACTGGACGCGAGCGGTTTGTACGTTTACTGACGGGGAAAAAATCGTATCATGCTCTATTTGACGGGACGATCGGTACAGATGGACGAACCGGCGATCGCGGACCGTAGCGATCGCGTCTGTCCACGGACAGTCGTGACTCTTCGCGAACGGTCGGGTTCGTTTGCGGTCTGGCGTAATCGTCCGTATGACGATCGCACACGACCGCGGTTCGCTCGCCAGCATTCGTGGGACGATTGCACACGACCACAGGATCGATCGCGTATGACCACCGGAAAACCACGTACGTCCGCAGGACGATCACGTGCGTCCGCGGCTGTATGCGTACGACCGCGGATCGACAATCCACGAACGCGGGTCGACCATGCATAAACATGGACGGTCCACGATAACGATCGTTACCGGGTTGTGAAGTGGAATGACTTAAGGGATATGACCGGTTTAGATGGAATTAAAACGGTTAGGTTTGTGTGTGCACTGGGTTGGGACATGTAGAACCGGATTGAATATTAAGTTGTTGGAATCATACTTATATAAAATGTGAACTTATATGTTTTATGGCTTCAGGTCATGAAGATGATCACGGGGGTTATTCATCTTTGGCGCGGACACAAAACCCCAAGAGACGAGTGGTGTATTAAGATAGATAGACATTACTAGGACCGATATTCTTTATAGCATAATACCATTTAAACTACATTGTATTGGTACCTTTTATTATTAATAAAATGTCTGTTTCTTTTATGTTTGCTCATTGCCTTATAATAGAATGGAATGAAACGAATGAATATCGAATGAATTGAATGAATATTTGTTTAGAATTGTTAAGTTTGGAACAATTAGGGATGAGGTTCGCCAATGAACCTCAACATAGATCGGATTGAATAGTGAGACATCCGTCTTGGGCCTATGGCAGGGATGGGGTGTTTCAACAACATCCATATACCTGACTTTTTCACTCATATTGTGCTTCTCTGTTTGCTCCATACATTGTTGATACTGTTTTACCTGGTCATCTTGATTAATCTCAGCATACTCATACATCTTATACTGATACACATGCATCTTCATCCATACACACACCAAGTTTGGTTCCTGTAACCTATGAGAATGTTGTATCAGATGCTCATCCTTCTTCTTGTCTTAGTGAGAGACCAAAACGGACGAAAAAAGCACCCAGTTACTGTGAGATCCGGGATTCACACTAAGAATTTGTATTCGTGGATTTGAACTTTAGGATATATAAATTGTATAGTTTCCTATGAATCAATGACTTTATTGAGATTGATCGTCGAGATAGAACAAACACAATCGAAAAGAGAGTACAAAGTATAATGATCGAGCTATCTAGTCGAAGTGTTCTAAGCTAGGGTTGGAATTGAATGAATCGCCACTTCTTCCTTAAATAGTCTCGACTTTGATCTTCTTGTTCCGATATTTCAGCCTCGTCGTGCTAACGATCTCCGAGATTTGCGTGGATCGGTTGAACCGACGAAGACCAGGTTGCTCTATCTCCACGTCGTCTCCTATCGAGCTCGAGCTCGATCGCCTCTCACTTCGGCGTTGATTGGGCCTTGTCGGGATGTCAATCTTATAGGCCCAACAAAGGATAACGTTCGATCTCTTCGTCTTGATTATCGAGCGGGCTCACGATTATGGGCCTTTGTTTGGTTTGTTTATGGGCCGGATTTCTTAGAGGGAAATCCAGCACCAACAATAGCCCCCCAGACCATTAATTTCGACAAGTTGAGGTTAATGGGCGGTGGACGTCCTCGGGAAGAAGCGCGTGCCTCGGGTGTGAAAGACCTAATGATTACTTTTGCCCTGCCGTAGATATTGTTTCGATCCAATAGTCAAGGATCTGGCGCGTGGGTCGAGCTGACCTGCTCGTGGCGCGTTTGACAGTTATGACGTATATTCGTTAACAGGATCTCATCTTCTACCGTCGATCTGGTCGATCACTAACGGCTGAGATTTGAGGGTTGCGAAGGGTCTCTTCGAACTTGATCTTTTGCTGACGTGACTTGGCTGTCACGCGTTCGTAGCCGTCGATCTTAAATCAACGGTTGAGATAAAGGGGTTTTTGCAAACTCGAGGACGTTAAATCTTTTTTTTTATGAATCGCTTTTCAATCTTTCATGCCTTATCATAGATTTGACTGTTTAATGCCTTAGCATAGAATTGGCCGTTATGACAGCTCGATCCTCCGAAGAGGGGTCGAATAAATAATTTGGCTTGAGTTGCCTTAGGGAGTTCTCTACGAACTTTTAGGTCGATGTATTTGAGCTCGAGTTCCTCCTCAAGGTTTGTTCGAGGTAAAAATCTTTCAAGATGTAAAGTTCGAGCTTGGCGTTGAATTGAGATGAAATACTTTTAAGTATATGATGAATCGAAGTTGACTTACATAGATTCGTTTTGAGCACTTGCGGAGGTCGCTTTGCGTGAAACAGCTGTCTCGTTTTATCTGTCTCGACGTAGACTTAACCTTGTTGCTTTGCTTAAGGGAAGGGGGTAGTCCCCCAACCCTTCTAATCTGTATAAGATTGGAGGATTTTTAGGTTTTTGAGGGATCATTTCAGATCGCTTACTTTGGGACGATCATTTCAGTTCGTTCAGTTTGAAGGGACCGTTTCAGGTCGGTTGTTTGGGATGACCATTTCAGTCCGTTCTATATAGAGGGACCGTTTCAGGTCGTTTATTTGGGACGACCATTTCAGTTCGTTCAATATAGAGGGACCGTTTCAGTTCGCTTATTTGGGACGACCATTTCAGTTCGTTCAATATAGAGGGACCGTTTCAGGTTGCTTATTTTTGAAGAGATAATTTCATATCACTTGATTCTGGGAGAGGCCATTTCAGGTCGCTCGGAAGGTGTGACTTAATATCGTTTGTTTCGGAAGAGATAATTTCATATCACTTTAGCTTCAGAAGAGATAATTTCATATCACTTTGCAGAATGTAAATGGTGAGGTATTTCGCAACGACTCTAACTTTTACGACAGAAAGAGACGTTGGATTGAGAGACTTATTTTGATTTCACAAAGATAAGTTAGTGAGACTTCGTTTGAAGTTGCCGAGCTCGGTAAGAGCCTTGTGTTTGGGGGGTGGCTGCGCTCGAAGTCGAGCTGCCTACGTACCCTTTTAAGGGGATCAAGCCATTTTGTAGTTATGTTGTCGTACTCCTAGTGGAAGTACTTTTTGAGGTTGATGATGTTCCAAGGTCGTAGTTCAGGTTTCTGGGTTTCCACCGACTTGAGTCGGTAGACCCCGTCCTTTACAACGTCGGTGACCTGGTAAGGACCTTCCCACTTTGCTCCTAACTTTCCAGCGTGTTCTTCCTTTTTATGGTCGAACACTTTCCGTAAGACGAGCTCGCCTACTTGAAACCTTCGAGTTTTGATCTTGGAATCGTAGTAACGAGCTGCGGCTTGTTGGTAGTTCTGGATTTGAGCTAGTGCGAGGTTCCTCCTTTCGTCGGCGAGGTCGAGATCGTCAGTTATCATCTTGTTATTGAGTTTCTCTTGCCGTGGGCATTCTTCTTTGCGGATGCTTGACACGAGGATTTCGGCTGGTACTACCGCCTCGATCCCGTAAGCCAGCGAGAAGGGAGTCTCGCCGGTGGATTTGTGGGGGGGTAGTCCGGTAGGCCCAGAGTACGGCTGGGAGCTCGTCGCTCCAGCTCGTTTTGCACTCATTGAGCCTTTTCTTGAGGTTGTTCATGATTGCCTTGTTAGCTGCTTCCGCCAGCCCGTTCCCTTGGGGGTAGCGTGGCATTGAGTAAGTCATCTTTATGTTCCACATTCTGCAGAACTCCTTGAAGGTGTTTGATATGAACTAAGAACCGTTATCAGTGACGATCTCGTGGGGTAGTCCGTGTCGGCAAACGATGTTTCGCCAAACGAACTCCTTAACAGGAACATCTTTGACTTTTTGGTACGACTCCGCTTCAATCCATTTGGTGAAGTAGTCTGTCATTACCAATAGGTGCGTGGCTTTCTTTCTGTCGGACGCGACTAAAGGTCCCACGATGTCCATTCCCCATCGCATGAATGGGTATGGCGATGAGATAGAGGAGAGTTTCTCCGATGCCTGGTGGATAATCGAGGCATGCTTTTGGCATTTGTCGCATTTGTTGGAGAAGGACTCGCATTCGGTGGCCATTTTTGGCCAAAAGTAGCCTAGCCTTTTGATTCGCACGGCCAAGGCTCGTCCTCCGGAATGGCTTCCGCAGGATCCATCGTGGGCCTGTGTGATCACGGCTAGGGCTTGCTTTTTATTGAGGCATTTGAGGTAAGGTCCGAAGAGACTCCTTTTAAAGAGCTCTCCTTGTGTGACGCAGTACCTTGCACTCTGTGTTTTGAGTTTCCGTGCCTCCCATTTGTCGTCGGGAACTTCGTCATTTGTAATGTATCGAATGATTGGAGTTATCCAGTCTTCGTCATTGTCAGGCTCGGGTCCTTGACTAGCGTATGCGGCTTGGATTGGTCCGTCGGGGACGTTGGCGACGTACACGGCGTTTCTTGAATCGAGATCATCATCAATCTCGATGATATCGCGACTGACGTCCTTGGGACATTCCTTGTGCTCAACACCGTCCTTTGTGGTAGGCTCATCCTCTTTCAAGGATAGAGCTTTGAGGGCTATGTCGATGCTTGGTTTTTCGATCCCCTCGACTGGTATGATCCTTTTGAGGTTAGGATCTGAGGGATCCGTGTTAGATCAAAAATTCGATCTGTTCGGCGAGCGTGTGGACTACCCGTAGGTATGCTTCCATTCGTTTGTCTTTGGCCTCGTAGTCGCCATGATATTGGCTCGTGACTAATTGGGAATCACTGAAGGCGTATACTTCCCGGGCTCCTATCGCTATTGCTAGCCTGAGCCCGGCTATTAACGCTTCGTATTCTGCTTCGTTATTTGATGCGGCGAAGCCCAGTCTGAACGACTGTTCCAGTACTTCGCCCGTTGGGGAGACCAGTTTCACCCCGACTCCGGATCCTTGCCTCGAGGAAGCTCCATCTACGTAGAGTTTCCATTTTTTGGCAGAGGTCGGGTCGAGTTCGATGGTTGGAGGGAGCTCGATTACGAAATCTGCCAGCACTTGCGCTTTTAGGCACGTCCGAGCTTTGTATTCTATGTCGTACTCGCTAAGTTCGATAGCCCATTTGACCAGTCGACCTGACTGACTTGGACTGTTAAGGATGGTTCTCAGTGGCTGAGAGGTCATCACTATGATTGAGTGCGATTGAAAGTATGGTCGGAGTTTCCGAGCTGATGTCACCAGCGCCAAGGTGAGTTTTTCCATGGCGGGGTATCTAGTTTCAGCGTCGATTAAGGTCTTACTGATGTAATACACCGGCCGTTGTTCGTTCTGTTCTTCGCGAACCAGGACTCCACTTACTGCTGCCGTGGAAACAGCTAGGTAGAGGTAGAGGGGTTCCCCTTCTACTGGTTTTGCCAGTATAGGTGGTTCGCCTAGGTAAGCTTTAAGCTGGGTGAACGCTTCTTCGCACTTTTCATCCCAGAGGAACTTCTTGTTCGCTTTGAGCAAGTGATAGAAGGGCAAACATTTATCAATCGACCTCGAGATGAAACGGTTCAGAGCAGCTATTTTGCCAGTCAGGCGCTGGAATTCTCGCGTTGTTCTGGGAGATTTCATCTCTATAAACGTTGCCACTACAAGAAAAAAGGGTATCTGTAGCGCTCGATATCCGCTATATTAGGTAATCTATAGCGCTTTAACGAACGATGTATATGCTCCCGTCATAAAAAGTATCGTACTTTACATAGCGCTTTTTACAATTGCAATAATAACGCTTATCTAATATTGCAATTTAGCGAGTGCAATATATTTAGTTTTAATTGCATATATTATTCGATATAGATTGTTTATTCATAGCACTATTTTATTGCTATCCTTAGAAAAGATATAGCATTTTTTTTTTGTTATTAAATTTTAGTGTAATATTTTGGAATTTTTAAAATTTTGCTAATTATTTATTTCATTTTAATTTGAAACCACATGATATCAATATATAATCTGATAAACACACAATGTCATTACAAACGTACCACTTAAATTACCAGTTCATACTACAATATGAAACACAAGACTAGGTAATGTAAATAGGTTCCAAATAAGATGTACTTAACAACAATCATCTGCATCACATCAATTTCATTTTGTCATTAGGCCATGCAACCACACTACCTCTAGCATCATCAATACATTGGATTTCTGAGTTTGGTCTCCACACCTGAGCATCTCCAATCTTTGACTTCTCTACCATTACCTTCGAAGCATCAGGTCCTAGAGGGACGAAGTGAACTCGGTCAGACGGATCAGTAGACAGGACACGCCCCTCTGCAACAATTTTCCCTGTACCGCAGCAATCAAATAAAATGCACTTCTTGTTGGCACTTTTGCTACTACAGGTGCTTTTACTTGTACTCTGCATTCACAATTGCACAACACAAACCATTTAAAAAGTGTATGATAAAAACATGTGAAAATGACAATGTAATAAGGTATGATTAGCATTTACCCCAGGTGATGTTTTAGGTGTATCTTCTATTGTACTGATAAAAGCAATCTTATCTAGTGGCCATGCGAGGGTCATATTCAGAGCTTCACCCATTACTGCCATTTCTGAACTTGGTCTCCACAGAAAAGCTTCACGATCTATTACCTTCTCAACCTTCATAATCGCAGCATTAGGACCTAGAGGAATCTGGTTGACCTTCTCATTTGGGTCTACTGAACAAATGAAACCCTCAGCAACAATTCCACTTCCATTCCAAGCATATATGTTGCATCTCGTTTGATCATAAGAGGCCTAATAAGTGATGCATACAAATCAGTTATCTATTGTTGTTGCAAGTACTAATAGTTAAGTAATATGAAACAACTTAAAACTTACTGATGATCCTGCAGGCTTTGCTGCAGCAGAGCTGCAATCAGGAGAGTCCAAAACAACCCTGTCAACCGGCCAAGGAATTTTCGTCCCAATAGCTTCACCAAGTGAACAAACTGACATGGTAGGCCTCCAGAGATATGCATCTGGGTTAGCAGCTGAGTTCACAAAAACAGCCGCCGCATTAGGACCGATTGGAAGTTGACCAATCTTATAGGTTGGTTCCGCCGAGCAGTATTCTCCTTCCCCAACAATAACATCTGTAGACGAAAACCAATCCAGTATCTGACACTTAATCCGTCCACTATTTTGGTTCGAGACATTAGATTGATCATCCACATATGCACCTGATGACTGACAAGAATAGAGAAAGATTAAGCTCAAAATCTTTAGTCATTGGCCATCAAAAAAATACAGTAGTGAAACTTACTTTCTTTTCATTTAATGCACGGACTTGATTCATCAATTCTTCTATTTGGTTCTTCATTTCTGCTTGTGAAGCCTCGAGCTTCTTAACATGAGAGTCTCTAGCATTGAGAAAATCTAACTTGGTCAGACTTATCCCCTTTCCCATTCCTCTAACTCTTCCATATCTTTCTTTCCCTAAAACTTGGCTGACAGCATCTTCTCTTATATTCTCAGACGATGTGGAGTCCATTCGACTATCTAGCGATTGTATCCTCTCCTACCACAATATAAAAAACATGTTGAATGACCTCATCTAAGATTTTGAAGCAATTACTTGGTCATTAATTGATATATTCTTACAATTGTAGCTGCAAATTCCTTCTTCACTGGTCTCCCATCAGAGTGTGTGTGTGCTGCCAACCAGACCTTGCTTCTACTCACCATCTTCGGGTCAACGCTCTTCTTTTTCTATGTGTGTGACATGATTAAATTGTAATACCGATACATAATTATAAAATGAGAAGCAGGAAAAAGACATGTACCATCTCCATTGAAAGACGATACATTCCTTTCCTGCTAGTGGTGTGCGGGATCTGAGAGCTCCTTAGAACCCTGTACTTCTCACTTTTTGCCTACAATATGGAAATTAAACAATGACATAATCCGCAATCATCAACAAATGAAACTATTAAAAAATAAAATAATACTAGAAAACCTTGAAGGTTGAGGAAGTCCTATTCTTCACCCAATTGTTCCAAGATGCTAGTGACTGAATGTTGCTTGGTTTTAACTTGAGTCTCTCCGTCCCACTCTTTGTTGCTCTAAGCTTATTGACAAGTCTGGATTTTGAAGCCCTCCAGATAGTACCCATCTGTTTGAAAATAACATCTCTATGCAGACCTTCTTCCAAATTAAATCTTGCCTGCAAAGAACAAATAAATTAAATGTTAAACATCTTAAAACCAGTCAACTAGAGGCCATCAACATAAGACTAACTAAGTACCTTAATTAAATCCCACATTGTATCCTTGGTTGTAGCGTCTACTGCTCTCCAATCATCTACCAGTACCGGAACATGCTCTCTAACAAGTGGACCAAGAAACGAGGAAAGGGTAATTGATCCTGGTCCTGAATGCTCACCAATCACCGAAAATTCCACATTAACCTTCTCCATAGCTTCTTTTGCCAGTTTACGCATCTTAGTCGGCCCACGTTTTCTCTTGACCTTTTGCACAGGTTGCTGGGGTTCTTCTTGGTCCACATTCAACTCACAAGTTGCACCTCTATCAGCATGTTCCTCAGCTACGTTGTCTTTTGATGCGTGGTTTCCTACACCTTCTACAGCCACTTCCTCTTCATGGGGACCGTCTTCTTCATTCTCGGAATCCACTTTCTCTTCCTGTGGACCATCTTCTACTTCATTACTGTTGTAACCAGCCTCCTCCTGAATTTGGCTGTCATCCAAATGATCTTCAACTATATAATCCTCGTTTACCATCTTAGTAACTTTCTTCTTTTGATGCTTTCGTAATGGTGGCAACTCGGCAGGACTAGCTTCCGCACCAAGTTGACGCTTGCTACGTCGGACTGCAGGCTCCACAGGTTTCTTGTTGTTCATGTTTCACCCTTAGACATCATCAATAGACAAAACCATTAGTAGATAGCTTCTGACACAAAATGATCCAGACTCATCAAAATATCAACATAAAAAGACTAATCAAAACATCAACATAAAAAAACTCATCAAAACATCAACCAGACTCATCAAAACATCATCATAATAAAACCCCTTCACAATCATCCCTGGCACAAAATGTTTCATCATCAGACTCTTGATTGCTCATGTCTTCATTCTGCAGGACTGTTCCACTAACAAACTCCTCTTCTGTCTCCAATTCATGGTAACCTCTAGGTGGGGCCCGCATAACTACATACCATGGAGAAGTGTCATCTTCTTTGGAGTAAAAAACCTGCTTAGCTTGAGATGGCAGAATGTATGGATCTTGCTGAAAGGAAGATTGGTTCATATGGAGGTTCACGAGTGTAAATCCGTCTTCTTCCTTTACACCACATCCTTTGTTTGCCCAAACACACTTGAATAAGGGAACATGGAACATGTGATAGTCAAGCATAATGATCTCCTTTATCTGTCCGTAGTACACCACCATGTCAGCCAACTGTCTACTATCCCGTGCACTAGATCTACACATACTGAAAGCTTCATATGTCACCCCACTATTTTGTGTCTGTCTCTTCACATCATCTCTGTGAAATCGATGGCCATTAATAACGTATCCCTTGTAGCTTTGAGCAACGTGTCTCGGGCCAAGTGACAACCATCTTAGCTTGGTTGAATGGCACTCTGAATTGGTTGGTATCTAAAGAAGAGGATTCAATATAAGTCAGTAAATATAGAGTAGTTTTTTTAGTAACCGAGTGTAAATATTTTTGTTAAGTTGATCTTACCTTGGCTTTTATCCAACCTGGAAACCTTTCAGTGTGAAGTTTCCAACAATGAGTCGAGTCTCTAGCACTTCTAACATCAGTAGCCTGCAGTTCTTCCAAATGCATACTGTTTCACAAGATTCAAAAGGTTAAAATTAATTCTCCCAATGCATACAGTAGAATGTAAAGACACAAACTTATCAAATAAAGTTATACTTACTCAATATACGGATCCATGACTGCTGTATTCATCAACACATATCGATGAGCTATGTCAAGTTCTTTGTCTGAAAGATGTACTTCTGTAGGTTTCTGAAGTGGTCTGCCTTCGAGAATGTGCTCGTCAAACACTACATCTTCATTACGGCTCATAACTTCTTGGATTGGTATACTATTCCTGAGAAACTCTAGACAGAATGCAAGACACTCTTCAGCCAAGTATCCCTCTGCCATACACGCTTCTGGCCTAGCTAAATTTTTAACGTATGCCTTCAGCGTTTTCATATACCTACAATGCAATCACATAACACAATGTCAACAAATAAAATTGTTAAACATAACTACATTATTGCTAATACAGTCTAATAGAGAAGGAGCTTCAATAAAACGAATTAGTACCTTTCAAATGGATACATCCAGCGAAAATGTACCGGTCCACCTAGTCGTGCCTCTCTTCCTAGATGTAAAGGTAAATGGAACATGATATCGAAGAGTGAAGGTGGCAAGAACCGCTCCATTTGGCACATTGTTTCAACAAATTCTGATTCCAAAGAAAGCAGCTTCTCTGGATCAATCACCCTCTGACATAACCTGTTAAAGTAGTTGCACAATCGAGTTATAGCAACTCTTGGTCCTTTTGGCAACAAACCTCTCAAGGCAGCCGGCATTAGATTCTGCATAAGAACGTGGTGATCATGCGACTTCAGACCACTAATAACAGGAGGCTCCAGCGACACACAGTTAGCAATATTCCCACAGTATCCATCAGGCCCTCTAAACTTTGATAACCTCTTACAAAAACGCTTCTTCTCGTCTTTTGAAAACCAATATGATGCTGGTGGTAGGTAGGTTCTCTTTCCCCTCATCTGAGTATGCAGGTTTCTTCTGATTCCCATATCTTCCATGTCTCTCCTTGCTTTAACTCCATCCTTTGATTTAGCACCATTCATCATAACAGACAATATGGCGTCTGACACGTTTTTTTCAACATGCATAACATCAATGTTATGCCGCACCGGCAGATCCTATGAAAATAAATCAGAAGTTATGTTAGCAACAAGTTTCATAATGAACTTATAAAAAGCAAGTATTAAAATATACTAACCTTCCAATATGGTAAGTCGAAGAAAATTGATCTCTTCTTCCAACGCCATTGATCAGTGTCTTCTTGACACTCTTCAGCAGGCTCCACATCAACTTCAGACAACTCAGCTTGTTTTCTTTTACCACCTTTGCTTAATGGCTTCCCAAATTCATTCCTAAAATCCTTGACAGCCTCAAATATTTCTGAACCGGTTTGAACTCTTCTTATAACATCATGCTCAATAGTGTTATCAAACCACAATTTTCTGCGCCTATAAGGATGACCTGGTCGAAGGCGTTTCCTATTGCCTAAGTAGACATACTTTCTACTAAACTTTAGCCATCTATGTGGAGTATCCTTCCCACATACAATACAAGCTTGTTTCCCCTTCACTTTAGCTCCAGAAAGAGTCCCTAAAGCTGGATAGTCACTTATACTCCATAACAACAATGCTTTAAGCGTGAATCTCTCCTTCGTAAATGAGTCATACACCTCTATACCTTCATTCCATAACTCCTTCAAGTCTTCCACCAATGGTTGAAGATAAACATCTATACTGTTTCCCGGTGCAGTTGGCCCAGGGATTAGCAAGGTCAACATGATATTCTCAGACCTCATACATAGCAGTGGCGACATATTATAATTCACCAACAGAACTGGCCAAGTACTATAGTTGGTATTTTGAATAGAGAAAGGGTTCATTCCGTCTGTAGAAATACCAAGCCGAAGGTTTCTAGGCTCCGCAGCAAACTCTGGCCACTTGTTATTCACATCAGCCCAAGTGATGGAATCCACAGGGTGTCGCATAGACCCATCTTCTGTTGCATTGCTATAATGCCAGCGCAATTCCTCAGCAATCCTCCTTGATCTAAACATTCTCTGGAATCTTTCTTTGATGGGAAAGTATCTAAGCACCTTAGCCGGTATTCCCTTCTTTACACTACCACTGTGCTTATCAACTTCCCATCTTGATGCATTACATCTCGGGCAGGTTTCCAGCGTATCATACTGCTTCCTATACAAAATGCAGTCGTTCTTGCATGCATGAATGCTTTCATAACCAAATCCAAATACCTTTAAGAACCTCTTCATTTCAGCTGTTGACTTTGGAAGCACATTGTCAGCAGGCAACATGTCATGGACCATCGAGAGTAGCTGGTCAAAGTAATTCTCTGACATTCCACTTTTAACCTTAATCCGGTAGAGACCAATGAGTGCGGAGATCTTAGTGTAGTTGGTACACGTCGAATACAGTGGTGTCTCAGCTTCATTCAACTTCTTGGAAAACTCAGTTTCATCTGCAGTTTCTCCATTCTCATACAGAGTACCATCAGTCTGTGGTGGTTGTTGACTATCTTCGCCATCGGAGTACACTGTCCTAAACAGGTCATAAGCATCCAAACCAGAAGGCTGACCATCATCATCCCTAGCTTCATCTGTGTCTCCATGCACAGTCCAACTTGTTTTCCTCTTGTATTTATGGTCCATCCCTCTAATCACCAAATGATCCAACACAGTTTCTACTGGTTGATGACTGACATTACGGCAATCGACGCATGGACAGAAAATCTCTGTAGGATAACACAAAGATTTCGCTGCTGCATTGACAAAACTCTTTGCTCCTTCAGCATACTCAAGACTATTCCTGCAAATAAAACCATAAACCAAGCATTACTTTAAGTCATAGACACATCTGAAATGATGAGTAATGTAATTTGGCAGAGAGTCTCTTACCTAGGTAACCAAATCCATGACTTCTCCATATTACACGAAACAAAACACAGCTCCTCGACCAATTTTGCATACATATTTTACAGTAAAACAAATTATCAGACAATCAAGTAACTAATATGTTAAGTATCTTAGGATAAATTGATGAATAACTATGAGAGAAATTAATCACAAACTTACCAGTTGGCTAGAGAAAGGAATGGAGCAGGACTTGTAGATCTGGTTAAAAAAACGATATTTGATAAAGAACATGAGTAAAACGGAACCGCTATTCTCTTGAAACAATATTAGTATGTAAAATATACTTACGAAATAAAGGATAGAGATTATGCGAAGATGGTTCTGACGAATCTGCAAAGGAAAATCACTCAAAGACAGGAAGAAAAAAACTCGATTATTGAAGGAAACAATTGTAAAATCGTGTAATCGACAACTTAAATAAGACAATAAGCCCGTAAACTTTACCTTTTGTCTACTGTGAATCTTAATCCAGAGAGCTTACTACAAAAATCAAGAAAGAAATCAAAAATCGAGAACACTTGAAACCCCAATTTAAGACTGAAACCTAAGAACTTGACATACCTTCGACTGCGAATCCAGAACCAAAGCTGCATGTGAAAAGAAATCACAAAGATTAGTAGCCGACACTATAAGAACTATAAATCACAAATCCTTAAAACCTAGAAAAACAAATTCACCTACAAACCTGGGTAATTGGAATTGAGAGGCCAAGGGAGACGATGAAGGCGAAGGCTTCCGTAAATCAGAGATACAAATCGCACACCAAACCAAAAAGAACAAGAGTGTCTGGTTGATGCATAAAAGAAATCAGAAGAGTAGTGTTGTTTTAGGGGTTAGGACTTAGAAAATATTTGGCTAAAAATTTCAATACGCGGGCAAAACAAAATAAGCCCGCAAAAAAATCCCGCTCTAACCTACAATAGCGTTTATTTTTTAAAGTGCAATATAAACGATGGCGAATTTAGCTAAAAATCACATTCTTAACGCGCCAATACTTTTCATAGCACATGAAAATTATAAACGCTATGAAAAGTTTGGGACAAACACAATTATTGCATAAAACTAAAAACGCTATGTTAATGTGCAATCAATACATCAATTTCCTGTAGTGTGCGATCTATTTGGGGTTCGCTTCGATCCTTCTTTCGGTTACTAGGTAACCTAGGAATTCTCCTGAGGTGACCCCGAAGCTACACTTTGCTGGGTTGAGTTTCATCCCATATTTATTGAGAATGATAAAACATTCCTTTAGTTGGGGATGTGATCCTCATGCCTGGAAGATTTGACCAGCATACCGTCGATGTAGACTTCCATAGTTTTGCCTAGGAGTCCCGAAAACATCTTGTTGACGAGGCGTTGGTAAGTTGCTCCTGCATTTTTTAGTCCGAAGGGCACGACTTTGTAGCAGTACGTGCCTCGATCAGTTATGAACGAAGTATTTTCTTGGTCCTCGGGGTTCATCAATATTTGATTGTACCCCGAGAAAGCGTCCATGAAGGACAGTAGTTGATGTCCAGCGGTGGCTTCGACCAGCCGGTCGATGTGTGGGAGTGAGAAGTTGTCTTTCGGACATGCTTTGTTGAGATCCGTGAAATCTACGCAGACTCTCCACTTCCCGTTCTTTTTCTTAACCACTATGGGGTTCGCAAGCCAGTCGGGGTACTTAACCTCTCTGATCGATCCGATTTTTAATAACCGATCGACCTCGTCATTGACGGCTTGAGCTCGTTCCGGACCTAGTTTTTGACATTTTTGTCTTACCGGTTTGAAGGGTTGGTCGACATTAAGCTCGTGGCTGGTGACATCGATATTGATACCTTTCATGTCTACTGAAGACCAGGCAAAGGAGTCGACGTTTTGTTTAAGGAAAGAGACTAGTTCGTTTTGGACTGGCTCAGATAGGTCGATTTCAATGCCAAGGAGTCTTTCGGCATGAGCATCGTCTATGCAAACTTGGGTCGTGAGGTCCTTTGGGGGTCCTATTTGACTCGGGTCATTCGACCTTTTGGTCTGCATGGTGGCGAGCTCGTCCTCTTTCTGTAATTGCTAGGCAGGGGATTTCTCAATCTGCTTGTATCCATTCATGTAGCAATGGCGGGAAATCTTTTGACTTCCGTACACAGTTTTTACTCCTTTAGGAGTTGGGAATTTTACGCATTGATGGTAGGTCGATGGTACCGCTTTCATGTCGTATATCCATGGTCGACCTAGAATAGAGTTATAGGGGGACTGACCGATCCACTATGACGAACTCTGTCATTCTTCGGACTCCTCCAGCTATCACTGGGGCGAAGACAGAGCCCATCGAGTACGTTGTTTCGCCAGCGAACCCTACTAATGCTGTCTTTTCTTCCACGATCTCAGAGTCGTTGAAGTCCACCTTTTTGAACGCGTCGTAAAAGAGGACATCCACCGAACTTCCTGTGGCGATCATTATTCTTGAGAGTTCGACATCTCCCACTACTCGACAAACGAGGAGAGCGTCGTCGTGTGGTTTGTCGAGATTGCTTGTCTCGCTCTCGTGGAAAGTGATCTCGTGGTCTGGACCTATCGTTGGGATTTCCCCCCCCCCTTTGTCGGTCTCGACTCTTCTTTGAAGAGCTTTGATTGAATTGACCGAGTCTCGGCAAAGCTTAGAGCCACCGAAGATGAAGTCGATTCGTTTAGGGGGTATAGCCCGTACACCCCCCCCCCTGCAGAGACGAGGGAGATTGATTCGTGAGCGTAAACTCTTAACGGGAGCCGGAGGTGGGGATAATGCTTAACCTTTCGGGGTTCCGCTCAGGCTGAGCTCGCCGAGAATAAACTCAACTCGCTTCCGCGACCCCTGAGGAAGTGTTTCGGGAGATTCCGGCTCCTTTGTCCGTTCTCGTTTATTCTGAGAAGGCCTCTTGGTGTTCGACTCTTTGGTCTGTTTATTTTCCTTTTTGTTGGATGGATTTTCCTCCTCGACTTCGGAGTCTTGTTTGCTTTCGGACTCTCGCTTTTGAGCCGCGGCTTTAGCTCGAGTATAGCAATCTTCAGTCGAGTGTCCTCTTTTGTTGTGAAATTCACAGAATTTTTCCTTGTCGAACTCGAATTTCTTCGAGCTCTTCGGGCTCTCGACCGCATTGACGTTTCCTGATTTACGGGAATCCTTTTTTGAGTTCGAGTTCGGCGAGCGAAGGCCGATGCGTGATGAAGGGCGTCATCGAGTGTTTGAGGTTCGCGGACTGTTATTTCCTCGCGGAATCTGGTTGAATACCATAGTCCACGTCGCAGTGCTTCTATAGCTACTTCGTCTCATGGGTTTGCGATTTTGGATTTTATTTCCTTAAATCGGTTGATGTACGAGCAAACCGATTCGTCGGGTTTTTGAGAGACGCCAAATAGAGCTGCCTCAGTAGTCTTTTCCTCGATAAAGATGGAGTATTGTTTGAGGAAGGCCGTCATGAACTGGGTGAAGTTGTCGATGGACCTTTGTTCCAGTCCGTCAAACCATTCTAGGGCGGAGCCGGATAGGTTTTCGGCGAAGAGCCTGTAGAAAGCTGGCTCTCTTTCCTCGTCGGCAAGGTATACCCTTGCCATTGCTAGCCGGAATGCCCTGATATGGGCTTTCGGGTCCGACTTCCCAGAGAATTCCGGAAATTTAGTTATCTTGATTTCTCGGATCCTTGCGAAGGCGATCCGGTCTGTGAATGGCGTTTGTCGCGTTTCTTCGATCACTCGATCACTTTTGAGCTTAGAATGTTGAACTGGGCCTTAGCCTGTTTGATGTACTGTCTAAGCATATCGTGTTCATCACCTACCGTAGGCGCGAACTGGGCTTGTGCCTGGTTTGACGCTTGCTCCGAGAAAATGGGGTCGAGGAGGTCGATTGTTTGAATCGATCGCGTCTGGTCGACCTGCGGCATTCAGAACTGTACCGTATTTGACCCGTTAACGGGTCCCGAGCTCGAGGCGAAAGCAGAGCCTCCTAGTTGCCTCGGCCGTATGTTGGAGTTATTCGGGAGAAGTGGTGGCCCGGATAATGGTCGGTTCCCTGATCCGGTTGGATCTGTGACCATTGAACTCGTAGTGAATGGCGTCGGTATCGCGATAGCCACTGCTTGACGTATTAGCGAAATTTCCTGACGCTCCCGGGGGAGTTACTACCTGGGAGAAGTCCAAGCGTGTACACGGTGGAGGAATTATGGGGGTTCGTGGATCATGTGCTGACCTACCCCCTGGTTTTGGATGGCTAACTCTTCGAGACGGGCGTTAATGCACCTTTCCTGTTCATCGAGCTGCGCGGCCAGAGAACGATTCGCAATCTCTTGGGCCCGTGCACTTGCTTCGTTGTTCCTCGTTCTGTTTACCAGCAAGCTTAACATTGAACGGATTTCAGCGAGATCATCTGGGCCTTGTCGCTGTGGAGCAGAAGGCAGTGGTGAGTTAGGTCTGGTTATTCCAGATCCACCTCCAGGGGTGGGAATTGAATCGTTTCTCATCCACACCCAGTTTCTGCACGGATCGTTAGTTCCTGACAAAACATTTGTCGGAGTCTGGCTCGTCGCGATCGTTTGGGCGACTGAGCCGGCTGGTGCCGAGGTCGTGGAGAGTGAGGCGGAGCTCATCAACACGCCATCGGTCTGACCCATGATTCTTACCCCGGTGGTGTTCTGAGGAACGTTGTCGACCGTTTGAGGGTGGTCGACTGGTGGTGTGGCGCTGGTAGAGCCAGATTGGTCGGGATTCATCTCGATCTATCGGATCTAAGATCTTATTCTTAAGACAGGAAAAACTATAGATAGTCCCCACAGTCGGCGCCAAATGTGAGATCCGGGATTCACACTAAGAATTTGTATTCGTAGATTTGGACTTTAGGATATAGAAATGGTATAGTTTCCTATGAATCAAAGACTTTATTGAGATTGATCGTCGAGATAGAACAAACACAATCGAAAAGAGAGTACAAAGTATAATGATCGAGCTATCTAGTCGAAGTGTTCTAAGCTAGGGTTGGAATTGTTGAATGAATCGCCACTTCTTCCTTAAATAGTCTCGACTTTGATCTTCTTGTTCCGATATTTTGGCCTCGTCGTGCTAACGATCTCCGAGATTTGCGTGGATCAGTTGAACCGACGAAGACCAGGTTACTCTATCTCCACGTCGTCTCCTATCGAGCTCGAGCTCGATCGCCTCTCACTTTGGCGTTGATTGGGCGTTGTCGGGATGTCAATCGTATGGGCCCAACAAAGGATAACGTTCGATCTCTTCGTCTTGATTATCGAGCAGGCTCACGATTATGGGCCTTTGTTTGGTTTGTTTATGGGCCGGATTTCTTAGAGGGAAATCCAGCACCAACAGTTACTTATCTGATTACCACTATGCTCTTCTCCAAACACACACCCCTTTACCTATCAATCATACCACACCTTATCCATTATCCACAGTCCTATCTTACCAGAAACTTGCACCTCACTATTACAACTTCCTCTCTCTTTTTCCTTGGATACCGAACCAAAAAAATTTTGCCAAGCCATGGCATCTGATAAATGGCAAGCAGCAATGAATGATGAGTTACAAGCTCTGGAGCTTAACAAGACATGGTCTGTTACTTCTTTACCGTCAGGGAAGAAAATCGTTGGATGTAAATGGGTTTACACCATCAAGTACAATTGTGATGGGACTATAGAACTCTGTAAGGCACGTTTGGTTGCGAAGGGTTTTACCCAACAAGAGGGTGTGGACTTCAATCAAACTTTCTCCCCAGTCATCAAACTCACTAGTGCCAAGTTGATGTTGAGTTTGTCTGCTTCCAAGGGATGGGAACTCACGCAAATGGACGTTTCAAACGCTTTTCTTCACAGTGAGTTAACAGAGGAAATCTATATGAGCCTCCCTCAAGCTTACACTCCACCAGACTCTGTTACAATCCCACAAGATGCAGTTTGTCGCTTACATAAAAGCCTTTATGGCTTGAAACAAGCATTGCGCCAATGGAATGAAACTTTTACCAAAGTCTTAACAGATGCTGGGTATGTACAATCTGAGTCTTATGCTAGTTTCTATATTCGCCATGCCTCTGCTGCTTTCATTGCAGTCCTTGTTTACGTTGATGACATTGCTATTGCTAGCAACAATCAACAAGAACTTCCCAACCGTAAACTGATTCTTTCTGATGCTTTCAAGATCAAGGATCTAGGGCCTATGCAATTTTTTCTTGGTTTAGAGGTTGCTAGAACAGGTGCATGTATATTCGTTTGTCAACGGAAGTATGCTTTGGACATCATTGAGGAAGCATGATTATTGGCTTGTAAACCCAGCACTGTGCCAATGGATCCTTATGTCCAACTGAGCAAGGATACAAGGACTCTATTGCCATCAGCTACTCCTTATAGGTCCCTGATTGGTCGCCTCTTATATCTTACGATTACTCGACCAGATATTACGTTTGCAGTCCACAAACTGAGCCAGTTCTTACAAGCACCTACAGATGTTCACTTACATCAGCTCATCGCATACTCAAGTACCTTAAGGGCAATCCTGGCCAAGGTCTCTGTTATTCTGCCTCCTCTGACCTCCGGATCAACGCATTTGCTGATGCAGATTGGGCATCTTGTTCTGATACACGGATATCTACAACTGGATTCTGTGTATGCCTTGGCACCTCTCTGATTTGTTGGCGATCTCAGCAGAAGCAGCACTGAAGCTGAATACCAGAGTCTTGATGATGTTACACGAGAGATCATTTGGATCCAGCAGCTTCTGAGAGATTTCTGCATTGAGGTTACTGGCACTGCAAAGCTGTTTTGTGACAACAAATCCGCCATTTACATCGCCACTAATTCTATATTTCATGAGCGCACCAAACACGTTGAGATTGACTGTCACATTGTTTGGAATCAACTCAAATCTGCTAATCTCAAGGTCTTCAATAGGACGAGTGAAAACCAGCTTGCGGATATTCTTACGAAACCGTTGCATCTTGGTCCTTTCAAATCCATCATGACGCGGTTATCGTTGCCAATCCTTTTCAATTCTTCACCAAGTCTGGATTGAAGGCTTGAGGGGGTGTATCAAGAGTATTTCCACTCTTAGTTTATTATAGCCTCAGTGTATATACTTTAAGCTTATGTTAGCATAGAGTAAGAGAAGTATAAATAGGAACATTACTGTACATTTTACGTTTAATGAGAATAATCATTTTTCATCTCTAACAAACTCTATCTTTCAAAGCTTCATCACTATCGGTTCATACTCCATTTATGAAAGCTTGATATCTTCTCCTCCGCCACAGCCTCTTCTCACAGATTTACTTACGTCATTTGAGCTCCTCAACCCTCCCCTCTTGTTTTTTTTTTTTCTTCTAGATCCCCTTGTAGCCTTATCCTCCGTCCCCGCCTCCGTCACTGACCCCACATCCACCCCCGCTCTTCTCTCCGAGATCTTGTGCGAGACTACTTATCCGGTTCTGCCTCCGACACTAATATCCCCTCCACTTGTGCTCTCTTCTCTGCCGGTCTTGTACGAGATTTATTATCGGGATTCTAGCATCTTCTGCGCTGCTCACACCCTCCCCTCATCTTCCCTCTTCTCTGTGATTTGGCAGGTTTCAAATCCTCCTCTAAGGTGGATTTTTGTTCCTAACACCATAGTCCCAAACTGTTGTACCAAGGAACTTCGAATACCTTATATGTCCACTGGAACTCGAATCCAAAACGTAGCCATGTCCTCTTGTCAAAAAAATTATTAGGATCTCAGATAAAGGTCTATAGGTCGGCTTTGTAACATCCTGGAACCAGGTACCCCACCGTAGGAGGATTGGGGAAAGGAAACTTGGAATCAAAAGGTTTTACGACTCATCGTAAAGACTAAGAAGAAGTGTTCCAAGGTCTTAAAGAAGCTAAGCTCAGCTAAGAGGAAACGAACTAAACCAAGAGTGTTCAGCTGAAACGAGCTGAACAGTCCAGCTGGTCAGCTGGGTCAGCTGACAATCAGCTCCACTCAGCTAGCTTGAGTGTTCGAGTGTTGGGTCAGCTGGTCAGCTAGTGACACTAGCTGACCAAGAGGCACAAGTGCGAAAGGGCACCTTGAAAGGTTGCATCCTTTCGGCCAACCAACACAATCCTTCATCATGGACGAAATTGGAGCTAATAAATACCCCATTTGGAGGCCATTTCGTGCACCTATCTTCCAGGGAAGAATTCCCCTGATTTCCTAAGGAAAAGGGCAACCAAAACTATGAGAAAAAGAGGGATTTTGGCCATAAAACCTAAGGGTAATGGCTGGCGGTTTTGAAGGATTTTGGGATGGTTTTTCTAAGGAAAACAAGCCTGGGAAATAGGAGGAATTACCCAGAAGAAGGATGAAGAAAGTTTTGAAGGTTTGAAGAACATCCCGGGCAACTGTCCGTGGGTCGTTCGCGGACGAACGGTCGACCGCGGATCGTTCACGGACGACCGTAACCGTCATGGACGAACGCGGTCGTGCACGGACGAAGGCGGGTCATGCACGGATGACTGCGGGTCACGCACTAGCGACCGCGGGTCGTTCACGGACGACCATGATCGTTCACGTACGGTCGTGTCCATTCACGGACAGTCGTGTCCATTCACGGACAACCGCGGGTCGTGCACGTACGTCTATAGAACGATACTGACGACTGCGGGTTGTGCCCGTACGTTCGCAGGAAGATACAGACGACCGCGGGGCGTGCACATACGTCCGTAGGACGATACGAGTGACCGCAGGACGATACGGGCGACCGTGGGTCATACACGAATGACCACAGTGCGATCACGTACTTTCGCAGGACAATACGGACGACCGTGGGTCGTACGCGGGCGTGTACGGGTGAACGCGGCTGATCATGGATGCACGCAGGACGTGTACGGGTGAACGTGGGATGTTCACAGACGCACGAGGGCGGGAACGGACGAACGTGAAGGAATTTCTAGCAGATCCTAATCCAATTAGGCAATCCTGGTCTGAATTCCAAGCCTAGGATCTAAGGTTCATGTAATTGAATCTATGGGATCTCAGATTTACCTGGTGATTAGCAGCGGAAGATTTGCAGATAATCGAGATCACGAAGCACCTCAAACGCTGTGCCTCTACTGGTATCCACACGCACACAAACTGAACAGGAGGGATGCTAGTGCCTGTAAGAGATCTAATCTCTAGAGAGGTTTCTTTTCTAGTTCTGGTGGCTGTGAATTAGGTTAAGTTCGATTTTAGGTCGACCATATATCTTATATATGTCGGCTTAAACCACAACGGAATTAACCAACGATTAAACCGTATTAATCTTGTTAATCCGCGAGTTGTGTCGACCGACACACTCTCTGTGTCGATCGACACGGCCCCAGAATTTCGATACCGAATGCATATCAAATATGCATTCAATAGATCATTACATTAATGATCAACCTCGTCTTTGACGTCCAGTTTACTTAGGTGTGTGACCCTGTAGGATCATATAACACTAGCAATGAGTTCTAAACTCATTGATCATAAGTGGCTTCTAGCAAAGCATTATGACTACCTAGTATTATATGATTGTCTCATCTCGACAATATGACTTTCACTTATAGTAAGTACAATAGATTTCAGGACATTCCCAACAATCTCCCACTTGTACTGGAATCATCTATTCCTTTAATCCCTTTGTAGCTATATCTCAATCTAGCATAAGGCAAGAACTGTGTCATCCTTATTAAGCCAGATCTCGTTTATCGAATCCCGATTTGTACTGATGAAAAACAAACGACTGACAATCACCTCGTTTGAGCGCGGCCACGCATTTCCAGTATCAAATCTTCGATAGGCCCTGAGATATTTAACTCCTGTTATATAGGAGGTACAAATCCCATCTTGTTCCATCCATGTCTCTTTTATATCTCATGATACGCCTAATCAGTGTCTTTATAATCACCAGTTACGGCTGACGTTTGACAAAGTCAAGACGAACCAATCCATATGAGAGAGGACATGATGAACTCAGGTCTTAGGACTACACTCTTTTGTCGTAATGAGAAACTCTTATGACACTCATATAACATCTTGTAGAGTTCTCATTAACGGGTCATGTCCGATCATGTGTTCTCTAATACATATCTATGTGATTGACTTTAATACTCTTATTAATGACTCCATGAAACATAGTCATCAGTCACCTCACATACTAGTCTCACGTGGTTGTTAATGTCCCATTTTAACAACCTCAACGAGGGACCAACATAATCCGTGACAATCTTTGTTTATAGGGTTTCATGATCAAGTCACATACTTGATGACCTATAACATTGCCATGAATTATTTCGGGACTATTATTTAATAACACAATTAAATAATGCTGAAACAATTTCATTAAACTAACATAACCAAATTATGTTTTACGAACATCATGTCATAACTAAAACCAAATATAACTCCCATTGAAAACAAGATCACATCTTAAGAAATCTAATGCCTACAGCAGCAGTGTGAAACTCATGCTTAGGCCTTGGGAGGGGCTTGGTCAGTGGATCAGCAACATTCTCATCCGTCGGGACTCTGCTGATCTTCACATCTCCTCTATTCACAATATCACGGATAAGGTGATATATCCTTTCTATGTGTTTGGATTTCTGGTGTGATCTAGGTTCCTTTGCTTGCGAAATGGCTCCATTGTTGTCACAATACAAAGCCACTGGCTCAGAAATACTAGGAATCACACCAAGTTCAGTAATGAACTTCTTGATCCAAACAGCCTCCTTTGCCGCTTCAGAAGCAGCGAGGTACTCAGCTTCAGTTGTGGAATCTGCTACAGTGTCCTGCTTGGAACTCTTCCAGCTGACTGCACCGCCATTCAGGCAGAAGATGTAACCAGATTGCGATCGGAAATCATCTTTGTCTGTCTGAAAACTTGCGTCTGTGTAACCACTTACTACCAGCTCATCACTTCCTCCATACACCAAGAATTTATCCTTAGTATTTCTCAAATACTTCAGAATATTCTTGACTGCTGTCCAGTGACTTTCACCTGGATCCGATTGGTATCTACTCGTCATGCTTAATGCACAAGCAACATCTGGACGAGTACAGAGCATGGCATACATGATGGATCCCAACACCGAGGCATAGGGAATCCGACTCATGCGTTCTCGCTCAGCAGGTGTCTCAGGACACTGCTTCTTGCTGAGACTTATGCCATATGACATTGGTATGAAGCCCTTCTTGGAATCTTGCATTCTGAACCTGTGTAAGACTTTATCGATATAAGTGTCTTGACACAGTCCAATCAACTTGTTTAATCTATCTCTATAGATTCTTATTCCAAGAATATACGCGGCTTCTCTCATGTCTTTCATTGAAAAACAACTTCCGAGCCAAGTCTTAACAGACTGTAACAACGGAACGTCATTTCCGAGAAGAAGTATGTCATCTACATACAACACGAGAAATGCAACTGCGCTCCCACTAGTCTTCTTGTAAACACATGGTTCCTCTTCGTTCCTGATAAAATCAAACTTTTTGACTGCTTCATCAAAACGAAGGTTCCAACTCCGAGATGCTTGCTTCAATCCGTAAATGGATCGATGAAGCTTGCATACTTTCCTAGCTGCATTTGGATCGATGAAACCTTCGGGCTGTGTCATGTACACATCCTCTTCCAGAATTCCATTAAGGAAAGCTGTTTTCACGTCCATCTGCCAGATCTCATAGTCATAATGAGCGGCTGTTGCTAGGAGAATCCGAATAGATTTAAGCATGGCGACCGGGGAATAAGTTTCTTCATAGTCAATGCTAACGATATTTCTTCATAGTGAATGAATCGCCACTTCTTCCTTAAATAGTCTCGACTTTGATCTTCTTGTTCCGATATTTCAGCCTCGTCGTGCTAACGATCTCCGAGATTTGCGTGGATCGGTTGAACCGACGAAGACCAGGTTGCTCTATCTCCACGTCGTCTCCTATCGAGCTCGAGCTCGATCGCCTCTCACTTCGGCGTTGATTGGGCCTTGTCGGGATGTCAATCTTATAGGCCCAACAAAGGATAACGTTCGATCTCTTCGTCTTGATTATCGAGCGGGCTCACGATTATGGGCCTTTGTTTGGTTTGTTTATGGGCCGGATTTCTTAGAGGGAAATCCAGCACCAACAATAGCCCCCCAGACCATTAATTTCGACAAGTTGAGGTTAATGGGCGGTGGACGTCCTCGGGAAGAAGCGCGTGCCTCGGGTGTGAAAGACCTAATGATTACTTTTGCCCTGCCGTAGATATTGTTTCGATCCAATAGTCAAGGATCTGGCGCGTGGGTCGAGCTGACCTGCTCGTGGCGCGTTTGACAGTTATGACGTATATCCGTTAACAGGATCTCATCTTCTACCGTCGATCTGGTCGATCACTAACGGCTGAGATTTGAGGGTTGCGAAGGGTCTCTTCGAACTTGATCTTTTGCTGACGTGACTTGGCTGTCACGCGTTCGTAGCCGTCGATCTTAAATCAACGGTTGAGATAAAGGGGTTTTTGCAAACTCGAGGACGTTAAATCTTTTTTTTTATGAATCGCTTTTCAATCTTTCATGCCTTATCATAGATTTGACTGTTTAATGCCTTAGCATAGAATTGGCCGTTATGACAGCTCGATCCTCCGAAGAGGGGTCGAATAAATAATTTGGCTTGAGTTGCCTTAGGGAGTTCTCTACGAACTTTTAGGTCGATGTATTTGAGCTCGAGTTCCTCCTCAAGGTTTGTTCGAGGTAAAAATCTTTCAAGATGTAAAGTTCGAGCTTGGCGTTGAATTGAGATGAAATACTTTTAAGTATATGATGAATCGAAGTTGACTTACATAGATTCGTTTTGAGCACTTGCGGAGGTCGCTTTGCGTGAAACAGCTGTCTCGTTTTATCTGTCTCGACGTAGACTTAACCTTGTTGCTTTGCTTAAGGGAAGGGGGTAGTCCCCCAACCCTTCTAATCTGTATAAGATTGGAGGATTTTTAGGTTTTTGAGGGATCATTTCAGATCGCTTACTTTGGGACGATCATTTCAGTTCGTTCAGTTTGAAGGGACCGTTTCAGGTCGGTTGTTTGGGATGACCATTTCAGTCCGTTCTATATAGAGGGACCGTTTCAGGTCGTTTATTTGGGACGACCATTTCAGTTCGTTCAATATAGAGGGACCGTTTCAGTTCGCTTATTTGGGACGACCATTTCAGTTCGTTCAATATAGAGGGACCGTTTCAGGTTGCTTATTTTTGAAGAGATAATTTCATATCACTTGATTCTGGGAGAGGCCATTTCAGGTCGCTCGGAAGGTGTGACTTAATATCGTTTGTTTCGGAAGAGATAATTTCATATCACTTTAGCTTCAGAAGAGATAATTTCATATCACTTTGCAGAATGTAAATGGTGAGGTATTTCGCAACGACTCTAACTTTTACGACAGAAAGAGACGTTGGATTGAGAGACTTATTTTGATTTCACAAAGATAAGTTAGTGAGACTTCGTTTGAAGTTGCCGAGCTCGGTAAGAGCCTTGTGTTTGGGGGGTGGCTGCGCTCGAAGTCGAGCTGCCTACGTACCCTTTTAAGGGGATCAAGCCATTTTGTAGTTATGTTGTCGTACTCCTAGTGGAAGTACTTTTTGAGGTTGATGATGTTCCAAGGTCGTAGTTCAGGTTTCTGGGTTTCCACCGACTTGAGTCGGTAGACCCCGTCCTTTACAACGTCGGTGACCTGGTAAGGACCTTCCCACTTTGCTCCTAACTTTCCAGCGTGTTCTTCCTTTTTATGGTCGAACACTTTCCGTAAGACGAGCTCGCCTACTTGAAACCTTCGAGTTTTGATCTTGGAATCGTAGTAACGAGCTGCGGCTTGTTGGTAGTTCTGGATTTGAGCTAGTGCGAGGTTCCTCCTTTCGTCGGCGAGGTCGAGATCGTCAGTTATCATCTTGTTATTGAGTTTCTCTTGCCGTGGGCATTCTTCTTTGCGGATGCTTGACACGAGGATTTCGGCTGGTACTACCGCCTCGATCCCGTAAGCCAGCGAGAAGGGAGTCTCGCCGGTGGATTTGTGGGGGGGTAGTCCGGTAGGCCCAGAGTACGGCTGGGAGCTCGTCGCTCCAGCTCGTTTTGCACTCATTGAGCCTTTTCTTGAGGTTGTTCATGATTGCCTTGTTAGCTGCTTCCGCCAGCCCGTTCCCTTGGGGGTAGCGTGGCATTGAGTAAGTCATCTTTATGTTCCACATTCTGCAGAACTCCTTGAAGGTGTTTGATATGAACTAAGAACCGTTATCAGTGACGATCTCGTGGGGTAGTCCGTGTCGGCAAACGATGTTTCGCCAAACGAACTCCTTAACAGGAACATCTTTGACTTTTTGGTACGACTCCGCTTCAATCCATTTGGTGAAGTAGTCTGTCATTACCAATAGGTGCGTGGCTTTCTTTCTGTCGGACGCGACTAAAGGTCCCACGATGTCCATTCCCCATCGCATGAATGGGTATGGCGATGAGATAGAGGAGAGTTTCTCCGATGCCTGGTGGATAATCGAGGCATGCTTTTGGCATTTGTCGCATTTGTTGGAGAAGGACTCGCATTCGGTGGCCATTTTTGGCCAAAAGTAGCCTAGCCTTTTGATTCGCACGGCCAAGGCTCGTCCTCCGGAATGGCTTCCGCAGGATCCATCGTGGGCCTGTGTGATCACGGCTAGGGCTTGCTTTTTATTGAGGCATTTGAGGTAAGGTCCGAAGAGACTCCTTTTAAAGAGCTCTCCTTGTGTGACGCAGTACCTTGCACTCTGTGTTTTGAGTTTCCGTGCCTCCCATTTGTCGTCGGGAACTTCGTCATTTGTAATGTATCGAATGATTGGAGTTATCCAGTCTTCGTCATTGTCAGGCTCGGGTCCTTGACTAGCGTATGCGGCTTGGATTGGTCCGTCGGGGACGTTGGCGACGTACACGGCGTTTCTTGAATCGAGATCATCATCAATCTCGATGATATCGCGACTGACGTCCTTGGGACATTCCTTGTGCTCAACACCGTCCTTTGTGGTAGGCTCATCCTCTTTCAAGGATAGAGCTTTGAGGGCTATGTCGATGCTTGGTTTTTCGATCCCCTCGACTGGTATGATCCTTTTGAGGTTAGGATCTGAGGGATCCGTGTTAGATCAAAAATTCGATCTGTTCGGCGAGCGTGTGGACTACCCGTAGGTATGCTTCCATTCGTTTGTCTTTGGCCTCGTAGTCGCCATGATATTGGCTCGTGACTAATTGGGAATCACTGAAGGCGTATACTTCCCGGGCTCCTATCGCTATTGCTAGCCTGAGCCCGGCTATTAACGCTTCGTATTCTGCTTCGTTATTTGATGCGGCGAAGCCCAGTCTGAACGACTGTTCCAGTACTTCGCCCGTTGGGGAGACCAGTTTCACCCCGACTCCGGATCCTTGCCTCGAGGAAGCTCCATCTACGTAGAGTTTCCATTTTTTGGCAGAGGTCGGGTCGAGTTCGATGGTTGGAGGGAGCTCGATTACGAAATCTGCCAGCACTTGCGCTTTTAGGCACGTCCGAGCTTTGTATTCTATGTCGTACTCGCTAAGTTCGATAGCCCATTTGACCAGTCGACCTGACTGACTTGGACTGTTAAGGATGGTTCTCAGTGGCTGAGAGGTCATCACTATGATTGAGTGCGATTGAAAGTATGGTCGGAGTTTCCGAGCTGATGTCACCAGCGCCAAGGTGAGTTTTTCCATGGCGGGGTATCTAGTTTCAGCGTCGATTAAGGTCTTACTGATGTAATACACCGGCCGTTGTTCGTTCTGTTCTTCGCGAACCAGGACTCCACTTACTGCTGCCGTGGAAACAGCTAGGTAGAGGTAGAGGGGTTCCCCTTCTACTGGTTTTGCCAGTATAGGTGGTTCGCCTAGGTAAGCTTTAAGCTGGGTGAACGCTTCTTCGCACTTTTCATCCCAGAGGAACTTCTTGTTCGCTTTGAGCAAGTGATAGAAGGGCAAACATTTATCAATCGACCTCGAGATGAAACGGTTCAGAGCAGCTATTTTGCCAGTCAGGCGCTGGAATTCTCGCGTTGTTCTGGGAGATTTCATCTCTATAAACGTTGCCACTACAAGAAAAAAGGTATCTGTAGCGCTCGATATCCGCTATATTAGGTAATCTATAGCGCTTTAACGAACGCTGTATATGCTCCCGTCATAAAAAATATCGTACTTTACATAGCGCTTTTTACAATTGCAATAATAACGCTTATCTAATATTGCAATTTAGCGAGTGCAATATATTTAGTTTTAATTGCATATATTATTCGATATAGATTGTTTATTCATAGCACTATTTTATTGCTATCCTTAGAAAAGATATAGCATTTTTTTTGTTATTAAATTTTAGTGTAATATTTTGGAATTTTTAAAATTTTGCTAATTATTTATTTCATTTTAATTTGAAACCACATGATATCAATATATAATCTGATAAACACACAATGTCATTAGAAACGTAACACTTAAATTACCAGTTCATACTACAATATGAAACACAAGACTAGGAAATGTAAATAGGTTCCAAATAAGATGTACTTAACAACAATCATCTGCATCACATCAATTTCATTTTGTCATTAGGCCATGCAACCACACTACCTCTAGCATCATCAATACATTGGATTTCTGAGTTTGGTCTCCACACCTGAGCATCTCCAATCTTTGACTTCTCTACCATTACCTTCGAAGCATCAGGTCCTAGAGGGACGAAGTGAACTCGGTCAGACGGATCAGTAGACAGGACACGCCCCTCTGCAACAATTTTCCCTGTACCGCAGCAATCAAATAAAATGCACTTCTTGTTGGCACTTTTGCTACTACAGGTGCTTTTACTTGTACTCTGCATTCACAATTGCACAACACAAACCATTTAAAAAGTGTGTGATAAAAACATGTGAAAATGACAATGTAATAAGGTATGATTAGCATTTACCCCAGGTGATGTTTTAGGTGTATCTTCTGTTGTACTGATAAAAGCAATCTTATCTAGTGGCCATGCGAGGGTCATATTCAGAGCTTCACCCATTACTGCCATTTCTGAACTTGGTCTCCACAGAAAAGCTTCACGATCTATTACCTTCTCAACCTTCATAATCGCAGCATTAGGACCTAGAGGAATCTGGTTGACCTTCTCATTTGGGTCTACTGAACAAATGAAACCCTCAGCAACAATTCCACTTCCATTCCAAGCATATATGTTGCATCTCGTTTGATCATAAGAGGCCTAATAAGTGATGCATACAAATCAGTTATCTATTGTTGTTGCAAGTACTAATAGTTAAGTAATCTGAAACAACTTAAAACTTACTGATGATCCTGCAGGCTTTGCTGCAGCAGAGCTGCAATCAGGAGAGTCCAAAACAACCCTGTCAACCGGCCAAGGAATTTTCGTCCCAATAGCTTCACCAAGTGAACAAACTGACATGGTAGGCCTCCAGAGATATGCATCTGGGTTAGCAGCTGAGTTCACAAAAACAGCCGCCGCATTAGGACCGATTGGAAGTTGACCAATCTTATAGGTTGGTTCCGCCGAGCAGTATTCTCCTTCCCCAACAATAACATCTGTAGACGAAAACCAATCCAGTATCTGACACTTAATCCGTCCACTATTTTGGTTCGAGACATTAGATTGATCATCCACATATGCACCTGATGACTGACAAGAATAGAGAAAGATTAAGCTCAAAATCTTTAGTCATTGGCCATCAAAAAAATACAGTAGTGAAACTTACTTTCTTTTCAATTAATGCACGGACTTGATTCATCAATTCTTCTATTTGGTTCTTCATTTCTGCTTGTGAAGCCTCGAGCTTCTTAACATGAGAGTCTCTAGCATTGAGAAAATCTAACTTGGTCAGACTTATCCCCTTGCCCATTCCTCTAACTCTTCCATATCTTTCTTTCCCTAAAACTTGACTGACAGCATCTTCTCTTATATTCTCATTTGATGTGGAGTCCATTCGACTATCTAGCGATTGTATCCTCTCCTACCACAATATAAAAAACATGTTGAATGACCTCATCTAAGATTTTGAAGCAATTACTTGGTCATTAATTGATATATTCTTACAATTGTAGCTGCAAATTCCTTCTTCACTGGTCTCCCATCAGAGTGTGTGTGTGCTGCCAACCAGACCTTGCTTCTACTCACCATCTTCGGGTCTACGCTCTTCTTTTTCTATGTGTGTGACATGATTAAATTGTAATACCGATACATAATTATAAAATGAGAAGCAGGAAAAAGACACGTACCATCTCCATTGAAAGACGATACATTCCATTCCTGCTAGTGGTGTGCGGGATCTGAGAGCTCCTTAGAACCCTGTACTTCCCACTTTTTGCCTACAATATGGAAATTAAACAATGACATAATCCGCAATCATCAACAAATGAAACTATTAAAAAATAAAATAATACTAGAAAACCTTGAAGGTTGAGGAAGTCCTATTCTTCACCCAATTGTTCCAAGATGCTAGTGACTGAATGTTGCTTGGTTTTAACTTGAGTCTCTCCGTCCCACTCTTTGTTGCTCTAAGCTTATTGACAAGTCTGGATTTTGAAGCCCTCCAGATAGTACCCATCTGTTTGAAAATAACATCTCTATGCAGACCTTCTTCCAAATTAAATCTTGCCTGCAAAGAACAAATAAATTAAATGTTAAACATCTTAAAACCAGTCAACTAGAGGCCATCAACATAAGACTAACTAAGTACCTTAATTAAATCCCACATTGTATCCTTGGTTGTAGCGTCTACTGCTCTCCAATCATCTACCAGTACCGGAACATGCTCTCTAACAAGTGGACCAAGAAACGAGGAAAGGGTAACTGATCCTGGTCCTGAATGCTCACCAATCACCGAAAATTCCACATTAACCTTCTCCATAGCTTCTTTTGCCAGTTTACGCATCTTAGTCGGCCCACGTTTTCTCTTGACCTTTTGCACATGTTGCTGGGGTTCTTCTTGGTCCACATTCAACTCACAAGTTGCACCTCTTTCAGCATGTTCCTCAGCTACGTTGTCTTTTGATGCGTGGTTTTCTACACCTTCTACAGCCACTTCCTCTTCATGGGGACCATCTTCTTCATTCTCGGAATCCACTTTCTCTTCCTGTGGACCATCTTCTACTTCATTACTGTTGTAACCAGCCTCCTTCTGAATTTGGCTGTCATCCAAATGATCTTCAACTATATAATCCTCGTTTGCCATCTTAGTAACTTTCTTCTTTTGATGCTTTCGTAATGGTGGCAACTCGGCAGGACTAGCTTCCGCACCAAGTTGACGCTTGCTACGTCGGACTGCAGGCTCCACAGGTTTCTTGTTGTTCATGTTTCACCCTTAGACATCATCAATAGACAAAACCATTAGTAGATAGCTTCTGACACAAAATGATCCAGACTCATCAAAATATCAACATAAAAAGACTAATCAAAACATCAACATAAAAAAACTCATCAAAACATCAACCAGACTCATCAAAACATCATCATAATAAAACCCCTTCACAATCATCCCTGGCACAAAATGTTTCATCATCAGACTCTTGATTGCTCATGTCTTCATTCTGCAGGACTATTCCACTAACAAACTCCTCTTCTGTCTCCAATTCATGGTAACCTCTAGGTGGGGCCCGCATAACTACATACCATGGAGAAGTGTCATCTTCTTTGGAGTAAAAAACCTGCTTAGCTTGAGATGGCAGAATGTATGGATCTTGATGAAAGGAAGATTGGTTCATATGGAGGTTCACGAGTGTAAATCCGTCTTCTTCCTTTACACCACATCCTTTGTTTGCCCAAACACACTTGAATAAGGGAACATGGAACATGTGATAGTCAAGCATAATGATCTCCTTTATCTGTCCGTAGTACACCACCATGTCAGCCAACTGTCTACTATCCCAAGCACTAGATCTACACATACTGAAAGCTTCATATGTCACCCCACTATTTTGTGTCTGTCTCTTCACATCATCTCTGTGAAATTGATGGCCATTAATAACGTATCCCTTGTAGCTTTGAGAAACGTGTCTCGGGCCAAGTGACAACCATCTTAGCTTGGTTGAATGGCACTCTGAATTGGTTGGTATCTAAAGAAGAGGATTCAATATAAGTCAGTTAATATAGAGTAGTTTTTTTAGTAACCCAGTGTAAATATTTTTGTTAAGTTGATCTTACCTTGGCTTTTATCCAACCTGGAAACCTTTCAGTGTGAAGTTTCCAACAATGAGTCGAGTCTCTAGCACTTCTAACATCAGTAGCCTGCAGTTCTTCCAAATGCATACTGTTTCACAAGATTCAAAAGGTTAAAATTAATTCTCCCAATGCATACAGTAGAATGTAAAGACACAAACTTATCAAATAAAGTTATACTTACTCAATATACGGATCCATGACTGCTGTATTCATCAACACATATCGATGAGCTATGTCAAGTTCTTTGTCTGAAAGATGTACTTCTGTAGGTTTCTGAAGTGGTCTGCCTTCGAGAATGTGCTCGTCAAACACTACATCTTCATTACGGCTCATAACTTCTTGGATTGGTATACTATTCCTGAGAAACTCTAGACAGAATGCAAGACACTCTTCAGCCAAGTATCCCTCTGCCATACACGCTTCTGGCCTAGCTAAATTTTTAACGTATGCCTTCAGCGTTTTCATATACCTACAATGCAATCACATAACACAATGTCAACAAATAAAATTGTTAAACAGAACTACATTATTGCTAATACAGTCTAATAGAGAAGGAGCTTCAATAAAACGAATTAGTACCTTTCAAATGGATACATCCAGCGAAAATGTACCGGTCCACCTAGTCGTGCCTCTCTTCCTAGATGTAAAGGTAAATGGAACATGATATCGAAGAGTGAAGGTGGCAAGAACCGCTCCATTTGGCACACTGTTTCAACAAATTCTGATTCCAAAGAAAGCAGCTTCTCTGGATCAATCACCCTCTGACATAACCTGTTAAAGTAGTTGCACAATCGAGTTATAGCAACTCTTGGTCCTTTTGGCAACAAACCTCTCAAGGCAGCCGGCATTAGATTCTGCATAAGAACGTGGTGATCATGCGACTTCAGACCACTAATAACAGGAGGCTCCAGCGACACACAGTTAGCAATATTCCCACAGTATCCATCAGGCCCTCTAAACTTTGATAACCTCTTACAAAAACGCTTCTTCTCGTCTTTTGAAAACCAATATGATGCTGGTGGTAGGTAGGTTCTCTTTCCCCTCATCTGAGTATGAAAGTTTCTTCTGATTCCCATATCTTCCATGTCTCTCCTTGCTTTAACTCCATCCTTTGATTTAGCACCATTCATCATAACAGACAATATAGCGTGTGACACGTTTTTTTCAACATGCATAACATCAATGTTATGCCGCACCGGCAGATCCTATGAAAATAAATCAGAAGTTATGTCAGCAACAGGTTTCATAATGAACTTATAAAAAGCAAGTATTAAAATATACTAACCTTCCAATATGGTAAGTCGAAGAAAATTGATCTCTTCTTCCAACGCCATTGATCAGTGTCTTCTTGACACTCTTCAGCAGGCTCCACATCAACTTCAGACAACTCAGCTTGTTTTCTTTTACCACCTTTGCTTAATGGCTTCCCAAATTCATTCCTAAAATCCTTGACAGCCTCAAATATTTCTGAACCGGTTTGAACTCTTCTTATAACATCATGCTCAATAGTGTTATCAAACCACAATTTTCTGCGCCTATAAGGATGACCTGGTCGAAGGAGTTTCCTATTGCCTAAGTAGACATACTTTCTACTAAACTTTAGCCATCTATGTGGAGTATCCTTCCCACATACAATACAAGCTTGTTTCCCCTTCACTTTAGCTCCAGACAGAGTCCCTAAAGCTGGATAGTCACTTATACTCCATAACAACAATGCTTTAAGCGTGAATCTCTCCTTCGTAAATGAGTCATACACCTCTATACCTTCATTCCATAACTCCTTCAAGTCTTCCACCAATGGTTGAAGATAAACATCTATACTGTTTCCCGGTGCAGTTGGCCCAGGGATTAGCAAGGTCAACATGATATTCTCAGACCTCATACATAGCAGTGGCGACATATTATAATTCACCAACAGAACTGGCCAAGTACTATAGTTGGTATTTTGAATAGAGAAAGGGTTCATTCCGTCTGTAGAAATACCAAGCCGAAGGTTTCTAGGCTCCGCAGCAAACTCTGGCCACTTGTTATTCACATCAGCCCAAGTGATGGAATCCACAGGGTGTCGCATAGACCCATCTTCTGTTGCATTGCTATAATGCCAGCGCAATTCCTCAGCAATCCTCCTTGATCTAAACATTCTCTGGAATCTTTCTTTGATGGGAAAGTATCTAAGCACCTTAGCCGGTATTCCCTTCTTTACACTACCACTGTGCTTATCAACTTCCCATCTTGATGCATTACATCTCGGGCAGGTTTCCAGCGTATCATACTGCTTCCTATACAAAATGCAGTCGTTCTTGCATGCATGAATGCTTTCATAACCAAATCCAAATACCTTTAAGAACCTCTTCATTTCAGCTGTTGACTTTGGAAGCACATTGTCAGCAGGCAACATGTCATGGACCATCGAGAGTAGCTGGTCAAAGTAATTCTCTGACATTCCACTTTTAACCTTAATCCGGTAGAGACCAATGAGTGCGGAGATCTTAGTGTAGTTGGTACACGTCGAATACAGTGGTGTCTCAGCTTCATTCAACTTCTTGGAAAACTCAGTTTCATCTGCAGTTTCTCCATTCTCATACAGAGTACCATCAGTCTGTGGTGGTTGTTGACTATCTTCGCCATCGGAGTACACTGTCCTAAACAGGTCATAAGCATCCAAACCAGAAGGCTGACCATCATCATCCCTAGCTTCATTTGTGTCTCCATGCACAGTCCAACTTGTTTTCCTCTTGTATTTATGGTCCATCCCTCTAATCACCAAATGATCCAACACAGTTTCTACTGGTTGATGACTGACATTACGGCAATCGACGCATGGACAAAAAATCTCTGTAGGATAACACAAAGATTTCGCTGCTGCATTGACAAAACTCTTTGCTCCTTCAGCATACTCAAGACTATTCCTGCAAATAAAACCATAAACCATGCATTACTTTAAGTCATAGACACATCTGAAATGATGAGTAATGTAATTTGGCAGAGAGTCTCTTACCTAGGTAACCAAACCCATGACTTCTCCATATTACACGAAACAAAACACAGCGCCTCGACCAATTTTGCATACATATTTTACAGTAAAACAAATTATCAGACAATCAAGTAACTAATATGTTAAGTATCTTAGGATAAATTGATGAATAACTATGAGAGAAATTAATCACAAACTTACCAGTTGGCTAGAGAAAGGAACGGAGCAGGACTTGTAGATCTGGTTAAAAAACGATATTTGATAAAGAACATGAGTAAAACGGAACCGCTATTCTCTTGAAACAATATTAGAGATTATGCGAAGATGGTTCTGACGAATCTGCAAAGGAAAATCACTCAAAGACAGGAAGAAAAAAACTCGATTATTGAAGGAAACAATTGTAAAATCGTGTAATCGACAACTTAAATAAGACAATAAGCCCGTAAACTTTACCTTTTGTCTACTGTGAATCTTAATCCAGAGATCTTACTGAAAAAATCAAGAAAGAAATCAAAAATCGAGAACACTTGAAACCCCAATTTAAGACTAAAACCTAAGAACTTGACATACCTTCGACTGCGAATCCAGAACCAAAGCTGCATGTGAAAAGAAATCACAAAGATTAGTAGCCGACACTATAAGAACTATAAATCACAAATCCTTAAAACCTAGAAAAACAAATTCACCTACAAACCTGGGTAATTGGAATTGAGAGGCTAAAGGAGACGATGAAGGCGAAGACTTCCGTAAATCAGAGATACAAATCGCACACCAAACCAAAAAGAACAAGAGTGTCTGGTTGATGCATAAAAGAAATCAGAAGAGTAGTGTTGTTTTAGGGGTTAGGACTTAGAAAATATTTGGCTAAAAATTTCAATACGCGGGCAAAACAAAATAAGCCCGCAAAAAAATCCCGCTCTAACCTACAATAGCGTTTATTTTTTTAAGTGCAATATAAACGATGGCGAATTTAGCTAAAAATCACATTCTTAACGCGCCAATACGTTTCATAGCACATGAAAATTATAAACGCTATGAAAAGTTTGGGACAAACACAATTATTGCATAAAACTAAAAACGCTATGTTAATTTGCAATCAATACATCAATTTCCTGTAGTGTGCGATCTATTTGGGGTTCGCTTCGATCCTTCTTTCGGTTACTAGGTAACCTAGGAATTCTCCTGAGGTGACCCCGAAGCTACACTTTGCTGGGTTGAGTTTCATCCCATATTTATTGAGAATGATAAAACATTCCTTTAGTTGGGGATGTGATCCTCATGCCTGGAAGATTTGACCAGCATACCGTCGATGTAGACTTCCATAGTTTTGCCTAGGAGTCCCGAAAACATCTTGTTGACGAGGCGTTGGTAAGTTGCTCCTGCATTTTTTAGTCCGAAGGGCACGACTTTGTAGCAGTACGTGCCTCGATCAGTTATGAACGAAGTATTTTCTTGGTCCTCGGGGTTCATCAATATTTGATTGTACCCCGAGAAAGCGTCCATGAAGGACAGTAGTTGATGTCCAGCGGTGGCTTCGACCAGCCGGTCGATGTGTGGGAGTGAGAAGTTGTCTTTCGGACATGCTTTGTTGAGATCCGTGAAATCTACGCAGACTCTCCACTTCCCGTTCTTTTTCTTAACCACTATGGGGTTCGCAAGCCAGTCGGGGTACTTAACCTCTCTGATCGATCCGATTTTTAATAACCGATCGACCTCGTCATTGACGGCTTGAGCTCGTTCCGGACCTAGTTTTTGACATTTTTGTCTTACCGGTTTGAAGGGTTGGTCGACATTAAGCTCGTGGCTGGTGACATCGATATTGATACCTTTCATGTCTACTGAAGACCAGGCAAAGGAGTCGACGTTTTGTTTAAGGAAAGAGACTAGTTCGTTTTGGACTGGCTCAGATAGGTCGATTTCAATGCCAAGGAGTCTTTCGGCATGAGCATCGTCTATGCAAACTTGGGTCGTGAGGTCCTTTGGGGGTCCTATTTGACTCGGGTCATTCGACCTTTTGGTCTGCATGGTGGCGAGCTCGTCCTCTTTCTGTAATTGCTAGGCAGGGGATTTCTCAATCTGCTTGTATCCATTCATGTAGCAATGGCGGGAAATCTTTTGACTTCCGTACACAGTTTTTACTCCTTTAGGAGTTGGGAATTTTACGCATTAATGGTAGGTCGATGGTACCGCTTTCATGTCGTATATCCATGGTCGACCTAGAATAGAGTTATAGGGGGACTGACCGATCCACTATGACGAACTCTGTCATTCTTCGGACTCCTCCAGCTATCACTGGGGCGAAGACAGAGCCCATCGAGTACGTTGTTTCGCCAGCGAACCCTACTAATGCTGTCTTTTCTTCCACGATCTCAGAGTCGTTGAAGTCCACCTTTTTGAACGCGTCGTAAAAGAGGACATCCACCGAACTTCCTGTGGCGATCATTATTCTTGAGAGTTCGACATCTCCCACTACTCGACAAACGAGGAGAGCGTCGTCGTGTGGTTTGTCGAGATTGCTTGTCTCGCTCTCGTGGAAAGTGATCTCGTGGTCTGGACCTATCGTTGGGATTTCCCCCCCCCCCTTTGTCGGTCTCGACTCTTCTTTGAAGAGCTTTGATTGAATTGACCGAGTCTCGGCAAAGCTTAGAGCCACCGAAGATGAAGTCGATTCGTTTAGGGGGTATAGCCCGTACACCCCCCCCCCCCTGCAGAGACGAGGGAGATTGATTCGTGAGCGTAAACTCTTAACGGGAGCCGGAGGTGGGGCTAATGCTTAACCTTTCGGGGTTCCGCTCAGGCTGAGCTCGCCGAGAATAAACTCAACTCGCTTCCGCGACCCCTGAGGAAGTGTTTCGGGAGATTCCGGCTCCTTTGTCCGTTCTCGTTTATTCTGAGAAGGCCTCTTGGTGTTCGACTCTTTGGTCTGTTTATTTTCCTTTTTGTTGGATGGATTTTCCTCCTCGACTTCGGAGTCTTGTTTGCTTTCGGACTCTCGCTTTTGAGCCGCGGCTTTAGCTCGAGTATAGCAATCTTCAGTCGAGTGTCCTCTTTTGTTGTGAAATTCACAGAATTTTTCCTTGTCGAACTCGAATTTCTTCGAGCTCTTCGGGCTCTCGACCGCATTGACGTTTCCTGATTTACGGGAATCCTTTTTTGAGTTCGAGTTCGGCGAGCGAAGGCCGATGCGTGATGAAGGGCGTCATCGAGTGTTTGAGGTTCGCGGACTGTTATTTCCTCGCGGAATCTGGTTGAATACCATAGTCCACGTCGCAGTGCTTCTATAGCTACTTCGTCTCATGGGTTTGCGATTTTGGATTTTATTTCCTTAAATCGGTTGATGTACGAGCAAACCGATTCGTCGGGTTTTTGAGAGACGCCAAATAGAGCTGCCTCAGTAGTCTTTTCCTCGATAAAGATGGAGTATTGTTTGAGGAAGGCCGTCATGAACTGGGTGAAGTTGTCGATGGACCTTTGTTCCAGTCCGTCAAACCATTCTAGGGCGGAGCCGGATAGGTTTTCGGCGAAGAGCCTGTAGAAAGCTGGCTCTCTTTCCTCGTCGGCAAGGTATACCCTTGCCATTGCTAGCCGGAATGCCCTGATATGGGCTTTCGGGTCCGACTTCCCAGAGAATTCCGGAAATTTAGTTATCTTGATTTCTCGGATCCTTGCGAAGGCGATCCGGTCTGTGAATGGCGTTTGTCGCGTTTCTTCGATCACTCGATCACTTTTGAGCTTAGAATGTTGAACTGGGCCTTAGCCTGTTTGATGTACTGTCTAAGCATATCGTGTTCATCACCTACCGTAGGCGCGAACTGGGCTTGTGCCTGGTTTGACGCTTGCTCCGAGAAAATGGGGTCGAGGAGGTCGATTGTTTGAATCGATCGCGTCTGGTCGACCTGCGGCATTCAGAACTGTACCGTATTTGACCCGTTAACGGGTCCCGAGCTCGAGGCGAAAGCAGAGCCTCCTAGTTGCCTCGGCCGTATGTTGGAGTTATTCGGGAGAAGTGGTGGCCCGGATAATGGTCGGTTCCCTGATCCGGTTGGATCTGTGACCATTGAACTCGTAGTGAATGGCGTCGGTATCGCGATAGCCACTGCTTGACGTATTAGCGAAATTTCCTGACGCTCCCGGGGGAGTTACTACCTGGGAGAAGTCCAAGCGTGTACACGGTGGAGGAATTATGGGGGTTCGTGGATCATGTGCTGACCTACCCCCTGGTTTTGGATGGCTAACTCTTCGAGACGGGCGTTAATGCACCTTTCCTGTTCATCGAGCTGCGCGGCCAGAGAACGATTCGCAATCTCTTGGGCCCGTGCACTTGCTTCGTTGTTCCTCGTTCTGTTTACCAGCAAGCTTAACATTGAACGGATTTCAGCGAGATCATCTGGGCCTTGTCGCTGTGGAGCAGAAGGCAGTGGTGAGTTAGGTCTGGTTATTCCAGATCCACCTCCAGGGGTGGGAATTGAATCGTTTCTCATCCACACCCAGTTTCTGCACGGATCGTTAGTTCCTGACAAAACATTTGTCGGAGTCTGGCTCGTCGCGATCGTTTGGGCGACTGAGCCGGCTGGTGCCGAGGTCGTGGAGAGTGAGGCGGAGCTCATCAACACGCCATCGGTCTGACCCATGATTCTTACCCCGGTGGTGTTCTGAGGAACGTTGTCGACCGTTTGAGGGTGGTCGACTGGTGGTGTGGCGCTGGTAGAGCCAGATTGGTCGGGATTCATCTCGATCTATCGGATCTAAGATCTTATTCTTAAGACAGGAAAAACTATAGATAGTCCCCACAGTCGGCGCCAAATGTGAGATCCGGGATTCACACTAAGAATTTGTATTCGTAGATTTGGACTTTAGGATATAGAAATGGTATAGTTTCCTATGAATCAAAGACTTTATTGAGATTGATCGTCGAGATAGAACAAACACAATCGAAAAGAGAGTACAAAGTATAATGATCGAGCTATCTAGTCGAAGTGTTCTAAGCTAGGGTTGGAATTGTTGAATGAATCGCCACTTCTTCCTTAAATAGTCTCGACTTTGATCTTCTTGTTCCGATATTTTGGCCTCGTCGTGCTAACGATCTCCGAGATTTGCGTGGATCAGTTGAACCGACGAAGACCAGGTTGCTCTATCTCCACGTCGTCTCCTATCGAGCTCGAGCTCGATCGCCTCTCACTTTGGCGTTGATTGGGCGTTGTCGGGATGTCAATCGTATGGGCTCAACAAAGGATAACGTTCGATCTCTTCGTCTTGATTATCGAGCAGGCTCACGATTATGGGCCTTTGTTTGGTTTGTTTATGGGCCGGATTTCTTAGAGGGAAATCCAGCACCAACAGTTACTTATCTGATTACCACTATGCTCTTCTCCAAACACACACCCCTTTACCTATCAATCATACCACACCTTATCCATTATCCACAGTCCTATCTTACCAGAAACTTGCACCTCACTATTACAACTTCCTCTCTCTTTTTCCTTGGATACCGAACCAAAAAAATTTTGCCAAGCCATGGCATCTGATAAATGGCAAGCAGCAATGAATGATGAGTTACAAGCTCTGGAGCTTAACAAGACATGGTCTGTTACTTCTTTACCGTCAGGGAAGAAAATCGTTGGATGTAAATGGGTTTACACCATCAAGTACAATTGTGATGGGACTATAGAACTCTGTAAGGCACGTTTGGTTGCGAAGGGTTTTACCCAACAAGAGGGTGTGGACTTCAATCAAACTTTCTCCCCAGTCATCAAACTCACTAGTGCCAAGTTGATGTTGAGTTTGTCTGCTTCCAAGGGATGGGAACTCACGCAAATGGACGTTTCAAACGCTTTTCTTCACAGTGAGTTAACAGAGGAAATCTATATGAGCCTCCCTCAAGCTTACACTCCACCAGACTCTGTTACAATCCCACAAGATGCAGTTTGTCGCTTACATAAAAGCCTTTATGGCTTGAAACAAGCATTGCGCCAATGGAATGAAACTTTTACCAAAGTCTTAACAGATGCTGGGTATGTACAATCTGAGTCTTATGCTAGTTTCTATATTCGCCATGCCTCTGCTGCTTTCATTGCAGTCCTTGTTTACGTTGATGACATTGCTATTGCTAGCAACAATCAACAAGAACTTCCCAACCGTAAACTGATTCTTTCTGATGCTTTCAAGATCAAGGATCTAGGGCCTATGCAATTTTTTCTTGGTTTAGAGGTTGCTAGAACAGGTGCATGTATATTCGTTTGTCAACGGAAGTATGCTTTGGACATCATTGAGGAAGCATGATTATTGGCTTGTAAACCCAGCACTGTGCCAATGGATCCTTATGTCCAACTGAGCAAGGATACAAGGACTCTATTTCCATCAGCTACTCCTTATAGGTCCCTGATTGGTCGCCTCTTATATCTTACGATTACTCGACCAGATATTACGTTTGCAGTCCACAAACTGAGCCAGTTCTTACAAGCACCTACAGATGTTCACTTACATCAGCTCATCGCATACTCAAGTACCTTAAGGGCAATCCTGGCCAAGGTCTCTGTTATTCTGCCTCCTCTGACCTCCGGATCAACGCATTTGCTGATGCAGATTGGGCATCTTGTTCTGATACACGGATATCTACAACTGGATTCTGTGTATGCCTTGGCACCTCTCTGATTTGTTGGCGATCTCAGCAGAAGCAGCACTGAAGCTGAATACCAGAGTCTTGATGATGTTACACGAGAGATCATTTGGATCCAGCAGCTTCTGAGAGATTTCTGCATTGAGGTTACTGGCACTGCAAAGCTGTTTTGTGACAACAAATCCGCCATTTACATCGCCACTAATTCTATATTTCATGAGCGCACCAAACACGTTGAGATTGACTGTCACATTGTTTGGAATCAACTCAAATCTGCTAATCTCAAGGTCTTCAATAGGACGAGTGAAAACCAGCTTGCGGATATTCTTACGAAACCGTTGCATCTTGGTCCTTTCAAATCCATCATGACGCGGTTATCGTTGCCAATCCTTTTCAATTCTTCACCAAGTCTGGATTGACGGCTTGAGGGGGTGTATCAAGAGTATTTCCACTCTTAGTTTATTATAGCCTCAGTGTATATACTTTAAGCTTATGTTAGCATAGAGTAAGAGAAGTATAAATAGGAACATTACTGTACATTTTACGTTTAATGAGAATAATCATTTTTCATCTCTAACAAACTCTATCTTTCAAAGCTTCATCACTATCGGTTCATACTCCATTTATGAAAGCTTGATATCTTCTCCTCCGCCACAGCCTCTTCTCACAGATTTACTTACGTCATTTGAGCTCCTCAACCCTCCCCTCTTGTTTTTTTTTTTTCTTCTAGATCCCCTTGTAGCCTTATCCTCCGTCCCCGCCTCCGTCACTGACCCCACATCCACCCCCGCTCTTCTCTCCGAGATCTTGTGCGAGACTACTTATCCGGTTCTGCCTCCGACACTAATATCCCCTCCACTTGTGCTCTCTTCTCTGCCGGTCTTGTACGAGATTTATTATCGGGATTCTAGCATCTTCTGCGCTGCTCACACCCTCCCCTCATCTTCCCTCTTCTCTGTGATTTGGCAGGTTTCAAATCCTCCTCTAAGGTGGATTTTTGTTCCTAACACCATAGTCCCAAACTGTTGTACCAAGGAACTTCGAATACCTTATATGTCCACTGGAACTCGAATCCAAAACGTAGCCATGTCCTCTTGTCAAAAAAATTATTAGGATCTCAGATAAAGGTCTATAGGTCGGCTTTGTAACATCCTGGAACCAGGTACCCCACCGTAGGAGGATTGGGGAAAGGAAACTTGGAATCAAAAGGTTTTACGACTCATCGTAAAGACTAAGAAGAAGTGTTCCAAGGTCTTAAAGAAGCTAAGCTCAGCTAAGAGGAAACGAACTAAACCAAGAGTGTTCAGCTGAAACGAGCTGAACAGTCCAGCTGGTCAGCTGGGTCAGCTGACAATCAGCTCCACTCAGCTAGCTTGAGTGTTCGAGTGTTGGGTCAGCTGGTCAGCTAGTGACACTAGCTGACCAAGAGGCACAAGTGCGAAAGGGCACCTTGAAAGGTTGCATCCTTTCGGCCAACCAACACAATCCTTCATCATGGACGAAATTGGAGCTAATAAATACCCCATTTGGAGGCCATTTCGTGCACCTATCTTCCAGGGAAGAATTCCCCTGATTTCCTAAGGAAAAGGGCAACCAAAACTATGAGAAAAAGAGGGATTTTGGCCATAAAACCTAAGGGTAATGGCTGGCGGTTTTGAAGGATTTTGGGATGGTTTTTCTAAGGAAAACAAGCCTGGGAAATAGGAGGAATTACCCAGAAGAAGGATGAAGAAAGTTTTGAAGGTTTGAAGAACATCCCGGGCAACTGTCCGTGGGTCGTTCGCGGACGAACGGTCGACCGCGGATCGTTCACGGACGACCGTAACCGTCATGGACGAACGCGGTCGTGCACGGACGAAGGCGGGTCATGCACGGATGACTGCGGGTCACGCACTAGCGACCGCGGGTCGTTCACGGACGACCATGATCGTTCACGTACGGTCGTGTCCATTCACGGACAGTCGTGTCCATTCACGGACAACCGCGGGTCGTGCACGTACGTCTATAGAACGATACTGACGACTGCGGGTTGTGCCCGTACGTTCGCAGGAAGATACAGACCACCGCGGGGCGTGCACATACGTCCGTAGGACGATACGAGTGACCGCAGGACGATACGGGCGACCGTGGGTCATACACGAATGACCACAGTGCGATCACGTACTTTCGCAGGACAATACGGACGACCGTGGGTCGTACGCGGGCGTGTACGGGTGAACGCGGCTGATCATGGATGCACGCAGGACGTGTACGGGTGAACGTGGGATGTTCACAGACGCACGAGGGCGGGAACGGACGAACGTGAAGGAATTTCTAGCAGATCCTAATCCAATTAGGCAATCCTGGTCTGAATTCCAAGCCTAGGATCTAAGGTTCATGTAATTGAATCTATGGGATCTCAGATTTACCTGGTGATTAGCAGCGGAAGATTTGCAGATAATCGAGATCACGAAGCACCTCAAACGCTGTGCCTCTACTGGTATCCACACGCACACAAACTGAACAGGAGGGATGCTAGTGCCTGTAAGAGATCTAATCTCTAGAGAGGTTTCTTTTCTAGTTCTGGTGGCTGTGAATTAGGTTAAGTTCGATTTTAGGTCGACCATATATCTTATATATGTCGGCTTAAACCACAACGGAATTAACCAACGATTAAACCGTATTAATCTTGTTAATCCGCGAGTTGTGTCGACCGACACACTCTCTGTGTCGATCGACACGGCCCCAGAATTTCGATACCGAATGCATATCAAATATGCATTCAATAGATCATTACATTAATGATCAACCTCGTCTTTGACGTCCAGTTTACTTAGGTGTGTGACCCTGTAGGATCATATAACACTAGCAATGAGTTCTAAACTCATTGATCATAAGTGGCTTCTAGCAAAGCATTATGACTACCTAGTATTATATGATTGTCTCATCTCGACAATATGACTTTCACTTATAGTAAGTACAATAGATTTCAGGACATTCCCAACAATCTCCCACTTGTACTGGAATCATCTATTCCTTTAATCCCTTTGTAGCTATATCTCAATCTAGCATAAGGCAAGAACTGTGTCATCCTTATTAAGCCAGATCTCGTTTATCGAATCCCGATTTGTACTGATGAAAAACAAACGACTGACAATCACCTCGTTTGAGCGCGGCCACGCATTTCCAGTATCAAATCTTCGATAGGCCCTGAGATATTTAACTCCTGTTATATAGGAGGTACAAATCCCATCTTGTTCCATCCATGTCTCTTTTATATCTCATGATACGCCTAATCAGTGTCTTTATAATCACCAGTTACGGCTGACGTTTGACAAAGTCAAGACGAACCAATCCATATGAGAGAGGACATGATGAACTCAGGTCTTAGGACTACACTCTTTTGTCGTAATGAGAAACTCTTATGACACTCATATAACATCTTGTAGAGTTCTCATTAACGGGTCATGTCCGATCATGTGTTCTCTAATACATATCTATGTGATTGACTTTAATACTCTTATTAATGACTCCATGAAACATAGTCATCAGTCACCTCACATACTAGTCTCACGTGGTTGTTAATGTCCCATTTTAACAACCTCAACGAGGGACCAACATAATCCGTGACAATCTTTGTTTATAGGGTTTCATGATCAAGTCACATACTTGATGACCTATAACATTGCCATGAATTATTTCGGGACTATTATTTAATAACACAATTAAATAATGCTGAAACAATTTCATTAAACTAACATAACCAAATTATGTTTTACGAACATCATGTCATAACTAAAACCAAATATAACTCCCATTGAAAACAAGATCACATCTTAAGAAATCTAATGCCTACAGCAGCAGTGTGAAACTCATGCTTAGGCCTTGGGAGGGGCTTGGTCAGTGGATCAGCAACATTCTCATCCGTCGGGACTCTGCTGATCTTCACATCTCCTCTATTCACAATATCACGGATAAGGTGATATATCCTTTCTATGTGTTTGGATTTCTGGTGTGATCTAGGTTCCTTTGCTTGCGAAATGGCTCCATTGTTGTCACAATACAAAGCCACTGGCTCAGAAATACTAGGAATCACACCAAGTTCAGTAATGAACTTCTTGATCCAAACAGCCTCCTTTGCCGCTTCAGAAGCAGCGAGGTACTCAGCTTCAGTTGTGGAATCTGCTACAGTGTCCTGCTTGGAACTCTTCCAGCTGACTGCACCGCCATTCAGGCAGAAGATGTAACCAGATTGCGATCGGAAATCATCTTTGTCTGTCTGAAAACTTGCGTCTGTGTAACCACTTACTACCAGCTCATCACTTCCTCCATACACCAAGAATTTATCCTTAGTATTTCTCAAATACTTCAGAATATTCTTGACTGCTGTCCAGTGACTTTCACCTGGATCCGATTGGTATCTACTCGTCATGCTTAATGCACAAGCAACATCTGGACGAGTACAGAGCATGGCATACATGATGGATCCCAACACCGAGGCATAGGGAATCCGACTCATGCGTTCTCGCTCAGCAGGTGTCTCAGGACACTGCTTCTTGCTGAGACTTATGCCATATGACATTGGTATGAAGCCCTTCTTGGAATCTTGCATTCTGAACCTGTGTAAGACTTTATCGATATAAGTGTCTTGACACAGTCCAATCAACTTGTTTAATCTATCTCTATAGATTCTTATTCCAAGAATATACGCGGCTTCTCTCATGTCTTTCATTGAAAAACAACTTCCGAGCCAAGTCTTAACAGACTGTAACAACGGAACGTCATTTCCGAGAAGAAGTATGTCATCTACATACAACACGAGAAATGCAACTGCGCTCCCACTAGTCTTCTTGTAAACACATGGTTCCTCTTCGTTCCTGATAAAATCAAACTTTTTGACTGCTTCATCAAAACGAAGGTTCCAACTCCGAGATGCTTGCTTCAATCCGTAAATGGATCGATGAAGCTTGCATACTTTCCTAGCTGCATTTGGATCGATGAAACCTTCGGGCTGTGTCATGTACACATCCTCTTCCAGAATTCCATTAAGGAAAGCTGTTTTCACGTCCATCTGCCAGATCTCATAGTCATAATGAGCGGCTGTTGCTAGGAGAATCCGAATAGATTTAAGCATGGCGACCGGGGAATAAGTTTCTTCATAGTCAATGCCATGAATTTGTTTGAAACCTTTTGCCACCAGCCTTGCTTTATATATCTGAATATTTCCATCCACATCAATTTTCTTCTTGAAAATCCATTTACACTCAGTGGGTCTTGCACCATCGGGTAAATCAACCAAAGTCCATACTTGGTTCTGTGACATGGATCCTATTTCGGATTCAGCGGCTTTCAGCCACTTTTCGGAGTCAAGGCTCATCATCGCTTCTTCAAAATTCGCTGGCTCGTCACTGTCAATGATTAACAAATCATGACAATTGGTTACGAGAAATCCATATCTCTCGGGTTCGTGACGGATCCTTTCGGATCGGCGAATTTCAGGCTCCACAGGCGCGGTTTCTACAACTCTTTGTAGATCCAACTGTTGCTCTTCCTCTATGGGTTGAGCATTTTCCTGCGGTTCTCGAACTTCTTCGAGTTGTACTTTACTCCCAATGTTTCTCTTGTAAAGAAAATCTCTCTCAAGAAAGACGCAGTTCCGAGCAACAAACACTTTGTTCTCGGATTGGTTGTAAAAGTAGTATGCCTTGGTTTCCTTAGGATAACCAACGAAGTAGCATTTATCAGATTTGGGTTCGAGCTTATCTGTAATTAATCTCTTAACATAAGCTTCACAACCCCAAATCTTCAGGAAAGACACATTTGGAACATTTCCAGTCCACATCTCATGTGGTGTCTTTGCAACTGATTTTGACGGAACCTTATTAAGTGTAAACGCAGACGTTTCTAGAGCGTATCCCCAAAAGGATAATGGAAGAGTTGAGAGACTCATCATTGATCGAACCATATCTAATAAAGTCCGATTCCTCCTCTCAGACACCCCATTCCATTGTGGTGTTCCAGGAGGAGTGAGTTGTGAAACAATTCCACAATCCCTCAAATGATCACTGAGTTCTTGGCTTAAGTATTCTCCTCCACGATCTGATCGAAGAGCCTTAATACTTTTGCCAAGTTGATTCTGTACTTCATTTTGGAACTCTTTGAACTTTTCAAAAGATTCCGACTTGTGTCTCATTAAATAGACATAGCCATACCTGCTGAAATCATCAGTGAAGGTAATGAAGTATCGAAAATTTCCTCTGGCACTAGTGCTCATTGGGCCGCATACATCCGTATGTATAAGGCCCAATAGGTCACTGGCCCTTTCATTTTGTTTGTTGAAAGGGGCCTTTGCCATTTTGCCTAGTAAACAAGATTCACATTTCTCACATGATTCATAATCAAATGAGCCCAAAAGCCCATCACTATGGAGCTTTTGAATCCGTTTCTCGTTTATGTGGCCCAAACGACAATGCCATAGAAAAGTCTGATTCGTGTCATTTGATTTGAATCTCTTGGTGTTAATGTTATAGATTTGAGTGCTTTGGTTTAGAACATAAAGCCCATTCTCTAATGGGCTGCTAGCATAAAATATATCATTGTAATCAAAAGAACAACATTTATTCTTAATTGAAAACTGATATCCTTCCAAATCCAAAACAGGAATAGAAATAATATTTCTGCTTATAGCAGGTACATAGTAGCAATTATGAAGTTCTAAAACCAAACCAGAAGGTAAAAACAAGTTAAATGTTCCTACGGCTAATGCAGCAACTCTTGCTCCATTTCCCACGCCCAGGTCCACTTGTCCCTTTTCCAACGTCCTACTGTTGCTTAGGCCCTGCATATTTGTACAAATATGAGCACCACAGCCGGTATCCAATACCCAAGAAGTAGAACCAGAAGTAGTAACATTTACTTCTATAACAAAGATACCTGAAGATGAAGTCTCAAAAGTCTTCTTCTTCTTCTTCTTCTTCTCTTCCAGGAATTTGATGCAATTTCTCTTCCAATGCCCAAGCTCTTTACAGTAATGGCACTTATCAGTCTCAGATGGGCCCGGCTTGGGCTTCGGGGCTGGCGCTGGCGTGTCCTGGTTCTCAACCTGGACTGCCTTGCCCTTTCCCTTGCCTTTGCCAAGTTTCTTAAACTTCTTACCCCCTTGTACCATAAGTACATTAGGAGTGCCCTTCTTGACATTTGGCTCAGCTGTCTTGAGCATGCCATGCAGTTCAGTCAACGTCTTTGTCAAGTTATTCATGTTATAGTTCATAACAAACTGATCATAACTTGACGGCAGTGACTGCAGAATGATGTCAGTAGCCAACTCTTGACTAATGGGACAATCCAGCTTCCCCAGGTTATCAATATAACCCATCATCTTAATGACATGAGGACTGACTGGACTGTCTTTTGGTAGCTTGCATTCAATGAGAGATTTAACCGTTTGGTATCTCTCAGTTCTTGCTTGCTCCTGAAACATGCTTTTCAGGCTAGTAATCATCTCCACTGGCGACTCCACGTTCTTGTATTGCTTCTGCAAATCCGAGTTCATGGTAGCCAACATGAGACAATTCACATCGACCACATCATTGGAGTACTTATCCCAAGCACTCCTTTCTGCATGTGCAGCATTGGCTCTCGGTTTTTCAGGGAGAACAGTTTCCACGACATAGTCCCTTTTCTCCTGCTTGAGAACAATTCTCAAGTTCCGATACCATTCGAGAAATTCGATCCATTTAACTTTTCCTTCTCAAGGATGGATCGCAGGGAGAAAGAGTTATTATGAGTGTTAGTCATAGCTGAGAACAAAGAAAGGAAAAAGGTTTAGTTATGATGTTCAAGAAATGAGAAGTCTTAACTTTTAAGAAAACTTGTATTATATTCAAACATTGTTTCCTGAGATGAATATAATGATCCAAGACCCATATTTCACTAAACTTGAGTGAGCCACTGGCTATCACCCAAATTTAGCTATCTAGGTAAGCAACAACTTTGCTAGTTATATCCAATATAACTCTTGGTTGTGGATCGACATCCCATGCCCAATCCACCTGATGTCTCTGAGCCCAAAACGATTTTGATGGCTCAGTCAAGTAAACCAATCTCTTCAGTCATGTAATTGAGGAACAGAACTATTTAAAACGTTCAGTTTTATTATGTTTTAATTCTTCTAATTAAATGATTTGTCTTGGTTTGGTTCTGTGGTTTCAGGTTCCATAACCTAAACCATCGAATCTGGTGTCGACCGACAGTACTTTAGTGTCGATCGATGCAGATTAACCAAAATCAATTTGCGATAACCGATCAAACCAATTGATCCGGTTTTGAGTACCGGTCAGTGTCGATCGATGCTACATTAGCATCGGTCGATACCAACCCAATCGCAATAAACCATTCTTAGCGTTTAACCATCATTAACCAAGCTCGATAACCGGTCCAATCCAATTGAACCGATTCATCAATCTAGCGAGGTGTGTGTCGACCGACACAACTATTGTGTCGATCGACACTAGGCGAAACATAATTTTTTCGGGTTATCCTTCTGTGTAGACCGACACCGGATTGGTGTCGATCGACACAGGGCGATAAACCCTACTCGTTTTCAAGCAAAAAATCCTAAAACTAGGTTTTCATGAAAACGAATTTTAGCAACTTTGTATCAACCATACACAGATTCAGATTCAACTAATCTAATCAATATGCTACAGATTCAATGGAACCCTAAAGCTCTGATACCACTGAAGGAATTTCTAGCAGATCCTAATCCAATTAGGCAATCCTGGTCTGAATTCCAAGCCTAGGATCTAAGGTTCATGTAATTGAATCTATGGGATCTCAGATTTACCTGGTGATTAGCAGCGGAAGATTTGCAGATAATCGAGATCACGAAGCACCTCAAACGTTGTGCCTCTACTGGTATCCACACGCACACAAACTGAACAGGAGGGATGCTAGTGCCTGTAAGAGATCTAATCTCTAGAGAGGTTTCTTTTCTAGTTCTGGTGGCTGTGAATTAGGTTAAGTTCGAGTTTAGGTCGACCATATATCTTATATATGTCGGGTTAAACCACAACGGAATTAACCAACGATTAAACCGTATTAATCTTGTTAATCCATATCAAATATGCATTCAATAGATCATTACATTAATGATCAACCTCGTCTTTGACGTCCAGTTTGCTTAGGTGTGTGACCCTGTAGGATCATATAACACTAGCAATGAGTTCTAAACTCATTGATCATAAGTGGCTTCTAGCAAAGCATTATGACTACCTAGTATTATATGATTGTCTCATCTCGACAATACGACTTTCACTTAGAGTAAGTACAATAGATTTCAGGACATTCCCAACAGAACGCAGAGCATGAACAGGCAAACGCAGAGCATGAACGGACGCGTCTCTTCGTGAACATGGATGAGCAGTCCATACATATATCTCGCGGTTAAGGAACAAGGAGCGTTTGGCGGTGGGACGATTGCATGGTCGGGTCACGGAGGAAGGCAGGACAGTCGAGAGAGACGGGTCGCGATTGGAATTGACCGAAGGCCAGGAAGGCTGAAGAGGTGATTCAACAGACACCGGGAAAGAGCTGATCCGGCCACGGGTTGGACCCGCGCGATGAGCAAACTGATCATGGATCATACCTCACCTAAGATTGATTCCGGCTTCCAACCGACGAGATGGTGTAGCGACGAGTGGACCGACCAGGAAAGGAAACGAGGTGGCTAAACGGATCAACCAGTTCCATATAGAATCGCTACAAGGGCTAAGGTAGACATTAAATAGCAAAACATAATCTAAGTATTTGGTTGAACAGGAACAAGTGGTGGTCAAGGAAGGAACTAGAAGACCTCTCTTGTGCTTAGTCATGTGGGGGTGGTTGGTTGAATGACTATGTACAAGGCAGGTATTTTCTATGAGTTTGATGGAAGGACGAGCTAAGCTGGACACGGAGCTGGCTTCTTACCGACTTCACCTAAAAGGCTAAGGTACGAGTTTAAGTACTCGATTGATCAAAAGAATGATTAGAACTGAATAAGGTGAACGGAACAATCTAAGCCAGACTTAGGTTGTTAGAACGGATAGATAGGAACGGAACCTCGAAAGAGTTTTAAGGAAACTAAATAAGATCATAAGAGGTTTTTGGATGGATCTTTCTTTAGAAGAACGATATACAGGTTAAGTAAGGTTTTCCGCTATGTAATCTTAACTATGAAGGATCTAAGGCTAAGATTCAAAGTAGATCCGAGGAATACTTGTTCCTAAGGGAAAAGTTTTAAATAGGACGGAACTTAGGGAGGTTCAGGCCAGGGTTTCGCTTGACCACTGGAATGCATCGACCGCGGCCTAGGGTGGCTGGTTCGGGGTGTTTTAAGTTGGTTTCAGAGCCAAGTTGTTTCTAGGACGATGCTCGCATAATTGGTGACTTGCTATGACAAGTGCACCAAGGACGCATTTAGTCTCGGCCATGAGTGATAATGGAACTGTAAACGGCTGGACGGATCAACCGCGCTAAGGGGACAGATGAGCCAGTGGAAAGCGGATGGTCGAACGGCGTGTCTTGGAGACGTTGGCCGAGATCAGGAAACCGTACATGGCAAGAGCCCAAGCATGAAGCGGTTAAGTGGAAAACCGAGTTGATCGCGGCCAGACCGTAAGTCAGCACCTTCGGCTCATGACCATGCGTCGCAGGCCGTTCCTTGCGATCGCGGGATGATGGTAGCCGTGGGCTGACCATCGTACATGTTCGCAGGAACAGTCGTGTCCGTTCGCGTAAACCGCACGGATGTTCGTGACGAACGCACGGACGATCGCGTGGTATGGTTGTTACGCCCTTACGGATAAATGCGTACGACCGCGGGTCGTGACAGGGTCGCGGACCCAGGAACGGTTGGGACATGGATGACACTTAGTCTTGGATCAAGGTCGCAAGACGGTGTCGAGGTGAACCGGGTGGGAGCTAGGTCACAAGAGAGAGTGGCCAAAGGCCAATCCTCTGACCGCACTAAATGCACCTCCTGTGGAAAGCAACACTCCAGGAGATGTTAGAAGAAAGGGAGGGCATGCGTGAAGTGTGGAAGCAAGGACTATGAGGTCGTGAGCTGTCCATAGGCTGGGGGTCGGAAAGAGGTGACTGAAAGACCAAGCACATGCTTCCCTTGTGGGCTGTCCAGGCATTTCGTCCGGGATTGCCCGAGTGGCCGAGACGGACGGTCGAGGGCTCCGGAAGTGGATCGGGTCGTGAGGGCCACCCGGTTACGACCAAGGGTACGGCCGCTAATCCCCGAATCTACGAGCTTGTGGAGGACTCAGGCAAGGCTGGCTCCTTCAATGCGATCACTTGTTTGTCACTGGACCCTGCTTCTTCAAATGTTTTCTAGGCATTACATTTGGGGAAAAGGTTTAGGTTTCTTAGTATTGAGAATGCGTAAGAACCTTAACCGAGGTCGAGTCCTACGGGAAACAAATGCCTGATTATGTGATATACCATGGATTTTAGGGATTTCAACAATGGTATATGTCTTTGTTATCGAGTCTTTCTATGTGTTTTGGAGTCTTTTCAGGTGTTTTACAGGTTTAATGACATCTGGAGCCTAATTGGACGTTTTGGGAGCATTTGGAGCAATTCTGCACTATTTAGAGACTTCACAGAGTTCACTGGCTGCGTTTTCGCCTTGCAACGGTCGTTGCAGTTCTGCGCCCAAAAATCTGTATTTTAGAGAAATTTCAGTTTTTGCCCAGAAACTTCCCAGACTTGCAAAAAGGCCCCCAGACGTGTTTTAGACTATATATTAGGGTTTTTAGCCACTTGTTTAGGCTATGCTTTACTTACGCTTTATTTTATTTTCAGAGAGAGTTAGGGGCTGATCCTGCTCTCGGAAGAGAGAGGATTTTGAACCCCAGTTCTTTATTTGATTTTATAATATTTGGTTTTCTATTCATGATGTTTTCTGTTCCGATGATCATGTCTGAGTAGATTACCTGTTAAGTTTAGGGATTCTCATTAGGGATTTCATGGAATTATAGGTCGATCAATCTGTAGGGATTCATATCTGTTAATTCTTCATCTAGGATTGTTCTTACTGCTTAATTTGAATTAGCTACCCAGATTTATGATGTTAGGTTGATTGATACAACGACAGTTGGTTAATTAGCTAGAAAGAACCTAGATGAGCAATTTAATTACTCGCAAAAGAATTTGGTTTAATTAGATTGTGAACATATCGAACTTGGAGTTAAAGCTGGTTTAATCTGTTAGTAATTGCAAAGGAATTTGGATTGCTGCACTTAGACTTAGATAATTCTCGCAACGACAGTTGGTTAATTCAATATCTGTGTTTGAGTTCTAGAATAGTTCTTAATTAGATCCCGATTGATTGATTAGCTTATGTTCCTGATTTCCTGAGAACTCTCTAGACTTAACGCTTCGCTATCCTTGCTCACAAACTCGCTACTGATTTACTTTCCTGCATTGCTTTTTAGTTTCTAATCATATTTGCTTTCTCCTAGTTTAATCTTTTTTGTTCTTAATCTATCGTTGACCGGAGTCCCTATGGATTCGATACCCTAAGTATTACATTGATATTGCTGTGCACTTGCAGTTAGTATAGGGATTAAAAGTTAGACCTATCAAGTTTTTGGCGCCCTTGTCGGAGACTCTTTGGAGTCCTCGATAGATTTGAACTTAGGGTTTAGACTAGGTTTTTCGTTTTTGCTTTTTGTTATTAATTTTTTTCATGTTCTTGCATTTCAGGTACGCCTGTAATCGCCTTGCATCGATCGACACGGTCCTGTGTGTCGATCGACACATCTTCGAGCTTGCATCGATCGACACTACTCTGCATCGATCGACACAGCGCGTAAGATGATGGGAATGATGGAACGGATGTTGGAAAATCAGCAGAATAACTCATTCTGCAGAGACTATGGTTCCTATTCATTCACCAGAGATTATGTTCATTCACCAGAGATTATGAATCTCCATCATATCAGCCTTTTCCCCCTCAAAATAAGCAGTCTGATAAGCTGATAAGCATGATGGAGTAGTTATTGGAGAAGCAGGAAGAAGATTTGAACTACATCAGTGGCTTGGGATTCCAAGGAAACAGGTTTGGTAATCAGCAAGGTAATTATCATCAGAGAACCTATGAATCTTATCATACACCTCCTTCTACTAATGCTTATAAGAGCAAGATGGAAGCCATGATGGAGCAGTTGCTAGAGGATCAGACTAAGACTTCTGTAGACTTCGACAGGAAGCTGGATGCTATGCATGAAAATCTGAATGGGAAGTTTGAATCTCTGAGCACACATGTGAAGAAGCTAGATGTTCGAGTTCAACAAACAGCTGGAGCAATACAAAGGCATAATGAAGCTGGGAAAGCTAAACAGAAGCTGAACATCAATGTTGTAACCATAAGAGATGAGATTGACTTGCTGGGAGAATAAGAGAGCATAATCTCGGATTTTCTAGGTGAATTATGTTTGTCGGAGACAAGCATCGATCGACACAACTCGTGCATCGATCATTGCAACCCCGATCCGTCTAATGGAATTGAGCATAATCGCCTTGTGTCGATCAACACACCTACTGCATCGATCGACACAGATCGCAGACGAGACCAGAAGCCTGCAACAGTCCCAGAACGAGTATATAAGACCATTGTGCCATATCCTAAGGTTCCTAAACCCTCTAAACAAGAGATAGAAGTGGATAACTGCATGAAAGTGATGGATAAGAAGGTGAATGAAACACTACCAGTTGAAGCTTCGCGAGTTCATGCAAAGAAGATGATCTCCACTAATGGTCATTTGAAAGAAGAAGTTCAGATTGGTGAAACTACAGTATCTGATAATGGGGAGAAGAAGATGGCGGTTCCTCTTGAACCTGCTCTAACATCTTCATAGCCGGCAACTGCTCATAAGCAGAAAGCTCCAAACATCAGATTTGCACCAAAGGTAAGACATAAATCACCTAAGCTTAAACCTCATGACCACATTGTTTTGAATGCAGGAAAATGTAGTGTCCCACCCAAGCTTTGCTCCCGCCCTGATACTGTTTATTCATTCCTTGGAAAGCCTCATGATCTGAAAGCCTATACACCACCTTGGATGAAGAGATATTCACAGAGACATTCAAAGTCTCTGTTGAAACCACCATGAGTCCGATCTCCTTTCCCATAGTCAAGCTAATGACTAAAAACAAGCGCTGCGTGGGAGGCAACCCACTGTTATGTTCGTTTTTGTTTTCATTTTTCGTTTTGGTTTTGATATTTTGATTTTTCTGTTTAAGTGTGTTCAGAGCCGACAGAAACAGGCAAAATCGCACTGCATCGATCGACACACTGAGTGCATCGGTCGACACAGTTGCGATTTCTGGTTAGCCGATTCGATTGTGGTTCAAACACCGGTTATTTAACTAAACCGCGAGTAAAATTCGCCTTGCATCGATCTGAAGGATTATGGGTGTTTTCCAAGGTTCAATTCCAAATTGCAACCTAACACATAATCTTAAACAGATCTAGGTTCTTGTAACTGAATCATAAAACAAACCTGGACATTACCTTTTGCAGCGGAATGATTGTAATGTCGAGATCAGATTAGAGCTGATGAGAATCGGCTCCTCCTCGTGTATCCACACTCTTACAAGCACGGGACGGCTGCTAGACCAAAGAGCTGGAAGAATCAGAGAGAGAGATCAAGAGAGAGAGAGAGATGACGCCAAAATCAGAAAAAGTCGCTAGAGTGCTAATTTCTTTAGGGCTTTCTAATTCTCTTATATCTCATTAATGGGCCCAAGTCATTAGACTAATGGCTCATTAATCTTTTGGGCCCAAGACACAAATTAGACAAAAGCCTACATTTTGTCTGGCCCAATTCTCTGATCCAATACAGTAAATGCCATTGCATCTTACCGTATTAATTCCATTTAACTTTCCCGTTAGCTATGGTGTGTGACCCTTTGGGATCATACAATACTGGTAATAAGTCCTAAACTTATAGATCAAGAGCGGACTCTAGCAAGCCATCATGATCACCCAGTATTTATGACTTATGTCTGATCTCGACACTTATCATACTTTCTAGAGATAGTACGGTAGATTTCAGGACATTCCCAACAATCTCCCACTTGTACTGGAATCCTACAAAGGACATTCCCAACAATCTTCAGATTGTACTGGAATCCTACATTCCCTAATCCTTTTGTCTCAATATCTCGATCTGGCATAAGGCAAGATGCGTGTCATCCTTATATAGCCAGACCATGTTTATCGGACCAGATTTGATACTGACAATGCAAACGACTTGGGCAAGTCCGTTTGGGAATGGCCATTCTCTTACCAGCTATCAAATCTCCGATTGGCCTAGAGATATTACCTCCGTTAAACGGCAGGGACAAATCCCGTCTTGTTCCATCACTATGAACTACACAATTCATAATACACCCAACCAAGGTCCGTATAGCTCCCAGTTACGAAACAGCGTTAGACAATGATCAAAGCGCATTACTCCATGTGCAGCCACATGCATGCGAACTCAGGTCTAAGGACTATACTCTATAGTCGTATATGAGAACTTCTTATGACACAGATATTAATATCTTGCAGAGTTCTCATTAGCGGGCCATGTCCGGTCATATGCTCCCCTACATATACCTATGTGTCGACTTTGATGGCGCGCATCTATGACCCCTCGAAACCTGGTCATAAGTCTCAACACAATCTAGTCTCAACAGGTTGTTGTTGTTCCAATTTCAACAACCTTCGACCATGGACACTATGATTTATGTCACTTCGTTAAATATGGGGTTTCAGGATCAAGTCTACTCATGTACTTCGATGGCCCATATATAGTGACATGAATCATTTTGGAACGATTATTTTATATCACAGTTAAAATAATCCAGAAATCATCAGATTTCATAAACATAAAATATTATGTTTACATGAACCTTTCAAAACAACTAAGTAAAGCCCTTTACAAACTCCCACTGAAATTAAGACTACATCTTAATTTCACTCATCCTACAGCTACAGTCCGCGACTCGTGCTTAGGCATAAGGAGTGGCTTCGTTAATAGATTAGCAACGCTCTCATTCGATGAAACTTGCTTATCTACTTAACACCTCTGTCATTTATCTCAAGGAATAGGTTATACCTATCCTCAAGGTGTTTGGACCTATGATGTGCAGCTAGTCTCATCTATGCTGGGAATCACATCAAGTTCAGTGATGAACTCTTCTTTCCAAACAACCTCTTTCGCCGCTTCTCAAGCTGCGAAATGTTCAGCTTAAGTCATGGAGTCAGCAACAGTGCCTTGCACCGCCAGTTGGACACAAGATATAGCCGGACTGTGACCAGGAATTATCTTTGTCTATTGGAAACTTGCCTTTCAGACTCTATCGACTTGTAGCACCTCACTTTCTCCGTAAATCAAGAACTTACCCTAAGTATTCCTCAAATACTTCAGAATATTCTTTACGGCAATCCAGTGATTCTTTGCTGGATTTGACTGGTCTTTACTTGTCTTGCTTAGCATTAAAGCAACATCAAAACAAGTATGTGTCATGGCATACATGATAGATCCAATTGCCGTCGCATATGGAATCCTATCCATGCATTCAAGCTCAGCAGTTATCGTAGGACACTGTATCTCGCTTAACGTAATGCCATATGACATTGGCATAAAACCCTTCTTGGAATGCTGAAAACGTGTAGGACTTTGTCAACTTAAGAATCCTGACTTTGTCCTACCAGCTCTTTTTGGATCTCTATCTTTAGATCCAAAATCCAAGAACTACGTGGCTTTACCCATGTCATTCATAAAACCAACTCCCAATCCAGTCTTTTACCGACTGCAGCATTGGGACGTTATATTCGAGAATCAGTATGTCATTGACATACATTTTGAGAAATGCAATATTGCTCCCACTTATCTTTTAGTAAACGCACAGTTCCGCTTCGTTCCTGTTCAAGTCAAAACCTTGACTACTTCAACAGAACGAAGATTCCAACTCCAATATGTTTGCTTCCATCCATGAATGGATCAATGAAGCTAACTTACATAAAATGTAATTTTTCGGAGTCCGGGCTCACTTTCGCTTCTTTGAATTTCGCAGATTCGTCGCTTTCAATGATCATCAGATCATGCGAACTTTCAATGATCATCAGGTTCAACTAATGACGAGAAATCACTCTCGGATTAGTGACTGATTCATTCATATCTGCGAACTTCAGGCTCTACAGGTGTAGATTCTACAGAAATCTGTAAATCCATCCGTTGCTCTCCCTCAACAGGTTGAGCAGCCTCCTGTATTTCTCGAATTTCTTCGAGTTATACTTTTACTCCCACTGTTCTTCTTGGAAAGTAACTTCCCTTCTTAGAAAACAGAATGGACGTAAAAGTAACAAGCCTTGGTTTCCCTAGGACAACCAGCGAAGTAGCACAACTACAAATACTCAGTAAAGACGAATTTGGATCGATTCCAATCCACATTTACGTGGTGTCTTTCAACTGATATTGGTGGAACTATTTCAGCGTAAACTTAGATATTTCTAGAGCGTTATTCTTAGAGAATATCATGGAAGATTCGTGTGACTCATCTTTAATCATTTCTAATAAGATCTGATTCATTCTCACAGAAACACCTCTAGGTTTTCAGGAGAAATGAGCTGTGAAACGATTTCACACTCATTCAGATGATCACACAATCAATGACTTAAGTATTCTCACTCGTGATCTAATCCAGAGTCTTAATACTTCTGTCATTCAGATTCTATACTTCATTCTGGAACTCTTTCGACCATGTCAAAAAAAATTCCGACTTGTGTCTCATCAAATGAACACAGTCACACTCACTGAAGTAATCAGTAGAGACAATGAAGTACAGGAAATTTTCTCTGGCATTACTGCTCATCAGACCACATACATGAGTATGTTCAATCTTCAATAAGCCTTTGGGCCTTTCTTAGCTCGGCTAAGATGGGCCCTATGTCATTTGGTCCAGTAAGCAGAATTCAAGTCTCATAAGATATCCATTCAAATGAGCCCAAAAGTCCATAACTATGGGGTTTCTGAATCTGACTTACTCTATGTGACCACAATATTTATGCCAAGAAAAATCAGGTTTAATTCATCAGATTTAAACCAATTGCGGTATTTATGTTATATTTTAGGCACTCTATGGTTTAAGATATAAAACCCATTCCTTGAATAGGGTGCTACAATTAATATTTCATTAAGATCAAAAGAACAAAACTTGTCTTTTATCAAAACGAAAAACATTCAATTTCTTACAAGAAAATGAAAGACAACTCTGCTTAAAGCAGGTACATTGTAGCAATTACTTAATAAAACCAAGCCTCAAAGGCATCTACAAGTGAAAACCCTATGGCTGAAGCAGCATCCATAGCTCCTTCCAGACATGCAGTTCCACTTGTCCTTCCTTCAACGTTCTACTGTTGCTCAGGCTCTGCATATTATAACAAATATCAGTGCCACAACCAGTATCCAATACCTATAAGGTATAACTTGAAGTAATAACATGAATACCTGAGGGAGTAGTCTCATACATCAACTTCAACTACTCATAATCTTCCATGAATTTAATGCAATCTCTCTTCCAATGCCCAGTCTCTTTACAGTAGCAGCACTTACCAACGTAAGAGGTATCTGACTCGGGCTCAGAAGACACACGCTTGCCATGATTCAAAATCTGGACAACTTTGTCTTCACCCTTGTCAGCTTTAGGTTTAGTAAACCTACCCTTCTCATTCATGAGATTGTACAGGGTACTCTTCACGTTTGGCTCAACTGTCTTGAGCATGTCATGCAGTTCAGTCAACGTCTTCGTTAAGCCTTTCTTGATATAGTCCCTTACGAACTTATCATAGCTTGACGGCAGTGACTGCAGAATGATATCAGTTGCCAATTCTTGGCTAACTGGATAATCCAGTTTCCTCAGGTTATCAACGTAACCCATCATTTTACTGACATGAGGACTTACTGGATGATCATTTGGTAGCTTGCAGCTAGTGAGAGATTTAACCAACTGGTATCTCTCCACTCTTACCTGCTCTTGAAATTTCAATTTCAGGCTGCTGATCATCTCTATTGGCGACTCCATGTTCTCATATTGCTTCCGCAACTCTGAGTCCATGGTAGCCAATATCAGACCACGCACATCTACCGCATCATTATAATGCTTATTCCAAGCATTATATACTGCATGACTGGCTTTGGATCCGATCCTCTCGGGGAGAGCTTTCTCAAGGACATAGTCCTTTCTCTCATGCCTGAGAACTAGTCTCAGGTTCCGCGACCAAGTCAAGAAATTTGATCCGTTCACTTTGTCCATCTCAAGGACATACCGGATCGAGAAAGTGTTTTGATTGTTTGTGCTTGACATAGCTGAAATTTAGAGATAAATAGAGTTTTAGTTATTAAGTTCATAAAAGAGCAATCTTAACAACTTATAAGAAAACTCGCATTGTATTCAAAATTTCTTTGTTCAACCTCATAAGAATACAATGATTCCGAGACCCATGTTCAGCTAAATCCAAAGTGGGCCACTGGCCGTCACCCAGAATTAGCTTTACTTGGTAAGCATACTCACAGCTAGTTATAACCAATAACTCTCGGTTGTGAATTGGGCCCGAGGCCCAAATTCACCAGATGTCTCAAGGCCCGGGACTCCCGATGGCCCAGTCAAGGAAACCAATCTTTTACAGCCAAATAATCACTAAAATCTGGGACTCCCAATGAAATTAGTGACTATATACTACTTTACTTACGCGAAAACAGACACCTCACACTGTAAGCCATATCCGTAATCAAATAAGCGTTAAGTAGCTGACAAGATTGGAAAGACATCCAAGCTTGATATTGTTTTTGAGGATTTTTAAGTTTTATTTCCAAAAATAGAAGATTACTATTTTGGGAAACTTTCTTATTTTAGAAACTTTCTAAATTTAGTAACTTACTAAAAATAGAAATTTCTAATTTAATATTTTATAAATATTTTGGGTTGGGTCACAAATTATAGGCCCAATTCTTGGCCCAAGACCATAGAATTCCAGCTGGCCCAATAATTTGACATAACCGATCCGGTTTATTAATTCTGGTCCAAGACCAAATTAACTATCAAAACCATCGGTTATTTACTAAACCAGACCAGCTCTAAATTATTTGGTCCAACCAAATCAAACTTAGACCAGCCTTCGGTTTAGGTTAAAATTCAATTTTGAATTTAAATCCGGTTTAACCAGAAATTAAATAATACCATGTATTAAATTATTTCCAGCAAACCGCGATTTGGGTTAACGCCTTAACCATACATTAATTAAATAATTAATGATTTATATAATATACTATTATATATTATACATTCCAATATATTATATATATAATACATATAATATATATAATATATATATATATATATATTATTGGCAAAGCGCAAAAAAAAAAAAATTAACAACAAACCCTAATGATGAACAACAATCGTGACTTACACTGACAATAATTAATGACAACAATTGCAGATCAACACATCGATTATTAATTTTGATCACAAGCGATCCGTTCACGGCCAATACACATGGTCAAAACACGACCAATACACATGGTCAAATGGCACACGCACATCGTGAGCCTTTTAGGGTTTTAATTATTGAATGAACAAGCGATTATTTACAAGGTCATTCAATTATTGAATAACATGGCCGAGACCAAAATTCAAGCACCCGATACTGAGTTTAATGTTTTCTTCAATCAATTTTTCTTTCAAAATCAATTCTAAACCATTAAACATTCATATGATCCTATTTCACAAGAAACCTAATAACCTGGCTCTGATACCACTGAAGGATTATGGGTGTTTTCCAAGGTTCAATTCCAAATTGCAACCTAACACATAATCTTAAACAGATCTAGGTTCTTGTAACTGAATCATAAAACAAACCTGGACATTACCTTTTGCAGCGGAATGATTGTAATGTCGAGATCAGATTAGAGCTGATGAGAATCGGCTCCTCCTCGTGTATCCACACTCTTACAAGCACGGGACGGCTGCTAGACCAAAGAGCTGGAAGAATCAGAGAGAGAGATCAAGAGAGAGAGAGAGATGACGCCAAAATCAGAAAAAGTCGCTAGAGTGCTAATTTCTTTAGGGCTTTCTAATTCTCTTATATCTCATTAATGGGCCCAAGTCATTAGACTAATGGCTCATTAATCTTTTGGGCCCAAGACACAAATTAGACAAAAGCCTACATTTTGTCTGGCCCAATTCTCTGATCCAATACAGTAAATGCCATTGCATCTTACCGTATTAATTCCATTTAACTTTCCCGTTAGCTATGGTGTGTGACCCTTTGGGATCATACAATACTGGTAATAAGTCCTAAACTTATAGATCAAGAGCGGACTCTAGCAAGCCATCATGATCACCCAGTATTTATGACTTATGTCTGATCTCGACACTTATCATACTTTCTAGAGATAGTACGGTAGATTTCAGGACATTCCCAACACGATCGACACCCTTTTGGCATCGATCGACAAAGGGCAATAACATGTAAGTATTCTGCAACTTTCGGATGTTTCAAATTTGTTTATCTTTCTTGCCGATCCTGAGCTTGCTTACACTGGGGACAGTGTAGTTTAAGTGTGGGGGAGGTAGCTACTGACGCACGCTTCTGTTTTCTTAGAGTCAGTCCTGTTTTTCAAAAAAAATTGTTTTATTGAGTCAAAACCAGTTGAAGTAGGAAACAGTGAATTTTTGAGAAGTTAACAACATCTTGCAGGAACTTAAGTAACCATTGGGATGAAGTTGCAGGATCTATCTATGACTATTAGAAAACCCAACACGGATCAACCTACTGAGGTACTGACTTCACCTTAATACTGACTTAATTTTCTCACCTAAGGGCTTGGTATACCTTGTGTCGGATTCCTTTGTTAGTTCTGACACAGCCTATAAAACTGTCATATTTGGTTCCCTTCTCCCCTTCCATAAAGTAAAAAAAAAAAAAGAGAATAATACACTGAGGATGAGCTAGTAGCTTCGAAGTGGTCTCTGGGAGTAGTAGCAAACACTATTACCTTATGTGCGATCCATGGAATGTGTCCAAAGTACACCCCAAAACGGGAAGAACACTGATAAAAAAAATGATATCCAGTGGGGAAAAATCAGTTGTTAAGGAAGGGAAAAGAGAAGAAAGGGACCAGAGAAAGATAGTATGGTGGTCTAGAGCTGACAAGGTAAGAATCCATGCGCCCTTTGATCGATACTCCTTAGGTGAGACCGCACTTAAATACTTGCAGAAGTCAATAGGGTGAATTTGAATGCGTGAATGTGATTGTGGAGTTTACTTAGGACAGTTGCTAAGTGTGGGGGAAGTATATGTTTGTCTTGATGTCTTGCAGGTGAAATCTTTCATGTGGATTACTAAGGGGAATCTGAGTGTTGTTACTTCAAAGACGAAATAAGTTTCTGTGTTTTCAAACCTCTTTTTTTATGCTTTGGTTCTTTACTTGCTTGAGGGCAAGCAAGAGCTAAGTGTGGGGGAGTTGATATACCATGGATTTTAGGGATTTCAACCATGATGTATGTCTTTGTTATCGAGTCTTTCTATGTGTTTTGGAGTCTTTTCAGGTGTTTTACAGGTTTAATGACATCTGGAACCTAATTGGACGTTTTGGGAGCATTTGGAGCAATTCTGCACTATTTAGAGATTTCACAGAGTTCACTGGCTGCGTTTTCGCCTTGCAACGGTCGTTGCAGTTCTGTGCCCAAAAATCTGCATTTTAGAGAAATTACAGTTTTTGCCCAGAAACTTCTCAGACTTGCAAAAAGGCCCCCAGACGTGTTTTAGACTATATATTAGGGTTTTTAGCCACTTGTTTAGGCTACGCTTTACTTACGCTTTATTTTATTTTCAGAGAGAGTTAGGGGCTGATCCTGCTCTCGAAAGAGAGAGGATTTTGAACCCCAGTTCTTTATTTGATTTTATAATATTTGGTTTTCTATTCATGATGTTTTCTGTTCCGATTACCTGTTAAGTTTAGGGATTCTCATTAGGGATTTCATGGAATTATAGGTCGATCAATCTGTAGGGATTCATATTTGTTAATTCTTCATCTAGGATTGTTCTTACTGCTTAATCTGAATTAGCTACCCAGATTTATGATGTTAGGTTAATTGATACAACGACAGTTGGTTAATTAGGTAGAAAGAACCTAGATGAGCAATTTAATTACTCGCAAAGGAATTTGGTTTAATTAGATTGTGAACATATCGAACTTGGAGTTAAAGCTAGTTTAATCTGGTAGTAATTGCAAAGGAATTTGGATTGCTGCACTTAGACTTAGAGAATTCTCGCAACGACAGTTGGTTAATTCTATATATGTGTTTGAGTTCTAGAATAGTTCTTTATTAGATACCGATTGATTGATTAGCTTATGTTTCTGATTTCCTGAGAACTCTCTAGACTTAACGCTTCACTATCCTTGCTCACAAACTCGCTACTGATTTACTTTCCTGCATTTCTTTTTTAGTTTCTAATCATATTTGCTTTCTCCTAGTTTAATCTTTTCTGTTCTTAATCTATCGTTGACCGGAGTCCCTGTGGATTCGATACCCTAAGTACTACATTGATATTGTTGTGCACTTGCAGTTAGTATAGGGATTAAAACTTAGACCTATCTTTATGGTCAAGTAATAGATTTACTAAGATCGGAAACTGAGATCAAGTCCTTGGAGGGTGAGGATCAAGTTTCGGGTCAAGTCCGATAGGATTGTGATCGGGATTTGACTAAGTCTAAGACAAGATGAAAATTAGGGAAATGATTAAGACTTTACGGATTAAGGTCAAAGGAAAATGGAAAGGCATATCAAGCCGGGACAGGAAGGGTGTACACAAAGTTAACCACCACCGAATTCGAGGACGAATTCCCAATTTGGTGGGGGAGACTTGTAACATCCCCGCCCCGGGAATGTATGGATCTCTCGACAGCTTAGTCCATGGTTCGGTTGTTGATCGGCCATGGCCAAGACCGTGAGCCACAAGTCGGATTAAGCACGGAATGAATCGTGAGTAATGGGCAAGAGAAGTTCAGACAGTTAAGCACGATCGAACGGAAGCCATTGGGGCGGTTGACCGAAGATAGGCATGCTTGGCACGGATGGTCCATGCACGGGATCCGAGATGAATGGCTCCGGCAAAGACGACCATAAATGGACTTAGGCCGAATAGAGAGAACATAGAATGGTTATGTCCTGCTAATATTTTGGGATGTTACTAACCCAATGGTTCATAGATTTGAACGGGGTAAACACCTTAAGTCGGATTCGGGGACGAATCCCTTTTAAGGGGGGTATAACTTGTAACATCCCGGAACCGGGTACCCCACCCTAAGAGGATTGGGGAAAGGAGACTTGGAACCAAAAGGGTTTACGACTCGTCGTAAAGACTAAGAAGAAGTGTTCCAAGGTCTTAAAGAAGCTAAGCTCAGCTGAAAGGCGGCTCAGTTAAGAGTAAACGAGCTGAACCAAGAGTGTTCAGCTGAAACAAGCTGAACAGTCCAGCTGGTCAGCTGGGACAGCTGACAATAACCTCCACTCAGCTAGCTTGAGTGTTCGAGTGTTGGGTCAGCTAGTCAGCTAGTGACACTAGCTGACCAAGGGGCACAATGGCGAAAGGGCACCTTGAAAGGTTTCACCCTTTCGGCCAACCAACCCAACCCTTCACCATGGACAAAATTAGGGCTTATAAATACCCCATTTGGAGGCCATTTCGTGCACCTATCTTCCAGGGAAGAATTCCCCTGATTTCCTAAGGCAAAGGCCAACCAAAACTATGAGAAAAAGAGGAATTTTGGCCATAAAACCTAAGGGTAATGGCCGGCGGTTTTGAAGGAGGTTGGGATGGTTTTTCTAAGGCAAACAAGCCTGGGAAATAGGAGGAATTACCCAGAAGAAGGATGAAGAAAGTTTTGAAGGTTTGAAGAAAATCCCGGGCAACCTTCCGTGGGTCATTCCGGATGACCGCGGGTCGCGCACAGTCGACCGCGGGTCGTTCACGGACGACTGCGGGATGCACACGGTCACCCGCGGATCATTCACGGACGAACGTAACCGTCATGGACGAACGCGGTCGTGCATGGACGAACGCTGGTCGTGCACGGATGACTGCGGGTCGTTCACGGATGACCGTGATTGTTCACGTACGATCGTGTCCGTTCACGGATGACCGTGGGACGATCTCGGACGACGGCGGGTGTTTAGGGATGACCACGGTATGTCCACGGACGACCGTGACCGTCCACTTATGGTCATGTCCATTCACGGACAGTCGTGCACGTACGTCCGCCGAATGATACGGACGACTGCGGGTCGTGCACGTACGTCCGCAGAACAATACAGACGACCGCGGGTTGTGCACGTACGTCCGCAGGACGATACGGACGACCGCGGGTGGTGCACGTACGTCCGCAGGACAATACGGACGACCGCGGGTGGTGCACGTACGTCCGCAGGACAATACGAGCGACCATGGGTCGTACACGAACGACCACGGTGCGATCACGTACGTCCGCAGGACGATACGGACGACCGTGGGTCATACGCGGGCGTGTACGGGTGAACGCGGCTGATCACGGATGCACGCACGACGTGTACGGGTGAACGAGGGCTGTTCACGGATGCACAAGGGCGTGAACAGACGAACGCAGGGCGTGTACGGACAAACGCAGAGCGTGAGCAGACGAACGCATAGCGTGAACGGACGCGTCTCTTCGTGAACGTGGATGAGCAGTCCATACAGATATCTCACGGTTAAGGAACAAGGAGCGATCGGCGGTGCGATGATTGCATGGTCGGGTCACGGAGGAAGGCAAGACAGTCGAGAGAGTCAGGTCGCGATTGGAATTGACCGAAGGCCAGGAAGGCTGAGGAGGTGATTCAACGGACACCGGGAAAGGGCTGATCCGGCCACGGGTTGGACCCGCGCGATGAGTAAACTGATCATGGATCATACCTCACCTAAGATTAGTTCCGGCTTCCAACCGACGAGATGGTATAGCGACGAGTGGACCAATCAGAAAAGGAAACGAGGGGGCTAAACTGATCAACCAATTCCATAAAGAATCGCTACAAGGGATAAAGTAGACGACATTAAATAGCCAAAACATAATCTAAGTATTTGGTTGAACAGGAACAAATGGTGGTCAAGAAGGAACTAGAAGACCTCTCTCGTGCTTGTTCATGTGGGGATGGTTGGTTGAATGACTATGTACAAGGGAGATATGTTCTATGAGTTTGATGGAAGGACGAGCTAAGCAGGACACAGAGCTGGCTTCTTACCGACTTCATGATAGGTCGAGTTTTAATCCCTATTCTAACTGTAAGTGCACAGTGATGTGAATGTAGTACTTTAGGGTATCGAATCCACAAGGACTCTTGGCAACGATAGATTAAGAACAGTCAAGTTAAAACTAGGAGAAAGCAATGTAGTGAGAAACTAAAAACAAGCAGGAAAGTAAATCAGTAGCAAGATTTGTTTGTAAGCAATTAACTAAAGCGCTAAGTCTAGGGAGTTCTCAGGAAATCAGACAAGCAGATAAATCATTCAGTCATGATCAAATTAAGCACGGTTCTAGAACTCAAACACGGAATTAGAATTAACCAACTTTCGTTGTGAGAATTCTCTAAGCCTAATAGCAGAAATCCAAATTTCTTTGTAATTCCTAACAGATTAAACCAGCTTTAAGATTAAGTTCGATATATTCACAATTCAATTAAACCAAATTTCTTTGCGAGTAATTCAATTGCTCAACCTAAATAGTTCAGATTCTAAACCACACTTTTGTGTCAATTTAACAACCTAAGATCTAGATTCTAAGTGATCAAGTTAGAAACTAGTGTTAAGCACAATTTAGATTGAAGAACAATTATGATATGAATCCTTAACTGAATTAATTATATCTAGCAAATCATGAAATCCCTATGAGAATCCCTAAACCTAACTATGAATCTACTCAGACATAGATAATGAAAACATGATCAATGAATAATTAGATTGCATAAAAGAGAATAAAGAAGTAAAGGGGTTCGAAATCTTCTCCAAAAAACAGGAAGCAGTACAGGATTAGATCAGCCCCAAAAAGCTCTAAAAACTCTCAGCTCTAAGTATGAAAGCGTAACTAAATTAAACACCAAAATCCTAATTATATAGGCCTAATCACGGCTGGGGCTTCTTTGTAAATACTGGAAACTTCTGGGAAAAACTGTGAATTCTGCATTCTTCATTAAACCGCCGAGGAAGGCCCATCTCGCTCGTGTGTCGATCGATTCACAATGTGTGTCGATCGATGCTCGACTCTGTTCTGGACAGTGAACTCTATCTCTCGGGTCAAAACATCAAAATGCTCCAAAAAGCCCCAATATCTCCAATTCCGCTCCAAACATGCTAATACCTGTATAAGACTCTAAAGCAACACCAAAATACTCTAAAACACACTTATATCATGGTCTAAAACTAGTAAAAACCATGATATATCAACTCCCCTGCACTTAGCCTTTGCTTGCCCTCAAGCAAAACAGAGAACTAAAACATGGTGAAGAGGTTTGAAAACTTTCAGAAACTCTTTTCATCCTAGAAGCAACAACACTCAGATTCCCCTTAGTAAGCCACTGAAAGAATCACCTGCAAAACATCAAGACCAACATATACTTCCCCCACACTTAGCTATTGTCCTAAGTAAACTCCACAATCAATCCAAGCCATTCAAATTCACCCTACTGACTTCTATAAGCTATTAAGTGCGGTCTCACCTAAGGATTATCGATCAAAGGGCACATGGATTCTTACTCTGTCAGTTCTAGACCACTATACTATCTTTTCTGGTTCCTTTCTTCTCTTTTCCCTTCCTTAGCATTCTGATTTTTCCCCATTGGGTATCATTTTATTTTTTTTATCAGTGCTCTTCCTGTTAAGGGGTGTACTTTGGACACATGAGGTGATAGTGGTAGCTACCACTCCCGTGACCACTTCGGAGCTACTAGCTCATCCTCAGTTTATTATTCTTTTTTTTTTTTACTTTATGGAAGGGGAGAAGGGAACCTTACTTGGACAGGTTTATAGGCTGTATCAGAACTAACAGAGGAGTCCGACTCAAGGTATACCAAGCCCTTAGGTGAGAAAATTAAGTCAGGTTTACAAGGGTGAAGTCAGTAAAGGATCCTCTGAATACCTGAATTGATATGGGTGTCCTCAGTAGGTTGATCCGTGTTGGGTTTTCTAATAGTCATAGATTGATCCTGCAGCTTCATCCCAATGGTTACTTAAGTTCCTACAAGTGCTGTTAACTTCTCAAAAATTCACTGTTTCTTATTTAAACTATTTTGACTCAATAAAACAAAAATTTTTGAAAAACGGACTGACTTTAAGAAAATAGAAAGATAGAAGTCAGTAGCTACCTCCCCCACACTTGAAACACACTGTCCCCAGTAGTGTCAAGCTAAGGATTGGCAAAGAAAGAAAAATATTAATGGATGAGTTAAGTTCTGTCTGATTTTTACCTCTGTCGCTCATGCATCGATCGTTACATAAATGCAACAACCGTTGCAAGGCGATTTGCGTCATGAGTCGATCGTTGCTCAGGACCGCAACGATCGCTGCAATGCGATTTTCGTCTTGTGACGATCGACACACAGGACCGTGTCGATCGTTGCATTGCGATTCGTCCGAGACATGCAGACAAAACTCACAAAAAACAAAAAAAAACGTAAAATCCTAACAAAAACACCAAAAATGAATAGCAAAAACGAAACAGTGGCTTGCCTCCCACTCAGCGCTCTTTTAGCGTCAATAGCTTGACCGGACTAACAAGATCAGGCTCCTGGAGGTTTCAACAGAGACTGTGATTGTCCCTGTGAAAGTCTCCTCATCCAGGGCGGAGAGTAAGTTGTCTCAGTGTGAGCTCGTCCAAGAAAGGATGGAGTAAAATGATTTCCAGGATCTGAAATCAAAGTCTCACTCATCTGCTCTCCATATCCATCATCAATCCTGAAGGTTTGCCCATCAATTTGTGGCTTGTGCAGTATATCCATCTCAAAGTGCAGAGGCTCATCTCCCAGATAGAGATCAATAAGATTGTTCCTTACATCTATCACTGCTCCAGCTGTGGCTAAGAATGGTCTTCCCAGTATCAGAGCATCATCCTGCTCACTGTCGTACTTAAGCACCAAGAAGTCTGTCGGAACCAAGTAGTTTCCACCTCTCACTAGGACGTCCTCAAGAACTCTTTCTGGAATCCTTATTGACTGATCAGCTAGAACAAGAGAGGTCCTAGTGGGTGAAAAATCCATCATCCCCAGCTTCTCTGCCACAGAGTATGGCATGAGACTTCTAGCAGCTCCTAAATCACACCGAGAGCGCCTGAATTAAACCATCCTCAAAAATAGAACAACTTAGCACAAATATGCCAGGATCAGGTAGCTTCTTAGGAACCTTAGTTAGCATCACATCACTGATCTGCTTAGGAACTACTATCACCCAATCTTTCAGCATCTCGTCCATTGGCAGCATCTTCTCCAAGTATCTCTGCACACAAGGGTGATATGGTAGATCATCAGACTGTGGAATTTCTTCCAACTTCTCATCCATCTCTTCCATCTGTTTAAGATCATCAATCTCCTGGTGAATTACATCAGACACTTTAGGATATAATCCAATAGGCTTCATATCCGACAATGCATCAGTGTCTTGAGAATCAAGTGAAACTGTCTGTCCACGGCATGCAACGATCGACGCTATAGGTGCATCGATCGATGCCAATAATTTTTCACAGATTCCACCTGAGAGATTTTCTTCAATTTCGAAATTTTCAGCTTCTTCCACCAGTTCATCAGTTTTTAACTCAAAAATTTTACCTTAGGATGATCCATCATCAACATAGACTGACCAAGCCTTGATATGGGTGTCCACGACACTCTTTCCCTTGACATCGCTTGAAATCTAGCTCACCTTTGTGTCCAACTGCTTGACATGAGTGCTCAAAGACTCAAACTTACCATTAAGATCCTCATAAACAACATCAAGCTTCTTGTTGCAGTCCACAACAATCTTAGTTTGTCCTTCCAGAAAATGCTCCATCATACTCTCCATTTTGCTCTCATGAGCATTAGCAGCAGGAAGTGTTTGGTAAGAGGAAGATCCATAAGTCCTCTGATTACCTTGCTGAAAAGGTTTCTGAAAACCAGCATTCTGTGTAAAGCCAGAAGAGTTTTCATTGCTTGTGAAAGCACTTTTCTGTCCAGCATTGAAAAACCTATTACCTTGCTGTCCTCCAAACGTGTTCCCTTGGAAACCAGATCCTCCAATATACTTCACATCCTCTTCCTGACCATCTTCTTCAGCTCCAAATACCTCTACATCCTGAGCAAAATGGACAGCTTTCTTCCCAGCCAGCAGATTACAGACAGTGTCCAACTTACTCCCAATATCTACTATCTCCAGATTATCTATCTTCTCACCAGACTCTTTCCTTCTCTTATCAGCAGTCTTGCAGCTTACTACTTACTAAGTTGTCTATCAATTGCTTAGCTTGCTCAGGAGTCATAGTATTGAAATTTCCATTGCTGGAATTATCCAACGCAGTCTGGCATGGGAGATCTATACCTCTAAAGAAAATGCCCAACAATGTTACCTCAGTGAATCCATGATGCAGGCAGTCACGTTGGTACTTCTTAAACCTCATCCAGGCAGTCTTAAGAGGCTCTATAGGACCTTGGGAGAAAGTGAGAATGTCCTGTCTTGACTGATCAGAGCGAGCATCATCATAGAAGTGTCTCAGAAACTCACTCTTCACAGCATCCCATGTAGTAAACTTCCCAGGTGGAAGTTGTTTCAGCCAGGCAGCAGCATCTCCAGCGAGAGAGTAGGGGAAGATTTTGAGAAACAGATAGTCATAGTTCACTCCATCATACTTCATCCCAGTGACTATGTCCTCAAACTCATCAAAATGATCCATTGGCTGCTCAGTCGGAAACCCATGGAAAGCATTCTGCCTCATAATAGAATAGTAGATGGTCTTGATCTCGAAGTCATTCCTCTCAAAATCAGGAGGTACAAGTGCTGACCGGTTAGCATGAAACTCATTCGGACTGTTATAGTCAGCTAAGGTCCTTTCATTAGCAAAGGATTAACCATCCGCCTCTCCTCTTGGCCTTGGCCTTGTCCTTGCTCTTGTTCAGGCTCAGGGATTACATTCCCTTCAGCATCAATCCTATGCCCAGCAGCATTGTACGGATTGTTTTGTCGGTCCCTAAGGGTACCTTGAGCATCGGGTATCAGAATCAGACGTTCTTGAACCATTCTTTCTCTTTGAACTTTCCTGTTATTCCTCTCTAGTCTAGTGATAGGGTCTAAGTTTTAATTCTATTCTACTGCAAGTGCACAGTTAAGTGATTGTAGTATATAGGGTATCGAATCCACAGAGACTCTGGTCTCGATAGAATAAGAACCGTAGAGATTAATACTAAGAAGAAAGCAGATGTGAAGTGAATTAAAAGCAAGGCAAGAAAATAAATCAGTAGCAAGATTGGTTGTGAAAGCAGTTAACTAAAAGCGCTAAGTCTAGGGAATTCTCAGGAAATCAGACAAGCAGACAAGTTAATCAGTCAGGATCTAATTAGGTACAGTTCTAGAACTCAAATCACGGAATTAGAATTAACCAAATCTCTTTGCGAAAATCCTCTAAGTCTAAGGGCAGTAATCCAAATCTCTTTGCAATTACTAACAAATTAAACTAGCATTAAATTCAAGTTTGATATGTTCACAATTAAACTAAGCCAAATCTCTTTGCGAATAATCTAATTGCTCAACCTAAATAGTTCAGATTCTAAACCACACTCTTGTGTCGTATTTAGCAACCTAAGATCTAGATTCTAATTGATCATGTTAGAACTAGCATTAAACTCAATTTAGATCGAAGAACATTCTATTCATGTGAATCCTTAACTGATTTAAACAAGTCTAGCAAGTCATGAAATCCTTAATGAGAAACCCTAAACCTAACTATGAATCTACTCAGACATAGAATATGAAAGCATAATCAATGAATTATTAGATTGCATATAAGAAATTAAATAGATAAAGGGGTTCGAAATCTTCTCCAAAATAGATGAAGTACAGGATTAGATCAGCCCCAAAAGCTCTAAAAATCTCTTAGCTCTAAGTATGAAAGCGTCTCTAAAATAAACACCAAAATTCTAAATATATAGGCATAATCTCGGATGGGGCTTCTTTGTAAATATTGGAAACTTCTGGGCCAAAGTGAAAAGTCTTGAATCTTCATTAAACCGCCGCGTTCGGCCCATCTCGCTAGTGTGTCGATCGACACCAAGGGTGTGTCGATCGATGCATGATCAATAATCGGACAGTGAGCTCAATCTCTCGGCCAAAACACTCCAAAAGTCCCAAAATGCTCCAATATCTCCAATTCTGCTCCAAACCTGATTAAACCTGTAAAAGACTCTAAAAGAATACAAAAGACACTAAAAACATAACTATATCATGGCATAAAACCGGTAAAAACCATGATATTTCAACTCCCCCACACTTAGCCTTTGCTTGCCCTCAAGCAAAACAGAGAACTAGAATGTAGTGAAGAGGTTTGAAAACTCTTCAGAAACTCTTTTTCATCCTAGAAGCAGCAACACTCAGATTCCCCTTAGTAAACCACATGAAAGAATCAACCTGTAGACATCAAGACCAACATATACTTCCCCCACACTTAGCAATTGTCCTAAGTAAACTCCACAATAACATTCACGCATTCAAATTCTCCCTACTGACTTCTGCAAGTATTTAAGTGCGGTCTCACCTAAGGAGTATCGATCAAAGGCACATGGACTCTTACCTTATCAGCTCTAGACCACCATACTATCTCTCTCTAGTCCCTTTCTTCTCTTTTACCTTCCTTAGCATTCTGATTTTTCCCCATTGGGTATCATTTTATTTTTTTTATCAGTGCTCTTCCCGTTAAGGGGTGTACTTTGGACACATTCCGTGGATGCACAGGAGGTAATAGTTGTAGCTACCACTCCCATGACCACTTCGGAGTTACTAACTCATCCTCAGTTTATTATCTTTTTTTTTATGGAAGGGGAGAAGGGAACTAGATAGGACAGGTTTACAGGCTGTGTCATAACTAATAAGGGAATCCGACACAAAGTATACCAAGCCCTTAGGTGAGAAATCTAAGTCAGTATTAGGGTGAAGTCAGTAAAGGATCCTCTGATACCTGAAGTGATGTAGGTGTCCTCAGTAGGTTGATCCATGTCTGGGTTTTCTAATAGTCAGAGATAATCTGCAGCTTCATCTCAATGGTTACTTAAGTTCCTGCAAGTGCTACTAATCTTCTCAAAAAATCATTGTTTCTTACTTAAACAAATTTTGACTCAATAAAACAAAAATTTTGAAAATTTTTAACTGACTCTAAGAAAACAAATGAAAGAAGTTAGTAGAACCTCCCCCACACTTAAGACACACTCTCCCCAGTAGTGTCAAGCGAAGGATTGGTTAAAAAAAAAAAAAGAAAAATTTGTTTTGGAATGGCTAAGTTCTGTCGGGTTTTACCTCTGTCGCTCAGGCATCGATCGTTGCACTAGGTGCATCGACCGTTGCTGTGCGATTTTTCGTGTGTGATCGATCGTTGCTCAGGACCGCAACGATCGCTGCAATGCGATTTCAGTCGTGTTGTGACGATCGACACAGTGGTGTGTCGATCAACGCACTGCGTACATCGGATCAGTCAGCAAGTTAGTAGGTTAGTCCGTCGGTTTTTATCAATTTCGAATCCTGCAAGCTGAAAACACTAGAAACAGAGTAAAACCGAAGCAACAAATGTATCTAATCAAGCATAACCATCCAAACATAGTAGCAAAATAAAAAGAAAAAGTGCAAGGAAAAACAAAAAGAAAATCAGAGTACATAACCGAATATCAAGGGATGACAGCTACACTCACTCGCTATCATCATCAATCCCACCATAGCGCTCAATGTCACTGGCAGCCGCAGGAGATCGCTGTCGACATCGAGTAGGAGGGACGGCCTCAGTACTCGTGCAATGGTCTCTCTGTGAAATCATCTGTCATGAGCAACTTAGCAATATCCATGCCCCAGTTATGATCAGTCGGAATCAGAAGGTTATCTGCTCTCGGCCATGGTGGCTGTATGGCTGCATGAACCATCTGATAGTCCGCAGGTGGATCGGAGTCTCTGTGTAACCACTCCGGTGGTGGAATGTACTGTCGTGTAGTTGTTGCTGCTGTTGCTCGGCGCTTGCGGGGTTGTCTGCGAGATGCCATCTGCATAAGAAAGAAAATCCAAACAACATAAGTCTCGGCAATCTCTCTGTGAAATCGCGAAGCAACGACCGTTGCTTTAAGGCGACGATCGTTGCAAGGCGATTTCACTTTATCGAACATTTCCCCAAAATCGCAAAGCAACGACCGTTGCAAGACGATTTTGGCCGCAAACAATCAACAAAATCATTCCAAATTCGTGCCACATTATCACTAATCAGCCTAGAATCATCACCCACCATCCTAAATTCAGTCTAATTACGCATGCAAGCATCAATTTCAATCCAAAAATCTCAAACTCTAAAACCCTACAGTTGAATCCGAAAATCGAAAAATAGAGGTACATTACCTTGGATTCTTGATATATGAGCTATAGAAACAGATTTAGAGTGTAAAATCGAAAGTATTAGCAGTTTGAATCGAAGAAAATGATGAGGAAATGAGATTTTTGGGTGTGGAGGTTTTCGGTGTACGGACGGCGGAAATGAAGAAGAAAAGAGAAGAGAAGGGTTTAAGGCAACGTACCTCGGTCATGGATGCAACGACCGTTTCTTAGGGGCAACGACCGTTGCTGGTCAAATCGAAATCGATTTCCGGTTTAGCGCATACCTTAATTTTGCAATTGAACCAATTGCAACGACCGTTGCATATGAGCAACGATCGTCACAATGCGATCACCCCTCTTCGTCAAATCTCCTTGCAACGATCGGTGTACAAGTGCATCGATCGTCACACATCTCCAGACTCGAGTTATGTATCTGAAATTCAGCAAAAACATCAAAAACGTGAAATCCTAAGAAAAACACCAAAAATAAGAAAGAAAAACAACTAAACCTAACAGTGGGTTGCCTCCCACTCAGCGCTTGTTTAAGGTCATTAGCTTGACCGGACGAACAAGATCAGTTTGCTGGAGATCCTGACAGAGACTTTGGTTGCCTCTGTGCAAGCCTCCTCATCCAAGGCGGAGAATAGGCTGTATCAGAATGATCCTGTCCAAGAAAAGAAGGAGTAAACCGCTCTCCAGGATCCAAAACTGTAGTGTGGCTTGACTGCTCATCATCTCCATCCATAATGGTGAAGGTCTGTCCATCTATCAGTGGCTTGCGCAGCTTGTCCATCTCATTATGCAGCGGCTCATCTCCCAGGTGGAGGTCTATTAGACTGTGTCTAACATCTATCACTGCTCCCGCTGTAGCCAAGAATGTTCTACCAAGTATCAATGCATCATCAGGATCACTGTCATACTTCAGCACTAGGAAGTCTGTTGGAACTAAGTAGTTTCCAACTCTCACCGGGATGTCCTCAAGGAGTCCTTCTGGAACTCGTATAGACTGATCAGCTAGGACAAGAGAGGTCCTAGTAGGAGAAAAATCCAGCATACCCAGCTTCTCCGCCACAGAGTATGGCATAAGACTTCCAGCAGCTCCCAAATAACAAAGAGAGCGCCTAAAACTATCCTCAAAAATAGAACAACTCAGCACAAAAATCCCAGGATCAGGCAGCTTCTTAGGAACCTTGGTTAACAACACTTCACTTATCTGAGGAGGGACTATAATCACCCATTCTTTCAGCTCTTCATCCATAGGCAACATCTTGTTCAAATACGTCTGCACACATGGGTGATAAGGTGGATCATCAGAGGATGGAATTTCTTCCAATTCTTCACCAATCTCCTCTAGCTTCTTAAGCTTTTCAATCTCCTGCTTAATCACTTCAGATACTGAGGGATATAGTCTAATTGATTGTGCATAAATCTCTTGTTGAGTGATCTCAGATACTCCAGGGAATAAGCGATCAAGCTCCAAATTTGCGTCAATATCATTAACATCCGGCGAGTCTGTCTGTTCACGACCTGCATCGATCGACACTCGATGTGTGTCGATCGATGCAACACTGTTTCCACAGTTTTCACCCGAGAGATTTTCTCCAAAATCCGAGATTTCATCCTCCTCCACCAATTCAGCTGTACTTAGCTCAAAACCTTCACCTAGGTGAGATCCATCATCAATGTACATAGACCAGGCCTTAATATGGGTGTCTGCTACTCCTTTTCCCTTCATAGAACTGGAAATCTGATTCACCTGAGTATCCAACTGCTTCATATGAGTGTTCAGAGACTCAAACTTTCCATTGAGGTCCTCATAGACAGCATCCAACTTCTTATTGCAGTCCACAGAAATCTTGGTCTGACTCTCCAGCAGCTGTTCCATCATTGTTTCCATCTTACTCTCATGAGCAGTGGGTGCAGGAGGAGTCTGATAAGATGAAGATCCATAGGTTCTCTGAGTACCTTGTCCAAAAGGTTTCTGAAAACCACTAGCTTGTCCAAAACTAGCTGAGTTCGGATTGCCTGCGAACGCACTCTTTTGTCCTCCATTGAAGAATCTGTTTCCCTGCTGATTACCAAATCTGTTACCTTGGAAACCAGATCCTCCAATGTAATTCACATCTTCTTCCTGAGTGTCCTCCTCAGTCTGAATTACCTCAACATCTTGGGTAAAGTGGACAGCCTTCTTACTACCCAGAAGATTGCAAATTGTATCCAGCTTAGATCTAAATTCAGCCATCTCTGAATTCTCTACACTTCCACCGGATTTCTTCCTCCTATCATCCATAGTCTTGCAGCTGTTGCTGCTCACTAAGTTCTCAATCAATTGCTTAGCTTGTGCAGGAGTCCTAGTGTTGAAGTTTGCATTACTGGAGTTATCCAGCGCAGACTGATATGGCAGATCTATGCCTCTGAAGAAGATACCTAGCAATGTGACCTCAGTAAAGCCGTGGTGTGGGCAGTCACGCTGGTACTTCCTGAATCTCATCCAAGCAGTCTTAAGAGGCTCAGTAGGACCTTGGGTAAATGTCTGAATGTCCTGTCTGGACTGATCAGAACGCGCATCATCATAGAAGTGACGCAGAAACTCACTCTTCAGGGCTGCCCAAGTATCAAACTGTCCAGGTGATAGTTGCTTCAGCCATGGAGCAGCGTCTCCAGCGAGACTGTAGGGAAAGAGCTTGAGAAACAGATAATCCTGGCAAACTCCATCATACTTCATGCCAGTGGTTATATCCTCAAACTAATCAATGTGATCCATAGGCTGCTCCGTAGGATGACCATGGAAGGCATTCTGTCTCATCAGCGAGTAGTAGATGGTTTTGATCTCAAAATCATTCCTCTCAAAACCAGGCATCACAAGAGCTGACCGGTTTGCATGAAACTCATCCGGTCTGTTGTAGTCAGCCAAAGTCCTCTCATGGACAACCATTTCTCTACCTTGGGCCTGTCTTTGACCTTGGTTCTGCTCCTGTTGCGGTTGCTCAGGAGGATCAGGGATGACATTCCCTTCAGCATCAACCCGATACCCAGCAGCATTGTAGGGGTTGTTATCTCGGTCCCTCAGGGTACCTTGAGCATCAGTTATTAAGATCAGCTTCTGTACTACCATCCTTGCTCTTCTTTCTCTTATGTTAGTCCTCTCTAGACTTCCAAGTTCTTCAAGTCCGAGATTAACGAGGTTCAAGTTCGGATTACTTCGAGTTTCACGTGTCTGCATAAACTGTCTGTAATCGTCGAGCAACGATCGATGCTATCAGTGCAACGATCGATTCAATCTCAGAATCTCCTAGTGACGATCGACACAAGAGGTGCAGCGATCGACGCAAGGCGAAATCGGTACCTGCGACAGAGAGAAAACAGAGAAAATTAGTATCTAAAAAAATAAAAACAAAGCGAAACAAAAAAAATAAAAATCCTAGTAAAAACCATAAGTTCTAAGTTTTAATCCTATTCTACTGCAAGTGCACAGTTAAGTGATTGTAGTATATAGGGTATCGAATCCACAGACACTCTGGTCTCGATAGAATAAGAACCGTAGAGATTAATACTACGAAGAAAGCAGATGTGAAGTGAATTAAAAGCAAGGCAAGAAAATAAATCAGTAGCAAGATTGGTTGTGAAAGCAGTTAACTAAAAGCGCTAAGTCTAGGGAATTCTCAGGAAATCAGACAAGCAGACAAGTTAATCAGTCTGGATCTAATTAGGTACAGTTCTAGAACTCAAATCACGGAATTAGAATTAACCAAATCTCTTTGCGAAAATCCTTTAAGTCTAAGTGCAGTAATCCAAATCTCTTTGCAATTACTAACAGATTAAACTAGCATTAAATTCAAGTTTGATATGTTCACAATTAAACTAAGCCAAATCTCTTTGCGAATAATCTAATTGCTCAACCTAAATAATTCAGATTCTAAACCAGACTCTCGTGTCGTATTTAGCAACCTAAGATCTAGATTCTAATTGATCAGGTTAGAACTAGCATTAAACTCAATTTAGATTGAAGAACATTCTATTCATGTGAATCCTTAACTGATTTAAACAAGTCTAGCAAGTCATGAAATCCTTAATGAGAAACCCTAAACCTAACTATGAATCTACTCAGACATAGAATATGAAAGCATAATCAATGAATTAATAGATTGTATATAAGAATTAAATAGATAAAGGGGTTCGAAATCTTCTCCAAAATAGATGAAGTACAGGATTAGATCAGCCCCAAAAGCTCTAAAAATCTCTTAGCTCTAAGTATGAAAGCGTCTCTAAAATAAACACCAAAATCCTAAATATATAGGCATAATCTCGGCTGGGGCTTCTTTGTAAATACTGGAAACTTCTGGGCCAAAGTGCAAAGTCTTGAATCTTCATTAAACCGCCGCGTTCAGCTCATCTCGCTAGTGTGTCGATCGACACCAAAGGTGTGTCGGTCGATGCATGATCAATAATCGGACAGTGAGCTCAATCTCTCGGCCAAAACACTCCAAAAGTCCCAAAATGCTCCAATATCTTCAATTCTGCTCCAAACCTGATTAAACCTGTAAAAGACTCTAAAAGAATACAAAAGACACTAAAAACATAACTATATCATGGCATAAAACCGGTAAAAACCATGATATATCATCTAGCAAGCTCTTCAAGTTGGAGATTAACGAGATCAGTATTCGGATTACTTGTGGTATCACGCGTCTGCATAAACCGTCTATAATCGCACAGCAACGATCGATGCTGAGAGGCAACGATCGATTCAACTCCAGTCGCTTAGTAACGATCGACACAAAAGAGGCAATGATCGATGCTAGGCGAATGTCAAACCTGCGACAGAGAAGAAACAGAGAAAAATTAGTAACCAAAAACAAAAATAAAAATCCTAGTCTAAACCCTAAGTTCAAATCTATCGAAGACTCAAAAGAGTCCCCGGCAACGGCGCCAAAAACTTGATAGGTCGAGTTTTAATCCCTATACTAACTGCAAGTGCACAGTGATGTGAATGTAGTACTTTAGGGTATCGAATCCACAAGGACTCTGGGCAACGATAGATTAAGAACAGTCAAGTTAAAACTAGGAGAAAGCAATGTAGTGAGAAACTAAAAACAAGCAGGAAAGTAAATCAGTAGCAAGATTTGTTTGTAAGCAGATAACTAAAGGGCTAAGTCTAGGGAGTTCTCAGGAAATCAGACAAGCAGATAAATCATTCAGTCAGGATCAAATTAAGCATGGTTCTAGAACTCAAACACGGAATTAGAATTAACCAACTTCGTTGTGAGAATTCTCTAAGCCTAATAGCAGAAATCCAAATTTCTTTGTAATTCCTACCAGATTAAACCAGCTTTAAGATTAAGTTCGATATATTCACAATTCAATTAAACCAAATTTTTTTGCGAGTAATTCAATAGCTCAACCTAAATAGTTCAGATTCTAAACAACACTTTCGTGTCAATTTAACAACCTAAGATCTAGATTCTAAGTGATCAAGTTAGAAACTAGTGTTAAGCACAATTTAGCTTGAAGAACAATTATGATATGAATCCTTAACTGAATTAATTATATCTAGCAAGTCATGAAATCCCTATGAGAATCCCTAAACCTAACTATGAATCTACTCAGACATAGATAATGAAAACATGATCAATGAATAATTAGATTGCATAAAAGAGAATAAAGAAGAAAAGGGGCTCGAAATCTTCTCCAAAAAACAGGAAGCATTACAGGATTAGATTAACCCCAAAAAGCTCTAAAAACTCTCAGCTCTAAGTATGAAAGCGTAACTAAATTAAACATCAAAATCCTAATTATATAGGCCTAATCACGGCTGGGGCTTCTTTGTAAATACTGGAAACTTCTGGGCAAAACTGTGAATTCTGCATTCTTCATTAAACCGCCGAGGAAGGCCCATCTCGCTCGTGTGTCGATCGATGCACAATGTGTGTCGATCGATGCTCGACTCTGTTCTGGACAGAGAACTCTATCTCTCGGGTCAAAACATCAAAATGCTCCAAAAAGCTCCAATATCTCCAATTCTGCTCCAAACATGCTAATACATGTATAAGACTCTAAAACAACACCAAAAGACTCTAAAACACACTTATATCATGGTCTAAAACTAGTAAAAACTATGATATATCACTTCACTACAAGAAAAATCAACATTCATAGCACACGATACAAGCTATCGTATGTAGTAGATAGCGTTTTCACAAACGCTCTGACAGCGGAAGCTATAATAGACCCCCTCTACCATAGCTTTGTTTTCGTGCTATGTTATTATTGCAATTGTAATAGTGTTATTGCATTCTATTGCAACGTTTTATATACGTGGTATACTTGTTATATAATAGCGTAGACAAAATGCTCTAATCTTTATTGTTAGCGCACCCTTATATGCTATAATTCTATCTATTACAGCTCCTTAGTTTTGCCATGAAATAAGCTTTCATAGCAATTATATATATATATATATATATATTTCAATATAAAATAATTTTGTATAAAAATATATACATTTGAAATTTGTTTTAAAAATTGATTTTATTAATAAACAAAAACATGTTCTACACCAATATTAAGTACATATGTTCTAACTAAATGCAAAACAAATCCACCATCATCATACACGTTTTTTGTCAAACTGTCTGATCCAAAAACTCTCAACTCCTTCATCTGGGAATGCAAAAGGCCAAGAATAGTGTAAACATTTTGCTATTCTCCGAGCTATGACTCTCCGTCCACCTTTGGGTACCTTTCTGTTCATATTCTAACATTCACTAAGTAAACAGTTTGATCACTCAAAGACCATATACAAATGTAGAATTTTCTTACTACTTTCTACTAGTGCTGAAGAACGAATTCCTCTAATGTGAATGAGAAAGAGCAATGATTTCCAGGGGTTATAAAGTTGTAGAATTTTTAGCATTTTAGGGTTTTGATTTACTACATTTTGCTGAGGAATAGAAGTGAGACTCTACTCTTAAACTCAAACAAGAAGGTTTAACACGAAGATTCATACCGAGCAAAGAATCCATGGTTCCGTTTGCGTCTGATAGTTCTATGTTGGAATGTCCTCTTGGGAAATAAAATCAATGGCTTACTTGAAGGATCGACTACATCACCAAGTACAAAGATATTAGGCAGGCGTCATAGAGCAGCAAAATGTGCACTTTGCAGAGACTTAAACCCAAACAAACAATAGATTGAAAGCTGGAATGTTTTTAGATTCCAGACACAGAGCATTCTTTCACGATATGCAACTCAAGCACAGAATAGCAAATTCTTGACCCTCCTACAAGCACTTTATAACTCACCATGATCAGGATTCAAAAATCCAGAACACTACACCATGATCCAGGACTTCCACTAGCAGAAAATGGAAAATAACAGGACTAAACCCACCTACAATTTACTATTTCTAATCTTGTTTCTATTGTGTAAGCACATGAACAAGAGAGAAAAGTTTCTGATTCCGTCAATGATCTAATCCTCAACACTCTAAAAAATCAGAACACTGATCAGCACCTAACTAATACTCAATCCTCATATTCGCTAAGACACCAACAAGATCATGAGTAAACAGAGTACACATGTGAAAACCATTACCTGCAACATGGTATCACAGCTTTTACAAAAATACTTCAGGAGACATAACAGTTGTCTTCTCACCAAGAATAGAAAATGTCAGTGGTAACACAACATTAGAGGAAGACTGTATAATTTCATGTTCAGAAAATTGGATCCAGGTCTAAAAGAAGAAGATGAAGAAGAACCTGGATGTACATTCTCACGCGTTCTTCTTCGCTGAACACACGGCCTTTGTCGTCGCTGAAGCACCGAATCGCTGGTCCTCGAGTCGACACTAAGGACCGAGAAGCACTAATCTTACTCTCCCCAAAGGACCAACCCAACCCTAGCCTTATGATCCCACAACGAGCCGACGACAGCTTGCTAAAATCAGTGAGTTATCTCGAAATCGTAGAAAGCGAACCTGTCATATGTGCACATAAGACTATATAGAATCAAAAATCAAAAGATGTTGCAGATATTCACACTGAAGATTGTGATGAACTGATGTACAAATGATATCTCAGAATCGAAAGAGAGAGAGAGAGAGAGCCGATGGTGGATTTGGATTCAAAAAGTCGGAGAGCCGGCATCGGCGTAACCTTGAGAGAAACTGGGTGAAACAGACGCAAGAGAGAGAAAGATGGTGGGTTCACAAATGAATTGATTTGCCCAAAATTTTGACCGCCAAACCCAAAAAATTGGGAAAGTTGCAGCCAAACACTTTTTTTTTGTTTTTTTGATGATAAATTTGGTCAGCAACTATAATATTATCACTAATGGTAATTATGTTATAATTTATAACTAAAAGCAAATAATAATTATTCTAATTATAATTACAATAATAAAATTTAGTTACTTACATCTATACTATTAAAGCAGAAGTACATTTTAGAGAATGTCCAATTTTTATCAAATAATTACAAGGAATTACACTGCTTTTATTATTAAGTTTTGTGATGTTCATTAAGGCTATAATAGTCCATACAACAAAAACAAAACAAAAAGCCAAAATCAAATTAACCAAATGTCAGCTTACCAAAATGGTTTAGTTCGGGTTCTGTACGACATTTAAGATCAATAACAAACTGGTTACTTTGGTTTACCAAATGTTTGCTATAAGAACAAATTTCCTAATACATAACCTGTTCAAATATCAGCACTACAGCTTAGCAAACTGAGTAATCGTTAACAACCCTGATTTGCAATGATCAGAAGACTTATATCCTATTTGTAAATGTTTTAAATAGCAAGATATACATACCAATTTTCTTGGGAAGCTTTCAAATGTTCCAATAGTAAGTTTTGGCTTTGGTTTGAAGATTTCCTGTCCAATTGGTTTTGATTCCTAAACCAAAAAAATTAGAATCGTAAAGACTATGCATTAACACAAACCGGTATTTCAAAATGAATTAACCAAAAGCATAACATTTGAAAACCAAGAGGATATTCGATTGATAATATTAGAGCTAATCCGATTTGTTATATAAAATCTACCAAGTTGTATAAGCAGAAAATCATTAAAGCTAATTCCAAAATCAAAAACATACCATAAACACACAAAATTCAAATTTAAGAAACCTTATAATCTATACTATTAAAGCAGAAGTACATTTTAGAGAATGTCCAATTTTTATCAAATAATTACAAGGAATGCCACTGCTTTTATTATTAAGTTTTGTGATGTTCATTAAGGCTATAATAGTCCATACAACAAAAACAAAACAAAAAGCCAAAATCAAATTAACCAAATGTCAGCTTACCAAAATGGTTTAGTTCGGGTTCTGTACGACATTTAAGATCAATAACAAACTGGTTACTTTGGTTTACCAAATGTTTGCTATAAGAACAAATTTCCTAATGCATAACCTGTTCAAATATCAGCACTACAGCTTAGCAAACAGAGTAATCGTAAACAACCCTGATTTGCAATGATCATAAGACTTATATCCTATTTGTAAACGTTTTAAATAGCAAGATATACATACCAATTTTCTTGGGAAGCTTTCAAATGTTCCAATAGTAAGTTTTGGCTTTGGTTTGAAGATTTCCTGTCCAATTGGTTTTGATTCCTAAACCAAAAAAATGAGAATCGTAAAGACTATGCATTAACACAAACCGGTATTTCAAAATGAATTAACCAAAAGCATAACATTTGAAAACCAAGAGGATATTCGATTGATAATATTAGAGCTAATCCGATTTGTTATATAAAATCTACCAAGTTGTATAAGCAGAAAATCATTAAAGCTAATTCCAAAATCAAAAACATACCATAAAACACAAAATTCAAATTTAAGAAACCTTATAAACGATGATGTATCGAGACGCAATAACTACTAAATACACAATCTTAAATTGAAATCGCTGAATATACCCTATTAACAATCTCTCTAGCCGATTTTTTTTTCACAATATCTCAACTAATTATTTGATCCAACCATTTCTTTCCTAATATTTAATAATTATTAAAATCTTGCATTGCCATAAGCGGAAAATCATTAAAGCTAATTCCAAAATCTAGCTTACCATAAAACACAAAATTCAAACCTACGAGATACACAATCTTAAATTTAAATCGTTGAATATGCCCTTTTGACATTCCCTCTAGCCGATTTTTTAACACAAAAATCTCAACTAATTATTTGATCGAGTATCTAAACTTGACTATCAAGTCATTCACACGATTTTAGGAAATCTAATAACAACGAGATTTTGGAATATTCAATTAAAACCTCTTTCGACCTATCCTATAAATAAAGTAGCACACAACACAATTAATTCATTCATTCTCAAACTTTTTATTCGAATCCTCTTATTCTCTTTTCACAGAAAATGTCGACCATAGCAAAGTTAACAGTGGTTTTGCTAACCTTGAAATCGGATTATGTATTGGAGATTCATTCCACCAAAGTGAGAGGATACATAGCTTTCCACTGATCCAGTAGAGTCTGGAGAAGATTAACCTGATCTCGCATCTTCTTCCTGTAAACACTACAAAGTATTTTCTTAGCATCCCCTAAAACTAAGAAATAGTTTATTCCAGTCATTTCGAAGAGAGCCGTGAAGATGGATAAAGCTAACTGTATACCTCCAGTTCGTTAGTTTCTAAAAGAGTCTTAGCCTACATGTCATCATATCCAACTGAAGGTCTAGAGAAGACATTCTCCTCCTCAACATCTGGGGCATCTGTTCCGACTCCAGCAATGAATTCATTGACCTGACAAGTATGATATAGATGTGATATTCATTTGGAGACATAAAAAAAGGTACTACAAATCAATACTGAGAGATCATAATTTCACATGACCATATTATTAGATGAGTGGTTAACTACTACTCATGTGAATGCAAGCAGATTTGCAATCTACATCTGCTCGGAAAAGTCAATACCAAACTTTTCATCACAATAAGAGTAGTCCGAAAAACATATGCATTATTGACCGCATTCAGACCAGTTCGGAACAAAGGCATGGTAGTGATTGAAATGTGAAACGGTTTAGTAAAGCTTCCCCGGTAACAAGGCTTTACTCTAACAAGTAATTTACAGAATTTTTCTTACTTTTTGATTTCCTAATCACAAATTTATTGTGCCACATATCCTTCATCAACAACAAGACAAATATATATACACACAACACATACTAATCCTATATGTTAAAAAGTCATAAAGATAGGCAACTGACCCTGCTCATTGCTGGGGCGTTGTTTCCAAGAAGACCATCATCCCCAAGGTTTGCAGCCCAAGCATTCACCAAATCATCATCTAGACCATTGGAGTTTGAGGCAGCAGAGGCAGGCTGAGTGGACTCATAAACCAAATCGAAATCAAGGTCTGAATAGATAATAGATTCGGTGAGCAGTGACAGCAGGAACAGCTCCGAAATGCTTCAATCATCTAAATCGATGACCCATAACCAAACATTTCATCTTGATTTCCAGATTTATAACTAACACGATGAGATCTGGAGAAAGGAATAAAATCTAAACATAATTACCTTTTGTCGACAAAAACAAACATAGTGTCTTAATTTTTTTTTTTGTGTCTTAGAATTTTTTTTTGTTATCGGGTAAATATTTGTTATGGGTCATCTTAATTGGGCTTTATTTGTTATTTGTTTCATTAATGTAGATGGAATGTCTTTGGGCCAAATAAGAGATTTGTTATTATGTCCAACAAAAATAAATAAATCGAATATGTTATATATTTGGATTGTTATTGTAATTGTATATTATAAAAATATATTAGGTTTATAAAACTAAAACTATCTTAAACCCTAAACCTTTTTTTTATCTTACCATAATATAAAGAGATGACTACTATTTCTCATTTGTTTCTTATATTAGATCATAATTTTTTTTATAACTATTAGTGTTACATTTTACTTATCTAATATTTATTTCGGATTATCTTTTAATTATCATTATTTTTATTTAAATTTTATTATTATTGATTGCAACGTTATTATTATATCTATAATCATATGCAACACATAAAATATATAGCTAAAATATAATATACACTATTGAATAAAACATACGCGAACATAAATTGGAAAAATATATATATTATTAACACTAAAATAAAATTATATCACTAATATATATATATAATATAATCGAAACTGTAAAAAATTAAAACCAAGAATATTTAAGAAGTTTATATTAAAACAATATAAAACTTACAATAATAAAAAAATAAAAAGTTGATAATAAAAAAACATAAATGATTAAAATATATAGTACTATAAAACCCATAAAATAATATCAATTAAGTTATATTATAATGCACATGTTTATAATGATTAACTGCTAATATGATTTTTTTTTTGTGTTAGCAGTTCAATTTAAATAATTTTCATATGTATATAATTATTTATTTATGAATATTAATAGATTAAATTGACTGAGAAATAATTATATTGTTTATAATTATATTATACACAACTAATATATCTTAGTTATCATAATATCTATTTTTAAAAACCGTTTACTTAAGTAAAAGCAATAAAATATTCATATATATAATCCAAAATGGAATAATTTAAATACTCAAAATAACATATAATTTATTTACTAATAAAATGAAAATATCTAAAATGTATATTAAATAAAAATCCAACAAAACGAGCTTTAACACACACAAAAACAAACAAACAAAAGAAAAAGAAAACTAATATCATTGACTCAACACTATTACAAACTTTTCGTAAACTTATGACGGTTTAAAAAAATCATTTAAAATGAAAACGAAACCACAACTAATGTTTTCTAAAATAATATAAACATTCAAAAAACCAAATATTTTAGTTTACAAATCATAATAGTTTATTGTTTCCATTAATAAAAAAACATTTAAAATAGATATTGACAATAAATAAATAAAGATAAAAATCACTAAATATTAACAATATAACTTAATGAATACACACTACTCGGATTTAGAGAAATTGCTTTAATCTTGGTTTTCATTGACTTTATAAATATTTTTAATAGTAATTTTATTATCAAATATGAATAATGAATGAGTATTGTATTAAATTTATCAAATAAAAATATTTAAATTAATGGTATAAATTATATATTTCTAACATTTTCCGTATTTTGTAAATTAAGATGAAAATATTAATAACTAAATAAGGCAAGAGACTATATCCCTTTTGGTTTAACCAAAAGACTGTCACGGCAACAAAAAATCTAACATAAGGTGGGTCAATTTCAGCAAACAAATTCCAAAAAAACTATTGTCAGCTAAATGTTTTGATTGATTTTTTTTTCTCTGTTCATATGTTTAAAGTGATAGAATATTTTGAGTGTATTTTGTAGTTTTGGGAAACCACCAACCTCTATCTTTCATTTTTTTTTGATGAAATTGTATTTTCGAACCAATTCATTTATGAAGTATCAATATTGTTGTGTTAAATAGGTGGAAAATATTGGATTCAATCAAAATAAAATTGTATAGGTAAATATACAAAATTAAATTTATAGTATTTTGTTTTAATATTTAAAGGTTAAAATATATAAACTGATTTATACGGTTTCAATATGCATATGTTATTTATGTTTGGTTTTAAAAAATGGGTCTAATAGATTTTAAATATAAACAAGTCTAAACGGTTCAAATCTGTCTATTTTAACATCTCTATGTAAACTCAAATAAAAATATAAAAAAATCAAAATAAAAAATATATGTTTTACTAAATAATTTTTGCAAGAAGAAAACTTATTTTAAATTGGTGAGAAGTATTGGATTCAATTAGAGTAAAAATGTATTGAGAAATTTACAAAGTTAAATTTTATGTACTTTGTGTTAAAATTTTAAAATTTAAATTAATAAACTGAACATAAAAGATTAAGTAGGCATGTGTAATTTCTAACGGTTTTAGACAGACGAGTCTAAATGAATTTTAAATATAAGAGGATCTAAACGGGTCGTATTTTCCGTCTTAACATGTATGTATAAACTATTAAAAATGAAAAAATGAAAATGGTACTATATTAAAAGAAATTTATATTAAAAGAAATTTATTGTATTTTACTAAAAGAAATGGTACTATATTAAAACTATTAGTAAACGGATCTAATGGTTTACTAAAAGAAATTTGCAAGAAAAAATGAAAATGGTACTATATTATCAAACTAATATTCCGCGCTCAGCGCAGATCAAAATTTATTGTATTTTAAACCTAAGAACACACAAAAATGATTTTTATTTGGTTAATAGCTATAAATTCAATTGGTCAAGTCGTATTTTTGAGTCAGTTCCATTTGGGTCCATAGGTTTAGTCTTTCTATTAAGAACATGTAAATACACAAAACAAATTGGGTCGGCTCGGGTTGAAAACCCGTGAAAAATATGTGTGAATTACAAAACAAATATAAACTATATAATAATAACATCACCTAGACAACCAAATTGTCAACAAATCTGAAATTTCCACATCTACTAATAAAATATATAAAATAGAACATATTAGCATTTATAAATATATATTACACCCATCCATGGATAAATGAGAAGCATCACATTTTTAATATTTTTTGTCATAATATGTTCAATAATATACATTTCTATAAATCAAATATAATTTCAATCCATAAACTGATAATTAAGAAACTAAAATTAGTCGGAAAAAATAGAAGTTATTTCCAAGTAAATTAAAATTTATTTTTACAATAAAGTATAAAACTAATAAAAATATATTTTGTAAATTTTTATAAAAAAAATTCAAGTCTAAGAAAACATTAAAACATAAAATAAAAAATACATAACAAAATACTTATATTTGGATTAATAATATATATTCACCACCATATTACACATACGTTTTATATATTATACTAACTACTGCATAAATAAAGATAAAAATACTCAAATCTTTAACAAACAACAATAAAATATGTGTTTTAAAAATAAGATATATTAATTTCACAAACATAAATCTACATGTTATAAAAAAAAATTATATATTTTTAGCGTAGATCATTATCATTTACAAAAAAAAAAAAAACTATATAAAACCTATATATATGTTCAACATATCTAAAACATCTAAATTTAACATTAATAATATTTTATAAAAATATATTATCATTTACAAATATATTATTTATACGCAGAAATATCAATAAACATCAAAACAAATTTATACCCGCCGATCGGCGGGTCAAAATCTAGTATAAATATTAAAATAGCAGCATTTATACGATTATTAAAATTAAATTGTAATTCATAACTTTATTTTAATAAAAGTTGTAACTAGAGTCGAAAATCGGAATCGTCACATAAATCTTCTAATTTTTCTTCTGAAACTTATTTGTCATTTGATAGATACACATGCATAATATCATAATCTGAAATTTATTCATCATTTGACGAATACACAAGAAAGTTTTTTACTCTTGAATAGTCCACGATAAAGTAACCATAAACCTAAACCCTAAACCATAGATTTTTTTTTATAAGTGTTTGATTTGTTTTTGTATATTATATTTCATTATTTAGGGTTTAATAATTAAGTTTTTGATTTCGAAATGGGTTAGGAGTTATGGTTTAGGGTTAGTATTTGTGAGACTTTAACTTTTATTTGTTATCTTCAATACCCTAAACCCTCAATAAAATATTTATCAGATTTTGAATTTAAAAATTAGTTGGATTTTTTTTTATAGATGAAACTTAATAATTCTTTTTGGATTATAGGTTTGGAATCCTAAACTCTATATTCCTAAATCTTAAACCCTAAATTTATGCTACAATATCCATTAAGTTAAGATGTGAGATTAAGGTTTGCAAAAGATTATATTTAAAAACCAATACTCTAAACCCTAAACCATGTTTATACCCTAAATCCTAAACTCTATATTTATAACCCTATATATACCTTAAACTAAAACTAAAATTTTGTTTATAGCCTAAACCTTAAACTCTTGTGTATCATTTCATTTATATTAAAAAAATAGACTTCAAACTTTAACTTTTATTAATAACTCAAAATATCTTTCACAAACATCACAAAATTATAACTAATGCAAACAACATTATAAAGTCAGAACCAAGTTGCAGATTAAAGAGTCTGTAGTATCATTCGCCCAAATATTCCTTCCATCAACAACTCCAGCAAACAATAGCTTTCCACGAGGAAAATTCACTTTTATTAACTTGCCAAAGACGACTCCATGTGACATTAAGCATCCAAAAGTACCTGCAATTGGTGGGTGTCAAGCCTAAACCGCTTAAGATCTCTGAAATCATAAAACCATAATCATAAGCAAAAGTTCTTTTATATAATGCAATATGGAAAGTAAATCAAATGGTAGTGAGGTCCAGATGGTGTGATAAAACAAAAGACAACAGTTTCGTTTACTCATACCTTCGACTACTTCAGTAGCGACGAACATTACTAGACCAGAGATTACGTATTGCGGTACCGTGTATGGAACAAACTGAAACTGAAGAGAATCCCGACAAAGACAATGATCTCAGATGTCAAAAGGATTTGTCTGCAATAGAGACCAACATCAGTCACCAAAAGCACATAAACACCATCAAGATTCATATGGATTCAATCACCAAAGTTTTCGGTTTGAGCTCGGGTTCGAAAATTACCTGTCTTCAAGCATATTACTGATGTAACTTCCGACAAGAATGTTGACTTGTATCACCGTGAGGCCAAGGCACGCCAGGAACATGGCAACAGAGCTAGTTGACCAACCAAAATAGTATGAAGTAATGACACTAGACTCCGACAGTAATATCTCCATCACAAAATACCGCCAAAGATGACTCCATGTGAGAGTAAGCATCCAAAGTATAAGTATTAGGGAAATCCTGCAGAAAAACAAGCTCATGGGCAGAAAAACCTCTCGTTCCTTTCCTGCAAGATTCAGATACATGAGCATAGAAATTCCAGAAGCTACAAGGAAGAAGAAAAAGGTTGTGATCAACCAATGAACAGAAAAGAGAATTCCCTTTGTCTTCACGAAAAGCTTAAGATATCCAAAAATCATTCATGAATAACTAGATCGGCTGTGAAAAAGGTTGATAGGTTTGCATGAGATATCCATAGTAAATATGCTACCTTCCGCAGGAACATCCAAGAAAAGGTGAAACTCTGGCGACCCTTTTGCAGCATATTTCTTCCCTTCATCAATCAAAACCAATGTTTCCCGTCTAAGCTTCTGCACATCACAGTGCAACAATGCTTATCCATTAATCACTAACTCTCACAAGTGAAAAAACTCAAAACACATAGATCCCTGATTATACTTCTCAGCAAATCAAAGTAACATAACAACGACATCAAGAGCAGTGACCACCTATTCATGTAGGGAATAACCATTAGGGAGAGCACCAGAAGATAAATCAAAATAAATATACAATAAGAATAGAAAATACCTCATTCGAGTCACAGCTATACTTAATAAGCTTTTCATACGATGTAGATGAAGGCATAACATCGAGTTCTTCATGCATCTTGTTGAACTTCAAGATGGTATCCTCAACCTTTATTTGTAGAAAATCAGTGAAAACATGGACAATTAGGAGGCATTGGTTATCTAAATAAAGAAGTCCCTTTACCGTCAGATTTAGGATGCACGTAGAATAGACAGAGATGAGATCAGAAACGTTCTTCACTCCTTCATCTGCATATTGCAAAGAAAAACATATTACACACGCTATAACAACGATTTGCTAGAGACATAAACATGTTTTGTAAAATGAGTCAAAGTCGAGAACCCTTACCACTTTCTCGTAGTTCACCTAGGAACTTCCTCGCAACAGAATCCAATGAAAACTTGCCAAGGTATCCAAATATGTTTGTCAATAGGTCCAAGGAACAAACTTTTGTTATGTCTACAATCTCAAAGAGCCTCTGAAGGTGGTATTTTTGTTCTTTCTTACATAGCTGATTATACCTCTGAATGTTTAGCTGATTAGAGGATGTCGAAATGCGGGTACCCTAGCTCCGATGTGGTCGAGGTTGTGCTCCCCAGCGATTTAACGGAATCTGGAATTTCTTCGTTGTTCTGCAGAAATCCTAGAATCGCCTCATCTTCCAAGATTTTCTCTTCTGGGGCTCGTACTAAGGCAAGTGAAGAGATCTTCGATTGCCAGAGGAGGAGGCTGAGAAGGCGCTTGCGATTTAGGAGCCATGGCTTTCGTTGAAAGCCTGTGAAACTCCAGATTATTTGTCTCTTTTCACAGGAATCAAAAAGAGAACTGAAATTAGTTATTTGCACGAACCAAATTTCACTGTGAAATCGAAGAATCAGAGAAATACCTTTGTAAACGAGATGGAGGATTTAAGACAGGCGAAGAAGAAGAGCATAGATTTAGCTATTTTGGAGATGCTGGGTTTGTCGATGAAATAAGAGGGAGAGAAAATTGACTCAGCCAAATCACTTTTATTTCATGTTATACTATAAAAGAGAGGGTAAAATTTAGCAAAGCCAAAAATTTCTAAGTGTTAAGCGCTTGTAACAAAAATTAGGCTCCAAAAATAATTTTTGTTCCCGCTCAATAAAATTCCGGGTTAGCATTTTTTAAATGCTATCATACACTAACTAAAATCAGAAAACTATTTTTATAGCACTTGTGAAAACCGTGCTATCCTAGTGTGCTATCAATGACTCTTTTTGTAGTGCTTCACCTAAAAGGCTAAGGTACGAGTTTAAGTACTCTATTGATCAAAAGAATGATTAGAACTGAATAAGGTGAACGGAACAATCTAAGCAAGACTTAGGTTGTTAGAACGGATAGATAGGAACGGGACCTCGAAAGAGTTTTAAGGAAACTAAATAAGATCATAAGAGGTTCTTGGATGGATCGTTCTTTAGAAGAACGATATAAATGTTAAGTAAGGTTTTCCGCTGTGTAAAGTATGAAGGATCTAAGGCTAGGAGTCAAATAGTAGATCCGAGGAATACTTGTTCGTAAGGAAAAAGTTTTAAATAGGACGAAACTTAGGGATGTTCAGACCAAGGTTTGGCCTGACCACTGGAACGCATCGACCGCGGCCTAGGGTGGCAAGGTCGGGGTGTTTCAGGCTTCTCATGACCATGACTTTCGATGGATCGATATCGAAACCAATTTTGAGTCTGTAAGCCCATTCTCGAGTCCCATATACTCTAAGAGAGATCAAAAGTTCTACACTCCAGGTTATAGAGGCGATTATTTGTGCTCCTTCTCAACTTCAAAGAGAATGACAAGCCCGAGCTTATCGGCTTGTGGACAAATCCACTTCCTCCAGATTTTACGTACAATACGGACGATCTGATTCCGATTCCGATGATGTCAATGATAGATCACCTGGTGGAGTCACCATCCTGCGAACAATTCTTCATCAAGTGGTACGTATATCTATTCCAAATATATACTCTATGAGTTTAAGGGATTTAAATACTCGAAAAGGGTAGTGTGATTCATTAATGACATCTGATGTGTTTGAAGGGAGATCACATGACTGATTAGACCGATGATTCAGACATCTCATCGCCATTTAAAAATTATTGTTTTTTAGACGGATGACATTCAGATATCTCATCGCCACTTAAAAATTATTGTCACTCTATCACTTCTACTTTACCACTAAATATTCAGATATCTCATCGCCACTAAATATTACCATATTTCTCTCAGGCACATTTATTACAAAAACTGGTTCACCCTAATTTCTCTCAGGTACATTTACCAAGGAGCCGCTTACACATTTCTTCGCGTTAAGAGGTTTTCTCCGGCGTCGGCGATCCTCGCCGTTCCGTGAGAGGACCTCCCGTCTTTGATGCAGCTGAGCTTCAACGGCGGTTCTTACACGGCGGCATAAGATCGAGATCGTGATCCTTTCTTCTCCGCGATCCATCTCGTCGTGGTGGCGAGCGGCGTAAGTGGCCGTCGGACAAACTCCGGGAGTGTCTAAATTTCTGGTCGTGGAGGCAGCAGATTTGGGTGTTGGAGAAACCAACTTTCAGGTCTCGTCTCTCACGGCGGTGGACGGTTGGTGGCTCGAGTCCACCGGAGATCGCGGCCTTCGGGCTGCCTTTGTCTTTTACCCACTTGGTGCCAGCTGATTTCGCTTTTCGTTAGTCGCCTTTTTCATTCTTCTTCCTCTTTTGACTCGCCTGATTTTTGTCGAGATCTTGCCGGAATGTAAGGGTCCGATTGCCCAGTGTACGATCAGGTTGTGTATTATTTTATTATAAATATAATTATTAAAAAAAAAGTCCCCATTCAACAACAACAGACCACTTTGTGGAGACAGCTTCGGACGAACAAATAGGCCACTTTGTAGAGACAGCTTCAGGCGAACAATTCCTACTAAGTTCTACTAAGTTCCCTTACTGGCCTCATCCATAATCAATATTGTTGGTTATTGGTGTGTACAAAGCTCTGTGTTTTTTCTTTCTAACAAATCATTTATATTTTATGCTTGTCTTAAATGTTTTGTCTTACTTTCATGTGCATATATAAAAATATCCAGTCGTAACTTGCATCAAAATTCTCTTTATGTGTCCTTTTTTTTTTGTCAACAGAATGGATTCATGGACCGAGTTACAATTTACAAACGGGCCAAAGCCCAATTCAGAAAGCAAAACGAGCGACACAAACGGATGAGAATGACACGTGGATCCACTGCCACGCGTCAACGCCAGAGAGAAACTGGCATGCACCAGCTGTGAAGCCCGCCGATGAGAACCGCCAGGAAGCGCCAGACCCTCGCCGAGGAAAGCAAGACGACGCCCACCAAACCACCTGACTGAATTGCCAGGAACCGTTTGCCGATCTAAGACTCCCTAAGCCGTCGCGTCAACACCTGCAACCAAAGAGAACCGGTGAGAAACTCAACGAAGAACCACCGAGACCATGGAGACACAGCCGCCATCTGGATCGAAATCCGACTGAATCTACATAAAGCTTTTCCTCAAAGCAGTGGCACGGCCACGAAATTAATCCATAAAGAACCGGAGGGACCGAAGGAGCTCCACACAACAAAGGCAGGAGAGGACAGCCGAAAGAGAGAGAGAGGGAGAAAGATCGAAATCCTCGCGAACGAGAAACATCGGGACGAAACCCGAGAAGTCCGAGGAGTCGGAATAGATATCGGCCATCTTATGTGTCTAAATCTACAACACACATCTTATTATAACATTTAATTCGTCAAAAATTACCAATTAACATGATTGTAACACGTGATGATTAATTTTTTGACATTTGTCAAAACAATACAACAAATAATAACTACTAATTTTAAAATACAAATGGAAAATATTGTTGGTTACGTTTCAATTATGGTCTGCCTCAAGGAACTGACTGGATCCTTTTCGTCTGCTACCTTTGGTCTGCTTCTCTGAAAAAGCAGAAGAGTTATGCTCCTCCAATGGTCGCTTTCTTCTATCATTGGGTATGCTAATTCTTCATCCTCACCAGTGTTTGGAAGTGCCAGATTTTTGTTCAGTTGCCGTATACTGGAGATTCTGTGAATTGATCTTCTGCTCCCCTGTTTCCGATCATAACAAGAAAGGCGTGAACTTTAATGGGGGAATTCAATTGTCAAACCAAATTTCTGGTTATGTGGCTGGTTCATTAAATGATCTTTCAATTTGGTTTTTAGAATTTGGGCTAAGCCCTCTTTTATGGGTACTTACCCAACTGATCTTCGCTGGATCTGTAAATTTTAACATTCTCATGCTTTTAAATTGGAAATCCTTTTACAAAAAAAAAATGGAAAATATGTTAAAGTGATAGATATAAAAAAAAGATAGATATATAAAATATATAATTAAAAGAGTATACTAATACTTAACCAAAAAGAAAAATAACAATTTTACAACTGAAATGTTTTTGAAAAAACAAGGATACACTTTACTAAAATCAACTAAAACCAAATTCCAACCAACCATCCATAATAAATGCAATTTTAATATAGTACTAGATGACTCGCCCGCATCTTGTACGGGGTGAATTAATTTTTGAAGAATATTTGGCTTAATTAAATTAGTATAAACACATGTAGTCAGTCGAATTTTAAAACTATAGAAATTGTAGATGAAGCCAGATTTTATAGAAAGAGAAACTTAGAACAAAAATGAAAATTTAGAAATTTGAATTCTTTATTATTGAAAAGAAACACAACCATTATTTGAATAAATAACTAAATAGATGATTAAGATAATTGAACATAAATTAGGGTCCTTCAATATTTTGAAGGGCAAACCATGCATCTCGGAATGTGTCATAAACAACATTGTTAATCGTCCTTAGTTCCAAATAGTCACATGGTCCCCTTATTACATCCAATAGAAGACCTAAATAATATATTTCTCTAATTTCTTCTGAACATACTGGTAACACACATAAACTCGGTTTACCTTTGATGAGGGGTTCCATTGAAGGTTTTTTTTATCCCAAACGAATTTAATTGCTATTTGTGAATATAGAAGACGTCTTGCCTGAGGATGAACTTGATTGCATTTCATACAAGCCAGAAATTTATCTTCTTTTTCCTTATGTGTCAAACTGTCATCTTCTTCTAAAAATTTTTTTGGAGAAGGAAGAACAATAGGTAAAATTTCCATTGGTTTGACAGAACGTCTGGAATAAGCTGTTAAAATTAGATTTGTTAATTATAATATTAAGACTTGTTCAACAGAAATGAAACTGATGTAATGTAAAAAAAATAAAGATACCAAAAAGTTCTCAAATTTATCTATAGCTTCCATTAGCTACTCGAGATAGAAATGATACTAATGAGAAGATGATATCAAATATATAGTACTATGGTATTAAGGTTTCTTAGGGATAGAATATTTTTTAGGATTTTGTTTACTAATATCGGCCACATAAATTATACACAAAATAACACAGTTTAGAATTTAGGAATTCAAAGTTATTATAGTATCTTCTATTTTATGGAAAGAATATCTCATTGTTATTAGGATATAGTATAATTTTAAAATTTTGTATTCGGTAAGTAATTCAAAACTTGAATTAGAAGATATTTTAATATTCTATTTGAAGAATTTATATTTCTTGTTAAACCAAACCCTTCCATAAAAATCGGTATAAAAGTTATTATGGTATGGTAGTAGTTACATTTGTAAGTAAAATATTATGAACATAAAATTTGTAATCATTAATTTGTGTTCTAGAAATAAAATTCATAAAGGATCAAAACATTCTCTAGATTTAGTGTCACCGGAAAAATAATTTAGATGCAAATTAAAGTATTTATAAACAACCAAACTTATATTAAACAAAGAAAAATATTAAAGAGAAGTTTTGGTCTAACATGAAAATACATATCAAACATAAGTTTTAGATACTTAAACATGATTTTTGGAGAAGAGTTTTAGTGACAGGAGTAATGCTGTTTTCCCAGAACAGTTGAAGGACAATCGTTTGGTTGGCCTTCACATTGTTTACCCACACAAAAATCTCTTAAGCCGCCAGCAAAACGAATATGTTGCCTATCAGTATCAGAATGGAAAGCAAGCTCGACAGGCCATTTCTGTCCAGCATCATTGACCATCGATATGGTGTTACCAGCAACTTTCTCTAAATCGTTTGCATCGACAAAAGACTTAGGAAGATACTGCAAAATGAAAAAATATGGATCATGTATCAATATTTAAAGCCAAAATACAAAGGAATAACTTACGATTCTTCTTCGTTTGATGCCATCACTCGTGACGTTTAAGGTAACAAACTTCTCTTCAGTTCCTTCAAATATCATTTCCTTATTAGTCAAAATATTAGAAAGAGTAAAGAAAAGGTCTCCAAAATAATTGAAAAACACTTACTCGTGCTACCTTCTCCAGTGTCCATTTGATTGGTATTCTCATATGGGATCTCGCAACAGTTTGGACGGTACTGTTGTAGCACCTCCACGATACTCAAAAATTAAAAGATCTCCAACTTCTAATGCTTGAGCCTTAAAGAACCATCTGCAGCCTTCTGTTAGCTTATCACCAACTCGTTTGATAGGGAACTTTTCTGGCCTCGCATTAGATGTGAGTTTACCGACTGTTAGATTGGTTTTTCCAAGTATTTGATTCTTAAAGAAACTTTCAGAGATAATCTGCAACATAAAGCTTAAAAAATTATTGCAAGAAATAAAATCTCTATAAAAATAAACCTTAATGAGACAAAGAACTAAGATTACATACCATACTCTTTCTACATTTGGCTGGAAACATAAGCTTGAATAATCGTGGGTATGTCATCTTCGGATTTGTTTTCAGAAGAATATAGGAAATCATATAAATCATTAATCATTACATGCATTTATAAAAAACAATATCATAATATTCATCTGGAATAAGAGGCTTAGAAAATAAAGGGTTTGCCATCTTCTGCAAAACTAATATATATTCAGATAATTCAAACCATGTTAATTGTTTCAAAATATATATTCTGCAAAGCTAATATATATTAATATAAATCAAAAATCATAACATACATAAACCAAAAGAATCGAAATTAGATATTTTGAAGTTGAATAGACAGAATCTAAAAATAGAGAATATCGGAGTAGTAGACAAATCCCTAAAGTATTGTTACAAATTGGAAGTTGGTACTTTTAATAGAAATCGATGAGAGAAAAAAGAGAAATTTACATGTATAAGATATAGTAAACACAATTGTTCATATACAATCCTATTTCTCAAAATAACGATTTCTAACCCTGGGTTTAGCAGTACTCTTAGTGAAATAGTAAATTACTTTGTTTCCCGAGTTGTTGAATGCAAAAGACTTTCTCGTAAAACAATCTCTGCCTACCGAACCTTAGTTGTGTTTGTTTAACTCTAGATCGCTGTTTACTTTCAATTTGTACTCTGATTGCAGTGAATGGATAATTTGGGATCGAGTAGATGTAACTGGAACTATCTTACATTGGGCCAGAGTTATTTGGGCTTAATCACAATCTATTAATGGATTTTAATATATTAGCTATTAGTTTTTTTTAAATTATATTCTAAGATCGTGTCCAATAAAGTTAGTCATTTGAGGAATTTATTCACAACACGTTTTTATGTTTTGTGTGAAAATAATGAAATTTTACTAAATTAAAACACCAGTTTATTTGTGTAAGTGTATTGTTTAAACATTTAATATATCTACATATAGCTACTCATTATACATATTTTGTTTTAGCATTAGTTATGTCATATGGATAATATATTTCAAATCCACCTAAAACCTATTTTCTCATGATGATCTATTTATTTTGATTATAATTCAACATTAAATAAATTGCGTTAGATGAGATTATATATGAAATTAAAATTAGGTAGTAAAAAGAGCTGATGATACTGGACATAAGAGTTGTTAACATTAACGATACATATGTTTTTTTAAAGTAACATAAAGATGATGAGCAGATCATCTAATCCAAAAATAAAAGTTTAATATGTCTTCGACAACATGGACATAATTTACCATAACTTTAACCAGGAAGAGATATTTTCTGGAGGATATTGGTCAGGTACGGGATTTGGATAACTACAAAATAGAAAACAATGTATAAATTCCAGAAAACATATAAAGCATATTACATAATGAGTTGTATTAGGGTTAATATTCAAACCTGTTGTGAAATCCATTAAAATCAGAATTCTTTGTTTGATCGTACATAATCTTATTAATCCCTTCTTCTGCTTTGAGCCAAGTTAGACCCATAACTAAAATAGATACACAAACAATATTAACATTGTAAACAATAGAGAAATCAAAAGTGTCATCAATCATAAACACAAACATGTAATAGACAATGAATTCATTATAAAAAGACACAAAAGTTAATTTAGAACCAAAACTGTAATGGATTTAAGTAGAAGCAACGGATAATAACAAATAGAGATGTCTATCAGCCTCCCTCCAAAACCTTTTTCTTAGTTCCTTAGCATCTTCCTCATATATTAAACACTCAACACTCCAGAGGCTAGAAAAAGTAATGATTACAAGATTTTTATTAGAGATAGACAACAGAACATATGTGACGAACATTATAGTCATCTGTTTAACTAACCTTAGATCGCGAATTGTAAACCGCAGCTTTTGTCTTGTATAATCTTATTCAAATTTTCCAACATGTGTAACTACACCAAGGACATCTATAATGGAGAAAACAAAATCATTAAGAGCTATATACCTTAATGTCAACCAGAGATTCAAATAACAGTATTAATATAATCCGATAAAGGAAAAATATGTATTCATTAAAAGTTACCTATAGGGTATTCATCAGAGACTCTCACATCTACTATATCCGGAATTGATTTAAATTGCATAAAATGATCTTCCGAAATATTATCATAAGTAAGGCAAAATATGTGTTTAACCAGAATATGAGCGTGAAATCGTGAGGGTCAACGAACCATATATCTCAATAAGAGGTTCAAGAACAGTAGCTTCTATTTCGGTACCCTTAAACAACAAACGAATACAGTAACAAAAATGCAATAGCCAAATAAACAAAACAAATTATAGAGTAAAATAGAGATTACCTCTTCTTCCACCAAAATCATTCGGATGGTTGGTTCAGAAAACCTAACACACATCCAAACACGGAGAAGCATCACTTTTAGGTTCCAAAAGCAAAGAATAAAGTTGTTGATGCGAGAAATTTGTCCGAACGCTTGAGGAGCCATTGTTTAAATTCTGAGAAAAGTTTGAAGAACAAAAGTTATTCAAAATTAATTGTTTTGTCTCAGTAAATGTTAAGAAAACGAAGCGTCTAGGATTTTTAAATTAAATAGTTTCCAAATTTGCGAGCAAAAGGTGTGAAGTGGTAAAAGATGTAATAATTATAAGTCACAATCATTTGTTTAAAAAAAAACTAATTGTGCCACAATAGCTAATAATCTCTTTTGGCCTTAGCCCATATAAATAATCCATTTTATTTGAAATTAGATAGCTTCGTAAGTTTATGAAGGTTAAATCATTTAATATTGTCCATAAACTCAATCAAGGTTAAATTACAATAAGCGGCTACAATATTAGGACTTCTGATGACAATCAAAGTATCTATATAAACCAAACACAGCGCGGATCATATATGCCTTACCACCTTTTTAAAAGATCACAATTCTATGAACTTAACTGATTTTCTTTATCAGAATCGGAACCACCATGTTCATATGAAATGAAATATGGTCATCCCGATTCTGATTAAGAAATTCAAATAATTACATAAAATAGTGAACTTAGAAAAGTGAATAATATATATATTTGAATCATATTTTCTTTCCAAGTATATCGTTGAAATCGTCGAAAAAATATTTTAAAGATGAAATAAACACTAATAATAAGAATGATTTTGAGAAGAGATGAATAATTGAAAGGGGAGTTGTTCAATCTTAATAAAGGTTAGATGTTACATGTTTAATTTGACGACTCAAAATACCTAACCCGAAGTTGTTTTGAATATATTTTCCCTTTCTTAATCCTTATTCTTCAAATATACTGAACCTCTGAAACGTAATATTTCAAATCTTTGATTAAATTACTTTTATAAACTATACCATTGTGTACAATAGAAGTTGTTATTATTGAGATTAATTCGCAAAAATTTGTTATAATGATAAATTGGAAGCAAAACTAACCGAATAAATGGATAATTTAATTAAACAACCCAAACTGTTATGATAATACGAATAAAATAAAAATAATTTGTAACACAAAAGAAGATACGCCACCAAAGTCTAAAGTATCTTTCTTTTTACGGTTTCCTTGTCTTCCTGCTTAATCTTTTTTGTAACAGATGAATTTTCACCAATACTGCTTAAAGAGATGCAATCTTCTGATTTTTTTGATGTTGATGGTGTAAGTGCTAGGGCCATTGATGCATCAGAATCAGTCTCCATACCCGAGGTAAGCATAAGAGTTCCTTAATCATAAAAAAATATTACCAAAGTTTTATTCAGCGTTTAACATAATGTTTAATGTAATTTTCAAAATGAGACAAATGTATTAGGTACCTGAATCGAGTTAGTTAAATTCTCAAATTCATCAATTGCAGAGTCATCATCCCAAAATAAGTCCACGACATATGGACTCTTTGACACCTTCTGTACATTGTCTTTAAGAATGGTAACTTTGAATAGACACTTGCGACCAATCAAATCGAATAATTCAGTAGGGAGATAATATGGATCGTCCTAAGAACACAAAGTAGAAAACAACAAATTCTCAATATAAAAAGATGTATAGTTTCAAAAGCAAATCAAAATTCAAATACCTTAATTTTCCTTTTGTGTTCATTGTAGATATTGTCTGCCGGTCTCTTCACAAGCTTATTTCCAATTTTATCAAATGTAAGGAATTTGGCTTTACCCTCTGAATAATCAGACACGCGGAAGATCAAATAATATCTATAGCATGCATAAACAAAATATAAACTAAATGCATTAGATATATAAATTATAAGCATTTTAGTCTGGAGATTAGTCTTTCAAGGTGGAGAAACAAATTAACCTGATCAGAATACTTTAGAACAAATTCTCTCGCAAAGACATTTTTCACATCACCACATGTTTTACAATTATATAAGGGCCCAGACTCTTCTTCATCTTCAGTTGCTGATTCGTACTCAAGCACTTTCTGTTTGCAAACTTTGCATGCTTGAAAAAACCACTTTTTACAGTCTATTGAGACAACTGTGTCACACGTAACCACCTTACCATGCTAAACAACAATAAAATCATCAATTAATTAAATAAACGATTTTAACTAAATACAAATATATTTTTAAGTAAAATTACAGATAACTAACCTTTTCCGATTGCAAAATGCCAAGTAAAGTCATTCTATTATTCTCGATGAAAAATTCAGTACACAAATCCAAAAGTGGACCCGATCCAAAAGAAACCATGATTTTCTCAGACTTGATAATCAGAGCTTGAGATTCTTTTGGTGTACCGCAAAATAGATTTTGAATGAATAGATGAACTCTTGAAATGAAAATATTTCGACATTTCTTTATAACATAATGTATCACATTACCTATCCAACAACTTTGAAATCTCAGGCTTATTTTCATCTCCGAATGAGAGCTTGGTCGAGTTATAAGCATTTGAGATGTACAGCTTCGCTATATTATGAAAATTTAAAATAAAAAATTAATGTTACAAACAAAAGAACCAATATATTAAATTAACCGAGTAATTACCTCCATATTCCTTGATCCATGCAAATCGAATAATAATCATAACAGGAGATGAGCTATTGGTGGAAGTATATTCAATCACTTGTTTGGCATAATCTCCTCACAAGGTGTAAGGCAATGCATCATTTCTGTAAAAAACATAAAAAGTTTTGTATGTTATCTTGGTATTATAACGATTAATATTCTAACTCATTATCTTTCAGATATAATTCAAGCCTTGTGATGTTCCAGACTTGCTTTTAGTCTTGACATCTTCAATAGCACCCATGTGGACAATGACTCCCATAACATCTTATATCGGTGAAAGAATAATCAACAACTATTTATTGAAAAGTGTAATATAAGGGACAGTAGTATACTAATAACATCTTACCAATTAAAACTTTTTTTGTCAAGAGATCCAGCGAGAATTTCAGAAATAGTATAACAATACTTATCGTGATTCTCAATCTCAAAATCTTCCAATGGTTTTGTTCTTGTGGTACGGGTGATTGATAACTTGTAAGTAAGATTACTTGGACGGAAGTCGCGAACATACTCCTTGGAAGAAAAAGCATTAACCATAACAATTTTACCTATCTGAAGACATGCTTTATGTTTGCTGAATAAGTATTCCTCACATGATGCTTGAACTCTTATTCCCTAAAGAGAGTGAAAAGAAAATCTATAAGTATACAAATGAACAATATCATAACGAACATAAACCTAAACAATTGTATTTCTCGTACCTTTATGTCAGACCAAATCATTTCTATTACGTTTCCAAATTTAGAGTTAAACAAAGTCCATTGTGCTAATACCCTGACCTGGATCTTCTCGGTTTCGAGGCTTGTGTCTATGTTTTCCAGCAAAACATAATTCGAACGACGTCTGCGAGGAAGGTTCTTACTGGTCTCAACTAAATCTCCCATTTTATAAAATCTCGATCTATATTAAAATAGAATGATAATTAAGTTCAATATCGAAGAATATATATAGTACTCCGGAAACCTAATGCCTTATCCCACACAATATTTATATAAAGAATATTGTGTTTCAACTTATTTGGAATATTCTAGATTAAAAGATTTTCCGTAAAAAATAAGATTGTTATTAGTTAGGGAAGAATATATTATTAAAAATTACTATAATCATTGGGGGAAAATATATTATTTGTAATCTAAAATTTAGGTAAGAAGTTAAGATTATCTTAAAGTTTTCGGAAATAAGTATTAATTGAATTCGATGTATTTTTTGTTTTCTTATAAATAATCTTCCTAATCTGAAAATTAACAAAAACAATTGCGTCTCAACTAAATTGTAATATTTGAGATTAAAAGATATTGGATTACATAATATAAATTTTTTATATATGATTGCGTCGTAATTTCATCGTAATTGCGTAAAGTAAATTTGATTAGTACGGGTGTTATTAAATATTTGAAAAATAAGAAAATTAATGAGTCATAAACTCATGTCAATATTAAGCCATGATATTAATTAACTACCCAATATATAGTAGATATCCTCAACATTTATACACAAATACTACAATATCTTAACACGGGACGTAAACAAAATATGTGTAGTGAACTTGTGAAGACGTATTTTGATCATTAGAAAGAGTGTTTGAGCAATGTTATTTGTTTCAAGACAATTTAACCTTCTTAATAGTATACATAAACATTTGCTCTATTGAGAAGAATAAATCAAAAAATATTACCAAACACATTACTAACACATGCATTTAAGAAAAATACAAAGATATGACATTTTAATCGGTTAAATTCCGTGATGGCCAGTTCTTTTTAAACTCATTAATTTCAGAAAGAGCACCGTCCATAATAGCCTTAACACAATCACCAGCAGAAGTTGCAATCCAATCACTTGTCAAATGAATATTTTTAAGCAATAAATGAATAATCCACACTATAACAACGGACACGAAACGTAAATAAACAGAGTCTCTCAAACATACCGTTTCTAAAAATAACCTTAGAAAACCTCAAAGTGCAAACCATAAAGTAGTCATCATTATCCTTATAAGATTTTTGAAACTCTTTAGCCTTCTCGCCACCGAACTCACAAAGCAAGCGACACTTCCTATTAGGTAAAAATTAATTACCAAATTATAATAAAAATACTTATACAAATATATTTGATATTATAACAGATAAACACTAACCTAGAATCCACAAGATTAAAGGTTATAGGATCGCGTGACCATGGAAGCAATCATCAACTTGCCCAATTAAATTTATACAAATTAACAGAAAGAAAATAAAAAAGCTTGGTCGACCAAAAAAATACAAATGATTAATATAATATTATCTTACATACCTACGGAATGAATACGATCGACACCCAGATTTTATATGCTGAAAAACGACAGAATGATAGAAACTGCTCGTGCTTATTGAAGGAATTTTCTCAACATAAGTTGTCCACTTCCACTTTATTTCGAATCGATGTTTTGGTGGTTTAAAATCTCCACCAGCATGAATTATGCCAAAATCAAAAATAATTATAAAAACTCATTCAACCAAGACATCCAAGGATTGGTCAATATACAGATTGCAATCTATAATGCCATGTATATTAGTTCCCTGTAACATTATATTTGAACTTTAGAACAACTAAAAACAAAGTAAATATAAAAGAAATAATCTTATAATGAGGTAGTAAGAAAAACATTTTCATTGACCAATATTAAACCGATTGTTGGTTTAACACCACAATTGATAACATATCTCCTCATGATTTTAACACGAATTCTCCACTCACTAATGTTCGGATTCATGGTAGACACATCCACGAACCCTGAAGAAGACTTCGAAAATATTTGCATAAAGATAAACAGAAAAACAAACCCTTTGACACCCAATTATGGGAACATATAACAACATTAATTCTCCATTATATGTATACGGGCTGCAGAAACAATATGTTATTTGGGCTTCTGAAGACCTTCAGTGTTTATTTAAATATGAGTTTTCTATTTTTTGAGTAATAAAATACTTCACCGAGAAGATAATTCAAAGGATTAAATGGACAGATAAAGAAGAAGAAATAATCATTTTGTTATTAAATATGCTTTCGTAATGCATCAATAAAAGTATACAAATGTGAACTATAAAAAACATACAAAGCAATATCTACTATATAATATCCTTCTCTTGAATACTTCATTGACTTCGTGCTTAATCTTCTTTTTGTGTGAAATGTAACCAACACCGAATGGTGAGAAGTTATCTAGCAAATAAAGATTAGTAAGATGAAACATTCAAAACTTTCCATACAAATCCAAACAAAATGATTCAAACAATGTAAAAGCTAAAAAAATGGATACCTAACGTTTGCCTTGGTATGAAATATAGCTGTCAATTCATCAAAATCACAAAATGATTATTACAATGTAAATTGTAAGATAAATTTATCTATCGTTTGGCTTGGTATGCTACATACCTGCAAAATCATCAAAACCACACAACAAATGGTTGCAAGCTGTTAATTGTAATTGATATAGTTACCTATCGTTTGGCTTTATATGTTACATACCTGCAAATGCTTCAAAACCTCAAAACCAAATTAGAAGCATGTTAATTGTAATTGATATAGTTACCTATCGTTTGGCTTGTTATGTTACATACCTGCAAAATGATCAAAACCACATAACAAAATAATAAGAATGTTAATAGGAAGTGATATAGTTACCTATCGTTTGGCTTAGTATGTTACATACCTGCAAAATGAACAAAACCACATAATAAAATTCTAAGCATGTTAATAGCAAGTGAAAAAGTTTCATATCGTTTTGCTTGGTATGTTATATACCTGTAAAATCATCAAAACCACAGAAACAAAAGTATAACAATATTAATTTGCAAACAAAAGAAATGCTTAGAGATGTGGATGTTATGAGTCTAGTACATGCTCTATTTATAAGAATTATCATATTTGGGGTTGCATTAAATTTTCGAAATGTTCTATTAGAAGATTTGTATATTCTTTGGGATATTTTTTTAGAAATTTGAAAATTATTCTCGATATTTATTAGCTGCTAAATTTTAGGTGGTAGTTTAATTTGAATTTGAAAAGTAAGAAAATAAAAATATGAAAAAATATAAACTGTAATATAAATTTATGGGAAGAAGGTAGGATTACAATTTGAAAGTTTAGAAAATCACATTTAATTTTTTTATTTGATTAATTGTCGAATTTTGATTTTTTAAATCAAAAAGTTTTCTAAAAGAATTTTGAATTATTTTTAATGTCAAAAATGCTATCGACCAATCAAAACATTTCATTAAAGTCATGTTATCAATGACATCATAGTTTTGATTGATCAAGATTCATCCATATCATCCATTCTAATAATTCAGCTTCGCAAATAATATTTAGTAAATTAATTATTTATAAATCTAAAAACCGGAAAAAACTAAAAACAAAAGACCAATCTAAAACCGAACCAAAGTCCGGTTTAAGCACCTCCAGGCGGGTGTTATAGATTCAATTTCTTCCATACCATTTTAATAAAAAATAATCACTTATGAAACCGGTTTTGATTTTTACAACCCATCGTATGTCCATTTTTCTCCTCTTTCTATGTTTCATTTAGGTATAGTTATTTATTTCCGTATAAATACGATTCTCTTGATACTGTTCTTTAATGTAAACTTGGTGACCAAGTACATTCAATTTAGCAGTCTACAGAGAGAGGCACACGAGAAACCACCAACGTAGTTTGGAGATTTTAGAAAAAATGTCTCAAATTCTCAGTCGAGTCTTGAAGCCTCTTGTCTGCAAAAACGTCATCGTAAGCTTTTTATTATATAATAATTAACTGTATTTATTTTAATAGTATTGAATTCGATTAGTTCAACGTTCTTATATTCGGCAGAGACACAACGACAAGATGGTTCGGTCGTTCTCATCATATTTTCCAATGATCTACCCGTATGTGTTAATTGACCATGTCCTTAAGGTCGGAGAAGAAATAAGAAGGTATCAGGGAGAGTCTCCGGATCGTCGCATCGAGAGAGGGATGGAAACAAGTACGGTAAAGGAAATAGTGATAAAGGACGAGGACCTCGAGGAAGACATCCGTGATGCAATGAACGTTGGACATTATGGGAATTATGATAGATTTGAAGTTGCGATGTATAACGATCAATCATACCTCAGCAATATTGATAACGTGCGTCTCCATCTCTGTATGCATTACGATCCTTGTCACCCTAACGCAAGTCCCAAGGAACTTCGATTACCTTATCTACCCACTGGTACTCAAATCCAAAATGCAGCCATGTCCTCTTGTCAAAACATTGAAGACTTGGTTGTAGCTGTCAAGTTCTTAGGATCGAAGATAAAGGTCTATAGGCCGGCTTCTCATGACCATGATTTCCGATGGATCGATATGGAAACCATACATGAGTCTATAGGCCCATTCTCGAGTCTCATGTACTCTAAGAGAGATCAAAAGTTCTACACACCAAGTCCTGGGGGCGAATATTTGTGCTCCTTTGATCTCAACTTCAAGGAGAAGGACAAGCCCGAGCTCATCCGCTTGTGGACAAATCCACTTCCTCTAGATTTTTGGTACAATACGGACTACCTGATTCCGATTCCGATAATGTCCAGGACAGACCACCTGGTGGAGTCACCATCCGGCGAACAATTCCTCATCAAGTGGTACGTATAATAATCTATGAGTAAGGGATTTAAATACTCGAAAAGGGTACTAATGGCATCTCATGTGTTTGAAGGTGCTACGGAGACCATTACAGTTGTGAAAAATTCAAGCACAAAACAAACCGGTTCATAGTGTTTAAAGAGGAAGGACCATCAACGGATAAAAAAGGGAAAATAATGTCTTACACAGAAAACATTGGACATCTTTGTATCCTACTTGGACGTAATGAAGCTTTCTGTCTCCAAGCAAGCTCATCTCTAGGTCTTAGGCCAAACTGCATATATTTTGTGGGGTATAACTATGGAGTTTTTGATATCACCACACAAATTTGCACTCTCTTCACCACGGAGGAAGGTCCATTACGATCCACTGATTTTCCTTATTGGTCTCATCCTCTTTCTATCAATCCTAAGTAATATCTCTGTTGTGTTCTTTTTTTTTTTATCAGTGCAATAACAATAACAATTTCTATTTATTGTTTTATGTGAAACTATACCTATATAAATTACTTTTTAAGTATAAGTTAAGTCTTTAAAATATTTTTTTTTTATGCAACTGAAAATCAACATTTATTTGATCTTTTTATGTGCGTAAACTGCTAAATGATGCAAATTTATGTTCTCAAAATCCACTTTTGCTGGTTTATGTATACCATTTTTGTAGATTTAAATATATACACTAAACTTATCTCATCTCAGTTTCACTATAGTAGTCATTTACTTTTAAAAAAAAATACCATAGAAGTTCTGGATTTTCAATTGATAATCATGGGGCTCAAAAATATCCGGTCGTACTAAATGAGGTTTGAATCCGAAATATAAAAGAACTTGTATTACCACTACACCAGACACCTTTTGGTAATCTAAATTTTCTTTCATAGATCCATTTTTGAAACAAGTTTTGAATTTGACAACGTGAAATATTACCGTATATCCACTTTTCTCCTCTTTCTATATATGTTTCAACTAGGTATAATCATTTATTTCCTTATAAATATTATTCTCTTAATATTGTTCTTTAATGAAAACTTGGTGTCCAAGGACATTTTAAATCTTTAAGCATCACGATAAATCACCGAAGTAGTATAGAGATTCTAGAAAGAAAGAAACAATGTCTCAGCTTCTCAGTCAGGTCTTGAAGCCTATTGTCCGCAAAAACGTCATTGTAAGCTTTTTTCATCTGTCGATAATAATAATTAGGGTTTATTCTACTACTTTTGGTTCTTGTTGTATTGAATAGTTCAACGTACTTACATATTGTCAGAGACACAACAACAAGATGGTTCGGTTGTTCTCATATATGCCAATGTACCCATATGTGTTAATTGACCGCATCGTTAACGGACAAGTTTCTTCGGATGGTCAGTTCGTAAGAAAGATGGTAGCAAATACGGAAAAGGAAATTGTGATTATGAACAAGGAACTCACGAATGAAATACGGGATGCAATGAATATCGGATATAACTATAAAACTGATAGATTAAAAGTTTACGAGTATTCGAATCGTCATTTAGAGATCAGGCGTGTCTATTTCGATCCTCCTTACCATAAAGTACGTCCCAAGGAAGTTATATTACCTGATCTTCCCAGAGGCTCTCAAATCCAAAACGCAGCGATGCCCTCTTGTCAAAGAGAAGAAGACCTAAACAATCATGAAGACATAGTTGTGGTTGTCAAGTTAGCAGGATCTCAGCTCAAGGTCTATAGGCCGGCTTCTAAAGTCGACCAGTGGACCGATGTTGAAACCATACATGAGTATATGAGCCCATTCTCGAGTCTCATGTTCTCTAAGAAAGATCAAAAGTTCTACACTACAAGTCCTGGAGGTAAATATTTGTGCTCATTTGATCTCAACTTCAAGGAGAAGGATAAACCCGAGCTCGTCAGCTTGTGGCCAAATCTTCGTTTGTGGAACAATGTGGCCGACCTGTTTCCGTTGACCATGATAGACCACCTGGTGGAGTCACCATCCGGAGAACAATTTCTCATCAAGTGGTACGTTTCTATATCCAAAGAAGTTTACTATTGTTATTCTTTCTTTCTTAAAAACTTTAAGATAACTGAGTTCGAGGAAAACCTTTTTGTTAAATTTCTTGCTTATTAACCAATTCAGTGGTGCAGTAGTTGAAGAGTTTATCGTTTAAGTTATTTATAGGTTATAGATATAAGTTTTGAAAAATCAAAATTTTGGGTTTTAAATTTAAGCTCAAATATGAATATATATATATATAAGTCGTTCACAGCAATTTAAATCTTGGTTGGCCATCGTGGATGGTTTAAATCGCTGTGAATGATCTAATCAATGGTGTCTCATCTGTGTGAAGGTACTATGGAGACGACATGAAGTATTCCAGTGCTGTAAAATTCGAGCACAAAACAAAACGGTTCATGGTGTTTAAAGTGGAAGGACAAGCACCGGTTAAAAATGGAAAAAATTTGTGTTACACAGAAAACATTGGAGATCTTTGTATCTTTCTTGGACGTGATGAAGCTTTCTGTCTACAAGCAAGCTCGTCTCCAGGTCTTAAGCCAAACTGCATCTATTTTGTGGGATATAACTATGGAATTTTCGATATCAACACACAAATTTGCACTCTCTTCACCACAGAAGATGGTCCATTAAGATCCAATGGTTTCCCTTACTGGCCTCATCCACTTTATATCACTCCTAATTAATATATTTGTTGTGTTTTTTCTTTCTTTACCAGTTCAACTAGGATCCGACCCACACCGAGCGTGTGGGTTTTTTTTCTTCTTTTTATTCCCATTTTATAATTGTTTGATTTATAAAACTTATGTTAATATCAAAGTTTTAGTATTGATTTATGGTAGTTAACCAATGATTGATATGTTAAAATTCATGTGGATCAAACAATTATTTTTTCTTTAGTTTTTGAATGAGTTTTATACAACGTTTTATTTATGTTAATATCGGTTTTTTAGAATTAATATATGCTAGCTAATTAATTTTTGGTGTGTTTAAATTTTAGATGGTAAACATATTTTTGTGTTTCTTTATGAATGAGTTTTGGATAACATTATGTTTTATTTGTTTTAAATAGCGGGCCTTATATAATGTTGGACAAAATCGATGTATAATGAGCATTTGTAAGTAGATTAAATTTGTCAAAGTTTGACAAAATTGAAACTGTTTTTGCTTAATACTTAGAAAGGCTCATCTAATATTTCTATTTACATTTCATACGTTCCAATGCAATTAAATTCTATAATATTACAACAATGTAGATTTCATATAGTACATATCCCCATAATTCAACTAAATCAAATAATAACATGAAATATCTCTAACCAGATTATCTATTAATATATCCTGCGAAATCTAAATCAAAACAACTATTGATAAATTTGGGATTATGTGAATATTGTAAAACTAATATTATATTCGAAATAGTTTCTATAAATTTGGGATTATGTGATATTTTTTAAGATTATAAAGATATATTCATCAAGATTACATATTTCAATTTCCTAAATATAGGCTTCGAAAATAGATATAAATGGTAAGTTTATTGTAAAATAAATTAAAAAAATAAATGGTAAGAATGATATAATTAATTATATAAAATCAAATATTTTATACAAACAAATAGTACATTATAAAAAATATTTAAGACTTATAAATTTTGAAATCCACAATGATACATAATTAAATAATTTAATATAAAAATATTAATTTTATAAATAATAATAAATATGTGATAATATACACATATTTACATAAGTAAATATTTTTTATTGTATTTCAACTAAAAAAAGAATAAAACTTAAAAAGTCACCTTGGTATATATCAAATTATAAATCAAATAATATGAAAAATTAATGTGTAACAAATTAATATTATTTTCTGGACAAAAAAACTAATATTATTTTTTAAATAAAATAATGTTAGTAATAATAAATAAATATTATTTTTTTGTAAACCTAAGATTGTAAAGTATATATTCATCAAGATTAAATATTTAAGTTTCCTAAAATATAAGCCACGAAAATAAATATAAATGGTAAGTCTATTGAAAAAAATAAATTAAAAAATAAATTAATGGTAGGAATAATATATTTAATTATATAAAATCAAATATTGTATACAAATAAATAATATGAAGGAAATAACCGAGCTTCCCTAATTGAGATCTAAATTATGGGCAAATGAAAAAGAGACAAAAAAGATCTTCAAACTAAAGAAAATGAATCAAACACCCATAAACATGTATCCATCATATACCAAAGAACAAAACAAAAATCGATAGGGAGGTTCGGACTATCGGGACTTATGAGATCAATTGGACGTAGGGGCAACAACCTTTACTCGGACATTTCAGACTCATGGATTCAACCAAAAGTATTAAAAAAAATCGCAACTACCCATATTTTACCTCACATCATTCACCAAAACTCAAGATAACCAAGTTTCTTCTTTCATGGGACCAAGAAAAAAAACAGAATAAAAAAAACCAAAAACCATAAAAATACATTTTAAATCGAAAAGGAAGAAAATAATATGAATGATAACAGATCATTTGATTAAAATTTCAATGATCTGGAAGAATACTTCTATAGCAAAAAAAAAAAAACAGAGAGAAAATTTCTTGAAAATATGGAAGATGCAAAATGATTGTGTTTCTAGGCCACCCAAGCTCTCTTTATATAGGATTTCATAAACTTCTCTCGAAAGCTTGGTATATGCCATAAAATATTTTTTTCAAACTCGAATTAATAAGATATTTAGAAATATATTGTGCATTTTAGGAAATAAATTAATTAAATGAATTAAAATCGATATTCATCAAGCTTGTAAAGAATATTCTCCAAAATTGCAGATTTCTGTTTCCTAAAATATAGGCTACGAAAATAAATATATATGGTAAGTCGGTTGACAAAATAAATTAAAAATAAATAAATAAATGGTAGGATTAAGAAATCTAACTAATCCGACGGATAATATTAAATTTACGAAAGCAACGATCAAGATTTAAAAACAGGATCCGCGTGTATATCCGTTTCCAAATCCGACCCGGCTAAATATCTCTGCGTGACAAAATATCCAAAAATTCCAGGTTTTACCCTTAATGAAAAAATACACTCCTAACGACTCCAAGGGCAATTTTCAGAAATACAACATTTTTGTACCAAGGACGGTTTCCTGTTGTTATAGTATAGATAAGAAAATCTTGTTATATGTTTTATTTGAAACTATAGACTGCATTTATGTCATTAAATTTGTTAACCATGTTTAAATCAAAGTATAAGATCTGAATCCTGACTTCGACTCACATCACTAATACTCAACCATTCAACTGAGTTTATTATAAACTAGTGGTATATGTTTATTAATTTTGGTTGATCTGGTTTTATAATGTAATATATTGATAAGTTGCGGCCAAGTAGGACTAAAGGTTACACATTTGATGTACAATATCTTTCATATTTTCTGGAAGATTATGAATCATTCACGTGTTTTTTTGTTTTCCGCGCAGGTTTCTAAACATTTTGTTGTTTCCCGAGATTACACGATAATCCAGAAATTGGGGGGAGGGGGTGACAGATTCAAACCAAAAACATGGCCAGTTAATTCCCTTTCCTAGCTAATGTGCAAGAACAGAGTAAGGTGTTTTCTTAAGAAGAAGGTTCACATACACAGAGCGGGTGCAGTTTATTCAAACACAAAGCTAGAATGATATAATACGATCAACCAGATCTTCCAGAGATCGAGATGGCGAGTCTCCTTGTCGAACCGATCTTCTTCGTCTCTCAAAGGGTTAATTAATTCTCTCTCAAATCTTTTCTCCTTCTGCTTCAACCATTATAGTCTTCTCACGGATCTCTCTCGATTCTCTTCTCAGGACCTGATGTGGCATTCCAAGTGAAATCCGATCCTCCATACATCGCTGATGAATCTCGTGATTAGCAATTGATCCCCAAAAATTGTAGCGACCCATTTCCGGCGAATCGGAAACGAAGTCGTTGTGATATCCATCTAAACTTAATTGACTAACCAGCATGTCTTCCCATGGTCTCCGGTTCAAATTCACCAACTCAACTAATATCGAACTTCTGCTATTAGTCATGCGGGAAAGAAAGGGGGGAAAAGAGGGTGAGTAATGTGGATTATTATGTGAGAAAGATTTGGACCAACTCAAACCATACGATCGATAAAAGACTTAGCGCCGAGACGAGAATTAAACGCTGCAAGTAAATATTTTATACTTATAGTATAATGCATAGATGTTGCTCAATTATATGAAGAAGGACCGGTCCAGCATTCCCTCGGTATGTGATACACATAGGAGTTCTCGATTCATTCTATGTGTCACGTCACCGGCACTTAATGTCCCTTCCCGTTGATGTTCGTACACACTACACGGCCTCAACACTCATCGGTTCACGGTCCTAATAGACAATATTCAAGATTGGTACGTGACACACATAGGAGTCTCTTCGACCTATCCCACGCGTCACGTCCGTACACATCAACCAGTTTACATTCTAACTCAACCACACATGCTATCAACACGCTCATACCACATCTGATTCAACTCCTGGTAACTCAATTACATACTTCTAGGCGAACCACAACAACAAGTCATCACGATCATCAACTATAACAACTTAACTTCGAACAAACGAGTTCAAAGAGCAGTTCCAATTGGTTCCCAGCTCTTAATTCATTTTTAGATTTCATTTTATATTATAGATAATGATATAATTATAGTTATGGTTATACGTTTATACTTTGAATCTTACGATTAGTAAATAGATATCTTTTATTTCGTAAACTTCTAACTTCAACTTATGCCACAATTGTGAAGCCAATTCAATCTTAATCCAAACATCACTAAGTGTAACAACACACATGATAAGAATTGGGATAAATCGCCTCACTTTGGCCATATTGACGATGATGATGATCGGTATCTATCTAGAACGGATTGCAATCGAGATCATGGAAGAAGCACACAACTATCCATGATCTGAAGCTCTAAATTGGTTCTACTTCAACCGAGAGCTATATCTATATGTTTAATAAGTCCCTGTAAAGATTTAGGTCAAGGGGAATACGCATGCCCACAGCCGTGCTCACTAATTTAAAAGAAAAGCATGAGCCTGAGCCCCCCTATTTTTTTAACAATCTGTGGGGCACCATCTATACAAAATATAATAGTTCATGTAGTATAAAAAGTATATACACATGTTTATAAGGAGCATCGAGTGTCCATATATTTTGTTCTTTACATTTTAGCTTGGTCTGTTTTTAAAAGATTTTTTTTGTCACACACATGTTTATTGTTTTGTATCTAAAATTTGAATTGTTTATAAAGAACATCATAAAGAACCATGTTATTTAAAAAAAAAAAAATTGGCCCTAGGCCTCCAAAAATGTAGGCATGACACTGTGCATGTCCAACAAAACATATACATTACTAGATTAATCAGAAATTCGTCATGGACAGACACATCTTAGATAACGGATCATAAATTCCAAACGGTAAGTCAGATGGAGTGATTCTTATCTTTTTAGAAAGAGGAGACTGAGACCTTTCCAATGATATATTGTGTGTTCCGGTTCTCTGGGAGAACATTTCAATCTGACGGCCGGAATAGATCCGATATTATATATGCATTCAAAAGAGTGAAAGATCAAATAAACGAGATTAAATCTCCGATCTGCCACCCCGGTGGATCAAAACACGAGAGGAGGGTAGAAATAAGAGAAGAGTCGAATAACAGATGGGAGGCGGAAGAGGACGGTGGATGGGGGTGGTGATCTCGGGCGACGGCTGGCTCCGACGACGAACGGGCAAAGTTTTGCTGTTTTCTTCTCATGCTTTTCCTCTAGGTGATTACTTCTTTTTATAAGAGAAAAGAGGGATAATTTAGGTTTAATGAGAATGGACTTGGACTTAGAAGACTTTAGGAAGAAAATTTTGGGTTTGAGATTTTAAGTTGGAATTGGGATGTTACACAAATGGCATGCTGATCATAGGAACCCCTTCGCATATACTCTCTATCGTCCAGTTCCATCCATTGTGAGTAAAAAATACTCCAGTAGCTGCGGGGCCCATTTCACTATATTTCCCTTTCCTTCCAGACTATCCATGAACCCTAATGGCGGTAACGATTCGATCCAATCTCTGCCGTGGAACGAATCAGCCTGGACAACCAACAAGAGAGATAGGTTGGTTTGGTTTAGCCCACAAGCAATCTCCAAAAATTCAACCTCGCTGATGGTCATAACTCATAATGATTCCTATGGAATGCAGCTCTGGTCCGGTTTATATTTGAGGTTTACTATCGGAAAAGAAAACACTTATCAAATTATTTTTCTTAATCAAGTTTATTATGCATTATAGAGAAACGTTGAGGTATATTATGCCAATATTCTCAATGTTACAACGATAGTAGATGATTAGCTAGGGTTTCTATAGATCGAAAAGACGACCCTCCATCTTTAACCGATCTCCCAACCTCTTCTTTCAAAACCTTCATCCTCTCACGAATCTTTTCTCCTCCACTTTCCACCATTAACATCCTCACAGCTTTCTCGATCTCTTTTCTGTCGATCTGACCCTCCAAGTGAATTCCAACCCTCCAAACATCGCTCACAAATCTTGAATTCAGCATTTGATCCCAACCTCCAGGTAAACAGATCATAGGAACCCCTTCGCATATACCCTCTAGCGTCGAGTTCCAACCATTGTGTGTCAAAAAACATCCAATGGCTCGATACGCAAGAACCTCCTGTTGTGGGGACCATTTCACTGTCTTCCCTTTCTCTTCGAGGCTTCTCACGAGCCCTTCAGAGAGTGGTTCTGTTAGAATGTGTAATCTCCGTGAGGCGTATTGTGTATTAATCATCGAATATATAAGGTTACAGATGTGATCTCGAGTATCATAACAGTAGAGGAATATACTCTAACTATAACAAACAATATGCTCTCCTAAGATTTCGTATAATCTTATCTAATACTCCCCCGTAGTCTGAGCGTGCGGTGGTCGGATGCTCAGACTAGCTCTGAAGTCGAGAAATAGTGGAGATGCAAGGCCCTTGGTGAATATGTCCGCAAATTGCCGAGAGGAAGGAACATGGAGTACCTTAACTTCACCAACAGCCACCTTCTCACGAACAAAATGAATATCGATTTCAACGTGTTTGGTACGTTGATGTTGCACCGGGTTGGAGGAGAGGTAGATAGCACTGACGTTGTCGCAGTACACAACCGTAGCACGCGAGAGAGGAAGATGGAGCTCCTTGAGAAGGGTGCGGATCCAAGTGGTTTCGGAGACAGCATTAGCAACACCACGGTACTCAGCTTCGGCACTCGATCTAGAGATGGTGTGTTGACGTTTTGATGACCATGAGAGCAGGTTATCACCCAAGAACACACAATACCCCGAAGTCGAACGACGAGTAGATGGACAGCCGGCCCAGTCTGCATCCGAGTAAGCAATAAGAGAGGTTGTGTTCGAGCGATAGAGCTGAAGACCATGAGATATTGTGCCTTTGATGTACCGTAGAATACGCTTAAGAGCATTGAGATGCGATTCCCTTGGATCATGCATGAATAAGCAGATTTGTTGGACGGCAAAGGAGATGTCAGGGCGTGTGAACGTCAGATATTGTAATGCTCCAGCTAGACTGCGATACAAGGTAGGATCAGAGACTTTAGGACCATTAACATCAGCGTCGAGCTTAGCCTTTGTGTCGGCCGGAGTGAGACAAGAGTTGCAGTCCGTCATGCCAGCACGATGCAGAACGTCAGCCGCATAGTTTTGTTGATGGAGGAAGAGTCCTTTCGAGTCGCGAGAGACAGAGATGCCGAGAAAATAATGAAGCGAGCCAAGGTCAGTCATATCAAATTCAGAACCAAGCAATGCAATGATGCGCCGAAGAAGAACAGTGGACGAGGCCGTGAGTATAATATCATCGACGTAGAGAAGAAGATAAGCCGTGTCAGAGCCGCGGTGAAAGACGAAGAGAGAAGGGTCGGAGAGACTTTGCCGAAAGCCAATCTTACGAGCATATATGGCGAAACGATTGTACCAGGCGCGAGGGGCCTGCTTCAGACCGTATAGGGAGCGTTTGAGAAGACAAACGTGATTAGGCTTGGATGAATCAATGAATCCAGGTGGCTGGTGCATGTAGACCGTCTCCTGAAGGTCACCGTGGAGGAACGCATTCTTGACGTCGAGTTGATGAAGCGGCCAGTCACGAGATAACGCTACACTAAGAACGGTTCTGATGGTAGCTGGTTTTACAACCGGACTGAACGTCTCATCACAATCAATGCCGAGCTGCTGCGATTTTCCATTCGCGACAAGGCGAGCTTTGTATCGAGCTAGAGTGCCATCCGCCTTGAATTTGTGCCTGAAAAGCCATAAAGATCTCACGATATTAGTAGCAACAGGCCGTGGAACCAGAATCCACGTTTTATTCTTAATCAAAGCATCATATTCCTCTTGCATTGCATTATGCCAATTAGTAACCTTAGCTGCCTGAACATGTGATGTAGGTAACGGTGAGACTATATCTGTGTGCAGACATAGACGATTAACAGGTTTAACTATGCCATGTTGTCGTCGGGTGACCATCGGATGGCTTGGGACAGCTTTTTGAATCGATGGTGTGATGGTCAGCCGGGGAATGGGAGGCACTGTGGGAATGTCAACGACAGGAGCTGAGGGCGAGGGAGCCGGTGAGGAGGAGAAAGGAAACACCAGCTCGTCAAAGGTGACATGACGCGAGATAATGATCTTGCGAGAGGACAACTCCAAGCACCGGTACCCACTATGATCGGATGGATATCCCAAGAAAACGCTAGGAGTTGATCTAGGTGCAAGCTTATGAGGAGAAGTGACAAGAGCATTAGGGAAACAAAGACAACCAAAAGTACGAAGGTGATCATATCTTACTGGTTTGTGAAAAAGACGGGTGAAGGGGATTTGGTTAGCAATGGCTGAAGAGGGAAGGATATTGATCAAGTGGACTGCAGCGTTAAGAGCCTCGACCCAATATTCAAGTGGCATTTGCGCTTGATGAAGGAGAGTTCGAGCAATGTTATTGATAGAGCGCAACATCCGTTCGGCCCGACCATTTTGTTGGGACGTGTATGGACATGAGAAACGAATGATCGTGCCAACGGACGCGAGGTGATCAAGGAAGGAGCGATTGTTATATTCACCTCCATTATCGCATTGGAGAGCTTTGATCTCGCAATTGAATTGAGTCTTGACATATGTTGAGAAGTGAATATATTTGCCAAACGTATCGCTCTTACGCTGCAGTGGATACACCCAAACAAAGTGAGTATAATGGTCAAGAAAAAGAAGATAATACTTAAAACCACTGACACTAAGGACTGGAGAAGTCCAGATGTCCGAGTGCACAAGTTCAAAAGGTTCTGAAACAATTTTATTGGATGGAAAGAAAGGTAACCGAACGTGCTTGCCAAGTTGACATGCTTGACACAAACTTGTCAAATCAGTCTTATTACAAGAGAAAGAACGAGAGGAAATAAGATGCTTAAGAATTGAGTTGCTCGGATGGCCTAAGCGACGATGCCATGTCGAGCTGGGAGCAGATCCTAATGCAAAAGCGAAATGTGACGATGAAGGAGAAGCAGGCGTCACTGAATAAAGCGGACCAGAGCTGTTACAGCGGAGTAGAGGAGTCCCCGTCCGTAAATCCTTAACACAAAAGCCAAGAGGATCAAATTCAACAGAACATTGATTATCCGTAACAAAACGTCGAACAGATATCAAGTTCTTAATGATAGAAGGACAAACGATAGCATTTTTTAAGTGAAGAGGACGAGAAGAAGAGGAAATGAAACCGTTACCAACATTAGTGGCTGCTGAGGTGGTACCATTGCCTACAGTAACAAGAGGAAGAGAGCTTGGATTAAGAAGAAAACACAGATTACCTGGTTGAGACGTGATGTGGCTCGTCGCGCCCGAGTCCATGTACCACGTTGCATCAGCAGGATCTTGTAAGGTCATGGTGTTGAACGCATGAGTCAGGGCATTTGGGAGATACTGCGTTGACGCAGCAGATGGAGACGGCGGAGGTATCATTTGAGCCACATGAGCTTCATTAGATGAACGTTGTGGAGATGGTCCGAGAATGCCCTGATGTGGTGCCGCATTAAATGGCTGCGGAGACGGAGACGAGTGACCAGGGAATGATCCATAGTACACGGGTTGAGCTTGATATGGTTGAGGATAACCATTGTACCAAACCGGAGCCGGGTGATGTTGACTCCAGTTGTTGTTGTGTCGTCCTCTTCCCCTGTTATTGCGACCGCCGCGACCCCTGTTGCGTCCGTTACCTCGACTGCCTGAGTTACCGTATTGGCGCTGTTGTTGCTGTTGGTCGGATTGTGTGTACAAGACAGTAGACGAAGAGGCGGTGGCTGAGTTTGTGGTGTTTGGTTTGACCGATTTGTTCAGCCGGTCTTCCTCCATTTGAAGCATGGATCGTGCTTCTGTGAACGAGGGGAATGGTGTCTTGTGTTTGATGACGTTGAGAATGGAGTCGTATTTCTCGGAGAGACCATTAAGTAGATGAATCACCAATGATCTTTCGGTCACAGGAGAGTCAACATTAGCGAGAAGATCTGATAAAGTCTTCAAGCGCTTGGTGTAGTCGGCGATGTTCATGTCGCCGATGGTGATGGAGCGAAGCTCACTCTCATATTGCATCGCTCGAGCCACTTTATTGTCACGGAACAGGTTCTCGATTGATAGCCAGAGATCGCGAGCTGAGCATTTTGCCTTGAGGACAGTATCAAGGACCGATTCGGATATAGTACCATATATCCACATCTTCACGAGGCCGTCGTGTTCAAGCCACTCCTTCTGTGTTGCCGGTGTGGAGGAGGAGGTGCCGTCGAGATGGCCAAGAACCCCGAAAGTGAGACAGTGTGTCTCGACCAGCTCACGCCATACGTCGTAATTCATCTTGGTGAGATCGAGAATTACAGGGATGTATGCACGGATTTGTGCAATACCAAAGGGTTTGTCTGAGGTGGGAACGACCGCCATTGAAGAGGAGAGGAAGGGTGAAAGGAGAAGATCGAAAGTGAAAAGAGGCGAAGGTAGGAAGAAGAAGAGAGCGGAGTGGATCGAGCAGATTAGCTTGGTGGCTAATTTAGGGCTGCTGATACCATGTTAGAATGTGTAATCTCCGTGAGGCGTATTGTGTATTGATCATCGAATATATAAGGTTACAGATGTGATCTCGAGTATCATAACAGTAGAGGAATATACTCTAACTATAACAAACAATATGCTCTCCTAAGATTTCGTATAATCTTATCTAATAGGTTCGATCCACTGTGCCCCTAAAACCAAGCCGGGTCGTACCACCCACAAGAAAGGATGTTCACTATTACTTAAACCACAAGCAATCTCCAAGAACTCTGATTCCGTTATGTTCACAACGCTTCCTTGACTCACGTAGATAACGGATTTATCTTTTTTGATTATCTAACCAAGGAATGCAAGTCTCGTCTTGTGGTAATAAGCTGCTAGACAAAGCAGAGAAGTAGCTGTGAAACGGACCAATCGCAAAGACTGGAACCTTGAAAATTTCGTTGGCAAGAGTCAACGAATCTTTCTCCAGCTCTTCGCAGGACATGAATATTATACCTGAAGATCTCATCGTCATTTCGACTATGGTAAGCATGAATGGACCAAGTTTCTCTCCGTCTTCCCCGAAAACCCTTGAAATATCTCTCTTTTGAAGCGGAGAGAACTCAAGAACAGAGTCCTCTGCTTCCGAATCTAAGACACAAATGTTCAAAACCATCTTTAAGGTACAAAAGACTGCTCAGCAGATCCTCAAATAGAAAAAAATGGAGAAATCACAGAGGATTTTACCTGAAACTGGAAGATATCCTTTGGTTCGGAGAAGAGGAAGAATTGGATAACCATTCAAGAAAGTGGCTTTAAAAGTACAGAGAACAATCCTCGGAAGATTCAAACTCTCTGCAACGGATTGTGTGAAGATCCATTCACAATCATCGATCAAACAGCAAACCCTCTCTGATTCTGGCGACTGCAGCAACAGCTTTTGCAAGCAATCACGAAACGGGGACTCGGCGTTGCAGTTGATTTGCTCGAGCAGAGACATAACATTGGAAGTTTTGGTCTGGGATTCAGACAAGCCATCTGGAATCTGTAAGAAGATGAAGAGAGGATGGCTTGAAGCTCTTGGCGCGTTGAAGCGCGTATGGATCACAGTAATGGAGAAACCTCTTGAGTGAAGGATGTTGGCGAGCTGAAGCATAGGGTTTATGCAGCCCTGTAATGGCAAAGGGAAGAGAATCACTCTCAGACCATTTCTCTTTTCCATTGAAAGCGACGAAGCTCTTTTTTTTTTTTTTTTTTCCTTTTGGGTTTTGTGAAAAGTGAAAAGAGAGAATACCTATGTACTTTATCCAATCGTTGTTTAGGAGACGAAAGCTTCATCGGTATGTGTAAGTTTAGTTTAGACCCATTCAACCGTCCACCCATTTTTGTTGACTTTTTGGATTATAAATTTATAATACTCCTGTGTGGTCGCAAAGACTTGAACCCACGACTTAAACCGTTGTATCAATTTTATATATCCAACCAATTTCGTATTTAATTATATTTATATTTCTATAAAATGGGTAGACGACAAAAATAATCATCAACTCGTAAACTATAGTTTAACACTTTTTAAGTGTTCAAATGAGTATGGTTTGTGTTTCATGCTTTGGCGAAATTCTACTACATTAATCTATTGGCAAATTTAAAGTCCCGGCAACACATCAAAAACAATATTCTCAAAATTTACTATTTCTAGAATTACATCAAATATATATATATATATATATATATATATATATATATATATATATATATATAATGCAACTGTAGTATATAGGGGTCGAATCCAAAAAAACTCAAGTTTCACGTGATAGACTTATTGTAATCGAATTAAGCTAAGCATAATTGATTTTAAACAACAAAAACAATGAAAAATAACATGAGGTATAGTATCACTTAACGGGAATGTCAGGTTTAGTGAATTTTTCAGAAAATTAGGAATTCAGATAAACAATTAATCAAGCTTCAATCATATAGTATTCCTGAACTAGAATCACAAAATTATAACTATCACCTTCTTGTTGTGATGATTATCTATGTTTACAACTTAATTATCTAATTTTCTTTGTAATCCTAGAGTTCTAAACATGCATTAATTCCAAGTTCGTTCGTTCACAATTTTCCTAATCCAAATCTCTTTACGAATATGCAAATTGCTCACCTAGGTTCTTTTCTAGCTAATTAATCAACTTTCGCTAACTAATCAACCTAATAATAATAATCTAAGTGGTTAGTTTAGATTAAGCATTAAGAACAACCTAGATGAAGAACTATGTGATGAATCCTAATTAATCAATTATTCTAACATTAATGAAATCTCTAATGAGAATCATGAAGCCTAACAAGTGATCTACTCAGACATAATCAATGGAAAAAATTCATGATCAATGTAGATATCATACAAATCAAAAGAGTAAGAAACATGGGTTCGAAATCTTCTCTCTATCGAGTACAAGACCATCCCCCAAAAGCTCTCAAACTCTCTAAGTAAAAGTATAATAAAATGTCTGTCAACAATGGCTAATAAAAAGCTAAATAAGTCTAGAACACGATTTTGGGTCAAGGTGTAAATAATGAAATATCTGGGCTAAATTGCAATTCTTCAAAACTTGTCCAAAACGGTGCGCATAGCTTGTTCACGAACTAGGTGTCAACCGACACCCATGGAGTGTATGCAGTGTCGATCGACACCAATATCAGAAATCGGCTCTCAACTGCTCTTCTCGCACGAACGTCCAAAATGTCTCCATATAGCTCCAAAATCTCTAAATAACTTCAATAGTATATAAACATGTAAAAGACTCGATATGGACTAAAAAGACACATAAAACGACTCGATTATATACATATATCATGGCTTAAAACCCATAAAACTATGATATATCCATATTTAGTTTTTGCTTGTCCTCAAGCAAACTGAAAACCAAAAACTGAAAAGAAGTGAAAATAATAGAAACTCATTTTTTCCTCATAGCACCACACTCACATTTCTTTTAGTAAAGCCACATGAAACTCTTACCTGACAAGATCCAGACTACCATGTACTTCCCCCAGAAGTAGCAGTTGTCCCAAACTATTTCACAGTCTAACTAAACAATCCAAAATCACCATACTAACCTCTCTAAATAATGGTGAAGACTCATTGAGGGAGTATCGATCAGAGGACACACTCTTACTCATTCAGTATCTTGAGCACACAAACTGTCTTACTTATGGTTCATTTCCTCTCTTTTTCTCGTTTCAGAAGCTGATTTTTCGCCATTGGGTGTCATTTTATTTTTTCTATCAGCTTCTCTTCCTTTTATTTGGGGTGTTTCATTGGATATGTTTCAATGAAACACATGAGATAACAAGGATCTCTACCACTCTCGTGATCACTTCGAAGCTACTAGCTTATCCTCAGAGTATTCATTTTTTATAAGCTTAAAGGGAAGAGAGAGTAAAATCGTACTCACACATACAAGTCGTTTAAGAATGAAGGAGGAATTCGATCCAATGTATACCAAGCCCCAGGACAAGTGAAATTAAGCCATGTTAAGGGCGAAGTCAGTAATGAATCTTCTAAACGTCTAGTGAATATGGATAAAATTAGGAAGTCGATGGTTTTGGGGTTTTTCACTAGTCTTAGATTCCTGTCAAGCTTGAATCAATAGTCACTTATGTTTCTTCTAATGTGGTGGTTTCCTCAAAAATAATAGTTTCCTGCAAAAGGGTTTGACTCTATAAAATAGACTTCAATGATTCTAAGAAAACAAAACAAAAGGTCAGTAATTACCTCCCCTAGACTTAAACAACATTGTCCCCAATGTTATAGAGTCCATAGTCGGTGAGAGAATGGTGAAAATTGAGAAAACATGGTCTTTACCTGATGTCATTCGACACCGAGCTTAGGTCGACCCTGATTTATGCAAGGTATAGGGTCGATCGCTACATAGTTTAAGTAGTGTCGATCGACAAAAGCATGGTGTCGATCGATACCCTCTGTGGAAATCAACACCAATGTTGCAGACTTGATCGTGACCCAAGCATGGTGTTAGTCACATAAACTCTCTGAAAATTAACACTGTCAAACACTCACAAAAAGTCAAAATCAACATGATAGATATAGAGAAGTTCCACAATAGTACAATAAAAAAAAAAATTAACTCAATAAACATCGAAGCTGACTCAAGAAAAAAAAAAGGCGAAAAGAAAATCAAACTGAGGAAAGTAACCATGACGAATGAGGTAACTAATGTTGGGATAGTGTCCTGAAATCACACTTGTACTCACTCCTGATGATAGTTGTGTGTCGAGATTAGACATTCGTATAATACTGGGTGGTTGCAATGTTTTGCTAGAAGCCTCTTGCAGTCTGTAAGTTGTAGACTTACTGCCAGTATTATATGATCCTATAGGGTCACACACCTAAGCAAACTGGAAGCATGAAAGTGGGAATGATCATTATGGTAATGATCATACTTATGTGTATTGGATACACATTTACATAGAGTTTTACAATGTGTGTGTCGATCGATGCATGAGTGCGTCGATCGATGCAGGCTTTTCGTGGAGGTGTGTCGATCGACACAGTAAGTGTGTCGATCGTTGCACATCGGGTTCCGAAACTGATGATTCGGATTAATGACGTAACCGAGCCGGGATTGTCTGACGGTTTGGTGATGTCATTTCCAGGTCGATATATAAGGTCTTATATGGTCGACCTGAACCCTAGCCGTCTTCTGTTCTCTCTGACAGAAAAGCAGAAACACCAGAAACTCTTAGATCCCACAGATCCGGCACTAGCATCCCGTTTCCAGCTTGTGTGCGTGTGTATCTGGTAGAGGCAAGGCATCTGCGTTGCTCACTGATCTCGTTCACCAATTCCGCTGCCAGTTCAAGGTAAGAACGAGGTTGGTAAATTCAATATATCAAACCCTAGATCCTAGGAGATCCAACAGTGGTATCAGAGCGTTGTTAGGGTTTAGCTATTGAATCTGATGCAATTAATTCGAAAACCGAGTTTGTTGAATTGATTATTGCCTGTGTAAAAATCGTGTTTTCAAGTTTTAATCTCGGATTAAAGCATCTGTTGAAAATTCGATACCTGTGTTCTCGCAGAGTGTCGATCGACACAAAGCGTGTGTCGATCGATGCAGAGCGAAAAACGCGTAATCAATTTTAGGGTTTGTCGCAGCGTGTCGATCGGTGCAAAGCGTGCGTCGATCGACACAGAGCGAAAACTCGCAAAATAATCTTAGGGTTTATCGCAGAGTGTCGATCGGTGCAAAGCGTGCATCGATCGACGCAGAGCGAAAACTCGTAAAATCTTTTGGGTTGTTCGCAAAGCGTCGATCGACACTAAGCTTGTGTCGATCGTTGCATCGCGAAAACTCGCACTGTATCGATCGACGCACTGGGTGCATCGATCGATTCAGTTGTTTGGTTTCGGTTGGATTGGATTGAACCGAAAACCAATTTGATTGTGGTTAAGATGTGTCGATCGATGCAAAGGCTGTGTCGATCAACACACGACTCGCAGACTCAGGGGTTGGACTTCTAGTTGCGAATACCAAATCAAAATAAACCTTAACTTAATAAAACTGAATGTTTTAATTGAATTAATAACTTCTTGGATGTGTATTGGATATACATCAAGATAAAAATAGTTCCTTCCCTCAACTAAATATCAAGTGATCTTGATGTCTTGCCCGATCTTGTCTACTGTCAAGACTCGTGTCGTTTGTTGGATAATCTTGGAGTCCTCGATATCCACTGAAACGTGAGTAAGGCAGGTGATCATTGACAGACTTGCAGTGCAACTGTCAGTGATCACGAGACAGAAAATGGATTGGTTCTACTTGACTGGGCTGTCAGAAGTTGTGGGCCCAGAGACATCAGAGTGGATTGGACATATTTTATCTTATCCACGACCAAGAGTTGTACTGAGTACAATTAGCAATGATTTGCTTACCTAGATAGCTAAAATTTGAGTAACGGCGAGTCGCCCACTCGAATTTTAGTCATCTGAGGGTCTTGGCTCATTGTATTCATCTGAGGAAACATAGTTTTGAATACAATGCGAGTTTTTCTTATTAGATAAGAATTCTCATTCCTTGAGCATTATAACTAAAATCGACCTCTTTTGAATTACAGCTATGTCTGTCTCAAATCACATCAACACTTTCTCACTAAGATCCGTCCTTGAGAAGGACAAGTTAAATGGATCTAATTTCTTGGAATGGTATCGGAACCTGAGAATAGTTCTTAGGCAGGAGAACAAGGAATATGTCCTTGAAAGAGTTCTCACCGAGAGGCCACGTTCCAATGCCCCGCAGACAGAAAAGAATGCTTGGGATAAGCATTCAGCTGATGTCACAGATGTTAATTGTCTAATGCTGGTAACTATGAACTCTGAGCTGCAGAAGCAATATGAGAACGTGATGTCACCCATTGAGATGATTAACAGCCTGAAAGCTTTGTTTCAGGAGCAAGCTCGCACAGAGAGATACCAGACGGTTAAATCTCTCATGGATTGCAAGCTGGCTAAGGACAGTCCAGTAAGTCCTCATGTCCTTAAAATGATGGGTTACATTGATAACCTGGGGAAACTGGACTGTGCTATTAGCCAGGAGCTAGCCACTGACATGATTCTGCAGTCTTTGCCGTCGTGTTTTGATCAGTTCATCATGAACTACAACATGCAAAACATGACTAAGACATTGACTGAGTTGCACGGCATGCTGAAGACAGCAGAGCCGAATCTCAAGAAGGCAACTCCCAGTGTACTTATGGTACAAGGGGGTAAAAGGTTTAAGAAACCTAAGAAGGATAAGGGAAAGGCCCAAGTTGTCCAGACTGAAAGTCAGGACAAGCCCAAGCCGAAACCCAAATCCGGGCCTTCTCCTGAGGATAAATGCAACTACTGCAAGCAGTTAGGGCATTGGAAGAGAGACTGCAAGAAGTTCATGGAATATTACAAGAAGCTGAAGAAGACGTATGATGCGTCTGACTCAGGTATTTATGTTATCGAACTTAATGTTATGTCTTCTAGTTCTACTTCGTGGGTATTGGATACCGGCTGCGGTGCTCATATTTGTACTGATGTGCAGGCACTAAGAAACAGTAGGACGCTGAAGAAAGGACAAGTGGAGCTACGGGTCGGGAATGGAGCTAAGGTTGCTGCACTGGCCGTAGGCACCTACGAGTTGTCCTTACCATCGGGCATGGTTTTAATTTTAAATAATTGCTACTTTGTACATGCGATAAGCAGAAACATAATTTCAGTTTCCGTTTTGGATTTGGAAGGTTTTGATTTTGCTGTTAAGAATAAAGTTTGTTCTTTTAATCGTGATGGTACATTTTATGGTAGCGCCCCATTAGATAATGGGTTATATGTTTTAAACCAAGAAATGCCTGTCTTTAACATAAATACAAAGCGGTTTAAGTCCAATGACGAAAACCCGACTTTCTTATGGCATTGTCGTTTGGGCCACATAAATGAGAAACGCATCCAAAGGCTCCATAGAAATGGGCTTCTGGGCTCATTTGATTTTAAATCATGTGAGAAATGCGAATCTTGTTTGATAGTCAAAATGGCTAGAGCCCCTTTCAACAAACCAAATGAAAGGGCCAGTGACTTATTGGGCCTTGTTCATACTGATGTATGTGGGCCGATGAGTACTGTTGCCAGAGGAAATTACAAGTACTTCATTACCTTCACTGATTATTTCAGTAGGTATGGCTATGTCTATTTGATGAGACACAAGTCAGAATCCTTTGATAGATTCAAGGAATTCAAGAATGAAGTACAGAATCAACTTGGCAAAAGTATCAAAGTTCTGCGATCGGATCGCGGAGGAGAATACTTAAGTCAAGAATTCAGCGACTATCTGAGCGAGTGTGGAATTATTTCACAACTCACTCCTCCTGGAACACCCCAATGGAATGGAGTGTCGGAGAGGAGGAATCGAACCTTATTGGATATGGTTCGGTCTATGATGAGTCATTCAAATCTTCCATTATCCTTTTGGGGATACGCACTAGAAACGTCTGCGTTTACACTAAATAGGGTACCATCTAAATCAGTGAAAAGACACCACATGAACTGTGGACTGGGAATGTCCCTAGTCTGTCTTTCCTGAGGATTTGGGGTTGTGAAGCTTATGTCAAACGTTTAATCTCTGACAAGCTTGCACCCAAATCAGATAAATGCTACTTCGTTGGTTATCCTAGGGAAACCAAGGCATACTACTTTTACAACCAATCTGAGAACAAAGTATTTGTTGCTCGGGACTGTTCTTTTCTTGAGAGGGAGTTTCTCTCTAAGAAAAACAGTAGGAGTAAAGTACATCTTGAAGAAATTCGAGACGCACAAGAGACTGCTCAACCTGCTGAGGAAGAGCAGCAGTTAGATCCACAAAGTTCTGTGGAACCGGCGCCTGTGGAGCCTGAAGTTCGCAGATCCGGAAGGATCCGTCACGAACCCGAGAGATACTATGGATTTCTCGTGACCGTTTCAAATGATCTGATGATCATTGATAGTGACGAACCTGCGACCTTCGCGGAAGCAATGATGGGCCCGGACTCCGAAAAATGGCTTGGAGCCTCTAAGTCCGAAATGGGATCCATGTCAGAAAACCAAGTATGGTCCTTGGTCGATTTACCTAATGGTGCAAAAGCCATTGAGTGTAAATGGATCTTCAAGAAGAAGATTGACATGGATGGCAATGTACAGATTTACAAAGCGAGGTTGGTGGCTAAAGGTTTCAAGCAAATTCATGGTATTGACTATGATGAAACCTATTCCCCAGTCGGTATGCTTAAATCCATTCGGATTCTTCTAGCAATTGCCGCTCATTATGATTATGAGATTTGGCAAATGGATGTCAAAACTGCATTCCTGAATGGTATTCTGGAAGAGGATGTGTATATGACACAGCCTGAAGGTTTTGTCGATCCTAAGAAAGCTGGGATGGTATGCAAGCTTCATAAATCTATTTATGGATTGAAGCAAGTATCACGGAGTTGGAATCTTCATTTTGATAAATCAGTTAAACAATTTGCTTTCATCAAGAACGAAGAGGAACCATGTGTTTACAAGAAGACTAGTGGGAGCAAAATTGCGTTTCTTGTACTGTATGTCGATGACATACTCCTCCTCGGTAATGACGTTTCGTTGCTTCAGTCTGTCAAGACTTGGCTCGGAAGTTGTTTTTCCATGAAAGACATGGGAGAAGCCGCGTACATTCTTGGAATCAGAATCTACAGAGATAGATTGAATAGGCTGATTGGATTGTGCCAGGACACTTATATTGATAAGGTGTTGCACAGATTCAGGATGCAAGATTCCAAGAAGGGCTTCATACCGATGTCTCATGGCATGAGTCTCAGCAAGAAGCAGTGTCCGACGACACTTTCTGAGCGAGAGCGCATGAATAGGATTCCTTATGCTTCTGCAATAGGATCTATTATGTATGCCATGCTCTGCACTCGTCCAGATGTAGCTTACGCGTTAAGCATGACGAGTAGATACCAATCTGATCCAGGTGAAGTTCACTGGACAGCTGTCAAGAATATTCTCGAGTATTTGAGACATACTAAGGATAAATTCCTTGTGTATGGAGGAAGTGAAGAACTTGTGGTGAATGGATTCACCGATGCGAGTTTTCAGACAGACAGAGACGATTTCCGATCACAATCTGGATATGTCTTCTGTCTAAATGGCGGTGCAGTGAGCTGGAAGAGCTCTAAGCAGAATACCGTAGCTGATTCCACAACGGAAGCTGAATATGTTGCTGCTTCAGAAGCGGAAAAGGAAGCTGTTTGGATCAAGAAGTTCATGACTGTACTTGGTGTGGTTCCTAGTATCTTGGAGCCAGTGGCTTTGTTTTGTGACAACAACGGAGCCATTGCTCAGGCAAAAGAACCAAGGTCACACCAGAAGTCCAAACACGTTGAGAGGAGATATCACCTGATTCGAGATATCGTCAATAGAGGTGATGTGAAGATCAGCCGAGTTCCGACAGACGAGAATGTCGCTGATCCTCTAACTAAGTCACTCCCAAGGCCTAAGCATGAAAGTCATACGACTGCTGTAGGCATTAGAGATCTTAAGATGTAATCTTGATTCTAGTGGGAGTTTTGGTTTTATTTTAGCTATAATAAGATGCTCTTGTAAACATTCTTTTAGAAGTGTTTTATGAAATTTGATTTCAGCATTATTTATTGTGATCTAAATAATGGTCCCAAAATAAGTTTATGACATATTATAGGTCATCAAGTTGAGGACTTGATCATGAAACCCTATAAGTTAATAAATTATGTTTTGTCCCAGGTCGAGGTTGTAGAATTGGGACACTGACAACCATTAGAGACTAGATTGTGAGGTGACTGTTGGCTAAGTTTCATGGAGCCAATGATATGATTATCGCAGTCAGTCGCATAGATATATGTTAGTGAACATATGATCGGACATGACCCGCTAATGAGAAGTCTACAAGATAGTTATATCTGTGTCATAAGAGGTTCTCATTACGACTATAGAGTATAGTCCTTAGACCTGAGTTCATCATGCTTTCTTGCATATGAATTGGTACATTTTGACTTTGTCAAACGTCGACCCGTAATTGGCGACAATAACGGCACTGTTCAAGTATATCATGAAGTGTGCGTTGAAACAGGGATGGAACAAGATGGAATTTGTCCCTCCTGAATAACGGGAGATAAATATCTCAGGGCCTATCAGAGATTTAATACTGAGAAAATGTGTGGCCGCACTCAAACGAACTGTAGTTCAGTTGTTTGTAATCTTGCCTTATGCCAAATCGAGATATAGAGACAAAAGGATTATAGGAATTGATTATTCCAGTACAAGTGGGAGATTGTTGGGATAGTGTCCTGAAATCACACTTGTACTCACTCCTGATGATAGTTGTGTGTCGAGATCAGACATTCGTATAATACTGGGTGGTTGCAATGTTTTGCTAGAATCCTCTTGCAGTCTGTAAGTTGTAGACTTACTGCCAGTATTATATGATCCTATAGGGTCACACACCTAAGCAAACTGGAAGCATGAAAGTGGGAATGATCATTATGGTAATGATCATACTTATGTGTATTGGATACACATTTACATAGAGTTTTACAATGTGTGTGTCGATCGATGCATGAGTGCGTCGATCGATGCATGAGTGCGTCGATCGACACAGTAAGTGTGTCGATCGTTGCACATCGCGTTCCGAAACTGATGATTCGGATTAATGACGTAACCGAGCCGGGATTGTCCGACGGTTTGGTGATGTCATTTCCAGGTCGATATATAAGGTCTTATATGGTCGACCTGAACCCTAGCCGTCTTCTCTTCTCTCTGACAGAAAAGTAGAAACACCAGAAACTCTTAGATCCCACAGATCCGGCACTAGCATCCCGTTTCCAGCTTGTGTGCGTGTGTATCTGGTAGAGGCAAGGCATCTGCGTTGCTCACTGATCTCGTTCACCAATTCCGCTGCCAGTTCAAGGTAAGAACGAGGTTGGTAAATTCAATATATCAAACCCTAGATCCTAGGAGATCCAACAACTAAGAATTAGAATCATCGTCATCTGCAACTCGTGGTGTAGGATCTGTGATGTCAGCGACTGTGAGATGGGCATACGCAAGTACAAATCAAAGCTCTATCAACCCCTCTCCACAATGCTCTAATCGTGTCCACCATATACTTCATATGCGGGTCCTTATGATAATCGGGGAGCAACGGAGGAGCCTCTATAGAAAGGTTCTGATGCGATTGTGGGCCTCCATTAGCAACGAGAATAGGCTCATCCTCAGCAGGAGGTGCAGCTCTCCTATATCTCGTATCAAGCTCCAATCGCAAAGACGCGTGTGTAGCTATTGATGTCATTGCTGCATATGGAAGCTTAACTGTGCGCTCTGTCCTGTCTTCTTTCTCGCACCACATCAAGTCTGGCTTCAGCCAAATAGCACTCTTCAAATGAACCTCATCGAGCGCATTATACTATCGAATGCTTCAGTACTCTGTCAGTGGTATCCGAAAATGCTGAAGATAGGTGGCAAAAGACTCCCCACTGACTCCTTCTTGTTCGTGCTTGTACCTCTAAATGGCTTCGCCTGCAGGCTAACCAGATGATGCGCAAAGACTGCATCATTATAGGGACCGTCATCCTAATACTCATGGGAAAAACGATGTCCCACTTCTGGATGAAGTAGAATCAACTCTTACTTCTTCGTCTTGTTCGGCTCCATCTTACACAAGATCGTGCTGGCCATGACTCATATGACATACATGAGGAACGGATGTCGCACAATATTTGAATCCTTGGATAAATAAGGACCCAAGACAAAGTTACCCCATAACCTCTGCAAATCTGTAAACCCGGCTGGAAGTATCGCTCTGGTGTAACTCTTCCTGAACCCAGAAAATGCGCAGAGAGCGCGCAATGGCAGCCAATATCTCTTTACATGTATCATGAAACTTAGAAACCCCTCATGTGAGTTCTGGGAATTCTCATCATGGTAAGTAAAGGCACCATAGCCATGAACTGATGAACCAACTCTGGGTATATGTCGTAATGGATGTATGGCATCGTCCCTAGACCTATCATCCTCAAGCATCTCTCAACCTGGTATGTCATACCCATCCTTCTCAGAATATCAGGGCATACTATCCATTGTACAACATAGTGTTGTACTCATCTTTATGTTATGTCCTTCAACAACTTATCCCATACTTTCTCTGTCAGTATCTCGTCCTTCTCACCTCGAAGCCATGGGTGTGTCGGTAAATCAACTGAGGATTTGTGGAGAACCCGCATGAGACTGAGGCGACATAAGTGACGTTGGTGAAATTGGCGGTGATGGTTCTGGTGCTGTCCCACATGGACCTGACTCGTCAGTGCATGATCTCATGTTCGGTGGATGCATCTACGATCGAAAATAAAAAATTCCAAAAATTAGTCAAAAATAAAAAATCGAAAAAATCAACAATCTCTCGGAAAATCATTAACACATATCAATCACAACACCATAAGCAATAATTTTGAATTTTTAATTAAGAAATTTCGTTCATTGTTCACAAGTTCCATCATAAAACCGAAATTCTCAAAAACTTGCGAAATCAGTAATGAAAACTACTTGGGGTCTCAATTTCACTACCTAACAACCTAAACCAACAACAATCCATCACACAATCAAGAAACTATGTCGAAAATTGAATTTTTACCTACTGGAACCCTTCTGAAAAATAGAGATTTAGAGAATATACCTTCTATTCGACACAAATGAGTTTTAGAAATAAGTAGTGGGTTAAAATCTGCACAAGTTAGGCTTTGGAATCGCTAGATTTGGTTGAGAAACGAGAGAGATCGAGATTTTATGATGGATTTCGCAAATGAAGGTTTTAGGGAAAATGAAGAACAAATCGCGATTTAAAGGAGAAGATTTACCTCGACGCGGTCTGTATCGATCGATCCAACATACGTGTGTCGATCGACACTGGTTTTGCAAATCAAACCGGTTAGAATGGTCAAATCGAGGTCAAACTTTGATTTCGACCGATCCAAAGTAACTGATCGATCGAAACTCCTGTCCTATTGACGTGTCGACCTTCATGATCGACCTAGATCTATTTTGGTACGTATTTTCGAGCGTGGTGTCAACCGACACCAAGAAGGCGTCGATAGACAAGGACTTTCATTATCACTGATTTTTTTTGTATAAGACTCCCAAAAAAAACAAAAAAAAACAAAAAATTAAATCCAAAATACATATTTATAGATTCCACAATGGGTTGTCTCCCACCAAAAGCTTTTTTAAGTCATTAGCTCGGCTTTCGCACGTGGTCAGATTTCAGGTGGTTTTGCAAAAGGCGGAGCATGCCTTTGTGAAATTCTCCTCATCCATGGCGGCATATAAGCATTTTGCGCAAAAGACTGACCGAGAAACTTGAGGATAGCAGCAGGGTCAGGTGGAATATTGCGTTTCTTGACTCAATTCCTTGCAGTATTGGCACCAATGTTAGGAGACTTAGGATTTGAGAGGGCATACCTTTGCTTTGGAAGACACGGTTTAGGCGTGATGTTTGGAGCGTTCTGCTTAAGGGCAAGTACATGTATTGAAGACGACTTAGTCGCGGTCATCTCCGCTCCTCCAACATCATGTGCTTCTTTAGAACCAATTGTGACTTCAGGTCTCACATCAACACTGAATTTTCGTCCATTAATCGTTGGGGTTCTCTTGTCTCTCCATTCTGAAGTACATACATTTGTTTCCCATGTGAATATAAATCATGCCCAATCTCACATTTATCAATGCTCCAACTGTAGCTACAAATGATCGCCTAAGTATTAGAGGATCCTTTGGCTCAGCATCGAGCTTTAAGACTACAAAATCGGTTGGAATCAAGCATCCACCAATGAAAATGGGAACATACTCTAGAAATCATATGGGAATTCTTACGAAACGATCTGCTAGGATTAAAGAGATCTTGGTTGCCTTGAAGTCCATCATTCCCAATCTCCCAGTAACTCAATAAGGCGTCATATTTACACTAGCTTCTAGTTCACACATAGACCTCTCAAATCTATCTGAAAAGATAAAGTAATCAAGCACAAAACTTCCTAGGTCTTTAAGCTTCTGTGTAATCTTGTTCTGCAACATATCATTGACATGCTCAGTAATCATGAAAAATCCTTCATCAAGGATCCTATGCTCATCAACCATTCGTTATGCATACCTTCTTATGATATGAGTAGTACCAGCAGTACCAGTAGATGGAACATCAATGATCAGATTTTCCATAATAGCTATGCACATGAATCTTTGAGCTCTTGCTTGGACATCTTAGGAGGTCTCGGGTATGAAACCTTGGGCTTATTCACCTTTCTTCGACAAAATTCGACTTCTTTAGAGAACGTTTATACCGTCGTCCGTGGTGTCAATCGATGCTGAAATGATGTTGATCAACACCCTTACTGAATGAGTCTTAGTGTCGAGGTGGGTCGATTTTGGTCTGTCATGAAAACTTGAAAAGTCTCAATTTTCTGACGGTGTCGACTGACACCCATTGATGGTGTCGAACGATGCTGGTTCTGGAGCTCTAGAATCAACTAAATTTTCCAGCTTGGCGGCTTCTAAATCAACTTTCTGCTCAGAATCACTCTCTACCAATATCTCTTTAACTTACTCGTTGTGAGATTGAACCATCTTCCCCTTAATGTTTGCTTTAGCTTGCGTCGTTCGATTGTCCAGATTGTCAACTCTTATTTTTAGAGTCTCCAAATTTCCACTTAGATCTTTGTACATGGTGTAACATTCTGTTTCCAAAAATATGGTCAACGAGCGGAAGAAAAGTCAATAGGGGAAAAATTGTAATTTTGCCAAAGTTCAGGGGCAAAATAGAAATTTTGCCAAAAGTATAGACGGAAGCCGAGATGGGCCAGATGTTCTTGTTTTACAACATAAAGAACATTTATAAGACCATAGATGGAAGAATTGGAGCTTAAACAGGTTTTTTGGCTTATCGGAATGGAAAACCAATAAAACCGAGCAAACTTCAAAAATTCATAACCGAAGCTACGGAACTCCAAATGAGGTGATTCAAGTTGCTAAATTCATCTAAAATCAGTTAGAATAAGTTTTTGGAGTTTTAAGAATTTATGAGAACAATGAAGGGGTTTCTAAAATATTAACTCGGAAAATGAACAAACTGAGACATTAGGAAGAACAGGCAGTGTTGGTTCAAGTAGTTCGGGGAATGGTTTTGCTTACAAAAACACTTCGGAAATAGGTTCACCACCTCATGGTCGCCACATCTCTTAATGAGGTGTAATGCATGGCTTTAGATTCAATGCATCTTTTGCATGGAAGAATCTAACATCATATCACTCTCATATCACCAAAAAAACTCATTTTTTATCATCTCAACCTCTCTCTAAACTCTCTCTGTCGACCTCTCTCTCCAGAATCATCTGAAAAACCCAGCAACCCCTTTGAATCTTCAAGTTTTCCTCAAGAACACCATGAGTTCTTCATAACTTGCATTTCAAGAAATCTCATAACACCTAAACCATAGGTCTAAATCACCTACCAATTGAACCATTGGATCCCTCTCAATCTCCTCTACAACCTCCACCTCATCCTTGCCGTCGCCGTCGCCGGAGGTCACTAGAACCTTGCTGAATTGTCACCGGCGAGGTTCTCCTCCTTCTCTCTCTTCCTTTGGTGTGTCAAGCCTCTCTCCTCCTCCAGTAGCTTCATGACGGATCCAGAATTGTTTTCAGTCACCTGAGCTCTCTTTGGACCGCTGAAAAAGCCTCTCCGCCTTCGGTCAACGCCGGATCTCCGCCGCTGGAAAGCTCATTCGCCTTCTAATCTTCAGCCGGTTCATATGTGGTGGTTTAGCATCTGATTAGGAATGAATTTGAGTTGGTTTGGGTGAATTGGATTGGTTTAGGTTAACCGGTCAACCCTTGGTCAATGGTTAACCCTAAACGGGTTTACCTTAACCCGCCAATTGGAGTTCAGCTATTCAGTCGGTTCAGTGGTTTAGTTTGGTCAACCAAGTCGGTCAACTGTCAAGTGTGGTCAATGGTCAACACCGCCGGTCAATGCGGTCAACACCGGTCAACGCCTGAAACTGAGCCGAGAAATGCTCGGTCAACGGCCGTTCAGTGATTCAGGAGTGTTCGGGGTTCGTGTTCGTGTGTTCGGGAAGTTCGGGTTCTAGTCCGGCGGTCTCGGGATTCAAACCGCGTTAGATCCATCATCCCGCGCTAATTCATTGTGAGTCGACTCAATCCGTAGAGTAGATTAGATGCATATAGACCGGAAACCGAGAAACCGTAGATCTAGGGTTTGCATACATGTATTTGAACTTTAATGATTAATTTGAGTGATGATTGAACGGATTGATTAACTATAAACCGGTTAGGGTCCGGAGATGCATGCCAGGACTTTAGGATTGAGAATTAAACTGTTGTGTGCCGCTAGGTTGTTAGAGATATTGATTGATGCATTCATATAGACGTTGCATGGTTAGGACCGTATATGCATATATACGTATTAAAGAATGATATTGAATGAGATTATATACGGGAATCAAGATGACTTAAAATACGGAAATAAGCCAAACAAACGTATAGAGTATGTAACGGAATTGAGATTAGAGTTTATAATGAGCTAAGGGTTAAGGGTTATTAAATGAATGAATTAAGTTAATCATGAGACGTCGGGGAGTTTAGTAAGCTGCTAACTCTAAACGACGGATCGAGAAGTTATTAAAAGATACTTTGGAAAGGATAAGTAAAAGAAGTGGTGTGAGTGATGGGCCGTCTACGGGTTAGCAATCCGCTAATCCAAGGTAGCAGACGAGAATGAATTATGAGCCGTCTACGGGTTAGAAATCCGCTAATCCAAGGTAGCGAACAAGAACAGATTAAAATTTATTAGAAACCCTAATAGGCTTGCTTGCGTGGTTGATTGTGTTGATGTGTGGTTGTTGTCGTTGAGCTTTCTGTGCAGGTCTGTTAGACCGTCTCGGTGTTGGGCCGAGCGATCCTTGTGGATACTTAATCCGGTCATGGGGCCGGTTAAGTTCGTAGCGGCTAACTCGACATGGCATTGAGTCGACATGGTGTTTGTCGTGTGTGTGTTAGGCTTGCGTGATAGTGTGTTGTTTCTATTGTTGTTATTGATTATTGTGATTGGTGATAGATTCCCAGTGAGTCTGCGTGTTTATGTTTCTGAACTAGGACTCTAGGGTGTGTTAGATCCCGCAAGTTTAGGTTTTGAATACATTCTGGTACTTCCAGCCGGATTAGATCCTCGGGTAGCTGCCTAATCGGATCATGTGCCTTCGGGTGGTGATTCAGATTATGGCGTTAACCTACTGAGTGACGCCAGTAGGTGTGTGGTTCGGAGAATACGGGGTCATGTCCTAGGGCCGAATCACATGGAAACTTAGGTTACCGTGGGGTAGCCTGAGTCACTGTGTATCGATGGACTAAGAGCAGTGTCCTAGGTCGTGAGACTTCGTGTTTACATCTGGGAGTTGTGGGTTAGTTTCCATGTCGGTGACTATGAAAACCCGTGGAAGTTACCGAGTTCGTGAAGGGTCCCGTGTGTGTGTGTGTGTGCGTGTTTTCGTGTTGCGTGATAGATAGATCGAGTTCCAATCGAGAGCATGTGCCGCAGTGCTCCTGATTTCCTTAATCGCTTCTCTCTTATTTTGGAAAGTGCTTGTGTGTTGTGGGTTCATCACGTCGTGGAAGCACTTGATCGACCGTTTGTGTTGTTGTTTGTTATTTTGGGGTTTTTGGGCGGGAAGTTATAGATATTAGATAGACTAGAAGCCGTAATGGGGATTCGTCTCGCTGGGTGATCTTAGATTGCTCATTAGACTCTTTTTGGGTATTTTAGGTTTAGCAGCGACGGATGCGGAAGGTCCTCGGTGTAGTTTCAGGATCACTTGTGGCGGATTCGAAGTTTTTGTGTTTTATCGGTTCGGATTTGGCTCCATTTGTATTATGATTTGGATGTTGTATTTGAATGGTAAAAACTGTTTTGTAATTCGATAAACATTTTGTAGACTTTTATTTACTCAGTAATGAACATGTTTCCCTGATGTATTGGTTGGTCCGAACCAATACAACTCACGGAAGCGGTACAGGTTGTGAAGCTTTGTACCGTGGAAGTGAGGATAGCGGAGTCAAGGACGGATCAGTGCAAGCCTTTGTCTCAAATCAATATATCTCGGGCTTCGTCTTGTGATGAACTTTTCCTGTTTGACTTTCTCGGGCTCGACTTGGTCATGTTCTTGTTTGATTGTTGACCGGACAGCTTGTCGGTCAGCGGATAATGGGAAAGAGGCGTTACACATGGAATCCATCTTCCCATTCAAATCCACTACGATTTTGTTGTCCTTGCAAAATTTTATTAAGCATGGACTGAACCTTAGTGTCATGAGGTGGAGGAGGTGGTGATTGGTAAGCATAACTGTCATTATCTCTAAAATCTATACTATGAAAAGGCTTATGAAAAGATGATTTTGGAGTGAACACAAAGTTGTTCTGATTTCCATTGTAAGCACCTATGTTGATTAGCTGGTAAGGATATCTCTGGCTTGGTAGCCATCTCCATTGATGTAGTTCGCATCTTTTTCGAATATCTCAACCTCTAGAGAAAATTGGACAAACTTTTTACCCAACAAAAAGTTATGCATTGAATCAATCTTAGCCCTAACCTCAACAATTTCACTTTCCATCTATTGCGCTGACTTGTTTCTGCCTCTCATAATCAAACTTTTTTAGTGTTGTGGCTTGAGGCCAAGTTCTCAATCAAGGTGTAAGTATCTCCATGGTATCTTTTGTTGAAGCTACCATTGCTTGTTGAATCCATGCCATCTGATACATCCAATCAACTCTTCTATAGAAGATTTTGAACAGTTGAACATCTGTGAAGCTATGATGAGGACAATCTCTCTGGTAAGCTCTAAACTTCATCCAAGCAGCTTTGTAGACTTTTGCTGGCCCTTGTTTGAATGTGGAAATTATGTTCATGAGATCTTCTGACATTACTTCATCATAGAAGATGCATAGAAAAGTGAAAACGCAGAGAACACACTGTAGATTACTCAAAGGAATCTCTCAAAGAAAAAAACACTTCTTATTTAGAAATCTCTTGAACAAATTACAACGAATCTTGTTCAATCAGTTTTACTTGACTTCACACCAGTGAATCAAGACTGACCAATTCCTAAAGCTACCCAATTCCTTACCAAACAACAGCAGTTGCTTATCTCTCAAACACTCACCAAGTTTGCCAAGTCGTACACCCTTATTTTTGTGTTACGCACTTCTAGCTATTTTTATGCATAAGTGGCTAAACCTAATCTTCAAGATGTCTCGCCCTTATATGCTCTCATTCCTTCCAATTCTTAGAGTTTCCATTTCTCAGCTTCCGTATCTTCACTTTCCTAAAATACGAGCTGCTGACTTGTCATTCACGTCATGTCTCCTGTGTCACTCGGGTCATTCCTCGTGTTTCTCAGCTAATCTTGATTCTTCATTCTCCCCTATTTGTCTTAATGTGATAACTGATTCATCCTGTAAAGTCATAACTAAGAAGCACACAAGTATGCAATCACAGCAGTACGTTTCATATAACACAAGACATGATCAAGGTAATTCCATCTTAAAGAAATATTCAACTTCAACATAACTAAAAGCATAAACTAAGTCAGTTCGAAAAAGGAAATTCAAATCGTAATATCATAAGACTAAGCCGGTTTCAACCATCCCTAACAAACTCAGCCCGAGCTTCATCACTTGTTCCACCATCTTCTTCATCCTCAGCTGTCCTAGTGTACTCTCCCCTTGAATCGATTATCATATCGAGACAAAAAAATAAGTATGTATATGTGAGAGATCGAAAGTAAATTAGAACATGCTTACAAGCAAGACGACTCTTGATAGAAAGCAGTCTCTTTAGAGCATTGTTGACATCAGTAATCAGGTCCGGTTCTTCTTCCACACAGTTAGAAATATGAGTCGGATGACCAAGAGGAGCACCATCAGCACGATAGATAGGAACATCAAACTGAAACGCCATGATTTGAAAAATCAAGTTGGGAAAGATAAGCTTGCGTTCCATCACAGGTGTCTGAGCCAGTTGAAGAATCTGCTTATGCACCAATCGCCCAAAATTAAAACTCCTTCCCTTGTGTAACATAAAGAGGAACTTGAGATGCTCCTTAACCAGTACTGTCTTGTTTGGTGTGGGCATCCAGTTCGTACAACATATCTTGAAGAGCACTTGGAACATTGGAAGAAGATGATAGAACTGGACATCTTCCCACTTATTTCTTCATCCGCCAGTAAGCACAGTAACAGCTTGGTCGATATCCTCATGATTCCAGCCACAAGGATTTGTGATGTCTGGTGTCATAAACATCCGGTTGATTAGATAAGGTGAAAAGTCATACATATGTCCCCGAACAAACACCAAGTGAGACCCTTCTCTATCTTCCCAATCACAGAGATTCGCTACAAACTCCTTGACCGGTCGTGGGAAGTATGATGACACATGAATGACTGTGTAGATCAAACCCACTCTTTCAATGAATCGGCGAGCTTGACTCAGTGTCTCATCCTTAATAGGCAGTACCTTCTGATTGAGAAAGCTCTTGTGTTTCAAGCATCTAGAGCGACCTTGTGCCGTCTGAGATAGATGCTTTGAGTCAACTGGTACGTTGATAACCTCCACCAACTCCGGGTAAAGTTCATTCCTATCAGCAAACAGTACGTTGTGTGCTTTCAGCATAATGTTGATCAAACGGAACATAGGTATGGTCTGACAATGGTGCTAAGTCTTCATCAGTTGTGTCCTCATCGTACGAATGATCAGAACTGGTGGTACTTCATCATCCCATGAGAGCCCTCAAATCGGTGTTCTAGCATCACGAGCAGCAAGAAACATCTTCCTAGTCTGATAACGAGTAGCGTGTGGAGGAGACAAGTCCATTGTGAGGTGATGACCTTTGGTGTCTTCCGAGAATTATACCTGTTGCGGCTCTGTAATATAGGTAAGCATCATACCTAACGAACTTAAGACACAAATAGAGCATTAGTAAAACATTAACGGGCTTAGGCCCGAAACGCCAAGTACGTAAGCGTGCATGCTTAGCCCCAAAAAAAACTTTCAGATTTAAGGAAGCCCATTCAATCACTTGTTAGAGGAGAGTCAAGGGACCCAAACTACTGAAGCCCATGATTAAAAAAAACGTGAAGAAACCCGAAGGAAGAAAAAAAATCCAGAAATTACATACATACAGTTTTTGGAGAAGGTGGTCTGGCTGAGTCAGATAACGTACCCACAAATATGAAACCTTCCTCTCTTTCAAGACCACAGAGATAGCCTTCCTTAGCTAAGGTGTTGTCGTCTCTGTCCAGCCAAGGTTTTCACACCACAGACATACTGCTTAACCCAGTTGAGTATTTGTATTGATTAGATTCATATGCATGGTTTGACAGAGGACGAACGTTAAGACAACTAAGCGGGGTGCCAATTTTGAAATAGTTGGACAGCTTTTCTCAGACGAGATGCTTTCATCCGGAGTGAACCATATTAAACATCTTTTGTTTTGTTTCTCATTCATTGGGATTGGGTGGACAGATTTTCTCAGCTGAGATGCTTTCATCCTAGACACACTTTTATTCAAGTTTCCCACTTTCGTTACTGCGATACACTTATTATGATTGACACCCTTTTACTCGAACTGTCCAGAACTTCTTCATGTCTATAACACTTAAAAGCTTATATCCACATGCTTAGATATGATCTAGTCGGTCCAAATTCATAATCAAAGTAGTGATCAGATTCAAACTTAAACTGATTTAGCAGCCTAGTCCAAACTGAGTGCTCATCTTCTTATGCTCAACTTGATTAGCTTTAGTCGTGAGAGTAGTAACTTTTATTTGGTTGTCTTTACTGAGTTTCCGTGTCCCATCTTGTGTGACCTAGCTGACCTCAACCGTCCCACACTCCCATGTATACCTAAAGATTAACAATCACAGACTCCAAGAGCCTTTCGTAAGTACAAAAAGCTGATGAAATCGAGAGGTTTAGTAAATATATCAACAAGTTGTTGTTCCGATGCCACACGTTTTACTGTAGCTAGTTTCTCCTCAACCAATCCTCTAACAAAGTGATGTCGAATGTCAACATGTTTAGTTCTTGAGTGTTGCACATGATTCTTAGTTAAATAAATTGCACTTTTATTGTCACAATGTACTAGGAAAGAGTCAGTACTAATACCGTAATCACTCAGCATTTGCTTCATCCATAGAAGTTGTGTGCAACAGCTACCCAAGGCAATGTACTCTGCTTCAGCTGTTGATAGTGACACATAGTTTTGTTTCTTACTATGCCACGAAACGAGATTATTTCCTAGAAAGAAACACCATCCAGAGGTACTTTTCCGATCATCCAAGCATCCTACCCAATCCGCATCACAGAAACCTGCAAGATTTGAATTCGTGTCAGTTGTATATTTCAGACCATAATTAACTGTACCTTTCACATATCTGATGATTCGCTTCACAGCCATCATATGCGACTGCATGGGATTCGCCTGATATCTTGCATATAATCCAACGACCAGACAAATATCTGGCCTACTAGCAGTTAAATACATCAGACTTCCTATGATGGCTCTGTACAGACGTTCGCCCACTCTCTGTCCATCTTGATCTTTGGATAGTTTGTTGGTTGTGCTCATAAGTGTTTTGGCAGTCTTGCACATTTCCATGTCGAACCTCTTTACTAAGTTGCGAGCATAAGTGCTTTGCGTCACTGTAATTCCCTCTTATGTCTGCTTCACTTGGAGTCCAAGAAAATAGTTGAGCTCAGCCACCATACTCATCTCAAATTCTCTTGTCATGGTCTTCACAAACTCTTGAATCAGCTTTTCTTGAGTAGCTCTGAATATTATGTCATCAACATATATTTGAACAATGAGTATGCTGCAACCGTCAACAAGGATGAATAAAGTCTTATCTACTCCTCCTCTTTTGAATCCTTGACCCAAGAGAAATTGTTTTAACCTTTCGTACCAAGCTCGAGGTGCCTGTTTTAGTCCATAGAGAGCTCTTTTGAGTTTGAAAACATGATCCGGGTATTTAGGATCCTCGAACCCCTTTGGTTGTGCAACATAGACTTCCTCTTGTAATACTCCATTCAAAAAAGCACTCTTCACATCCATCTGGTAGAGTTTGATTTTGAGCTTGCAAGCTATTCCAAATAGTAGCCTGATAGATTCAAGCCGAGCAACGGGTGCAAAGGTTTCATAAAAGTATATTCCTTCAATCTGAGAATACCCCTGAGCCACCAGTCTAGCTTTATTTCTGACTACATTGCCATCTTCATCTATCTTGTTCTTGTAGACCCACTTAGTCCCTACAACATTTATGTCACATGGGCGTGGAACCAAGGTCCACACATCCAAAAGATTAAACTGATCCAGTTCCTGATGCATAGCATCGGTCCAAAATTCGTCGTCAAGAGCTTCATTGATAGTTTTTGGCTCAATAAACGAGACAAAGCAAGCAAGCTTAACCATTTCCTTGAAATCAATCTGTCTATTCCTCGTCTGATGTTCATCATGAATGTCCCCTATCACATCGGAAATAGAATGATCACGGGTGACCTGATTGAACCCTGTTCGTTGCAAATTCTCATCTGGTATAGCTTTATCCGCTCCCTCCATACAGAAACATGTGTCATCTGGCTGGATCTGTGGATGTGTAGCACACACGGGTTCCTGGGTAACCTCCTCCAGAGTGTAACTATTGCGATCATCAAAGATAACTTTGACTGACTCACAAATGGACCTTGTCCTCTTATTGTACACCCGGTAAGCTGTACTGTTAGGAGAGTATCCCAGAAATATACCTTCGTCACTTTTGGCCTCAAACTTCCAAGCTGATGATATAACATCCAAAAACGTAAAAGTAACTAAGGTTAGGAGTTTTTCCCTTCCAGATCTCATAGGGGGTCATCTTAGTACCATGTTTCACATAGACTCTGTTGATGATATAACATGCAGTATTTATTGCCTCAGCCCCGAAACGTGGTGCAACTTGATTACCATGAAGCATTGCTCTGGCCATTTCTTGAAGGGTTCTATTTTTCCGTTCCACAATGCCATTCAATTGAGGTGTTCGAGGTGCTGCATACTGGTGTCGAATGCCTTGACTCTGACAAAACTTATCAAATGTTTAATTCTGAAATTCTCCACCGTGATCGCTTCTAACTTGAGCAATACCAGTTCTACCATTTGCAAATTCTAATGCTAGAATCTTAAAGCTTTTCGCTGCTTCAGATTTTTCTCTCAGGAACCGAATCCACATATACCTTGAGAAATCATCCACCAGAACAAAAATGTATCGTTTCCCAGTGATATTTTCAGGATTCACGGGTCCTATAAGATCAATGTGGAGAAGTTCTAGCACTCTTTTGGATCGAATCTAATTTAGTTGTTTGTGTTGAACCTTGACTTGCTTTCCCTGACAGCATGCTTTGCACACGGTTTCGGTTGAGCTTTCTACATGGACAAAATGGTAATTTTCACGAATTGGAAGGCATTTTGGTAATTTTTCCAAAATACGAGCCAGAAGCCGAGATGGGCCAAATATGTTTATTTTTAACTAAAGAAAACATTTAGAAGACTATAAATGGAAGAAACATAGTTTAAAAAAGTTTTTTCAGACTATCATGAATGAAAACTGATAGAACCGAGAAATCTTGTAAAATCCATAACTAAAGCTACGGGTATCCAAATGAGGTGATTAAAGTTGATAAATTCATATAAATTCATCAAGAATATGATTTTGGGGTTTGAAGGATTTATGGGAGCATCTAAAAGGGTTTTAAAATATTAAACACAGAAACGGCTAAACCGAAGCAACAAAATGAATCGGGAATAGAAGTTTCTAGAGAATGTTTGGAGCAATATGATTGGTCAGAAAACACCACCCAGAGACATGTGTCCCCTCCCCAGTGTTGCCACATCTCCCTTTTTGGTGCAATGCATGAGTGAAGGGTTCATTGAATGTTTTTTTTGCATGGAATCAAACATCCATTCACTCTTACACTCCATCAACTCACATTCACCTCACCTCAGACATCTCTATAGCTCGCTATATATATCCCTCAACTCTCCTCTCCCCAGAATCATAAAAAACCCAGCATTCTCTTTGAAGATTCAAAGGAACGTCAAGAACACTCTTATGTTCTTCATAACTTGATAAGCAAGTAAACCCAATATATCCCAAAACTTGTGGAATCTACATAAAATACTTGCAAAATCTTGTTCAGCATCTTCTCCTCTTCAAACGCCGCCCCTCAGCCTCAACCACCGCCACCGGAGGTCGCCAGAATCTCGCCGGAATTCTGCCGCCGGCGAGGTTCTTCTTCTTCTTTCTCTCTTCTCAGTGAATTCAAGCTTCTTCTGTAGGATTATGTGTGTTCATTGGTGTAATTATCAGGTTACAACCTAGCACATAATCAACTAGGATCTAGGTGATTTGCAGTTGAATCATAAACAGATCAGATTCATTACCTTATGATTGCAGCGGATTGATCAAAGGAATGAAGAGATCACAGAGAGCTGATGATAACCGGCTCCTCCTAGGTATCCACACTCTTACAAGCTACTGGATCAGGTTGCTAGACCAAGTTGGAATCAACAGAGAGAGAGAGGACGGCCAGACCTAATAAAATCGCAGACCACCAGGCTTAATGGCGCCTCCCTCTTGCTTATATGGGCCCAAGTAATTAAACTAATGGCCTATTAGGCTTTTGGGCCCAAGACCCAAATCAGACAAAAGACTGTCTTTTGTCTGGCCCAATTCTCTGTACAAATACAGTAAATGCCTTGCATCTTACCGTATTAATTCCATTTAACTTTCCCGTTAGCTATGGTGTGTGACCCTTTGGGATCATACAATACTGGTAATAAGTCCTAAACTTATAGATCAAGAGCGGGCTCTAGCAAGTCATCATGATCACCCAGTATTTATGACTTATGTCTGATCTCGACACTTATCATACTTTCTAGAGATAGTACAGTAGATTTCAGGACATTCCCAACAATCTCCCACTTGTACTGGAATCCTACATTCCCTAATCCTTTTGTCTCAATATCTCGATCTGGCATAAGGCAAGATGCGTGTCATCCTTATATAGCCAGACCATGTTCATCGGACCAGATTTGATACTGACAATGCAAACGACTTGGGCAAGTCCGTTTGGGAGTGGCCACTCTCTTACCAGCTATCAAGTCTCCGATTGGCCTAGAGATATTACCTCCGTTAAACGGCAGGGACAAATCCCATCTTGTTCCATCACTATGAACTACACACTTTATAATACACCCAACCAAGGTCCTTATAGCTCCCAGTTACGAAACAGCGTTAGACAATGATCAAAGTGTATCAATCCATGTGCAGCCACATGCATGCGAACTCAGGTCTAAGGACTATACTCTATAGTCGTATATGAGAACCTCTCATGACACAGATATTAATATCTTGTAGAGTTCTCATCAGCGGGCCATGTCCGGTCATATGCTCCCCTACATATACCTATGTGTCGACTTTGATGCTGCGCATCTATGACCCCTCGAAACTTGGTCATAATTCTCAACACAATCTAGTCTCAAGTGGTTGTTGGTGTTCCAATTTCAACAACCTTCGACTATGGACACTATGATTTATGTCATTTCGTTAAATATGGGGTTTCAGGATCAAGTCTACTCATGTACTTCGATGGCCCATATATAATGACATGAATCATTTTGGAACGATTATTTATATCACAGTTAAAATAATCCAGAAATCATAAATTTCATAAACATAAAATATTATGTTTACATGAACCTTTCAAAACAACTAAATAAAGCCCTTTACAAACTCCCACTGAAATTAAGACTACATCTTAATTTCACATATCCTACAGCTACAGTCCGCGACTCGTGCTTAGGCCTAAGGAGTGGCTTCGTTAATAGATTAGCAACGTTCTCATTCGTTGAAACTTGCTGATCTACTTAACACCTCTGTCATTTATCTCACGGAATAGGTTATACCTACCCTCAAGGTGTTTGGACCTCTGATGTGCAGCTAGTCTCATCTATGCTGGGAATCACATCAAGTTCAGCGATGAACTCTTCTTTCCAAACAACCTCTTTCGCCGCTACCCAAGCTGCGAAATGTTCAGCTTAAGTCATGGAGTCAGCAACAGTGCCTTGCACCGCCAGACAGACACAAGATATAACCGGACTGTGACCGGAAATCATCTTTGTCTGTTGGAAACTTGCCTTTCAGACTCTACCGACTTGTAGCACCTCACTTTCTCCGTAAATCAAGAACTTATCCTAAGTATTTTCCAAATACTTGAGGATATTCATTACGTCTATCCAGTGATTCTTTTCTGGATTTGACTGGTCTTTACTTGTCTTGCTTAACATTAAAGCAATATCAAAACAAGTACGTGTCATGGCATACATGATAGATCCAATTGCCGACGCATATGGAATCTCATCCATGCATTCAAGCTCAGCAGTTATCGTAGGACACTGTTTCTTGCTTAACGTAATGCCATGTGACATTGGCATAAAACCCTTCTTGGAATGCTGAAAACGTGTAGGACTTTGTCAATATAAGAATCCTGACTTTGTCCTATCAGCTCTTTTGGATCTCTATCTTTAGATCCAAAATCCAAGAACTTACGTGGCTTTACCCATATCAATCATAAAACCAACTCCCAAGCCAGTCCTTTACCGACTGCAGCATTGGAACGTTATTTCCGAGAATCAGTATGTCATCGACATACACTATGAGAAATGCAACATCGCTCCCACTTATCTATTAGTAAACGCACAGTTCCATCTCGTTCCAGTTCAAGTCAAAACCTTGACTACTTCAACAGAACGAAGATTCCAACTCCGATATGTTTGCTTCTATCCATGAATGGATCGATGAAGCTAACTTACATACAGTATAATTTTTCGGAGTCCGGGCTCACTTTCGCTTCTGTGAATTTCGCAGGTTCGTCACTTTCAATGATCATCAGATCATGGCAACTAATCACGAGAAATCACTCTCGGATTAGTGACGGATTCATTCAGATCTGCGAACTTCAGGCTCTACAGGTGTAGATTCTACAGAAATCTGTAAATCCATCCGCTGCTCTCCCTCAACAGGTTGAGCAGCCTCCTGTATTTCTCGAATTTCTTCGAGTTATACTTTTACTCCCACTGTTCTTCTTGGAAAGCACCTTTCCTTTTAGAAAACAGAATTCCGAACAACCTAACTTCGTTTTCGGAATGGACGTAAAAAGTAACAAGCCTTGGTTTCCCTAGGACAACCAGCGAAGTAGCTCAACTACAAATACTCAGTAAAGACGAATTTGGATCATTTCCAGTCCACATTTATGTGGTGTCTTTCAACTGATATTGGTGGAACTATTTCAGCGTAAACTTAGATATTTCTAGAGCGTTATTCTTAAATAATATCATGGTAGATTCGTGTGACTCATCTTTAATCATTTCTAATAAGATCTGATTCTTTCTCACAGAAACACTTCAAGGTTTTCAGGAGAAATGAGCTGTGAAACGACTTCACACTCATTCAGATGATCACACCATCAATGACTTAAGTATTCTCACTCGTGATCTAATCCAGAGTCTCAATACTTCTGTCACTCAGATTCTATACCTCATTCTGGAACTCTTTCGACCATTTCAAAGAATTCCGACTCGTGTCTCATCAAATGAACACAGTCATACTCACTGAAGTAATCAGTAAATATAATGAAGTACAGGAAATTTTCTCTGGCATTACTGCTCATCGGGCCACATACATGAGTATGTTCAAGGTCCAATAAGCCTTTGGGCCTTTCTCTAGCTCGGCTAAGATGGGCCCTTTGTCTTTTGGTCCAGTAAGCAGAATTCAAGTCTCATAAGATATCCGATCAAATGAGCCCAAAAGTCCATAACTATGGGATTTCTGAATCCGACTCACTCTATGTGACCAAAACATTTACGCCAAGAAAAATCAGGTTTAATTCATCAGATTTAAACCAATTCGGTATTTATGTTACTTTTAGGCACTCTTTGGTTTAAGATATAAAACCCATTCCTTGAATAGGGTGCTACAATCAATATTTCATTGAGATCAAAAGAACAAAACTTGTCTTTTATCAAAATGAAAAACATTCAAATTCTTACAAGAAAATGAAAGACAACTCTGCTTAAAGCAGGTACATTGTAGCAATTACTTAATACAAAACCAAGCCTCAAAGGCATCTACGAGTGAAAACCCTACGGCTGAGGCAGCATCCATAGCTCCTTCCAGACATGCAGTTCCACTTCCCTTCCTTCAACGTTCTACTGTTGCTTAGGCTCTGCATATTATAACAAATATCAGTGCCACAACCAGTATCCAATACCTATAAGGTAGAACTTGAAGTAATAACATGAATACCTGAGGAAGTAGTCTCATACATCAACTTCAACTCCTCATAATCTTCCATGAATTTAATGCAATCTCTCTTCCAATGCCCAGTCTCTTTACAGTAGCAGCACTTACCAACGTAAGATGTATCTGACTCGGGCTCAGAAGACACACGCTTGCCATGATTCAAAATCTGGACAACTTTGTCTTCACCCTTGTCAGCACTAGGTTTAGTAAACCTACCCTTCTCCATTATGAGATTATACAGGGTACTCTTCACGTTTGGCTCAACTGTCTTGAGCATATCATGCAGTTCAGTCAGCGTTTTCGTTAAGCCTTTCTTGATATAGTTCCTTTTGAACTTATCATAGCTTGACGGCAGTGACTGCAGAATGATCTCAGTTGCCAATTCTTGGCTAACTGGATAATCCAGTTTCCTCAGGTTATCAATGTAACCCATCATTTTACTGACATGAGGACTCACTGGATGATCATTTGGTAGCTTGCAGCTAGTGAGAGACTTAACCAACTGGTATCTCTCCACTCTTACCTGCTCCTGAAATTTCAATTTCAGGCTGCTGATCATCTCTATTGGCGACTCCATGTTCTCATATTGCTTCAGCAAATCTGAGTCCATGGTAGCCAATATCAGACCACGCACATCTACCGCATCATTATAATGCTTATTCCAAGCATCATATACTGCATGAGAGGCATTGGACCCGATCCTCTCGGGGAGAGCTCTCTCAAGGACATAGTCCTTTCTCTTCTGCCTGAGGACTAGCCTCAGGTTCCGCGACCAAGTCAAGAAATTTGATCCGTTCAGTTTGTCCATCTCAAGGACAGACCGGATCGAGAAAGTGTTTTGTTTGTTTGTGCTAGTCATAACTGAAATTTAGAGATAAATAGAGTTTTAGTTATTCAGTTCATAAAAGAGTAATCTTAATAATTTATAAGAAAACTCGCATTGCATTCAAAATTTCTTTGTTTAACCTCATAAGAATGCAATGATTCCGAGACCCATTTTCAACTAAAACCAAAGTGGGCCACTGGCCGTCACCCAGAATTAGCTTTACTCGGTAAGCATACACACAGCTAGTTATATCCATATAACTCTCGGTTGTGGATTGGGCCCAAGGCCCAATACACCAGATGTCTCAAGGCCCGGGACTCCCGATGGCCCAGTCAAGGAAACCAATCTCTTACAGCCAAATAATCACTAAAGTCTGGGACTCCCAATGAAATTAGTGACTATATACTACTTTACTTACGCAAAAACAGACACCTCACACTGTAAGCCATATCTGTAATTGAATAAGCGTTAAGTAGCTGACAAGATTGGGCAAGACATCCAAGCTTGATATTGGTTTTGAAGATTTTAGGTTTCAATAGATTTCCTCCCAAAATAGAAGATTACTATTTTGGGAAACTTTCCATTTCAGGTAACTTTCTAAATTTGGAAACTTTCTATTTAGGGAAACCTACTATTTTAGAAACTTTCTAAATCGGAAACATACTATTTTTAGAAATTTCCTAACATGCCAAAATTAGAAACTTCTAATTTAATGTTTTATTAAAGTTTTCGGTTGGATCACAAATTATAGGCCCAATTCTTGGCCCAAGACCACAGAATTCCAATTGGCCCAATAATTTGACATAACCGAGTCGGTTCATTAATTCTGGTCCGAGACCAAATTAACTACTAAATCCAACTGGTTATTTACTAAACCAGACCAGCTCTAAATTATTTGGTCCAACCAAATCAAACTTAGACCAGCCTTCGGTTTAGGTTAAAATTCAATTTTGAATTTAAATCCGGTTTAACCAGAAATTAAATAATACCAATTGTATTAAATAATTTCCAGAAAACCGCGATTTGGGTTAACCGCTTGAACCATACATTAATTAAATAATTAATTGATTCATACATTAAAACAAAAACGATCGATGGCTAACCTAAAGTCAACAAGCGAATCGCTTGATACTTAACCTTTTACAAATCGATTGATACAAAATTCAATAATTGCTTTTGACTTTTTCCAAACCGCTTGATAATTAATTCAATCAACAATTATTCACGATCATGACATGACTTTTCTAAACATTAACAATTCAAACAATTGTTTCTTATGATTGCAGCAAAGTCAACTTTCGATTATGTCATTCACAAAAGACAAAACCGATTCTAAATATCAACCTTATACAAAACGATTCTTGTGATTAAGCAAAGTCAAAAGCGATTGATACAAAGAAACGATGTCAACATAAATTAACAAGTGTTTCTTATTTCTAGGTTTTCCAAGTTTCAATCAATTTTACTCATTAAAATCGATTCATCAAACTAATAAACAACCTAGTATGATCCAAAAAGCAAAAACCTAATAACCTGGCTCTGATACCACTGTAGGATTATGTGTGTTCATTGGTGTAATTATCAGGTTACAACCTAACACATAATCAACTAGGATCTAGGTGATTTGCAGTTGAATCATAAACAGATCAGATTCATTACCTTATGATTGCAGCGGATTGATCAAAGGAATGAAGAGATCACAGAGAGCTGATGATAACCGGCTCCTCCTAGGTATCCACACTCTTACAAGCTACTGGATCAGGTTGCTAGACCAAGTTGGAATCAACAGAGAGAGAGAGGACGGCCAGACCTAATAAAATCGCAGACCACCAGGCTTAATGGCGCCTCCCTCTTGCTTATATGGGCCCAAGTAATTAAACTAATGGCCTATTAGGCTTTTGGGCCCAAGACCCAAATCAGACAAAAGACTGTCTTTTGTCTGGCCCAATTCTCTGTACAAATACAGTAAATGTCTTGCATCTTACCGTATTAATTCCATTTAACTTTCCCGTTAGCTATGGTGTGTGACCCTTTGGGATCATACAATACTGGTAATAAGTCCTAAACTTATAGATCAAGAGCGGGCTCTAGCAAGTCATCATGATCACCCAGTATTTATGACTTATGTCTGATCTCGACACTTATCATACTTTCTAGAGATAGTACAGTAGATTTCAGGACATTCCCAACATCTTCTCCTTTCCCAGAAGATTCTTTTCACTTCAGGGAGTTTCCTAAGTCACTGGAGCTTCTTCTCAGCTGCCAGAAAAAACTTCATCTCCGCCGATCAACGCCGGAGAACCACCGGAAAGAGATTCCTCCGCCTCTCTCTTCAGCCGGTTCAAGTTTAGTGGTTTTGAAATGGTTTAGGCTTGGTTTAGCTTGGGTTCTTCTTTGGGATTAGTTTAGTTAGACCGGTCAAACCATTTGGTCAAACCGGTTTAACGGTTTGACCGGTTTAACGGTTTGACATTGGAACTAAACCGGTCAATTGGATTCGGTTCAAGACGGTTTAGCTAGTTAAGGATTGGTAAATGGTTCAAGCAAAGTCAACAGTCAAGGCCTCAATCAACGGTCAATGCATCCGGTCAACGCGGTCAGCGCTGGTCAACGCCAGAGAACGAGACGGTCAACGCTCGGTCAACGGCTATTCTGTGATTTGTTCGGAGTGTTCGTGTCGGGGTTTGGGAGGTTCGAGATTCAACCGTCGGTCTCGGGATCCATTCATCTTTCCGTCTGCATATCCACTGTGAGTCAGCTTAGCTGCATTATAGATATTATCATATAGACCGGGAATTCTAAAGTCGTAGACAAGGATTGCATGCCAATTAGTTAAGTTAAATTGGATGGTTAAGTGCTGATTATCGGTTAATCCTGAACTGGTTAAGTTAATGAAATGCATGCTAGGTGATTAGAACTAATCCGTAGATTGCTGTTAGGTTGTTAGTGATGAATGATTGTTGCATTCATATAGACGTTACATGCTAGGACCTATATGCAAATATACATATTAAAAGAACGATATTAATGAATCTATATACAAGAATTAAGACGACACTAAAATATGGAATTAAACACTTAACGAACATATAGAATAAATAATGGGGGTGGGTTAGGTTAAATAGACAGGTTAAGGGTTAATGAATGAAAGTAAGTTAATAATGAGATGTCGGGAGTTAGTAAGTTTACTAACTCTAAACCGAAAAATTGAGAAGTTATTGAAAGATACTTAGGAAATAATAACTAATAAAGTGATGTGATTGGTGAGCCGTCTACGGATTAGAAATCCGCTAATCCAAGGTAACAGACTAAATGAGCTTAAAAGACATTAATGAACCTTATGGCCTGCTTAATTCATTTGTGTATGTGTGTTGTTGCTTTGATGTTGTGTGCGCTGTGTACATGCTTGTGCTTAGACTACTCCGGTGTAGGGCCGGGTAGTCAGTTGCGTGTTACTTACGCCGGTCATGGGACCGCGTAAGTTTGTAGTTGCTCCATTCGGCATAGCACCGAGTGGAGTTGGTGGTGGTGGTGTTGTTTAGGACTTGCGGGATAGATCGGTGTTGCTTTTATTTCTCTATTGACCTTGACGGCCTTGCGATGATTGTTAGATTCCCAGTGAGTCTGCGTGTTTACTTTATTGCACTAGGACTCTAGAGTGCATTAGATCCCGCAAGTCTAGGTTTGAAAGCGTTCTGGTACTTCCGACCCGATTGGATCCTCGGGTGGTTACCTGATCGTTCACATTGTGATTCTGGTTATGCTGTGAACCTACTTAGTGACACTGGTAGGTGTGTGGTCTGGAGAATAAGGGGTCATGTCCTAGGGCCGGACTGCATGGAAGCTTAGGTTATTGTGGGGTAGCCCGAGTCACTGTGTATCGATGGACTGAGAATAGTGTCCTCGGTCATCGGACTTCGTGTTAACGTCTTGGAGTCGTAGGTAGTTGTAGTTACCTTTTTGGTGGCTATGTCAACCCGTGGGAGTTACCAAGTTCGCATAGTGGGCCCAGTGGTGTTAAGTTCGTTGTGCGCGATAGATAGATTGAGTCTAATCGAGGGCATGTGCCGCAGTGCCATCGATTTTCGTAACTCTTTCCTTTCTTTTGTAAGTGCTTGTGTGTTGTGGGTTTATCACGTCGTGGTGGCACGTGATAGATCATTTATTCTTATGAGTGTTATTTTGGGTCTTAGTGGCATGAATTGTAGTTTTAGATAGTTTAGAAGCCGTTAGTGGGGAGCCGATTCGCTGGGTGATCTTAGATCGCTCATTAGACTCTTTTTGTGTGTTTTCAGGTTGAGCAGCGATGGACGCGGGAGGTTCTCGGTGTAGTTTCGGGATCGCTTGTGGGCTGGAGTTCTTGATTCGATATGTTGGATGGTTGTTTTTAGGTTCGGCTTTCGACACCTATTTATTATGTTTTTTTTTATGATTAGGATCTTATTGGAAAATTGTTTTGTAAACATTATGTAAACTTTTATTTACTTAGAATTCACTTCCCTGATATATTGGTTTAGTTCGAACCGACACAACTCGCGGAAGTAATACAGGTTGAAAAGCTTTGTATTGTGAAAGCGAGGTAAACGAGGTCAAGGACGGTTTTGTGCGAGCGTGTCTCAAACTGAATTGTCTCTGGCTTCGTATTGTGACGAACCTTTCCTGTTTGACTTGCTTGGGTTCAACTTGGTCATGTTCTTGTTTGATTGTTGACCGGTCAGCTCGTCGGTCAGCGGATAATGCGAAAGAGGCGTTACAAAAGGTGGTATCAAATCATGGTTCATCATGGGTTTCGAAACGTTTCATTTTTAGTGTTTTCCATGTTTTATCGAGTCAAATGTGTCGCCCAAGCATCTATTGGGAAACCAAGCCGCGTTTGTCAAACCCGGGGGGGGGGGATGGGAATTAGGAATTTTGTATGATTGTGCTGACGTTTTCGTCTTTTTGGTTGCAGATATTCAGCAGCGTGCCCCAGGGAGGATCGAGGAGTGCGTGTGTGGCGCGGGTTCGTTTGCCAGTATGAGTAGTCGAGTCCGCGAGATCCGATCAGACCAATCCGAGGCATCATGTACCAGGTTACTCACGGGGATCACATATCTCCAACCCTCCTCCAGTACCGTTGCGAGCACTTGTGAGCACCTCAGCAGCCGCAACTGACCTTACACCTCTGCCAGTACCTCTACTCGCGTCGATGCAAGATGTGTTGGGATTGTGTCCTGAAATCACACTTGTACTCACTCCTGATGATAGTTGTGTGTCGAGATCAGATATTCGTGTAATGCTGGGCGGTTGCAATGTTTTGCTAGAAGCCTCTTGCAATCTGTAAGTCGTAGACTTACTGCTAGTATTATATGATCCTATAGGGTCACACACCTAAGCAAACTGGAAGCTAAAATATGGGAATGATCATTATAGTAATGATCATGTGAATGTGTATTGGATACACATTAGTATCGAGTATATGGTGTTGTGTCGATCGACACAGTATGTGTGTCGGTCGACACAGGTCGGGTTTTCGAAACAGACTTTTCGATTTATGACTTAATCAAGTCGGCCCGTTTGAGTGGTTCTAGGTCTGAATAAATAGAAAGTATTTTCGACCTAGAACACAAGCCGTCGTCTTTTTCTTGACAGAGAAGCAGAAAATACCAAAACTCAGAGATCCCAAAAGATCCGGCACTAGCATCCCGGTTTCCAGGTTTGTGTGCGTGTGTATCTGGTAGAGGCGAAGCATCTGAGTCGCTTACTGATCTCGTTCACCAATCATTCCACTGCCAGTTCAAGGTAAGAACGAGGTTGGTATTTTCAATATAACGAACCCTAGATCCTAGGCGATCCAACAGTGGTATCAGAGCGTGTTAGGGTTTAGTCTATTGAATATGAAGCACTTAATTCGAATCCTGATGTAATTGAATAGATTGTTGCTTGCTAAATCGTGGTTTCAGGGTTTTAATCTTGGATTTTAGTCTCTGTTGAAAACGACGAACTACTGTTGTCGCACTGTGTCGATCGACACTAAGCTTGTGTCGCCCGCGAAACGTATAATAAATTTTTAGGGTTTGTCGCATGGTGTCGATCGACACTAATCTTGTGTCGGTCGACACACCGCGAAAACTCGTAAAAGATTTTTAGGTTTGTCGCATAGTGTCGATCGACACTAATCTTGTGTCGGTCGACACACCGCGAAAACGCTCACTCGGTCTTGGAGATCGCTCTGTGTCGGTCGATACACTGGGTGTGTCGGTCGAACACAGACTATGCGAATGGATATATCGGTTCAATTGGATTGAACCGGTTATCTCGCTCGGTTAATTTTAATTAACCAATTTGGTTATGTTTTGGTAATGTCGATCGACACAGAGCTGTGTGACGATCGATATGGACCGTTAAACCGGACCGGTTCAATTAGATTGAAACGGTTAAGGAAATTCGATCCGGTTTGACCGGTTATCGAAGACCGGTTTAAATTGGGTTGTGTCGACCGATGCAAATGGTTGGCGTCGATCGACACACCAATCGCAAACTTGAAGGTTGGACCTCAAATTTGTAAATACGAGACCAAATTTAATCCTAAAGTTCTAAATGGACCTAAACTTAATAAAACTGAATGTTTTGATTAATTTAATGACTACTTGGATGTATATTGGATAAACATCAAGATTAAATAGTTCCTTTCCTCAACTAAATATCAAGTAATCTTGATGACTTGCCCGATCTTGTCTACTGTCAAGACTCGTTTCGTTGTTGGATAGCCTTGGAGTCCTTGGTATCCACAGCAACATGAGTAAGGCAGGTGATCATTGATAGACTTGCAGTGCGACTGTCGATGATCACAAGACAGAAAGAGATTGGTTTACTTGACTGGGCTATCAGAAGTTCTGGGCCCAGAGACATCAGAGTGGATTAGACATAGTTTGTCTCATCCACGACCAAGAGTTGTACTGGGTACAGTTAGCAATGATTTGCTTACCTAGATAACTAAAGTTTGGATGATGGCGAGTCGCCCACTCAAATTTTGGTGATCTGAGGATCTTGGTTCATTGTATTCATCTGAGGAAACATAGTTTTTGAATACAATGCGAGTTTTCTTATTAAATAAGATTACTCATTTCCTTGAGCATCATAACTAAAAACCTCTACCTCTCTTAATTACAGCTATGTCTGTCTCAACTCACATCAACACTTTCTCACTAAGATCCGTCCTTGAGAAGGACAAGTTAAATGGATCTAATTTCTGGGAATGGTATCGGAACCTGAGAATAGTTCTCAGGCAGGAGAACAAGGAATATGTCCTTGAAAGAGTTCTCCCCGAGAGGCCACGTTCCAATGCCCCGCAGACAGAAAAGAATGCTTGGGATAAGCATTCTGGTGATGTCAAAGACGTTAATTGTCTAATGCTGGTGACTATGAACTCTGAGCTGCAGAAGCAATATGAGAACGTGATGTCACCCATTGAGATGATTAACAGCCTGAAAGCTTTGTTTCAGGAGCAAGCTCGCACAGAGAGATACCAGACGGTTAAATCTCTCATGGATTGCAAGCTGGCTAAGGACAGTCCAGTGAGTCCTCATGTCCTTAAAATGATGGGTTACATTGATAACCTGGGGAAACTGGACTGTGCCATTAGCCAGGAGCTAGCCACTGACATGATTCTGCAGTCTTTGCCGTCGTGTTTTGATCAAATCATCATGAACTACAATATGCAAAACATGACTAAGACATTGACTGAGTTGCACGGCATGCTGAAGACAGCAGAGCCGAACCTCAAGAAGGCAACTCCCAGTGTACTGATGGTACAAGGGGGTAAAAGGTTTGAGAAACCTAAGAAGGATAAGGGAAAGGCCCAAGTTGTCCAGACTGAGAGTCAGGACGAGCCCAAGCCAAAGCCCAAATCCGGGCCTTCTCCTGAGGACAAATGCAACTACTGCAAGCAGTTAGGGCATTGGAAGAGAGACTGCAAGAAGTTCATGGAAGATTACAAGAAACTGAAGAAGACGTATGATGCGTCTGACTCAGGTATTTATGTTATCGAACTTAATGTTATGTCTTCTAGTTCTACTTCGTGGGTATTGGATACCGGCTGCGGTGCTCATATTTGTACTGATGTACATGCACTAAGAAACAGTAGAACGCTGAAGAAAGGACAAGTGGAGCGACGGGTCGGGAATGGAGCTAAGGTTGCTGCACTAGCCGTAGGCACTTACGATTTGTCTTTACCTTCGGGCATGGTTTTAGCTTTGAATAATTGCTACTTTGTACCTAGGATTAGCAGAAACATAATTTCAGTTTCCGTTTTGGATTTGGAAGGTTTTGATTTTGCTGTTAAGAATAAAGTTTGTTCTTTTAATCGTGATGGTACGTTTTATGGTAGCGCCCCATTAGACAATGGGTTATATGTCTTAAACCAAGAAATGCCTGTCTTTAACATAAATACAAAGCGGTTTAAGTCAAATGACGAAAACCCGACTTTCTTATGGCATTGTCGTTTGGGCCATATCAATAAGAAACGCATCCAGAGACTCCAACGAAATGGGCTTCTGGGCTCAGTTGATTTTGAATCATGTGAGAAATGCGAATCTTGCTTGATGGGCAAAATGGCTAGGGCCCCTTTCAACAAACCAAATGAAAGGGCCAGTGACTTGTTGGGCCTTGTTCATACTGATGTATGTGGGCCGATGAGCACTGTTGCCAGAGGAAATTACAAGTACTTCATTACCTTTACTGATGATTTCAGTAGGTATGGCTACGTCTATTTGATGAGACACATGTCAGAATCCTTTGATAGATTCAAGGAATTCAAGAATGAAGTACAGAACCAACTTGGCAAAAGTATCAAAGTTTTGCGATCGGATCGCGGAGGAGAATACTTGAGCCAAGAGTTCAGCGACTATCTGAGCGAGTGTGGAATTATTTCACAACTCACTCCTCCTGGAACACCCCAATGGAATGGAGTGTCAGAGAGGAGGAATCAAACCTTATTGGATATGGTTCGGTCTATGATGAGTCATTCAAATCTTCCATTATCCTTTTGGGGATACGCTCTAGAAACGTCTGCGTTTACACTAAATAGGGTACCATCTAAATCAGTGGAAAAGACACCACATGAATTGTGGACCGGGGACATTCCTAGTCTGTCTTTCCTGAAGATTTGGGGTTGTGAGGCTTATGTCAAACGTTTAATCTCTGACAAGCTCGCACCCAAATCAGATAAATGCTACTTCGTTGGTTATCCTAGGGAATCCAAGGCATACTACTTTTACAACCAATCTGAGAACAAAGTATTTGTTGCTCGGGACTGTTCTTTTCTTGAGAGGGAGTTTCTTTCTAAGAAAAACAGTGGGAGTAAAGTACGTCTTGAAGAAATTCGAGATGCACAGGAGACTGCTCAACCTGCTGAGGAAGAGCAGCGGTTGGACCCACAAAGTTCTGTGGAGCCCACGCCTGTGGAGCCTTAAGTTCGCAGATCCGGAAGGATCCGTCACGAACCTGAGGGATACTATGGATTTCTCGTGACCAATTCCAATGATCTGATGATCATTGATAGTGACGAACCTGCAAACTTCGCGGAAGCAATGATGGGCCCGGACTCCGAAAAGTGGCTTGGAGCCTCTAAATCCGAAATGGGATCCATGTCAGAAAACCAAGTATGGTCCTTGGTCGATTTACCTAATGGTGCAAAAGCCATTGAGTGTAAATGGATCTTCAAAAGGAAGATTGACGTGGATGGCAATGTGCAAATTTACAAAGCGAGGTTGGTGGCTAAAGGTTTCAAGCAAATTCATGGTATTGACTATGATGAAACCTATTCCCCAGTCGCTATGCTGAAATCCATTCGGATTCTTCTAGCAACTGCCGCTCATTATGACTATGAGATTTGGCAGATGGATGTCAAAACCGCATTCCTGAATGGTATTCTGGAAGAGGATGTGTATATGACACAGCCTGAAGGTTTTGTAGATCCTAAGAATGCTAGGAAGGTATACAAACTTCATAAATCCATTTATGGATTGAAGCAAGCATCACGGAGTTGGAATGTTCGTTTTGATGAAGCAGTAAAACAATTTGGTTTCATCAAGAACGAGGAAGAACCATGTGTATACAAGAAGACTAGTGGGAGCGGAATTGCGTTTCTTGTACTGTATGTCGATGACATACTCCTTCTCGGTAATGACATTCCGTTGCTTGATATATCATGGTTTTACCCATTTTATACCATGATATAGATGTGTTTTTAGTGTCTTTTGTGTTCGTTTAGAGTCTTTTACAGGTTTAATCAGGTTTGGAGCTAATTAGAGATATTTGGAGCATTTTGGGACTTTTGGGACGTTTTGGCCGAGAGCTTAACTCACTGTCCGATTTATTGATCAAGCATCGACCGACACACCTTGTGCATCGGTCGACACACTAGCGAGATGGGCCGTACGCGTCGGTTTAACAAAGTTATGAAGATTTGCAAAGAGGCCCAGAATAGTTCCAGTATTTACACAGAATCCCCAGCCGAGATTAGGCCTATATATAGAGGATTTTGGTGTTTAATTTACTTACGCTTTCATACTTAGAGCTAAGAGATTTTTAGAGCTTTTGGGGCTGATCTATTTCCTGTATTCACTTATTTTGGAGAAGATTTCGAACCCCTTTGATATTTTATTCTCCTATATGCAATCTATTATTTCTATGATTATGTTTTCATCAATCATGTCTGAGTAGATCCATAGTTAAGTTTAGGGTTTCTCATTAGGGTTTGATGACTTGCTAGACTTGTTTAATTCAGTTAAGGATTCATATGATTAGAATGTTCTTCAAACTAAATTGTGCTTAATGCTAGTTCTAACCTGATCAATTAGAATCTAGATCTTAGGTTGCTAAATTCGACACGAGAGTGTGTTTTAGAATCTGAACTATTTAGGTTGAGCAATTAAATTATTCGCAAAGAGATTTGGTTTAGTTTAATTGTGAACATATCGAACTTGAACTTAATGCTAGTTTAATCTGTTAGTAATTGCAAAGAGATTTGGGTTACTGCACTTAGACTTAGAGAGTTTTCGCAAAGAGATTTGGTTAATTCTATTTCCGTGATTTGAGTTCTAGAACTGAGTTTAATTAGATCCTGACTGATTAACTTGTCTGCTTGTCTGATTTCCTGAGAATATCCTAGGCTTGACGCTTTTAGTTTATTTCTTTCACAACCAACTTGCTACTGTTTACTTTCTTGCTTCGCAATTTATTTACTTCACCATCTGCTTATTTCTAGTATTAATCTCTACGTTTCTGATTCTATTGAGACCAAGTGTCCCTGTGGATTCGATAACCCTATATACTACTTTGACGATACTGTGCACTTGCAGTTTAGAATAGGGTAAAACTTAGAACCTATCAAGTTTTTGGCGCCGTTGCCGGGGACTCTTAGAGTCTTCGATAGGACCAAACTTAGGGTTTTTACTAGAAATTTTTCTTTTTATTTTTGCTTTTTCGTTTTATTTTCATAATTTGCTAACTTTTTCTCTGTTTCTTTCTGTCGCAGGTTGATAGGTTTCTAAGTTTTACCCTATTCTAAACTGCAAGTGAACAGCAATGTCAAAGTAGTATATAGGGCTATCGAATCCACAGGGACACTTGGTCTCAATAGAAACAGAAACGTAGAGATTAAACTAGAAATAAGCAGATGGTGAAGTAAATAAATTGCGAAGCAAGAAAGTAAACAGTAGCAGAGATTAACGGTTGTGAAGCAATAAACTAAAAGCGTCAAGCCTAGGGTATTCTCAGGAAATCGGACAAGCAGACAGTTCATTCAGCAAGGATCTAATTAAGCACGGTTCTAGAACTCAAAACACAGATATAGAATTAACCAAACTCCTTTGCGATAATTCTCTAAGCCTAAGTGCAGCAAACCAAACTTTTGTTTGCGAGAACTAACAGATTAAACTAGCATTAATCCCAAGTTTGATATGTTCACAATTATCCTAAACCAAACTTCCGTTTGCGCAAAGTTTAATTGCCCAATTTAATTAGTTCAGATTCCTAAACCCCACTTCCGTGACGTATTTAGCAACCTAAGATCTAGATTCTAATTGATCAGGTTAGAACTAGCTTTAAGCACAATTAAATTGAAGAACAGATATAGTTTGAATCCTTAACTGAATTTGAACGAGTCTAGCAAGTCATGAAATCCTATGTGAGAAACCCTAAACTCAACTATGGATCTACTCAGACATGATTAATGAAAGCATAATCAAAGAAATAATAGATTGCATATAAGAAATTAAATAGATAAAGGGGTTCGAAATCTTCTCCAAAATAAGTGAATACAGGAAATAAATCAGCCCCCAAAAGCTCTAGAAATCTCTTAGCTATTAGTATCAAAGCGTAATGTAAAGTGTAGGTAAAATAAACACCAAAAACTAGTATATATAGGCATAATCTCGGATGGGGCTTCTGTGTAAATACTGGAACTATTCTGGGCCTCTTTGCAAATCTTCATAACTTGTTAAACCGACGCGTACGGCCCATCTCGCTAGTGTGTCGACCGATGCACAATGTGTGTCGGTCGATGCATGATCAATAAATCGGACAGTGAGTAAATCTCTCGGCCAATACGTCCCAAAAGTCCCAAAATGCTCCAAATATCTCCAATTAGCTCCAAACCTGATTAAACCTGTAAAAGACTCTAAACAAAGACAAAAGACACTAAAACACAACTATATCATGGTCTAAAATGGGTAAAAACCATGATATATCAACTCCCCCACACTTAGCCTTTGCTTGCCCTCAAGCAAAACATAGAACTAAAACATGGTGAAGAGGTTTGAAAACTCTTCAGAAACTCATTTCATCCTAGAAGCTACAATACTCAGATTCCCCTTAGTAAACCACTGCAAGAATCAATCACAGGATATCAAGACCACAATGTACTTCCCCCACACTTAGCAACTGTCCTAGGTAAACTCCACAATCACATTCAAGCATTCAAATTCTCCCTACTGACTTCTGCAAGTATTTAAGTGCGGTCTCACCTAAGGATTATCGATCAAAGGGCACATGGATTCTTACCTTATCAGCTCTAGACCACCATACTATCTTTCTCTAGTCCCTTTCTTCTCTTTCCCTTCTTTAACAACTGATTTTTCTCCACTGGGTATCATTTTATTTTTTTTATCAGTGTTCTTCCCGTTATGGGGTGTACTTTGGACACATTCCATGGATCACATGAGAGATAATAGTGTTTGCTACTATTCCCATGACCACTTCGGAGTTACTAACTCATCCTCAGTTTATTATATATATTTTTTTTTTTTTTACTTTACAGAAGGGGAGAAGGGAACTAAATAGGACAGGTTTACAGGCTGTGTCAGAACTAACAAGGGAATCCGACACAAAGTATACCAAGCCCTTAGGTGAGAAATCTAAGTCAGTATTAAGGTTGAAGTCAGTAAAAGGATCCTCTGATACCTGAAGTGATGTGGGTGTTCCCAGTAGGTTGATCTGTGATGGGGTTTTCTAATAGTCATAGATAGATCCTGCAACTTCATCCCAATGGTTACTTAAGTTCCTGCAAGTCTTGTAAATCTTCTCATAAAATCATAGTTTCTTACTTAAACAATTTTGACTCAATAAAACAAAAAATTTTGAAAAACGGACTGACTCTTAAGAAAACAGAAAACAAAAGTCAGTAGCACCTCCCCCACACTTAAGACACACTGTCCCCAGTAGTGTCCAGCGAAGGATCGGTAAAAAGAAAATAAAAATTGAAAAGGTGAAATTATGTCTGTCGGGTTACCTCTGTCGCTGAGCATCGATCGTTGCACTGAGTGCATCGACCGTTACTTGGCGATTTTCGTGTATAGTCGATCGTTGCTCAAGAGCGCAACGATCGCTGCAATGCGATTCCTTTCGTGTTGTGACGATCGACACAGAAGTGCATCGATCGTTGCACTGCGATTTAACCGAGACCTGCAAACATAAACTCACCAGAAACAAAAACAAACGTAAAATCCTAACAAAAACACCAAAAATTAAGTAGAAAAACTCCAGTACCTAATGGTGGGTTGCCTCCCACCCAGCGCTTGTTTAAGGTCAATAGCTTGACCGGACGGATTGGAATTTTCAAGTACCATGAGGTCTTGACAGAGACTTTTTCTGTCTCTGTTCAAGTCTCCTCATCCAAGGTGGTGAGTAGGCTGTTGCGGAATGCTCATGTCCAAGAAAAGATGGAGTGAAATGTGCTCCAGGATCTATAACCATGGTATGATCAGGCTGCTCAAAATCTGCGTCCCTTATGGTGAATGTCTGCCCATCTATCAGTGGCTTTCGCAGCTTATCCATCTCATAGTGCAGTGGTTCATCTCCCAGATGGAGGTCTATCAAGCTGTTCCTAACATCAATCAACGCTCCTGCTGTAGCCAAAAAGGGTCTCCCAAGCAATAATGCTTCATCCGGATCACAGTCATATTTCAGCACAAGGAAGTCCGTTGGAACTAAGTAGTTTCCAACTCTCACCGGAATGTCCATAAGGAGTCCTTCAGGAACTCGTATGGACTGATCAGCTAGAACAAGAGAAGTCCTAGTGGGAGTAAAATCCAGCATACCCAGCTTCTCTGCCACAGAGTAAGGCATCAAACTTCCAGCAGCTCCTAAATCACACAGAGAGCGTCTAAAACTATCCTCAAAGATAGAACACTCTAGCACAAAGACTCCAGGATCAGATAGCTTCTTCGGGACCTTAGTTAGCAGAACATCACTGATATGCTGAGGAACTATTATCACCCAGTCTTTCAGATCATCATCCATGGGCAACATCTTGTTCAGGTACCTTTGCACACATGGATGATAAGGTGGATCATCAGAAGTTGGAATTTCTTCCAATTCTTCACCAATACCTTCTAATTTCTTCAGCTCTTCAATCTCTTGTCTAATCACTGCAGACACTGAGGAGTGTTGTCTAAAGATCTGCTCGTAGATCTCCTGTTGAGAAATCTCAGAGGCTCCATTGAATAGGCGATCAAGCTCCAAATCATCATTTATGCTATTATCATCCGAAGGTTCTGTCTGTTCACGCCCTGCAACGACCGACACTAAGGGTGTGTCGATCATTGCCATCCCGACGGGTGTATCGATCGGCACAGATGTTGCATCGATCGACGCACTGCAGCAGATTTTACCCGAGAGTTTTTCACAAATATCCGAAAATTCCTGTTCTGTCACCAACTCAGCTGTACTTAGCTCAAATCTTTCACCTAGGTGAGATCCATCATTAATGCACACGGACCAGGCCTTAACATGAGTGTCTGCCACTCCTTTTCCCTTCAGTGAGCTGGACATCTGGTTTACCTGAGTGTCCAACTGCTTCATGTGAGTGCTCAGAGACTCAAATTTCCCATTGAGGTCTTCATAGACAGCGTCCAACTTCTTGTTGCAGTCCACAGAAATCTTGGTCTGACTCTCAATCAGCTGTTCCATCATAGCCTCCATTTTGCTCTCATGGGCTGTAGGCGCAGGAGGAGTCTGATAGGATGTAGATCCATAGGTTCTCTGAGTACCTTGTCCATAGGTCTTCTGAAAACCACCAGTCTAGCAAGTCATAAAATCCTTAATGAGAATCCCTAAACCTAACTATGAATCTACTCAGACATAGATAATGAAACATGATCAATGAATTAATAGATATCATAAAAGAGATTAAATAAGTAAAGGGGTTCGAAATCTTCCCCAAAAACAAGATGTAGTACAGGATCAGATCACCCCCAAATAGCACTAAAACTCTCTGCTCTAAAGTATGATAGCGTCTGTTAAAACTGATGTAAAAACCTAATTAAATAGCTAAATCACGTCTTGGGGCTTCTGTGTAAATATCTGGAACTTCTGGGCAATTCTGCAAATTCATCATACTTCATTAACTCTCGCCGAGACTGGCCCAACTCGCTGTGCATCGATCGATGCTGATGTGTGTCGATCGACACATTACTCTGTTATGGACAATGAGCTCTATCTCTCGGGTTAAAACTCCAAAATGCTCCAAATAGCTCCAATTACTCCAAATCCACTCCAAACGTGCGTGTACCTAATAACACCTGTAAAAGACTCTAAAGAAACATAAAAAGACTCTAAAACACACTTATATCATGGCATAAAACCGGTAAAAACCATGATATATCAACTCCCCCACACTTAGCCTTTGCTTGCCCTCAAGCAAAACAGAGAACTAAAACATGGTGAAGAGGTTTGAAAACTTTCAAAAACTCTTTTTGTCCTAGAAGCAACAACACTCAGATTCCCCTTAGTAATCCACTGAAAGAATCAACTGCAAGACATCAAGACCAACATGTACTTCCCCCACACTTAGCAAATGTCCTAAGTAAACTCCACAATCAATCCAAGCAATTCAAGTTCACCCTACTGACTTTTTAAGCATATTAAGTGCGGTCTCACCTAAGGATTATCGATCAAAGGGCACATGGATTCTTACTTTGTCAGCTCTAGACCACCATACTATCTTTTTCTGGTTCCTTTCTTCTCTTTTCCCTTCCTTAGCATTCTGATTTTTCCCCATTGGGTATCATTTTTTTTTTATCAGTGCTCTTCCCGTTAATGGGTGTACTTTGGACACATTCCATGGATCGCACAGGAGGTAATATGTTTGCTACCACTCCCGTGACCACTTCGGAGCTACTAGCTCATCCTCAGTTTATTATCTTTTTTTTTTATGGAAGGGGAGAAGGGAACCATACTCGGACAGGTTTACAAGCTGTGTCAGAACTAACAAAGGAATCCGACTCAAGGTATACCAAGCCCTTAGGTGAGAGAATTAAGTCAAGTTAAGGGTGAAGTCAGTTAAGGATCCTCTGAATACCTGAATTGATATGGGTGTCCTCAGTAGGTTGATCCGTGTTGGGTTTTCTAATAGTCATAGATAGATCTTTCAGCTTCATCCCAATGGTTACTTAAGTTCCTGCAAGATGTTGTTAACTACTCAAAAATTCATTGTTTCTTACTTAAACTGGTTTTGACTCAATAAAACAATTTTTTTTTGAAAACCGGACTTACTCTAAGAAAACAGAAAGATAAAAGTCAGTAGCTACCTCCCCCACACTTGAAACACACTGTCCCCAGTAGTGTTAAGCTAAGGGTTGGTAAAAAGAAAGCAAATACTGTTAATGGATGTGTTGAGTTCTCTCTGATTTTTACCTCTGTCGCTCATGCATCGATCGATACATAAATGTAACGACCGTTGCAAGGCGATTTTTCGTCATGTGTCGATCGTTGCTCAGGACCGCAACGATCGATGCAATGCGATTTTCGTGTTGTGACGATCGACACACAGGACCGTGTCGATCGTTGCATTGCGATATCCGAGAACAGTCAGCAAGTTAGCAGGTTAGTCCGTGAGAAATCATCAAATTTCAAACCTGCAAGCTGAAGATCAATGCAAATAGATAAAATCAAAGCAACTGATAGTCTCAAAGCAATCACATCATCCAAACATAAGTATCCTAAGGAAATCAAAAGAAAAATGCAAAAGAAAAGTGAAAAAAATTACAGAACCGTAGTCTGAATATGCCACTACTCTCACTCGTCATCTATCCCAGCATAAGGATCAGAGTCGCTGGAAAGTACTGTCGGAGAGCGCTGTCTGCGTCTATGAGAAGGTCCTGGATGATGAATCTGCGGCTGTCTCCTGCAAGTGCAGCCACGCATGTAGTCCCAAATGCTCCGCAGAATCCCATCCTGACGCTCTCTCCACTCTGTCTCAGACATCTCACTGAAAGGCACTGAAGGCTCGGGATAAGGACCAACATCATCAGCAGGAGCAGTAGGTGCAGATGAAGAAGAAGCTCGTGTAGAAGGCTCTCCCAGCGGATGAGCCATAGTAGGAACGCTGCGCTGATCTCTCGTAGGAGGCTGGAATCTCAAGGTATCCAGCGTATCAATCTGTGTCAGACCAGCAACAAGAAGATCTATACCACGCTTCGTAGTGGCAGGGTCATAATAGACCCATACGCGTCCCTCCTTCAGCCATGTAGCACTCTGCAGGTAGCTAAAATCAAGGAACTCCTTGCTGTCATCACACTCCGTACCCTCTAAGGGAATCCTGCAATGCCTGAAAATGGGAGTAAGCAGACTCCCTACTGACTCAGTATCCTTACCATCAAATGTCTTCTTCTGCAGACCGCACAAGTGATGAGCAAAGACAGCTCCCAAGTTGAGCCCTTTGGTGGGATCTCTCAAATCTGTCTCCTCAAACTGCTCCCTCAGTCCAATGAATAACATCTCCAGCTCATTCTTACGCATCTTGTTGGCTTCAGCTTTGCACAACAGAGTACATCCCAAGATGCGCAAGACGTATCTAAGAACAGGATGCCTAACCTGGATCAGCTTCGTCGTCCTCGAGTTATACCGACCATTGCCAATACACTCCTAGAAATACTGAGCTTCTGGCACATCCCACTCAAGAAACATACCAATGCGCGCAGGCTCAGTGCTGAATCCATAAATCCTACAGATATCGAGAAGGGGAATCCAATACCTGGCTCCTAAGCACATGAACGTAAAGAAACCTCCTGAAGCCTTCCTGCTCTCTAGGTCAGGGTAAATCACTCTGCAAGTGGCCAGCAGTTGTCTCACCAGATCAGGGTACAACTCGTAATGCTGCATAGGCATTGTCCCCAGACCAATGCCCTTACACAATGCAAGAACCTGCTCATCGATGCCTAGACTCTTACAAGTCGAATAGTCCGCAAACTTGGTCGGCTTAAGCGTCATGCCACACCAACCATTGTAGAGCAATGTGTCAAACTCATCCCAATGGTCATGTAATGGCCTCTCCGTGAACGTTTCAATCTTGAACAATTGATCAATCTCCATGCCCCAGACCTTGTCTGTCGGAATCATTGTCTTATCCGCTCTAGGCCATGGTGGCTGTATCACTTCCCTATCTCTCTGATAAGGCTCAGGATGTGGTGAGTCTCGATGGAACCACTCAACTAGTGGAGCATGATGAGCTGTAGCTGCTGTGGTAGCTTTACGTTTGCGAGCTGGTCGAGGAGGCATCTGCAAGAAAGAATTAAGCCATATAAGTCTCGGCAGAAAACTCCCTGTGGAATCGCAATGCAATGATCGTTGCACAAGTGCGACGATCGATGCAGGGCAATTTCACAGCCGACAAATAATCTCAAAAATTGTTTCTAAATCCGTTCCTCATTCTCACAAACAGCCTAATACCATCACCAATCATCCCTAATCAAGTCTAATCAGTACGGAATCATCAATTTCAAGCCTAAAATCCTTAATTTCTAAACCCTAGAACCAAATCCGAAAATGATGAAAATGAGAGCTCCACTATAAAAAAAGTCCACATTGATAGCATATTGTTATAGCACGTTTTACTGAACTGCTATTGTAGATGAGTTTGAAATTTCCGTATAATATAATAACATTAAATAAACGCTATGATAGAATTTTACTAAGCGAGAAGGTAAAATTAGCTTTTCCGCCAAATACTTAACGAAATTTTTAGGCCGCCAAACATTTAGTGAAAAATTTAGGCTCATTTTTCTCATTTTCTCTCTTGCTCTCATTTTCCCCTCTCTCTTAACAAAAAAATTTCCTGCCTTCGTGTATTGTTGTTGTTTTCTCTTTCTCTCTCTGTATAACTGATTTGTTTTATTCTTTCAATTCGAAATCGATCTGATCAAATATTTGTTCTGGTTTTTTAATCAGCTCGTGGATAAGTACATGAAGGAAGCGAGGAATTTGATAGCGAGCCAAGATCCAAACGACGTCAAATCGGCTCTGAATCTTCTTGAATCTGCTCTTTCTATCTCTCCTCGTTACGAACTCGCTCTCGAACTCAAAGCCATATTGCTTCTCTACCTTCGTTGATACAAAGTCGTAGCCGATATGCTCCAGAATTACATTCAGAGCCTTAAATTGGCCGGCGAAGACTCCGGCATCGGTTCATCGGAGCTCTCTTCCATGCATTCGTCTCGAGAATCGGGCAAGCTTCTGAACGATTTGCCGAGTCGTTATGACTCGTCTTTCAAATGATTCTCTGTTTCCGAATTGAAGAAGAAAGTCATGGCAGGTCTGTGTGCTGGTGATTATGCTGTTATTTTAATATTGTTGGGTTTTTTCCTTTTCTCTGTGTGTCATAGGTACAACGTGGTCAAATAAAAGTGGAAAAGAAGATTGACGAGAAGATTGAGCACTACATAAGCTCAATTGAGAAACACCCGAACAAGATGAAACATGATCTGGTCGAATTAGGATGGTATTTTTGGAGGCGATCGGGTTTATAATTAGAGATGTCAAAGGTGAATTAGGATAATCTTCATATGTTTATTCTCTGTGAACTGATTGCTTAATTTGATTCACAGGATGTTTTTAGTTGATCATTCTTGAGCTTGTGTAAATAAAACCCGTGTAGCTCGTTGGTGTGACATTAGTGAGCTTAATGACGAGGCAAAACTGCTCCTACAACATGCTCTGATGGACGCTAACAGGGAGAGAGAGAAAACCATCCTTAAGGGAACTGCTTACTCCTTACCATCACCATCTTTCTCTGACTCTCCCTGAGATGATAACATGTCTGAGGTAATATTACACATAAGGCTTCGCTTCTCTGTTTGATAACATGTAAATGCAACGCTGTTAACACATATTAATGCAGTGTTTACAGATGAGTGATTCAGAACTGTGATGCATTTGCTTTGAGCAAGTATGTACGATTGAAGTGAAAGACTGTTGTCACCAAATGTGTGCGCAATACACACTTTCACTATACTGTCACAGAGAATTTTATAATGGTATATATATTTGTCTTCAAATAATATGAATCTATTGGGTGAAGATCTTGGACCTTTTAGTACAAAAGAGCTTGAGTCACTTGAGAGAGACAACTTGATTCTTCTTTGAAGCAAATCAGAGCACTCCAGGTACCCTACTTCTTCAATTTACATTAGCTCCTTTATTATATACATCCTTCACAGTCTGAGAATTCATTGAAATTCTTCCATGCGAAACACACACCAATGAATATAAGAAGATCTTTGTTGTGAAGGAAGCTTCTTCATGTGACCTTAAGGAGATTGTGGCCAAGTTCATTCCAGAGGCCATTGGAAGAGTGATTGAGAAGGAGACACAAGGCATCTACCCATTGCAGAACGTGTTCAGCCATAAAGTTAAGCTCATGGAGGTGAGTTGAATTTAATTGTTTGTCATTGCATTGGTTTTAGTCTAGCCATTGAGACAATCAAATCTAAACTTTTTTTTTCTTGTTAGGTTCATGGTGACTACACAGCAGAGGATATAAGTGTGAAGGTAGAGAGGCCAGCAGATGAAAAAATGGCTGAGGAACCAACTGAAATCATCGGAGCTTAGAAAAGTCCATGCTTATGAAGCATGGATTTGAAGCATCTTTATCAGGTCAGCTTCATCAGAATTCTTCACACAGATATAAACTAATACCATTAGCTAAAGCTTCAGAAAGATAACTCTTTTTTGTGTGTTTTGGATCCGAACAGGTTGATGGGGTTGCTGTCTTATGTGTCCAGCCTGAGCCACGTTACAGACCGAACAGTTTGGCTAGAGGTAAAAGATATGAAGCATACAAATGGGAGCTTAGCTTTGGTGGTGTCTCTTATCCACGTGCTGATAGAGAGGAAGCTACAGATCCTTTTATATGTTGTTTGCCTTAGTTATAATTTTGTAATGTTTTTGTAATGTTTTTGTAATGTTAGATTAGATAGTTTGATTAATGATCTTTGTGTAAATATATTTTGGTTTATTAATAAAATCATTTCAAATATAAATTTTTATATAAATCCAATTGATAACACAATATATATATATACGGCTTGGCTCGGCTCGGCTATAAAAAGCTATTATAGATAGATCAAATTATAGCATTTGGATATTGCTATTATATAAGTACTTATTATAACATTTAAAAAAAACGCTATTATACATGTCATACCTACGATAGCTTGGGATGTCATAGCGTTCATGAAAATGCTATCAATGACATATTATAGCATTTTTTCCGTGCTAACAATATCCATCATACCCAGCTTCTCTGCCACAGAGTATGGCATGAGACTTCCAGCAGCTCCTAAATCACACAGAGAGCGCTTGAAACCATCCTCAAAGATAGAACAACTCAGCACAAAAATCCCCGGATCAGGTATCTTCTTAGGAATCTTAGTTAATAGCACATCACTTATATGTTGAGGAACAACTATAACCCAATCCTTTAGCATCTCATCCATTGGCAGCATCTTCTCCAAGTACCTTTGCACACAAGGGTGATAAGGTGGATCATCAGATGGTGGAATTTCTTCCAACTCTTCACCAATCTCTTCTAACTGTTTAAGCTCATCAATCTCTTGTTGAATTACCTCAGACACTTTAGGATATAATCGATTAGATAGTGCATAAATCTCTTGTTGAGTTATCTCAGACACTCCAGGGAATAAACGATTAAGCTCTGAATTTGCCTCTGCATCAATGCCATAAGAATCATGTGAATCTATCTGTCCACGCCATACAACGATCGACGCTTGAGGTGCATCGATCGATGCAGTTAAGTTTTTACAGATTCCACCCGAGAGATTTTCCTCAAAATCAGAAATTTCAGCCTCTTCTACCAATTCAGATGTATTTAGCTCAAATCTTTCACCTATGTGTGATCCATCATCAATGTACACTGACCAGGCCTTAATGTGGGTGTCCACAACACTCTTTCCTTTGACAGAGTTTGAAATTTGGCTCACCTGAGTGTCCAATTTCTTCACATTAGTACTTAGAGACTCAAACATCCCATTGAGATCCTCATAAACAGCATCCAACTTCCTGTTGAAGTCCACATCAGTCTTAGTATGTCCTTCCAGCAGCTGCTCCATCATACTCTCCATCTTACTCTCATGAGTATTAGCTACAGGAGGTGCTTGGTAAGAGGAAGATCCATAAGTCCTATGATTACCTTGTTGGAAAGGTTTCTGAAAACCAGCATTCTGTCCAAAGCCAGAAGAGTTTTGATTGCTTGTGAAAGCACTCTTCTGACCACTGAAGAATCTGTTACCTTGCTGTCCTCCAAACCTGTTTCCTTGGAAACCAGATCCTCGATGTAATTCACATCCTCTTCCTGAGCATCATCTTCAGCATTGATCACTTCAACAACTTGAGCAAAATGGACAGCTTTCTTCCCAGCTAGAAGATTGCAAACAGTGTCCAATTTACTCCTAATATCAGCTATCTCCTGGTTCTCCATCTTCCCACCAGACTCCTTCCTTCTTTTATCAGTACTCTTGCAGCTATTACTGCTTACTAAGTTATCTATCAACTGCTTAGCTTGCACAGGAGTCCTAGTGTTGAAATTTGCATTGCTGGAATTATCCAACGCAGTCTTGTATGGGAGATCTATACCTCTAAAGAAAATGCCTAACAATGTTACCTCAGTGAAGCCATGATGCGGGCAGTCACGTTGGTACTTCTTAAACCTCATCCAGGCAGTCTTAAGAGGCTCTGTTGGACCTTGGGAGAAAGTGAGAATGTCCTGTCTTGACTAATCAGAGCGAGCATCATCATAGAAGTGTCTCAGAAACTCACTCTTCAGGGCATCCCATGTAACAAACTTCCCAGGTGGAAGCTGTTTCAGCCAGGCAGCAGCATCTCTAGCGAGAGAGTAGGGGAAACGTTTGAGAAACAGATAGTCATAGTTCACTCCATCATACTTCATCCCAGTGACTATGTCCTCAAACTCATCTATGTGATCCATCGGCTGCTCATTAGGAAAACCATGGAAGGCATTCTGCCGCATAAGAGAGTACTAGATGGTCTTGATTTCAAAATCATTCCTATCAAAATCAGGAGGTACAAGAGCTGACCGGTTAGCATGAAACTCATCCGGACGGTTATAGTCAGCTAAAGTCCTCTCATGAACAACCATCTCTCTACCTTGGGCCTTTCCTTGGCCTTGGTTCTGCTCCTGTCATGGTGGATCAGGAGGATCAGGGATAACATTCCCTTCAGCATCAATCCGTTGCCCAGCATCATTGTACGGATTGTTTTGTCGGTCCCTCAGGGTACCTTGAGAATCGGGTATCAGAATCAGACGTTCTACAACCATCCTTGCTCTTCGATCTTTTCTGTTAGTCCTCTCTAGTCTAGCAAGCTCCTCAAGTTGGAGGTTAACGAGATTAGTATTCGGATTACTTCTGGTATCACGCGTCTGCATAAACCGTCTGTAATTGCCAAGCAACGATCGATGCTAAGAGTGCAACGATCGATTCAACTCCAATCGCCAAGTAACGATCGACACAAAAGATGCAACGATCGATGCTATGCGAATGTCAAACCTGCGACAGGGAAGAAACAGAGAAATAATTAGTAACTAAAATAAAAATAAATAAAAATCCTAGTCTAAACCTAAGTTCGAATCTATCGAAGACTCAAAGAGTCCCCGGCAACGGCGTCAAAAACTTGATAGGTCGTAAAGTCTTAACCCTATACTAACTGCAAGTGCACAGTAATATCAATGTAGTACTTAGGGTATCGAATCCACGAGGACTCTAGGCAACGATAGAATTAGAACAGAAAAGATTAAACTAGGAGGAAGCAAATGTGATTAGAAACTAAAAAGCAGAACAAGAAAGTAAATCAGTAGCAAGGTTTGTTGTAAGCAATTAACTAAGGGCGCTAAGTCTAGGGAGTTCTCAGGAAATCAGACAAGCAGACAAATCATTCAGTCAGGATCAAATTAGGTACAGTTCTAGAACTCAAAACACAAATATAGAATTAACCAACTTTCGTTGTGAGAATTCTCTAAGACTAACAGATTAAACCAGCTTTAATGATCAAGTTCGATATGTTCACAATTCAATTAAACCAAATTTTTTTGCGAGTAATTCAATTGATGAACCTAAATAGTTCAGATTCTAAACCACACTTTCGTGTCAATCTAGCAACCTAAGATCTAGATTCTAAGTGATCAGGTTAGAACTAGCATTAAACACAATTTAGATTGAAGAACATCTATTGATATGAATCCTTAACTGAATTAATTATATCTAGCAAGTCATAAAATCCTTAATGAGAATCCCTAAACCTAACTATGAATCTACTCAGACATAGATAATGAAAACATGATCAATGAATTAATAGATATCATAAAAGAGATTAAATAAGTTAAGGGGTTCGAAATCTTCTCCAAAAACAAGATGTAGTACAGGATCAGATCAGCCCCAAATAGCTCTAAAAACTCTCTGCTCTAAAGTATGATAGCGTCTGTTAAAACTGATGTAAGAACGTAATTAAATAGCTAAATCACGTCTTGGGGCTTCTGTGTAAATATCTAGAACTTCTGGGAAATTCTGCAAATTCATCATTCTTCATTAACTCTCGCCGAGACTGGCCCAACTCGCTGTGCATCGATCGATGCTGATGTGTGTCGATCGACACATTACTCTGTTCTGGACAGTGAGCTCTATCTCTCGGGTCAAAACTCCAAAATGTTCCAAATAGCTCCAATTACTCCAAATCCACTCCAAACGTGCATGTACCTAATAACACCTGTAAAAGACTCTAAAGAAACATAAAAAAGACTCTAAAACACACTTATATCATGGCATAAAACCGGTAAAAACCATGATATATCACTCACCACGTCGCACCGTCCCACAACGCACATCCTCAGCATCCCCCTGGCCCAACTGCTATCGGCTTTTCCTGCGAGCCGTACTGCCGCATGTGTTGGGCATTCCGGTCTTGCTGGAGACGCTAGACTAGGGTTAGGATATGCCATTTAAATATGGACTCTAGCCTAAATTTTTTGGGTACATAGATCGACTTGTTATCGTCTCTGATAAACTTCGGGTATGCAACGGGCGCGATTTTGTTTTTGGGTGTGATGTCGACCGCTTATGTACTAGACTCTGATCAACTGATGTACTAAAACTTATATATATATATATATATATATATATATATATATGGATATGACGTTTTTATGTATGTGGTAGATGTCGAGTGTTCGATCTTTCATTTTGAGTGGTAATTACTTTGCATGCGTGTGATGGTTATGAATCCAATTCAATTACGATGTGAAAACAAATGATGATCGGAACAAGCGATCACTCATCAGGACCCATGAGACGACCACACCAATATACCGCGTCCGATCTATTTCTTGCTTGATTGCGTGTTGCGTGATTGTGAGGTTATAGGTTTTGAGTTATTCCCTTGTTTGCTTGATTGTTTACTGCATTGCATGGTGCGTTAGGTTGTTAGAGTTGGATTTTTAAATTGCTTCATTCATTCGACGCTTGGTTGGTAGTAATGGTTTCAGCATGTGATAGAATTGATAGGAGAATTGAGATTCTGTAGTGTTATTAGATTCACTAGATTGTTAGTTATGCGGAGATAGGGTTAGCGGATCGTGAGAATTTGTTTTATAGGTTGTCGGACCTTGAATGTTTTGTAGAATGGAAATTAGGTTAACGAATAGAATCGTGGTATAGGGAAAGTTGGTAAATCCGCCAGATAGATTTAAGCTCGGAATTGATAATCGGTTTTAATAGGACGCTTATTCACGAGGAAGCAGAATTATAGGATATCGTTAGTTAGTCATGTGTGACCATCGGGTACATGACTAAGTAACCTTACTATGAGGAAGTGACATCGAGAATAGGTTAGATTAAATCTAACCGCTCCAGTGTGATGTTCTTGAATTAAGATGCAGGACGTGATTGACGATGAGACATGAATGCGAGACCGAACGCAAACCCGAAAAACAAGTCAATTTCGAGGAAGCCGCGAGACAGTTAACACAAGCCGTGTGTGAGTCAATGTGAGGTATTGGTAGCGGATCAGTTCAAGCCGTCATCCAGAATGATGATTTAGCAAAGCAATTTGAGAAGACAGCGATATCAGTATTAGATCTAGCATCTATCGGCAGGAAAAAAATGGAACCATTGTAGTGTTGAGTTCAGTGAGAGGGATCTCAAGAATTATGCAAGGAAGGTGTTTTCAGTATCAGACGATGTTGGAGGTCGAAGCAATGTGGGGAAGCCAGAAGTGAGAACCAGAGCAAAGTAGGGTGACACGAACGATTTCAGAATTCGGAGTAAAGCAAATCAGTCGGAAGCAGTGGTGAGCGAGCAGAGTGAAGACCACTAAGGAAGTATTGTGCAATCGAGGCTTGGTATCAGTTGGCATCAGGAGTTGGTTCAGTAGTTAGTGTCCGAGTAGGGAAGCAGCGGAATCAAATCTATGTGGAGGTGTTGGGAATGTCCTGAAATCTACTGTACTATCTCTAGAAAGTATGATAAATGTCGAGATCAGACATAAGTCATAAATACTGGGTGATCATGATGACTTGCTAGAGCCCGCTCATGATCTATAAGTTTAGGACTTATTACCAGTATTGTATGATCCCAAAGGGTCACACACCATAGCTAACGGGAAAGTTAAATGGAATTAATACGGTAAGATGCAATGGCATTTACTGTATTAGATCAGAGAATTGGGCCAGACAAAATACAGGCTTTTGCCTGATTTGTGTCTTGGGCCCAAAAGATTAATGAGCCATTAGTCTAATGACTTGGGCCCATTAATGAGAGAGCTAAAAATCGCCAACCCTAGGGTTTTGTAACCCATGGTTGCGATTTCTTTTGTGGCCGTCGACCATCTCTCTCTCGAACTCTCTCTCTCTCTGATCTGATCCATCTCTTTGGTCTAGCAGCCATCCCGGCTTGTAAGAGTGTGGATACCAAAGGAGGAGCAGGTTGTTCATCTGTTCTAAGCTGATCTTGTCATTACCATCAATAATCCGCTGCAAAAGGTAATGTCACAGGTTTGGTTTTATGATTCGTTTTGCAAGAACCTAGATCTGTTAAGATTATGTGTTAGGTTGAAATATGGGAATTAAACCTTGAACAAACTCATAATCCCACAGTGGTATCAGAGCCTAGGCATTAGGTTTCTTGTGAAATTGGATCATAGGTTGTTTAATAGTTTTTTGAATCAATTGAATGAATTAAAATTGATTAAAGTTATTAAAAACCTAATCGCTTTGTATGGTCTCGTAATGATCATGCCGTGATGCGTGTGATGCCTACGATCGCGATAAACCGCGTGATCGTTGATGGGCAGGCCGTGGTCGATGGCAAGGGACGGATCGGGATGGATCGGCTGGTTGCGATGATTGATCGTTTGCGATCGTGAGCAGCCGCAAGGTCTCGAATAGTTCATGGGCCATCGATTGCGTTAATGGGCCGAGTTGGATCATGGATCCGATCGTTTGGCCCGTTAAATTTTACGTCCCGCGAATAGTCAATCGGTTAAACCGAGCTTCGCGGTTCGTTGCCCAAAACCACACCGATTTAACCGGTCCATTTAATTGGCGGTTAATCGTGTGTTTAAAGCCTTAAACCGCAAGTTAAATCAAATTGGCTAAAACACTAGGTGTTTCTTCCCGGTTTTGGATTTAACTGAACCGATCCAATTTAATTGGTGGTTCAAGCGGTTAACCCGAATCGCGGTTTGCTGGAAATTATTTAATACATGGTATTATTTATTTTCTGGTTAAACCGGATTGAAATTCAAAATTGAATTTTAACCTAAACCGAAGGCTGGTCTAAGTTTGATTTGGTTGGACCAAATAATTTAGAGCTGGTCTGGTTTAGTAAATAACCGATGGTTTTGATAGTTAATTTGGTCTTGGACCAGAATTAATAAACCGAATCGGTTATGTCAAATTATTGGGCCAACTGGAATTCTATGGTCTTGGGCCAAGAATTGGGCCTATAATTTGTGACCCAACCCAAAATATTTATAAAATATTAAATTAGAAATTTCTATTTTTAGTATGTTACTAAATTTAGAAAGTTTCTAAAATAAGTAAGTTTCCCAAAATAGTAATCTTCTATTTTTGGAAATAAAACTTAAAATCCTCAAAAACAATATCAAGCTTGGATGTCTTTCCAATCTTGTCAGCTACTTAACGCTTATTCGATTACAGATATGGCTTACAGTGTGAGGTATCTGTTTTTGCGTAAGTAAAGTAGTATGTAGTCACTAATTTCATTGGGAGTCCCAGATTTTAGTGATTATTTGGCTGTAAGAGATTGGTTTCCTTGACTGGGCCATCGGGAGTCCCGGGCCTTGAGACATCTGGTGAATTTGGGCCTCGGGTCCAATTCACAACCGAGAGTTATATGAGATATAACTAGCTGTGTGTATGCTTACCAAGTAAAGCTAATTCCGGGTGACGGCCAGTGGCCCACTTTGGATTTAGCTGAACATGGGTCTCGGAATCATTGCATTCTTATGAGGTTAAACAAAGAAATTTTGAATGCAATGCGAGTTTTCTTATAAGTTGTTAAGATTGCTCTTTTATGAACTTAATAACTAAATCTCTATTGTCTCATATTTTCAGCTATGTCAAGCACAACAACACAAAACACTTTCTCGATCCGGTCTGCCCTTGAGAAGGACAAACTGAACGGATCAAACTTCCTGAACTGGTCCAGGAACCTGAGACTTGTGCTCAGGCAGGAGAAGAAGGCTTATGTCCTTGAAAGAGCTCTCTCTCCTAGACCTGCGAATAATGCCGCACAAGCTGTGAAGAATGCTTGGGATACGCATTCTTCAGATGCTAATGACGTGATTTGCCTGATGTTGGCGACAATGGCTCCCGAACTGCAGATGCAGTGGGAAGGCCTGACTTGTCCCATGGAGCTGATGGCAAATCTGAAAGCGTTGTTTCAGGAGCAGGCTCGTACAGAGAGATTCCAAACTGTTAAGAATCTCTTGGACTGTAAAATGGCTAAGGATGCAGCAGTGAGTCCACATGTTCTGAAAATGATGGGTTATCTCGATCATTTGACTAGGCTCGACTGTCCTATAAGCCAAGAGCTTGCTTGTGATATCGTTCTGCAGTCTCTTACTCCTGCATATGACCAGTTCATTTTGAACTATAATATGCATGGGTTGATAAAGACATTGCCTGAGCTACATGGTATGCTCAAGACTGCAGAACCGAATCTGAAGAAGACCAAGGAGTCGTCTGTACTCATGGTGCAGAAGGGCAAGGGTTTCAAGAAATCCGCTGCAGACAAGGGAAAGGGCAAGACAGTCAGCAATGAAAACGCCAAGCCCAAGCCCGTGTCCAAAGCTGGGCCATCTGACATCTGTCACTTTTGTAAAGAGGCAGGGCATTACCGCAGGGACTGTAAGAAATACCAGGAAAGTCTGAAGAAGAAGAAGTCCTTGGAGACTAAATCTTCAGGTATTTTTGTTATTGAAGTAAATACTACTACTTCTGATAATACCACTTGGGTATTAGATACTGGATGTGGGGCTCATATTTGTACTAATATGCAGGCGCTCAGCAACAATAGAAGGTTGAAGCAAGGGCAAGTAGAGTTGCGGGTTGGCAATGGAGCGAAGGTTCCAGCACTGGCCGTTGGCACTTACTTGTTGTCTTTACCTTCTGGATTGATTTTAGAACTTGAGAATTGTTATTTTGTACCTGCTATAAGCAGAAATATCATTTCAGTTTCATTGTTGGATTTGCAAGGATTTGATTTTTCTATTAAGAATAAATTGTGTTCCTTTAATCTCAATGATATGTTCTATGGCTGTGCCCCTCTTATAAATGGGCTGTACATGCTGGATCAATCTGCTCCAGTATATAACATAAATACAAAACGGTTCAAATCTAACGAAGAAAATGAAACGTTTCTCTGGCATTGTCGTTTGGGGCACATTAGTGAGAAACGCGTCAAGAGGCTCCATTCAAATGGACTCTTGGGCTCATTTGACTTTGAGTCTTGTGAGCAATGTGAATCTTGCCTAATGGGCAAAATGACACGGGCCCCTTTCAATAAACCCACAGAAAGGGCCAGTGAACTATTGGGCCTGATACATACTGACGTGTGTGGCCCAATGTCCACAAGTGCTAGAGGAAACTTTCAGTACTTCATTACATTCACTGATGATTTCAGTAGATATGGATATGTCTACTTGATGAAACATAAGTCGGAAACCTTTGAAAAGTTCAAAGAATTCCAGAATGAAGTACAGAACCAGCTTGGTAAAAGTATTAAGGCTCTTCGGTCGGACCGAGGAGGAGAATACTTGAGCCAGGAATTTCGTGATCATCTGAGTGAGTGTGGGATTATCTCCCAACTCACACCTCCTGGAACACCTCAGTGGAATGGTGTGTCTGAGAGAAGGAATCGGACATTGTTAGATATGGTCCGATCCATGATGAGTCACACAGACCTTCCTATATCCCTTTGGGGATATGCTTTGCTCACCGCAACGTTCACACTGAACAGAGTGCCATCAAAGGCAGTAGCAAAGACACCATATGAGATATGGACTGGAAAAGCTCCAGCAATGTCTTTTCTCAGAATTTGGGGTTGTGAAGCCTATGTCAAAAGATTAATCTCAGACAAGCTTACACCAAAATCTGACAAATGCTACTTCATTGGTTATCCTAGGGATACCAAGGCTTATTACTTCTATCTGCGATCCGAGAACAAAATCTTTGTTGCTCGGGATTGTACTTTTCTTGAAAGGGAGTTTCTCTCTAGAAAAGATAGTGGGAGTAAGGTACAACTTGATGAAATTCAAGAAGGACAGGAACCTGTTCAACCTAATGAGGAAGAACAGCAGGATGAATTACATGAAGCTGTAATAGAACCTGAACCTGCAGTACCTGAAGTTCGAAGATCCGGAAGGATCCGTCACGAACCCGATAGATATCAGGGATTCCTCGTGACTAATTGCCATGATCTTTTGATCATTGACGGTGATGAACCCTCGAACTTTGCAGAAGCCATGATGGGCCCTGACTCCTTAAAGTGGCGTGAAGCCACTGAATCCGAGATGGACTCCATGTCTGTCAACCGAGTGTTTTCACTGGTTGATTTACCCGCTGGTGCAAAAGCCATCGAGTGTAAATGGATCTTCAAGAAGAAGATTGACATGGATGGAAATGTCCAGATTTACAAGGCCAGGTTGGTGGCAAAAGGTTTCAAGCAAATTCATGGTATAGACTATGATGAAACCTATTCACCAGTGGCAATGATGAAATCAATTCGGATTCTCCTAGCGACTGCCGCTTATTATGACTATGAGATTTGGCAGATGGATGTGAAAACCGCCTTCCTGAATGGAATCTTGGAGGAGGATGTGTATATGACACAACCTGACGGTTACATTGATCCTAAGAATGCTGGGAAAGTATGCAAGCTTCACAAATCCATTTATGGATTGAAGCAAGCATCGAGGAGTTGGAATCTTCGTTTTGATGAAGCAATAAAGAACTTTGACTTCATCAGAAACCAAGAGGAACAATGTGTGTATAAGAAAACTAGTGGGAGCAAAGTGGCGTTTCTTACCCTATATGTCGATGACATATTGCTTCTTGGAAATGATATTCCAATGCTGAAGTCTGTTAAAGACTGGCTGGGAAGTTGTTTTTCCATGAAGGACATGGGTGAAGCCGCGTATGTTCTTGGAATCCGAATCTTTAGAGACAGATCTAAAAAGCTGATTGGACTTTGTCAAGATGCTTATATAGATAAAATCCTGCATCGATTCGGAATGGATAAATCCAAGAAGGGGTTCACGCCAATGATACATGGTGCTACACTAAGCAAGGATCAGTGTCCTAAAACACCTGATGAGCTTAAGCACATGAGTAGGATTCCTTATGCTTCGGCTATAGGATCTATCATGTATGCCATGATCTGTACTCGTCCTGATGTTGCTTATGCACTAAGCATGACGAGTAGGTACCAGTCTAATCCAGGTGAAAGTCACTGGATTGCCGTAAAGAATATCCTGAAGTATTTGAGGAATACTAAGGATAAGTTCTTGGTTTACGGAGGAAGTGAAGTGCTTGAAATGAGTGGATTCACGGATGCAAGTTTTCAGACAGATAAAGATGATTTCCGGTCACAGTCTGGCTACATCTTCTGTCTGAATGGCGGTGCAGTAAGTTGGAAGAGCTCCAAGCAGAGCACCGTGGCAGATTCCACAACTGAAGCTGAATACATCGCTGCTTCAGAAGCTGCGAAGGAAGGAGTTTGGATAAGGAACTTCTTGATTGAACTCGGTGTATTCCCAAATGCCACTGAGCCTCTAGCACTGTATTGTGACAACAATGGTGCAATTGCTCAAGCCAAGGAACCGAGACATCATCATAAATCCAAACATATTATGAGAAGGTATCACCTGATTCGTGATATAGTGAATAGAGGTGAAATGATGGTCAGCAGAGTTCCCACTGATGAGAACGTGGCTGACCCGTTGACAAAGCCACTCCCGAGACCCAAGCACGAGTTGCATACTTCTGCTGTAGGAATTAGAGATATTCATATGTAATATCTTTTTGAGTGGGAGTTGTGAGGGCTTTATTTTAGTTATTTTGATTGGTTCATGTAAACATTTTAAATGTTAATGAAATTTTTATTTCTGGATTATTTTTAACTGTGATATAAAATAATCGTTCCAAAATGATTCATGTCATTATATATGGGCCATCGAAGTACATGAGTAGACTTGATCCTGAAACCCCATATTTAACGAAATGACATAAATCATAGTGTCCATAGTCGAAGGTTGTTGAAATTGGAACACCAACAACCTGTTGAGACTAGATTGTGTTGAGACTTATGACCAAGTTTCGAGGGGTCATAGATGCGCGGCATCAAAGTCGACACATAGGTATATGTAGGGGAGCATATGACCGGACATGGCCCGCTGATGAGAACTCTACAAGATATTAATATCTGTGTCATGAGAGGTTCTCATATACGACTATAGAGTATAGTCCTTATACCTGAGTTCGCATGCATGTGGCTGCACATGGAGTAATACGCTTTGATCATTGTCTAACGCTGTTTCGTGACTGGGAGCTATACGGACCTTGGTTGGGTGTATTATGAATTGTGTAGTTCATAGTGATGGAACAAGATGGGATTTGTCCCTGCCGTTTAACGGAGGTAATATCTCTAGGCCAATCGGAGATTTGATAGCTGGTAAGAGAATGGTCATTCCCAAACGGACTTGCCCAAGTCGTTTGCATTGTCAGTATCAAATCTGGTCCGATAAACATGGTCTGGCTATATAAGGATGACACGCATCTTGCCTTATGCCAGATCGAGATATTGAGACAAAAGGACTAGGGAATGTAGGATTCCAGTACAAGTGGGAGATTGTTGGGAATGTCCTGAAATCTACTGTACTATCTCTAGAAAGTATGATAAATGTTGAGATCAGACATAAGTCATAAATACTGGGTGATCATGATGACTTGCTAGAGCCCGCTCATGATCTATAAGTTTAGGACTTATTACCAGTATTGTATGATCCCAAAGGGTCACACACCATAGCTAACGGGAAAGTTAAATGGAATTAATACGGTAAGATGCAATGGCATTTACTGTATTAGATCAAAGAATTGGGCCAGACAAAATACAGGCTTTTGCCTGATTTGTGTCTTGGGCCCAAAAGATTAATGAGCCATTAGTCTAATGACTTGGGCCCATTAATGAGAGAGCTAAAAATCGCCAACCCTAGGGTTTTGTAACCCATGCTTGCGATTTCTTTTGTGGCCGTCGACCATCTCTCTCTCGAACTCTCTCTCTCTGATCTGATCCATCTCTTTGGTCTAGCAGCCATCCCGGCTTGTAAGAGTGTGGATACCAAAGGAGGAGCAGGTTGTTCATCTGTTCTAAGCTGATCTTGTCATTACCATCAATAATCCGCTGCAAAAGGTAATGTCACAGGTTTGGTTTTATGATTCGTTTTGCAAGAACCTAGATCTGTTAAGATTATGTGTTAGGTTGAAATATGGGAATTAAACCTTGAACAAACTCATAATCCCACAGGAGGCTTATAGGGATTGGTACTGATTCGAAGTCTGTCAGTGACAAAGAATTCGAGGACCGAATTCTTGTAAGTGGAGAAGAATGTAATACCATGATTCCAAAAATTAGGTCAATGGGCCAAAGAAAAGTCAACATGAGCAAAATGGTACTTTTCATAATTGAAGGACATTTTGGTAATTTTGTCAAAATGCGAGCCGCAAGCCGAGACGGGCCAAATGTGTTTCTTTAATACTCAAACAATATTTAGAAGACCAGAAATGAAAAAAAAAACATAGTTTAAACGAGATGATCTAGAAATTCAGAAAAGGTTTTTGATAAATAGTCTAGATAAACTCATAATGGAGGAGAACAAGGGGATTAAAAAGAGTTCGGAACATGTCTTGCATGAAGAGCAAGCATTAAATGACTTAGGAATTCAACAAAACACTTATTAACTAGTTTGAACTGAAATTATGACCCTTGTCCTTATTATGGACGGAATTTAACTCTTGATGGGCCTTGGGCGTGATTAACAAATGAGTTTTGAGATTGTGATCCATTTGCTTCATTTAAAACCTCTCTTTGGAAAACCCATTGGGACAAAACCAAAGAGGAGGGAAAAAGTACAAATGGTCACAAGCCAATTTGTTAGTCTCTTAGTAACATAGCTGAACATGTAGTCTTCTTTGTATCTGGATGGTTTAAGCGAATAAGTGAGCTTCATGGGAACACTTTGTTGATGCACCGGTTGGAGCTTCGGTTCAGCTACTGGTTTGATGGGTTTTTTGAATATTTTGGCTCTAGGACGAGTCATGGATCCAGAGGGTGCCACTAGATCATCCTCAACTACAATCTCTCCTTAACTACAAGCTCATCTTGATCAGGTTCAAGCTTCTTATCCTTGGTGATATTGTTCAATATCGCATCATACTCTCCATGTTGAAGAAGTTTCGACCTCGAAAATGCACAATCTGCACCAAGAGAAAGCAAGTCAGGTTTCATTTGTTTTTGGGAGTCTAGATAATTACCTCGGGTTTAGATTGGTGGTTGAACGTCTGGTGGCTTCTCTTTCATCATCGTGCTATGTTCAAACAATACAGAGCATGATCTCAGTATCCAAAATGTTTTTCTTTGACAACCTCTCGGTCTTTACACTTTTTTTTTGAACATGTAACTAAATCAACACTCAAGAAGAACAAGTTCATTATACTAGATTCTGGATTTTTAAAAACCAGAATAAGTGAGGTTCTGATAATATCCACAATCAGAGAAAATGTTGGTATCACTGGTGCTTCTTTATTAGTTTCTCCTTGGATGTGGTGTTCTGGTTGTTTCTTTGTTGTACCTAAGCCTTTCTCAAGCTCTTTTGAACACATTAAGTGTGTTATCATGTTCTTTGGATGGTTAGAAACAAACTTGTTCAAGTGATTACTTGCCTTAGCTTGGTGTGGTTCAATGGACTTAGACAGATCGGTGTTTGACACTTGTGTTTGATATGTGACAAAGGTAGGCTCTCCTTGTAACGCCCCCTTCCAGTTTTTCGATGACCGACGAGCTGACCCGCCAACAATCAAACAAGAACATGGCCGATCGAACCCGAGCAGGCTATACGAGAAGAGTTTGTCACAATACAAAGCTAGAGATAGTCCGGTTTGAGTCAAAGGCTCGAACTAAACCATCCATGATACATGGCTTTTCAACCCGTACTGCTTCCACGAGTTGTGTTCGGTTCGGACTAAACCATATATCAGGGAATTATTCCGTTTTTATTACTTAAAAATTATAAATCTTATTCATAACAAAATACGGTCTAGTACAAATCATATAGCGGGATCCGAAGGTACGTGAACTGACATGGAACTCAACCTCCGAGGATCCAATCGGTCAGGAAGTACCGGAATGGCATCTCTAGACTTGTGGGATCTAACGCACCCTATAGATTCCTAATAACAGTAATGTAAACAAGAAGACTCATTGGGACTCTATCACTCAAGACCGAAAAGGTCAAATACAAACACTATCTCAATCCCCAATCTATCCTGCAGGTCCTATCACCAACCTCCACATCACCCTTATCCAGTTCCATACCGGATTAGGTGTCTATCCATACTTACTCGGTCCCGTACAGAGGTAAATAATAAATAACACGGTTTATCCGGCCCAACATCGGACTAGACTAAACACCACACAAACAACGGTTTACCCGGCCCAACACCGGAGTAAAAAGAACAATACACAATCAATAAATACAACACCGCTGAAATAATTATTTAGGTTTATTAGTATTTTAATTTTTTCTTATCCTTAACTCATTCAATCTGCTACCTTTGGATTAGTGGCTTATTAATCCCGTAGACGGCTTAATCCATATTCTATTTATTAATTCTTATTCCTTTAAATTGTTATTCTAAATCTCCTCGATCCGTCAGTTTGAGACTTGTAAACTTACTAATCTCTTGACTTCGTATTATTCTTTAATTAGTTCATTAAACAAGATAACCCTGAACTCTCATCCTATTAACCCCCCCCCTGTTTCTATATTCTAAGTTTGTTGGGTGTTTTTGTCTGTATTTTAACTAACTCTTAATTTCCCATATATAGATTCATTTAGAACGTTCTTAATGTAGTATATATGTATATACATCCTAGAACGCCGTTCTAAAATGAATGCATTAACCAATAAACAATTAACAACACAATCAATAAAATATCGATATAAGCTAACTAGCGTGCATATCTTTAAACTTAACCATTTAATCAATCGATCGAGTTATCAACCTAACTGTTATACTCAATTTAATCACACATGTATGCAACCTAATTATACGATTAATAAATCTAAGGTCTATATGTCCTAATCTATATGCAATACACAATTTATCCGACTCACAGTCATATCGTGACGACAGATGGACGGATGGTGGAACCCCGAGACTCAAACTAAACCCGCTGCTACCCCGAGCCCTTTCCCGAACCGTTGAATCCTTAACCCGAACTTTGAGCCGATCTTAACCGATCTTTGACCTGAATCTTAACTGATGGTTGACCCTTTCTTTGACCATAACTAATCCAACTTTGACCAAGTATTGACCCGAGCTTGACCAGATTGACCCAAACAACTGACTGTGAGTTGACCGGCGAGGAGGAAGGATGACCAGCGTTAACCGACATTAACCGGTCCCCCGTGCGTTGACCGACCAAGAGAGGAGTTCCCCGGCGACTTTACCGGTAAAAGATGATCGCCGGCGATTGGATACCAGCGAGAGATCACGGTAGAGAGCTCATGGCGAGGAAGATCCGACAAGGGTTTCACCGGCGATGGCGAGATCTCCGGCGTGGAGATGACCAGCGTGAAGAGAAGATCACGGGCGAGAAGAGGGATCCGGCAAGAGAGAGAGAGAGAGAGAGAGAGAGAGAGAGAGAGAGAGAGAGAGAGAGAGAGAGAGAGAGAGAGAGAGAGAGATAGAGAGAGGTGAGATCCGGCTGAGCTAAAGGTGAGACACGGCGGAGCTGTCGCCGACAGTGAGGATTTCGGCGACTCTCTGGCGAGTTCTCTAGTGGCGAGAGGAAAAAATCCGACGGCGATTGATCAGCTTCTCATGGTGATTCCAGATCTATAGGTGGATTGATCAGATTCAACAAGAATCAAGTCCAAAAATACAAACTTGGGCCGCACTAAACAGAGAAGAGGAGTGATGGTTTCGCCGGCGAGTTTCTCTGACGACGGCGCAGGGGGGGAGGGAACATAGCAGCGGTTGTAGAGGAGAGGGAGAGGATTCCAGATCTCCGGTGAAGAAGCGGCGGTTCTTGGTACTGTAAGATGATGGTTTATGAGCTCTTTACGATGGTTTTATGACTATGATGATTGAGAAGAAAAAAACCAAAGTTAATGGGTTAAAGATGAGATTTAGGAAGAAGGTTATCTATGCAAGGAAGAAAGAAGGAGAGATGATGGTGATTTTGCCGTGGAGGGGAGGAGTGAGGGAGGTGGCTCACGGTTTAGGGCAGGGAGAGAGGAGTGTTTAATGTTATTATTAAGAAGGGTGGGATGGCGTGGGTTTTATACCCGAAAGATACATGAATCATAAGGATATGCTTTGAACCAAAAAAGATGCAAGGGAGATGCATATTGTATTTGCTTGACACATGAGAGAATAGGTGGCACCAGGAGAGAAGAGAAGGGAGACATTTGGCACTCCAGGTAAATTTCTGATCAATAAAATGAATCCTTCAAGTCTTTAATTGTCTGAACTCCGATATATTCCGCTCGATCCAAAATAACCAATTTCTGTTTTAGAATCTCTAAAACCCCGCAGCTTCTGAAATAAATATTTTATCTTCTTTTAACAATTACTAGACTCTTTTAGAAGCATATATCAAGTCTTTTCATCTCCATTGGACTCCCATAGCTCCCGTACACATTTTTACAAATTTTATCGGCTCTATTGGTTTTTTTCTCGATAGTCCGTAAAACTGACATATAATCCGTTTCCACCACTTTTTCTTCTAAATTATTTATTTACTTAAAAAATAATCATTTGGCTCGTATTTGATTCCGTCTCGCATTTTGGTAAAATTACCAAAATACCCCTAAAGTCCTTGAAATTATGAAAATGCCTTTATTGACTTTTTGTTGTCCGCTAACCTAATTTAAGAGACGGGGTATTACATTCTTCCCCACTTACAGGAATTCGGCCCTAACAAACCTCGAATCGGAAACTGAACCATGAAAGTCTCCATCTTTGAATCTGGTCCAAATTGCTCTGATGCTTCAACTTTGAACTCAACTGAAACCAAACTCTCGATGCTCGACTGACTTCTGAAACACGGTTTTTCACAAAACCCAAAAATACTGACATCTTGAACTCCCACCCTGAATGTCTTGACTCTCGAGCTAGATATATGCTTCTCCCTGAACCATCTCAGTGGCAAGTAGATATATACTTCTTGAACCAATACTTTTGACTTTTTTACTTTTCCTTGACTTCTCAAATTGCGAAACGCTGACTCGTCTTCCATTTTCGTGCTTATTCCCAATGCTTACTGCTTCCAATCGATATTCTGCTAATATTGATATTTTCTCTCTATCGAACTGATTCGTCACGCCCACACACGCCTTGAACTTTCCTCGACCACTGAACTCACACTTTTATTGATCCAATTCTGCTATTTCGAACTGATACCCATGAACTTCTCCTTCACTGATATTGATGCTTCCAAACCTCTTTGCTAACTCATCATACTCATCTGTCTTGATTCCTTCTGTCACTGATACCCACACGTTTCTAAACCACACTGTCTTGCTTGCAGGCTCGGGTCAAATTGCTACACTGCTTCTTGAAACGACATCTTGACTCATTTCAGGTTTGGGTTCGGTCTCGTGTTCGCGTCTCGTCGTCCATCACGTCATGTATCCACAAAATCAACAACACATGAATGGTTAGAACTTTTCTAAACTCATTCATTGATATCACTTCCTTATATAGATATTGTTATTTATTCATGTACCCAACGGTCACACGTCGCTAATTAACAATAATGTATAATTCCGCTCAATCTCAAATAAGCTTCATATAAAAACCGCCTTATCAATTCCGAGTTTAGATCTATCTAAAAGGTTCGCTAACCTTTCCAAATATCCACAAGTCTAACCGATAACCTATCGTTCCATCTATAATAATCTCTATGTTTATCGACCCACTGCAACTTATACTACTCAAACCGATCAATCTCTTTGGTGCGTTAACCCTAGCTCGAAAGCTACCAACAACCTAGTGGATCTACTAATGCAGTAATGCTTACCATACCACTAACAACTTAACAAAAAAGATCAATTCATTGATCTGCAGTGATAAATCTACCAACTTAATGATTTCTCATTGGCTATCTAACAACCTAACGATCAAGCAAATGCATTTCAATCAACCTAACGATCACGCATATGAAACGCTTACAACCTAACAATCAATGAATGCAGTGCTAGCAGTTCTAACGATCAAATAATGAAAATGATAGAAATTCCAACAATTCACGAATGCAATGCTCTCAACCTAACGGTCAAACAAATGCAATAATTCAAAACCAATGACTAGCAACCTAGCGAGCAAACAACGCATCAATCACCTCAACATTCTAACAACCTATCAAAACAATCAATCACACAAAATAAATCAAATCAATAAATCAATCAATCAAAACAGCAATTACGGTCATCTCTCAAGGTTCTGATGGAAACCGTCTGTTCGGACCATCATTTGTTTTCACATCGTAATTATATTGCATTCATTAGCCATCTCATGCATACAATATAATACTCTGTTAATCAATACGACAACCCAAAACACTCCACATCCACTATGTAAATAAACATCCATACACCATATAGAGTTTTAAATACATAGGTCTGTCGGAGTCGACATACTACCGATTACCCATCCATCCAAGAAAGAAACACTGCTACCCAACCGAATCGTCAGAGATGAATACAAGCCGATATACACATCAAAAGGTGAGTTAGAGTCCTTACTTACCTGGATCTAATCTACTTCCTAAAAATCTCCAACACGAGCGGTACGCTCCGCACTGAGTACAATACGGCTCATGTGGATCACGACTGGCAGGTGTGCCAAGAGAATGTAATAGGTGTGGTGGTGGTGGTGGGGAGCGACGTGATATCGATAGAATGATCCATCATGATGGAAAGGAGAAAAGTATTCTACTTGGTCGCAAATGAGGCAAGGCGTAAGCTGCATCGGTGGTGGCGGATGATATGCCGAGGTTGACATCTGAAAGGACTGGTAATAATACTCACACCAACCGATATGAAAACCGAGGCATCGCTGAGAAGGAAAGGAGGATCCGATGCAGAAGGAACGAGTGGGACCGGGGGGTAATGATGAGCTAACATCCAGTGATGTTGGCTGATGCTGATTGACCCTGAACTTCTGAGTCTCTGATAACTTGAGCAGATAATCAACCATCATATATGTCCACTTGCTTATTTGAGATAAGTGGCGAATATGTGAACACCGTACGCTGGTAATATGGGCCTAGACTAGCTGGGATAGATCCAACGGACTCACGGTCCTCCATGCTGGTGTTACTCATCGTTTCGTCGCAACCACACACACACACACACCAATCCTCCTATGATAACTCTGTTTTAAGACTGCATCAAAACACAAAATGGTTAGTACAATCCTAACTTACCCATTTCCCCGGTTTGACGGACGGGATTCCTAATGGTTGCACTGACGACACATTTTGACTCGATAAAACATTGAAAATTTTGAAAAACCGTAATTTTCGAATCCATGATGAACCAAAAAGATGCAAGGGAGATGCATCATTTGACATATCAATACCCCAAAAGATACATGAATCATAAGGAGGTTCTTTGAACCAAAACGATGCAAGGGAGTGCATCTTGTATTTTCTTGACACATGAGAGAATAGGTGGCGCCATGGGAGAAGAAAAGGGTGACACTTGGCACACCATGTAAATTTCTGATCAATACATTGAATCCTTTAAGTCTTTAATCGTGCCAACTCTAATATATTCCGCTCGATCCAAAATAACAAATTTCCGCTTTAAAATCTCTAAAACCGCATAACTTCAGAAATAAATCCTCAATATTCTTTTAACAATTACTAGACTCTTTTAGAAGCATCTAGCAAGTTGTTTCACCTCAACTGGACTCCCGTACCAAATTTTACAAATTTCATCGACTCTATCGGTTTCCTTTCCCGACAGGCCGTAAACTCACTTAAAATCTGTTTCCACCACTTTTTCTTCTAAATTATCTCTTTACTTAAAAATAAAATCATTTGGTTCGTATTTTCTCTCGTCTCACATTTTGGTAAAATTATCAAAATACCCCTCAAGTCCTGGAAATTACAAAAATACCCATGTTGGCTTTTCTGTTGTCCGCCGACCTAATTTGAGAGACAGTGTATTACAATCCATCTTGATCTTCTGGCTAATTTGACATATCTATATCTTTGTACACATGCTCATTTATTCACGCATTAATTCTCTTTGGCAAAGACAAGTGCTTCAAACAGGAATTGGAAGTTTCAAAACTGAAATGAGCTAGCCTATCACTTACTTTAGAGAGTTCCCATTCATTTTCTAAAGATGATTCTTTCATCAATTGCCTAGATTGTCAGATTAAAGAAAAATCTCCTCTCTTATGATATCTATAACAAATTGGTTCGTTAAGAGTTTCAGAAGACTCACATTTCTTTGTCTTATCGTGGAGCTCAAGTGATTGTGTAGAGATCACCTTTTCACTTAGATTTTGTCGATTTGGATCTGTTAGCACATTATTGACCTTAGCGACCTCCTTATCTTCTGGTTCTTCTACATGGAGTTCTAGTTCATTCCCACTACTGATATGGGATTCAGTTTCTTTGATCAACGAGTCTCCTTTTTCTTCATACAAACTCTTGTCATTGTCTTGCTCAAGATCTGGGGGTTTTGGTTCAAAATCTTCACCAATCTCTTCTTGAAATGTTTTGAGTTGATCTTCTTCTCCACAAATGGTTGGTAACTCCTTTAGTTCATCTATTTTGAATGTGTTCTTGAATTCATGTGGTAACATTAGTACCAAATTGATCTTGCCTCCTTTGTACTTGAAAGAGTATTGGTTTTTGTGACCATCATGGGTTGTTGTTCGCTTATTCTGCCATGTTTTTCCAAGAAGGATGTGACAGGTTTCCATTGCTTGTACATCACACAAAATCTCGTCCTCATACTTTCCAATGGCTATAGAAATCTTCACTTGGCGGGTCATTCTTAAGTTGTACTTATCATCAAGCCATGAATGCTTTTTCACTTTCAATCCTAGCTTCTTGACCGTGTATTAACTAACCACATTCGCCTCGGCTCCTTGAACGATTTTGAGGTTGCACACATTGTCTTGTACATTAGACCTTGTGTAGAACAAATTCTCTTTATTTGATAGGTTCAGCTTAGGTCCTTCTTCATAGTTGCAAACTTATCATCCATCAGCTTTTACATTTGGTTTATGAAGGTTTCATCATGAGTTTTGGCTTTTGCTGCTACTGATTTCTTCGTCCTCTTCTTCAGACATCCTGAAACAAGTAATACAAACTCCACCAGTAACTAGTTCTAAACAGAAGTAAAAGTGCAGTCCATAACAGAATCAATTAAAATGCAAAAATCACCAAACAATGATCAGATCAATGCAAAACAGAAAACGAATGGACAATTGCAGAACAAAATTCAAAATATGAGATGCATAACAGGTCTAACAATACTAGATGGTGATAGAACAGGTTATGATCAAAAGAAATGATAAGGATGATTCGAAACAATTTGAAACAAACAAACTCCAATTCTGAGATGAAAAATTCATAACAAAAGACGAATGGACAAGTTCATAATGTTAAAAATGATGCAAACAATCCTAAACATGCAAAAGATGAGGCCTAATGGTTGCAGAACAGTATGTAACAACTTGACCACTATCAGATTCAAACAGATTTATGCAGATCAAATCAAAAGATAAAGACAACAACTGAAAGAAATGGACAGATCTAGATAATCTCAACCTATATGTCAATTTCACCAAGTGCTACATAAAACAGAAGATGAATAGTTGCAAAAAATGAAAGATCAGAAACTACCCAAATCTCAAATGTTGCTCTGATACCACATGATATGATCCTGGCCAAGGGACATCAATCTCAGACACCACTTGGTAGGATCAAGCCTAGAATTGTCACTTAAGAGTTGGAAATGTGGATAAGTCTTGCTGAAATGAACCATAACCTCATTTATGCACTGATAAGGGATGTGGATCAAATGGCCACACAAGATCTGCGGAAAGACTCATGATTCACCTCTTTGAATTCTTCGGATACTGCACACTAAAGAACACAAAGGATTTTGCTGGATGATACTCCAACAAGATGATCTTGAAATTCAAAAAGTGTTTTGATAAATAGTATAGATAAATTCGAAATGGAGGAGTACAAGGGGTTTAAGAAGAGTTCAAACATGTCTTGCATGAAGAGCAAGCATTAAATGACATAGAAACTCAACAAAACACTTTTTAACTAATTTGAACAGAAAATATAACCCCTACCCTTATTATGGACGAAATGTAACTCTTGATGGGCCTTGGGCATGATTAACAAATTGGTTTTGAGATTGTGATCCATTTGCCTCATTTAAAATCTCTCTTGGAAAATCCATTAGGAGAAAACCAAAGAGCAGGAAAAAGAGTACAAATGGTCACAAGCTCATTTGTTAATCTCTTAGGAACATAGCTGAACATGTAGCCTTCTTTGTATCTGGATGGTTTAAGCGGATAAATGAGAACACTTTGTTGAAGTATCGGTTGGAGCTTGGGTTCAGCTACTGGTTTAATGGATTCTTTGAATATTTTGGCTCTAGAACGAGTCATGAGTCCAGATGGTGCCACTAGAGCTTCCTCAACTACAAGATCATCCTCATCTACAAGCTCATATTGATCATGTTCAAGATCTGGTTCAAGCTTCTTATCCTTGCTGTTGTCCAATATTGCATCATTTCGGGAACCCCGAAGTTGCGCCGAAGCTCTTCGATTGACTTTTCCGTGGACAATGTTGAACCATGAGGTTCTTTTTCTTCTCCTATTTTTGCTTATGATGAATCGGTGTTGGCTCTAGGGAATAACCCCAATGACGCATGGCTTCCTCTTCGCTAACACAGATATTCTCAAACTCCTCTTTGATTGTTGGACCACCCATCACAAAAGGAGAGTCCTGATAGGTCTCGAGTTTTACCCTATACTAACTGCAAGTGCACAGTATATCAATTGTAATACTTAGAGATCGAATCCACGAGGACTCTAGGCAACGATAAAATCAAGAACTTAAAGAGATTAAAACTAGGAGAAAACAAGAAGCAAATTGTATTGATTTAATTAAAAAGCAAACGAGAAAGTAAGCAGTAGCAGGTTGTTATTGTAGGCAATAAACTAAGGGCGCTAAGTCTAGGGCGTTCTCAGGAAATCAGACAAGCAGATAAATCAATCAGTCAGGATCTAATTAAACACAGTTCTAGAACTCAAAACACAGATATAGAATTAACCAAATTCCTTTGCGAGAATTCTCTAAGTCTAAGTGCAGTAATCCAAATTCCTTTGCAATTACTAACAGATTAAACCAGCTTTAAATCCAAGTTTGATATGTTCACAATCTAATTAAACCAAATTCCTTTGCGAGTAATTAACTTGCTCAACCTAAATAGTTCAGATTCTAAACCACACTGTCGTGTCGTATTTAGCAACCTAAGATCTAGATTCTAATTGATCAGGTTAGAACTAGCATTAAACACAATTTAGTTTGAAGAACATCTATTGATGTGAATCCTTAACTGAATTAATTATATCTAGCAAGTCATGAAATCCCTATGAGAAACCCTAAACCTAACTATGAGGCTACTCAGACATAGATAATGTAAACATAATCAATGAATTCATAGAAATCGTAAAAGAGATTAAAATATAAAGAGGTTTGAAAACTTCTCCAAAACGAATGTGGTACAGGATAAGATCAGCCCCAAAAGCTCTAAAATATCTCTACTCTAAATTATGATAGCGTATGTCAGCATATCCAAACACTGATCTAAAAACCTAATTAAATAGCTAAAACACGTTTTGGGCTTCTGTGTAAATATCTTGAACTTCTGGGCTTTTCTGCAATATCGGCATTCTTCATTAATCTGCCGAGTCTGGCCCATTCGCGCTATGCATCGATCGATGCAGGTGTGCAACGATCGACGCAATCCTCAAATCTGGACAGTGAACTCTGTCTCTCGGACCAAATCTCCAAAATGCACCAATTAGCTCCATAATCTCCACTTTTGCTCCAAACGTATGTGTACCTAATAAAACCTGCAAAGGACTCTAAAAGAACACCAAAAGACACTAAAACAGACTTATATCATGGCATAAAACCGGTAAAAACCATGATATATCAACTCCCCCACACTTAGCCTTTGCTTGCCCTTAAGAAAAACAGAGAACTAAAACATGGTGAAGAGGTGTGAAAACTTTCAGAAACTCTTTTTGTCCTAGAAGCAACAACACTCAGATTCCCCTTAGTAAACCACTGAAAGAATCACCTGTAAGACATCAAGACCAACATATACTTCCCCCAAACTTAGCAACTGTCCTAAGTAAACTCCACAATCACATTCACGCATTCAAATTCTCCCCACTGACTTCTGCAAGTATTTAAGTGCGGTCTCACCTAAGGAGTATCGATCAAGGGCACATGGACTCTTACCTTGTCAGCTCTAGACCACCATACTATCTTTCTTTGGTCCCTTTCTTCTCTTTTCCCTTCCTTAGCATTCTGATTTTTCCCCATTGGGTATCATTTTTTTTTATCAGTGCTCTTCCCGTTAAGGGGTGTACTTTGGACACATTTCATGGATGCACAGGATATGATAGTTGTAGCTACCACTCCCAGAGACCACTTCGGAGTTACTAACTCATCCTCAGTTTATTATCTTTTTTTTATGGAAGGGGAGAAGGGAACCAAATAGGACAGGTTTACAGGCTGTGTCAGAACTAACAAGGGAATCCGACACAAAGTATACCAAGCCCTTAGGTGAGAAAATTAAGTCAGTATTAGAGTGAAGTCAGTAAAAGGATCCTCTGATACCTGAAGTGATGTGGGTGTCCTCAGTAGGTTGATCTGTGTCTGGGTTTTCTAATAGTCATAGATAGATCCTGCAACTTCATTCCAATGGTTACTTAAGTTCCTGCAAGATATTGTTAACTTCTCCAAAATTCATTGTTTCCTACTTAAACTGGTTTTGACTCAATAAAACAAAGTTTTTTTTAAAAAACTGGACTGACTCTAAGAAAACAGAAAGCTAAAGTCAGTAGCACCTCCCCCACACTTAAAACACACTGTCCCCAGTAGTGTCAAGCTAAGGGTTGGCAAAAACAAAAACAAAAATGTTAATGGATGTGTTGAGTTCTGTCTGATTTTTACCTCTGTCGCACAGGCATCGATCGTTGCATAAATGCATCGACCGTTGCTAGGCGATTCTTCGTCGATCGTTTCTCAGGACCGCAACGATCGCTGCAATGCGATTTCTTTCGTGTTGTGACGATCGACACAGTGGTGTGTCGATCGACGCACTGCGAATACTCGATCAGTCAGCAAGTTAGCAGGTTAGTCCGTTGGAAAAATCTAAGTTTTCGATCCTGCAAGCTGAAAACACTGAAAACAGAATAAACTCAAAGCAACTAATGTATCAAATCAAACACAACATCCAAACATACGAAATCCTAAGAAATTCAAAAGAAAATGCAAAAGAAAAATAAGAGAGTACAGAACCGAATGTCTAGAGATGATCGCTACTCTCACTCATCCTCAGCTATGCGATCAGTACCACTCGAAGAACCGGGAGTCGGAGATCGTCGTCTGCGTCGAGAAGGTCCTGGATGGTGTATCTGTGGATGTCTCCTGCAAGTGCAGGTACGCATGAAGTTCCAGACGACCCGTAGAATACCATCCGAGCGCTCTCTCCACTCTGCCTTAGACATATCTCCATAAGGCATCGTAGGCTCGGGAAAAGGTCCGACGTCATCGACAGGGGCAGCAGCAGGTGCAGGAGGTGCCGAAGAGGTAGAAGCTCGTGTAGAAGGCTCTCCCCGCGGATGAGCCATAGAAGGGACTCTGCGTTGCTCACTCTCAGGAGGCTGAAACCTCAAGGCATCCAGCGTATCTATCTGTGTAAGACCAGGAGCAGGAAGATCCACACCACACTTCACCGTGGCAGGGTCGTAGTAGACCCATACTCGTCCCTCCTTCAGCCACGTAGCACTCTGCAGATGGCTGAAATCAAGGAACTCCAAGCTGTCATTACGCTTCGTTCCCTCTAAGGGAATCCTGCAATGTCTGAAAATGGGAGTAATCAGACTCCCTACTCTCTCAGTGCCCACGCCATTAAATGGCTTCTTCTGCAGCTCGCATAGATGATCAGCAAAAACAGCTCCCAAGTTGAGTCCCTTAGTGGGATCTCTCAGAACTGTATCCTCAAACTGGTCCCTCAGCCCGATAAACAGCATCTCCATCTCGTTCTTACGCATCTTGTTGGCCTCAAACTTGCACAACAGAGTAGATTATAAGACGCGCAAGACGTACCTAAGAACCGGATGCCTAACCTGAATCACCGGTGTGGTCCTCGAGTTGTACCGACCAGTGCCGATACACTCCCAGAAATACTGAGCCTCATCCACGTCCCACTCAAGTGACATAGCAATGCGTTGCGGCTCGGTGCTGAATCCGTAAATCCTGCAGATATCGAGAAGGGGAATCCGATACCTGGCTCCTAAGCACATGAAGGTAAAGAAACCTCCTGAAGCCCTCCTGCTGTCTGGCGTAGGGTATATCACTCTGCAGGTGGCGAGCAACTGTCTTAACAACTCTGGGTACATCTCATAAGGCTGCATTGGCATTGTCCCCAGACCAATGCCCCTACACAGTGCAAGAACCTGCTCATCTATCCCCAGACTCCTGCAAGTCGAGTAATCTGCGAACTTGGTTGGCTTAAGCGTCATGCCACACCAACCATTGTACAACAATGTGTCATACTCGTCCCACTGGTTAAGCAATGGCCTCTCTGTAAACTCATCAGTCTTAAGGAACTCAGCAATGTTATTTGGCCACTCTCTATGTGACTGGATCTCTGTCATATCTGCTCGGGGCCAAGGTAGTGTAGGAATGTTTAGTGAATCCTGATTCAATTCCAGATTCAGATCATCCTAAACATGCTGATCTAGGTTCTTCTCGAATAGAAACAATTGATGATCTCACCTTATACCTGTTAATTGCAGCGGAAAGAGATGGTATGTCAGAGATCAGAGAGCCACCGAGAGATAACTCCTCCAGAGGTTCACACACGCACACCAATCAGGAAGAAGGCTGCTAGGCCACTAGGGGAACTCGGCGCAGAGAGAGAGAGAGTTTTCGGCTAGGGTTTTTGGTTCTGAACTCGAGTTTTATTTATAAAACTTGTCCGGTTCCGTTTGGGCCATTTGGCCCAAACACCAATTAACTCTACGGCATTCGCGCACTGTGTCGATCGACACACCTTGTGTATCGATCGACACACAGTAGCTAAACCGTTTTATTCTCTCTAAGTACAGTAAATGCCTAGCACTTTTACCGTACTTCTGCTAAACCGTTCCTACACATTTTCCTGTTAGCTTAGGCGTGTGACCCATATGGGATCATATAATAAAGGCAATAAGTCCAAGACTTATAGATCATGAGCGGAATCTAGCAAGCCATCATGACCCCCAGTATTATATGACTTATGTCTGATCATTGACATACTCTTACTTTCTAGAGACAGTACCGAGATTACTAGACACAATTCCAATAATCTCCCACTTGTACTGGAATCTCTGTATTCATAATCCTTTTGTCACAATATCTCGATTAGTCATAAGGCAAGATTGGTGTCATCCTTATAAAGCCTAATCTTGTTCATCGGACTCTGATTCGATACTGACAATCCAAACGACTCGGGACAGTCCGTTTGAGCATGGCCATGCATTTTCCAGTATTCAAATCTCCGATTGGCCTAGATATATTCACTCCATTTATATTGGAGGGACAAATTCCGTCTTATTCCATCACTGTAAACTACTCATTTCATAATGTAACCAAACAAGGTCCTTATAACTATCGCAGAACGATAGCGTTAGACAATGATCAAAGTGCATCAGTCCATGTGCAGTCACATGCATGCGAACTCAGGTCTAAGGACTATACTCTATAGTCGTAGTGAGAATCTCTTATGACACAGATATAAATATCCTGAAGAGTTCTCATAAGCGGGTCTTGTCCGGTCGTATGTTCCCAAACATACACCTATGTACTGACTTTGATGCCGCGCATCTATGACACACTGAGACTTTGTCATAAGTCACGTACCAATCCAGTCTCACACGGTTGTTGGTGTTCCAATTTCAACAACCTTCGACTAGGGACGGGATGATATAAAACATCTATCAAATATAGGGTCTCATGATCAAGCTAAATGACTTCGATTACTCAAGATCAAGTCATTTACTTTGATGACCTATAAAATGGTTCATATCATTTTGGAACGATTATTTCATCACAGTTAAAATAATCTTGAAATAATAATTTCATTAAACATAAAATGTTTTACAAGAACATATCAAATAACTAAATAAAAGCCCTCAAACTCCCACTCAAATTTAGATTACATTTCAATGTTTCTAATGCCTACAGCTTCAGTCAGAAACTCGAGCTTAGGCCTTGGGAGTGGCTTTGTCAACGGATCAGCGACGTTATCATCTGTCTGAACTCGGCTGATCTTGACTTCCTTTCTATTAATGATGTCACGTATCAAGTGAAATCTTCTTAGAACATGCTTGGATTTCTGGTGTGATCTTGGTTCCTTTGCCTGAGCTATAGCACCATTGTTGTCACAAAATAGTGCCAGAGGCTCAGCCGCATCTGGTATCACACCTAGTTCAATAATGAACTTTCGTATCCAAACAGCTTCCTTCGCAGCTTCTGAGGCGGCGATATATTCAGCTTCTGTAGTGGAATCAGCAACGGTGTCTTGCTTGGAGCTTCTCCAACTGATTGCACCGCTATTCAGACAAAAGATATAACCGGACTGTGACCGGAAATCATCTTGGTCTGTCTGGAAACTTGCGTCCGTGAATCCACTGACTTTAAGCACATCACTTCCACCGTACACTAAGAACTTATCCTTAGTATGTCTTAGATACTTCAAGATATTCTTTACGGCAATCCAATGGTTTTCACCTGGATTTGACTGGTATCTACTCGTCATACTCAATGCATAAGCAACATCAGGACGAGTACAGATCATGGCATACATGACAGATCCTATTGCAGATGCATAAGGAATATTCTTCATGCGCTCAAGCTCAGCAGCCGTCGTAGGGCTCTGCTTCTTGCTTAGCGTTGTGCCATGTACCATTGGCGTGAAGCCCTTCTTGGAATCCTTCATGCTGAATCTTTGCAGGACTTTGTCAATGTATGAATCTTGACACAAGCCTATCAGCCTTCTAGATCTATCCCGGTAGATCCTGATTCCAAGAACGTATGCGGCTTCACCCATGTCTTTCATGGAAAAACAACTTCCAAGCCAGTCCTTTACCGACTTTAGCATTGGAACGTCGTTTCCGAGAAGCAGTATGTCATCGACATACAGAATAAGAAATACAATCTTGCTCCCACTAGTTTTCTTATACACGCATTGTTCTTCTTCGTTTCTGATGAAGTCAAATTGCTTGATCGCTTCATCAAAACGAAGATTCCAGCTCCTCGATGCTTGCTTCAATCCATAAATGGATTTATGAAGCTTGCATACTTTCCCAGCATTCTTTGGATCTATGTAACCGTCAGGTTGCGTCATATACACATCCTCTTCCAGAATACCATTCAGGAAGGCGGTTTTCACGTCCATCTGCCAAATTTCATAATCATGAAAAGCTGCAGTTGCTAGTAGAATCCGAATAGATTTCATCATAGCCACTGGTGAATAGGTTTCATCGTAATCCACACCGTGAACTTGTCTGAAACCTTTTGCCACCAACCTGGCTTTATAAATCTGGACATTTCCATCCACGTCAATCTTCTTCTTGAAGATCCATTTGCACTCGATGGCTTTTACACCAGCGGGTAAGTCAACCAACGAAAACACTTGGTTGACCGACATGGAGTCCATTTCGGAATCAGTGGCCTTGCGCCACTTAGAGGAATCTGGGCCCATCATGGCTTGATTGAAGTTCGATGGTTCATCACCATCAATGATCAGAAGATCATGACAGTCAGTCACGAGGAATCCTTGATATCTCTCGGGTTCGTGACGGATCCTCCCGGATCTTCGAACTTCAGGTACTACAGGTTCAGGCTCTACAATTTCTTGTAGGTCCTCCTGCTGCTCTTCCTCATTAGGTTGAGCAGTATCCTGTTCATCTTGAATTTCTTCAAGCAGTACCTTACTCCCACTGTCTTTCTTAGAGAGAAACTCCCTCTCAAGAAAGTTACAATCCCGGGCAACAAAGATCTTGTTCTCGGAACGTAGATAGAAGTAATAAGCCTTGGTTTCCCGTGGATAACCAATGAAGTAGCATTTGTCAGATTTTGGTGTAAGCTTGTTTGAGATCAATCTCTTGACATAGGCTTCACAACCCCAAATTCTGAGATAAGACAGCACTGGAGCTTCTCCAGTCCATAATTCATATGGTGTCTTTGCTACTGCTTTCGATGGCGCTCTATTTAGAGTGAACACTGCTGTTAGCAGAGCATATCCCCAAAGGGATATTGGAAGGTCTGTGTGACTCATCGTAGATCGAACCATATCCAATAAGGTCCGATTTCTCCTTTCAGACACACCATTCCATTGAGGTGTTCCGGGAGGAGTGAGTTGGGATACGATCCCACACTCTCTTAGATGATCACTGAATTCTTGGCTTAAGTATTCTCCTCCTCGGTCGGACCGAAGAGCCTTAATGCTTTTGCCAAGTTGGTTCTGTACTTCATTTTGGAATTCTCTGAACTTCTCAAAAGATTCAGACTTATGTTTCATTAAATAAACATATCCATACCTACTGAAATCATCAGTAAAGGTAATGAAGTACTGATAGTTTCCTCTTGCATTTGTGGACATTGGGCCACACACATCAGTGTGTATCAGGCCCAATAAGTCACTGGCCCTCTCGTTAGGTTTATTAAAGGGGGCCCGTGTCATTTTGCCCATCATGCAGGATTCGCATTTCTCACATGACTCAAAGTCAAATGAGCCAAGAAGTCCATTCGAATGGAGCCTCTTGATGCGTTTCTCGCTGATGTGCCCTAAACGACAATGCCATAGAAACGTTCGGTTCTCCTCATTAGGTTTGAACCGTTTGGTATTAATGTTATAAATTGGCGCGGATTGATCGAGTATGTAAAGCCCATTCATAAGAGGGGCAGAACCATAGAACAAATTGTTGCGATTGAAGGAACATAATTTATTCTTAACTGAAAAATCATAACCTTCCAAATCCAACAAAGAAATTGAAATAATATTTATGCTTATAGAAGGTACAAAATAACAATTATTGAGTTCTAAAATCAATCCCGAAGGTAAAGACAACAAGTATGTGCCTACAGCTAGTGCTGGAACTTTCGCTCCATTCCCAACTCGTAGCTCCACTTGTCCTTGCTTCAGCCTTCTACTGTTGCTGAGTGCCTGCATATTAGTACAAATATGAGCCCCACAACCAGTATCCATAACCCATGAGGTATTATCAGAAGTAGTTGTATTAACTTCTATAACAAAAATACCTGTTGAAGAAGTCTCAAAAGTCTTCTTCTTCAATTCCTTTAGACCTTCCTGGAATTTCTTACATTCTCTCCTCCAATGCCCTGGTTCTTTACAGAACCTGCATATGTCAGTTGGCCCAGCCTTGGACTTGGGCTTGGGCTTTGGCGTGTCCTTGTCCGCGACTTGGACAGCCTTGGCCTTTCCCTTATCCTTAGCAGAGGATTTCTTAAACCCCTTGCCCTTCTGCACCATAAGCACATTGGGGTCCTTGGCGGTTTTCCTCAAATTGGGCTCTGCAGTCTTGAGCATTCCGTGAAGCTCAGGCAATGTCTTACTCAAGCCATGCATGTTAAAGTTCAGAATGAACTGATCATAGCTTGCAGGTAATGACTGCAGAATGATGTCGCAGGCAAGTTCCTGGCTGATTGGGCAGTCGAGTTTCTGAAGATGATCGAGATAACCCATCATCTTCAAGACATGAGGACTCACTGCCGCATTCGCAGCCAACTTGCAGTCCAAGAGGTTCTTAACTGTTTGAAACCTCTCAGTCCTAGCCTGCTCCTGAAAAAGCGATTTCAGGCTTGCCATTATCTCGATGGGTGACAATACACTCTCGAACTGTTTTTGCAGCTCAGCAGTCATTGTCACCAACATCAGGCAATAGGCATCATTTTCATCTGACGAATGCTTTTCCCAAGCATTATGCAGAGTCCTGGCGGCATTGGCAGGAGGCCTCTCGGGGAGAGGATCACGAAGGACATAATCCTTCTTCTCCTGCTTGAGGACTAGCCTCAAGTTCCTTGACCATGTCAGGAAGTTCGTTCCAGTCAGCTTCTCCTTCTCGAGAACAGACCGGATTGAGAATGTGTTTTGTGTGCTTGTAGTAGTCATAGCTGAAATATATAGATAAAAAGGTTATTAGTTAAAATGTTCAATATGATTAATCTCGTATTAAATTTAATATGATTAATCACGCATTATATTCAATAACATAAGTTACCCTCAATAGAATATAATGATTCAAAGATCCACATATAACTAAGATCAAAGTGGGCCACTGGCCATCACCCAACCTTAGCTTATATCGGTAAGCCCTATATCGGCTAATTATATCCGTGATATAACTCTTGGTTGTGAATCTGGGCCCGAGGCCCAATCCACTCTGATGTCTCAAGGCCCGGGACTCCCGATGGCCTGTCAAGAAAACCAGACTATACAGTCATGTAATCATTAATGTCTGGGACTCCCAATGACATTTATGAATCACAAACCGTATTATCCATGCAAAAGCAGACACCCTCACACTGTAAGGCCATGAATACAATTGAATGGGCTTCGACAGCTGACATAGAATGGACAAGACATCCAACGCTTGATATTCTTTGAGGTTCGTAGGTTTATTTAAAAATTCATTCCCAAAATAGAAGATTACTATTTCGGGAAACTTTCCATTTTTAAAAACCTACTATTTTTGGAAACTTTCTAAAATTGGAAACTTTCTAAAAACGGAAACTTTCTAACTTTAGAAATTTCTTTAAAATCCAAAACCCGCAAATCTAGAAACTTCTAATATAAGAAACTTTCTAATTTCAAAATTTCGGAAACTTTAATTTTAAAATCGACTTTATATTTTTTTTATAAAATAAATTTTAAATTAATCTGAAGAAAGACTCAAATAATTGGCCCAATTGTTTTAACTTCTTGGCCCGAGGCCCAAGAATTGGTCCATGTCCAAGACATGACCCAATTGTCCAATTAAATGACATAACCGGTCTGGTTCATTAAAATTGGTCTAACCAAATTTTAATTACTACGATGACCACAATTGTCAACCGGTTATTTACTAAACCGGATTTTCTCAATTTATTTGGTCCAACCAAATCAAATTAGAAAATCCTGGTTTAGGCACTAAATCCAATAATTCTTTCGACATTGGATTTCTTGTCCCGGTTTAACCAGACTTAATAAAATTATTAAATCTGTTTATTAAACCAGGACGAATTAATTTTAATCAAAATATTAAACCGAGCCTTAAACCAACCATGTCGATCGATGAACCAACCGTGTCGATCGATCCATCAACCGCATCGGTCGATGCTCTTAGCATTGATCCTGCATCGATCGTGCATCGATCCTGTATCGATCGATGCTCTCACGCATGCACGGAACCGAGCCAAAACCCTAACCGTGTCGATCGATGCACCAACCGCATCGGTCGATGCACCAACATCGAACCTGCATCGATCCTGCATCGATCGATGCTTTCACGCGTTAACAGGGTTAGCCGATAGACTGTATCGACCGATCCATGCGATCGTATCGATCGATCCATGCGATCGCAGTCGATACTGACTTTTGAAAATCGCATTCGACCAAATCAATATAGCTTGGTTTCTGCGATTTTAAGTGTGTTTAGGTTTCAATTCCTTGTTGCTTAAGTGATTTCTCTTATCAGTAGTTGATTCAAAACACTTTTAAACAAGAAAAACAATCCTAAACTTGAATCTAAACAAGAAAAACCAGAACCATGGCTCTGATACCACTGTAGGAATGTTTAGTGAATCCTGATTCAATTCCAGATTCAGATCATCCTAAACATGCTGATCTAGGTTCTTCTCGAATAGAAACAATTGATGATCTCACCTTATACCTGTTAATTGCAGCGGAAAGAGATGGTATGTCAGAGATCAGAGAGCCACCGAGAGATAACTCCTCCAGAGGTTCACACACGCACACCAATCAGGAAGAAGGCTGCTAGGCCACTAGGGGAACTCGGCGCAGAGAGAGAGAGAGTTTTCGGCTAGGGTTTTTGGTTCTGAACTCGAGTTTTATTTATAAAACTTGTCCGGTTCCGTTTGGGCCATTTGGCCCAAACACCAATTAACTCTACGGCATTCGCGCACTGTGTCGATCGACACACCTTGTGTATCGATCGACACACAGTAGCTAAACCGTTTTATTCTCTCTAAGTACAGTAAATGCCTAGCACTTTTACCGTACTTCTGCTAAACCGTTCCTACACATTTTCCTGTTAGCTTAGGCGTGTGACCCATATGGGATCATATAATAAAGGCAATAAGTCCAAGACTTATAGATCATGAGCGGACTCTAGCAAGCCATCATGACCCCCAGTATTATATGACTTATGTCTGATCATTGACATACTCTTACTTTCTAGAGACAGTACCGAGATTACTGGACACAATTCCAACAGGTAGTGCTATTGCCGGACCAACTCTCACATAATCCTCAGGGTGCGGTGATTCTCTATGGAACCACTCTGGTGGTGGAGCATGATGAGATGTAGCAGCGGCTGCGGTGGCTCTGCGTTTACGGGACGGTCGAGGAGGCATCTGCAAGAAATCAATAAATCATATAAGTCAAGGCAGAAATCTCTCTGTGAAATCGCGAAGCAACGACCGTTGCACTAAGCATCGATCGTTGCAAGGCGATTCCACAGCATCGAACAAATCCCTAAAATCGCAAAGCAACGACCGTTGCACTAATGCATCGATCGTTGCAGGGCAATTTTTACAGATGCTAAGTATCGATCCAAAATCGTAAATCAAACTTCAAATTCAGCATGCATTCATCACAATCGTCCTAAATCAGGCTAATAACAGCACGGAATCATCAATCTCAAACCAAAAATTCTCAAATTCTAAAACCCAAAAAACGAATCCGGAGATCATGAAATCGAGACACATTACCTTGGATTTGTGAGAAATGGGTTATAGGAATGGATTAAGAGTGTAAAAACAAGAGAATAGCACTTGGAATCTGTGAAAATGACGAAGAAATGAGAGATTTAGAAGTGTGGAGTCGCGGTTGTACGGACGGCGGAGTGGAGAAGGAAAAAGGAGAAAAGGGTTTAAGGTACTTACCTCGATCGTGGGTGCAACGACCATTGCAGATGAGCAACGATCGATGCTGGTGAACCGGGTCAATTCCGGTTTAGCTCAACGTACCTTAATTTTGCAATTTGAACCAAATGCAACGACCGTTGCACAGGACCGCAACGATCGTCACAATGCGATCCCATCTCCTCGTCAAAATCTCCTTGCAACGACCGGTGCACAAGTGCATCGATCGTCACACATCTCCAAACTCGAGTTCTGTATCTAAAAACTTAGCAAAACAAAATCAAAACGTAAGTTTCTAACAAAAACACCAAAAATTAAAAGGAAAAGCACTAAAACCTAATAGTGGGTTGCCTCCCACTCAGCGCTTGTTTAAGGTCATTAGCTTGACCAGACGAACAAGAATCAGGCACCGTGAGATCCTGACAGAGACCTTGATTGTCTCTGTGCAAGTCTCCTCATCCAAGGCGGAGAGTAAGATGTATCAGAATGAACTTGTCCAAGAAAAGAGGGAGTAAACTGCTCCCCAGGATCCAAAACCGTAATGTGACTCGACTGCTCTTCATCTCCATCCATAATGGTGAAGGTCTGCCCATCTATCAGTGGCTTGCGCAGCTTGTCCATCTCAAAATGCAGCGGCTCATCTCCCAGATGGAGATCTATCAGACTGTGTCTCACATCTATTACTGCTCCAGCTGTAGCCAGGAATGGTCTACCCAATATCAAAGCGTCATCCTGCTCACTATGGTACTTAAGAACTAAGAAATCTGTTGGAACCAAGTAGTTTCCAACTCTCAACGGGATGTCCTCAAGAACTCCTTCCGGAATCCTTACCGATTGATCAGCCAGGACAAGAGAGGTCCTAGTGGGTCTAAAATCCATCATACCCAACTTCTCTGCCACAGAGTATGGCATAAGACTTCCAGCAGCTCCTAGATCACAAAGAGAGCGCTTAAAACCATCCTCGAAGATAGAACAACTTAGCACAAAAATCCCAGGATCAGGTAGCTTCTTAGGAACCTTGGTTAATAGCACATCACTTATATGCTGAGGAACAACTATAACCCAATCCTTCAGCTCTTCATCCAAAGGCAGCATCTTACCCAAGTACTTCTGCACACAAGGGTGATAATGTGGATCATTAGACGGTGGAATTTCTTCCAACTCTTCACCAATCTTCTCTAGATCTTTAAGCTCATCAACCTCTTGTTGAATCACTTCATATACCTTAGGATATAAGCGAATAGAGCGTGCATAAATCTCTTGTTGGGTTATCTCAGACACCCCAGGGAATAAGCGGTTAAGCTCTGAATCTGCATCGATGTCATAAGAATCCTGTGAATCTGTCTGTCCACGCCTTGCAACGATCGACGCTAAGGGTGCATCGATCGATGCAGTCAAATTTTCACAGATTCTACCCGAGAGATTTTCCTCAAAATCCGAAATTTCACCTTCTTCTACCACTTCAGCTGTACTTAGCTCAAATCTTTCACCTAGATGTGATCCATCATCAACGTACACTGACCAGGCCTTAATATGGGTGTCTACAACACCTTTCCCTTTGATGGAGTTTGAAATTTGGCTCACCTGAGTGTTCAATTGCTTCACATGAGTGTTCAGAGACTCAAACTTCTCATTTAGATCCCCATAAACAGCATCCAACTTCTTGTTTCAGTCCACAGCAATCTTGGTATGTCCTTCCAGCAGCTGTTCCAACATAGCCTCCATCTTACTCTCATGAGTAGTAGCTACCGGAGGTGCTTGGTAAGAGGAGGATCCATATGTTCTCTGATTACCTTACTGGAAAGGCTTCTGAAATCCACTAGTCTGTCCAAACCCAGAAGAGTTTTGGTTGCTGTTGAAAGCACTCTTCTGTCCTCCATTGAAGAACATGTTACCAGAATGATTACCAAACCTGTTTCCCTGGAAACCAGATCCTCCGATGTAATTCACGTCCTCTTCCTTCTCTTCTCTTTCATCATTGATCATCTCAACATCTTGAGCAAAGTGGACAACTTTCTTCCCAGCTATAAGATTGCAAACTGTGTCCAACTTAGATCTAATATCAGCTATTTCAGAATCCTCAATCTTTCCACCGGACTTCTTCCTTCTCTCATCAGTGGTCTTGTGATATACCATGGATTTTAGGGATTTTAACCATGGTATATGTCTTATTTATCGAGTCTTATGTTACGTTTTGGAGTCTTTTAAGTATGTTTACAGGTCTAGACTCATTTGGAGCGGAATTGGACTTATTGGAGTATTCTGGAGCTATTTGGAGCATTTGGCCGAGAGAGAAGAAGTCACTGCCCATATCAGACATCTGTGTCGATCGACATACTTGTGCATCGATCGACACAAGATCGTGACAGACAACTCTCGCGAGTTTAATGAAGAGAATTGGAAATTTCACTTTTGCCCAGAAGTTTCCCATAATTACAAAGAAGACCCAGCCGACTTTAGACCATTATATTAGGGTTTTTAAGCCATTGTTTAGGCGACGCTTTTCTTAAGTTTTATTTTATTTTCAGAGAGAGTTAGGGGCTGATCCTGATCTCGAAAGAGAGAGGATTTTGAACCCAGTTCTTTATTTGATTTTATAATATTTGGTTTTCTATTCATGATGTCTTCTGTTTCGATGAACATGTCTGAGTAGATTACCTGTTAGGTTTAGGGATTCTCATTAGGGATTTCATGGAATTATAGGTTAATCAATCTGTAGGGATTCATACTTGCTAGTTCTTTATCTAAGTTGTTCTTAATGCTTAATCTGAATTAGCTATCCAGATTTATGATGTTAGGTTGATTGATACAACGACAGTTGGTTAATTAGCTAGAAAGAACCTAGATGAGCAATTTAATTACTCGCAAAGGAATTTGGTTTATTTAGATTGTGAACATATCGAACTTGGAATTAAAGCTGGTTTAATCTGTTAGTAATTGCAAAGGAATTTGGATTGCTGCACTTAGACTTAGAGAATTCTCGCAACGGCAGTTGGTTAATTCTATATATGTGTTTGAGTTCTAGACTAACTCCTAATTAGATCCCGATTGATTGATTGCATGTGTTCCTGACTTCCTGAGAACTCCCTAGACTTAACGCTTCGCTTCCTTTCTCACAACTCGCTACTTATTTACTTTCTGCTTTGATTTAGTTTCTCATTACAATTTTCTTTCTCCTAGTTTAATCTTTTTTGTTCTTAATCTATCGAGACCGGAGTCCCTGTGGATTCGATACCCTAAATACTACAACTACATCACTGTGCACTTACAGTTAGAAATAGGGATTAAAACTCGACCTATCAAGTTTTTGGCGCCGTTGCCGGGGACTCTTTTGAGTCTTCGATAGATTTGAACTTAGGGTTTAGACTAGGTTTTTCGTTTTTATTTTTTCTTGCTAATTTTTTTTCCTTTTTCTGTTCTTGCGTTTCAGGTACGCCTGTAATCGCCTTGCATCGATTGACACGGTCATGTGTGTCGATCGACACATCTTCGAGCTTGCATCGATCGACACTACACTGCATCGATCGACACAGCGCGTAAGATGATGGGAATGATGGAACGGATGTTGGAAAATCAGCAGAATAACTCATTCTGCAGAGGCTATGGTTCCTATTCATCCACCAGAGATTATGAATCTCCATCACATCAGCCTTTTCCTCCTCAAAATAAACAATCTGATAAGCCGATAAGCATGATGGAGTTGTTATTGGAAAAGCAGGAAGAAGATTTGAACTACATCAGTGGCTCTGGATTCCAAGGAAACAGGTTTTGTAATCAGCAAGATAACAAGTTCTTTAATGGTGGACAGAGGAGTGATTTCACAAGCAATCAGAACTCTTCTGTATATGGACAGACTGATGATTATCAGAAGCTTTTGCAGCAAGGTAATTCTCATCAGAGAATCTATGAATCTTATCAGACACCTCCTGCTGCTAATGCTTATAAGAGCAAGATGGAATCCATGATGGAGCAGTTGCTAGAGGATCAGACCAAGGCTGCTGTAGACCTCGACAGGAAGCTGGATGCTATACATGAGAATCTGAATGGGAAGTTTGAATCTCTAAGCACACATGTGAAGAAGCTAGATGTTCAAGTTCAACAAACAGCTGGAGCAATACAAAGGCATAATGAAGCTAGGACAGCTGAACGGAAGCAATCCATCAAAGTTGTGACCTTAAGAGATGAGATTGAGTTGCTAGGAGAAGAAGAGAGCATAATCTCGGATTTATGGATGAATATTGTCTGTCTGAGACATGCATCGATCGACACAACTCGTGCATCGATCGATACAACCCCGATCCGTCTAATGGAATTGAGCATAATCGCCTTGTGTCGATCAACACACCTACTGCATCAATCAACACAGATCGCAGACGAGACAAGAAGCCTGCAACAGTCCCAGAACGAGTCTATAGGCCCATTGTGCCGTATCCTAAGGTTCCTAAACCCTCTAAACAGGAGATAGAAGTGGCTAACTGCAATCAAGTGATAGATAAGGAGCTGAAAGAAATACCACCAGCTGAAGATTCGCGAGTTCATGCAAAGAAGATGATATCCACTGATGGTAATTTGAAAGAAGAAGTGCAGATTGGTGGAACTACAATATCTGATAGTTGAGAGAAGAAGATGGTGGTTCCTCTTGAACCTGCTCTAACATCTTCAGAGCCTGCAACTGCTCATAAGCAGAAAGCTCCAGACATCAGATCTGCACCAAAGGTAAGGTATAAATCACTTAAGCTTAAACCTCCTGACCGCATTGCTTTGAATGCAGAAAAACGCAGTGTCCCACCCAAGCTTCGCTCCCGCCCTGCTTTTACTCCTTCGTTCCTTGGAAAACCTCATGTTCTGAAAGCCTATACACCTCCTTGGATGAAGAGATATTCACAGAGACACTCAAAGTCTCTGTTGAAGCCGCCTTGAGTCTAATCTCAATCCCATAGTCAAGCTAATGACTAAAAACAAGCGCTGAGTGGGAGGCAACCCACTGTTAGGTTTGCATACTTTATTTTTGGTGTTTTCATTAGCATTTTACGTTTTTTTTTTTTTGGTTTTTGGTGAATTTTGTCTGCAGGTTTCAGCAGAATCGCAGTGCGTCGATCGACACAACCTTGTGTCGATCGTCACAAAACGAGTAATTTCATTGTAGCGATCGTTGCGGTCCTGAGCAACGATCGATCATAAACGAACAATCGCCTAGCAACGATCGATGCACTTAGTGCAACGGTTGATGCATGTCATACAGAGGTAAGAACCCGACAGACATAAACTCATCTTTTATCTATTATTTTCTTTTTACCAACCCCTAGCTTAACACTACTGGGGACAGTGTGTTTCAAGTGTGGGGGAGGTAGCTACTGACTTTATCTTTCTGTTTTCTTAAGAGTCAGTCCAGTTTTCAATGTTTTATTGAGTCAAAATAGTTTAAGTAAGAAACGATGATTTTTTGAGAAGATTAACAGCATTTGCAGGAACTTAAGTAACCATTGGGATGAAGTTGCAGATCAATCTATGACTATTAGAAAACCCAGACACGGATCAGCCTACTGAGAACACCCACATCGCTTCAGGTATCAGAGGATCCTTTTACTGACTTCACCTTAATACTGACTTAATTTTCTCACCTAAGGGCTTGGTATACCTTGAGTCGGATTCCTTTGTTGGTTCTGACACAGCCTGTAAACATGTCCTATTTGGTTCACGTCTCCCCTTCCATAAAGTAAGAAAATAATAATAATAATAAACTGAGGATGAGTTAGTAACTCCGAAGTGGTCACGGGAGTAGTAGCAAACACTATTACCTTCTGTGCATCCATGGAATGTGTCCAAAGTACACCCCTTAACGGGAAGAGCACTGATAAAAAAAAAATGATACCCAATGGGAAAAAACAGAATGCTAAGGAAGGGAAAAGAGAAGGGACCAAAGAAAGATAGTATGGTGGTCTAGAGTTGACAAGGTAAGAGTCCATGTGCCCTTTGATCGATACTCCTTAGGTGAGACCGCACTTAAATACTTGCAGAAGTCAGTAGGGAGAATTTGAATGCGTGAATGTGATTGTGGAGTTTACTTAGGACAGTTGCTAAGTGTGGGGGTAGTATATGTTGGTCTTGATGTCTGCAGGTGAAATATTTCATGTGGATTACTAAGGGAAATCTGAGTGTTGTTGCTTCTAAGATGAAAAGAGTTTCTGAAAGTTTTCAAACCTCTTCACCATGTTTTGGTTCTTTACTTGCTTGAGGGCAAGCAAGAGCTAAGTGTGGGGGAGTTGATATACCATGGATTTTAGGGATTTTAACCATGGTATATGTCTTATTTATCGAGTCTTATGTTATGTTTTGGACTCTTTTAAGTATGTTTACAGGTCTAGACTCATTTGGAGCGGAATTGGACTTATTGGAGTATTCTGGAGCTATTTGGAGCATTTGGCCGAGAGAGAAGAAGTCACTGCCCATGTCAGACATCTGTGTCGATCGACACACTTGTGCATCGATCGACACAAGATCGTGACAGACAACTCTCGCGAGTTTAATGAAGAGAATTGGAAATTTCACTTTTGCCCAAAAGTTTTCCATAATTACAAAGAAGACCCGGCCGACTTTAGACCATTATATTAGGGTTTTTAAGCCATTGTTTAGGCGACGCTTTTATTAAGTCTTATTTTATTTTCAGAGAGAGTTAGGGGCTGATCCTCATCTCGAAAGAGAGAGGATTTTGAACCCCAGTTCTTTATTTGATTTTATAATATTTGGTTTTCTATTCATGATGTCTTCTGTTTCGATGAACATGTCTGAGTAGATTACCTGTTAGGTTTAGGGATTCTCATTAGGGATTTCATGGAATTATAGGTTAATCAATCTGTAGGGATTCATACTTGCTAGTTCTTTATCTAAGTTGTTCTTAATGCTTAATCTGAATTAGCTACCCAGATTTATGATGTTAGGTTGATTGATACAACGACAGTTGGTTAATTAGCTAGAAAGAACCTAGATGAGCAATTTAATTACTCGCAAAGGAATTTGGTTTATTTAGATTGTGAACATATCGAACTTGGAATTAAAGCTGGTTTAATCTGTTAGTAATTGCAAAGGAATTTGGATTGCTGCACTTAGACTTACAGAATTCTCGCAACGGCAGTTGGTTAATTCTATATCTGTGTTTGAGTTCTAGAATAGCTCCTAATTAGATCCCGATTGATTGATTGCTCGTGTTCCTGATTTCCTGAGAACTCCCTAGACTTAACGCTTCGCTTCCTTGCTCACAACTCGCTACTTATTTACTTTCTGCTTTGCTTTAGTTTCTCATTACATTTTGCTTTCTCCTAGTTTAATCTTTTCTGTTCTTAATCTATCGAGACCGGAGGCCCCTGTTGATTCGATACCCTAAGTACTACAACTACATCACTGTGCACTTGCAGTTAGAAATAGGGATTAAAACTCGACCTATCATCTTGCAGCTATTACTGCTTACCAGATTGTCTATCAACTGCTTAGCTTGAGCAGGAGTCCTAGTGTTAAAGTTGGCATTGCTAGAATTGTCCAACGCAGTCTGATATGGAAGATCTATTCCTCTAAAGAAGATGCGTAAAAGTGTTACATCAGTGAATCCATGGTGCGGGCAGTCACGTTGGTATTTCTTGAATCTCATCCAGGCTGTCTTAAGAGGCTCTGTAGGACCTTGGGTGAAGGTGAGAATGTCCTGCCTGGACTGGTCTGAGCGCGCATCATCATAGAAATGACGCAGGAACTCACTCTTCAGGGCTGCCCAAGTAACAAACGTCCCAGATGGAAGTTGTTTTAGCCAGGCTGCTGCGTCTCCAGCCAGAGAGTAGGGGAAAAGCTTGAGGAACAGATAGTCTTGGTTAAGTCCATCGTACTTTATTCCAGTAACTATGCCCTCAAACTCATCTATGTGATCCATCGGCTGCTCACTTGGAGAGACATGGAAGGCTTTCTTCCTCAGGAGAGAGTAGTAGACGGTTTTGATTTCAAAATCATTCCTCTCAAATTCAGGAAGTACAAGAGCTGACCGGTTAGCATGGAACTCATCCGGACGGTTATAGTCAGCTAAAGTCCTCTCATGGACAACCATCTGTCTACCTTGGTTCTGTCCTTGATTCTGCTCCTGCTGCGGCTGTGGTTGCTCTGGAGGATCAGGGATGACATTCCCTTCAGCATCTATCGGTTCTCCAGCAGCATTGTAAGGATTGTTGTGTCGGTCCCTGAGGGTACCTTGAGCATCAGGCTTTATGATCACACGTTCAACAACCACCCTTGTTCTTCTAACTCTTATGTTGGTCCTCTCTAGTCTAGCAAGTTCTTCAAGTTGGAGGTTTACGAGATTAGTGTTTGGATTACTTCTGGTATCACGCGTCTGCATAAACCGTCTGTAATCGCCAAGCAACGATCGATGCTAACAGTGCAACGATCGATTCAACTCCAATCGCCTAGTGTCGATTGACACAAGAAGTGCAACGGTCGATGCTATGCGATTATGAAACCTGCGACAGAGAGAAAACAGAGAAAAATAACAAAAATCAGTAAACAAAAATTTAAAAAAAAAAATCCTAGTAAAAACCCTAAGTTCGAAGCTATCGAAGACTCTAAGAGTCCCCGGCAACGGCGCCAAAAACTTGATAGGTCTCGAGTTTTACCCTATACTAACTGCAAGTGCACAGTATATCAATTGAAGTACTTAGGGATCGATTCCACGAGGACTCTAGGCAACGATAAAATCAAGAACTTAAAGAGATTAAAACTATGAGAAAACAAGAAGCAAATTGTATTGATTTAATTAAAAAGCAAACGAGAAAGTAAGCAGTAGCAGGTTGTTGTTGTAGGCAATAAACTAAGGGCGCTAAGTCTAGGGCGTTCTCAGGAAATCAGACAAGCAGATAAATCAATCAGTCAGGATCTAATTAAACACAGTTCTAGAACTCAAAACACAGATATAGAATTAACCAAATTCCTTTGCGAGAATTCTCTAAGTCTACGTGCAGTAATTCAAATTCCTTTGCAATTACTAACAGATTAAACCAGCTTTAAATCCAAGTTTGATATGTTCACAATCTAATTAAACCAAATTCCTTTTCGAGTAATTAAATTGCTCAACCTAAATAGTTCAGATTCTAAACCACACTGTCGTGTCGTATTTAGCAACCTAAGATCTAGATTCTAATTGATCAGGTTAGAACTAGCATTAAACACAATTTAGTTTGAAGAACATCTATTGATGTGAATCCTTAACTGAATTAATTATATCTAGCAAGTCATGAAATCCCTATGAGAAACCCTAAACCTAACAATGAGGCTACTCAGACATAGATAATGTAAACATAATCAATGAATTCATAGAAATCATAAAAGAGATTAAAATATAAAGAGGTTCGAAAACTTCTCCAAAACGAATGTAGTACAGGATCAGATCAGCCCCAAAAGCTCTAAAAACTCTCTGCTCTAAGTTATGATAGCGTATGTCAGCATATCCAAAAACTGATCTAAAAACCTAATTAAATAGCTAAAACACGTTTTGGGCTTCTGTGTAAATATCTGGAACTTCTGGGCTTTTCTGCAATATCGGCATTCTTCATTAATCCGCCGAGTCTGGCCCATTCACGCTATGCATCGATCGATGCAGGTGTGCAACGATCGACGCAATCCTCAAATCTGGACAGTGAACTCTGTCTCTCGGACCAAATCTCCAAAATGCACCAATTAGCTCCATAATCTCCACTTTTGCTCCAAACGTATGTGTACCTAATAAAACCTGCAAAGGACTCTAAAAGAACACCAAAAGACACTAAAACAGACTTATATCATGGCATAAAACCGGTAAAAACCATGATATATCAAGTCCCTTAGAACGGTTTGCATGTCCGTACCTTGATACAAGATTCATCGCACCACTAGACCCTTCCATTGAAAAACGCAGCAAAGCAGAAGTCCAAACTTGGAAAAAGATTCAAGACCCCAAGTTTCACAAAAACAAGGAAGAAAACTTTGACAAAACTCACAAAGACTATAAAGAAGTTAGAGAGAGAGAACTTACCTTAAGGTTTTTATTTGGAGTGAAAGTGTGAAGAGTGAAGTGAATATTTATTGATTTTTTACAAAGGCATGAAGCTTTCAGTATGATTATATTTGATTACCCAAACATATGCATGCTTAGGTTAATCAAACGGAGCCGATCATGATTAGGCATTGCCTCGAAATCGACAAAGCTTCGCACGGGCAAATCAGTTAAGGCCAAATGCCCGAAAAGATCCTCGAATGTGGATTGCCCTGTTTGGGAGGTCGGAAAAATTCCTGCTCGAAAACGCAATTCCAAAAGTTCATCTTTCTCAGCGTACTAGACAACAACCAAAACACGGGGAAAAAAATTCGGACAATTTTCCGCCATGAAGGAATCAGCATCGAAATGGAAAATGGCCGAAACAAATCTTTCGGAAAATTGGTTTCGCCTCGAATACTAAAAACTCGTCATCATCGTACTTAAGTCTAACGAGCTGGTAGGCTATCTATTGGGGTCAAAATCCCCCTCAAAGAAAGCATCATCGAGCAATTGGTTATGGTCGTTCACCATATTTCGTATAAACGGAACTTCTTATGATTAGCGTTTTATACAAAACACTTCGTATAAATGACATTTCGTATGAATGGCGTTTTATATGATGTGCGTCGTATGGATAACTTTTTATATAAAATAAACAAAATCATTTAGTCAAACAGCCGGACGGATCAAACAAACGAACACATCACTCGATAGAATCTACGGATATGCACAAACATTCGAACGAGCTGCTCGGAAATTCTGAGGTAGGCAAATCAGATCGGAAATTCCAAAATAGGCAAATCAACTCGGAAATTCCAAAACGGGCAAATCAGCTCAGAAATTCCGAGCTTATCCCTTCTTGTTTTTCGAGCACAACGCATTCCTTTGGAAGTTCTGAGCTGAATGCATTCCTTAATAAATTTCGAGCTGAACATACTCCTCGAACCTTCCAAACGGATGTTCTGCTTAGACCAGGTGCTCGGACATTTGCCGATATCTCTCCCATGATGCACAACTGGCCGCAACCCATCTTTGAAAGACTAACTTATACGCTCCTAGCCGTTAACAAGACCGCCAAATAAAGTTATGTGAAATACGAGCTTCGGCCTAACCACAAGACTCGTATTTCTGAGACTTTGGGCAGAATCGAGAAATTTGCGCTCAAACAGACTCAGATCGTCCATTTTCGGCCCATTTGGCAAAACATGTTAAGCCGCAAAAGGATAATTGTGAAAATGAAAAGATAAACTCGAAGAAAGAAAGGAGTTATCTACGAGCAAAAGAGAAAAATCCCAGCTGAAAAAGTAAATTCTAACGGAAATGGAATATACGATAACATGAAGATTTCCGGTAATCTTACAAGCGAAGATCCTTGAAGCCGAATCGCCGCAAATGTATAAGAAGACGGACTTCCTACGATCAAACCATCTTGAAAAACCATAGCATCTAGACTTAGAATGCTTTTTGCTCTTTATACTCTTTTTCCGATCATTTATCAATAAAATATCCTACGGATCTCTTGTCGTGTTGTTTATCATTGAAAATTTTGTTTCTTTAAAAGTTTAACTCTACAAATCGACAGTGTAAATTTCGACTCTCACAAGATTTTTATTTAAAAATTGCTTCAAGTTCAACTTAATGTGAAGTACAAGTAGTTGTTGACTTAAGAAGATCCTCAGTTGTAATGGAGATTGATTTATCGGACCTAATTATTATGACGGTAGAGTATCAGGATAGCCTGGTTTTAGCTGTAGTGGAGAGTATCAGGACGGCCTGGTTTCAAAATGAAGATATAGTTATTTGATTTCTATCTCTACAAATTTATATGTATTGTACATATGGAATTATGGATTGATTTAATAGGATTCCAAAAATTGATATACACATATGTATAAGGTCGTACGAGAAGTTCCATTATATAAACCAACTTACAAAATTGCCTAAATAATTTAAATCCAAGAGATGATGGGTTAATGCTCCATGCGAAAGAGCGAAAGATGTATAGTTTATGCTTTTTATCTGTCAAGATAATTGAAATGCAGAAGAAATAACAACAATGTTCTCCATTGGAAGTAAAAGACCCAGAAAAATATATAATTTTAAAGAAAGCAAGAAAAACATCGAAAACAATGGTTGATTGTACAATACAATATAATATTGCATTTTGGTTATTTATTATATAAATATATATCCATCGGAAGAATCATTTAGGCAACGGTTGACCGCCGTCAGCCGCCGCTCTCTACGCCGTCTTTCCTTTCTGAAGCAAAAGAAAATCCATTTCACATTAATCATATTTTCCTCAAATTGTATATGTTTTAACTATTTATTAATCTTGAATAATGAACTGACCCGTTTCTCTTCTTCGATCTTAGCCTTAATGATAGAGTAGAGTGCCACTCCAGCAATGGCTATTCCAGTTCCGATACCTGTCTGAGTCGATATCTTGTTTCCTGCAAATCATAATCATTTTCAAAGTAACATTAATTAGGATTATACGAATTAATCCAACACTTTCTCGGTCAACTATGGAAACACGAAAGAAAAAGAGAGTTGTAATCTTTTACCGAAGATAACGATGGAGAATCCGATAACGAACACACGTTTCAGAACGTTTCCAACAGCGTGAGTCAATGGTGCGACCCTCTCCAAGGTATTAGTAGCCAACTGAACCCGTACGTTTCCTTAAGTTTTTATATGGTTAAAGATGGAAACTTTGAAATTTGAATATACATTACCTGATTGTAGAGATGGTAAAACATTCCAACCCAGAAGAGATCAGAGATGAATTTAGTCATTCCCACTTTAGCAATCGCATCGCTGAAACCGTGTTTCAACAGTTGAGGCCCTTCAACCTAACCATAAGATAATAACCCTAATAAATAAATTGGTTATCTCGCACGTAACTAATGAGAAATATTAATTCAAAAGACTTAACGATGATGGCAGGAGGAAGGCAGACGAAGAGAGCGATGATGGAGATGTAAGCGTAGACATTTGTACTGTCCATATCAGTCTGCAAAAAAAAAAAAAAACACGATCAGATTCTCAACATCAAAACTTCAGAGACTTAATTGGGTTGAATAAGATAATCAAGAACCATGGCTTTCTTGGAGAAGATGCTTCGGTAAGTGAAAGAGATGTTTGATATCATAGCGCTGATGAAACCGAGCCAATTGAATGACAACTCAGTTAGCGAAGCCATTGCAACTCCTGCGATTTTCTTTTAAGGTTAATCCAACAAACTTAGGACATAAGAAACATAAGAATGAGAAATGAATTTAATTTGAGTAGTTACCAAGTACAACAGGAGCTAAAGACAACCACAGTGTTATGGGGATTGGTTGTCCAAGAAGGAACTGAGAAGCAGACGCATTAAAGAATGGCTCGAGCGCTGCGTTTTGGACAGGATAACTGTTAGATTTTGTTATATGTAACAAATGAGGTTTTGAAAGAAAGTCAGTACCTTTGATGGTGTGAGTGAAGGAGACAGCGACGGCTGCGAAGGAAACGTTGCTAGTGACATGGCCTATGGCGTGACAGACTGCAACTGGTATCAATACCTTGAGGAGGTTCGAGTCAATTGGCTGCAAAAAATCAATAAAGAAAAAATACATAAGCCAAAACTAAATTAGCAGCATGTGGGCGTTTGGTCTAGTGGTATTATTCTCGCTTTGGGTGCGAGAGGTCCCGAGTTCGATTCTCGGAACGCCCCACGTTTTAATTTTTTTCATTTTACGTATAACGAACAAACTAATGAAAAGTGTAGTGAGCTATGAAGGGAAGAACTTACTGCCCGTTTAGGAAGGCCCACGGACCAGCTCACCAAGCAGTAGACAACTCCAACGAACAAGTGAATAACCGATACAAAACTGAAAAAGAACAAAAATTAATTAAAAACAAAAAGAGAATTAATGGATTCTCTTGATAAAACAATATTCAGATTCGATTCTTCATTGGACCCACAGAATATGGTTCGAACATATATCAACCGAAATGGTTTAAATATAGTGAATTCTCGAAATATTCATTTACAAATAATCAAAATAGAGATAAAGATATTATGTAAATTGGACCAACATAATGTGTTTACTTACTAGGGATATGGGAAGTAATTATAGATCTTCTTGTTAAGGATGTTGAAAATCACGTTCAAGAAGTACCTGTAGTGATCAAATCAACAAGGGATAAAACCGTAAATCGACGCTATTAAAATTTGGCGGTAAAACTACAGAACATAGTGCGGGTTTTGTGGAGGACAATAAGCGCGTGAAGGACACGTACCACATGAAGAAGAAGAATCCGGTGACAAGCCACGGATACTTCCCGAGGAATCCAACTTTCGTCTCCCTGCGAAAGAAAAAAGAAAACGAATCAGATCACCCGAGTCAAACGACTCAACACCGAGTGAGCCAGAAACGGACCTCTTTGCTTACCCAGCGGAATCTCCACTTTCGGCAGCGGCGGCTCTAACCGGCTTGAGAATCTCTCTCTTCTCCGGAGATCTGTCTAAAAGGAGAATCGGACGGAGCTGACGACCGGAGATCAGATTCCCTCCCTCTCCGAGTGATCCGATCGGCTTAGCGAAAGCCGTGAACGACGACGCATTGCTGACTTGACGGTGGATCGCTCCGATTGGTCGCCTCAGTTGCGGTACTCCGGTGACCGTTGCGGTGGCGCGTAACAGCACGCGTGACTCCATCTCGAGATTGATTCAGTGGTTTCGGACGATGATTAGTGACAGTGAGAGGGAAGGAAGCGAAATATGAGGTTTTCGCGTATTTCAAGAGTAGATACTTCGTGATCGGACGGCTACGATCATTTTGTTTATCCAATCGTAGATTAATCAAGTGTTTTGCGGTCTATGGTATTATAGTGGGACCAATAGTGTAATATAATCCAGTGGTGAAGAGTGGTACTGTTAGATAAGAATCGTGAGCTACTGGCTTAGATTGGATGACGGTAGGACCCATCTTATCTTGAGGTGGATAGCTTAAGACACAGAGTGAGTATTGTCCAATCGAAGTTCCATATCATCATCACCTGTTTCCTATAATATTTTGTTCTTTTGTTATTTTGAGGATAAATAATAGTGTAAATTTTTGTAGATATTTTTCCTCTTATTAACCTTGTGTTGAGTGGCCTTCAAATTATTGAACGTGACAGACAGACACAGAGTCGCAAGAAAGTAGATTTTTTGGTAAAACTTACTTGTTTCAAAGGTATGGATGTTTCTGTTAATTTCTTTATTTTTATTGGTTATATATGTCGGCAACTGCATCATGGATTACAACAACTCATTCGGATTCACATTAAACGACTAAACATGTCCAGCGTTCTATTATCAATAGTTCCCAATTCCCAATAGACATATCCTCCTATCAATTCTTTTATATGTAATTTCGACGCTAGCTTTGATATGACTACAGGAACAACCATTGGAGGTTGGATTGTATGCCATCATTTTGGATCACCAAAATTATGGGGTACTGCATATCTTGGCACTTTTATGTTTGCTATTGAAGCCAAAGAGAAAACTTTACTTATGGCTATGTTTAATACATGGTCCAAGATTAGTTATGAAGGGGATTCTCAGGTGCTTATACATATATTGGAAGGAAAGACTATGGACTTCCGGTTGGGTAATTTAGTTCATGACATCAAGCATTGGGAACTCAAAAGTGGCTACGCTTCTTATAATTTTGATCAAATTATGTTGCTCACTTAGTTGCTAGGAATGGACCTCCCAATGGTTTATTTTATGCTAATTGTATTTTTTTATCAACATGATTATCTAAAGCTTTGTATGATGACATTCAAATATTCCGATAAATAAAATTCTAACTTTGTCGGGGAAAAAATATGTCGGCAACTGATTTGCAGCTGTACTTTATATGTTTTCCTAATTTTTATTATACTTAATCAAATTAATTACATTTTAGTGATATACTTTGTATATTCCAAAAATTGAACAACATAATTATAGAAACTAAAACTAATGGTTGTTGGAGATTATAAACTGTAAAATAGTTTCAAATTTCTAAAGAAAAATAGTAAAAATAATATAGATTTTTAAATAAATATATATATAAATAAATTCTGTTCATTTGAAAATACATACATAATTATAGATTTGTTTTAACATTAGTTGACTATATATTTCATTGCGTAGTACGGTAGTAGAGAGACCCTCTAAATCAGCCAGAGAGACTCAGATAGAGTTGCATCGGAAAAGCCCGCGGTGTTTCTTTTTTTTCCTTCCATAAACCTTAACTCGCAAAACTGGTTAAGGATTCTTCTCCGGCGATTTGATTCACCTTCCAGCTCGTAACGAGTTTCATTGCTGCTTCATTCGTATTCGGTTAGTTATTGAGAAGGGTCATATACCTAAGAGAAGTGTTTGGATTAACCCGCGTATCTTTTCAAAGACAGACGAGAAAGAAAAAAATGTTAGTGAATCGTCGTATATACCTTTTGATTGCTCTCTCTATTCGTTGGATTTGATGATCAAATGATTTATCTGGCGTGTGTTTTATAGATATTGGTATGAGGCTTGTAGAAGCACTAATGCGCACAAACTGTTCGACGTAATGCGTAGCCGAGATTTTGCAATTCGCCATAATCGTTTATTATTCTCTTTATTGTAGAAAGGCGTCATTTTTAGTAATGGGAAGCAAAGCGAAGATGTTCAAGTGGTCAAAAGATATCACGCCTTCACAGGTTATCAAACTGATGAGAGCTGAAAAAGACGTCGAGAAGTTGATCTCAGTTTTTGATTCCGCAACAGGAGAATACACAAATGGTTTCTTGCATGACCAGAGTTCTTTTGGTTATATGGTCTCGAGGTTGGTCTCTGCCATTAAATTCAAAGCAGCTGAAGATCTGGTTGCAAGAATGAAGATTGAGAATTGTGTTGTTAGCGAAGATACATTGCTTTCGATATGCAGAGGGTACGGTCGGGTAATCGGGTTCATAGGCCGTTTGATTCTTTGAGGGTTTTTCACAAGATGAAGGATTTTGATTGTGATCCTAGCCAGAAGGCCTACGTCACTGTTCTTGATATTCTCGTGGAAGAGAATCAGTTAAAACTGGCCTTTAAGTTTTACAAGAACATGAGAGAGATTGGTTTGCCTCCTACCGTTGCATCTCTCAATGTTTTGATCAAAGCCCTCTGCAGAAATGAGAAGACAGTGGATGCTGGTCTTAAGATATTTCTAGAAATGCCTAAACGAGGTTGTGATCCGGATTCCTACACATATGGAACTTTGATTAGCGGTTTGTGTAGGTTTGGAAGGATAGATGAGGCGAAGAAGTTGTTTGAAGAGATGGTTGAACAAGACTGTTCACCAACTGTTGTTACCTATTCTTCTATGATCCATGGTTTGTGTGGATCGAAAAATGTTGAGGAAGCAATGAAATATCTAGAAGAGATGAAAAGTAAAGGCATAGAGCCGAATGTTTTCACTTACAGTTCTTTAATGGACGGTCTTTGCAAAGATGGGCGACCTTTGCAAGCCATGGAATTATTTGAGATGATGATGGCTAGAGGCTGCAGGCCAAACATGGTAACATATAGCACTCTGATCACTGGTCTCTGCAAGGAGCAGAAGATTGAAGAAGCCGTTGAGCTTCTCGATAGAATGAATCTTCAGGGTTTGAAACCTGATGCTGGATTATATGGGAAAGTTATCAGTGGGTTTTGTGCTGTCAGTAAGTTTCGTGAAGCTGCCAATTTCCTCGACGAGATGATTCTTGGGGGAGTCACTCCAAATCGTTTAACTTGGAACATTCATGTTAAGACTAGCAATGAAGTAGTCCGAGGTCTTTGTACAAGTTATCCAATTCGTGCATTTACTCTTTATCTAAGCATGAGGAGTAGAGGCATCTCGGTTGAGGTTGAGACACTAGACTCTTTGGTGAAGTGTTTGTCCAAAAAGGGTTAACGTGATAGTGGTTGATGGGTGTATTCCAAATAAAGGAACATGGAAGCTACTAATAGGTCACACATTGGATAAAAAGATTGTAGGAGAAGCTTCGGAATCTCTTCTCAGAGATTTGGAGATCTATATACAAGGAAATTAGATGAAGACAGCTGAAACAAACATGTCGAATAGAAAAAATTTACACAAAGCGTTGAGATATTCTATTGACGATATCATCTCAGATACAACAGAGAATTTCAGATTCCGAAGAGGCTATGAAGATTACAATTAGAATCAGAACATCATGTAGCAATTAGCAGAGAGAGAGGAAAACCGATACCATGTAGCGAACATCATACTTCAAAAGACTCCTACTGCTACGAGCAAAGCTGTGAGAAGCTCCGCCACTTCAGCTGAACATTTGACCACATTCTGATCAAACATAACCACGGCTCCAAACACTACACTAGAAACGTCATAATGGCATGTGCGAAGTCTATAAACTGTAGTCTGTAGCTTTTAGAACGTTCCTTAGGAAGAACAGCTTTGCCAAATTTTATCCAGAAACCATTGGTTGTGGCAAACAGTTCCATTCAAGTCCCTGTAAGAATCAGTGAAGCTAAGTATGAAGCAAGCGAATCCGCAGATGGAAACCAGCATTCTGTCATGAATCTGCTAGCTAAATCGCAGTGTCCACCGTTTGTTAAAATCAGCGATAATACCTGGTAAGCGAGAACTGTCCCTGTAGGTAAATGGTTAGCTAGATGGCCTATTGCCTTGTGTATCCAATTGTTCCTTTCGATTTCAGGAAATTCTTGAGCCTTCAACAGTGGAAATTTCTCTTCTTTGATCATGCCATTAGCACCATTGACCACAGCTTCTTCATCAACCTTAGTCTCCATAACACTCAAGATCCAAATCTCTTTCTTTCTTTGTTTCGAGCAAACGTTTGAGTAATATAACAGTTTATACTTACTTTATTGTGCATAGCGAGCAAACCCAAGTTTTTGTTTGTGTAAGCTTGATTTTGTTGTCTATTAAAGGGATTCTAGTTCGGTTTTGGTTTGCATAATATTTCTTTCTCGGTTTGGTTAGATTTATGACTGTAAGGACCATCTTATCTTGGAAGTCGATGGTTTAGAGGAAAGGAAACCTTACTGTTGAGTGGTCTGGAAATTATTTTAGATACGGTGACATTCACAAGAAAGTGATCTTTTGGTAAAAACATAAGAGTTTGATTGGCAAAAACTGTGGCTTTAGATTTATTGTTGTATATATCATGATGTAGGTTTTTTATGCTTTGGCTTTAAATTTTAAAGCTGTAAGTTTTTGGCTGTGAATTTAAAAATATTTCATTATGTAACTCCTAAATTTTCTAAAGCCAATATATAAGTGTTTTAAGTTTTTTTTTTGCTTTTTACACTCAAAAACAAGAAAAAAGAAAAGAAAAATGTGCATCTTTAAAAAGTGTATGCATTGGAAAAAAAATTAGACTGTAAAAAATATTATGGCTCTGAAAAGATTTTACACCATTTGTCAATCAAGCCCTATATTTTGTAAAAATAGAAAAATTATATTTTGTCACATAGGGGTTGATAGCTTGGTACTATAATACTATTGGTTTTTTTGCGCCTTGATTCAAACCATCTTTAATACATAAAGTTATATTTAAAGAGTGATACATTTGAACATACATGGATAAGGAAAAAATTAAGTATATGATGAGTTCAGTTCCGAAATTAGTTTCCCAACATTTTCTTTGTCAAAAATAACCTTACAAATCGTAGAGTAGCACGTGTGTCAGAACATTTAAGGTCTGGTAGTTAGGTCTGAAAAGATTTGTTAACTTCTAAGAAAATAGCTATATGTTAATTGTCCATTTAGTTGTACAATCAGCATATAATTATTAAAGATGGTCGTTATCAACGATAATTGTGTTTTTCATATGTGTCAAGCTCTGGAGGTGGTTTCGGCCGACTTTGGATTATAGAATATATGTTTTACCTTTAATGAAATCCAGTCACCAAGTTCTGTTCCAAGACATAAAGCTTTGAACCATTCTGTTTATTAAGTTGATTCTCTTGAGTTACTAAAGTTTCATTGCAAGGTTATCTCAGTCCTGAGTTTGACATCTATATGGTGGGATTGTTGTCACTACTACGTCTTCATTCTTCAAGCATATGCTGATGTTGCCGCTCCTAACATCTCATATGCATCAAGTCTACGATGGAATGACAAGCTTGAAGATGAACTATTATCCTAACTAGGTCTATATCCGCGCTACGCGCGGATTTCATCGTCTAAATATTTTATTAATAATCAGAATCTTAATCTAATATATAAGGTTAAATTGTTATAATCATATGTACGTCAACTGTTTAATTTTGTTGATTAGAAACTAAACTTTACTCAAAAGAAGTAAAAACATGAACCGAATATAAAAAGAAGGAAAACCTCTTATTAAAACTTTTTTAAATGTCTAGGAAATATTTTGAATTGGTTTGTATCCAAGGCTAGAGCTAACGATTTCAATTTTTTTTTATGTCCGGCTCTTTTGTAAACAATTTTTATTTTATTTTAAATACTATGATAAGTTTTTATAAGAAATATACTAGTGAGTTAGTAACGTATTTCTGATTTTCAAATGCTTTTTCTTCTCTTTTAAAGTTGTTGGAAAGGTTTATGTTTATAGAATTTCAAAAAAATCGTTTATCTCTGAACTTCTTTTTATTTTATCTTATTTCCTTCTGTTTTATAGTTTTATTTTCTTAAAATTTGTCACCATTTGTTAATAGAATAAAACAGATTATGCATTCATCCAAGATCACTATTATGGTTTTTAATAGTTGTAAACATTAGATAAATATGAAATTATAATTATTTGTAGGGTGATTTTCTGTTTTGACAACTTTGTAAATTTCTTTCATTATTTTCCTAATATATATCCACAAGTAGCCCAAAATAGCAACAGATTTTCGAATGACAATAATAAAATAAACTTTAAAACTCTAAGCAACAAAATCTTTACCTTGAGTCACCTAAGCAAATTTATTTAGCGGAAACAGTGTCTGAAACTCTATAGCTCATAAGTCACTTGAGTTATAATTGAGTTGATACATATTAAATTGGCATGTGAAAATAGGAATGTTCTTCTCAGGCGAGTGTAGCTTTGAAGAAGCAACATAATATCTGACAAACTGAGCTAGATGCGTCTTTCTCAGCAGCAACCTTGCTGAGTTCTTCCACTGTTCCTTTTCTGCATCTTGCTTCTTCTTCGTATAACCTCATGAAGTCTTGTCCCACAGAGCAAGTTTCTTCTTTCTCCTTCTTCACTTTCTCAAATTCCTCTCTTCTTCTCTTCAGTAACTCCTATGTTTCTTTCCTCTGTCTCACCTTCCAAAACGAAATTTGACATGATGATTATAACTTTTTAGTTTCTAAACACTGATATTAAAGATTCATTACCTCGTCTTCATATAGTTGCATCAAGTTTTTCGTATTAAGGATGCTTCTTCTTTCTTTTGTCTTCTCAAGTTCTTCTTTTTTTCTTTCTCTTCAATGATTTCTCCATCTCTTTCCTCTGTCTTAGTTGCTTGTTGTAAAGTTGCATCCCTAATTTGTAAAATCAATAGAAAACTTAAGTACTCGCTTGAATAAGAACATTGGGGTCTGTGAATTTTTATGTTTCTGACAATACCGTCATGAAAAATGATCCGCACTTCTACCATCCCCTTTATTCTCTCGTGTTCTTCTTTCTTCTTCTCCAACATCTCGTCTTAGTTCCTCATTCTATAGCTTTTTCGTTCAGAATGATGATTAGCTCGTAATCCCTCTCTTGTTTAACCTTCTCCACCATTTTTCTTTGTTTTACCGATGCTTCTTTCCTTAGCCTCTCTTCCTCATTTGACATAACTTTATACTCTCTCAGCTTTAAAGTAAAAGGAAACAATTCTAAGCCAAATAATAAGATGACTTGAAGCTGAAATTGATTCAGATTCACTTTCTTTGATTTCCTCATTTTTGTCTTCTTTCAACTCTTGACGCCTCTCTAGACTTAGATCAGTGCCTTTAACCAATTCAAAAATCTCATCTTCTCTTTTGTTGTCGATACATAATGGTACGGAATGGCATGCCTCTCAAGAAACCACATAACATAAGCGTTTGAAGCTCTTTCATGATACCGTTAACAAATAAACATAAAGCCACTAAAATTGACATGCTTACATAATATTGTACATAGATTCAGTTTGATGAAAAGAATTGTTAGCAAACCTTATCACACCAAAAAAAGCAGACCTATCACACATGTTATATCAGCATGGAGTTTTTCATCTTGCCATCTATGCAACATTTCTACCAGACAATGATCCTGTAAACATGAATCACATACTTTTCAGAAAGAAATACCTGTTTTGAAAGTTGGAGGGTTATCTTATAATTTGGATCTTTAGACGGCACAAGCACTACCGAGTTCGTAGTGCTGTATGTTCATCAACTTGGGCCGAGATCAAATATAAACTAACTGTCAAAGAAACCATCTTTTCATCACAACTAAACCAAAATATAGAGACCCAAACAACATGTGGAGGAGGTTGAAGTTCTGTGTGTTCTGGTCGTGTTTTTATGGTGGTGATAAATATTTTTTCCTGATTTTTCTAGTTTTGTCTATAGGTTTATCAAGAAGAGCTAAGCTTTGTGACGAATCACTAATCTAAATATAAATCATTCTTCTTTTAAACACATAGCATGATAGAAAATATCTCTCGTTCAATATTTAAAACATAATATCTTTACTTATTGTAACATATAATTTTTTTTTCCAGTATTTTGGTTATAATATTTTGGTTGTGTCTTTCTTCTTAAGATTATTTTAAATTTTATAGGAAGCTTATCTCTTATTGGATTTCTTCCTTTTTCTCTACGAATTGATGAGAGACCCGAGCGTGTGGCCTACAATAAAAATATTTACAGACAAAAAGCTTAAAGTAATATTTGGTGAACATAAAATACATAATAAAATGTGTTGAAAATTGATATCTAATCTATTAAAACAGGAAGGTTTGCCATGGTACATAAATGTTGTTTCCAGAATTTATCCTTGATATTATTAAGATTTGTAATTTTCATTAAGGGTAAAACTGTAAAACAATTTATATTTGATTTATTCATAATATTTTATAATATCTTTTGTTTTCTTTTTTCTATCATAATCATATCTAACGAAAATCTTTTTCAAAAATTTAATAAAAATAATAATTAATTTCGAAATTAATATTAAAATAAATATTATAAATTATTCTTAACTAAAATTTAACTTACAGAAATAAAATCAAGCATAAGTTACTAAATCAATTGGTACATATAATTATATAATTTAATACATAATTATTTTATAAATTATATAATCATTAAAATTAATAAATTATTATTAAAATAAGAAAGTAGTATATAATATTGTACTAGCGTGCGGGTATAAATTATTTATTTGGTAAGAAACGTTTTTTACGATTGTACTTCTTAACGGGTTGTTTCATCAAATTTTAAAATATTTAAATTATAATAAAATGAGCTAAAAATAAATTAACCAATTTCGATTTCTAAAAATAAAATTTGCACGAGTAACTAATTCCAATTGATATATTTTAAATTTAATATAAATATTTAAATTATTTAATATTTATATTATTCAAATATATGATGCGTCAAATTATAATTCATGTTTGAATGCAATTTTTAACGGGTTGTTCCGTCAAATTTTTAAATTATATATGATTACAACACGTGTTGAAAAATAGATTAACCAAGTTCAAGCATGACTAATCATATATTAAAAATAACAATAAAATACAACTACTAATATATAATATACAAGTTAATAATATCAAAACAAAAACAAAATTTATTAAAAAATTTCTCACATTTAGCACTATATCATCTTATTTTCATTTGATATAGATTAGACGAAATAGGTAACGAAATTAATTTATAAAAATATAAATTTAAGATAAAAGTATATATTCTAAGAATGAAAACATAAACCCGCGCTTCTTTAGCGCGGGTCAAAATCTAGTATCTACTGATAATTTAAAAAAATTATGATCTAAAAAATAGTAGGAGTAAACTGGTTTTGATTTTATAGATTCAAATTCAATTACATATGATTTCAAATATTAAAATATTATAATAAATTAATGATTCAATGAAATCATTATTTATTGTGAGAAAATATTTATAGCTTGATTTTTATAAATTTGGGTGACATATATTTTTAATTATCTTTTAGCTAATGTATCACTATTTATTTTACATAAGTTTTCGTATGTTATCTTGTGCTCAAAAACTCTCTAATTCTTAATAGCTAAAATTTTATAGGATCCCATTATATGCAATATTTATCGTAGCTTTTATGTTCTATTTTTGCGAATATTTAGTAATGGTATAATTTGTAGAGATTGACCAACCAAAAAAAGATTACATACATTTATATGATCATAATAATATTAATTTTGACAATTATTTAACCACGAAAACTACATTAGATATTTTATAACTCTTGAACAAAAAAAAACATTTAACCTTAATCGTAGGACAATATCTTGCACATCCTCGTAGGACCTTGGATGAGTAAATCACATTTCGTCCTCGTAAACCTTTTTTTTATAATTCCTTTATAGCACGTCTTTGAGAGATCTCCTAAGCAGAAGCAACAGATCTCTACTTTATCAGTTACTTTTTCGCAGAGAAGAACATGTGGTTGTGAGTATCCTCTCTAGAACATATCAAATACATTACTCCATATACAAATCACCTAAATATATTATATAAAATGGATGACTAATGTTTGATAGTGTAGCTACAAAACATTATGTTGAAAAGACAGTAATCATAGTTAAAACTACTTATTGAAAGAGTTGTAAATCAATCAAAGACCCAAAAGCGTAGGAGTTTATCCCTCAAGTTGGTGTAGGTAAATGTGGAGTTGGGAATCGTGTATCAGGTGATTAAAAATTTTCTAACAAAGGCAAGAGACATGAACCCACAAACATTTTATTAAATCTATTTTTACCTGACACAATGAATTCTAACTTCAACCATACTTCAATGTATCTTAGTCAGGATAGAAAATGCTCCATCCCATGCTTTTTTTACCATATTAATGTACCTTAAGAAAAAACTTTTATGGAGTGATCCACATATATAACTCGAGTTAAAAGGAAGTAGGCATCAATTGTATAAAGGAAATTAAGAGAAAATCTCAGTATGATGAGTTGAAGGGGTTTGACTGGAAGGTCTTTATCCTCAATGAATACATGCGACTTACTCCAAGCAGTTGAGGACAAAAACCGTGGCACACAATTTAAGCATTGACCAAACAGAAAACCAAAGCATGCAAAAAAATATAACTGGGAATCAAGGAAATACCTTGAGGCGTTGGAGATAATCTAATGTTCCTTGAACATTCGAAGATGGCTCTAGCTTTTCAAATACTTCACTTCTGACCGTCAATTCAAAGCCTATTGCACTGCACTTTGAGCTCCCCCTACATTCGCGCGGCCTATCCCAAGGGACCTCCCACTACAAGAAAACTGGCTTATGAGGACTACAATATGAGTCGCATTTTAGTCGCTAAAAATACTTTTGCGACTAATATGCGACTAATATATATTGTTGTATAAGCTTCGTCGCAAATACGAGTAGTCGCATATTAGTCGAACAATATACGATTATTCTCTATGTCATAACCTGTGTCATCTATCATTCGTAAATTAGTCGCTAAATATGCGACCAATATGCGGCTCATGTACGACCTAAATTTGCGACTAATATGCGTCTGTCATTTGTGACTACCTTACGACCAAATTGTGACACTTTATATGACTACAGTGCGACTAAAATCCCAAAATTTCTAAAATATGGTAATGATTGGTTTCTATGTATTCATACGAATCTGGAAAATAAAATAGCATTCAAAATCATAAATAACATACCTAATAACATAATAACAAACTTGCTTCATATATATCAATCAATCCAAAACATTTATCCACAATACATAGCTATTTGATAAGTTTGTCTAGCTAACAAAACTCCAAGCAATGGAGTTATCAAAAAACACCTTAATAGTTCCTATCTACATTAGATATCTAACATGGAGATTAAGAAATTTAGCTTTTAGGATGAAGAAGGCTGAGAATCCATGAAGTCCACAAACTCCGGGTTTGTTTCACGCAAGAACTTCTCCACCAATGACAATTGATCGATCTTCTTTTGTTGTTCAGCCATCACTCGAGTATGCTCTTTTTCACACTCCACATTATACACATACTGTTCTTCTATTTGGCGTTGAGCTTTCTGAAGCTGCTGTTGCAATGCCACAAAAGATGAAGAATCACTACCCGGATGCTTACGCTTACCGTTTTGAAAAGTGTTTTCGAGGCTTCCAACTCAGTACGGACGTCCTCTATCATCTGTTACAGTAGACTGCAAAAAAAAAACCCAGATTATATGAGTCGCATAAGGTATGACAAATGAAACCAGTTAGGGACTTTACCTGAAGAAATATCTCATTGTAGTCATCTGCCGTGAGCTCTGGAGGTCCCGGATCACTGTCTGAAGTTTCTGCTGCGGCTGCCGCGAGCTCGGACTTCTTAGCTTGCAAAGTCTTCTCATATGTGTCAGCTATATTCTTCTCCTTAAGATCAACAAACGTGCCATCGGGTTTCGTATGCGTCCTAACAAAGACCTCGCCAATACTGTCAGGTCTGCCCATCTCTTCTTCCTGAAATTTCAAAATAAAAACACTATAAAGTTGCAGAGGTTAAAGATATAGAAAATGTACAAATCACTGACCATTTCCTGTTGGTTTTTCTCATACGACTTCTGGCCTGATAGGTGTATGTGTAGGATTATGAGTTTTTCATGGTTCAATTCTCAGATTGCAACCTAACACATATTTAATCAAAGATCTAGGTTCTTGTAAATGAATCATAAACACAAACCTGGACATTACCTTTTGCAGCGGAATGATTGTAATGTCGAGATCAACGAACAGATGAATACCTGTTCCTCCTCGGTATCCACACGCTTACAAGCACGGATAGGCTGCTAGACCGAGTGGAATCACAAGAGAGAGAGACGCAAGAGAGAGAGATGGGCGACGGCCACACTCATCTAAAATCGTGAAAGTGGCTTAGGGTTTCTCAACCCCTAAGTTGCAACTTAATTATCTCACTAATGGGCCCAAGTTTAATTAATTAAACTAATGGTCCATTAGACTTTTGGGCCCAAGACACAAATCAGACAAAAGCCTGTTTGCTGTCTGGCCCAACTCTCTGTGCAAATACAGTAAATGCCTTAGCATCTTACCGTATTAATTCCATCTTAACTTTCCCGTTAGCTATGGTGTGTGACCCTTTGGGATCATACAATACTGGTAATAAGTCCTAAACTTATAGATCAAGAGCGGACTCTAGCAAGCCATCATGATCACCCAGTATTTATGACTTATGTCTGATCTCGACATTTATCATACTTTCTAGAGATAGTACAGTAGATTTCAGGACATTCCCAACAATCTCCCACTTGTACTGGAATCCTACATTCCCTAGTCCTTTTGTCATAATATCTCGATCTGGCATAAGGCAAGATGCGTGTCATCCTTATATAGCCAGACCATGTTCATCGGACCAGATTTGATACTGACAATGCAAACGACTTGGGCAAGTCCGTTTGGGAGTGGCCACTCTCTTACCAGCTATCAAGTCTCCGATTGGCCTAGAGATATTACCTCCGTTATACGGCAGGGACAAATCCCATCTTGTTCCATCACTATGAACTACACACTTCATAATACACCCAACCAAGGTCCTTATAGCTCCCAGTTACGAAACATCGTTAGACAATGATCAAAGTGCATCAATCCATGTGCAGCCACATGCATGCGAACTCAGGTCTAAGGACTATACTCTATAGTCGTATATGAGAACCTCTTATGACACAGATATTAATATCTTGCAGAGTTCTCATCAGCGGGCCATGTCCGGTCATATGCTCCCCTACATATACCTATGTGTCGACTTTGATGCCGCGCATCTATGACCCCTCGAAACCTGGTCATAAGTCTCAACACAATCTAGTCTCAAGTGGTTGTTGGTGTTCCAATTTCAAAAACCTTCGACTATGGACACTATGATTTATGTCATTTCGTTAAATATGGGGTTTCAGGATCAAGTCTTACTCATGTACTTCGATGGCCCATATATAATGACATGAATCATTTTGGAACGATTATTTATATCACAGTTAAAATAATCCAGAAATCATAGATTTCATAAACATAAAATATTATGTTTACATGAACCTTTCAAAACAACTAAGTAAAGCCCTTTACAAACTCCCACTGAAATTAAGACTACATCTTAATTTCACTCATCCTACAGCTATAGTCCGCGACTCGTGCTTAGGCCTAAGGAGTGGCTTCGTTAATAGATTAGCAACGTTCTCATTCGATGAAACTTGCTTATCTACTTAACATCTCTGTCATTTATGTCACGGAATAGGTTATACCTATCCTCAAGGTGTTTGGATCTCTGATGTGCAGCTAGTCTCATCTATGCTGTGAATCACATCAAGTTCAGTGATGAACTCTTCTATCCAAACAACCTCTTTCGCTGCTTCTCAAGCTGCGAAATGTTCAGCTTAAGTCATGGAGTCAGCAACAGTGCCTTGCACCGCCAGACAGACACAAGATATAGCCGGACTGTGACAAGGAATTATCTTTGTCTATTGGAAACTTTCCTTTCAGACTCTACCGACTTTTAGCACTTCACTTTCTCCGTAAATCAAGAACTTATCCTAAGTATTCCTCAAATACTTCAGGATATTCTTTACGGCTATCCAGTGATTCTTTGCTGGATTTGACTGGTCTTTACTTGTCTTGCTTAACATTAAAGCAACATCAAAACAAGTACGTGTCATGGCATACATGATAGATCCAATTGCCGACGCATATGGAATCTCATCCATGCATTCAAGCTCAGCAGTTATCGTAGGACACTGTTTCTTGCTTAACGTAAAGCCATGTGACATTGGCATAAAACCCTTCTTGGAATGCTGAAAACGTGTAGGACTTTGTCAATTTAAGAATCCTGACTTTGTCCTACCAGTTTTTTTTTTTTTTTGGATCTCTATCTTTAGATCCAAAATCCAAGAACATACGTGGCTTTACCCATGTCAATCATAAAAACAACTCCCAAGCCAGTCCTTTACCGACTGCAGCATTGGAACGTTATTTCCGAGAATCAGTATGTCATTGACATACACTATGAGAAATGCAACATCGCTCCCACTTGTCTATTAGTAAACGCACAGTTCCACTTCGTTCCTGTTCAAGTCAAAACCTTGACTACTTTAACAGAACGAAGATTCCAACTCCGATATGTTTGCTTCTATCCATGAATGGATCGATGAAGCTAACTTACACATAGTGTAATTTTTCGGAGTCCTGGCTTACTCTCGCTTCTTTGAATTTCGCAGGTTGGTCGCTTTCAATGATCATCAGATCATGCGAACTTTCAATGATCATCAGGTTCAACTAATGATGAGAAATCACTCTCGGATTAGTGACTGATTCATTCATATCTGCGAACTTCAGGCTCCACAGGTGTAGATTCTACAGAAATCTGTAAATCCATCCGCTGCTCTCCCTCAACAGGTTGAGCAGCCACCTGTATTTCTCGAATTTCTTCGAGTTATACTTTTACTCCCACTGTTCTTCTTGGAAAGTAACTTCCCTTCTTAGAAAATAGAATGGACGTAAAAGGTAACAAGCCTTGGTTTCCCTAGGACAACCAGCGAAGTAGCACAACTACAAATACTCAGTAAAAACGAATTTGGATCGATTCCATTCCACATTTATGTGGTGTCTTTCAACTGATATTGGTGGAACTTATTTCAGCGTAAACTTAGATATTTCTAGAGCGCTATTCTTAAAGAATATCGTGGAAGATTCGTGTGACTCATCTTTAATCATTTCTAATAAGATCTGATTCATTCTCACAGAAACACCTCCAGGTTTTCAGGAGAAATGAGCTGTGAAACGACTTCACACTCATTCAGATGATCACACCATCAATGACTTAAGTATTCTCACTCGTGATCTAATCCAGAGTCTCAATACTTCTGTCACTTAGATTCTATACCTCATTCTGGAACTCTTTGACCATTTCAAAGAATTCTGACTCGTGTCTCATCAAATGAACACAGTCATACTCACTGAAGTAATCAGTAAAGATAATGAAGTACAGGAAATTTTCTCTGGCATTACTGCTCATCGGGCCACATACATGAGTATGTTCAAGGTCCAATAAGCCTTTGGGCTTTTCTCTAGCTCGGCTAAGATGGGCCCTTTGTCTTTTGGTCCAGTAAGCAGAATTCAAGTCTCATAAGATATCCGATCAAATGAGCCCAAAAGTCCATAACTATGGGGTTTCTGAATCCGACTTACTCTATGTGACCAAAACATTTACGCCAAGAAAAATCAGGTTTAATTCATCAGATTTAAACCAATTCGGTATTTATGTTACATTAAGGCACTTTTTGGTTTAAGATATAAAACCCATTCCTTGAATAGGGTGCTACAATTAATATTTCATTAAGATCAAAAGAACAAAATTAGTCTTTTATCAAAATGAAAAACATTCAAATTCTTACAAGAAAATGAAAGACAACTCTGCTTAAAGCAGGTACATTGTAGCAATTACTCAATAAAACCAAGCCTCAAAGGCATCTACAAGTGAAAACCCTACGGCTGAGGCAGCATCCATAGCTCCTTCCAGACATGCAGTTCCACTTGTCCTTCCTTCAACGTTCTACTGTTGCTTAGGCTCTGCATATTATAACAAATATCAGTGCCACAACCAGTATCTAATACCTATAAGGTAGAACTTGAAGTAATAACATGAATACCTGAGGAAGTAGTCTCATACATCAACTTCAACTCCTCATAATCTTCCATGAATTTAATGCAATCTCTCTTCCAATGCCCAGTCTCTTTACAGTAGCAGCACTTACCAACGTAAGATGTATCTGACTCGGGCTCAGAAGACACACGCTTGCCATGATTCAAAATCTGGACAACTTTGTCTTCACCCTTGTCAGCATTAGGTTTAGTAAACCTACCCTTCTCCTTCATGAGATTATACAGGGTACTCTTCACGTTTGGCTCAACTGTCTTGAGCATATCATGCAGTTCAGTCAGCGTCTTCGTTAAGCCTTTCTTGATATAGTTCCTTCTGAACTTATCATAGCTTGACGGCAGTGACTGCAGAATGATATCAGTTGCCAATTCTTGGCTAACTGGATAATCCAGTTTCCTCAGGTTATCAATGTAACCCATCATTTTACTGACATGAGGACTTACTGGATGATCATTTGGTAGCTTGCAGCTAGTGAGAGACTTAACCAACTGGTATCTCTCCACTCTTACCTGCTCCTGAAATTTCAATTTCAGGCTGCTGATCATCTCTATTGGCGACTCCATGTTCTCATATTGCTTCAGCAAATCTGAGTCCATGGTAGCCAATATCAGACCACGCACATCTACCGCATCATTATAATGCTTATTCCAAGCATCATATACTGCATGAGTGGCGTTGGACCCGATCCTCTCGGGGAGAGCTCTCTCAAGGACATAGTCCTTTCTCTCCTGCCTGAGGACTAGCATCAGGTTCCGCGACCAAGTCAAGAAATTTGATCCGTTCAGTTTGTCCATCTCAAGGACAGACCGGATCGAGAAAGTGTTTTGATTTTTTGTGCTAGTCATAACTGAAATTTAGAGATAAATAGAGTTTTAGTTATTTAGTTCATAAAAGAGTAATCTTAATAACTTATAAGAAAACTCGCATTGCATTCAAAATTTCTTTGTTTAACCTCATAAGAATGCAATGATTCCGAGACCCATGTTCAGCTAAAACCAAAATGGGCCACTGGCCGTCACCCGGAATTAGCTTTACTTGGTAAGCATACTCACAGCTAGTTATATCCATATAACTCTCGGTTGTGGATTGGGCCCAAGGCCCAATTCACCAGATGTCTCAAGGCCCGGGACTCCCGATGGCCCAGTCAAGGAAACCAATCTCTTACAGCCAAATAATCACTAAAGTCTGGGACTCCCAATGAAATTAGTGACTATATACTACTTTACTTACGCGAAAACAGACACCTCACACTGTAAGCCATATCTGTAATCGAATAAGCGTTAAGTAGCTGACAAGATTGGAAAGACATCCAAGCTTGATATTGGTTTTGAGGATTTTAAGTTTTATTTCCAAAAATAGAAGATTACTATTTTGGGAAACTTACTTGTTTTAGAAACTTTCTAAATTTAGAAACATTCTAAAAGTAGAAATTTCTAATTTAATATTTTGGGTTGGGTCACAAATTATAGGCCCAATTCTTGGCCCAAGACCATAGAATTCCAATTGGCCCAATAATTTGACATAACCGATTCGGTTTATTAATTCTGGTCCAAGACCAAATTAACTATCAAAACCATCGGTTATTTACTAAACCAGACCAGCTCTAAATTATTTGGTCCAACCAAATCAAACTTAGACCAGCCTTCGGTTTAGGTTAAAATTCAATTTTGAATTTCAATCCGGTTTAACCAGAAATTAAATAATACCAATTGTATTAAATAATTTCCAGCAAACCGCGATTTGGGTTAACCGCTTGAACCACCAATTAAATTGGATCGGTTCAGTTAAGTCCAAAACCGGGAAGAAACACCTAGTGTTTTAGCCAATTTGACCTAACTTGCGGTTTAAGGCTTTAAACACACGATTAACCGCCAATTAAATTGGACCGGTTTAATCGGTGCGGATTGGGCAACGAACCGCGAAGCTCGGTTTAACCTATTCGCGGGACGTTAAATTTTAACGGGCCAAACGATCGACCACGGCCCATGAACATCACAAACGATCCACGATCGTTGCGTCCAGCCATGGCCGATCGATCCTTGCCCATCCGTGATCCACGATCACACGGCCATCACGTCACGACCGATCCGATCACACGATCCACGGCCTCTCGATCACGCGGCTTAAGGTGATCGATCATCGATCGATCCAATCGATCTCACGCATCACTTACGGCCCACGCATCACTCGGCCATCGATCACCAGTCGATCACACAACTCGGCTTATTGATCGAAAGCATCTCTCGGCAATCGATCCATCCGATTGTTGTGGCCCACGATCGATCATATACGATCACGCTCGATCACATAACCGATGATCCGCAATCGGATCGCAAGTGATCTCTTGCCTTGCGGCTCACACAATCGATCCGATCGGCTATTACAAGCGATCATCGGCGGCTCTATGAATCGATCATCGATCCATTAATGCACGAAGCCGAGATCGAGTTATTATCGGCCCATCATATAACTCTTTCTTGCTTAACAAGAAATCGATGATGGCAACAAAACAATGAATGATCCGAGACCATTCTTTGCCGATTAGGGTTTATAGGTTTTTAATCAATTTTGATTTGATTCATTAAACCATTAAACAACCATTATGATCCAAATTACAAGAATCTAATGAACTTGGCTCTGATACCACTGTAGGATTATGAGTTTTTCATGGTTCAATTCTCAGATTGCAACCTAACACATATTTAATCAAGGATCTAGGTTCTTGTAAATGAATCATAAACACAAACCTGGACATTACCTTTTGCAGCGGAATGATTGTAATGTCGAGATCAACGAACAGATGAATACATGTTCCTCCTCGGTATCCACACGCTTACAAGCACGGATAGGCTGCTAGACCGAGTGGAATCACAAGAGAGAGAGACGCAAGAGAGAGAGATGGGCGACGGCCACACTCATCTAAAATCGTGAAAGTGGCTTAGGGTTTCTCAACCCCTAAGTTGCAACTTAATTATCTCACTAATGGGCCCAAGTTTAATTAATTAAACTAATGGTCCATTAGACTTTTGGGCCCAAGACACAAATCAGACAAAAGTCTGTTTGCTGTCTGGCCCAACTCTCTGTGCAAATACAGTAAATGCCTTAGCATCTTACCGTATTAATTCCATCTTAACTTTCCCGTTAGCTATGGTGTGTGACCCTTTGGGATCATACAATACTGGTAATAAGTCCTAAACTTATAGATCAAGAGCGGACTCTAGCAAGCCATCATGATCACCCAGTATTTATGACTTATGTCTGATCTCGACATTTATCATACTTTCTAGAGATAGTACAGTAGATTTCAGGACATTCCCAACAGTATGGCCATACCAAGACCTTGACGATCAGATTTGCGAGCATTGGAAGTGGCAAGGCTCTTTGCTTGAGCGTCTTATGTATCCCAATGGGCCGTCATCTCTGTCCACAGTGTGAGGTTAATCCAACGAGGTCGCTTTCGAGAAGTGTGTGCGGTGCTAATCATTCCTTTCATCCTTGTTTGACATATCCTCTCGAAATGCACTTGTACTGTTCCTGAGATTAAGGGATCCCATATGTGAGTTTTTTGCATTTCAAAGACAAAAAGTGTTAACAAGAACAATACAAGAAAAAAAAATAGGAAGAAATGTTAACAGATTATGAAGAAACCTTTACCGTGAACTCAATAAAGTATCGCTCTTATCGCTCCCGGGGCACAACTGTCCAGCTATAAAAAGGACCATCAAACTTGTTAACAAACACTCTTGTAATCTTCCGGACCAGTGCTCCCTTGTCGCTACCAAAACTGCAAAAAAATAAACCATATGTCAACATAAGCAAGCAATTGAGTAATAGCAACTTGCAGGCTCAGGCTCAGTATGCATCAATCATCTGATGCAAAACAAATCGCAAATAGTCAGCAGAGAAGCATGTTATATGGCATCATCTAATGCAAATACAGATCGCAAATGACAGTGTAATTCAAGCTCTAACAAAGACTGAACCACAAGAGAGAGCATTGTGTAATCCTCTACTTAAAAACATGACTACAAACAGAGATATACTTGCAAAACAAAGAGAAAAATAAAACAGACAAGATCAAACTAAAAAAGACAAACAAGATCAAACTAAAAAAGACAGACAAGATCAAACATAGAAGATCAAAAACAGAGATCACTATCTTGCTGGGTGGCGATTAGCTCTTGTATGTTCTTATTTAAGACAGACAAGATCCTTTTAACTCAGCTAAAACAGAGATCAAAACAGTGATAAAAAAACAGAGATCACTAAACAAAGAGAGACAAGATCCTTTCAAGTCAGCTAAAACAAAAAAATTAGCTCTTGTATGTTCTTATTTAAGGTGGCGATTAATGTTGGGTTAGACAAGAAACAAAACAATTAATTAGACAAGAAACAGAACACTAACTTAGACAAGAATCAGACATGATATCAATAACTTAGACAAATTTCAGACACAAAACACTAACTTAGCTCAGACATTATCAACTATTGGCAAGATCATTTTCTCAAACAACTCACAAACGTGAAGTCAGACAATTTCTCAAACAACAAAACTATTTAAGCCATTCACGCATAGGTATTGTACTCCTTACCGATCATCTGGTAGCACAGAACCAGAACCATTCAGGTACTCAATAAAGAGAGGACATGCTTACATAAACCATTCAGGTACTCAATAAAGAGAGGACATGCTTACATAATTGTGTTAGCTTCATATTCAACATACGGTAAAGTCATCTTATATATCTAACTACCTCTTTGAGTGATATTATTATAACCACATACGAGGAACTGAATGTTCCATATTTTCTTGGACAGGTAAATACATGTCGCAATACAAATAACTCGAAGAAGAATTCCCAAAGGTTAACCGAACAGAGACTCCATGGTTGATCGTTCTGATGCATTCACCATGGTACAATAGCTAGATTACCATTGCATGGAAGGTGAAACTATGAGAGTGAATAATTAATTAACTAGACAAATCTCTTTATTTAGAAAATATAAATAATTAAAATATATAATATTATAAAATCAATATAACGATTTCGAATAAAAATATTAAAAATGAAAAAAACAAATAAAAATCATCTAACTGAACACAAATCAAAATATATAGTGAAAGATTGCGTCATTCGTTTTCGAGATCATATATTAAATATAGCATGCATCAAGAAAACAATCTCAAAACAAAAATATAATATCATCTAACTAATACTCCGTGTTGAATGCAGAAATATAGTGAGGGATTGTGCAATTCATTGTTGTGATCACATGTCAAATAAAACACGGGTTTAAAAACCATATCAAAACTAAATTAGAATATCATCTAACTAATAATGTCTGCGCTAAGTGTGGATCAAAATAAAGTATTAATATTATCCAAGCATCTAAATTTCTTGTCTCGGTGACACATCAGCTTATACAAGTCAAACATCTTATTATAATAAACACAATTGACTGAGAAACGAAGAGTAAATGAAATCCAAAGCAAACAGTCCAACTCAAAGCTCAACAGAATTCCGAGAAAGTAGTCTACAAATCTCAAGTCCAATGCCAAACCGACTCACACAAATTAATACCAACACAAAGACAATCATAAACCCTAAACCTCAGATTCAATACGTAAGTCAGAGACTCAGAGAGCCCAACTCTTTGCTAATCCCTAAAGATTGAAAAGCATGTTTCTCTCCTCACTATGTACAAAGTTTATCCTACGAAGTAGCTTCTCTCTACCTCTTTCTCTCTTCCTCTTTCTATAACGCTTTCTTGGGAAGAACATGAGCTTCATACAAAGCAAGAATCTCTTTCTTGTTCTGAAGCCCTCGGTTCAGTATCAAATGTCAACAATCATACTTCGTAGTTTTGGACATATAGTTATAAAAGGATTATAATCTAAAAAATAAAAATTATAATAAAGTAAAGTTCTCCTAAACACAACTGATGAAAGATTATCATGTGTCATCTAAAATTTAAATTTAAATTTTTATTTTAATATCTAACAATTAATACACTCATTTCTTTCTTACATATTAACCAATTTTACATTGATAAATATTTTTGAGATAGTATGTTACATTTTCACCATAACTAAGATGAGATGTCAATGAAAATAAAGTTTAAACATATTATCTAATATATTATAGTGAGGGTTTTCTAGAACATATTCTTCTAATTCTACATAGTAATATTTTCTGTTTTTCTCCTTATGTTAATATAGTTTTTAATTATTTTTATTTATCTTAATTTTGTCTAATAAAAAGAAAATTGAATTTATTTCTTATTATTACTTTTAGACATATAGTTAGATAATGATTATATATAAAATAAAAATATGTTTCTACTTAAAAAAAAAGAGAAATAATTAAAATATTTACTTTTAAGTTTAATACTAAAACCATACAAAACAATATATAATTTCAAACAATTCAGATAATTAAATTTATTTTTATTTTTAAATCATAAAATATAAAACTAAATATTTTAAAATGTTAAAAACCAGGAGTATTGTATTTTATTTTAGTAATTACATCTTTTAGTAATATATATATATATATTTATATATATATATTTATAAAATAGCAAAGCAATTTAATTATTTTAATTATAAATAATCTGTTAAAAATTTTACTATATATTTACATAAAAATGCTTTATTTTTACTTATATTAATTTATAATTCACGCAACGCGTAGAACTATTCATTTGTTGTATATATATAAACCTCTAAACAAATATACATGTAAATCAAAATCACTGGGGCCTAGCTAGTAGTAAACACCTTTGTTGCAAGAACACAAATACTCTCTGCCATTTCCACTGTCCCCCCCCCCCCTGTAATTTTGTTATGCGTTCTCTGTATATATCTTCTAGCTTCTTCTTGTCCATGTTGGATTCATCATGACGTTTATGGTATTCCAACTTGTATCTCTTGCCAGTGGTGGAGCTAGAAAGTATTTTTACTGGGATCAATATTATATTATATATTTACAAAATTACATATATAAATTTAATATATTATAAATAATTTTAAATTAAATATTAAATTGTTATATGTACTTAAAAAGGTAAAAAGCATTTAATTGTTACATATACTTTGATATTAAAAAAATTCTATTAGTGAATATATTTTAAAATAATTTGTTGTTAATATTATAATTATAATTTAATGATTTTTACCTAAATATTATATAATGACTTCTATATAAGTTATGCCCTGGTGGTTAAAGATAAAACTAGTTGATAACTATTTTAGTTTATGTGGAGAATGTTTAAAATGTATAATACTATATCCAAAATGATATAACAATGAAAAAAAAGAACTACATTTTTTTTTATTTAAATTAACTATTAAAATCAGTAAATTATATATTTTTTTAAAATAACATGATTTGAAAATTTATAAGAAAATTTTCACAGAAAAAAATTATATAGGATATAGGCACAAATACATGTTTTTTTGTTTAATTATAAGTTCATTTTATATTACCTGTTACTGATATGGATTTGAACAAAATCTGAAATAATTAAATAGTTTTTTCAATTAGAGCAAACTGAATTTTAAATACATAGGGGTCAAAATAATTTTTTGACAGGGGTTAATATTTAAAAATATTAAAAAACATTACTAATTAATAAAAATGATTGGAGTCAGCTGACCCCCTACCCAACCTTTGCCTCCGCCACTGCTTGACAACATTATCCATATTTGCATTCGAAGCATGGCAAGCTGCTCTCAGCTGTTCTCCATTTATTTTTTTGGTCAAATTCTCAAAAGCTCATTGATTTAAAGTCAATTTCCCACATACTCTTGCCTAATCTACCATACTCCCCTACTCTTCTCTTTTAATATTATCCCCATTCTACCCTTAATGAATCAATTAAAAAAATCTAAAATAAACCAAATAATCAACCAATCAGAGAAGAGCTTCTCTCTCCTCTTCCATCTCGACCACGCTCGGTCACGCTCTCTCTCTCTCCTGTTCGATTTGGTCGATTTTCAGCTGGGTTTTGCAGCTATTTTGAATTCGATTTCCTCAAATCTATCTCAATTCTACCATCCCAACCACTTCTATTCGGAATTCTGATCATCCCAGGTAAGTTCCTCCCTTTTCTTGTCGTTTGTTTCTCTATTTTTTTTTTATCTTTTTTGCTTGAGCTCGATTGGAGGTCGATTTTAATTTCTGGATTAAGAACATTGTGTTTGTATCCGTGTTTTTTTGGTGAATTAGACAACTTAATCGATAATTAATCGAAATTTGTGGTTTAATCGTACTGCATCCTATTGTTGTATTGGCAATTTGGAGATATTTTGGGTCTGATAAAGTTGCTCAACTTAGTAAAACTTGGTAATAATAGATTAGTAAAAATCGGTACAACTTGGTTGAACTGGTAAAACTTAGTACAACTTAGTAAAACTACTGTGGTGGAACTGGTACAACTTGGTAAAACTATTGTGGTAGAATTGGTAAAACTTGGTAAAACTTGGTAACACTTGGTAAAACTTGGTAAAACTTGGTAAAACTACTCTGGCAGAACTGGTACAACTTGGTAAAACTACTGTGGTATTACTATTGAAATTTGAGTGCTAATGCATATTTTTATGTCATTTTCAGAAGAGGATGGGTTCTCCTTTCATAAACATACATTTTGATTATGAAGGACATTATTCAAAGATCGGAGATGACTATGAATGGATTCCTAGAGAAGCTCGGTTGTATGGTATATCGTTTAAGACATCATCTATGGAGGAGATAACGTATTCGTTGCTAGTGGATAGGATACGCAGAAAGATTTCAATAGATGATTCTACAAAGAGGCTGAATTTGAGTTATATTCCATTGGTAGTGAAACCTCAAAGGCAGTCGTATATTTTTGATGACGAGGATGTTTACGTGTATCTAAACTCTTTGGATAAAGAGCAACGAAGAAGTTTTTTGCATGTAGAGATTGTCACAGATTTGGAAATATTTCCGATTACCGAGAAACTTTCAAGAGTAGAGAGGAGAAAACGAGATGGTGGGAGTTATGGTGAGCTCATTTCTAGTGCCCGGGATAATATTGGGGTAATCAATGCTGGTGATGCTACTCATGTTACTGGCGAGGAATCAACAGAACAACCTATTGAGCATATTGAGCCTATTGAATTAACTGAGCCGATTGAGCCGTTGGAGAATGTTGCTATTAGCGATGGTGATATTGTACAACATGATAATATGCATGATTTGGATATGGTTGAATCAGCTGAGCTTCCCTTGGTTGTGGAAGAGACAAGGCGTTTAGATGAATGGGAAGATGGCTTGGGTTTTGAAATAGGTCAAGAATTTAAATATAAAGAAGATGTGCAGTATTTGGTTAATAAAGCCGCAAATCTGAACTGTTATGGGATCTTAATAGGCAATTCAGATAAGAGTCGATACGTGGTGAAATGCCGTGAAGCGAAGCAAGGTTGTAAATGGAAGTTGAGAGCTGCAAAGATTAAGAATTCAACCATGTTCTCAGTTAGAACATACACGAATATGCATTCATGCTCTCGGACAAGTACTAGTGGTATAAGCAACAAGAGGAAAGGTACACCATGGTTAGTTGCAATCGTCTTAAACGAAGACTATCCCGGTAACTTCGATACTCCATGTCCTAAAACTATTGTGCAGCTTGTCCAAAGAAGAGCCGGTGTGGAAGTGGCGTATTCTACGGCTTTTAGAGGGAAAAACCTTGCTGTTTCTGATATCCGTGGTAGTCCAGTTGATGGTTTCAAGATGTTGCCTTCTTATTTGCATATGTTGGAGAAGGTGAATCATGGAACAAAAACCGATTTGGTGTTGGATGAACAAAGAAGGTTCATGTATCTATTTGTGGCTTTGGGAGCTTCCATCGAAGGGTTTGTAGCCATGAGGAAAGTGCTCATCGTTGACGCAACTTTCATTAAGAATGTATATGGAGGTTGTTTAATATTCGCCACAGCGCAGGATCCGAATCATCACCACTATCCCATTGCTTTTTCTCTAGTTGATGGTGAAAAGGAAGAAAGTTGGATGTGGTTCTTCAATACGCTGAAAACCGTAATACCGGATAGTCGTGAGTTAGTTTTTATTAGCGACAGAAATGCAAGTCTCATCAAGGCAATAGGTCTAGTGTACCCTCTCTCGGATCATGGTTATTGCATCTACCACCTGTCCCAGAATGTGAGAGGAGCAGTTTCCTACGAGAACAAAGAAGAAGTTGGAAAACAATTTAGGGAAATTGCTCGGATATACTCCGAGGCTGATTTCCTAAGACAATATGGCGATTTTAGGAACAGATATCCTCAAGCAGCTCAATATCTTGACAAAAGCGTAGAAGAGAAGAAATGGGCAAGGTGTTATTCTCCCGGTGCAAGGTACAACATAGACACATCTAATTGTGTGGAGTCTATGAATGCAGTTTTTAAGAAGGCCAGAAGGTATCATCTACTGCCTATGATCGATGCACTTATTGGAAAATTTGCAGAGTGGTTTAACAGTCATAGGAAAGATTCTGTTTCTGGATCGAGCGCGCGAAAATTGGTGCCGGAAGTGGAACTTGTGTTGCACGCTAGAATTGTGAAAGCGGCCAAACTCACGACATTTGAGCTTAATGCATTCGAGCTTCAATACGGTGTTGTTGGAGATGACGGCATTACTTATGTGGTGGATTTGAGACATAACAAATGCAGCTGCAGACTCTTTGATATTGACAGGTACCCATGTGTACACGCAATATCTGCTACCACTAAATTCTTGAAGCAAGACATTAGGCCAACGGAATTGAAGGATCTGTATGGTCTGTGTTCGCGTTACTACATGATAGAATTATGGGCATTGGCTTATACGAGGACAATTTTTCCAGTTCCGCATATGTCTGAGTGGATTATTCCGGAAGAGATAGAAAAGTTGTACGCTTTTCCTCCAAACTATGTGAAAAGAAAGGGAAGAGTCCAAGAAACAAGATATCCGTCAGTTGGGGAGCACAGACGGAGAAGGAGCAAGAGAAAGGCAAGAAAGAATTTAGAGAGCTGGTTTAATTGCAGTAATGAGAGCCAAGCTGATGTGAGCCAAGAAGGAATTTAGTTGTATTTTTATTTCTTCAATTTACATATGTTATCATTTGTTGTGTAACTTTGGAAAACTTGGTAAAACCAAGATTTGTAGAACTATAATTCTTTGTGAAATTCAATTTTTATAATAATGTTAAATATAACAATCAAACTAAAATACAAACTATATAGCATATCTCTTGCTAAAACAAAATATACGCTTTTAGAATTTAAGGTAAATATTGTAGACTTGTTATTAGCAAGCAAATATCATATACATTTATGAGTTGTTTATCTATGTGAATCATCTTAATCTTCAAAAAGTCAGATAATATATATATTTTCAAATATAATTGCATGAATTAATTTGTAATGCATATAATTATCCATAGATCTTGAGTATAACCAATTTTTTATTATTAAAGATAGAGTATAACCATTAAAACTGAATTTTGGCAGAAGTAAAACTTGACAGTTTTTGGTAAAACTGAAAACTTGGTAAACTTTGATTCCCGCCTAAAAATTTTGAAACTCCCGCCCCCCCAAATTCCAAAAATTAAATTTTTCCCTTTTTTGGAAAATCCTTATCTATCTATTTTTCTATTTTTCTCTCATTTTTCGTTCTTCTCCCTCTCTCTCTAACCCGAATCTCCATCTCTCTTCTCTCTTCTCTCTCTCAAATGAGTACAGAGAATTTCATGCTCCATCCCTATGAAGAGGAAAGGAGGAACAAGGAGTACGCCGATCGTCTTGACGCAGTGACCTATGCGGAATACGGCATCCCAAAGGAATGCCCATGTGGTGGCCATATCGTACGCGAGGTCGATAAGGTTACGCCTGTGGATACTACACCGGGCCGTACCTTCTTTACTTGTGAAAAATGGAGGGTAAATGGAACTCTCAATTTGGTGTTTTGACGATTGACCCCATTTTCCATGTATTTGGTGTAACTCCGAATTTTTTGATTTTTTTGTAGGCCGATGGACTCCATATTCGTCAACCATGGTTGCATGGTGTCGAACAAGAGTTTGAGAAGTTGTTGTACAAGATTGAAATGCAAGACGTCAAAATCGCATGCATGAATGTTGAGATTTTCAGCAACCGAAGAGAAATTGCCAAGTTAAAGGAGACAATCGAAGGGATGCGCAAAGATGATGTGGTTTAAGATCTATTATGTTTGGATATCTATGTTTGAATTCTGTGTTTGTTTCTATGGGATTTTCTATGTTGAATTCTTATTGCTAGTGTTTAAGTTTGAATGGATGTTTTCTGGATAACTTGGCATAACTAGGTAAAACTATTTTGGAAAATTTGGTGTCAAACTTGGTAAAACTAGGCATAACTTGGTAAAACTACTTTGTCAAACATAGATAATTCAAACCAAAATACCCAAAGTACTAAAACATAGATAATTCAAAACCAAATGTACTAAAAACAGAGAAGATCACGGTTTGGTGGTTCCCTCAGCAACTTGGGTCTTCCCCCTAGTCATCACGGGACTCCTAATCTTTATCTTTTTTGCTGGAACGTTCTCAACGGATTCAACAGCTCTCTTCTTACCTTTTCTGTCATCGTCCTTCTCGGCCTCAGGTACTACCTTCTCAGCCTCTGTTACTTCCTTTGCTTGCTCTGTTTCCCCCTTGTCTTCCACGGTTTCTTCCTTCTCTTTTTCTTTTTCTCTCTTCTCTTCTTCCTTCTCTCGCTCTTTTTCTCCCTTCTTACTGCTTTTCTTCGCATTATTCTTTCTTCCCTTTCTTTCCTCTTGCACTTTAACAACACTAGGCTCACAAACGATTCCTTCAAAAACACCATCATTGGCAGTAGCCTCAGGCTCTCTTGGTAATGTCTCCTTAACACCCGCTCTTAGTGCATTCACAACCGATTCCATATCGGTTAATCTACCGTTATACGTCTCAGTCAACTCCTTGAACTGAGCGTCGTAATACATCTTCATTCGAGACTCTGTTTCCTCATTTCTCTTCTTGATTAATTCCTCCACATCCGCAAGACTTAAAACAGTAGGAGTAGGAGCCCCTTCCGGATACTTCGCAGGCTCATTCCCAGCATCACTCTCAGACGCCTCATGAATCGCACGAGGTAGCTCTTGAGCCTGAGGCGCACGACCAGACACATCTTGGTTGAAAAGTTCTTCAAACCAGATTGTCTTCTTCTTCTTGAGCAGCCTGTTCCAACCATCGACTATTGGGTCATCCACATCATTCCAGCCAGAATCAGCGTCCATGGTATTCTCTAGAAGCGTCATTTCCATGGGAGATGCCTCCAAGATGCTTTGAATATCCTGGAAATATAAGAAGAAACAATTAAATATCAACCTCAAAGTATGATACGAGATACTAGGATTAGTAGTATGATATGAGATACTAACCTTGGTAGTTCCAAGCTTCTCATTTATCTCTGAGATACGGAAAAACCTTGACGCCACGGTTTTATACCTCATCTTGCACATTCGCGGGCAATCCTCGCACGCACCATGAACCCTTTCTCGGAAATGGTTCTTCAGAACTGGGATGGCCTCAAATGGAAGGACCTCCAGAGGAACAATGCATCCAGGAAATACCCATGAAGTGGGTGCCACTCCTCTGGTATGGTCAATGAAGTGCAATATGTCTTTGACGTTCTCCTCGAATGACAAATGCCCCCACGGAAAAGTCTTGCACATCTCGAGATCATCAATGGCTCTGAGGAAGAAACTCTCAACGGAAGTAGCTCCTTTGCCTGTCCTCTTCTTCCCAATGATCACGGATGACAAGAAGTACAGGACAGCCATCTTCAAACGATCATTGCCATACTTTCTCTTGCCAATATTTTTTTTCGTTTTCATAGCTAGGAACTGCTTCTCAACTTCTTCATGTGTAACCTTCTCTTCACCAAAGTACTTAGCAATAAAACCTGAGCCACCACCAAGGGATTCGTAGTGGTTTGGATAGGAGTGACAGAACAACCCCGAAACGAGTGCATGCTCCCTAATGGAATAGCGGATTGGAACGCCGTTGACAATAAACCATAGCTCCATCTTCTTATCCACAGTCGTGACCGTTACAAGAATCATCCACAGTCCCATCCATTTTGAGCTTGTCTTCTGACCCATGTGGAAGAAGTGCTTGAATTGTGGATGCTCACGGAACCAATCAAGCTCATCATCCTCGAGAATGTCGTCTACAGTCTTCACAGCTTTGGCGATGTAGCACTTAGAAGAGAGCTTTATCGTCTTCACATACTCTGTGGGAGGGAAACACATCCTGAGGGGCTGCATTGGTTCGGTTTCGTCCTCTGAATTCTGCACACACAAAAAGTTAGACCAAGTATTACCCAGTTATACTAAGTTTTTCCAAGTTTTACAAAGTTTTACACGAAAGTTATACTAAGTTTTACCAAGTTTTACCCTAACTATACTAAGTTTTACCAAGTTTTACTACGTTTTACCAAGTTTTACCAAGTTTGACACCAAGTTTGACACCAAGTTATACCAAGTTTTCTGTCTTTTCCAAATCAAAGTTTCACTAATTCCTACAAAGTTTTACATATCCGAAATCGACAAAAATTATACATGCAAGGCCCCATAAATGGAAATACCGGAAATACGTACTATTCCTTCCTCGAGTTGTTGACTGTGGTGGGTTAAAGAGCGGATTTCACTGGTTCGAACAACTTCTTCTTCTTCGTGAAACCCTAGTCCCGGAACGCGGGAATCTTCAACTTCAGCCTCCTCGACTACGGCTGGATCCACTACGGCTTTCTCCTCATCGTCTTCGGATTTCTCCTCCTCGTTTATCCCTCCGGCTTCTTCCTCCTCACCGTCTTCTGTTTCATCGTCCTTCTCTTCCTCGTTCTCAATCTCTTTGGCGTCTTTTTTTTTCTTCCTCCGCATTCTCGGATTCTTTTTCCAAGTCTGTTTCTTCTTCATCGTCAATTTGTTTCCACACAACTTCGGCTTGGCGATTCGCCTCTTCTCTCGGGTCTCTCTCGGTTGGGGATTCGTTTGGAGGAATCGATTTATCCTCTACTCTCTTCGACTTTCGTAATTTCTTTCTCCCATAACTCAACATCTTTCCTTCTACAAATGGAGGATTGAAATTTTTGTCGGAAAACTTACGGAAAACTGGGGAAAACTGTAAGAAAAAGGGAAAACGAACGGTTGAATAGGATATACTGAAGAGAAAAAAGGATTTTTGATTTTGACCTTAAGTCATTTTTTTGGATTTAAAGAGTATATCCGACCCGACTCAAATGGATCGACCAAACTCTTTGGGTCAACCCAGGTTAGGTTGTAAATAAGTTACAAAACACAGATTTTGCTGTCTTTTACCCTTTCTCTCGAATTAAAAAAAAAAGAAAAGAAAATAATTTAATGGGAGAGGAGTATATGAGACTTTGACTTTGAGTCAAAGAGCCCTAGAGAATTTGATCCTTTTTTTTTATAGTACTGGTGCATCGCAAATTTGCCTCCATCAATGAAAATAAAGTTTAAACAAATTTTGTAGATACCAAAATTTGAAAATAAATATATTAAATATTTTACTATTTAGTTTTATATTAATTTTATATCATTAAATATTATTATTATTAATAATAATAGATTAATCCGCCAATTTTTTATGTCATATCTAATAAGAATATTTTTTAAATTTGTAAGAACAACTCTAAAAAATAGGTATAGATCTAATTTTTAAATTATAATTTTATATCTTTATTTTACTAATTAAAAATTAATTAATTCTAATTAAATATTTATTTTATAATATTCACTTTGAAAAATTTCAAAAACATGAATTTATGTTGTTTTGTGTACAATTACTTAATTTAAATCTATATTTTATAAATATAATTATATATTACATTTATTAATAAATTTAATCATGTAATTATGCTTATATATCATTATTTTTTATAAGTCAAACTTTAGTTAATATTAATTTATAGTATTTTTTATAATAAAAACGAATTTTATTAATTTAAAAAAAAATATTTAGGGAGAAAAAATAAAATAAAAATGTTAAAAATATTAGGAAATAATTAATAATAAAATGATATTGACTATTTTAACTTTAATAAATATTTTAACTTTTATAAATAATATGTAAACTAAAGGTTAATCATATTAATCTCATATTTTAATAGGTAAGATTGTCAATACTGTTGACTGAAAAACGAAGAGTAAATGAAATCCAAAGCAAACGGTGAACTCAAAGCTCAATAGAATTCTGAGAAAATAGTCTACAAATCTCAAGTCCAACATATATAACTCTTTGCTAATCCCTAAAGATTGAAAAGCATGTTTCTCTCCTCACTCTGTACAGAGTTTATCCTACGAAGTAGCTTCTCTCTTCCTCTTTCTCTAACGCTTTCTTGGGAAGAACATGAGCTTCATACAAAGCAAGAATCTCTTTCTTGTTCTGAGGCCCTCGGTTCAGTATCAAATGTCCACAATCATACTTCGTCAGCTCATGCCTAAGATTCTGCACTGTGAGCTTCCTGTAATCTTCTGCTTCCTCCTCATCTTCGTCTTGCTGGTTTTGAGTCTCCTCATCGCCTCTAGAAACCGAAACACCATCCTCATAAGCACCATTTTCATCTCCTCTTGCGCTTCGAGATCGTTTGTTAGTCCTCAAGATTCTATCACTTGTTTCTCCAATGTCCATATCAACAACATCTTCCATTCTGGTCCGTTTCCCGCGTGTAGAACTCGCAGCTCTGATTTTGTTGTCTAGTGCAGTTTCTTTTAACCTAGCTTGAGCTAATTCTTGCTGAAGATTATCAACGGTTGCCTGTGCAGCTTGCAGCTCAAGAGAAAGAGCTTCAGCTCTTCGGTTTGCGGCTATATGAGCCTTACGCTCTTCATCCAAAAGCTTCTCCAATGACTTCACGTTATGCGCCCTCTGTGTATTGCTTAGCTTTAACAACGACTCGGTCTCTTTCTCTCGTTCTTCAACTCTTGCTTCTAAGACTGTAACCTTGGAGACAGCCTCCATCTCAGACACACGAAGTCTACGCAATTCATCTTCCAAGTCAGTCTTCTGCCTCTCTAAGTTTTCGACTTGTCTCTCAGCTCGCTCGATCTGAGCAAGTCTTTCCATTGCCAACCTCTGACTCTCACTTTTCTCCTTTTGGGAAGTGACAGCATCAGCTAGAGCTTTGTCCGCCATGTCAGTAGCACGTTTAGCTTCTATTTCAGCTGTCTTACATCTCTCTTGGACTTCATCGAATCTTTCAAAGTCAGATCGGTACTTTTGCTCCAGACGAATTTTCTCTTGTTCCAACTTGTTTGCCTCTTTTTCATATGTTAGAGCCTTTGTGTTGGCACTGTCTAACCTATCAATCATTTCCATCAACTCTAATTTCAGTGATGCTGTTTCCACGTCAAAGCTTCTGATTTTCGACTCTGCCGCCTGCAAAAGACACCACACAAACTTAGATCCACATCCCACAAATGTTCAACTGATCAGAATGCAAGGAGCAATAAGTAAAGGAAAGATCTAACATATAAGGACAGAATTAACAAGACAAGGTTAAAATAGATAAACTATCATCTCGAAAAGGTCACCTTCAACTCTGATCTTAGGACCGTTAGAGACTGCTCTGCCATCGCAATTTTCGTAGCCTTCTTCTTAATTTCTTCATCCTGAAATCAATTAACACCGGATACTGATGACATAATGATGATTACAAATCTCAGAGTCATCTCTTTAAAAAAAATGGGACAAAAGAAAGATACCTTCTTAGCTAAAGTGATGTTAAATTTCTCCGTAAGAGCATCTTCCCTCAATTGTGTTTCTTTGCCTGAACGTTCTTGCACTGAAGCAGCCTTTTGAAGAGCAGATCTTGCCTCTCCTACAGCATAATCATACTTCCTTTTCCATTCCTCTGTCTCTTCCTGAGCAGATTTGGCTTGTTCTCTAGCTGCAGAAAGCCTAGCTTCAGAAGTAGTACTTCGTGTCCTAAGGACTTCCATATCATATTTAAGCTGATCTTCAACAGCCTTCTGTTTCAAAACAAACTGGTCGTACTTTCTTTTCCATTCCTTGATTTCTTCTTGTTTAGATTCCACGGTTTTAACCAAAGTGGAGCATCGCTCATTCAGTGAACTGTTCTCCCCCTGTAATTTAGTTATGCGTTCTCTATATATATCTTCTAGCTTCTTCTTGTCCATGTTGGATTCATCATAACGTTTCTGGTATTCCAACTTGTATCTCTCGCTATCATCCAATTGTTGCTTTAGATGTTTCATCGCATCTTCAACCGAACAGAATTTTATTGCAAGTGAGTTTTTCTCTATAGCGATATTATCTATGAGCCTTTTGGTGAGATCATATATCGGTCCCTCCAAGCTGCATGATTCAAAACAGAGCACAAAATGGGCAAAATATATGAACAACCCTCTAAACAAATATACAGGTAAATCAAAATCACTGGGGGCTAGTAGTAAACACCTTTGTTGCAAGAACACAGATAGTTTCTGCCATTTCCCTGGGCCATGGCATGATGCTTCATAGTCTGACAAACGAGCTTCAAGAACCTGAGACATGATCGATCATTAAATACAAAGAAAGAAAAACAATCAGCAACCAACAAAAACCACAGGAACTTCTATCGTTAGTACATCGTCAAAATATATATATCCATAAAGTAACCAACCTTGACAACATTATCCATATTTGCATTAGAAGTATGGCAAGCTGCTCTCAGCTGCTTCTCCATACTTTGGATAATACTCGTGCATCGCAAATCTGCCTCCATGAATGCATTCTTTTTGTAATCCTAAATCAACAAAAGATAGTTTATATCAGCATAACACAGTGAGAAGAACATCATGTGAAAAATTGAGTTATATAAATAAAACAGCAGGATTTCATAAACAAGTCATTACTACTGGACAACACTGTTTTAGAGTCTACTACCTCAAATTTTTTCTTCAAGTCCTTGTGGAGAAGATCCTCGTATTTTTTTCTTGCTAAACCAGTACCTACAGCGTTAGCGTTGAAGGCAGCCAAGGCTTTCCGAACTGCGTGTTCATGTTCTTCCCTCAGTGCACCCTACATATAGCAGAATTGGAATGGATCATAATAATAAATTATAAATAACGAGAGACTAAAGACAAAGTACTTACTTCTTCAGGAGCTTTTGATTGGTCAAAGGCAGCCAAATAGGCTTCTATACCTGAATCATATGCTCTTCGGCACTCAGTTTCTTCCACACTCTACAAGAACATGACCAAGAAAAATCAATATATGAAGTATCCGAGGAAAAATAGGCTAGAGAATGCATTAGTAAAACATCCCAACTGATCCCTCGATGCTTTTAAGTATACAAATGTCTGACGCAATAATCAACCATATATTTACCCATTAACGATGTTCACATTATGTAAAGTCCTTCTAGTCTTAGGTTTTTTAACCATTTGTGAAAAAGAATGGCTTTTGACTTTAAATGTATCGAACATCCACAGAGACGAGATATCAAACCTGCCAAGATGAGGTTATTGTTGGCACGGCACCATTATTCAACGCATCCAAATAAGACTGTGTAATACCAACAAGTATAGGACCGGTCATCACAGTACCCCCTAACTGCTTGGGCCTCGTTTTCTCAAAAACAAACTTGGTCAATGCGTCCAGGCCAGCACCAAACTCGGCTCTCAAATCTTTCAACTGCATAGACACACATGAATTAAGTAACCAAGCATTAAACAAGCATCCAAACCTTTCAGCTAGTATAATACGTGAAGGAGCATTCAAAGAATGATACTAACCGGAATTTGATCAAGTCTCTGGAGGTCGTTTTCATTGATCAGAGGCCTTACAAGGGTAAAACACTCTCGGTCCGGAAAAAGTGCACGGATGGAATCTCGGATCTGCAAAACCATTGTTCTCATTAACATTGAATCACAATTGTGCTAGTAAAAAAAAAAATTACACTTAATGCCACACCTAGCTTTCTCAAGAGTGAATAACTATCTAAATAAACATATTAAAAATAAAGCACATGCAACTATTACCTCATTTTTAGCACTAATATCTCTTCCACTACCTTGAACTGGCCTTAACACAATTTCTAAATAGTCACGCGGAGAAATCTTGCGGTTATCTTCCACCAGGTTCAAATAAAAGTCCTGCAAGTTAATATATCAAGGTTAATGTATATATGTTTGTAAGCCATAGCATCGACAAAGAAAAATTGCATCAAAAATTACAGTATTACCCTAAGGAGCCAGACAAAGATGGGAGAAAACTGTCCAAGTTCAGAACGTGAACTCGTTCCTCCAGACGCTTTAACATGGATATGCTTTGTCATTTGAGTGACAAGAGCAAGGCGATCGAGTGAAGTTTCGTCAGTACCTCCCATCTGAAACAAACAAATGAGAACAACATCTAAGCCAAAAGGACATCGAAGGCAGACATATGCACAAGTTCGAACTGAGAATTTAACAAACCTGATTGTATAAGAACATGCTTGACAAAAGAACAGCTAATGAGAATATCTGAGTGCTATAGGTAGTACCCTGTGGCATTGGAAGGAAAGTGAATCAAAGAACATATTAAAAACCAAAAATAAAGAAATCAAATTTTGCTAATTAGCCAAGCAATTTCACTGGGAAATGACAAGTTTAACTTACTGTTTGATCAATAGCATCAATCCCTTCACTATCTAACAACAAAAGATTATACTCAGTTCCATCAAGAGCTGTTCGTTTGATAGGAGAACTCCACAACCAAAGCCCCTTAGTACACGGCTTTTGTGTTGATGCTACTTGAAACCCATTACTGCGTCCAAGAAGCTACAAAAATCAACATCGCCAAAACGTTAACAAATCAATTCCAGAAAAGCAAACTTAATTTTCCAAAACCCTTGACCACCAAATCAATCAAACAAATACCCACGAAACAAACTCTAAGAGGAAAAAAAAGGAGAAAGAACCTTACCTGATTCAAAATAAAGCTCTTTCCTTGACGAGACTTACCACAAACCGAAACAACACCGATCGGCTCCTTGACAAGTTGCAAAGTGGCAACTGCTTCAGGGTCCATCCGAAACTTTCCTTTCTCATCACAATACACTAGCCGAATCGGTCTGGGTGGTCCTGTCACTGCAGACGATGATGCTGGAGACGTCGAAGGGTATGATCTCGGTGACGGAGAAGCGGAATTAGGCGGCGAATCTTTCGCTCCTCGGCTGAAGATTCTCCTCATCTCTGCAAGCTTGGTGGAATTCGAAATTCCGAAAGTTCGTCACTTAAGTTTAGCTCGAGATTTCCTGAATTTACAGGTTTTGAAAAAGAGGAGAAAAAGTAGCGTAAAACTCTCTTTATTAATCTTATGGAAAACAAGTCAAAACGTTACTCTCAAACTCATAAGTTATGCAACACTTTTACATCTCCTTAGAGCATCAGTGGCTGAACGACCCAGCGTCTCTTATTTCATATTGTTTATTAATATTTTTTTTTTTTTAAAGGCGAAAAAAAAAAAAAAAAAACAAAAAAATCGACCAATAGCAGTTGGACACGTGGCGAGACCAAGTAAAGAGCGTATCTTAACTAAGAGTTTTTAGGGACGGTATTTAAAAAAAATTATGGATCCCACGTTATTTTAATATTTCTTTTGCCTAAGAAACTCACCCAGTCTCTCTGATGGACTTGCTCTTATATAGTATTAGACAAAGGGTGTGATTGATGGCAAAAAAAAAAAAAAAAAAAAAAAAAAAAAAAAAAGACAAAGGGTGTGATTGGTGATCTCTTAGCGCTGCGATAAGGGGTTTACCGCTTTGATGGTCACCAATCATCAAAGCGTTAGCAAATATAGTATTAATTTTTTTCTCAGCTTTTTCATACCGCTTTCTCCAACCGCTTGTTCTTACCGCTTTGCACTATTTCCTAACCGCTTACCACTTTCGCTTACCACTAATCTTACCGTTCCGCTTTTGTTCACCAATCGGACCCAAAACCTTAAGAAAAGGAAAACTAACAATTCCTAATCTCTCTTAACTTGTTTAGATAATTCTTAAAATAAATATATATTCCTTTTCTCTTAATGAATCACAACTTAGTTAGATTAGGATAGTTTCAACCTAAAGCTAACTTCAAGCTTAATCCAACATTCTCTTCCTTAAGTTTGAGATCATTCTCATTCATATCTTCAACTCCAATAAGACTTCTCATTTCTTAATATTTAGACTCTTCCAAGTGCTTTAGTTAATATATCAGCCTTCTGCTCATTACCATGAACATGTTGGAACTTCTACTTGCTCATTCTCAACACACTCTCTTATGAAATGGTATCGTGTATGAATATGTTTGCTTCGACCATGAAAGACTGTGTTAGGTATAACAGGTCGATTCTTTAACTCGGATTGATTTCACGATCGATTCTTTGATTGATTTGTGTGAACTAAAAGCTTAAAGAACACACAAAATTGTTTACCCAAACTTCACTATCCAAGCTACTGTCTGGGGGAAGAACAAAACTTCCATGCTTCCATTAATCTCAGCTTAAAGCTTGACTCAAGATTAACAATGGTGGTTTACACATGCGCAGGTACATGCGAGGAAAGCTACGGAGCTTAGGATGCAAGACTCCTCCCTTGCCTTCGGACGACGATGAAGACGACCTCCTCACAAGCTCTGACGCTGAACCCGAAGCCGGCGAACCTGAGAAGACAGCACCGGAGACCTCACCGGAGAAGAAGACTTGACCGCGATCTTTCTCTCTCTCTCTCTACTCTGTTTTCTCTGTTGCGTTGTAACGACTTAACCTCCAACCAACTCTCCCGCCTTTGATATAAGCTCAACGACCTCAAACCGGTTTGCTAACTGAATTTTGGGCTCGAGTGATTGAACCAGACTGCACACTAGAAGCTGGCCCAATTAGCTGAGTTAGTCAGCTGAAGCCCAAACCAATAAGACTAACCAAAACGACAACACAACCGACAAACTCCACCTTTGTCGTCTTTGGTCGGATCCACCCTTTGAGCTCATCCTCGACTGAAACCCTAAAACCACGAAATCGAAATTGACCTTCTCAATCGTTGTAATGGAAGCTTGTTCTTCCTATCCGTCTTCACCATCAAGCATAGACTCCGAAGATTTGCTCATCTACGACTTGGAGCCACCCAAATCTCCGAGCTTGATCCCTCCACCTGGATCTCCTCACATCCGATTCTTTCATGACCCTTGTAAGTAGCCTTTTACACTCGTCTGAAACTGAATCTTCTATTCGCCTTGACCCTGCTTGACTGAGACTGAAACCTTTTCTTCTGACTGACATCGATACAGCTCCAGAAGAATGCGAGGAATACGATGCCCTTACTTCAGATTCCAAGTAAGAAATATTCCTCTTAATCGTCGTTTAACCAACCTTCCTGAGAGTTACCAAAGTAGGGCTATTTGACTGACCCACTTCTCCTCTCTTGTGTCTACTCGACGAGATGACCCAAACGACAGAGCCCTCTCGGAGTACCTGCGGCGACGGTCACGGGGTGACTTTCAGCGTTACGAGGCACTTCTCGAACGCATTTCCAGGTATGCTTTTAGTTAGCATGTCTGCAGGATTTAAGGTAGTATGGATCTTTAGAACCTGAACCAGCCCTTCATCAATTATGTCTCTGATAAAATGAATTTTAGTAGCTACATGCTTAGTGCGGTCATGGTGAACTGAATTCTTCGCTAGGCAGATAGCACTTTGAGAGTCACAGTGTAGCTTAAAGTAGTCAGACCTGAACCCTAACTCACTGCAAAATTCTCTGAGCCATAACCCCTCCTTAGTAGCTTCTGACAGAGCCATATATCCTGCTTCTGTGGTGGATAAAGCCACCACATGTTGGAGTGATGATCTCCAACTAACCGTGTTTCCTCCTACTTGGAACACGTATCCAGTTACTGACCTTCGCCTGTCAAGGTCAGTAGCATAGTCTGAGTCGCAAAACCCTTCAATATTGAAGTGTCCTTCCCTGGTGAATGTAAGATAAATCTCAGAAGCCCCTTTCAAATACCTTAAGATCCATTTCACTGCTGCCCAATGTTCTTTTCCTGGTTTGGACATGAATATGCTCACAAGTCCAACTGCGAATCCAAGATCTGGTCTAGAGCCGACCATGGCATACATCAAACTGCCCACTGCGCTTGCATAGGGTATTAGATCCATTTCCTGAGCTACCTCTTCCCACTCTTTGTCAGTTAAACTCTTAAGCTTGAACTGTGATGTAACTGGTGTACACACAGGTTTGCAATCCTGCATTTCAAATGTCTCTAGAACCTGTTTGATGTATTTCTCCTGAGATAGCTTTAGAGTCCCTTTCTTTCGATTCCTTAGAATGTCCATTCCTAGGATTCTTGAAGCCTGACCCAAATCCTTCATCTCAAATTCCTTCTTCAGATTCTCTTTGAGCTTGTTTATCTTGTCTCTGCTCTTTGACGCTATCAGCATGTCGTCTACGTAGAGCAATAGGTAGACTGCTTCTTCAATAGACGCTCCTTTCAGATATACACAGGGGTCTTTGACACACCTCATGAACCCTTGACCGGTTATGAATGTGTTAAACCTCTGATTCCATTGCCTTGGAGATTGCTTTAATCCATAAAGCGATTTCTTTAGAAGGCAAACCTTGTTCTCGTCTCCTTTCTTGATGAAACCCTCTGGCTGTTCCATGTAGATGGTTTCTTCAAGTTTTCCATGTAAGAAAGCAGTTTTTACGTCCATCTGATCCAGTTCCAAATCCCCATTCACTACTGCTGACAGAATGATCCGTATAGACACATGTTTGACTACAGGAGAGAAAATCTCATTGTAGTCAATCCCTTCAACTTGAGTAAACCCTTTAGCCACTAACCTGGCCTTATGTCTTGGTTTTTCAACTCCTGGAATCCCTTCCTTTAGCTTGAAGATCCATTTAGAGCCTACTATTCTTTTCTTGTCTGGTTTCTCAACTATAACCCAAGTGTTGTTCTTGTCAAGAGACTGTTTCTCTTCAACCATAGCTTTATGCCAACTTTTCAAGTCCTTGCTTCTTCTGGCTTCAGCTACTGTTTTAGGTTCATCTAGTTTTATGTCTTCAGCACAAGCTAAGGCATACGCTACGAAGTCTCCACTTTCAAACCTGGCAGGCTTCTTCTTCTTTCTTGTACTTCTGTCCCTGGTTAGAAGGTATCCCTGCAGATTCTGATTGTTCTCAGTGACTGTCTGATCCAGTTCATCTTCTTCCTCACTGTTTGAGTCATATTCTGATTCTGATTCTGATTCATGCTCTGAATTGACTCCACCTCCACCGGTGTGGTCTTCCTGTTCTGAAGTGTCTCCACCTTCTCTAGGAGATTCTTCATTTTCTGAGCTTTCAACATCCTCCTGAATGTTTTCTGAGGAAGGCCCTTGAATTAGATCAGGTCTGAATGACACCTTCTTCTTACCCTTTGTCTTTCCTGAGACCTTTACATCTGGTTCCATGTACAGTTTCTCTTCGTCAAATACCACATTTCTGCTGATAGTTGATTTCATCTCAGTTGGAAGCCATATCCTATATCCCTTGGTGCCCTGTGGATATCCCATAAAGATTCCCTTTATGGCTCTTAGACTGATTTTCTCTTGCTGACATGGACATAGGCTGTGCAACCAAACCTTCTCAAATGTCCATAGTCTACTTTCGTTCCTGTCCAAACTTCTTCTGGAATCTTGAATTCTATAGATGAGTTTGGAGTCCTGTTGATCAAATAGACTGTCGTAGATGCTGCCTCAGCCCAGAATCTCTTTTCTAACCCTGATTCAGCAAGCATGCACCTAATCTTGTCTGCTATAGTCCTGTTCATTCGTTCTGCAACCCCATTCTGCTGAGGAGTGTAGGCACACGTCCTGTGATGCTTGATACCTGATTCTTTACACAGCTTTTCCATTTTACTGTTGCATAATTCTAGACCATTGTCTGTTCTCAGTGCTTTGATCTTCTTTCCCTTTTGAGTTTCAACCAGCTTCTTCCATTCGCAAAAGTTATCATAGACCTCATCCTTACTCCTTAGGAATCTGATCCAGACCCTTTTGGAGTGATCATCAATGATGGTCAGAAAGTATTTGCAGCCTGAAAGGCTTTCCTCATTTGCAACAGAGCCCCAGAGATCACTGTGTACATACTCCAGTACTTCTGTGGTTGTGTGTTTAGCCGAAGGGAAAGGTTGTTTATGAGACTTTCCCAACACACACGTTTCACAGAAATCAAGAGTATGAACTTCTTTATCTTTCAGATACCCTCGTTTCACTAACATATCCATGTTCTTTAGACTCATGTGACCAAGTCTAGAGTGCCATCTGTTAGTCCAGTTTACTTCTGTCCTTACCACTGCCGCCTCAGCTTTTGCCACAGACCCATGAAGATAATACAATCCATCCTTGTAGTTACCAGAAAGAACCTTCTTTCCTTTATTGTAGAATGTTACCTTGTAGTCTCCACCCTCATACGTGCAACCATGTTTCTCTAGTTGTCCGAACGAGATGAGATTTCTGCCCATGGTTGGCATGTATCTCACACCAGTCAACACTAAGGTTGATTTATCCGGATTTACTATCTTGAGTTTTCCAATCCCCTTTACCTCACTTACTGTGTTGTTTCCCATGAGAACTTTGCCGCCATCCATCTCTTGCAGATCAAACAATACATCCTTGTTTGGGGTTATATGGAAAGTACACCCGGAGTCCAGGACCCATTCATTCTTGGTGTCTTGCAAGCTGGCAGTTAGTATCATCGGTTGTTCCTTCTCATGAACCATGTTAGCCGAGCTTTGTCCCTTGCTCTCCTTTCGTTCTGGGCATTCTCTCTTAAAATGCCCTTCTTTCCCGCCTGTCCAGCATTCTCTGGGCTTGCTTTGAGCTTTGTCTTTTGACTTTGACCTGCGTGAAGATTTTCCATCTTTGCTTTTACCTCTGAACTTACCCTTGTCTCCTGACCTTTTCTCTGATCTCCCTCTAGTTACCATCAGTCCTTCTGCACTTGACTTTGTTTTACCCAACATTCCCTTTTCCCTTAACTCAGCTTCCTTGGCATACGCAGATGTTGTCACTTCCTTCACCGTAAGTGTTTCTTTCCCGTTTCCATACTTGAGTGTGTGAACGAGAGAATCATACTGAGGTGGTAAACTAGTTAAGATCTGAATAGCTTGATATTCATCTGACACTTCTATGTTTAAGCTTGCTAGGTCATCAACAAGCTTGAGGAAAACGTCCAAGTTTTCTTCAATAGTCTTACTCTCGACCATCTTGTAACTAGCAAAACTTTGTTTCAGATAGATCCGGTTAGGAAGAGTCTTGGTTTGGTAATCTGCTTCCAGAGCTTTCCAGACACCGTTTGCTGTGGTTTCCTTCATGACCTTCCTAAGAACCATGTTAGTGAGGCTCGAGCATATGAGGTTTCTTGCCCTCGTGTCCTTTGCTTTTGCCAATGGATCTTTCTTGATGTCAGTGTCTGGCTTCTTTTCTGAGTCTGCTTCTTCTTCAGTATCTTGTGGTGTATCCACCTGAAGGATATTACCAAGACCTTGCAACTCAAGTTGCATAAGCATCTTAAACTTCCACATGCCAAAGTCCCCTTGACCATCGAACTTCTCCATCTCAAACTTCACATGTTTTACCGACTCCATGATGACTGAGATGACCTTCGACTAAAGACGACAGAACGTGAACCTTAACCCTTTCAATGCTGAACCTTCTTTCCTCAATACCCTTCTTGATCCTGATGATCCCCAAGATCCCAAGCCTTGGATTACTGAGAAGTAACCCCAGATGCGCTATTTAACCAATAGCTCTGATACCACTTGTTAGGTATAACAGGTCGATTCTTTAACTCGGATTGATTTCACGATCGATTCTTTGATTGATTTGTGTGAACTAAAAGCTTAAAGAACACACGAAATTGTTTACCCAGACTTCACTATCCAAGCTACTGTCTGGGGGAAGAACAAAACTTCCATGCTTCCATTAATCTCAGCTTAAAGCTTGACTCAAGATTAACAATGGTGGTTTACACATGCGCAGGTACATGCGAGGAAAGCTACGGATCTTAGGATGCAAGACTCCTCCCTTGCCTTCGGACGACGATGAAGACGACCTCCTCACAAGCTCTGACGCTGAACCCGAAGCCGGCGAACCTGAGAAGACAGCACCGGAGACCTCACCGGAGAAGAAGACTTGACCGCGATCTTTCTCTCTCTCTCTACTCTGTTTTCTCTGTTGCGTTGTAACGACTTAACCTCCAACCAACTCTCCCGCCTTTGATATAAGCTCAACGACCTCAAACCGGTTTGCTAACTGAATTTTGGGATCGAGTGATTGAACCAGACTGCACACTAGAAGCTGGCCCAATTAGCTGAGTTAGTCAGCTGAAGCCCAAACCAATAAGACTGACCAAAACGACAACACAACCGACATACTGGATTCTTGGTGAGTGCGATTGCTGACTTGTTATCCACACGAATAGTCACTCGTTCACTTTCTTTATTTGTTATCTCCGCAAAGAGTTCTTGTAACCAAATTGCTTGTTTTTCAGCTTTCGTGACTGCCATATACTCAGCTTCACAAGATGAAAGAGCCACTGTTTCTTGTTTTTGTGAGCACCAAGTGAAGGGCATCCATCAAAATAGAAAACGTGACCATTTGTACTCTTTCCATCATCCATATCAACATTATGGCTAGTTTAGTTTAGCTCGAGATTTCCTGAATTTACAGGTTTTGAAAAAGAGGAGAAAAAGTAGCATAAAAGAGATGAAGCTAAGATACGTTCGAGGCGGACATACAACGATTAAAGAAACTGTATGATCCTTTTTGGGCCCAAACTTGTACTTTCGGTGTTAGTTAGCCCAAGTTCAATAATTAACCCGAAATAAGCCTATCCTAGCCCAGTTTGTAATGCCCCTTCCCGTTTTCCGCTGACCGACAAGCTGACCGGCCAAAAATCAAACAAGAACATGACCGACCGAACCCGAGCAGTCATACGAGAAGAGTTTGTCACAATACGAAAGCCAGAGACAATCCGGTTTGAGACAAAGGCTTGAAAGAAACCATCTTTGACTATGTTTACCTCGTTTCCACGATACGAGGCTTTCCAACCCGTACCGCTTCCACGAGTTGTGTTCGGTTCAGATGAAACTGTATATCATGGAATTATTCCGTTTTTATTACTTTAAAAATAGAAAATCTTATTCATAACAATATACGGTTTTACACAAAACATTTAACGGGATCCCAACAAAATCCGAAAACACAAATTAAGTCAAAATGCTTACAAACCCTAGCCCAAAGCCAACCCGAGACTACTCTGAGTGTCCTATGCGTCCGCCGAGCTATGCCAAACCTGAAAAACACAAAATAGTCTAATGAGTAATCTAAGATTATCCAGTGAGACGGCTCCCAACTAAAGGCTGATAATAATCTAATTATTCCACCCAAACCCAAAATAATAATCAAGTATAATAGCTGATCACGTGCTACCAAGACGTGATGAGCTTCACAACACACAAGCATTCAAATAACAACACAATCATCAACGAAGGGAATCGAGAACATTGCGGCACATGTTCTCCATTAGACTCAATCTATCTATCGCGGCACTACTCAACTCCACACCATCTGGGCACACTTTGCGAACTCGGTGACTTCCACGGGAACACTTAGCTACTGCCACTGTAGCTAAAACCTCCCACGACTCCTATACAATAACAAGAAGTCCAACGGCTAGGACACCGTTCTCCGTCCATCGATACGCGGTGACTCAAGTTACCCCCGGCAACCCGAGTTTCCATGCAGTCCGGCCCTAGGACGCGACCCCGTATTCTCCGGACCACACACCTACAGACGTCACTCCATAGGTTAACACCTGCCAGAACCACTACCGAAGGTACGTGAACTGACCAGGTTCTCAACTCCCGAGGATCCAATCGGGCAGCAAGTACCGGGACGCCATTTCTAGACTTGCGGGATCTAACGCACCCTATATGGTCCTAATAACAGCAATGAAAACAAGCAGACTCACTGGGACTCTATCACACAAGACACACAAGGTCAAATAGAAACACTATCTTAATCCCCAATCCATCCCGCAAGTCCTATCACCAACTTCCACATCACCTAAACTTACTCGGTCCCGCACCAGAGTAAGTATCTACCAGTACAGTCTACTCGGTCCAACACCGAAGTAGATAAACAAGCAAGCAATCAGTCTACTCGGCCCAACACCGAAGTAATACACAATCACACAAACAATCAACAGTCTACTCGGCCCAATACCGAAGTAGATACACAATCACACAATCAATAATCACAACATCACACAAACAATTATCTAAGTTTATTATTCTTTTAATATTTCCTTAAACTTTACTCATTCAATCCGCTACCTTGGGATTAGTGGATTACTAATCCCGTAGACGGTTCATCAATCACACCACTTCTCTTACTTATCCCTTCCTAAGTATCTTTTAATACGTCCCCGATCTGTCGGTTTAGAGTTAGTAAGATTACTAACTCCCGACATCTCATTATTTACTTTCATTCATGAATCCACCCCGTTATTATATTATAAGTGTGTTATGTCATTTAACCGTATTTTAATCAACTCATAATTTTCCGTATATAGATTCCTTTAGATACGTTCTTAAATACTTATATATGCATATATGTCCTAGCATGCCGTTCTATATGTATGCATCACCCAATCAAGCAATCAAAAAACTATCAATCAATTAATGCAACACCCAATCAAGCAATTCACGAACTATCAACGATTACGGATATAAGCTAACTAGCATGCATCCCTTAACCTAACCATTTAATTAATTAACCGAGTTATTAATCAACCTAGCCGTTCTAACCAGTTCAGTCATCAAGGTATGCAATCTAAATCTAAGGTTTATAATTCATGGATATATATGTACTATTATAAATTCATCACACAATTTAGCCGACTCACAGTGATATCGTGACGACGGATGGATGGATTGACGGAACTCCGAGACCCGACACAAACCCGATGCTAACCCGAACCTTCCCCGAACCGTTGATTCGCTTTAACCCGACCTTGACTTGAGCGTCGACCCTAGTGATATTTCCTCCACAAGAACCTTCGGACCAACCTCATATGATGCCTACAACGGAAGAGAAGGTCGGTACTCGGGATGAACATGAAAAATCTATGTTTAGGAAATATTTCCCCGCTCCTCCGTCACCAACCGGACTCTTCACTACTCTATCTCTCTCTCTCTTCTTCTTCTCTCTTACGCTTCTTCTCTTCTTCTTCTCCTCTCTCTTCTCCTTCTTCTTCTCTTCTTCTCCTTATTCTTCTCTCACGATCTTCTATTATTCTTATTCTCCTCTCTCTTCTCTCATGTTTCTTCTCTTCTTCTCCTCCTTCTTCTCTTCTTCTCTCTCTCCTTCTCCCCCTCCGGTCTTCTTCTTCTTCCTCCTCCCTCCCCTTAAGCCATTTATATACCCAAACTCTTAGCATGAGATGCCAACAGCTGTCGTCCCCTCCATCTGATGAAGCCACGCCACCCTCCCCATGCAGCAGCCAAGTTCAATGTTCCCTTGGTGAGCAAGTTTCCCCTTTTTTTATATATATTTTAAACACATTCAATGAACTCATTCTTTGAATTAAAAAAAGAAGAGGTGACGCCATGGAGAAATTACACTTGTCTCTCCAGGATTCAATCTTTCTAAAGCACTGCACCCATTTGTTTCTAGAAGCTCTTCAATCTCGAACTATTCCGATGTACCGATGTTACTTTTTCGTGTTTAATATTTTAGAAAATCCGTAGCTTCTTCTATAAATCAACCAAGCCTCATTTCCAGATTCTAGATGATCTTAGATGAATTTATCAATTTGAATCACTCCATTTGGACACCCATAGCTCCGGTTATGGATTTTACAAATTGTTTTGGTTTTGTCGGTTTCCATTCCCGACAACCCGTTAAATCGTTAAAACTCCGTAGACTCTAAAATAAATCCTCCAAGATTATTTTTAAAATACTATACTATTTTAGATGAATTTAGAAATTCGTTTCCCTTCCATCGGACACCCGTAGCTCTCGTTATGAAATTTACGAGTTTTGTCGGTTCTATCGGCTTCCTTTCCCGATAGTCCGAAAAACTAGTTTAATCTCCGTTTCTTTCATGTGTGGTCTTCTAAATGTTCTTTATGATCAAAAAGAAGAACATTTGGCCCATCACCACTTTCGGCTCGCATTTTGGTAAAATTACCAAAATGCCCCTCATTTCTTGGAATTTACAAAAATGACCCTCGTTGACTTCCCGTTGACCATTTCTTGATACAGGATATTACATTCTTCCCCACTTACAGTAATTCGGTCCCCGAATTCTCCGTTACTAATAAACTTCGAATCGGAGTCTGAATCCTGTAAGTCTCCACTCTGGAACTGATTCTACTGCTCTGGTATTCGAACGCTGACCCAACTGAACTTTACTCCCATCGCTCAACTTACTTTTGACACACGATCTTGCTCCACTCGGATTTCTGATTCCATCTGTGCCAACTAATACCATCTTGAACCAACACTTCGGACTTCCCCACTTCGCTTCAACCTCTGCGAATGGCACCATACCAACTCTCCCTCTATTCTCGATACTTGTTTCATCTTTACTGCTTCTCGCTCCCCATCGGCATTATGGTAATATTGATGTTACTCCTTCCAAACTAAACCTCTGTACTTATATACGCCTCGAACTTTCTCGATCACTGAACTCCACGCTTTATCAAACCGCTTTTCTTTTGATAACCTCGAGCTGATCCACAATTGTCACTAATGCTTCCAAATTCTTTCGCTAACTCATCGTACCCATCTATATTGGTTTCTCCTATCACTGATACCCCACTCTGGTGATGAAACTCCACTGACTTACTTGCATGCTCAGGTTAAACTGCTTCTTGTAACACCATCTTGTCTCTAGGGTTCGGGTTCGGTCTCGTGTCCTCATCAAATCGTCCATCACGTCCTACATCAACAATCTCAATAACACTGGAACGGTTAGACCTCATTTAACTTAATCCCGATATCACTTCCTCATAGAAATATGGTTACTTAGTCATGTACCTTACGGTCACACATGGCTAATTAACAATATCCTATCATTCCGCTCAATCCCGAATAAGATTTCTAAAACCCGCTTTCACAATTCTGAGCTTATTCCTATCTAAGATGTTCTTTATCCTTTCTTACCAAAAACAATTCTACCCAAGCAAACTAAATGATTTCGATAATTAAAATTAAAAATCACTTTCTAGCAACCTAGCGATTAAACGAAATGCAGAGATCCAATATCAACAACTACCAACCTAGCGAGCAATCACAGCAATTCACAATTCTAACAACCTAGCAAGGCAATCAATCACACACAATCAATCAAGCAAATCAGCAATTGCAGTTGTCTCTTAGGGTTCTGATGGAAACCGTCTGCTCGGACCATCATCTATTTTCACATCGTAACTATATTGCATTCACAACCATCATGAGTATGCAATATAACCACTCCGCTACTCAAAACGACAACCGAAATACTCCACATCCACTACGTAAATAAAACATCTATTCACCGCATAGAATTTTAGATACGTAGGTCCGTCGGAGTCTACATACTAGCGGTTCCCAATCTGTCCCAAAAGAAACACCGCTACACACAACTGATATACACACATCAAAAAGTGAATTAGAGTCCTTACTTACCTGGGCCTAATCTACTTCCTAATCTCCAACATGAGCGGTACAACTCATGTGGATCCTAACCGGTAGGTGTGCCAGGAGGGTGGAATGAGTGCGGTGGTGGTAGTGTCGAAGCGGCGTGATCTCAATAGAACCAAACATCACAATGGGAAGGAGCACAATGTTCATCTCGGCCACAAATGAGACAAGATAGGAGCATAATTGGTAGCGGGGGTTGGTCTGCTGGGAGTGGCGCCTGATTGGACTAGTAAAAATGGCACCAAACGAGATGGAAACCCAAGGTTCCGTAAGCAAGGCAAGGAGGGTCCAATACAGAAGGAACAAGCCAGACCGGTGGTAATGATCGATAAACAGCTGGTGAAGGCGACTGCGGCTGAGTGACCTCGAACTCCTGAGTCTCCGATAACTTGAGCGGATATCCAACCACCATGTCCACCCATTCCTGATCTGAGATAGGCTGCGAATACGTGAACACTCCGCATGCTAGTGATATGTGAAGGATGTTTTGGTTGTTAATCCTGATTCAATTTCCAGATTCAACAGTTCCTAAACATGCGGATCTAGGTTCTCTTGAATAGAAACAATAAGATCTCACCTTTTACCTGTTAATGCAGCGGAAGGAGATAGAACAGGTCAGAGATCAGCAGAACCACCAAGGGATGGATCCTCCAAAGGCTCACACACGCACGCTCGGGAATTGGCTGCTAGACCAGACAGAGAGGAGGCGCAGAGAGAGGCTGTGGGTGGCGCAAATGAGCTGAAGAATTAGAGAGCTTTTAGGTCAAGTTTTATTCATTAAAACTCCCTTTAGTTCTCATGGGCTTTTGGGCCCAATTCTCAGTTCTGATTAAATCCCTTGGATTTAATCAGGCCCTTTAGTCTCTCCAAGTACCGTAAATGCCTAGCACTTTTACCGTACCTCTGCTAAACCGTTCCTTCGTATTTTCCCGTTAGCTTAGGCGTGTGACCCATATGGGATCATATAATAAAGGCAATAATTCCAAGACTTATAGATCATGAGCGGACTCTAGCAAGCCATCATGACCCCCAGCATTATATGACTTATGTCTGATCATTGACATACTCTTACTTTCTAGAGACAGTACCGAGATTACTGGACACAATTCCAACAATCTCCCACTTGTACTGGAATCTCTGTATTCATAATCCTTTTGTCACAATATCTCGATTAGTCATAAGGCAAGATTGGTGTCATCCTTATAAAGCCTAATCTTGTTCATCGGACTCTGATTCGATACTGACAATTCAAACGACTCGGGACAGTCCGTTTGAGCATGGCCATGCATTTTCCAGTATTCAAATCTCCGATTGGCCTAGAGATATTCACTCCATTTATATTGGAGGGACAAATTCCGTCTTGTTCCATCACTGTAAACTACTCATTTCATAATGTACCCAAACAAAGTCCTTATAACTATCGCAGAACGATAGCGTTAGACAATGATCAAAGTGCATCAGTCCATGTGCAGTCACATGCATGCGAACTCAGGTCTAAGGACTATACTCTATAGTCGTAGTAAGAATCTCTTATGACACAGATATAAATATCCTGAAGAGTTCTTATAATCGGGTCATGTCCGGTCGTATGTACCCAACATACACCTATGTACTGACTTTGATGCCGCGCATCTATGACACACTGAGACTTTGTCATAAGTCACATACCAATCTAGTCTCACACGGTTGTTGGTGTTCCAATTTCAACAACCTTCGACTAGGGACAGGATGATATAAACCATCTATCAAATATAGGGTCTCATGATCAAGCTAAATGACTTTGATAACTCAAGATCAAGTCACTTACTTCGATGACCTATAAAATGGTTCATATCATTTTGGAACGATTATTTCATCACAGTTAAAATAATCTTGAAATAATAATTTCAATAAACATCATAAAATGTTTTACAAGAACATATCAATAACTAAATAAAGCCCTTTATTAACTCCCACTGAAATTAAGACTATATCTTAATTTCACTTATCCTACAGCAACAGTCCGCGACTCGTGCTCAGGCCTAAGGAGTGGCTTCGTTAATAGATTAGCAACGTTCTCATTTGTTGAAACTTGCTGATCTACTTAACATCTCTGTCATTTATCTTACGGAATAGGTTATACCTATCCTCAAAGTGTTTGGACCTCTGATGTGCAGCTAGTCTCATCTATGCTGGGAATCACATCAAGTTCAGTGACGAACTCTTCTTTCCAAACAACCTCTTTCGCCGCTTTCCAAGCTGCGAAATGTTCAGCTTAAGTCATGGAGTCAGCAACAGTGCCTTGTACTGCCAGACAGACACAAGATATAACCGGACTGTGACCGGAAATCATCTTTGTCTGTTGGAAACTTGCCTTTCAGACTCTACTGACTTGTAGCACCTCACTTTCTCCGTAAATCAAAAACTTATCCTTAGTATTCCTCAAATACTTTAGGACATTCTTTATGGCAATCCAGTGATTCTTTGCTGGATTTGACTGGTCTTTACTTGTCTTGCTTAACATTAAAGCAACATCAAACAAGTACGTTTCATGGCATACATGATAGATCCAATTGCCGACGCATATGGAATCTTATCCATGCATTTAAGCTCAGCAGTTATCGTAGGACACTGTGTCTTGCTTAACGTAATGCCATGTGACATTGGCATAAAACCCTTCTTGGAATGCTGAAAACGTGTAGGACTTTGTCGGGATAAGAATCCTGACTTTGTCTTACCAGCTCTTTCGGATCTCTATCTTTAGATCCAAAATCCAAGAACATACGTGGCTTTACCCATGTCAATCATTAGAACCAACTCCCAAGCCAGTCCTTTACTGACTGCAGCATTGGGACGTCATTTTGAGAATCAGTATGTCTTCGACATACAATATGAGAAATGCAATATCGCTCCCACTAATCTATTAGTAAACACACAGTTCCGCTTCGTTCCTGTTCAAGTCAAAACCTTGACTACTTCAACAGAAAGAAGATTCCAACTCCGATATGTTTGCTTCCATCCATAAATGGATCGATGAAGTTAACTTACACAAAGTGTATATTTTCGGAGTCCGGGCTCACTTTCGCTTATTTGAATTTCGCAGATTCGTCGCTTTCAATGATCATCAGATCATGCGAACTTTCAATGATCATCAGGTTCAACTAATGACGAGAAATCACTCTCGGATTAGTGACTGATTCATTCATGTCTGCGAACTTCAGGCTCCACAGGTGTAGATTCTACAGAAATCTGTAAATCCTTCCGCTGCTCTCCCTCAATAGGTTAAGCAGCCTCCTGTATTTCTCGAATTTCTTCGAGTTATACTTTTACTCCCACTGTTCTTCTTTGAAAGTAACTTCCCTTCTTAGAAAACAGAATGGGCGTAAAAGTAACAAGCCTTGGTTTCCCTAGGACAACCAGCGAAGTAGCACAACTACAAATACTCAGTAAAGACGAATTTGAATCGATTCCAATCCACATTTACATGGTGTCTTTCAACTGATATTGGTGGAACCTTTTCAGCGTAAACTTAGATATTCTTAGAGCGTTATTCTTAAATAATATCATGGAAGATTCGTGTGACTCATCTTTAATCATTTCTAATAAGATCTGATTCTTTCTCACAGAAACACCTTCAGGTTTTCAGGAGAAATGAGCTGTGAAACGATTTCACACTCATTTAGATGATCACATAATCAATGACTTAAGTATTCTCACTCGTGATCTAATCCAGAGTCTTAATACTTCTGTCATTCAGATCCTATACTTCATTCTGGAACTCTTTCGACCATGTCAAAGAATTCCGACTTGTGTCTCATCAAATGAACACAGTCACACTCACTGAAGTAATCAGTAGATACAATGAAGTACAGGAAATTTTTCTCTTGCATTACTGCTCATTGGGCCACATACATGAGTATGTTCCAGGTCCAATAAGCCTTTGGGCCTTTCTCTAGCTCGGCTAAGATAGGCCCTTTACCTTTTGGTCCAGTAAACAGAATTCAAGTCTCATAAGATATTTTATCAAATGAGCCCAACAGTCCATGACTATGGGATTTCTGAATCCGACTTACTCTATGTGACCAAGACTTTATGCCAAGAAAAATCAGGTTTAATTCATCAGATTTAAACCAATTCGGTATTTATGTTAAATCTAGGCACTCTTTGGTTTAAGATATAAAACCCATTCCATGAATAGGGTGCTACAATTAATATTTCATTAAGATCAAAAGAACAAAACTTGTCTTTTATCAAAATGAAAAACATTCAAATTCTTACAAGAAAATGAAAGACAACTCTGCTTAAAGCAGGTACATTGTAGCAATTACTTAATACAAAACCAAGCCTCAAAGGGATCTATTAGTGAAAAACCCTACGGCTGAGGCAGCATCCCAAGCTCCTTCCAGACATGTAGTTTCACTTGCCCTTCCTTCAACGTTCTACTGTTGCTTAGGCTCTGCATATTATCACAAATATCAGTGCCACAACCAGTATCCAATACCTTTAAGGTAGAACTTGAAGTAATAACATGAATACCTGAGGAAGTAGTCGCATACATCAACTTCAACTCCTCATCATCTTCCATGAATTTAATGCAATCTCTCTTCCAATGCCCTGTCTCCTTACAGTAGCAGCACTTACCAACGTAAGAGGTATCTGACTCGGGCTCAGAAGACACACGCTTGCCATGATTCAAAATTTGGACAACTTTGCCTTCACCCTTGTCAGCATTAGGTTTATTAAACCTACCCTTCTCATTCATGAGATTATTCAGGGTACTCTTCACGTTTGGCTCAACTGTCTTGAGCATATCATGCAGTTCAGTCAGCGTCTTCGTTAAGCCTTTCTTGATATAGTTCCTTCTGAACTTATCATAGCTTGACGGCAGTGACTGTAGAATGATCTCAGTTGCCAATTCTTGGCTAACTGGATAATCCAGTTTCCTCAGGTTATCAATGTAACCCATCATTTTACTGACATGAGGACTCACTGGATGATCATTTGGTAGCTTGCAGCTAGGCCACATACATGAGTATGTTCCAGGTCCAATAAGCCTTTGGGCCTTTCTCTAGCTCGGCTAAGATAGGCCCTTTACCTTTTGGTCCAGTAAACAGAATTCAAGTCTCATAAGATATTTTATCAAATGAGCCCAACAGTCCATGACTATGGGATTTCTGAATCCGACTTACTCTATGTGACCAAGACTTTATGCCAAGAAAAATCAGGTTTAATTCATCAGATTTAAACCAATTCGGTATTTATGTTAAATCTAGGCACTCTTTGGTTTAAGATATAAAACCCATTCCATGAATAGGGTGCTACAATTAATATTTCATTAAGATCAAAAGAACAAAACTTGTCTTTTATCAAAATGAAAAACATTCAAATTCTTACAAGAAAATGAAAGACAACTCTGCTTAAAGCAGGTACATTGTAGCAATTACTTAATACAAAACCAAGCCTCAAAGGGATCTATTAGTGAAAAACCCTACGGCTGAGGCAGCATCCCAAGCTCCTTCCAGACATGTAGTTTCACTTGCCCTTCCTTCAACGTTCTACTGTTGCTTAGGCTCTGCATATTATCACAAATATCAGTGCCACAACCAGTATCCAATACCTTTAAGGTAGAACTTGAAGTAATAACATGAATACCTGAGGAAGTAGTCGCATACATCAACTTCAACTCCTCATCATCTTCCATGAATTTAATGCAATCTCTCTTCCAATGCCCTGTCTCCTTACAGTAGCAGCACTTACCAACGTAAGAGGTATCTGACTCGGGCTCAGAAGACACACGCTTGCCATGATTCAAAATTTGAACAACTTTGCCTTCACCCTTGTCAGCATTAGGTTTATTAAACCTACCCTTCTCATTCATGAGATTATTCAGGGTACTCTTCACGTTTGGCTCAACTGTCTTGAGCATATCATGCAGTTCAGTCAGCGTCTTCGTTAAGCCTTTCTTGATATAGTTCCTTCTGAACTTATCATAGCTTGACGGCAGTGACTGTAGAATGATCTCAGTTGCCAATTCTTGGCTAACTGGATAATCCAGTTTCCTCAGGTTATCAATGTAACCCATCATTTTACTGACATGAGGACTCACTGGATGATCATTTGGTAGCTTGCAGCTAGTGAGAGACTTAACCATCTGGTATCTCTCCACTCTTATCTGCTCCTGAAATTTCAATTTCAGGCTGCTGATCATCTCTATTGGCGACTCCATGTTCTCATATTGCTTCTGCAAGTCTGAGTCCATGGTAGCCAATATCAGACCACGCACATCTACCGCATCATTATAATGCTTATTCCAAGCATCATATACTGCATGAGAAGCATTGGACCCGATCCTCACGGGGAGAGCTCTCTCAAGGACATAGTCCTTTCTCTCCTGTCTGAGAACTAGCCTCAGGTTCCGCGACCAAGTCAAGAAATTTGATCCGTTCAGCTTGTCCATCTCAAGGACAGACCGGATCGAGAAAGTGTTTTGATTGTTTGTGCTAGTCATAACTGAAAATTAAGATAAAAGGATTTTAGTTAATATGTTCAATATGATTAATCTTGTATTATACTTAATATGATTAATCATGCATTATATTCAATAACCTAAGTTACCCTCAATAGAATATAATGATTCCAAGATTCACATATAACTAAGATCAAAGTGGGCCACTGGCCATCACCCAACCTTAGCTTATATCGGTAAGCCCTATGTCGGCTAATTATATCCGTGATATAACTCTTGGTTGGAACGATTATTTCATCACAGTTAAAATAATCTTGAAATAATAATTTCAATAAACATCATAAAATGTTTTACAAGAACATATCAATAACTAAATAAAGCCCTTTATTAACTCCCACTGAAATTAAGACTATATCTTAATTTCACTTATCCTACAGCAACAGTCCGCGACTCGTGCTCAGGCCTAAGGAGTGGCTTCGTTAATAGATTAGCAACGTTCTCATTTGTTGAAACTTGCTGATCTACTTAACATCTCTGTCATTTATCTTACGGAATAGGTTATACCTATCCTCAAAGTGTTTGGACCTCTGATGTGCAGCTAGTCTCATCTATGCTGGGAATCACATCAAGTTCAGTGACGAACTCTTCTTTCCAAACAACCTCTTTCGCCGCTTTCCAAGCTGCGAAATGTTCAGCTTAAGTCATGGAGTCAGCAACAGTGCCTTGTACTGCCAGACAGACACAAGATATAACCGGACTGTGACCGGAAATCATCTTTGTCTGTTGGAAACTTGCCTTTCAGACTCTACTGACTTGTAGCACCTCACTTTCTCCGTAAATCAAAAACTTATCCTTAGTATTCCTCAAATACTTTAGGACATTCTTTATGGCAATCCAGTGATTCTTTGCTGGATTTGACTGGTCTTTACTTGTCTTGCTTAACATTAAAGCAACATCAAACAAGTACGTTTCATGGCATACATGATAGATCCAATTGCCGACGCATATGGAATCTTATCCATGCATTTAAGCTCAGCAGTTATCGTAGGACACTGTGTCTTGCTTAACGTAATGCCATGTGACATTGGCATAAAACCCTTCTTGGAATGCTGAAAACGTGTAGGACTTTGTCGGGATAAGAATCCTGACTTTGTCTTACCAGCTCTTTCGGATCTCTATCTTTAGATCCAAAATCCAAGAACATACGTGGCTTTACCCATGTCAATCATTAGAACCAACTCCCAAGCCAGTCCTTTACTGACTGCAGCATTGGGACGTCATTTTGAGAATCAGTATGTCTTCGACATACAATATGAGAAATGCAATATCGCTCCCACTAATCTATTAGTAAACACACAGTTCCGCTTCGTTCCTGTTCAAGTCAAAACCTTGACTACTTCAACAGAACGAAGATTCCAACTCCGATATGTTTGCTTCCATCCATAAATGGATCGATGAAGTTAACTTACACAAAGTGTATATTTTCGGAGTCCGGGCTCACTTTCGCTTATTTGAATTTCGCAGATTCGTCGCTTTCAATGATCATCAGATCATGCGAACTTTCAATGATCATCAGGTTCAACTAATGACGAGAAATCACTCTCGGATTAGTGACTGATTCATTCATGTCTGCGAACTTCAGGCTCCACAGGTGTAGATTCTACAGAAATCTGTAAATCCTTCCGCTGCTCTCCCTCAATAGGTTAAGCAGCCTCCTGTATTTCTCGAATTTCTTCGAGTTATACTTTTACTCCCACTGTTCTTCTTTGAAAGTAACTTCCCTTCTTAGAAAACAGAATGGGCGTAAAAGTAACAAGCCTTGGTTTCCCTAGGACAACCAGCGAAGTAGCACAACTACAAATACTCAGTAAAGACGAATTTGGATCGATTCCAATCCACATTTACATGGTGTCTTTCAACTGATATTGGTGGAACCTTTTCAGCGTAAACTTAGATATTCTTAGAGCGTTATTCTTAAATAATATCATGGAAGATTCGTGTGACTCATCTTTAATCATTTCTAATAAGATCTGATTCTTTCTCACAGAAACACCTTCAGGTTTTCAGGAGAAATGAGCTGTGAAACGATTTCACACTCATTTAGATGATCACATAATCAATGACTTAAGTATTCTCACTCGTGATCTAATCCAGAGTCTTAATACTTCTGTCATTCAGATCCTATACTTCATTCTGGAACTCTTTCGACCATGTCAAAGAATTCCGACTTGTGTCTCATCAAATGAACACAGTCACACTCACTGAAGTAATCAGTAGATACAATGAAGTACAGGAAATTTTTCTCTTGCATTACTGCTCATTGGGCCACATACATGAGTATGTTCCAGGTCCAATAAGCCTTTGGGCCTTTCTCTAGCTCGGCTAAGATAGGCCCTTTACCTTTTGGTCCAGTAAACAGAATTCAAGTCTCATAAGATATTTTATCAAATGAGCCCAACAGTCCATGACTATGGGATTTCTGAATCCGACTTACTCTATGTGACCAAGACTTTATGCCAAGAAAAATCAGGTTTAATTCATCAGATTTAAACCAATTCGGTATTTATGTTAAATCTAGGCACTCTTTGGTTTAAGATATAAAACCCATTCCATGAATAGGGTGCTACAATTAATATTTCATTAAGATCAAAAGAACAAAACTTGTCTTTTATCAAAATGAAAAACATTCAAATTCTTACAAGAAAATGAAAGACAACTCTGCTTAAAGCAGGTACATTGTAGCAATTACTTAATACAAAACCAAGCCTCAAAGGGATCTATTAGTGAAAAACCCTACGGCTGAGGCAGCATCCCAAGCTCCTTCCAGACATGTAGTTTCACTTGCCCTTCCTTCAACGTTCTACTGTTGCTTAGGCTCTGCATATTATCACAAATATCAGTGCCACAACCAGTATCCAATACCTTTAAGGTAGAACTTGAAGTAATAACATGAATACCTGAGGAAGTAGTCGCATACATCAACTTCAACTCCTCATCATCTTCCATGAATTTAATGCAATCTCTCTTCCAATGCCCTGTCTCCTTACAGTAGCAGCACTTACCAACGTAAGAGGTATCTGACTCGGGCTCAGAAGACACACGCTTGCCATGATTCAAAATTTGGACAACTTTGCCTTCACCCTTGTCAGCATTAGGTTTATTAAACCTACCCTTCTCATTCATGAGATTATTCAGGGTACTCTTCACGTTTGGCTCAACTGTCTTGAGCATATCATGCAGTTCAGTCAGCGTCTTCGTTAAGCCTTTCTTGATATAGTTCCTTCTGAACTTATCATAGCTTGACGGCAGTGACTGTAGAATGATCTCAGTTGCCAATTCTTGGCTAACTGGATAATCCAGTTTCCTCAGGTTATCAATGTAACCCATCATTTTACTGACATGAGGACTCACTGGATGATCATTTGGTAGCTTGCAGCTAGGCCACATACATGAGTATGTTCCAGGTCCAATAAGCCTTTGGGCCTTTCTCTAGCTCGGCTAAGATAGGCCCTTTACCTTTTGGTCCAGTAAACAGAATTCAAGTCTCATAAGATATTTTATCAAATGAGCCCAACAGTCCATGACTATGGGATTTCTGAATCCGACTTACTCTATGTGACCAAGACTTTATGCCAAGAAAAATCAGGTTTAATTCATCAGATTTAAACCAATTCGGTATTTATGTTAAATCTAGGCACTCTTTGGTTTAAGATATAAAACCCATTCCATGAATAGGGTGCTACAATTAATATTTCATTAAGATCAAAAGAACAAAACTTGTCTTTTATCAAAATGAAAAACATTCAAATTCTTACAAGAAAATGAAAGACAACTCTGCTTAAAGCAGGTACATTGTAGCAATTACTTAATACAAAACCAAGCCTCAAAGGGATCTATTAGTGAAAAACCCTACGGCTGAGGCAGCATCCCAAGCTCCTTCCAGACATGTAGTTTCACTTGCCCTTCCTTCAACGTTCTACTCTTGCTTAGGCTCTGCATATTATCACAAATATCAGTGCCACAACCAGTATCCAATACCTTTAAGGTAGAACTTGAAGTAATAACATGAATACCTGAGGAAGTAGTCGCATACATCAACTTCAACTCCTCATCATCTTCCATGAATTTAATGCAATCTCTCTTCCAATGCCCTGTCTCCTTACAGTAGCAGCACTTACCAACGTAAGAGGTATCTGACTCGGGCTCAGAAGACACACGCTTGCCATGATTCAAAATTTGAACAACTTTGCCTTCACCCTTGTCAGCATTAGGTTTATTAAACCTACCCTTCTCATTCATGAGATTATTCAGGGTACTCTTCACGTTTGGCTCAACTGTCTTGAGCATATCATGCAGTTCAGTCAGCGTCTTCGTTAAGCCTTTCTTGATATAGTTCCTTCTGAACTTATCATAGCTTGACGGCAGTGACTGTAGAATGATCTCAGTTGCCAATTCTTGGCAAACTGGATAATCCAGTTTCCTCAGGTTATCAATGTAACCCATCATTTTACTGACATGAGGACTCACTGGATGATCATTTGGTAGCTTGCAGCTAGTGAGAGACTTAACCATCTGGTATCTCTCCACTCTTATCTGCTCCTGAAATTTCAATTTCAGGCTGCTGATCATCTCTATTGGCGACTCCATGTTCTCATATTGCTTCTGCAAGTCTGAGTCCATGGTAGCCAATATCAGACCACGCACATCTACCGCATCATTATAATGCTTATTCCAAGCATCATATACTGCATGAGAAGCATTGGACCCGATCCTCACGGGGAGAGCTCTCTCAAGGACATAGTCCTTTCTCTCCTGTCTGAGAACTAGCCTCAGGTTCCGCGACCAAGTCAAGAAATTTGATCCGTTCAGCTTGTCCATCTCAAGGACAGACCGGATCGAGAAAGTGTTTTGATTGTTTGTGCTAGTCATAACTGAAAATTAAGATAAAAGGATTTTAGTTAATATGTTCAATATGATTAATCTTGTATTATACTTAATATGATTAATCATGCATTATATTCAATAACCTAAGTTACCCTCAATAGAATATAATGATTCCAAGATTCACATATAACTAAGATCAAAGTGGGCCACTGGCCGTCACCCAACCTTAGCTTATATCGGTAAGCCCTATGTCGGCTAATTATATCCGTGATATAACTCTTGGTTGTGAATCTGGGCCCGAGGCCCAATTCACTCTGATGTCTCAAGGCCCGGGACTCCCGATGGCCTAGTCAAGAAAACCAGACTATACAGTCATGTAATCATTAATGTCTGGGACTCCCAATGACATTTATGAATCACAAACCGTCTTATCCACGCAAAAGTAGACACCCTCACACTGTAAGGCCATGAATACAATTGAATGGGCTTCGACAGCTGACATAGCCTGGACAAGACATCCAACGCTTGATATTATTTGAGGTTCGTAGGTTTATTAAAATTTCATTCCCAAAATAGAAGATTACTATCTCGGGAAACTTTCTATTTTTGGAAACCTACTATTTTTGGAAACTTTCTAAAATTGGAAACTTTCTAAAAACGGAAACTTTCTAACTTTAGAAATTTCTTAAAATCCAAAACCCGCAAATCCAGAAACTTCTTTTTAAGAAACTTTCTAATTTCAAAATTTCGGAAACTTTAATTTAAAATCGACTTTATAATTTTATAAAATAAATTTTAAATTAATCTGAAGAAAGACTCAAATAATTGGCCCAATTGTTTTAACTTCTTGGCCCGAGGCCCAAGAATTGGTCCATGTCCAAGACATGACCCAATTGTCCAATTAAATGACATAACCGGTCTGGTTCATTAAAATTGGTCTAACCAAATTTTAATTACTACGATGACCACAATTGTCAACCGGTTATTTACTAAACCGGATTTTCTCAATTTATTTGGTCGAACCAAATCAAATTAGAAAATCCTGGTTTAGGCACAAAATCCAATAATTCTTTCGACATTGGATTTCTTATCCCGGTTTAACCAGACTTAATAAATTTATTAAATCTGTTTATTAAACCAGAACGAATAATTTTTAATTAAGTTTTTAAACCGAACCGAACCGAATTGGTCACGAACCGAACCGAATTGGTCACGGCCGTGACCTAGCTCCTCGATCATGATCGACCAGCCGTAAAACGTGCGATCCAAGATCCACGATCGGGATGGCCGATCCTCACGCGATCGTCACGCGAGCTGGACGGGACGGTGTGCCGGATCGAGAGCTAGAGAGACGGGACGATCGACGAGCACAAGTCGTGCGATCATGACGCGATCGCTGTCGATTGGTCGACTCAACTCTCGCGGTCGGTCGGGACGTGAACGGATTCGATCCATGCGATCGTACCGATCGGATCCTTGCGATCGATCTCGGCCGATCCATGTGATCGTGCTTGCGTCATCTCGCCGACCGTTCCAACGCAATCCAAATCATATAGTTTGGGTTTTGCGATTTCATTAGTTTAGGTTTTCAATTCTTGTTGCTTAAGTGATTTCTCTTATCAGTAGTTGATTCAAAACACTTTTAAACAAGAAAAACAATCCTAAACAAGAATCTAAACAAGAAAAACCAGAACCAATAGCTCTGATACCACTGAAGGATGTTTTGGTTGTTAATCCTGATTCAATTTCCAGATTCAACAGTTCCTAAACATGCGGATCTAGGTTCTCTTGAATAGAAACAATAAGATCTCACCTTTTACCTGTTTATGCAACGGAAGGAGATAGAACAGGTCAGAGATCAGCAGAACCACCAAGGGATGGATCCTCCAAAGGCTCACACACGCACGCTCGGGAATTGGCTGCTAGACCAGACAGAGAGGAGGCGCAGAGAGAGGCTGTGGGTGGCGCAAATGAGCTGAAGAATTAGAGAGCTTTTAGGTCAAGTTTTATTCATTAAAACTCCCTTTAGTTCTCATGGGCTTTTGGGCCCAATTCTCAGTTCTGATTAAATCCCTTGGATTTAATCAGGCCCTTTAGTCTCTCCAAGTACCGTAAATGCCTAGCACTTTTACCGTTAGCTTAGGCGTGTGACCCATATGGGATCATATAATAAAGGCAATAAGTCCAAGACTTATAGATCATGAGCGGACTCTAGCAAGCCATCATGACCCCCAGCATTATATGACTTATGTCTGATCATTGACATACTCTTACTTTCTAGAGACAGTACCGAGATTACTGGACACAATTCCAACAATATGAGCCTAGATTAACTGAAGTTGAACCAATGGACTCTCGGTCGTCCATGCTGATGTTGCCCATCCTATCGTCGTAACCACACACACACATCAATCCTCCTAGGACAACTCTGCACTGTGACTGCACCAAACACAAAACCGTTAGTACAATCCTAGCAAATTTCCTATCTTACCCCCCCCCCCCCCCGGTTTGACGGACGCGACTCGAATTCCTAATGGTTGCATCGGCGACACATTTCGACTCCTTAAAACATTGAAAACTTTGAAAAAATTGGAATTTTCAAATCCATGACGAACCATGCTCTGATACCACCTTTTGTAACGCCCCCTTCCCGTTTTCTGCTGACCGATGAGCTGACCGGCCAACAATCAAACAAGAACATGACCGATCGAACCCGAGCAGTCATACGAGAAGAGTTTGTCACAATACGAGGCTTTCCAACCCGTACCGCTTCCACGAGTTGTGTTCGGTTCGGACAAAACCGTGTATCAGGGAATTATTCCGTTTTTATTACTTTAAAAATATGAAATCTTATTCATAACAATATACGGTTTTACACAAAACATTTAACTGGATCCAAACAAAATCTGAAAACCGAAATTAAGTCAAAATGCTTACAAACCCTAGCCCAAAGCCAACCCAAGACTACTCCGAGTGTCTTATGCGTCCGCTGAGCTATGCCAAACCTGAAAAATACAAAAGAGTCTAATGAGTAATCTAAGATTACCCAGTGAGACGGCTCCTAACTAAAGGCTGCTAATAATCTAACAATCCCACCCAAACCCAAAATAATAATCAAATATAATAGCTGATCACGTGCTACCAAGACGTAATGAGCTTCACAACACACAAGCATTCAAATAACAACACAATCATCAATGAAGGGAATCGAGAACACTGCGGCACATGTTCTCGATTAGACTCGATCTATCTATCGCGGCACTACACAACTCGACACCATCTATGCCCACTTTGCGAACTCGGTGACTTCCACGGGAACACTTAGCTGCTGCCAAGGTAGCTAAAACCTCCCATGACTCCAAGCCAATAACACGAAGTCCAACGGCTAGGACACCATTCTCCGTCCGTCGATACGCGGTGACTCAAGTTAACCCCGGCAACCCGAGTTTCCATGCATTCTGGCCGTAGGACGCGACCCCATAATCTCCGGACCACACACCTACAGACGTCACTCCATAGGTTAACACCTGCCAGAACTACTACCTAAGGTACGTGAACTGACCAGGTTCTCAACTCGCGAGGATCCAATCTGGCAGGAAGTACCGCAACGCCATTTCTAGACTTGCGGGATCTAACGCACCCTATAGAGTCCTAATAACAGCAATGTAAACAAGCAGACTCACTAATACTCTGACCGACAAGGTCAAATAGAAACACTATCTTAATCCCCAATACATCCCGCAAGTTCTATCACCAACTTCCACATCACCCAAACTTACTCGGTCCTGCACCAGAGTAAGTATCTACCAGTACAGTCTACTCGGTCCAACACCGAAGTAGATAAACAAGCAAGCAATCAGTCTACTCGGCCCAAAACCGAAGTAGATACACAATCACACAAACAATCAACAGTCTACTCATCCCAATACCGAAGTAGATACACAATCACACAATCAATAATCACAACATCACACAAACAATTATCTAGGTTTATTAGTCTTTTAATATTTCCTTAACCTTTACTCATTCAATCCGCTACCTTGGGATTAGTGGATTACTAATCTTGTAGACGGTCAATCAATCACACCACTTCTCTTACTTATCCCTTCCTAAGTATCTTTTAATACGTCCTCGATCTGTCAGTTTAGAGTTAGTAAGATTACTAACTCTCCAGATGTTCCAACTTCAGGGCGAGAATTACCATCAAATGGGTAGTTTGAGACCAAAAGAAGGCGAGCCACCAAAATTTTCATAGCTTTATATTATTGACACTCTGATAGTCTCAAATTTTTATCCTATTCTACTGCAAGTGTACAGTGATGCGAATGTAGTACTTAGGGTATCGAATCCACAAGGACTCTAGTTTCACGCGATAGATTATGAGAAGTCGAATTAAGCTAAGCGAAGCAGTTTGTAAAATAGTAAACAAGACAGCAAGTAAACGAATGAAGTGAGATGAATGTAAGCAATTAACAAAGGCGTCAGGTTTCAGGAAGTTCTCAGGAAATCGGGAAATCAGATAACAGACAATTATGATTCAATATATTAGCGTTCTTGAACTAGAATCATAGAAGTAAAACTAACCAGCTCTCGCTGCGATAATTATCTATGTCTAACAACCTAGCAATCCAACTCTCGTTGCGAATCCTAGAGTTCTAAACATGCATTAATTCTAAGTTCGTTCGTTCACAATTCTTCTAGACCAAATCTCTTTGCGAATAGACAAATTGCTCATCTAAATCCTTTCTAGCTAATTAACCAACTCTCGTTGTGAAAATCAACATGATATCAATAATCTAAATGACCAGTTCAGATTAAGCGTTAAGAACGATTTTAGATGAAGAACTAGAAGATGAATCCCAATTAACCAGTTAATCTAAGATTCCTTCAAATCCCTAACGAGAATTCCTTAACCTAACAAGAGATCTACTCAGACATATCAATCATCACAAAGACATAGTCAAAATAGATATCATATATAAAACCAAAAGAGTAAGAATAGGGGTTCGAAATCAAGTCTCTTTCGAGAACAAAACCAGCCCCAAATCTCCTAATCTCCGATCAAAGAAAGCTTAGACTAACAAATGGCTGTAAAACCTAATTAAAAGCTAAAACACAATTTGGGTCACTTTGTAATTATGAGAAACTTCTGTGCTAATTTGCAGATTCTTCAAAGTCTTCATTAATCGGTCAAAATCTTCTGCCCGCGAGACGTGTCGACCGACACCTGAGTGGTGTCGATCAACACCGAAGCCAGACGATCATATCAACTCTTCTGCAATCGCATGAATGCTCTATAAAGCTCCAGAATGCGCCATAATATCCAAGTAAGCTTCATACGTGGTGAAACCTGTAAGGTACCTGAAAGGAGTCGAAAGACTCTATAAAAGACTCGATTATGTACATATATCATGGCCCAAAACACCTAAAAACCATGATATATCAACTCCCCCACACTTATATCTTGCTTTCCCTCAAGCAAGTAAAGAACCAAAGCATAAGAAAGAGGTTTGAAAACGCAGAAAATCATTTCGTCCTAGGAACTTTCGCATTCACATTCACTTAGTAAGGCACTGAAAACTTTCCTGCAGATGTCAAGACCACAATATACTTCCCTCACACTTAGAAACTGTCCCAAGTAAACTCCACAATCAAGTTAGGATATTCAAGTTCACAACACTAACCTATGTATACAATTAAGTGTTGTCTTACAGAGGGAGTATCGATCAGAGGACACAGACTCAACTCATTCAGTTCATGACCACCAAAATTGAACATGATCCAAATTAGTTGTGTTACTCACACAAAATCTCCAATGTCAGCACTGTCAGATCACTCAGAAGCAAGTCAAAAGCAAAAAGATATATATAACAGAGTTCCAAAAGTTCAACCCAAAAGAAACATGACAAACTGACTCAAACAAAATCAAATCTGACTTAAGAAAAGTGAAAAGGAAAAGAAAATAAAACTCAGGGAAATGCTAGGATCACGGAGGAACAAAGAATCATAATCATCGTCGTCTCCCCCTAGTGGTGTAGGTGATCTCTGACATCTGCGACCGTTCGAAGGACAAGTGCATGTGCAGCTGAAAGCTCTAGCAATGCCACCCCAAAGCGATCGAACTGTGTTTACCAGATACATCATGTGTGAATCTGCATCGTAGCCAGTGGTGGAGGAGCATCCAGTGGAAGAACCCAGTGCGGATGTGGATGTGCAACAGGGTCATGAGCAGTCTCGTCCTCAGCAGGCGTAGGAGAAGCCTGGGAAGAAGCTCATCTGCGGGAATGAGCAGGAGGTGCATGTCTCTATTCTCTCGGATCATGTCTGAAATGCAAGTCGTCCTGAGTATCTATCGAGGCAATGCAGCATATGGAAGCTGAACTACGTGATCCTCCACGCCATCTCTGTAGCACCAAACCAATCATGTTTTCAGCCAGCTCGCACTCAACAAGTGTGACTCATCAATCTCAGTGAATGTATGCTTGCATGTATACTCGTCTAGCGGTATCCTGAAATGCTAGAATATAGGTGTCAGAAGACTGCCCACTGACTTTGTCTTGATTTTCCCAGAACCTCTGAATGGCTTCGCTTGTAGCGAGACCATATGCTCTGCAAACACCTCACCCAGGTTGGTCCTCTCATAGGGACCATTGTGCTCATACTCATGGGAACACAGATGTCCCACTGCTGGATGAAGTAGTACCAGCTCCTGCATCCTCATCTTTTTTGGCTCCATATTGCACAAGAGAGTAGTAGCTAAGACGCGTACGACATACCTCAGCACTGGATGTCGTAGATCTTTCATCTTCGCTTCCTTGGAGAAGTAGGCGGTAGAACCGAAGTTACCCCAGAATATCTCGAGATCAGGGAATCTCTTTGGAAGTGTAGCTCGTGTGTGGTCCTTCTTGAAGCCATAGATAGCACATAGATCTCGCAGTGGCAGCCTCTATCTCCTGCCATATATCATGAAGCACAAATGACCCTCCTGCGCATTCTTGGCGTTCTCATATTTGTATGTGACTCGCACTGTGGCCATAAACTGACGTACCAACTCCGGGTACAGAGCATAGCGGATATAAGGCATGGTCCCTAGACCCATCCTCCTCAAGCATAGCAGTACCTGCTCTCGCATACCAGTCATCCTCAGAAAGTCATGGCTTACCAACTTCGTGGGCTCGATCTCAACATCTCACCACCCATTGTACAACAGAGTGTCATACTCATCCCAGGTGTCCAATACCTCTCTGTGCAAAAAATCGTGACTTATCAGTACCTGCCTGGCTGGCATACCCCACTCCTTCTCTGTAAGTATCTTCTCCTTTTCTCCTCTGGGCCACGGGTGTGTCGGGAACTCTACAGGTAACTGTGGAGAACCCGAAGGAGACTGAGGAGTCATAGGTGGAGGTGGCTCTGGTGGTGCTGACCTAGGTGAACTTGCTTCGTCCGTGCGGGTCTTCGTCCTACGAGGCATCTGTGAGCAAAAATCAGAACAAAAACTGATATTAGTTGAAAAATCAGAAAGAACTCATCAAATCCTCAACAACCGCATGATCAGCGTCGAAACCAGCATCAAACAAAGCAGCTGTAGCAGTTCATTCATGATTTATTTCTGTCATTTTCGCACAAATTCACAAGTTCCATCCCAAAACCAAAATTTTCAGAAACTTACAAAATCAATCATGGAAACTACTTAGGCATCACCTTTCCATTACCAAACAACCTAAATCAGCTCTAATTCATCACATGATTAAGAAATGAGAGCAAAAATCGAAGTATTACCCTTGGAACCAAATCTGAAAAGTTGAGATTAAGAGTTCATACCTTGTTTTCGACACAAATGGAGTAGAGATATGGATACAGGGTGAGATTTCGCCCAAGATAGGCTTTTGAATCGATGGATTCGGTGGAAAACGAGGGAGAACGAGTTTTTGAGAGAGTTTGCGGCTATGGAGTTTCAGGTTCGAATAAGAACACACGCGAAAGAAAAAGAAATACTTACCTTGATTCGCTTGGTGTCGATCGATCTAGTCAAAACGTGTCGATCGACATGTGTTTTGAAATTCGAACCGGTCAGAATGGTCTAACTGAGGTCAAACCTCGATTTCGCGAAAAGTGGATCGATCGACCCAAAGTGCTGGATCAACCCTTTTATCCTTCGTGTCGATCGACATGAAATATGTGTTGATCGACACAATAGACTCATGTCTCTAGTTTCCCTGTAAAGACTCAAGAAAAACCAAAAACGAAAAATTAGGCCTAAAGCTCATATGTACAGACTCACCAGTGGGTTGCCTCCCACTCAGCGCTTGTTTTAAGTCATTAGCTTGATTGTGACACGTGGTCATACGTCGGGTGGTTTCGCCAAAGGCAGAGTGTGCCTTTGCGAAATTCTTCTCTTCCATGGTGGCGTATATGCATAGTGTGCGTGAGACTGATCGGGGAACTTGGGAATCACATCAAGGTCAGGTGGAACATTTCGTTTCCTGACTCTATTCCCTGCAAAATTAGCATCAGAGTTAGCATACTTAAAGTCAGAGAATGCGTACCTTGGCTTGGTGAGATGTGGCTCATGTGTGATGTTTGGAGCTTTCTGCTTGAAAGCAGGTACAAGCTTTGAAGATGTTAGAGCATGCTCAGCATGAACTGCCATCTTCCCTTCTCCAATCTCTGTCTCTGGTTCTATCTCAACCCTGAAGCTTTGTCCATCAATGGTGGGTCTCTGCAACCTATCCATCTTGAACTGCAAAGGCTTATATCTCAGGTGGAGATCAATCAGACCATGTCGCACATCAATTACAGCTCCAGCAGTGGCTAAGAAGGATCTACCAACTAGTAGAGGATCATCAGGCTCAATCTCATACTTCAGCACCACAAAGTCCGTTGGAATCAAGTAATTTCCAACTCTGAGAGGGATGTTCTCAAGAACTCCTTCTGGATACCTCTTTGATCGATCAGCTAGGACAAGAGAGATCTTAGTGGGTTGGAAGTTCAACAGTCCTAATCTCATAGCCACAGAGTATGGCATGAGATTCACACTTGAGCCAAGATCACACAACGACCTCTTAAATCTGTCTTTGTACATAGAATAGTCTATCATGAAACTCTCTGGATTCTTTAGTTTCTCAGGAATCCTGCCATGAATAACGGCATCGCACACTTCAGAGACCATCAAGACACCTTCTTCTTCAGTCATGTTACTAGAAATAATGTCTGTAACACATCTCGTCACCACATGAATGGTCTTAGTAGCGTCAATCAATGGGACTTCAGTTAGCTTATCTCTCATTATCTTATTGTACTTTTCCAACTGAATCTCTTGATTGGACTTCCTAGGGAAAGGAATTTTCGGTTTGTAGACTCTCTCTTTAGCCACATTCGGTTTCTCTATGCAGACTGGTCGTTCTCGCCCATGGTGTCGATCGACACTGAAGTGGTGTCGATTGACATTAACTCGATTCGAGTCGATCTTGATGTCGAGGTGGGTTGATTTCGGTTCGTCATGAAAATTCGAAGTTGGTGTCAACCGACACGGCTATGTGTTGATCGACATAGGGTCTTTATATCGAGAATCACTCGAATTTTGCAGCTCCAAAGTCTTTATATCATAATTCTGCTCGGCTTCGTCCTCTACAAACAGCCTTAACATGTTCCTTCTAAGATTAAATCATCCTTTCCTTAATACCGGCCTCTGCTTGCGTCATCCTAGTATCCAGATTATCAACTCTGCTTGTCAAAGCCTCCAATTTCCCACTTAGATCTTGATACATGGAATCCAGCTTTCCATTCAGATCTCTTGTCATCTTATTCTGCCCAAGAAGCAACTGCTCAAGCATGGACTCAACCTTTGTATGCTCATTAGTGGGAGGAGCTTGGTGAGATGAATAACCATTGTCCCTTGATCTTGGTGTGTAACTAGAAGTTTGTCTCTGCTGATTTTTATATGTCTGCTCATAATAATCAGTCCCAGCGATATAGTTCACCTCTGCAAACTCTTCAGCTTCTGCTTCAGATCGGATTTTCCTCTTCCTAAATAGGACGCTGTGGACAGAATCAATCTTGTCCCTCATCTCGGCCATCTGCAAGCTATCGTCTTTGTCACTAGATCTCTCCCTTTCATTGTCAGCATTCTTGACACTATTGCTAGTTATCATGTTTTCAATAAGCTCCTTAGCTTCCTCTGGGTTCTTGGTATAGAAGTTCTCATTACTTGCAGCATCCATAGCCGTCTGATACCACAAATCAACTCCTCTGAAGAAGACACACGACAGCTGTACTTCAGAGAAACCATGGTGTGGAGAATCTCTTTGATACCTCTTGAACCTCACCCAAGCAATTTTAAAAGGCTATGTAGGTCCTTGCTTGAATGTCAAAAGATCTTGTCTAAGCTGGTCAGATCTAGCATCATCATAAAAGTGTCTAAGGAAACCTTTCTTGATTGCATCCCAAGTAGTCAAAGATCCTGGTGGTAGTTGTTTTAACCAGTGGGCTGCTTCTCCATTGAGAGAAAATGGGAAGAGCTTGCAGAAAATATAATCAAATGAGACTTCTTATGCCTTAATACTGCTAGCCAATTCCTCGAAAGTATCTATGTGATCCATAGGATGCTCGCTATAGAGACCATGAAACTGATGCTGCCCAACCAATGCATAGTACTTTGGTTTCAGCCTGAACTCTGCTCTGGTAAATGGAGGTGGTCGAATCGCAGACCGATTAGCATAGAATTGATCCGGTCTGTTGTAATCAGCAAGTGTCTTCTTGTGACCAGCTTCCTGTTGTGCATGTTCCGCGCCCACGGAAACATCTGGAACGATGGGGTTTTCTTCCCCATCCAGTTTCTGACCCTTTGCGTTGCATTTATGACCCTCTTGGTCTCGTAAAGTGCCGTCCTCACCGCGAATCAGAATCACAGGTTCCATAGAGAACAACCTGCTAAGTGTTCAAGCGTTTGGTATCTCTGGTCGCGCCTGGTGTCGATCGATTCAAGTCGAGTGTCGATCGACACTAAGCGATTCCTGCAACACCAAAGAAACGAGAACGTGAGTAAAACAAGAAAGAAAAGAAAAATACTTAGTCTAAATTCTAATACTTGAATTTATCGGCGAACTCAAAGAGTCCCCGGTAACGGCGCCAAAAATTTGATAGGCTCAAAGTTTTATCCTATTCTACTGCAAGTGTACAGTGATGCGAATGTAGTACTTAGGGTATCGAATCCACAAGGACTCTAGTTTCACGCGATAGATTATGAGAAGTCGAATTAAGCTAAGCGAAGCAGATTGTAAAACAGTAAACAAGACAGCAAGTAAACGAATGAAGTGATATGAATGTAAGCAATTAACAAAGGCGTCAGGTTTCAGGAAGTTCTCAGGACATCGGGAAATCAGATAACAGACAATTAGGATTCAATATATTAGCGTTCTTGAACTAGAATCATAGAAGTAAAACTAACCAGCTCTCGCTGCGATAATTATCTATGTCTAACAACCTAGCAAGCCAACTCTCGTTGCGAATCCTAGAGTTCTAAACATGCATTAATTCCAAGTTCGTTCGTTCACAATTCCTCTAGACCAAATCTCTTTGCGAATAGACAAATTGCTCACCTAAATCCTTTCTAGATAATTAACCAACTCTCGTTGTGAAAATCAACATGATATCAATAATCTAAATGACCAGTTCAGATTAAGCGTTAAGAACGATTTTAGATGAAGAACTAGATGATGAATCCCAATTAACCAGTTAATCTAACATTCCTTCAAATCCCTAACGAGAATTCCTTAACCTAACAAGAGATCTACTCAGACATATCAATCATCACAAAGACATAGTCAAAATATATATCATATATAAAACCAAAAGAGTAAGAACAGGGGTTCGAAATCAAGTCTCTCTCGAGAACAAAACCAGCCCCAAATCTCCTAATCTCTGATCAAAGAAAGCTTAGACTAAAAAATGGCTGTAAAACCTAATTAAAAGCTAAAACACAATTTGGGTCACTTTGTAATTATGAGAAACTTCTGGGCTAATTTGCAGATTCTTCAAAGTCTTCATTAATCGGTCAAAATCTTCTGCCCGCGAGACGTGTCGACCGACACCTGAGTGGTGTCGATCGACACCGAAGCCAGACGATCATATCAACTCTTCTGCAATCGCATGAATGCTCTATAAAGCTCCAGAATGCGCCATAATATCCAAGTAAGCTTCATACGTGGTAAAACCTGTAAGGTACCTGAAAGGAGTCGAAAGACTCTATAAAAGACTCAATTATGTACATATATCATAGCCCAAAACACCTAAAAACCATGATATATCATACTCTGAATGAGATAGATAACATAGTTTCTGCCATCGGTTATATTTCAAAACTTTATAACTTCCTACTCCTTTCTGAATATTATATATCCAGAACAAAAACTTTTTTTTTGTTTCTTACGTGTTTATAATTTTCCAGGAAGAACAAGAAATCTGGATCAAGTGTTAGGAAACAGAATTTGAGAAAGCAGCTCATATATGCTTTTATTAAAATGTTAGATGAAGTAAATCCTTATGTGGAAAGGTTTCGAATGGCAAGAGAAAGATTTGAGATTAATCCAGCTGAAGCTTTTCATATCAGAATTATAAGCAGTCGTGAGAAGGATGGTAGGACATATGATATGCCTACTGCTTCCGAAGTTGCTGCTCTGATCCCTGGGGATTTCAATTTGGAAATGAAAGATAGAGATATTATCTTGCATAATAAGAAGATTGGATGTCTCGAAAGAATAAGTGAAATTCACCCTTCATATCTTGCTCTTCAGTATCCGCTTATATTCACATTCGGGGAAGATGGTTTTAGACCTGGTATAAATAAAAGAGTAACAACTGCTACGAAGAAGATGAAGAGGGAATTTATTAGCAAGAGACAATGGTTTGCTTTCCATCTTCAGGAGAGGGAAAATGAGAGTCACACTCTTTTATATTATAAAAGACTGTTTCAACAATTTTGGTTATTCTTTCACCACTATTGAGTGTAATAGTTTACATTACCTAAGGATGAATCAGACCAAATTGAGGTCGGACACATACGACTCCATAAAGCAATCAGAGAATGCTGGAAACGATGATATGCACGAAAAAGGAAATCGTTGGTATCTGCCAGCTTCTTTTGTAGGTGGACCATGATACATGAAGAACAATTATATGGATGCAATGGCGATTTGCAAACATTTTGGATTTTCCAATCTTTTCATTACATTTACATGTAATCCTAAGTGGCCAGAAATCACCAGGGTTCTAAGTAAATGCAATCTGAAGCAGGATGATAGGCCAGACTTCTTTTGCATGATGTTCAAGATGAAACTGGAATCTCTCATGCGTGACTTAACAAAAAAAAAATCTATTTGAAAAGACAGTGGCGTGTAAGTGATCCCTATTTGAGTTAATTTTTCTACCCATTTTAATGTTTATCTCTTTAACATGCATGTTTGTTTGTTATTGTTTATGCATCAATGTATACAATCGAGTTTCAAAAACGTGGTCTACCTCATGCTCACATTTTGTTGTTTATGCACTCAAAATCCAAATTTCCTACTACTGATGACATCAACAAGATCATCTCACCAGAGATTCCTGACAAAAGAAAGGATCATGATCTTTACGAGGTTGTGAAAGATTTGATGATTCATGGACCTTGTGGATCTATCAACATGAATTCACCATGTATGGAGAATGGTACATGTTCGAAGTTATATCCAAAGCACCATGCTGCAACTACTACAGTCAACAAAGAAGGATTTTCAATTTATAGGAGACACGATCCATCCGATCGTTATGTTGTGAAAAACGGCATTAAGCTTGACAACAGATATGTCATTCCCTATAACAAAGATCTATTTTTACGTTATAGGGCTCATATTAACGTGGAGTGGTGCAATCAAACTGCATCAATCAAATATTTATTCAAGTATATAAACAAGGGACAAGATCGAATTACTTTTGCAGTTAAGACATCGAGCACAGGGGTACACGAGGAAACACCTGGTAACAAGCCAAGTCAGAAGGAACAACAGAAAGATAAAATAAAAGATTTTTTCGATGGAAGGTTAGTTTTTATGAAGACTGTTTTTTTTTCTATATTAATACCATGTTGTTTATGATATAAATAATTGATCGTGTACCTTTTTGGGAAAATAATGATTACTGCAGATATGTTTCTTCATGTGAAGCTGCATGGAGGATTTTTAAATTCCCAATACACTATCGATCTGTACCAGTGGAGAGAATGCAATTCCATCTGCCTGGGAAACAAGTTGTTTTGTTTAAGGACGATGATACTTACGAAACAATCACCAGTCGTGTCCTTATTGAAAAAACCATGCTTCTTGGGTGGTTTGAGTTGAATAAATCAGAAGAATTCTTTGCAGGGACAGACATAAAAATAAGTTTTGTTTCTTGGAAGCTCACTTATGCGCAAATTCCAACAAATTTAACTTGGAATAATAAGGAGAAAAGGTTCTATCCTAGAAAGATAGGATTCAGCATTGGAAGGATTAACTATGTTCCACGCAAAATCGAGGAAGCCTACTATATGCGGGTCTTGCTCAACATTGTTAGAGGACCAACATGTTTTGAAGACATCAGAACATTCAATGGTGTTGTGTCCAAAATAGAAAGAGTCATGTTTTGCTCGGGGGTTATTAGAAGATGATCAAGAGTACATCGCTGATCTTGTGAGGGCAATCTTCACAAGCTCTGCATCCCATCTTCGTCATATATTTGCTGTCATGCTAATGTCAGATACTTTGAGAAAGCCGGAGGTTGTTTGGGAGAACACATGGGAGTTTCTTGCCGACGAAATCGAGTATAATATGAGAAAACATTTAAACAGACCAGTTTTCTTCTTTCTTTAAGTATTTTTGCTTACTTATGGGGAAAGAAAACTGACATGTTTTTTAACTCCCATTATTTTAAGTTTTGTAGGGCTTTGTTTGAGTGATGTGGATAAATAGCATTATGCTCTACACGAGATTGAAAAGATATTGAAAATCAACGGAACTTCTCTACAAAGATTTGAAGATATGCCAAAGCCACGCATGGATCTTGGCGACAATTCAAATGTTCTGATAATGGACGAGCGAAGCTATAATCGAGATGAGTTGAAAGAAATGATCGTGATATTATGAAGCTAGCGGATGAGCAAAAAGATGTTTATGATGAGATTACAAGGGCTATCTCAGAAGAAAATGGAGGAGTGTTCTTTGTTTATGGTTTTGGTGGAATAGGCAAAACGTTTTTATGGAAATTACTATCAGATGCTATCAAAAGAAAAAGCGATATTATGCTGAATGTGGCTTCGAGTGGTATCGCTTCGCTTTTATTGCCAGGCAGAAGGACTGCTCATTCAAGGTTTAGCATACCTATCAATCCAAATGAGTTTTCAATTTGCTATATTCAACCTAGATCGGATCTTTCAAATTTGGTGAAATAAGCCTTTCTTATAATCTGGGATGAAGCACCCATAGTGAGCAGACACTGTTTTGAATCTTTAGATAGAAGCTTGGAAGACATTATTGGGAACATAAATAATAAGCCTTTTGGTGGTAAGGTGGTTGTTTTTGGGGGCGACTTTAGGCAAATATTACCAGTAATCCATGATGCTGGAAGGGCTGAAATTAATAGTCATGGCGGCTCTGAATTCGTCCTACATTTGGGAACATTGCAAGGTACTAAGGCTAATGAAGAATATGAGGTTTTTATCGAATAATATCACGTCTGAGGAGTCTATAGACATTGATAAGTTTTCCAAATGGATATTAGATGTTGGAGATGGTAAAGTTGGTGGAGCAAATGATGGAGAATCTTTTGGTGGCAATGAACCAAAGTTTTTTCAAGAAAGAACAATTATTTGTCCTACAAATGAAGACGTTAACATGATCAACGAGCACATGCTAGATAAGCTAGACGATTAGTAAAACTTGTTCATCGTTGTTATTTATAACTTATTTTTAACATCTTGACCAAATAACTTATTGTCATTATGATGATTTTAAAAACAGGTTAGGAAAGAATTCGTTTAAGTTCTAATACCATTGATCCATCCGATACATGAGCCACCAATGACCAGGCTCTAACTACAGATTTTTTAAACAGTAGAAAGACTTCCGGTCTACCAAATCATTGTCTTAGACTGAAGGTTGGTTGTCTTTTGATGTTGTTAAGAAACATTGATCCTACAGGAGGATTATTGAATGGAACTAGGCTTCAGATCACAGAGTTGTATGATTTCATGATTGGCGCAAGGATTATTACTAGTGAAAAGGTTGGTGAAATTGTTCATATTCCGAGACTATCTATAACACCTTCTGATGCAAAGTCATTCAAGATGCGGAGACGCCAACTTTCCATTGCAGTTGCGTTTGCCATGACTATTAATAAAAGTCAAGGGCAATCTCTTTCAAAAGTTGGATTTTTTTTTTTTGCCACTCCCTGTTTTTTCACATGGTCAGCTTTACGTGGCAATTTGGATGGTAACATCTAAAAAGGGGTTGAAGATATTGATAGTTGACAATGAGGGAAAGCCACAGAAAGAAACAATGAACGTTGTGTTCAAAGAGATTTTTCAGAATCTCTGAGATTTTGTACGATTGATTGTTTTATTAGTTATTATTTTTTCATAAAACCTATTTCATTATTTCGTGTTTCGGATATTGTTTTTTTAGACTATACTTACGCAAGTTACATTTTTTGTTGTATTTATGACAAAATAGTAAGTTAGGAAGTCGTTATAACATATTTTCTATTGATATTTATAATAACAAACAAATAATTTTATACTTATGTAAAGACTATATTTAATTATTTGGTTTCTTGAGTTGACATATACCGTGTTAATAAAGTCAAATAGTAAATTTGTTATTCAATGTATCGCAGTAATGGCGGATTTATAAAAGGATATGGCATATAAATTCTAAATGAGTATTTGTTTTAAAAATTCATAATTTAAATCTTTAGTTTACGTATATACCTACATTCATTAGTGATTTGCATGCAGATTAACCTTTCACCATTATAAATTGAAGTGTTCGTTGATTCAATTAGCTTACATAAATTCACCATAATATTTTTAAAAAGTATTTAATTTATCGCAATAATTGAGGATGCATAAAAAATATTCCATATAAAATCTAAAGAATATAAATTTATAACAATTTAAAGTATAGATATTTGTTTAATCAAGTCCATACTATAAAGACTTAATATTTTACTATCGTAATATTTAGTATCCAATATCCATTTAAAATTGACAAACTGAATTAGATAAGATGTGACATACAAATCATTATAACCAATTTTTTTTAATATTCACTTAGTTTCTAATTTCATTAGTTATATTTATAATAACAAAATAATAATTATACATAGATATGTATTAAATTTGATGATTTAGATTTGATTAGACACCTACCTACATGAATCATTACATTGCATGCAGCTTAACAAATTTCGACTAAATATTTTTATCGAACATCGAATTACAATTAATTATAAATTCACCATAAAATTATTTTTTATTCAGATAAATTGTAATAACGGTTTTAGAAACGAATATCCAAGAATCACGGCATTAACACTCGAATTAGTGTATCTTAGTGTATGTCCGATTTATTCTCGGATAATCGAAATTCCTGCAAACATTTAATTTACTTGTGCTTCATGGCAATGTGAATATTTATTTAACATAATTAAATGTACACATTTAATCTTGACCATTTTCTACAAAAATCTTACCTAATTTTTTTTGAGATATGGAATATATGTCTGTATTTAATTTTCTGACGAGCTTTAAAAAAATTTCATGTTCAGTTAACACAATTAATGTTCCACATTAACTCTACAGAAACCCATAACACTAATCGAGATTTCTTTATAGTCTATATATTGGTTTAATATAGAAGGTTTCCTAGCATCATCTTAAAAAAAAATCTCTAAATCTTCTCTTATATTTTTAAAATTCTCAAACGCAAAACAAAAGATGAGTGATTACTTAGATTTGTACGATATTGATGGTTCAGAACCATGTTTGAATATCCGAGTGAAGATCATACTAAAGTGGTTCACAAGTGATGTGATGAATGGTTTTCAGATTCATGCAATCGTATCTGATCAGTTTGTAAGTTTTTTTCACTTAAATTTTACATCATTCTTGGCTGTTTTTTATCTATAGTCTAGACATTTTGTTAAGTTTGTAAGTTTTTTCGAAAAATATTTTTGTTACAGGGTTACAAAATCAAAGCTATCATACCACAGATGTTGCTAGACAAATTCAAGGACAAATTTCATGAAGGATCTTGGATGAGTATCAAAAATTTCGAAGTGATCCATATCAATTGAAACTTTAGAAACACTTATGCTGAAAAGAAGATTTTCCTTGAGGAAGAAAGCCATGTATAGTTATATAAATTATAAAAAAATAATCGCATACAATTTCCATATATTTAGGAGTACCAACACTTGAAGATTCTGATGATATATTCGATGTTATCGTTGACAAAAAAAAAAATTCGATGTTATCTTTGATCCAGAAAATGAAAAAACCACCTCCATCAAAGAGTGGTAATGATTTTTATTTAGGTATCAAATAAACTCACGTTTTAAATAATCAAAATAATAATAATCCTTTTTCAGGATTTAGGTGAATGCAAGAAATTTCTGGTGAAGACGATGCAAGTTTATGTTCTATACTCTATCATGTTTTATATTAAACGAACTTATTTAATGTCGGTGTGTAATATTTTACAGGATTTTCATTGATAACATATACGGTTATTTATTAAGTTCAATTTTCATAATATGAACTTATGTTTATGTTGATTGTCGTTGAGATTTGAATTTATCTTAGCGTGAAATGAATGAACAGTTAGAATCTCTGATTATCTTTTAAATGTGGTAGTTACCATTGTTCACATTTACTATAGCCGTAAGTTTGTTATATTTTTTATTAATATCATTTTTTTATATTATATATATATATATATCTGTATTTTAGTATATTAAATTTTTTATTGCCATTTGTTGCATGATATAATCATTATTTGCACCAATGTCGTATTTTTAAGAGGTCATAAATATAATTTCTAAGTATTTTAAAATATTATTCTATAATATATTGTATCAATCAAATTTATATTATTTTATAATACTTTTGCGAAAACAAACAATTGATTTTTAGTTTTTAAAATCAATTGTTTTCAATATTTCAAAAAAAATTGAACCAAAATCATTTTTGTTTGAGCAGAGTTGTTAATAAATTAGATTGTGATTTGATGTTTCCCGTTTTGCAAGCAACATTTAAGAAGATTTCTTAAATACACTAACAATTTTGTCCTAAAAATATAACTCTTATACTAAAGTATTGTTTTTTTTAATTTTGTTCAGATGATTATATTTCCTGAATTAAGTTATAAGAACGATTGATATATAAAACAAAATCAAACACACAAATACTTTAAATAACAACATATAAATTAAAGTCTGTAAAGAAAACATATATTAACTAGCTACCACATGTAAAACAATATGGAGGCAAAAAGATAAACCATATATAAGATCATGTTTTGATTTGTAGTTATCACCAATTGTTGATATTATATAATTAATAACAACTACTCTTTTATATCTTATAGAAAATTATTTATGAAATGTTAATGTATAGTAATTTAGAAATATAGATAAGAAACATATACATGTGCTCCTGTAGCGCGAGTTAAAATCTAGTACTATAATTAAGGCAATTGCACTTGTGTTCATTTTTTGGTCCGCTAATAGTGAGATAGTAGTTTCTAATTTGTATCTAATATAAATTATATATATGAGTCTAACTTTTATTATTTTAATCTGTAGAAAATGATTGCATTAATGATTTATCCATCTGGAGCTAAAAAAAGAAAAGAGAAAAGAAACGAAGAGAAAAAGAATATATCAAATCTCTATCAGGTTCTCTTTTCAGATATTTTAAAAACCCAAAATCTCTTAGAACTGATGAGGTTGATGGAATTGATGAGGCTGATGGATCTGAATCAGCTGATGGAATTGATGAGGTTGATAGAACAGAAAATGTAAACCATGATCAAGAAGATAATACAAATAAGGCTAAGATGGATGATGAGGCTGATAGAACTGATGGTGAGCACTTTAATGAAGAAGATTCACTGCTGGATCGTATGGATCCTGAAAATTGGAAAAAGGTCCGTTACTACCACCAGCTGGATTGTATGATCAGCAGTTAAGAGATTACGTGGTTAAGAAAGGTCTTTTACCACCACTAGCTGAATATTATATTTTTTCCAAAAATGTAAGTGGTAAACATTTTTTTCACAGGCATTACAAAAGGATCATGAAGAATGGAGATAGCATAGGCGTTGGTTAGTCTATTCAACAACATTCAACAAGATTTATTTTTTTCGTTGCAAGTTGTTCACTCGGTACAAGGATACAACTCAACTAGCAAGCATTGGGTTTATGGATTGGAATAATATCGTAGTAAGGCTTAGTCAACATGAAATGAGCTAGTGGATGGAGCTAGAGACGAGGCTGTAAAAGAATCAAACAATTGATAAGTATGTCCAAGAGGAAATCGAAAAGAGAAGAATCACTGGAGAGCTTTTATTGAGATTATTTTCAGTGGTGAAGTATTTGGCCAAGGGTAATATATCATTTCGGGAACCAATGAAAAAATTGGTCAAGATAACATTGGAAATGTTGTGGGTACTATTGAGATGATTGTTGAATTTGATCTAGTGATGAGGGAGCACATTAAGCGAATAACAAAAGGAGAAATGTGGAAAAACCATTATCTCAACCACCAAATTCAGAATGAGTTGATAGGAATGTTGGGATTTGAATCAAGCTTTTGATTGTTAAGAGAATCAAAAAAAAAAAAAAATTCGGTTATTCTTGATTACACTCCAGATATTAGCCATAAGGAGCAAATGTCTCTTGTTATTCTATGTGTGGATATATCAGTGGATCCAATTCAAATTGAAGAGTTTTTTCTTACTTTTGTGGAAGTTGATGATAAATCAGGAAAATGACTTTTTGAGCTATTCTGTGATACACTGGTTTGTCTGAATCTGGATATTAATAATGTTTGAGGATAAGGCTATGACAATGGATCCAACATAAAAGAAAAAAACAAAGGAGTACAAAAGAGGTTCGTAGATATCAATCCAAAAGCATTTTATACTCCGTATGGTTGCCATAATCTGAATTTGGCTATTTGTGATATTGCTAAATCTTCAGAAAAGGCGATTTCTTTCTTTGGGATTATGTAGCGTTTATACTGGGTTTTTTTTTCATAGTGTGAAACCTCTATCAGATACGCGTTGGGAGAGTCACCATGAAAGCGTTAAGACAATACGTTTTAAAACTCCAGAAGTCAGAGATGTTTTATTTTACTTTGCAAAAAAATAGTGATGATTTAAAAGCACGGAGTGATGTTGAATGCCTTGCAATAAGGGAAACACATGGAATCAGAGGATTTGAGTTTTTGTTTAGTATGGTTATATCGTATGATGTTCTGTTTGTCGTTAATAACGTAATAAGACGCTACAGTGAAGATATTGATATCTGATGCCATTGTTCAGCTGAAGGGACTAGTCTCTTTTTTCCAAAAGTACAGAGAAACAGGTTTTGAAGAAGCAAAAGCTGAAGCCTTAAAAATTGCAGTTGTTATGGATATTGAACTTATGTTTAAGAAGAAGAGCAAGAATCTATATAACATGGAAAACTCATTTTGAAGAAGATCCAGAAAAATGTGATGATGTTTCTCAGATTCTAAGCTTGGAGGATGATTTTAGAATCAATTATTTCATCAAAATCATGGATCAAGCTCTCGTTTCTTTCCAAACAAGGTTAGAACAATTTCATGAGTATGAAAATATTTTTGGGATTTTGTTCGGTCTACGAAAGCTCAAAATCGCTGCTGATCATTGTGTTGGAATTGTGTCCAGTAATCTCGGTACTGTCTCTAGAAAGTAAGAGTATGTCAATGATCAGACATAAGTCATATAATACTGGGGGTCATGATGGCTTGCTAGAGTCCGCTCATGATCTATAAGTCTTGGACTTATTGCCTTTATTATATGATCCCATATGGGTCACACGCCTAAGCTAACAGGAAAATGTGTTGGAACGGCTTAGCAGAAGTACGACAAAAGTGCCAGGCATTTGTCGTACTAAGAGAGAAAGATTAATGGGTCTGATTAAATGGGATTTAATCAGATTGGTGTTTTGGGCCCATAAGCCCAAAAGGGAAAGAGAAGGCTTTTAATAAACTAAAAGCCAAATCTCTTTCTCTAACCCTAGCCCCCAGCGCCGGTTCTCCTCTCTCCCTGCGCCTCCCACCAGCTCGGTCTAGCAGCCGTTTTCTGTGATCGCGTGTGTGAACCTTGGGAGGATTCATCCCTCGGTGTATCTATCTGATCTCTGACCTGTTCTATTCCTTCCGCTGCAACAAACAGGTAAAAGGTGAGATCATCTAATGTTTCTAATCAAGAGAACCTAGATCTGTATGTTTAGGTTGATATGAATCTGTGAATTACATCAGGATCAACTAAACAGTTCCTACAGTGGTATCAGAGCCATTGGTTCTTAGGATTTCTTGTTTTAGATTCATGTTTAGGTTGTTTAATCTGTTTAGAAGTGTTTTGAATCAATTACTGATAAGAGAAAACACTTAAGAAACTGAATTGAATCCTGAACAAACATTTGAAATCGCAAACCAAGCTATATGACTTGGTAAGCGATCGGCCGGTTCGATCGACCGCAAAGCAAGCGTCGCATGGATCCGTAAGGATCGCATGGACTGCGTCGTCCGGTTGGATCGAAACGATCGTGGGCTTAGGCGGACGGTATGGTCGGATCGAACGAAACGTCGGGCCGATCGATTGGATCGGATCGTCCGATCGTAGGATCGATCTCGATCGATCGTCGCGTCCTGCCCGTCCAGCTCACATACGTTGCGTCCCGATCACTCGGCGATCGTGGAAGCATCGTCCCGAGCGTCCCGAGCGTCCCGTCCGGCCATTGTCCCGAGCATCTCGATCTCGGATCGTCGTATGCGGCTTGCGGCTGGACGATTGTTTGTCGACCGGTTAGGGTTTGACGAATGATGTTTCGGTACGGTTCGGTTTAAAATTATTGATTAAAATCATCGTCTCGGTTTAATAAACAGATTTTAATAATTTTATTAAATCTGGTTAAACCGGAATAAGAAATCCAATGTCGAAAGAAATATTGGATTTAGTGCCTAAACCAGGAATTTCTAATTTGATTTGGTTGGACCAAATAAATTGAGAAATTCCGGTTTAGTAAATAACCGGTTGACAATTGTGGTCATCGTAGTAATTAAAATTTGGTTAGACCAATTTTAATGAACCAGACCGGTTATGTCATTTAATTGGACAATTGGGTCATGTCTTGGACATGGACCAATTCTTGGGCCTCGGGCCAAGAAGTTAAAACAATTGGGCCAATTATTTGAGTCTTTCTTCAGATTAATTTAAAATTTATTTTATAAAATTATAAAGTCGATTTTAAATTAAAGTTTCCGAAATTTTGAAATTAGAAAGTTTCTTAAAATAGAAGTTTCTGGATTTGCGGGTTTTGGATTTTAAGAAATTTCTAAAGTTAGAAAGTTTCCGTTTTTAGAAAGTTTCCAATTTTAGAAAGTTTCCAAAAATAGTAGGTTTTCTAAAAATGGAAAGTTTCCCGAAATAGTAATCTTCTATTTTGGGAATGAGATTTTAAAATAAACCTACGAACCTCAAACAATATCAAGCGCTGGATGTCTTGTCCATTCTATGTCAGCTGTCGAAGCCCATTCAATTGTATTCATGGCCTTACAGTGTGAGGGTGTCTGCTTTTGCGTGGATAAGACGGTTTGTGATTCATAAATGTCATTGGGAGTCCCAGACATTAATGATTACATGACTGTATAGTCTGGTTTTCTTGACTGGGCCATCGGGAGTCCCGGGCCTTGAGACATCAGAGTGGATTGGGCCTCGGGCCCAGATTCACAACCAAGAGTTATATCACGGATATAATTAGCCGATATAGGGCTTACCGATATAAGCTAAGGTTGGGTGACGGCCAGTGGCCCACTTTAATCTTAGTTATATGTGGATCTTGGAATCATTATATTCTATTGAGGGTAACTTATGTTATTGAATATAATGCGTGATTAATCATATTAAATTTAATACGAGATTAATCATATTGAACATGTTAACTAAAATCCTTTTATCTTAATTTTCAGTTATGACTAGCACAAACAATCAAAACACTTTCTCGATCCGGTCTGTCCTTGAGATGGACAAGCTGAACGGATCAAATTTCTTGACTTGGTCGCGGAACCTGAGGCTTGTCCTCAGACAGGAGAGAAAGGACTATGTCCTTGAGAGAGCTCTCCCCGTGAGGATCGGGTCCAATGCTTCTCATGCAGTATATGATGCTTGGAATAAGCATTATAATGATGCGGTAGATGTGCGTGGTCTGATATTGGCTACCATGGACTCAGACTTGCGGGAGCAATATGAGAACATGGAGTCGCCAATAGAGATGATCAGCAGCCTGAAATTGAAATTTCAGGAGCAGGTAAGGGTGGAGAGATACCAGTTGGTTAAGTCTCTCACTGGCTGCAAGCTACCAAATGATAATCCAGTGAGTCCTCATGTCAGTAAAATGATGGGTTACATTGATAACCTGAGGAAACTGGATTATCCAGTTAGCCAAGAGTTGGCAACTGAAATCATTCTGCAGTCACTGCCGTCAAGCTATGATAAGTTCAGAAGGAACTATATCAAGAAAGGCTTAACGAAGACGCTGACTGAACTGCATGATATGCTCAAGACAGTTGAGCCAAACGTGGAGAGTACCCTATACAATCTCATGAATGAGAAGGGTAGGTTTACTAAACCTAATGCTGACAAGGGTGAAGACAAAGTTGTCCAGATTTTGAATCATGGCAAGCGTGTGTCTTCTGAGCCCGAGTCAGATACCTCTTACGTTGGTAAATGCTGCTACTGTAAGGAGACAGGGCATTGGAAGAGAAATTGCATTAAATTCATGGAAGATGATGAGGAGTTGAAGTTGATGTATGAGACTACTTCCTCAGGTATTCATGTTATTACTTCAAGTTCTACCTTATAGGTATTGGATACTGGTTGTGGCACTGATATTTGTTAGAATATGCAGAGCCTGGGCAACAGTAGAACTTTGAAGGAAGGGCAAGTGAAACTACATATCTGGAAGGAGCTTGGGATGCTGCCTCAGCCGTAGGGTTTTCACTTATAGATCCCTTTTAGGCTTGGTTTTGTATTAAGTAATTGCTACAATGTACCTGCTTTAAGCAGAGTTGTCTTTCATTTTCTTGTAAGAATTTGAATGTTTTTCATTTCGATAAAAGACAAGTTTTGTTCTTTTGATCTTAATGAAATATTAATTGTAGCACCCTATTCATGGAATGGGTTTTATATATTAAACCAAAGAGTGCCTAAATCTAACATAAATACCGAATTGGTTTAAATCTGATGAATTAAACCTGATTTTTCTTGGCATAAAGTCCTGGTCACAAAGAGTAAGTCGGATTCAGAAATCCCATAGTCATGGACTGTTGGGCTCATTTGATAAAATATCTTATGAGACTTGAATTCTGTTTACTAGACCAAAAGGTAAAGGGCCTATCTTAGCCGAGCTAGAGGAAAGCCCAAAGGCTTATTGGACCTGGAACATACTGATGTATGTGGCCCAATGAGCAGTAATGCCAGAGAAAATTTCCTGTACTTCATTGTCTCTACTGATTACTTCAATGAGTGTGACTGTGTTCATTTGATGAGACACAAGTCGGAATTCTTTGACATGGTCGAAAGAGTTCCAGAATGAAGTATAAGATCTGAGTGACAAAAGTATTAAGACTCTGGATTAAATCACGAGTGAGAATACTTAAGTCATTGATTGTGTGATCATCTTAATGAGTGTGAAATCGTTTCACAGCTCATTTCTCCTGAAAACCTGAAGGTGTTTCTGTGAGAAAGAATCAGATCTTATTAGAAATGATTAAAGATGAGTCACACGAATCTTCCATGATATTATTTAAGAATAACGCTCTAAAATATCTAAGTTTACGCTGAAATAGTTCCACAAATATCAGTTGAAAGACACCACGTTAATGTGGATTGGAATCGATCCAAATTTGTCTTTACTGAGTATTTGTAGTTGTGCTACTTCGCTGGTTGTCCTAGAGAAACTAAGGCTTGTTACTTTTACGTCCAATCTGTTTTCTAAGAAGGGAAGTTATTTTCCAAGAAGAACAGTGGGAGTAAAAGTATAACTCGAAGTTTTCTCAGGGAAACCAAGGCTCGGTACTTTTACGACCATTCTGTTTTCTAAAAAGGAAATTACTTTCCAAGAAGAACAGTGGGAGTAAAAAGTATTTTTTACAACCATTCTGTTTTCTAAGATGGGAAGTTACTTTCCAAGAAGAACAGTGGGAGTAAAAGTACAACTCGAAGAAATTCGAGAAATACAGGAGGCTGCTTAACCTATTGAGGGAGAGCAGCGGAAGGATTTACAGATTTCTGTAGAATCTACACCTGTGGAGCCTGAAGTTCGCAGATATGAAAGAATCAGTCACTAATCCGAGAGTGAATTCTCGTCATTAGTTTAGCCTGATGATCATTGAATGTTCGCATGATCTGATGATCATTGAAAGCGACAAATCTGCGAATTCCTAGGAAGCGAAAGTGAGCCCAGACTCCGAAGAATTACATTTTGTGTAAGTTGGCTTCATCGATCCATTCATGGATGGAAGCAAACATATCGGAGTTGGAATCTTCGTTCTGTTGAAGTAGTCAAGGTTTTGACTTGAACAGGAACGAAGCGGAACTGTGTGTTTACTAATAGATTAGTGGGAGCGATATTGCATTTCTCATAGTGTATGTCGATGACATACTGATTCTCGGATATAACGTCCCAACGCTGTAGTCGGTAAAGGACTAGCTTGGGAGTTGGTTTAATGAATGACATGGGTAAAGCCACGTAGTTCTTGGATTTTGGATCCAGAGATAGAGATCCAAAAGAGCTGGTAGGATAAAGTCAGGATTCTTAAATTGACAAAGTCCTACACGTTTTGAGCAATCCAAGAAGGGTTTTATGCCAATGTCACATGGCATTAAGTTAAGCAAGATACAGTATCCTACGATAACTGCTGAGCTTAAATGCATGGATGAGATTCCATATGCGTCGGCAATTGGATCTATCATGTATGCCATGAAACGTACTTGTTTGATGTTGCTTTAATGTTAAGCAAGACAAGTAAAGACCAGTCAAATCCAGTAAAGAATCACTGGATTGCCGTAAAGAATATCCTAAAGTATTTTAGGAATACTAAGGATAAATTCTAGAGTTACGGAGAAAGTGAGGTGCTACGAGTCGGTAGAGTTTGAAAGGCAAGTTTCCAATAGACAAAGATGATTTCCGATCACAGTCCGGTTATATCTTGTGTCTATCTGGCGGTGCAAGGCACTGTTGCTGACTCAATGACTTAAGCTGAACATTTCGCAGCTTGGGAAGTGGCGAAAGAGGTTGTTTGGAAAGAAGAGTTCGTCACTGAACTTGATGTGATTCCCAGCATAGATGAGACTAGCTGCACATCAGAGGTCCAAACACCTTGAGGATAGGTATAACCTATTCCGTAAGATAAATGACAGAGATGTTAAGTAGATCAGCAAGTTTCAACGAATGAGAACGTTGCTAATCTATTAACGAAGCCACTCCTTAGACCTAAGCACGAGTCGCGGACTGTTGCTGTAGGATAAGTGAAATTAAGATGTAGTCTTAATTACAGTGGGAGTTATTAAAGGGCTTTATTTAGTTATTGGATATGTTCTTGAAATAACATTTAAGATGTTTAATGAAATTATTATTTCAAGATTATTTCAACTGTGATGAAATAATCGTTCCAAAGTGATATAAACCATTTTATAGGTCATCGAAGTAAATGACTTGATCTTGAGTCATCGAAGTCATTTAGCTTGATCATGAGACCCTATATTTGATAAATGTTTTATATCATCCTGTCCCTAGTCGAAGGTTGTTGAAATTGGAACACCAACAACCGTGTGAGACTGGATTGGTACGTGACTTATGACAAAGTCTCAGTGTGTCATAGATGCGCGGCATCAAAGTCAGTACATAGGTGTATGTTGGGAACATACGACCGGACAAGACCCGCTTATAAGAACTCTTCAGGATATTTATATATGTGTCATAAGAGATTCTTACTACGACTATAGAGTATAGTCCTTAGACCTGAGTTCACATGCATGTGACTGCACATGGACTGATGTACTTTGATCATTGTCTAACGCTATCGTTCTGCGATAACTATAAGGACCTTGTTTGGGTACATTATGAAATGAGTAGTTTACAGTGATGGAACAAGACGGAATTTTTCCCTCAAATATAAATGGAGTGAATATCTCTAGGCCAATCGGAGATTTGAATACTGGAAAACGCATGGCCATGCTCAAACGGACTTTCCCGAGTCGTTTGGATTGTCAGTATCAAATCAGAGTCCGATGAACAAGATTAGGCTTTATAAGGATGACACTAATCTTGCCTTATGACTAATCGAGATATTGAGACAAAAGGATTATGAATACAGAGAGATTCCAGTACAAGTGGGAGATTGTTGGAATTGTGTCCAGTAATCTCGGTACTGTCTCTAGAAAGTAAGAGTATGTCAATGATCAGACATAAGTCATATAATACTGGGGGTCATGATGGCTTGCTAGAGTCCGCTCATGATCTATAAGTCTTGGACTTATTGCCTTTATTATATGATCCCATATGGGTCACACGCCTAAGCTAACAGGAAAATGTGTTGGAACGGCTTAGCAGAAGTACGACAAAAGTGCCAGGCATTTGTCGTACTAAGAGAGAAAGATTAATGGGTCTGATTAAATGGGATTTAATCAGATTGGTGTTTTGGGCCCATAAGCCCAAAAGGGAAAGAGAAGGCTTTTAATAAACTAAAAGCCAAATCTCTTTCTCTAACCCTAGCCCCCAGCGCCGATTCTCCTCTCTCCCTGCGCCTCCCACCAGCTCGGTCTAGCAGCCGTTTTCTGTGATCGCGTGTGTGAACCTTTGGAGGATTCATCCCTCGGTGTATCTATCTGATCTCTGACCTGTTCTATTCCTTCCGCTGCAACAAACAGGTAAAAGGTGAGATCATCTAATGTTTCTAATCAAGAGAACCTAGATCTGTATGTTTAGGTTGATATGAATCTGTGAATTACATCAGGATCAACTAAACAGTTCCTACACATTGGCTCATCCATCAATCCGGAGTAAAACTCAATAACGAACTTTGTTTTGCTACCTCAAATCGTGTTAATGGGTTTGGCTGATTGCTTCTTAGAAGTTGCGAAGCTCGAATTTTTCTACGACCAAGCTCCTGAGAGCATGAAAAGTCTGGGAACATCGTACTCGACAACAGGTTTAGCGGTCGGGAATTTCGTGAGTAACTTCTTGTTGTCAACGGTTTCTTAGATAACGAAGAAACGAGGAAGAGGATGGATCTTAATGAGTCTAGGTTAGATTATTATTACTTGTTCTTTGTGGTTCTAAATTTGGTTAACTTCGCCTTGTTCTTGGTCGTGGTTAGGTTTTATGTTTATCGAGCTGAGGTTACTGATTCAATGGATGTGAAAGAGGAGGAATGAAAGTAATGGATATCAAAGAGAATGAATAGTCATTAGCAAAATATAATTCCATATTCAATGTCTGTAACTTTGTTTGAGACTTTATACCTTTAGATTTTTCATTAATGTTAATTATATGGGATTATATTCAAAGCTAATGGACAACGAATGTGTTACTCGGTGTCTCTTATATATCCACCAGACCGCTGTCCCGCTTCCCTTGACCATTTTAATTTCTGTAAGAATATTTATCCTTATATGTGACCTATATGTCTCCCGGTTTAATATAAGAGATCAAGTTCACATTAGTGTTAAAGAATTCTAATATAAGAGACGATACCGTGATGGATCGGTTTCGATTAGAGAATTAGAATTCGGGTTTATTGATAACCCTCTTTTCTTAACCATTTACTTTATGTATTCTTCTCTTACATAAAGTTAATTAAAAGGTATGATGTATAATACACCTTTTGGTAAGACACACACATTCGTCACATTAGGAAAAGTGACTGTACGAGTTGTCTTCTATATATACATCTTACAAATTAATTAACAAGGGTGATAATAAACACATAGACAAAAGCGTGTGTTGAAAGTAAGAGAGAATAAGTATTTGGATTTCCTTATCCATCAAAGGAGATCATAAGGCTTTGGAGGTTTAAGGAAAGAGAAGTCAAGAGGAGATTCAATCCATTCAAAGGGCTAAACAAGCATGGATCAAGGTTAGTGTCTTTCTTCTTCTCTAGAAAAGCATAGAGTTGAATTAAATCAAACCTAGATGATTTTGGGGATGATTTCATGAATTGAAATTAATAAAAGATATACTTATATTTGGAATCAGAGCCAATCTAGGATTTGTTTAATTCACTATTTGGATTGCATACGTTGCTCGTTACATTACGTTTAGTAATTAGCATACGGCATGTGACGATGAACATTCATCATTGTTATGACATGATTATGAAAGTTACATTTGCATGAAGAGACACGTATGAATCTAGTGTCATGATAACTGTTGTTTATGTACCGTAAAAGGTTTCTGAATTGTTTGCATATATGAATTCGTGCCATGAATTGTTGAGCGCCATCTCGTTTTGATAATTTCTGGATTTGAGAATAAACGGTTAACTGTTTTGTTGTCTAATTGAAACGGTTTGACTTAATTTGAAAAGTCACATATATGCTGCATATCTCGTATGGACTCAAACCACTTAAACTTTATAACTGTAATTCAATTAAACATGCGAAATGGTTACACAAAAGTCACGTATTGGTAAAATGATTCAACTCTGGGTATTTTTTGAAACATTTCTATGTTGGCAGTTATTGTCAACGCATAGTTTTGTGTTCGCATGTCTTTTTTTTTTAAATTATAAAGTATAAGTGAATTAAAGTTATTGAGTCGCAATTAGGCATTGCATTTTGGCATCACATGCATTTAGATATTGCATTCATATATTAATAGATATATACGACAATTTAGGATGTTTGTCATATTAAAAAAAAAATGCTTCCGCTGCATTTTAACGAAAATATTATTGTGTTATGAAATACTAACACAATATAAAAGTTTTTTTAATATTTATATTGTATATAACATGTTAGTCACCAAAGTGGCCTTGTTATATTACATGTAAATATTAAAAGTAATAAAACATATATATTTATAATATATATAATATAATTGATCAGGAATAAAGAGATGCTAAAAATGACATTAAAGTTGATTGATTAATTATTTTACAAACTATATTCTAGGAGATCACCCAAAGGTGGATCATTGAATATAATTAGTAATATAAAAGAGATTAATCATTTTCACTATAGTTAATGGTATACATACCCAAAGGTAGTATATTATTTAACTTGTGTGTTATTTGATTAATTATAAAAGTATTAACTTAGTATCAATGATAGTGCTTGTGTTTAAGTATTGCCCAAATGTTACTTAAACTCATGCAATAAAAGATTAAAATTGCCTCCTAAAATAAAAGTTTCATAGCATTAATGGGTAAACATGTATTCATGTTTGCAGCTTCATCAAATTTGTTTGCATCTGCAAACTCTATCGTGAAGTTTAATGGGCTTAATTATGGAGAGTGGTCCGAACAGATCCGATTTACACTGGGTGTTATGGCATTGGACTCTGCCATATTAACTGATGAGGTGCCCTCAGCCATTACAGAAGATAGCTCCGAATCTGAAAAGTCTCGGTATGAGAGATGGGAGCGATCTAACAGGCTGAGCTTGAACCTCATGAGAATGACGATGGCAGAAAGTGTTAAGCCGTCTATGCCCGTGACAGAGAATGCAAGGGAATTCTTACAGAAAATTAAGGAGTGTTCTCAATCGGATTTGGCTGACAAGTCGATCGTAGGAAGCTTAATGAACGAGCTTACTACAAGAAAGTTTGACTGGTCTCAGCCAATCCATGATCATGTGACACACATGTCTAACTTGGCAGCGAAGTTAAAGACCTTGGGAATGGAAGCATGAGCAGTTCTTGGTCCAATTCATCATGAACTCCTTACCTTTTGAGTTTAGCCAGTTCCAGGTGAATTACAACACCATTAAAGAAAAATGGAACTTTAAGGAGTTAAAGGCTATGTTGGTTCAAGAGGAAGGGAGACTAAAGAAGATGAAAGATCAAGTTGCTAATCTCGTAGGTCTTGGCACTGCCCGCAACACTAAGGGAAAACCAAGTAGAAAGGACAAAGGGAAGGATAAGGCTTTCATGAAAGAAACCGAAAGTAAAATCCATAAGGAGATGAAGTGTTTCTTTTGTAAGAAAACGGGACACTTCAAGAAAGATTGTCCGAAAAGAAAGGCATGGTTCGATAAGAAAGGTAAATATCAAAGCTTTGTTTGCTCTGAATTGAACCTTATGGAAGTGCCTAATAATACTTGGTCGCTAGATTCTGGTGCAACTACTCATGTGTCTCATATTAAACAGTGATTCAGATCGATCCAGCCTATAAGAGGACCTGAACAATTCTTGTTCATGGGAAACAGGATGAAGGCAAGAATAGAGGGCATTGGGACATATATATTGGGCTTAGACACTAAGTGTCATGTGGATCTTGAAGGATGTCTCTATGTACCTGAATGTGCTAGAAATCTTGTTTCAGTAAGTAGGTTGGCTAATTTAGGTTTTGATTTTAAGGTTGGACATGGTGTTTTCTCTTTGTACCAAAATGATAACTTTTATGGTAGTGGTACATTAATTGATTCACTTTACAAGTTCAACCTTGATGCAAAGATTTCTGAATCCTTATTTAATGTTGAAAATCGAGGCATTAAGCGTAGTTCATCAGATGAAAGTTCTGCTTACTTGTGGCATCAAAGATTAGGTCACATTTCCAAAGAAAGGATTATGAGGTTGATAAAGAATGATATTCTTCCTCAATTGGATTTTAGTGATCTAAATGTATGTATAGACTGCATTAAAGGAAAGCAGACTAAGCATATTGTAAAGAAACCAGCCACAAGAAGCACTCAGCTTCTTGAAATAATACATACCGATATATGTGGCCCTTTCGATGCTCCTTCTTGGAGTGGTGAAAAATACTTTATCACCTTTATCGATGACTACTCACGTTATGGTTATACATATCTACTGCATGAAAAGTCCAAATCTGTGAATGTCCTTGAGGTGTTCATTGATGAGGTGGAAAGGCAGTTAGATAGAAAAGTAAAGATTGTGAGATCAGATAGAGGTGGTGAGTTTTATGGAAAATTCAATGAAAGTGGACAATGTCCAGGTCCATTTGCAAAGTTACTTGAAAGTAAGGGCATTTGTGCACAATACACAATGCCCGGTACACCTCAGCAGAATGGTGTAGCTGAAAGGCGGAATCGTACATTAATGGATATGGTTAGGAGCATGTTAAGTAATTGTTCTTTACCTCTTTCATTGTGGGTATATGCATTAAGGACTGCTACGTATGTGCTAAACCGGGTTCCTAGTAAGGCAGTTCCTAAGACTCCTTATGAACTGTGGACAGGAAGGAAACCCAGTTTAAGACATTTACGTGTTTGGGGTTGCCCAGCAGAAGTAAGGTTATATAACCCATAAGAAAAGAAACTTGATTCTAGGAATGTCAGTGGGAGAATAGTTGAGACGGGCAATGCTAGGTTCATTGAGAATGGTGAAACTAGTGGGAGTGGTGAACCACGTAAAGTGGACATTAAGGTGGTTGACGTGGAGGTACATCCACCTGTCATTCCACCTGAGTTTGTTGTTCATGTTGTTGCATCACAGTCAAGTGGCACATTAGAACAACAAAATGATATGAAAACTCCACTAGTTGAAAGTACGGTTAATGAACCTGTCACAATTCAAGAAGAGAATGGTGCACCACAAGAGTCATTGAGGCGATCTGGAAGGGAAAGAAGATCTGCCATTTCAAATGACTATGTGGTTTACACTATTGAGAATGAAAGTGACTTAAGCATTGATGAAGATCCGAACTCATTCCGGAAAGCCATGGAAAGTAGCAATTCCGAAAAGTGGTTTAATGCCGCATTAGAAGAAATAAAGTCTATGAGTGATAACAATGTTTGGGACTTAGTAGAGTTGCCTAACGGTTTCAAGACTGTTGGTTCTAAATGGGTCTTTAAGACTAAACGCGACTTGAAAGGTAACATTGAAAGGTACAAGGCTCGCCTTGTTGCTAAAGGTTTCACTCAAAAGGACGGCATTGACTACAAAGAGACCTTCTCTCCAGTTTCTAAGAAGGATTCTCTAAGGATTGTTTTGGCATTGGTGGCTCATTATGATCTTGAGCTCCACCAAATGGATGTGAAAACCGCCTTTCTCAATGGAGAGCTTGAGGAGGAAGTATATATGGACCAACCTGAAGGGTTTGTGGCCACAGGAAAAAAAAAATCTGGTATGTAAGCTGAGAAAGTCAATATATGGACTAAAACAAGCTTCCAGACAATGGTATATTAAATTTGATGATACCATCACGTCATACGGTTTTGTAGAGATCATTGTTGATCGAGGTATCTACATTAAAGTCAGTGGGAGCAAATTTGTAATTTTGGTCTTATATGTTGATGACATCTTGCTTGCTGCAAATGACATGGGGATGTTACATGATGTAAAGAAGTATCTCTCTATGAACTTTGAGATGAAGGATATGGGTGAGGCATCTTATGTGATCGGAATAGAAATACTCCGGGATAGATCACAAGGATTGTTAAGTTTGTCTCAGAAAGGATATATCAATAAGATCTTAGAGAGATATAATATGGAAAAATGCTCCGCAGGGATAGCTCCAATTCAGAAGGGGGATAAGTTCAGTGAAAAGCAATGTCCCAGAAATGAATTGGAGCGTAAGGAAATGGAAAGAATTCCATATGCATCAGTGGTTGGGAGTTTGAACTATGTTCAAACATGTACTCGACCAGATATCACATTTGTTGTTGGTATGTTGGGTCGATATCAAAGTAATCCCGGAATGAACCACTGGAAAGCTGCAAAGAAGGTTCTCAGGTACTTGCAAGGCACCAAAGAACACATGCTTACATATAGGAGATCCGATCATCTGGAGGTCATTGGATATTCGGATTCAGACTATGGTGGCTGCGTCGATAGCAGAAAATCGACGTTTGCCTATTTGTTCCTGTTGGCTGGGGGAGCAATATCATTGAAAAGTGGAAAGCAGTCTGTCATTGCTACTTCCACCATGGAGGCTGAATTTGTGGCATGCTATGAGGCCATAATTCACGCGTTGCGGCTGCGAAACTTTTTCTCAGGGATTCGGATTGTCGACAATATAGAGAAACCGCTGAGAATGTATTGTGATAATTCCGCAGCTGTCTTCTTTTCAAAGAATGATAAGTACTCTAAGGGTGCTAAGCACATGGAAATGAAGTACTTATCTGTCAAAGAAGAGGTTAAGAAACGTAGAGTGCCATTTGAGCACATAAGGACGGATATGATGGTAGCAGATACGTTAACTAAGGGACTGAAACACCCCATCCCGGCCATAGGCCCAGACGGATGATGAGTTCCAGTGGTCAGGCCAAACCGTGGCCTGAACCTCCCTAAATCCAGTCCTATTTAAAATTTCCCGAAGGAACAAGTATTCTTCGGATCCTCCTTTTTGACTTATAGTCTTAGATCCTTCATACTTATTAATTACGCAGCGGAATACTACTTTAACCATTATCTCGTTCTTCTAAAGAACGACCCATTCGAGAACCTCTTATAACTTTACTTAGTTTTCTCAAAACTATTTCGAGGTTCCCATTCCAAATAACCTTTCTAACAACCTAAGCCTTTAACTTAGATCCTTTCATTCTCCTATTCAGTTCTAACCATTCTTTAGAACAATAGAATAATACTCGAAACATGTACTTAACCTTTGGTGAATCCGGTGTGAAGCTAACTCCGCGTTTAGCTTGACTCGTTTGTTCATCGAACTCATAGAACACGCCCCCTTTGTACTTAGTCATTCAACCAACCATCCCCACATGACCGAGTACAAAAGAGGTCTTCACGTTCTTTCCTTTGACCACCATTCCTTTCCGGGTTCATCTTTGTCTCCTTTTTCACGCATGATCATAAGGCCGAACCGCGTCCCGACCGTTCCTGGATCCGCGACCGTATCGCGACCCGCGGTCATACGCGTTCGTCCGTATGTTCATCCGTACGTCCGTCACGGACGTCCGTAAGGTCATCCGTGTGACCATTACGGTCGTACGTTGCGTTCGTACGTGCGTTCGTTGCGATCGTCCGTCAACAGACGCGGCTGTCCGTGAACGGACGCGACTGTTCGCGAACGGACACAACCTTTGGTGAACGGACACGACCCTTCGTTCGCGTCCCGCGGTCATCCGTAACGACCCGCGGTCATTCTCAATCATCCACGGTCGTTCGTCTCGTCCATGGACGTACGTTTCTGACCCGCGGTCGTCCGTGTAAGGACACACCCGTCCGTAACGGTTACGGTCGTCTGTCGCGACCCGCGGTCGTCCGTACACGACCCGCGGTCGTCCGTGATCGTCCCACGGTCGTCCGTGAACGAACACGACTGTCCGCGAACGGACACGACCGTACGTGAACGGTCACGGTCGTCCGTACGTGACCCGCGGTCATCCGCGATCGACCCCCGGTCGTTCGTACGCGACCCGCGTTCACCCGAGCACCATCCGCGTCCGTCCGTGCACGTCCGTGTTCGTCCGTGACGGTTACGGTCGTCCGTGACGATCCGCGGTCGACCGTGTACGACCCGCGGTCGTCCGTGAACGACCCACGGTCGACCGTGAGCGACCCGCGGTCGTCCGTGAACGACCCACGGATGGTTACCGGGAATTTTCTTCAAATCAAATCTCCCATAGAAAACGCCTCCAATTCCTTGTAGAAACCGGCCATAGAATCCTTTCTTTCTCCCTTGATTCATGTCGGTTTCTTCCTTGTTGATTCTGAGTTTGCACCCACGGCTTCTGCCCTTCTTTAGGCATGTAGATATTGATGTTTTACCATCAGAACTCGTCCCCAAACTTGTTCTCCAATGGCCGGCCAATCACTTTGTTAAACCGGCCATAAATCCCTCTTTTCTCTTCATTTTTGTGTGGCCTTTGCCTTAGGATTATTCTGGGTTTTTCCCCAGGGAGATAGGTGCACGAAAATGGCCTCCTTATGGTCTATTTATAGCCCCAAAGTCGTGCCATAACTGCCCATGGAGAAGGGTGCATTGGTTGGCCGAATGGACACAACTTTTCCTTGGTGTCCATTCGCCTTGGTGCCCCTTGGTCAGCTAGTGTCACTAGCTGGCCAGCTGACCCAACACTTGAACACTCAAGGTAGCTGGGTTGAGCTGGTTGCTAGCTGACCTAGCTGACCAGCTGGACTGTTCAGCTCCTTTGAGCTGAACACTTCCCTTTCAGCTGCTTTTCTTTAAGCTAAGCTTCTTCCCCGCTGAGCTTGACCTTCTTCTGTCTATGAAACTCTCTCTCATTGATCTTCTTGATCATGTACTACTTCTTATGGTTCCATAGACAGCCCAACGTTTAGGGTGTATCCCGGTTCGGGGATGTTACAAGTCTACCCCCCTTAAAATGGATTCGTCCCCGAATCCGACTCAAGGTTTTTACTCCGTTCATACTTTATGAACCATTGGGCAGCTGATAACATCCCACAGTATTTGCAGAACATAACCATTCTATGTTCTCTTTATTCAGCCTAAGTCCATTTATGGCCGTCTTTGCCGGAGCCATTCATTTCAGATCAAGTCGCGTATGACCGGACTTTCCTATTCCGTTCCCGCGCATGGACTGACTGTTCCCAGAGTGCCAATCTTCGGTCAACCGCCCCAACGGCTGCCGTTCAATCGTGCTTAACTGTCCGAACTTTTCTTGTCCATGACTCACGGTTCATCCCGTGCTTAATCCGACTTGTGGTTCACGGTCTTGGCCATGGCCAGTCGACAACCGAACTTTGGACTAAGCCGTCTAGAGATCCATACATTCCGAGGCAGGGATGTTACAAGTCTCCCCCACCAATTAGGAATTCGTCCCCGAATTCGGTGGTGGTTAACTTTTGTGTACACCCTTCCTGTCCCGTTTGGTATGTCTTTCCATTTCCCATTGACCTAGGTCCGTCAAGACTTAATCATTTCCCTGATTTTTGTCTTGTCCTAGACTTGGTCAAATCCTGATCTTAGTCCTTACGGACTTGATCCACTTGATCCTCGTCCTTCGTGGGCTTGATCTTAGTTTCCCGACCTTAGTAAATCTCTTACTAGATCACATTCAGGCCTTTCGTTCCCTTTGAACTCGACCTCGGTTATGATTCTTACGCATTCCCAATGCTAAGCAACCTAACCCTTTTCCCCAAATGTAATGCCCTCAAAACATTTGAAGAAGTGGGGTTCAGTGACATACCAGCAAACGCACTAAAGGACTCGGCCACGCCAATGTCCTTAGCCAGTTCGTAATCCTGTGGCGTCTCGGTTAGCGCTTAGCCTTTACCGTTGACTTTCACTACCACGTTTTACTTCTGGTCTCTGCTTTTTACAATGGAAGCGTATCATTGGTCTTTCATTGTCACTTTCCTTCCCCTTATTTTGCAAACAGCTTAGGATCCTTGGTCCCTGCTGTTGCACATCGCACGTACTCAACTTGCCTTTACACTCCCCAAAGTGTGCTTCCATTGTTTTTGCAAGTGGTACCTTTAGTGCGGTTCCCGGAGGGTGGCGATCAGCCCCAACTGAATCCCATTTTCCTCCGTACTTTGCAGACAGTTGGATCCCTTAGTCCTTGCTGCCGCCTTCGCACATACTTTGGCGCAGATTTCTAGAGGTATGGTGACCAGCCCCAACTTAGTCCCATTTTTCCTCTTTAGGTCCCTCCCGGTTCGGCCAACCACTTTCCCGTGATTGCACCTTCTTCCGGTTCACCTCCACACCGTCTTGCGACCTTGTTCTCAAAGTCTGCCCAAGACTAAGTGCGTACTTGGTGTACTTGTCTTAGGAAGTCACCAATCATGAGAGCATCGTCCTAGGAAATAACTCCGCTCTGATACCAACTTGAAACACCCCATCCCGGCCATAGGCCCAGACGGATGATGAGTTCCAGTGGTCAGGCCAAACCGTGGCCTGAACCTCCCTAAATCCAGTCCTATTTAAAATTTCCCGAAGGAACAAGTATTCTTCGGATCCTCCTTTTTGACTTATAGTCTTAGATCCTTCATACTTATTAATTACGCAGCGGAATACTACTTTAACCATTATCTCGTTCTTCTAAAGAACGACCCATTCGAGAACCTCTTATAACTTTACTTAGTTTTCTCAAAACTATTTCGAGGTTCCCATTCCAAATAACCTTTCTAACAACCTAAGCCTTTAACTTAGATCCTTTCATTCTCCTATTCAGTTCTAACCATTCTTTAGAACAATAGAATAATACTCGAAACATGTACTTAACCTTTGGTGAATCCGGTGTGAAGCTAACTCCGCGTTTAGCTTGACTTGTTTGTTCATCGAACTCATAGAACACGCCCCCTTTGTACTTAGTCATTCAACCAACCATCCCCACATGACCGAGTACAAAAGAGGTCTTCACGTTCTTTCCTTTGACCACCATTCCTTTCCGGGTTCATCTTTGTCTCCTTTTTCACGCATGATCATAAGGCCGAACCGCGTCCCGACCGTTCCTGGATCCGCGACCGTATCGCGACCCGCGGTCATACGCGTTCGTCCGTATGTTCATCCGTACGTCCGTCACGGACGTCCGTAAGGTCATCCGTGTGACCATTACGGTCGTACGTTGCGTTCGTACGTGCGTTCGTTGCGATCGTCCGTCAACAGACGCGGCTGTCCGTGAACGGACGCGACTGTTCGCGAACGGACACAACCTTTGGTGAACGGACACGACCCTTCGTTCGCGTCCCGCGGTCATCCGTAACGACCCGCGGTCATTCTCAATCATCCACGGTCGTTCGTCTCGTCCATGGACGTACGTTTCTGACCCGCGGTCGTCCGTGTAAGGACACACCCGTCCGTAACGGTTACGGTCGTCTGTCGCGACCCGCGGTCGTCCGTACACGACCCGCGGTCGTCCGTGATCGTCCCACGGTCGTCCGTGAACGAACACGACTGTCCGCGAACGGACACGACCGTACGTGAACGGTCACGGTCGTCCGTACGTGACCCGCGGTCGTCCGCGATCGACCCCCGGTCGTCCGTACGCGACCCGCGTTCACCCGAGCACCATCTGCGTCCGTCCGTGCACGTCCGTGTTCGTCCGTGACGGTTACGGTCGTCCGTGACGATCCGCGGTCGACCGTGTATGACCCGCGGTCGTCCGTGAACGACCCGCGGTCGACCGTGAGCGACCCGCGGTCGTCCGTGAACGACCCACGGATGGTTACCGGGAATTTTCTTCAAATCAAATCTCCCATAGAAAACGCCTCCAATTCCTTGTAGAAACCGGCCATAGAATCCTTTCTTTCTCCCTTGATTCATGTCGGTTTCTTCCTTGTTGATTCTGAGTTTGCACCCACGGCTTCTGCCCTTCTTTAGGCATGTAGATATTGATGTTTTACCATCAGAACTCGTCCCCAAACTTGTTCTCCAATGGCCGGCCAATCACTTTGTTAAACCGGCCATAAATCCCTCTTTTCTCTTCATTTTTGTGTGGCCTTTGCCTTAGGATTATTCTGGGTTTTTCCCCAGGGAGATAGGTGCACGAAAATGGCCTCCTTATGGTCTATTTATAGCCCCAAAGTCGTGCCATAACTGCCCATGGAGAAGGGTGCATTGGTTGGCCGAATGGACACAACTTTTCCTTGGTGTCCATTCGCCTTGGTGCCCCTTGGTCAGCTAGTGTCACTAGCTGGCCAGCTGACCCAACACTTGAACACTCAAGGTAGCTGGGTTGAGCTGGTTGCTAGCTGACCTAGCTGACCAGCTGGACTGTTCAGCTCCTTTGAGCTGAACACTTCCCTTTCAGCTGCTTTTCTTTAAGCTAAGCTTCTTCCCCGCTGAGCTTGACCTTCTTCTGTCTATGAAACTCTCTCTCATTGATCTTCTTGATCATGTACTACTTCTTATGGTTCCATAGACAGCCCAACGTTTAGGGTGTATCCCGGTTCGGGGATGTTACAGGGACTGCCACCCAAAACGTTCATTGGCCATGTAGAGCGTATGGGTGTCATAGAGAAAGCCTTGCTGTTTTGATTATGGAATGCTCATTAAGTATATGACACTATGAATTCACTTAAAGATTACGTTTATGTTTTACTAAGTATGTTATCATTAAAGTAGATGTATACATTTAAGGTTTCTGGATAACATATAATTATTTTGAGAATTAAGGATCTTCTCATATAAAGGAGATATAAATCTATAAATTTAGAGTTGGCTTATGATACATGGAAGGGAGCATGTTGTTCAATGATGTGTGACCGCCATGATTCAGTCAATTCTGATTTTATAGTTTATATTAAAGGTCAGATGAACTTGATAAGAAAGTGCACATTAAAGTTATTTAACCATCAAGTCGACATAAAGGTCAAGTGGGAGAATGTAAGAATATTTATCTTTATATGTGACCTATATGTCTCTCAGTTTAATATAAGGCATCAAGTTCACATTAGTGTTAAAGAATTCTAATATAAGAGACGATACCGTGATGGATCGGTTTCGATTAGAGAATTAGAATTCGGGTTTATTGATAACCCTCTTTCCTTAACCATTTACTTTATGTATTCTTCTCTTACATATATATATGATGTATAATACACCTTTTGGTCAGACACACATTCGTCACATTAGGAAAAGTGACTGTACGAGTTGTCTTCTATATATACATCTTACAAATTAATTAACAAGGGTGATAATAAACACATAGACAAAAGCGTGTGTTGAAAGTAAGAGAGAATAAGTGTTTGGATTTCCTTATCCATCAAAAGAGATCATAAGGCTTTGGAGGTTTAAGAAAAGAGAAGTCAAGAGGAGATTCAATCCATTCAAAGGGCTAAACAAGCATGGATCAAGGTTAGTGTCTTTCTTCTTCTCTAGAAAAGCATAGAGTTGAATTAAATCAAACCTAGATGATTTTGGGGATGATTTCATGAATTGAAATTAATAAAAGATAAACTTATATTTTCATGTTGCTTCCACAGTGTGCTAGTGGGTTTGGCTGATGCGTTCTTAGAAGTAGCCCGAGAGTATGTAAACCCTCGGGACACTGTATATGAACACGAGTTTAGCAGCCAGGAATTTAATAAATGTATCGACTTAAACCGATTTGGCAAACGCTTAAATTCACTTACGAATCATCACAACCTGTTTTTTTTTTTCTATCAGACATTGAGAAGACACTAAAATTTATTCTTGTAATTTCCTCAGATATTACAACATAAAGGCAATGCCTAGATGGACTTGCATGGTTTTCGATAAAGATTAGTCTCGGTAGTTAAACTTCCTTTTGACAGACACACGGTCATCTTCATCTTCATCTTCATCATATTCTTCTTCATCTACCTCTAGTTCTTGTTCTTGATCTTCTTCTTCTTCTTCTTCTTCTTGCTCAACATCATCTTCCACAGTATTGACCCTCTCGCACTCATCGATCCATTCGCTATAACTGTATTAATTTCAGAGAGGCTTAGAAAAACAAGATGAAATAAGAACAAGGAGAATTCGAATAACAGTTTGTACTTACATGTCTATAGCTTCACTCAAAGCTGCAAGAAAACAGAACCCAAAAGAATTATCAGAGATGTAAACCAGAAACCGATTCAATATCGATATAACATGAATATAAACCTGTGATAGTAGTGCTAAAGCTTTCTTCACAGATTCTACAAGTTGCAGTACCAATCATTTCCTTCATATTACTGGGGAAAATTCAAAAGATTTCATTATCATGTTGTAGTTCATTAAAGCTAAGAAAAAAATCATACATTTGGCATTCGACACTAGAGCCGTGATTGCAGAAAGGACAACTAAAGACTGTGTCAAGCTTGTCCATTCGCTTCGTTGGAGCAGGCTTTGCTCTTGACTTCCTCTTTCCCATTGCTTGGCCACGAACAGTTAACCAAAAAGAAGAAGAATGAAAATCAATAGTTTTCACAATCCATCCATTAACGATTCGAAAAGTACCCAGAAGGATCCAATTTCAAACGAAATCTCAATAATTGCTAGTTTCGATCTAAAGAATCAATAGTATATTCGAAAAGATGAAAAATCAATACTTTCACAATTCCAAAAGGGATAAGACTAATCACTCGCGTAAGAAACTACTCCTTCGTTGTAATCAATTACCAGTATCAAATATTTGGATTAAGAGAATTAAAAAAAAAGTACCCAGAAGATTTAACTTCAAAGAATCTCAAACCAAGACTCATGGAAATACCCTAATTATTGCGCAAGATCGGTTCCTCGAGGAAGAGCAAGATGCGAAACCCTAGATAGTTCAAGGAAGAGGTGAATTGGGGAACAAAGGATAATGAGTGTTGCGAAACTCTGAGAAGTCAACGACGCCGTTTGTGGTAATAAGACCAAACGAAATTACTATGAAATAGTTAACTGTAAATAGTTATGACAATTCAATTATATTAATATCAAAAAATGTTTACAAAATACAGATGCATTCCAAAAAGAATAGTTATCATTCCAAAAACAAAAATAGTTATGATGAGATTTTGACCCAAAAAAATTAGTTATGATGAGATAAAATTCTAGAAAAATCGATGTCTCTGCTCTATCCAATTTTCAAGAATCAAATCTCCAATGTCACTACAAAAGTGACTCTTTTGGAATTTCCATTCCGACCAACACCGAAACGGTTATTTTTGTCCTCTCGACGATTCTCTTTCTTATCATATATTTTGAGATCTCGTCGTTTTCTTTTTATTCTTAGATTTTGAATAACTCCGGATTTCATATCTGATCCTTCTTCCGATTAATATCATATGTCTTCTTCCTTTTTTAAGTTTCTTAATTTCATCCCAATTGCGATTCTCTTGATAATATGCTCCTTTGTCTTCTTTAGTCTTTCTACATGAGTAATTTTTTGTCGCATGCCTCGATTTCTAATGGCGGACTTTCTCTTGGGTCCAGACGGAGCTTCCTATGGGAAATTTAAATCAAGCTTTGGCTTTTTTGGGCCCCGTGCGAGTATAATAAGACGGTGTTGCAGTATTATTCGGTGGATTTGCCTCGGTCGTCGCTGGAAAAGGAGTTTTCTGGTGGTGGTTTCTGCAAAATCCGGTAGTGAACAGTGGAATTCTAGTCTAAATTCTACAGGCATTCTCTATTCTGGTCAGGAAGAGTCAGGAGAACACCTATCTTTTAATGCAGTTTCTCTGATACTGTCTGGGAAGGCTTGGTTAGGGGTCTATTGCAGAATAATACACTACAAGCTTGGACAGCATAATAGAGATTGCCTTAGGTCCTTCCCTCAGCAAAACAATAACGTTTCTAGTCATGTATGTTCTACAAGATACATCTCACTCCATTTGGAGGGAGAGAAACTCCCGTCGGCATGGTCAGCAACCGCAAAACCCACAAATCTTGATCCAATGGATTGACAAAGAAGTCCAAAACAAATTGTTGCCAGTAAGGCAAGAGTACTACAATGATTTGGAAGATGGTTTACAGGTTTGGTTTGGTTCATGCCACCAAATCACTCAAAACACCTAAGATGATTCTTTGATTCAATTGTTTTCCATAGTTCCATATAAACAATAAGCTCAAAGTGAAGCATTATATGTAAAAAGTCTTTTAGTTTGAATCAATTTTACATTCATTCAGAAAAAGGTCTGGCGGTGAAGTTGTGTCGGCTATGGGTTGATCAATTTAGTTGTGTCATCAGGTCTAGCACACATGTGTCCTTGTTTACCCGAAAAATCCTCCAAAATCAAAACCTATAACTAAATCGGCAACTGGAAGAAAAAACGTAAGTTCAACACTGAAAATTTCTGTCGCATGAGGAAGAATATGACAACTAAGAACAACTGCATGCGTCATGGGTTGGGTTGACCATGACATTGTTAGTGTACTCGGATGGTGTCTACGGGATAATATGGGTTGGGTCCTAGCAGGCGAGAAAGGATGCAGGAGAAGCCTATCACCGCTTCATGCAGAATTGGACGAACTCATTTGGGCTATGGAGAGTATTTGTGACAGGGTTATTCTCAATGTTAGAATCGAAACCGACTGTGTGAACCTCCTAAAGATGATTGAAGATCCAAGGGACTGGCCGGACTTTACTTCAGATTTGGATATCGTCGCCACTATTAGAAAGAAATTTTCGTATTTTAGTGTAGTTCACATCGGCCATATGGATAATGTAATTACCGACACCCTTGCTGAAAGGACTAGGACACGAGGTCGAGATTTTTCGCTTGTAAGTCATAATCTGTCAGATTTCAGAATTCCACAAGAAAACTGAAATGTCCGGCCTACTTTGACTTAGATTAAAAGCGTAGATGACAAAAAAAAAAACTGCATGAATTCTAGCAAAAAATAAAAAGAAAAAAAATTATAGGTGAGACTACCATGATTTCAAGAACACTTGCAAAAAAAATATCCCGAGGTAAAATTTAATTTTATATTTGAAAAAAGGAAATAATGAAATTCTGAGGTAGATTTTGAACAATTCACGACTTATATATGCATGATACAATATGATATTTTTTTGACATCCTTTCGTTGTAGGGCTTGGAAGAGGAAGAGGATGAATAAGAGAAAGAGGAGGAAGAGTGAAGAGATGGCTTGATTCTTTATAATAAGTTAAAGAGGATCAAATCGATGGGAACATACAGAGCACAAGCTTGATGTCTTTGAAAGTTTTTCAATGTTGTATTTTTGTGTTTTCAATCAGGTGAAAGTTTAAGTTTCTGAAACTCTACTCATCTTTTAATGTGTTGGAACAGTTTTAATCTTTAAGTGTGTAAAATTCAAGTGACACATAAAGCTTTCATTACAAACACTACATAAATGATATACAATGAATCATTTAGGGATCGTTCAGGGTACACAATGGATGATTCCAAGTTTTGTATTCCTTTGGAGGTAAATATGATTTGAGGTATTACTAATTATTACTAGTTCTTACATATGAAACTAACTCAAACTATATGTGTTGTGTGTAGCTTCTAGCATTTGAGGTAGTTCTGACATTGAAGAAGAGATTATGAGATGATTTTTAGGCACAAAAAGCACATATTCTAGGATGTGCATGACGAGTACAAGCAAGGATTTTCACTAGATGAATTGTATGAAGCACTTGGCCTAATTAAGTTAATTTGACTTTTCATATTAACTAGAAGAGAAATGCGCGGGTTTTGTTAGAATTTATTGATATTTAATATATTTTAATATTTATTTTGAGTATCGATATTTTTATATGTTTTTTAATTTACAAATTTGTATTTGTTTTATTTTTATATGATTATAATGATTTTAGAAGAGAATATGCGCTAACATACGATTATTAATTTAATTTATTTTATAAATAAATATTTTAATTATCCATTTTAATGAGCTTTTTAAAAAATTTTATTTCCTTCTTAAAAAATATTTAATATATATATATTTGTTATTTATACATTTATTTTTTCTATGTTCTTATATTCTATATAATTTCTTGGTTTATTATCCTTTTATTTCATTTTGTAACATTTTACCTCTATTCTTAATATTATTATTTCTTTATTTTAATATTTTTGTTATCATTTTAGATTTCTCTAATTTTTTTATATATATTTCATTGATTTTTTTATTTTTATGTTCTTATATTTTATATATATTTTATGATCATTGTATCTCATTTTATAATATATTTTTTTCCACTCGTAATAATTTATTCTTATCATTCATATTTTTTGTTTTATTGTTCTTTGTTTATAGTTTTCAATTATTGAAAACTTTTTAAATAATTGTATCTTTACTTTTAGTCTTATAAGATCAATTTTATTGAAATTTATTTATTTTATTTATTTAATGCATAAAATATGGAAGATGTATTTAAAACATATAATATTTATATATTTGTGAGATTATAAATTCAATTCAATTTATAATTTATGTTTTCAATAATTTTATTTAATTATATTTAAATTAAATAATCATACATTAAATAAATATGTATTTTACTTTAAATGATGATGTGGAAAAGTTTGCTTTAAATTGACCAATCAAAAGGGGGGCTGATGTGGCGGCCGGGGAGAGCCCCCTTCTCTCATTATATATAGGATTACTTATGAGTGTAATGTTTTAAAGTTGTTGTCCTTGTTTCTATTCACATGATATTGAAAGTATTTTGGTCTTGTCCCTTGAAGAAGAATCTCTTATAGCTAGAATCTATGAAAAGGTGATGGTGATGTTGTCGAAGATGTCATTGTTCACAGTTGGACAAAGCTCTTTATCGATGAAAAGAAGCCGATATGTGTTAAATAGATGTACAAGGGACATTTGGCTTCCCGAGTAGAAGAGTAACTTTTGAATGAGGTGAATCAAGGAAATGCGGACATTGAAGGAATAAAGAATGTGTCTTCGACTTGATTGGTATAGCTCGTACAGATATGCAAAACGTGTCATAAGAAGAGAATTTTTTTGATGAGATTCATATAAAGTTGATGAAATAGTGAATCTATCACTAGAAGAAAGCTTTCAAATTTCTTACTTCACTCAAATCACGGACCAATCTTTGCATTCTCTTCAAATGAGAACTGAACAATTTTAGAAGTGTGAACAAACTTTGGGCTTTATGTTTGATATGAAGAAATTGCAGGAGGAGAGTAATGATAGGTTGATGACATCTTGTAACAATCTTGAAGTTTCTCTAAAATATGGAGATCATTCATATGTTAGTAGGAGTGATTTATTTTTGAACTTAAATTTCTAAGACAAGTCTTACCAAGAGACTACAAGAGACCTACTTAAGTGTTGAAGTTTTTGAAAACTATGGAAGATTGTTATCCAAACTCTTGGATTGCTTAGCGAATATTGTTAAGTGTTAACGATTCCAGTTTTAGTTGATTCTGCATAAAGAAGCTTTTCAAAACTGAAGCGGATAATCTTACCTTCAATCAACTATGTCATGAGAAAGATTGAATAGTTTTACAATTATCCTATATATAAAAGATGAAGAGGGGGCTCTCGTGCGTTGACACGTCAGCCTCCTCATGATTGGTCCACCTCATGCAAAATTGACACATCATCATTAAATGAAATAAATCTATAATAAATAATCTAAAATTATTTAATTTAAATGTAATTAGTTAAAATCATTGAATATAAATATAAAATAAATTAAAACTGAAATTTAATTTCGAATATAATTAAATATTAATATAAGTGGAAATACCAAATTATTAAACAAAAATAAATATGCAATTATGATTTTTTTTTAAATAATTGGAAATTAGGAGAAAAAGCCATATAACAAAAAAATTAATAACTAATGAAAATGATAATTATTAGTTATCAATGATAAAAGCAGATAAGATGGTAATATAAACAAATAAATAATATAAATATAAAAATAAGAAATTAAATAAATTTAATGAAATATATTTATAACTTAACGAAATTCAAAATGATAAAATATCAAAATATTATTGTAATACTACGACTTGAATGACTGAAAACTGTAACAAGTATGAAAATTAAAAAATGATAAGAAGGTTGAAGGAAATAAAAAATTCAAAAAAAAAATCCGTGAAAATTGAAAACTAAAACTTGTAAGACATGTAATTTAAATTAATATTGCTTGTGAATGCAAGTTATTTTCATCATATTATTATGATCATAAAAAATAAAAATCTGTAAATAAAAATATAAAAATATTAATATTCAAAATAATTATCAAAAATATATTAAATATTTAAATAACAAAACAAAATCCGCGCATTTGCGCGGGTTCTTTCCTAGTATCAATAAAGAGAGAGAGTCAAACAACTTAATTATATGAATTTATTAAATGAATTTATAGGAAAAAAAGAAAGAAAATTGTGGCTTAAGTTTATTTATTCTGATTTTTGTAACTATTATTGAATTTGTTTCAAGACAATGTTATAATTTTATTTTATCTTTTCACTAAGAAATATCATATCTTTTAACTCGTTTAAGCCTCGATAAACCTAAACATAACACTGGTAGCAATGCTAGTGAAAATGTAATAGAGGAGGAAGGTGCAAAAAATGGTGAAAAAACTAATCCTCGTTGGTCCAGAATTATGGTAAATGATGTCTATTATGTTTCCACCAACATCAGTTTAATTCAAGTTGGCCACCAAAATTTTCATATAGACTCTCTAACCCAAAAATTAATTAGTTTAACCGACTAATATTTTTAAAATTTGTAAAAAGAGTGAAAATGTGCAAAAACAATGAGTAAGGTGATGATGCTCTTACAAAGAAAGTAAAATGCATATTAAAATCTAGTTAATTATGGGAAAATTACTTATTTAGTATGACAAAGTATAGTTATTATTAGAATAAGATTAATATTTTGGCCTTTTTCTTATGATTTTATTGCCTAAAGTACTCCTATCATCATTTGCAAGAAAAAAATAATTACAGAAATGCCGTTAATTTTTTTCCGTGTCAAAAATCAAATATTTACGAAAATACCACCTTCCCTGCGAAATTAAATCCGCAGTCACGTGTTGCATATTTTTGTAGTTGCGGATTTGTTTGTGTAATTACGGAAATGATGTTACGGATTTAAATGTACGTGTCGCAGATTTATTTCTTTGTTACGGATTTAAAATAAATCCGCGACAAAGGAAATATACTTTTTTAATTACTAGAGTAGTACGAAGTGTAACAGATTTGTTCCATGTGTTGCAGTTTTTTATACTTGCGGATTTGTTCATTTTTGGGAAATTGAGTTTGAAGATTTTCTTGCTACTGTTGAAGATTTCATTGGGTTTTTGCTGTTTTTTCATGATTTTGCGGATTGTTTTAGCAGATTTTATTCTCACTGTTACATATTTTTTGTATTTGTTGCAGATTTCGAAAAACTCTGTAACACAGGCAAAAGGGCTTAAAAAATTATAAAAGTAGTATTTTAGTGTTACAGATTTAGTTAAAGTGTTGCAGATTTCAGTGTAGTGTGTGCAGATTTTTTATTTATTGACGATGTGGCATTTTCAGTCATCTTTTTTTCTTGCGGATTTGTTAGTCTATTTCCTTAAATAGTTTTACAAATTAATTTATAATTGAAAATATCATTTATACTGCAAATAATGACTTTTTAAATTTTAAAATATTATATTGTATGAATCTATGTAGGGCAAAAATTCATTTTAAGTTGTAATATTTTAATATAGTTTTTAATATAAAAAATTAATTTAGTTTTTAAGCATAATAAGTTTACAAAATAAATTTATAAGTTTCAAATTTATTTGATGTGTTAAATAAATTTGTAATATTAAGAAAATATAAACTCAATATCTTTGAAATTTGGAAATATATACATATAAGATTGTATTTATTTTTAAAATGAATTTTGTTTTTAAAATCTTTCCTTTTACGAACCAACAATTATTTTAGGTAAGTAATTATACTAATTCGATTTTTTCTTAAACGGAAACTTGTTTTTTTTTCTTTTCAAAAACGAAAATATATTCGATTAGGACAAATATGGAAAAACATTTATGACCGAATTTATGGTTTCTTATTACAGAATTTATTGTTTTTTATGTAAAATATTGACAAAAATCGCCATCTTCATCAACCCTATGAAGAACGACCTACACAACAATAGCCTCCATCTCTGAACGAGCTCAATTTGTACGTATCAATGATCTTTTCTGCTCGTCAACAATAACAATTGATCATGGTTCCGATTGTTCTACTTTGTGGTGACTGGAAATTTGATGAAACAAGATGGAAATTTGTTGTGGATGAAAGAGGAACAAGAACAGTAGGAGTCGATGATAAACTTTCTTTCAGAAGATTCATAGAAACGGTTTACAAGGATTATGGAGTTGAAAATAAGACTTACATCGCTGAGTTTAGATATATGCTTCCAAAGGAGGTTTTGGTTGGCTTAGCGTGTTGCGAATTCCTAGCAGTTCCTAATCCGATTAGGCAACCCTAAGTCTGAATTCCGAGCCTAGGATCTCAGGGTTTAAGTAATTGAATCATGGATCTCGCGTTTACCTTGTTCTGGCAGCGGAAGATGAATCAGGTAAGACAAGATCAGGAGCGATTCAGATGCCTCGCCTCTATCGTAGTCCACACGCACACAACCTGGAAAGTCGGGATGCTAGTGCCGGATCTGGGAATCGAAGAGAGAGTTTTTTCTGATTTCTGTAATCAAGAAAAAGATGGCTACCTCGTTCAGGTCGACCATATAAGCCTATATATATGACCTGTTATGACTAAACCATTTTTCGGGTTTAACCGAAAAATCTATGTCATAAACCGAAACATCAGTCTCGGAATCGACCTTGTGTCGATCGATACACCAACTGTGTCGATCGACACATCTCTCTTTAATCGATATTGATACGTATCCAATACACATCATCTTGATCATCACCATGATGATTATTCCCATAACAAAGCTTCCAGATTGCTTAGGTGTGTGACCCTATAGGATCATATGACACTGGCAGTAAGTCTACAACTTACAGACTGCAAGAGGCTTCTAGCAAAACATTGCAACCGCCCAGTATCATACAACATGTCTGATCTCGACACACGACTATCGTTAGAGTAAGTACAATGTGATTTCAGGACATAATCCCAACAATCTCCCACTTGTACTGGAATCATCTATTCCTATAATCCCTTTGTCTCTATATCTCGATATGGCATAAGGCAAGAGACTGTGTCATCCTTATTATAGCCAACATCATGTTCATCTAACTCCTGATCTATACTGATAAAACAAACGACTGACAATCACCTCGTTTGAGCATGGCCATGCATTTTCTCAGTATCAAATCTTCGATGGGCCCTGAGATATTTATCTCCTGTTATAGGAGGGGCAAATCCCATCTTGTTCCATTCCTGTTTCTACACGTACTTCATGATACGCCTAAGCAATGTCGTTATAGCCGCCAGTTACGGAACGACGTTTGACAAGGTCAAAGCGCACCAATTCATATGCTAGAAAGCATGATGAACTCAGGTCTAAGGACTATACTCTATAGTCGTAATGAGAAACTCTCATGACACAGATATAACTATCTTGTAGAGTTCTCATTAGCGGGTCATGTCCGATCATATGTTCACCAACATATATCTATGTGACTGACTGTGATACTCATATCATTGACTCCATGAAACTTAGTCAACAGTCACCTCACAAGCTAGTCTCTCGCGGTTGTCAGTGTCCCACTTTGACAATCTCGACTAGAGACAATCATAATTTATGTCATCTTTTACTTATAGGGTTTCATGATCAAGTCCTCAACTTGATGACCTATAAAATGAACATAAAATACTCTGGGACCATTACTTAATTATCCAATAATTAAATAATACCGATGTCAGTTTTAACTTACACAAACATTGCCACATCATGTTTATATAAAGATTATAACATAACTAAAATAACTCCCACTGGAATCAAGATCATCTGTTCAGATATCTTATACCCACAGCAACAGAATAAATCTCGTGCTTAGGTTGTGGGAGAGACTGCGGTGTTTTTGCTTGAAACAATTCCAACAAACTACACCGCCATTCAGATAAAAGCACTATTCTACGGTCCACTGCTTGGAGCCCTTCCAACAGACAACACCGCTACTCATACAAAGATACATGCCAGGTAGGAACCGGGAATCGTCTTTGTCCGTCTAACTACTTTCAACTGGTTCGTCACTTCCTCAGTTCACCACAAACCTATCCTTAGTGTTTATCAAACATTTGGGATATTTCTGGCAACTGTTCCGCGACTTTTACCGGAACATATTGGTATCTTCTCATCATGTTTTATGCGTAAGCTGCATTCATGATGGATTCTATTGCAACAGCATAAGCAATCACACTCATTAATAAAAGCTCAGTACGTGTTCAAAACACTTCATCTTGCTAAGATTTATACTAGCTCAGCCAGTGTCCAAGACACTTCATCTTGCTAAGATTATTGCCATAATACCTTTGGTGTGAAGCCATTCTTGGAATCATGCATATTGGAACTGTCCAACACCTTATCTATATAAGGATTCTGACACGATCCAATTAGCCTATCCAATATATATCAATAGATTCTAATTCCAATAATTCACGAGGCTACTCCCATGTCTTTTGTTTAAATTTGACTTCCGACCCAAGTCTCACAAGACTTAACCGACGGAACGCCGTTCATGAGATTAAGTACATTATGTACATACGGTGTGAGAATTGCAATTACGCTCCCACTAGTCTTCTTGTAAACGCATGGTTTCATTTCTTTTCTGATCAAGTCAAAACTTTTGACCACATTATCAGAATGTTGATTCCAACTCCAAGATGTTTGCTTCAATCCAGAAATGGATCGGTGAAGCTAACATGCATACCCAGCCAATTTTCGGAGTTGGGGCTCACCATCGCTTCTTGAATTTCGCATGCTCATCACTTTTCAATGATCAACAGATCACGACAATCGGCTACGAGAAATCACTCTCGAGTTAGTGACGGATCCTTTCGGATCTGCGAATTTCAGGCTCCACAGGTGTAGATCCTACAGCACTTTGTAGATCTCACCGCTACTCTCCCTCAACAGGTTGAGCAGTCTCCTGCGTTTATCGAATTTCTTCGATGTGTACTTTTACTCCCACTGTTCCTTTTGAAAGTATGATCTTTCTCAAAAGACACAGTTCCGGACAAAAAAACTTTGTTCTCGGATTGGTTATAAAAGTAGTAAGCCTCGGTTTCCTTAGGACAACCAGCGAGGTAGAACTTATCAGATTTGGGTTCAAGCTTATCAGCTATCATCCCCAAATTATCAGAAACAACTTACTTGAAAAACTTCCAGTCCACATCCAATGTGGTGTCTTTCAATTGATTCTGATTGAAACCCTTTTTCTGCGCAAACACATAACTTTCTAGAGCGTATTTCTTAAAAGATTATGGAAGATTCCTGTGACTCATCATTAATTGGAGCATATCTAATAAGATCCAATTCGTTCTCTCTGAAACACCATTTAGGTTTCCAGGAGAAAAGAGCTATGATATGACTTCACACTCACCTAGATGATCACCCAATTCTTGACTCAAGTATTTTCTTCCGCGATCTAGTCGAGGATCTCAATACTTCTGTCAAATCGGTTCTATACTTCATCTTGGAACTCCTCAAGGGATTCCTGCTCGTGTCTCATCAAAAGAACACAGCCATACTTATTGATGCCATTAATAAGGTAATGAAGTACTGAAGATTTCCTTTGGCACTAATACTCATTGGGCCACATACACCAGTACGTGTAAGGCCCAATAAACAGAAAGGCTCTTTTCTATAGCTCTGCTAAAGAAGCCTTAGTCATTTGGCCCAGCAAGCGAAATTCATGTCTCAAATGATTTATAATCAAATGAACCTAAAGCCCATAACAATGGAACTTCTGAATCCGCTTCACTTTATCTGGTCAAAACGACTATGCTAAAGAAAGATCGACTTCAAGTCATCAGACTTAAACCGTTTGGTATTTATGTTATATTCTGGTGTATATTGGTTTAAGACATAAAACCCATTTATCAAAAGGGGTGGTACCATATAATATTTCATTAAGATCAAAAGAGCAAAACTTGTCTTTTATCAGAATGAAAAACATCCAAATTCTTACAAGAAAATGAAAGACATCTCTGCACAAGGCAGATACATAGTAGCAATTACTTAATTTCTAAAACCAAGTATGAAAGGCTCCTACAAGTGGAGAATCTCTACGGCTCATGCAGCAACCATTGCTTCATACCAGACACGCAGTTCCACTTTTCCTTTCTTCAACGTTCTATGATAGGTGTCAGGTTTTAATCCTATATCTAACTGCAAGTGCACAGTTCAGTAGTTGTAGTATATAGGTATCGAATCCACAGGGACTCCGTATTCAATAGCTCAAGAACAGGAAATTAAACTAGGAAGAAAGCAATGTGATTGAATTAAAAGCAATGCGAGAAAGTAAACAGAAAGCAGAGATTGTTGGTTGTGAAAACAAGTTATTAAGAGCGCTAAGTCTAGGGCGTTCTCAGGAAATTAGACAAGCAGACAGTTCATTCAGCAAGGATCTAATTAAGCACAGTTTTAGAACTCAAAACACAGATATAGAATTAACCAAATTCCTTTGCGATAATTCTCTAAGTCTAAGTGCAGCAAACCAAACTTTCGTTTGCGAGAACTAACAGATTAAAATAGCATTAATCCCAAGTTTGATATGTTCAAAATTATCCTAAACCAAACTTTCGTTTGCGAGAAGTTTAATTGCTCAACCTAATTAGTTCAGATTCATAAACCCCACTTCCGTGACGTATTTAGCAACCTAAGATCTAGATTCTAATTGATCAGGTTAGAACTAGCTTTAAGCACAATTAGATTGAAGAACAGATATAGTTATGAATCCTAAACTGAATTAAACAAGTCTAGCAAGTCATGAAATCCTATGTGAGAAACCCTAAACCTAACTAGGAATCTACTCAGACATAGATAATGAAAACATAATCATATGATGAATAAATTGCATAAAAGATAAAGAATAAAAGGGGTTCGAAATCTTCTCCAAATACAAATGAAGTAAAGGTTCAGATCAGCCCCAAAAGCTCTAAAAATCCTCTGCTCTTAATTATCAAAGCGTTGGTAAATAAAACACCAAAAACTTAATTATATAGGTCTAATCTCGGCCAGGGGCTTCTTTGTAAATATCAGGAACTTCTGGATCAGAGTGCAATATCTTGACTCTTCATAAACCGCCGAGTTTCGGCCCATCTCGCTGGTGCAACGATCGGTGCATGTGTGCAACGATCGACGCATTTCTCTGTTTCGGACAGTGAACTCTATCTCTCGGCCAAACACTCCAAAAATCTCCAAAAAGTGCCATAATCACCAAATATGCTCCAAACCTGATTATACCTGTAAAAGATTCTAAAAGAACACAAAAAGACACTAAAACACACTTATATCATGGTCTAAAACTAGTAAAAACCATGATATATCAACTCCCCCACACTTAGCCTTTGCTTGCCCTCAAGCAAAACAGAGAACTAAAGCTTGGTGAAGAGGTTTGAAAACTCTTCAGAAACTCATTTCATCCTAGAAGCTACAATACTCAGATTCCCCTTAGTAAACCACTGAAAGAATCAATCACAGGATATCAAGACCAACATGTACTTCCCCCACACTTAGCAACTGTCCTAAGTAAACTCCACAATCACATTCAAGCATTCAAATTCTCCCTACTGGAGTGGCCCATATCCCTTATATATTACTAATGATCCCTTCCAACTACCGATGTGGGACATTATGTCCTAATACGCCCCCTCGAGATAATGGTCATTTGGCCATTAATCTCGGAATATATGGGCTGGATCGACGGCACCGATTATGGGCCTGGCTTGTCGATGGATGGACCAACTTTGGGTCGGATCGGGTTGGATTGGTGTGGATCGGGCTCTGATACCATATTAAGTTCTATGGGCTTCCAACTTAAAACCAATTGGTGATAAGTGGAGTGGCCCATATCCCTTATATATTACTAATGATCCCTTCCAACTACCGATGTGGGACATTATGTCCTAATACTGACTTCTGCAAGTATTTAAGTGCGGTCTCACCTAAGGAGTATCGATCAAAGGGCACATGGATTCTTACCTTATCAGCTCTAGACCACCATACTATCTTTCTCTAATCCCTTTCTTCTCTTTTCCCTTCTTTAACAACTGATTTTTCCCACATTGGGTATCATTTTTTTTTTATCAGTGTTCTTCCCGTTATGGAGTGTACTTTGGACACATTCCATGGCTCACACAGGAGATAATAGGGGTCTCTACCACTCCTGTGACCACTTCGGAGTTACTAACTCATCCTCAGTTTATTATCTTTTTTTTTTACTTTATAGAAGGGGAGAAGGGAACTAAATAGGATAGGTTGACAGGCTGTGTCAGAACTAACAGGGAATCCGACACAGAGTATACCAAGCCCTTAGGTGAGAAATCTAAGTCAGTATTAAATTGAAGTCAGTAAAAGGATCCTCTGATACCTGAAGTGATGTGGGTGTTCCCAGTAGGTTGATCAGTGTCTGGGTTTTCTAATGGTCAGAGATAGATCCTGCAACTTCATCCCAATGGTTACTTAAGTTCCTGAAAGTCTTGTAAATCTTCTCAGAAAATCATAGTTTCTTACTTAAACAATTTTGACTCAATAAAACAAAAAATTTTGAAAAATGGACTGACTCTTAAGAAAACAGAAAGATAAATGTCAGTAGCACCTCCCCCACACTTAAGACACACTGTCCCCAGTAGTGTCAAGCGAAGGATCGGTAAAAAGAAAATAAAAATTGTTAAAGTTCTGTTGAGTTCTGTCGGGTTTAACTCTGTCGCGCAAGCATCGATCGTTGCACTAAGTGCATCGACCATTACTTGGCGATTTTCGTGTATGGTCGATCGTTGCTCAGAACTGCAACGATCGCTGCAATGCGATTCCGATCGTGTTGTGACGATCGACACAGAAGTGCGTCGATCGACGCACTGCGAATCTGTCCGAGACCTGCAACCATAAACTCACCAGAAACAAAAACAAACGTAAAATCCTAACAAAAACACCAAAAATTAAGTAGAAAAACACCAGTACCTAATGGTGGGTTGCCTCCCACCCAGCGCTTGTTTAAGGTCAATAGCTTGACCGGACGGACAAGAATTTTCAGGCAGAGGGTGCATTATCCAGAGGCAGAATCTGACCTCTTGGAATCTCGGTCTTAGCCCAATAATGTTTTACCCTCTGTCCATTTACAGCGAACTCATTACCTTCCTTGCCTACTAGAACGACAGCTCCATATGGACGCACTTCTTTGATCGTGTAGAGACCGGACCATCTTGATTTCAGCTTACCTGGAAACAAATGCAAACGAGAATTGTATAAAAGTACCTGATCATTAGGCTCAAACCGTCTAGAAACAATATTCTTGTCATGATAAGCCTTAGTCCTCTCCTTGTACAGCTTTGAGTTCTCATAGGCAAAATGTCTAATCTCATCCAACTCATTAAGCTGTATCAATCTCCTTTCTGCAGCTGATTTAAGGTCAAAGTTCATTTGCTTTACAGCCCACGCTGCTTTGTGCTCAAGTTCCACTGGCAGATGACATGCTTTTCCATACATCAAATGAAATGGAGTAGTCCCTAATGGCGTCTTAAATGCAGTCCTGTAGGCCCATAAAGCATCATCAAGCTTAGCTGCCCAATCTTTTCTTGTCTTCCCAACTGTCTTCTCTAAGATCTCCTTGATCTGTCTGTTAGAAACCTCGACTTGTCCACTAGTCTGAGGGTGATAAGGAGTAGCAACTCGGTGATGAAATCCATGCTTTCTTAGGAGCTTCTCGAAGACCTTATTAATAAAGTGAGATCCTCCATCACTAATCACTATCCGAGGTACTCCAAATCTAGGGAATATGATGGACTTAAACAGCTTAATGACTACTGAAGAATCATTGGTTGGACTAGCTATTGCTTCTACCCACTTAGACACATAATCTACAGCAACCAGGATGAATTTATTCCCATAAGATGAGGGAAAAGGACCCATAAAGTCTATGCCCCAGCAATCAAAAACCTCAACCTCAAGAATGAAATTATGAGACATCTCATGCTTCCTACTGATTTTCCCTCTCCTCTGACAGGCATCACAATGAGAAATGAAGGAGTGAGTATCTGCAAACATTGTAGGCCACCAGAAACCTGCTTGCAAAACCTTAGACACAGTCTTAAAAGTAGCAAAATGTCCTGCATAATCTGATCCATGGCAGTGGAATAGGATATCTGGAACCTCTGATTCAGCAACACATTTTCTGTAAAGGCCATCTGAACAGTGCTTATAGAGGTAAGGCTCATCCCAATAGTATCGCCTAAGCTCTCTGAAGAACCTCTTCTTCTCATATCCTTTCAGATCATCTGGTTCAGTCTCTGCAGCCAGGTAGTTGGCTATATCTGCGTACCATGGTCGATCAGTTGTTGTGACAGCATCAATCTCAAACTCGCAGCCTCCAATCTGAATTGTAAAAGTCTCTGGATCTGCATCCGCATTGCAACGATCGTCGCAGAGGAGCGCATCGATCGTCGCTGTCCCGATAGGTGCATCGATCGACGCCGAGATGGCATCGATCGACGCAATGCGATTAATCCGACAGTTTTGCAGGTTTCTGTCCAAATCTGTGTGAAACATTGTCCCAACCATATTGACGTTCTCTTCAGGAAAATAGTCATTAATTGGCACGTCTTCCTCAACCAGCATCCTTGAAAGATGGTCAGCAACTCCATTTTCAACCCCTTTCTTATCCCTCACTTCAATGTCAAACTCCTGAAGCAACAGAATCCATCTCAACAATCTTGGTTTAGCATCTTTCTTCTGCATCAGATACTTCAGGGCTGAATGATCAGTGTGTACAATCACTTTTGAGCCAACAAGATAAGGGCAAAACTTCTCAAATGCAAAGACAACTGCCAACAACTCCTTCTCCGTAATGGCATAGTTTCTTTGTGCATCATCCAGTGTCCTACGGGCATAATAGATAGCATGAAGCTTTCTATCCTTCTTCTGCCCAAGAACAGCTCCCACAACATAATCACTTGCATCACACATAACCTCAAAAGGCAGATCCCAATCCGGTGGCTGAACTATGGGAGCACTCACTAATGCCTGCTTGATCTGTTCAAATGCAGTTTGACAATCTGCAGTGAACTCAAATTTGGTATCCTTACACAGCAAAGCAGTTAGTGGCCTAGCGATCTTACTGAAATCTTTGATGAACCGTCTATAGAAGCCAGCATGTCCAAGAAAGCTTCTAATAGACTTAACAGAATCAGGCTCCTTAAGGTTGGTCATTACCTCAATCTTAGCGCGGTCCACCTCTATTCCTGCTTTAGACACTTTATGTCCAAGTACAATGCCATCTCTGACCATGAAATGACACTTCTCCCAATTAAGAACTAAATGCTTTTCTTCACATCTTGTCAAAACCTTACACAGATTATCTAAGCATTCATTATAGGATGATCCATATACTGAGAAATCATCCATGAATACCTCCATAAAGTCCTCAATCATGTCTGTGAATATGGACATCATGCATCTCTGGAAAGTGGCTGGTGCATTGCAGAGTCCAAAAGGCATCCTACGGTAAGCAAATGTCCCATATGGACAAGTAAAAGTGGTCTTTCCTTGATCCTCTGGATGGATAGGAATCTGAAAGAAACCTGAGTAGCCATCGAGGAAGCAATAGTAAGGATGATTGGCTAACCTCTCAAGCATCTGATCACTAAAAAAATGATCCTTCCTGGTAGCAGCATTCAGCTTCCTGTAATCTATACACATCCTGTGTCCTGTCACAGTCCTAGTAGGTATCAGCTCGTTCTTCTCATTCTTCACAACTGTAACTCCACCCTTCTTAGGTACTACATGGACTGGACTCACCCAATCACTGTCAGAGATAGGATAAATAATCCCAGCATCAAGGAGTTTCATAATCTCCTTTTTAACCACTTCCTGCAGATTAGAATTAAGTCTTCTCTGATGCTCGATAGATGTCTTGGATTCATCCTCAAGATGTATCCGATGCATGCACAACTCCGGTGAGATACCTGAAATATCAGCAAGAGAATAGCCAAGAGCCTTGCGATGCTTGCGCAGCTTGCTTAGCAGTAAAGTGAGCTCTGCGTTGTTCAAGCCAGCATTAACAATCACTGGATAAGTTGAATTGGGTCCAAGAAATGCGTACCTTAGCCCGGATGGAAGTTGTTTCAGTTCTATTTTCGGAGCTTTTTCCTCTGCCCAATCTCTGTCTACTTGCAACGATCGATGCTTAGGTAGTGTCGATCGTTGCACGGTCGCGTCAGACACTTCTACCTGCATTGTAACCTCAACAGAATCCATCATCCTCATATAGCACATTGCTGGCTCGTCCTGCAGGTACTCCAACTCCAATATAGAGCTCAGTAAAGCCCTTTCTAGTGGGTCCTCAACATGTGATTGGTAAAAATACTCGGTTGCCAAATCACCCAATGTGTCCACATAGAAGGTCTGCTCGTCGATGGTTGGTCTCTTTGCCAGCTTGTTCATATCAAAACTCATCTTCAGATCACCCACATTCAGAACTATTTTACCTCCCTGACAGTCAATCATTGCACCAGCTGTAGCTAAGAAAGACCTGCCTAGAATCAATGGATCTTTTGGCTCCTGTCCATATTGTAGAACCACAAAATCAGTAGGGATCACACATTTGCCAACCATTATAGGCACATCCTCTATTACTCCTTCGGGAATCCTGATTGATCTATCTGCCAGAACCAGTGATATCCTGGTGGGTATAAAGTCTGTCATTCCGAGCCTTTTAGCAACTGAGAGTGGCATGAGATTTCCACTGGAACCAAGATCACATAGAGATCTTTCGAATCTCTCTTTGTAGATAGCACAATCTAACACGAAGCTTCCTGGATCCTTTAACTTCTCGGGAATTCTGCCCTGAACCCCTGCACTGCATACCTCATTGAGCATCATTATACTTTCCTCATTAGACCATTTCCCAGAAATCATATCCTTAAGGCATCTCTTCATCATAGGAGAAGTTTCCATGGAGTCCAACAAAGGTACTTCAACTTTCACCTTTTTTATGAACTCCTTCCACTTTGCATACTGCCTATCATTCTTAGCCTTTCTGGGATTCTTGGGATAAGGTACCTTAGGCTTGTATACCCTTTCGGTCGGCTGTTTCGGTTTCTCTGGTTTCGAACTCTCTGCAGTCACCTTGTGTCGATCGTTGCTCCTATCGCATCGATCGATGCTAGGCGACTGTGTTACGACTTCCGGTTCCCTGATTTCACTCTGCATCGATCGTTGCTTAGATGCATCGATCGACGCATTGCGGATATCGCGGATCTCATCTTCCAGCTCTTCAATTTCCTCGAGTTCTTCAACACTTAACTGCTTTTTCTGGCCAGATGATAGCTCCTTACCACTTCTCAACGTCACTGCATTGCATTGGTACTTGGGATTAGCATCAGTCCGTCCTGGGAGATATCCATCTTCCCTTTTAGCATATCCAACAGTTTTTGCAACTCTAGCATCAAGCTCCTTCATGTGCGTGTTCAGATATTCAAACTTCCCATTCAGCTCCCTGTATATTGTTTCCATCTTCTCGTTGACATCTGCTGCATTCTTAGTCTGACTTTCCATCATCTGTTTCAGCATCGTCTCCACTCTACTTTCAGATTCATTGGTTCTCTGAGTACCTTGTCCAAAGGTCTTCTGAAAACCACTTTTCTGCCCTCCATTGAAGAATCTGTTTCCCTATTGATTTCCAAATCTATTACCTTGGAATCCAGAACCTCCTATGTAATTCACATCTTCCTCATGAGTGTCTTCCTCAGCTTGAATTACTTCTACATCTTGGGCAAAGTGGACAGCTTTCTTACCTGCTAGGAGATTGCAAACTGTGTCCAGCCTTGATCTAATATCAGCTATATCAGAATTCTCTACACTTCCACCAGATTTCTTCCTCCTCTCATCCATAGTCTTGCAACTGTTGCTGCATATTAGATTCTCAATCAACTGCTTAGCTTGTGTAGGAGTCCGTATTCAATAGCTCAAGAACAGGAAATTAAACTAGGAAGAAAGCAATGTGATTGAATTAAAAGCAATGCGAGAAAGTAAACAGAAAGCAGAGATTGTTGGTTGTGAAAACAAGTTATTAAGAGCGCTAAGTCTAGGGCGTTCTCAGGAAATTAGACAAGCAGACAGTTCATTCAGCAAGGATCTAATTAAGCACAGTTTTAGAACTCAAAACACAGATATAGAATTAACCAAATTCCTTTGCGATAATTCTCTAAGTCTAAGTGCAGCAAACCAAACTTTCGTTTGCGAGAACTAACAGATTAAAATAGCATTAATCCCAAGTTTGATATGTTCAAAATTATCCTAAACCAAACTTTCGTTTGCGAGAAGTTTAATTGCTCAACCTAATTAGTTCAGATTCATAAACCCCACTTCCGTGACGTATTTAGCAACCTAAGATCTAGATTCTAATTGATCAGGTTAGAACTAGCTTTAAGCACAATTAGATTGAAGAACAGATATAGTTATGAATCCTAAACTGAATTAAACAAGTCTAGCAAGTCATGAAATCCTATGTGAGAAACCCTAAACCTAACTAGGAATCTACTCAGACATAGATAATGAAAACATAATCATATGATGAATAAATTGCATAAAAGATAAAGAATAAAAGGGGTTCGAAATCTTCTCCAAATACAAATGAAGTAAAGGTTCAGATCAGCCCCAAAAGCTCTAAAAATCCTCTGCTCTTAATTATCAAAGCGTTGGTAAATAAAACACCAAAAACTTAATTATATAGGTCTAATCTCGGCCAGGGGCTTCTTTGTAAATATCAGGAACTTCTGGATTAGAGTGCAATATCTTGACTCTTCATAAACCGCCGAGTTTCGGCCCATCTCGCTGGTGCAACGATCGGTGCATGTGTGCAACGATCGACGCATTTCTCTGTTTCGGACAGTGAACTCTATCTCTCGGCCAAACACTCCAAAAATCTCCAAAAAGTGCCATAATCACCAAATATGCTCCAAACCTGATTATACCTGTAAAAGACTCTAAAAGAACACAAAAAGACACTAAAACACACTTATATCATGGTCTAAAACTAGTAAAAACCATGATATATCATTCTACTGTCGCTTAGGTCCTGCATATTTCAAAAATATCAGTACCATAACTAGTATCCAATACTCATGTAGAACTTGAAACAATAACACAATACCTGAAGAAGAAGTACCATACATCTTCTCCATCTCTTGTGAATCTTCCAGGAATTTAATGCAATTTCTCTTCCAATGCCCAAACTCTTTACAGTAGCAGCATTTATCAACATCAGATGGGCCTGACTTGGGCTTAAAAGATGACACATGTTTATCCCGATTCCAAATCCGAATGTCCTTGCCATCACCCTTGTCTAAACAAGATTTCTCAAATATTTTACCCTTTTTGATGTTTTGCTCTGCTGTCTTGAGCATGCCATGCAGCTCAGTCAACGTCTTCGTCAAGCCTTTCTTGATATAGTTCTTTATGAACTTATCATAACTTGACGGCAGTGACTGCAGAATGATGTCAGTAGCCAACTCCAAGCTGACAGGACAATCCAGTCTCCCCAGGTTATCAATGTAACCCATCATTTTAATGACATGAGGACTTACTGGAGCATCCTCTGGTAGCTTGCACCCAGTGAGAGACTTCACCATCTGGAATCTCTCAACTCGTGCCAGATCCTGAAACTTCAGTTTCAGACTGGTGATCATCTCTATTGGCGACTCCATGTTCTCGTATTAACTTTTCAAGTCTGAGTTCATGGTAGCCAACATCAGACCACGCACATCTACCACATCAATATAATGCTTATTCCAAGCATCATATACTGCATTCGAGCGATTGGTCCCAAGCCTTTCTGGAAGAGCTTTCTCAAGGACATAGTCCTTGCTCTCCTGCTTGAGGATTAATCTCAAATTCCGATACCAATCCAGGAAATTTGATCCATTTAACTTGTCCTTCTCAAGGACGGATCGCAATGAGAAAGTAGTCTCAGACATAAGCTGAAATCCAAGAAAAACAAAGATTTAGTTATGTATTCCATGAGAAGTCTTATCTAATAAGAAAACTCGCATTATATTCAAACAATGTTTCCTCTATGAATATAATGATCCAAGATCCACACTTCACCAAAATCTGAGTGGACGACTCGCCATCACCCAAAATTTAGTTATCTAGGTAAGCAAATCATTGCTAATTGTACCCAGTACAACTCTTGGTCGCAGAAAAAACAATCCATGTCTCATCTACTCTGACGTCTCTGGGCCCAGAACTTCTGATGGCCCAGTCAAGTAAACCAATCTCTTTAGTCTTGTGATCATTGACAGTCGCACTGCAAGTCTATCAATGATCACCTGCCTTACTCATGTAGTAGTGGATACCAAGGACTCCAAGGCTATCCAACAAACGACACAAGTCTTGACAGTAGACAAGATTTGGGCAAGACATCAAGGTTACTTGATATTTAGTTGAGGAAACTAAACTCTGAAAGGTTAGCATATCAATCTCTTAGGTCATGTAATTGTTGATGTCAAGCACTGCAAGTCCATAAACATAATTACCTGCCTTACTCACGTAATTGTGGACACCAAGCTCTTGGCTAGACCATCACACCATGAAATGAGTCTTGACAGTTGACCATATTGAAGCTAAGCTTTGACCAAGGTTTAAGTCTAGTTTGGTTTCTGCAAATTCAAGGTTCAATAACCAGAATTGCGAGCACTGTGTCGATCGACGCGGACCATGTCTGTCGATCGACACCACCAAATGAAACCGGACTTCAATAACCGGTTAATCCAATTAACCTGGTTCATTGAACCGGTCATGTCGATCGACACAACCCATGTGTGACGGTCGACATAGACCTAAACTGAAGACAGTTTTGATAACCGGTCCAATCCAATTGAACCGACTTATCAGATCAAACTGATCTTAACCAATCGGTTTATATTAATTGGGATAATTAGTTCAATTCAATTGAACCAATTCATCCAATTCAAACCGTTTTAACCAGTTTCAACTAATTGCGACAATCGGTCCAATTCAATTGAACCGTTTTATCCAATCAAACTGATTTTAAACAATCGGTTTATGCTAATTGAGATAATCAGTTCAATCCAATTGAACCAATTCATCCAATTTAAACCGATCTGTTCGGACTTAACCAAGCATGATAACCGGTCCAATCCAATTGAACCGATTAACCAATCGCAAGGTCTGTGTCGACCAACACTCAACCTGTGTCGATCGACACAGCAGGCTTTCTGTTTTTCTTTGCGAAAAACCCTAGCCACCGAGTCTGTCAATTTCACCATTCTGTGTCGACAGACACACCTAGTGTGTCGATCGACACTCTGCGAAAACACATAATCGTTTTCGATCTGAATCGATCTAACCTGTTCATATTCATACTATCTTATGAACGAATTTAAATCATCAAATTCTACTAAACATGCTGATTCAATGATAAAACCCTAAGGCTCTGATACCACTGTTGCGAATTCCTAGCAGTTCCTAATCCGATTAGGCAACCCTAAGTCTGAATTCCGAGCCTAGGATCTCAGGGTTTAAGTAATTGAATCATGGATCTCGCGTTTACCTTGTTTTGGCAGCGGAAGATGAATCAGGTAAGACAAGATCAGGAGCGATTCAGATGCCTCGCCTCTATCGTAGTCCACACGCACACAACCTGGAAAGTCGGGATGCTAGTGCCGGATCTGGGAATCGAAGAGAGAGTTTTTCTGATTTCTGTAATCAAGAAAAAGACGGCTACCTCGTTCAGGTCGACCATATAAGCCTATATATATGACCTGTTATGACTAAACCATTTTTTGGGTTTAACCGAAAAATCTATGTCATAAACCGAAACATCAGTCTCGGAATCGACCCTGTGTCGATCGATACACCAACTGTGTCGATCGACACATCTCTCTTTAATCGATATTGATATGTATCCAATACACATCATCTTGATCATCACCATGATGATTATTCCCATAACAAAGCTTCCAGATTGCTTAGGTGTGTGACCCTATAGGATCATATGACACTGGCAGTAAGTCTACAACTTACAGACTGCAAGAGGCTTCTAGCAAAACATTGCAACCGCCCAGTATCATACAACATGTCTGATCTCGACACACGACTATCGTTAGAGTAAGTACAATGTGATTTCAGGACATAATCCCAACATAGCGAAGAGCAGACCTCCTGCGCATGTTGGTGATGATAGACAAATGAAATCTTTCTTAGATCAGTTCAAAGATAAGACATGCAGGTTATGTGTTACATTTAAGAAGAGGACGTCAGCTTCTGAAAATTCTGAGTGTAACATAGAAGAGGCTGTTGAAGATGACGACAGCGACGAAGAAGGATTGATATTTGATTGATGTGAAGATTCGGATGGTGCTAGTTCGGGTAACGAGGATTACAATTTGTCTGGGAAAGTTTTGAGAGAGTTTGAGGAACCTTGTTTGTCAAAGAAGAAAAAAACTTTTGGGAAAGCTGTCCAAGAAGGTGTTGATGATGAGAATTACAGGAAAATAGAGTTACAAGCCTTGGATATTGCTGTTGGGCAAAGGTACGATAGCAAAGATGAGTTGGTTAATAGGTTGCAGCTTTTGTCACTAGCGAGAAAGTTTGAATTTAACCGTGTAGAGTCAAGGCCGGACTTGTTGATTGTTCAATGCTGGGTAGAAGGATGCACATGGAGAGTTCGTGCCGGGACAGTTAGAGATTCGCCTTGTTTTCATATCAAGGTATACATTAAAGATCATACTTGTTCTGTCACAGAACGAGGTGGGTGTAGTCAAGCCACGAAAAATATCTTGGGGCGGCTGTACTTTGATTCGGTTAGTAGTGTTGGGTTGGGCCAAAAGTGATACCAGATCATGTTGCTGTGGCTTTGAACTTTCAAATTTGGTATAAAGGTATGTTCAATGGCCTTATACTGGTTGCAGTTTTTTTTTTTAATAATTCGTTTGTTGCAGATTTTTTTTCCAGTTATTACAACTTGTTGCGGATTTTTTTACGAAAAACATATTTAATATAAGTTGGATATATGGCAGATTGATTACTGGAAAGCTCATCTGGCTCTTGCATATGCATGTTTGTTGGCTAATGATAGCCACAAGAGTGGATATGCGGAACTTCCTTCGTATTTGTACTTGATTAGAAAGGCTAATCCGGGGACTTTTGCACGTTTAGCGGTGGACGAGGAAGGCCGATTCAAGTACGCATTTATCTCTTTCGGTGCAAGTATCAATGGCTTACAATAAATGAGAAAAGTGGTTGTTGTCGATGGGACATATCTGAAAGGGAGATATAAAGGGACACTCTTGGTCGCAACATGTCAAGATGGTAACTTCCAAATATTCCCTATAGCATTTGCGGTTGTTGACACGGAGAACGATGAATCATGGGAATGGTTCTACAGACAACTGAACCGTGTATTTTCAGACGAGGCTGGTCTATCCATCATTTCTGACAGACATAGATCGATAGCTACAGCCATTGGAAAAGTATATCCACTGGCTACTAGAGGTATATGCACATATCATATGTACAAAAACATACTAGTGCGATTTAAAGGTGGTGACGCATTACGGCTGGTAAAGAAGGCAGCAAACACGTATAGGATATCTGATTTTAATGTCATATTCAATGAGATCCAAAACCTCAAACCGGGCCTCCATGCTTATCTCGAGAAAGCTGATGTTAAGGTGTGGAGTCGTGCTCACTTTCCAGGTCAGAGATACAATATTTTAACTTCCAATATAGCCGAGTCGATCAACAGGGTCTTATTAGATGCGAGAACTCTGCCAATTTCCAAGCTCTTTGACGCCATTCGATCCATGTTAACAAGATGGTTCTCCGATAGGAGGCGGGCGGCAGAACAGATGTGTACTAGGTTGACGGATGGTGCAGAAAAACTGATAGAGGTCAGTGGTTATAAATTTCAAATGTTATCTCTATAAACTAAGCGTACTGAATATACTTTGCTTTCAGCCCCGTGTTACTGCCGCTAGACTGTTAGCAGCGCAGGAAATAGATGCTGATCAAGTACATGTTACTAATGGAAGGCATTCACATGTTGTCAACGTACAGGAATGACAATGTTCATGTAAAAGGTTCGATGTTCATCAATTACCTTGTGTTCATGCTATCGCCGCTGGAGTATCTAAGAAGATTAATGCACTTGGTCTTTCGTCTCCGTATTATTTTGAGAGCTACCTTATCAACGCTTACACTATGTCTATAATGCCAAGAGATGTATCTCAGTCGGTTCCTGAACTCGTTGCAGCACAACAATGTCTACCTCTTATACCTCGTCAGCCTCCTGGAAGACCTAAGAACAATCGATACAAATCTGCTTTAGAGAAAGCTTTGCTCAAAAAACGTCCTAGGAAGACACATATTTGCTTGAAGTGAAACCAAAGTGGGCATAACAGCCGTACTTGTGGGCGTCATCCAAAATAGACATTTCTGAATTTTCTTTTTGATTAGTTATTATCTTTTACTCTATTCAACATTTGAGGAAGCATGCGTGAGAAACAAATTTTTATTTTAAAACGTTGGGTTTTCAGTTTAGTGGTTAAAATGGAAAAAAATGTCAAAAGAAGCAATCTTAAAGTTATGTTTATGTCGTCATTTAAATCTTGTTCATATTTAATCAAAATTGGAATTTTGGCCCTGGCAATCTTAAAATTATTTATTTCCGAAAAGAATATGTTATTCAAATTTTGAGCTTAGGGTTTAGGGTTTAGGAAATTTACGGTTAATTTGTTATATTGTACTTCTGTCTTAGTTATTTTGTGTTTTGTGTATAGGGTTTAAGGTATAGGGTTTAGGGTTATTATTTAAGTTTTTTGGGTTTTTGGATTAGGGTATATGCCCTTTAGTAGTTTATTTGTATAATGTAAACAATTTTTTTAATCAAATTTCCAACGTAGGGTTTAGGGTTTAGGAAATCTAGGGTTCATTTAGGATTTTAGTTGAGGATATGTATGTTTTTGGGTTTGTTGTATAGGTCCCCTAGGGTTAATCTATTATCTTGTACATTTGGTTTAGTTATTTTGTGTATAGGGTTTAGGGTATAAGGTTATTATTTAAGTTTTTTTGGGTTTTTGGATTAGGGTGTATGCCCTTTAGTAGTTTATTTGTATAATGTAAACGGTTTTTTTTAATCAAATTTCCTACGTAGGTTTTAGGGTTTAGGAAATCTAGGGTTCATTTAGGACTTTAGTTGAGGATATATATGTTTTTGGGTTTGTTGTATAGGTCCTCTAGGGTTAATCTATTATTTTGTGTATAGGGTTTAGGGTATAGGGTTTAGGGTTATTATTTAAGTTTTTTGGGTTTTTGGATTAGGGTATGTGCCCGTTAGTAGTTTATTTGTATAATGTAAACGGTTTTTTAATCAAATTTCCAACATAGGGTTTAGGGTTTAGGAAATCTAGGGTTCATTTAGGATTTTAATTGAGGATATGTATGTTTTTGGGTTTGTTGTTTAGGTTCTCTAGGGTTAATCTATTATCTTGTACATGTGGTTTAGTTATTTTGTGTATAGGGTTTAGGGTATAGGGTTTAAGGTTATTATTTAAGTTTTTTGGGTTTTTGGATTAGGGTATATGCCCTTTAGTAGTTTATTTGTATAATGTAAACGGTTTTTAATCAAATTTCCAACATAGGTTTTAGGGTTTAGGAAATCTAGGGTTCATTTAGGATTTTAATTGAGGATATATAGGGTTATGTAATTATTTCTAAGTTTAATTGGTTGAGAAATATCCACAGAAATGTTTTATTTTAATCCACAACAAATAGATAAAACCGCAACAAATATATAAATCAGCAACGAATATATAAATTCGTCAAAACAAAATAACGTTAATATGTTTACCAGACTGACACTAATACACATCAAGTACCAACTAAAGACCATTCAAAATGAAACATAACCAAGTCAAACAAGCATAAGATTGAGACTAGGCTCAGGCTTGTGTGGCAGGCCGTGGTTGATGGCCTATATCTGCACCTCGGACCGGGTCAGACATCTGTTGTTTCTTCTCTGGGTATTCATCAAATATTTCAGCTGCGAGCTTCAAGCGCATGTCGCCAATGATCTCGTTTCTCAGATCATCCATCTGTACACCAAAAGCAAGGCACTCGACGAACTTCAGGGCATAAACTCCACAATTACCCACTTGGTTATTTTGTGGTATGTTCCTGATGTAGTTAACTTTGAATGAATGCCAATTCCATTTGCCACCATCACCTACCAAGTGTAAAGAAACTAGATGATTAACCAGTAGATAACAAAATAAAAATTTGATTAAATGATAAAGGATCATAATCACCTTTTCCAGCCTCTGTTTTGATCCAATATGGTAGCATTTTTGCATACTTCTTCACATGTTTAGTAATCAACTGCTCGCTTTCATCGCTGATGATGCCGTCGTAGATGTCAATCTTCCTATTAGGCAAATCAAGCTCGCATGCCACCCAATGGCTGTTGTTGGAGTTGTGGCAAAAATAGACAAAGTCCACTTCGTCAATCCATCTCTTGTTGGAACTGCTATCATCACCGATATAAACACCATAGAACACATCTTTGTAGCCAGACTTTAATATGAACTTCGCCTTCTTCTTCTCAAATTCCTTGGTCTCCTGATACCAAAAATTGATAAACATTTGGTCGATGAAAGCTACACGGTTAGTCCAGTAAGGATTTTCGTCCTATAGCAAGCGCTTGCGAAACATTCGCATGGCTCGCGTAATAAGTTGCAAGTTAGTAGATTGCCAATAAGTAACAAATATATCCGCAACAAGGAATTTTAAACTCAATTTAAGACGAAACAATTCCGCAACAAGGACAAAGAGGTCACCTGGTCGCCTAACCAACCATATTCAGCTTCTGTCCAATCTTCCTTCTTCGTCATTAGCCTTTTGTAGAAGTTTACTTCCGGGTTGAATGTGCTAATTGGCTCCTCCCTTTCAGAAAGCATTGAAAACACATGTTCTATTTTTAGTAATGACGCAAAAAAATAAGTGCACAAGTCAATTCATATACTTACTCATCCTGTTGTATGAAGTCTCTAAGATTCGGAAGTTTCCTCTCTTTCATATGGATCATACGCATAGTCGCTTGGGAATTTTCCAAATGCTGCCTTGGTTGACATGATCCTCTTCACTACTGAGCTTGGGATATACGGTTCAAGTTGCGACTGAGCCAAGAGTTTGATCCCCCCACCGTCTGCATCTCCTTTGTTTTTGCGCAGCTGTGCGGCTAGCTTGTCCAAATGATCTCCGAATTTTGTGTTATCCTCATCCCCTACATCTTCAACTACAAGTTTCACACCTTTTTTCTTTCGCTTTCCCTTGTTCTTTGGTGTCACAAACTTCTCTGCTGGATCAACTTTAACCTTGACTAATTTCTCTGAATTTCCAATCTTTTTCCCAACAGCTGGTTTGTTTGTCTTCTTCACTTTTGGCTTCTTTTTCAATTGATTAGGTCTCTCTAATCATGACTGCAATCAGTAGAAATATATCAACAGAAATTAACACACAATGAAAAATAATAAACTCAGATAAAAAAAACACAGCATTCTCGTACCAGGTTTTCAGATGCATTGTCTCCCCTGTCCTTTTCTCGATTTAAATCAGTAGGAACCTACATAAAAGGATATCAATGCCAGGTGTACTGTTGAAAGAAAGTATTAACGAAATAGTTCATCACGATCTATCAAACTTTACTTACTGGAGTGTCTGGTGTACTGTTTTCAACATCATTGTCTCAATGGACATCATCTCCAGCCTACTTCTACAGAAGCACACTTCACAAATAAATCCGCAATTCCAAAGTAAATCCGAAACAAAAGGAAATATAGCAAAAAAAACCGCAAGAATCTGGAAGTTCGAATATTACCATATTTTTTGAATGACTTGTATCTTCCACTACTTCCTCCTGGATTACTAGTTTCTTCCCTTCAGCCTTGGCATCATTTTGCAAGCTACGTATAGCTCCTTTCATTAGACCCATTTGGTCCTCAACTTCTACAAACCTTGTACCTATTGCTGAAAACTGTTGTCGATTGTGGATGTCCATCTCACCCAGTTTCTCAAACATAGATTTCAGAAGGTTAACAACTTCAGAATTGCCACTCGTCTCACCATCGTGCTCACAACAAGCCTTCACTTTCACTTTCTTATTTTTCTTACCAACTGTACCCGTGTTCTCGTCTTCCGGATCCTGCTCACTACTAACACACTTCTTCTTACCAGGGTTTTTGTGTTTCTTACCATCTAAAACTCTTCCATGCCGTTCCCAATTCAACTCCTTCTTCTGCAATCTCTTGTTGACGATGTCTTGTAGCAGTGTATCTGTAACATCCCTGCTCCGGTAATGTATGGATCTCTCGACGGCTCGGTCCATGAATCGGTTGTTGATCGGCCATGGCCAAGATCGTGAGCCACAAGTCTGGATAGGCGCGGTAGGAACCGTAAGTGGACAAGAAAAGTTCGGACAGTTAAGCTCGATCGAACGGCAGCCGTTGGGGCGGTGACCGAAGATCGGCAGGCTGGGCACGGATGGTCCATGCGCGGGAACGGAATGGGGAAGTCCGGTCATACGCGACATGATCCTAGACAAATGGCTCCGGCAAGGACAACCATAAAGGGACTTAGGCCGAATAGAGAGAACATATAATTGTTATGTCCTGCTAATGTGCTGGATGTTACTAGCCCAATGGTTCATAGAGTTGAACGGGCTAAACTCCTTAAGTCGATTCGGGGACGAATCCCTTTTAAGGGGGGTAGAACTTGTAACATCCCAGAACCGGGTACCCCACCCTAGGAGGATTGGGGAAAGGATACTTGGAACCAAAAGGGTTTATGACTCGTCGTAAATACTAGGAAGGAGTGTTCCAAGGTCTTAAGGAAGCTAAGCTCAGCCGAAAGGCAGCTCAGCTAAGAGGAAACGAGCTGAACAAAGAGAGTTCAGCTGAAACGAGCTGAACAGTCCAGCTGGTCAGCTGGGTCAGCTAGCAACCAGCTCAACCCAGCTAGCTTGAGTGTTCAAGTGTTGGGTCAGCTGGTCAGCTAGTGACACTAGCTGACCAAGGGGCACCATGGCGAAAGGGCACCTTGGAAGGTTGCACCCTTTCGGCCAACCAAGGCAACCCTTCGCCTATGGAAGTTATGGGGCGAAAATGGAGCCTATAAATAGGCCACAAGTAGCCATTTTCGGGCACATTCTGTCCAGGGATGAAATCCCATGATTCTCTAAGGCAAAGGCCAAATTAAAAGTGGAGAAAGAAGAGGATTTTGGTCCCAATACTCATGGGTATTGGCCGGCCATTAAAGGGGAGTTTTGAGAAGGTTTTCTAAGGAAAATCAAGGCTGGAAATCAAGGAGAAAAGCCCAGAAACTCATGAAGATCGGATTGAAGATTTGGAGAAAATTCCCGGGAACCGTCCGTGGGTCGTTCACGGACGACCGCGGGTCGCGCACGGACAACCGCGGGTCGTTCACGGACGACCGCGGGTCGTACACGGTCGACCGCGGGTCGTCACGAACAACCGTAACCGTCACAGACGAACACGGACGTGCACGGACGAACGCGGATGGTGCTCGGACGAACGTGGGTCGTGTACGGACGACCGCGGGTCGATTGCGGATGACCGCGGGTCACGTACGGACGACCGTGACCGTTCACGTACAGTCGTGTCCGTTCACGGACGACCGTGGGACGATCACGGACGACCGCGGTTCGTTTCCGGACGACCGTGGGTCACGTACGGACGACCGCGGGTCATGTACGGACGTTCGTGGATTGTCCACGGACAGCCGTGGGACGTTCACAGACATGTCTGGCCGAATTTTCTTCTTCCTTCATCGACTTCGGGAAACTAGAACCGGGCTTAGGCTGGACGGTTTTAGGAGCGGTTATGTTTGGGTTACAAGCGGTCGGCCTTAACGCCATGATCGCGGATGATCAAGGCACATGATCGGATCATTAACGCTGAAGGCTTGACGCACCGTGGGTCTCGAATGATCGGACGGCGTGTCTTGGAGGCACGACCGGGTCAGGAGATCGTACACGGGCCACCATGGAAGCGAATGGTCAGACGGCATGACTTGGAGTCATAGCCGGATCATAAACCGCTCATGGTGCAAGTGGCGTGAACGGTTCGGGTGAGAACCGTGATGATCATGGCAAAGCCCAAGGAGAATCATCGGATCGTGGCGAGGCGCGGACCGTACATCGCGGTCGCGGATCGATGGCAACCGTCCGCGGACCATCGCATCTGTTCGCGGTGGACAGTCGCGACCGTTCGTACACGGACGTGTGCCGTGACCGCAGAACGATAGCACGGACGTCCGCGACGTCCTTACGGACGTTCGCGCGTACGTGTTGATCGACCTACGGACATGCGCGCAGTACGTGACGGGCGATCGGGCTGGTACATCGGCCGTGGCCTAGACGTATGCGTCCGACAGTGGATTCATGGCAAGATCATGAATTCGTGAACGGTTAGGAACGCGGATTGGTGTAAGGGCATGGGCCGTATAGTACGAGTTCGAAGAAGGGAACGAACGATGCAGGAAGCAACGTGGTTAAGACAAGACGGGAATGATAACGGGAAACAAGCAAAGGAACGAGCAAGATCAAATGGTGGTCAAAGGAAGGAACTAGAAGACCTCTCTTGTGCTTAGTCATGTGGGGATGGTTGGTTGAATGACTTGGTACAAGGGAGGTATGTTCTAGGAGTTGGACGAAAGAATGAGCTGAGCTGGATGTCGAGCTAGCTTCTCACCGACTTCACCTAAAAGACTAAGGTACACGTTTCGAGTACTCTTCTATTGTTCTAAGGAATGGTTAGAGCTGAATAGGAGAATGAAATGATCTAAGCTAAAGACTTAGGTTGTTGGAATGGATAGATAAGAACGGAACCTCGAAAGAGTTTTGAGAAAACTAAATAAGGTTATAAGAGGTTCTTGGATGGATCGTTCTTTAGAAGAACGATGTAATGATTAAGTAAGGATTTCCGCTGCGTAATCTTAAGTATGAAGGATCTGAGACCAAGGGTCAAATAGTAGATCCGATGAATACTTAGTTCCTAAGGGAAAATTTTAAAATAGGGCGGGTTTCCGGAGGTTCAGGCCTGGGTTTGGCCTGACCACTGGAACGCATCGACCGCGGCCTAGGATGGCCGGGTCGGGGTGTTTCAAGTTGGTATCAGAACCTGGCTCTGATACCAACTTGAAACACCCCGACCCGGGTACCCCACCCTAGGAGGATTGGGGAAAGGATACTTGGAACCAAAAGGGTTTATGACTCGTCGTAAATACTAGGAAGGAGTGTTCCAAGGTCTTAAGGAAGCTAAGCTCAGCCGAAAGGCAGCTCAGCTAAGAGGAAACGAGCTGAACAAAGAGAGTTCAGCTGAAACGAGCTGAACAGTCCAGCTGGTCAGCTGGGTCAGCTAGCAACCAGCTCAACCCAGCTAGCTTGAGTGTTCAAGTGTTGGGTCAGCTGGTCAGCTAGTGACACTAGCTGACCAAGGGGCACCATGGCGAAAGGGCACCTTGGAAGGTTGCACCCTTTCGGCCAACCAAGGCAACCCTTCGCCTATGGAAGTTATGGGGCGAAAATGGAGCCTATAAATAGGCCACAAGTAGCCATTTTCGGGCCCATTCTGTCCAGGGATGAAATCCCATGATTCTCTAAGGCAAAGGCCAAATTAAAAGTGGAGAAAGAAGAGGATTTTGGTCCCAATACTCATGGGTATTGGCCGGCCATTAAAGGGGAGTTTTGAGAAGGTTTTCTAAGGAAAATCAAGGCTGGAAATCAAGGAGAAAAGCCCAGAAACTCATGAAGATCGGATTGAAGATTTGGAGAAAATTCCCGGGAACCGTCCGTGGGTCGTTCACGGACGACCGCGGGTCGCGCACGGACGACCGCGGGTCATTCACGGACGACCGCGGGTCGTACACGGTCGACCGCGGGTCGTCACGAACAACCGTAACCGTCACGGACGAACACGGACGTGCACGGACGAACGCGGATGGTGCTCGGACGAACGTGGGTCGTGTACGGACGACCGCGGGTCGATTGCGGATGACCGCGGGTCACGTACGGACGACCGTGACTGTTCACGTACAGTCGTGTCCGTTCACGGACGACCGTGGGACGATCACGGACGACCGCGGTTCGTTTCCGGACGACCGTGGGTCACGTACGGACGACCGCGGGTCATGTACGGACGTTCGTGGATTGTCCACGGACAGCCGTGGGACGTTCACAGACATGTCTGGCCGAATTTTCTTCTTCCTTCATCGACTTCGGGAAACTAGAACCGGGGTTAGGCTGGACGGTTTTAGGAGCGGTTATGTTTGGGTTACAAGCGGTCGGCCTTAACGCCATGATCGCGGATGATCAAGGCACATGATCGGATCATTAACGCTGAAGGCTTGACGCACCGTGGGTCTCGAATGATCGGACGGCGTGTCTTGGAGGCACGACCGGGTCAGGAGATCGTACACGGGCCACCATGGAAGCGGATGGTCAGACGGCATGACTTGGAGTCATAGCCGGATCATAAACCGCTCATGGTGCAAGTGGCGTGAACGGTTCGGGTGAGAACCGTGATGATCATGGCAAAGCCCAAGGAGAATCATCGGATCGTGGCGAGGCGCGGACCGTACATTGCGGTCGCGGATCGATGGCAACCGTCCGCGGACCATCGCATCCGTTCGCGGTGGACAGTCGCGACCGTTCGTACACGGACATGTGCCGTGACCGCAGAACGATAGCACGGACGTCCGCGACGTCCTTACGGACGTTCGCGCGTATGTGTTGATCGACCTACGGACATGCGCGCAGTACGTGACGGGCGATCGGGCTGGTACATCGGCCGTAGCCTAGACGTATGCGTCCGACAGTGGATTCATGGCAAGATCATGAATTCGTGAACGGTTAGGAACGCGGATTGGTGTAAGGGCATGGGCCGTATAGTACGAGTTCGAAGAAGGGAACGAACGATGCAGGAAGCAACGTGGTTAAGACAAGACGGGAATGATAACGGGAAACAAGCAAAGGAACGAGCAAGATCAAATGGTGGTCAAAGGAAGGAACTAGAAGACCTCTCTTGTGCTTAGTCATGTGGGGATGGTTGGTTGAATGACTTGGTACAAGGGAGGTATGTTCTAGGAGTTGGACGAAAGAATGAGCTGAGCTGGATGTCGAGCTAGCTTCTCACCGACTTCACCTAAAAGACTAAGGTACACGTTTCGAGTACTCTTCTATTGTTCTAAGGAATGGTTAGAGCTGAATAGGAGAATGAAATGATCTAAGCTAAAGACTTAGGTTGTTGGAATGGATAGATAAGAACGGAACCTCGAAAGAGTTTTGAGAAAACTAAATAAGGTTATAAGAGGTTCTTGGATGGATCGTTCTTTAGAAGAACGATGTAATGATTAAGTAAGGATTTCCGCTGCGTAATCTTAAGTATGAAGGATCTGAGACCAAGGGTCAAATAGTAGATCCGATGAATACTTAGTTCCTAAGGGAAAATTTTAAAATAGGGCGGGTTTTCGGGAGGTTCATGCCTGGGTTTGGCCTGACCACTGGAACGCATCGACCGCGGCCTGGGATGGCCGGGTCGGGGTGTTTCAAGTTGGTATCAGAGCGGAGTTATTTCCTAGGACGATGCTCTCATGATTGGTGACTTGCTAAGGCAAGTGCACCAAGGACGCACTTAGTCTGACCATAATAGTGAATGGACTATAAACGGTTCGCCGGATCAACCACGCTAAGGGGACGATTGCCTGTAGTATGTGGATGATCGGACGGCACGTCTTGGAGACGTTGGCCGGGTCATGGAACCACATACGGCAAGTGCCAGTGAAAGCGGATGGTCGAACGGCGCATCTTGGAGATGTTGGCCGGATCATAAACCGCACACGGCAAGAACCCAAGCATGAAACGGTTAAATGAAAACCGAGTTGATCACGACCAAACCGTTAGTCAGCACCATCGGGTCAGGGTAATGCGTCGTGGGCCGTTCACCGCAAGTGCAGGATGATGGTAGCCATGCGCGGACCATCGTACCTGTTTGCGGGAACAGTCGTGTCCGTTCGCGTAAACCGCACGGATGAATGCGTACGACCGCGGGTCGCGACATGGTCGCGGATCCAGGAACGGTTGGGACGTGGTGTTGGACGAACACGTATGACCGCGGGTCGCGACAGGGTCGCGGATCCAGGAACGGTTGAGACGTGTAACGTCGAGGCCTATATGGTCGAGGTGAACCGGGTGGTAGCTAGGTCACAAGTGAGAGTGTCCAGCTGGCCCGGGAGGGACCTGAGGAGGAAATGGGGCCAAAGTGTCGATAACCATTCCTCGGACCGCGCAGAATGCACCTCCTATGGATGGCAACACTCCGTAAGATGTTGGGAGAAAGGGAGGGCCTGCGTGAAGGTGGAAGCAAGGACCCGGGGTCGCGAGCTGTCCACAGGCTGGGGTCGAAAAAGGACTGTAAAACCAAGGTCATGTTTCCGTCGTGGGCAGCCTAGACATTTTGTTTGGGATTGTCGGAATGGCCGGGACGGACGGTCGGGGGCTCCGAAAGTGGATTGGGGTCAGGGTGACCGCGCGGCTACGGCCAAGGGTCAACTGGGGAAAACCTCAAGTCCATGAGTTCGTGGAGGATTCAGGCATGGTCGTCTCCTTCGATGTGATCATTGGTCTGTCACTCGACCCCGGATTTCTCAAATTTCTGCATGGCATATTGGGGAATAAAGCGGGGCTTATATGCATTGTGGGAATGTGTAGGGACCGTTGTGGATCGTGGAACTAAGATCAAGTCCTTGGAGGGCGGAGGTCAAGTTTCACGGGGAACTAAGATCAAGTCCTTGGAGGGCGAAGATCAAGTTTCGGGTCAAGTCCGAAAGGATTGTGATCGGGATTGACCAAGTCTAAGACAAGACAAAAATCAGGGAATTGATTAAGTCTTGACAGATTAAGGTCAATGGGAAGTGGAAAGGCATACCAAACCGGGATAGGAAGGGTATACACAAAAGTTAACCACCATCGAATTCGGGGACGAATTCTTAATTTGGTGGGGGAGACTTGTAACATCCCTGCTCCGGTAATGTATGGATCTCTCGACGGCTCGGTCCATGAATCGGTTGTTGATCGGCCATGGCCAAGATCGTGAGCCACAAGTCGGGATAGGCGCGGTAGGAACCGTAAGTGGACAAGAAAAGTTCGGACAGTTAAGCTCGATCGAACGGCAGCCGTTGGGGCGGTGACCGAAGATCGGCAGGCTGGGCACGGATGGTCCATGTGTTGGAATTATGTCCAGTAATCTCTGTACTGTCTCTAGAAAGTAAGAGTATGTCAATGATCAGACATAAGTCATATAATACTGGGGGTCATGATGGCTTGCTAGAGTCCGCTCATGATCTATAAGTCTTGGACTTATTGCCTTTATTATATGATCCCATATGGGTCACACGCCTAAGCCAACAGGAAAATGTGTAGGAACGGTTTAGCAGAAGTACGGTAAAAGTGCTAGGCATTTACTGTACTTAGAGAGAATAAAAGGGTTTGGCCACTCTGTGTCGATCGATACACAAGGAGTGTCGATCGACACAGTGCGCGAACGCTTTCGAGTTATTTGGTATTTGGGCCAAACGGCCCAAACGGAATTGGACAAGTTTTATAAGTAAAACTCGAGTCTTTTTCTTGACCAACCCTAACTAGCCGCGCCTCTCTCTTTCTCCTGCGACTTCTCCTAGTGGCCTAGCAGCCTTCTTCCTGCTCGGTGTGCGTGTGTGAACCTCTGGAGGAGTTATCTCTCGGTGGCTCTCTGATCTCATACATACCGTCCCTTTCCGCTGCAAATCAGGTATAAGGTGAGATCATCTATTGTTTCTATTCAAGAGAACCTAGATCCGCATGTTTAGGTTGATATGAATCTAAGAATTGAATCAGGATCAACTAAACAATCCTTCAGTGGTATCAGAGCCATTGGTTCTGGTTTTTCTTGTTTAGATTCAAGTTTAGGATTGTTTTTCTTGTTTAAAAGTGTTTTGAATCAACTACTGATAAGAGAAACCACTTAAGTAACAAGAATTGAAACCTAAACACACATAAAATCGCAGAAACCAAGCTATATGATTTGGTAGAATGCGATTTTCAAAAGTCAGTATCGGCCAGAATCGCATGGATCGATCGATACGATCGCATGGATCGGTCGATACAGTCTATCGGCTAACCCTGTTAACGCGTGAAAGCATCGATCGATACAGGATCGATGCTGGTTCGATATTAGTGCATCGACCGATGCGGTTGGTGCACATCGATCGACACGGTTAGGGTTTTGGCTCGGTTCCGTGCATGCGTGAGAGCATCGATCGATACAGGATCGATGCACGATCGATGCAGGATCGATGCTAAGAGCATCGACCGATGTGGTTGATGGATCGATCGACATGGTTGGTTCATCGATCGACATGGTTGGTTTAAGGCTCAGTTTAATATTTTGATTAAAATTAATTCGTTCTGGTTTAATAAACAGATTTAATAATTTTATTAAGTCTGGTTAAACCGGGACAAGAAATCCAATGTCGAAAGAATTATTGGATTTAGTGCCTAAACCAGGATTTTCTAATTTGATTTGGTTGGACCAAATAAATTGAGAAAATCCGGTTTAGTAAATAACCGGTTGACAATTGTGGTCATCGTAGTAATTAAAATTTGGTTAGGCCAATTTTAATGAACCAGACCGGTTATGTCATTTAATTGGACAATTGGGTCATGTCTTGGACATGGACCAATTCTTGGGCCTCGGGCCAAGAAGTTAAAACAATTGGGCCAATTATTTGAGTCTTTCTTCAGATTAATTTAAAATTTATTTTATAAAATTATAAAGTCGATTTTAAATTAAAAGTTTCCGAAATTTTGAAATTAGAAAGTTTCTTAATTTATAGAAGTTTCTAGATTTGCATGATTCGGATTTTAAGAAATTTCTAAAGTTAGAAAGTTTCCGTTTTTAGAAAGTTTCCAATTTTAGAAAGTTTCCAAAATAGTAGGTTTCCAAAAATGGAAAGTTTCCCGAAATAGTAATCTTCTATTTTGGGAATGAATTTTTTAAATAAACCTACGAACCTCAAATAATATCAAGCGTTGGATGTCTTGTCCATTCTATGTCAGCTGTCGAAGCCCATTCAATTGTATTCATGGCCTTACAGTGTGAGGGTGTCTGCTTTTGCGTGGATAAGACGGTTTGTGATTCATAAATGTTATTGGGAGTCCCAGACATTAATGATTACATGACTGTATAGTCTGGTTTTCTTGACTGGGCCATCGGGAGTCCCGGGCCTTGAGACATCAGAGTGGATTGGGCCTCGGGCCCAGATTCATAACCAAGAGTTATATCACGGATATAATTAGCCGAAATAGGGCTTACCGATATAAGCTAAGGTTGGGTGATGGCCAGTGGCCCACTTTGATCTTAGTTATATGTGGATCTTGGAATCATTATATTCTATTGAGGGTAACTTATGTTATTGAATATAATACGTGATTAATCATATTAAATTTAATACGAGATTAATCATATTGAACATATTAACTAAAATCCTTTTATCTTAATTTTCAGTTATGATTAGCACAAACAATCAAAACACTTTCTCGATCCGGTCTGTCCTTGAGATGGACAAGCTGAACGGATCAAATTTCTTGACTTGGTCGCGGAACCTGAGGCTAGTCCTCAGACAGGAGAGAAAGGACTATGTCCTTGAGAGAGCTCTCCCCGTGAGGATCGGGTCCAATGCTTCTCATGCAGTATATGATGCTTGGAATAAGCATTATAATGATGCGGTAGATGTGCGTGGTCTGATATTGGCTACCATGGACTCAGACTTGCGGAAGCAATATGAGAACATGGAGTCGCCAATAGAGATGATCAGCAGCCTGAAATTGAAATTTCAGGAGCAGATAAGGGTGGAGAGATACCAGTTGGTTAAGTCTCTCACTAGCTGCAAGCTACCAAATGATAATCCAGTGAGTCCTCATGTCAGTAAAATGATGGGTTACATTGATAACCTGAGGAAACTGGATTATCCAGTTAGCCAAGAGTTGGCAACTGAAATCATTCTGCAGTCACTGCCGTCAAGCTATGACAAGTTCAGAAAGAACTATATCAAGAAAGGCTTAACGAAGACGCTGACTGAACTGCATAATATGCTCAAGACAGTTGAGCCAAACGTGAAGAGTACCCTGTACAATCTCATGAATGAGAAGGGTAGGTTTACTAAACCTAATGCTGACAAGGGTGAAGACAAAGTTGTCCAGATTTTGAATCATGGCAAGCGTGTGTCTTCTGAGCCCGAGTCAGATACCTCTTGCGTTGGTAAGTGCTGCTACTGTAAGGAGACAGGGCATTGGAAGAGAAATTGCATTAAATTCATGGAAGATGATGAGGAATTGAAGTTGATGTATGAGACTACTTCCTCAGGTATTCATGTTATTACTTCAAGTTCTACCTTAAAGGTATTGAATACTGGTTGTGGCACTGATATTTGTGATAATATGCAGAGCCTAAGCAACAGTAGAACGTCCTTAAAGGCATTGGATACTGGTTGTGGCACTGATATTTGTGATAATATGCAGAGCCTAAGCAACAGTAGAACGTTGAAGGAAGGGCAAGTGAAACTACATGTCTGGAAGGAGCTTGGGATGCTGCCTCAGCTGTAGGGTTTTCACTTATAGATCCCTTTTAGGCTTGGTTTTGTATTAAGTAATTGCTACAATGTACCTGCTTTAAGCAGAATTGTCTTTCATTTTCTTGTAAGAATTTGAATGTTTTTCATTTTGATAAAAGACAAGTTTTGTTCTTTTGATCTTAATGAAATATTAATTGTAGCACCCTATTCATGGAATGGGTTTTATATCTTAAACCAAAGAGTGCCTAAATGTAACATAAATACCGAATTGGTTTAAATCTAATGAATTAAACCTGATTTTTCTTGGCATAAAAGTCTTGGTCACATAGAGTAAATCGGATTCAGAAATCCCATAGTTATGGACTGTTGGGCTCATTTGATAAGAAATCTTATGAGACTTGAATTCTGTTTACTGGACCAAAAGGAAAAAGGGCCTATCTTAGCCGAGCTAGAGAAAGGCCCAAAGGCTTATTGGACCTGGAACATACTGATGTATGTGGCCCAATGAGCAGTAATGCCAGAGAAAATTTCCTGTACTTCATTGTCTCTACTGATTACTTCAGTGAGTGTGACTGTGTTCATTTGATGAGACACAAGTCGGAATTCTTTGACATGGTCGAAAGAGTTCCAGAATGAAGTATAGGATCTGAGTGACAAAAGTATTAAGACTCTGGATTAAATCACGAGTGAGAATACTTAAGTCATTGATTGTGTGATCATCTTAATGAGTGTGAAATCGTTTCACAGCTCATTTCTCCTGAAAACCTGAAGGTGTTTCTGTGAGAAAGAATCAGATCTTATTAGAAATGATTAAAGATGAGTCACACGAATCTTCCATGATATTATTTAAGAATAACGCTCTAAAATATCTAAGTTTACGCTGAAATAGTTCCACAAATATCAGTTGAAAGACACCACGTTAATGTGGATTGGAATCGATCCAAATTTGTCTTTACTGAGTATTTGTAGTTGTGCTACTTCGCTGGTTGTCCTAGAGAAACTAAGGCTTGTTACTTTTACGTCCAATCTGTTTTCTAAGAAGGGAAGTTATTTTCCAAGAAGAACAGTGGGAGTAAAAGTATAACTCGAAGTTTTCTTAGGGAAACCAAGGCTCGGTACTTTTACGACCATTCTGTTTTCTAAGAAGGGAAATTACTTTCCAAGAAGAACAGTGGGAGTAAAAAGTAATTTTACGACCATTCTGTTTTCTAAGAAGGGAAGTTACTTTCCAAGAAGAACAGTGGGAGTAAAAGTACAACTCGAAGAAATTCGAGAAATACAGGAGGCTGCTTAACCTATTGAGGGAGAGCAGCGGAAGGATTTACAGATTTCTGTAGAATCTACACCTGTGGAGCCTGAAGTTCGCAGATATGAAAGAATCAGTCACTAATCCGAGAGTGAATTCTCGTCATTAGTTCAGCATGATGATCATTGAATGTTCGCATGATCTGATGATCATTGAAAGCGACGAATCTGCGAAATCCTAGGAAGCGAAAGTGAGCCCAGACTCCGAAGAATTACATTTTGTGTAAGTTGGCTTCATCGATCCATTCATGGATGGAAGCAAACAAATCGGAGTTGGAATCTTCGTTCTGTTGAAGTAGTCAAGGTTTTGACTTGAACAGGAACGAAGCGGAACTGTGTGTTTACTAATAGATTAGTGGGAGCGATATTGCATTTCTGAAAGTGTATGTCGATGACATACTGATTCTCGGATATAACATCCCAACGCTGTAGTCGGTAAAGGACTAGCTTGGGAGTTGGTTTAATGATTGACACGGGTAAAGCCACGTAGTTCTTGGATTTTGGATCTAAAGATAGAGATCCAAAAGAGCTGGTAGGACAAAGTCAGGATTCTTAAATTGACAAAGTCCTACACATTTTGAGCAATCCAAGAAGGGTTTTATGCCAATGTCACATGGCATTAAGTTAAGCAAGATACAGTATCCTACGATAACTGCTGAGCTTAAATGCATGGATAAGATTCCATATGCGTCGGCAATTGGATCTATCATGTATGCCATGAAACGTACTTGTTTGATGTTGCTTTAATGTTAAGCAAGACAAGTAAAGACCAGTCAAATCCAGCAAAGAATCACTGGATTGCCGTAAAGAATGTCCTAAAGTATTTAAGGAATACTAAGGATAAATTCTTGAGTTACGGAGAAAGTGAGGTGCTACAAGTCGGTAGAGTCTGAAAGGCAAGTTTCCAATAGACAAAGATGATTTCCGATCACAGTCCGGTTATATCTTGTGTCTATCTGGCGGTGCAAGGCACTGTTGCTGACTCCATGACTTAAGCTGAACATTTCGCAGCTTGGGAAGTCGCGAAAGAGGTTGTTTGGAAAGAAGAGTTCGTCACTGAACTTGATGTGATTTACAGCATAGATGAGACTAGCTGCACATCAGAGGTCCAAACACCTTGAGGATAGGTATAACCTATTCCGTAAGATAAATGACAGAGAAGTTAAGTAGATCAGCAAGTTTCAACGAATGAGAACGTTGCTAATCTATTAACGAAGCCACTCCTTAGGCCTAAGCACGAGTCGCGGACTGTTGCTGTAGAATAAGTGAAATTAAGATGTAGTCTTAATTTCAGTGGGAGTTATTAAAGGGCTTTATTTAGTTATTGGATATGTTCTTGAAATAACATTTAAGATGTTTAATGAAATTATTATTTCAAGATTATTTTAACTGTGATGAAATAATCGTTCCAAAGTGATATAAACCATTTTATAGGTCATCGAAGTAAATGAATTGATCTTGAGTCATCGAAGTCATTTAGCTTGATCATGAGACCCTATATTTGATAAATGTTTTATATCATCCTGTCCCTAGTCGAAGGTTGTTGAAATTGGAACACCAACAACCGTGTGAGACTGGATTGGTACGTGACTTATGACAAAGTCTCAGTGTGTCATAGATGCGCGGCATCAAAGTCAGTACATAGGTGTATGTTTGGGAACATACGACCGGACAAGACCCGCTTATAAGAACTCTTCAGGATATTTATATCTGTGTCATAAGAGATTCTTACTACGACTATAGAGTATAGTCCTTAGACCTGAGTTCGCATGCATGTGACTGCACATGGACTGATGCACTTTGATCATTGTCTAACGCTATCGTTCTGCGATAGTTATAAGGACCTTGTTTGGGTGTATTATGAAATGAGTAGTTTACAGTGATGGAACAAGACGGGATTTGTCCCTCCAATATAAATGGAGTGAATATCTCTAGGCCAATCGGAGATTTGAATACTGGAAAATGCATGGCCATGCTCAAACGGACTGTCCCGAGTCGTTTGGATTGTCAGTATCGAATCAGAGTCCGATGAACAAGATTAGGCTTTATAAGGATGACACCAATCTTGCCTTATGACTAATCGAGATATTGAGACGAAAGGGATTATGAATACAGAAATTCCAGTACAAGTGGGAGATTGTTGGAATTATGTCCAGTAATCTCTGTACTGTCTCTAGAAAGTAAGAGTATGTCAATGATCAGACATAAGTCATATAATACTGGGGGTCATGATGGCTTGCTAGAGTCCGCTCATGATCTATAAGTCTTGGACTTATTGCCTTTATTATATGATCCCATATGGGTCACACGCCTAAGCCAACAGGAAAATGTGTAGGAACGGTTTAGCAGAAGTACGGTAAAAGTGCTAGGCATTTACTGTACTTAGAGAGAATAAAAGGGTTTGGCCACTCTGTGTCGATCGATACACAAGGAGTGTCGATCGACACAGTGCGCGAACGCTTTCGAGTTATTTGGTATTTGGGCCAAACGGCCCAAACGGAATTGGACAAGTTTTATAAGTAAAACTCGAGTCTTTTTCTTGACCAACCCTAACTAGCCGCGCCTCTCTCTTTCTCCTGCGACTTCTCCTAGTGGCCTAGCAGCCTTCTTCCTGCTCGGTGTGCGTGTGTGAACCTCTGGAGGAGTTATCTCTCGGTGGCTCTCTGATCTCATACATACCGTCCCTTTCCGCTGCAAATCAGGTATAAGGTGAGATCATCTATTGTTTCTATTCAAGAGAACCTAGATCCGCATGTTTAGGTTGATATGAATCTAAGAATTGAATCAGGATCAACTAAACAATCCTTCACCATGCGCGGGAACGGAATGGGGAAGTCCGGTCATACGCGACTTGATCCTAGACAAATGGCTCCGGCAAGGACAACCATAAAGGAACTTAGGCCGAATAGAGAGAACATATAATTGTTATGTCCTGCTAATGTGCTGGATGTTACTAGCCCAATGGTTCATAGAGTTGAACGGGCTAAACTCCTTAAGTCGGATTCGGGGACGAATCCCTTTTAAGGGGGGTAGAACTTGTAACATCCCAGAACCGGGTACCCCACCCTAGGAGGATTGGGGAAAGGATACTTGGAACCAAAAGGGTTTATGACTCGTCGTAAATACTAGGAAGGAGTGTTCCAAGGTCTTAAGGAAGCTAAGCTCAGCCGAAAGGCAGCTCAGCTAAGAGGAAACGAGCTGAACAAAGAGAGTTCAGCTGAAACGAGCTGAACAGTCCAGCTGGTCAGCTGGGTCAGCTAGCAACCAGCTCAACCCAGCTAGCTTGAGTGTTCAAGTGTTGGGTCAGCTGGTCAGCTAGTGACACTAGCTGACCAAGGGGCACCATGGCGAAAGGGCACCTTGGAAGGTTGCACCCTTTCGGCCAACCAAGGCAACCCTTCGCCTATGGAAGTTATGGGGCGAAAATGGAGCCTATAAATAGGCCACAAGTAGCCATTTTCGGGCACATTCTGTCCAGGGATGAAATCCCATGATTCTCTAAGGCAAAGGCCAAATTAAAAGTGGAGAAAGAAGAGGATTTTGGTCCCAATACTCATGGGTATTGGCCGGCCATTAAAGGGGAGTTTTGAGAAGGTTTTCTAAGGAAAATCAAGGCTGGAAATCAAGGAGAAAAGCCCAGAAACTCATGAAGATCGGATTGAAGATTTGGAGAAAATTCCCGGGAACCGTCCGTGGGTCGTTCACGGACGACCGCGGGTCGCGCACGGACGACCGCGGGTCGTTCACGGACGACCGCGGGTCGTACACGGTCGACCGCGGGTCGTCACGAACAACCGTAACCGTCACGGACGAACACGGACGTGCACGGACGAACGCGGATGGTGCTCGGACGAACGTGGGTCGTGTACGGACGACCGCGGGTCGATTACGGATGACCGCGGGTCACATACGGACGACCGTGACCGTTCACGTACAGTCGTGTCCGTTCACGGACGACCGTGGGACGATCACGGACGACCGCGGTTCGTTTCCGGACGACCGTGGGTCACGTACGGACGACCGCGGGTCATGTACGGACGTTCGCGGATTGTCCACGGACAGCCGTGGGACGTTCACAGACATGTCTGGCCGAATTTTCTTCTTCCTTCATCGACTTCGGGAAACTAGAACCGGGCTTAGGCTGGACGGTTTTAGGAGCGGTTATGTTTGGGTTACAAGCGGTCGGCCTTAACGCCATGATCGCGGATGATCAAGGCACATGATCGGATCATTAACGCTGAAGGCTTGACGCACCGTGGGTCTCGAATGATCGGACGGCGTGTCTTGGAGGCACGACCGGGTCAGGAGATCGTACACGGGCCACCATGGAAGCGGATGGTCAGACGGCATGACTTGGAGTCATAGCCGGATCATAAACCGCTCATGGTGCAAGTGGCGTGAACGGTTCGGGTGAGAACCGTGATGATCATGGCAAAGCCCAAGGAGAATCATCGGATCGTGGCGAGGCGCGGACCGTACATCGCGGTCGCGGATCGATGGCAACCGTCCGCGGACCATCGCATCCGTTCGCGGTGGACAGTCGCGACCGTTCGTACACAGACGTGTGCCGTGACCGCAGAACGATAGCACGGACGTCCGCGACGTCCTTACGGACGTTCGCGCGTACGTGTTGATCGACCTACGGACATGCGCGCAGTACGTGACGGGCGATCGGGCTGGTACATCGGCCGTGGCCTAGACGTATGCATCCGACAGTGGATTCATGGCAAGATCATGAATTCGTGAACGGTTAGGAACGCGGATTGGTGTAAGGGCATGGGCCGTATAGTACGAGTTCGAAGAAGGGAACGAACGATGCAGGAAGCAACGTGGTTAAGACAAGACGGGAATGATAACGGGAAACAAGCAAAGGAACGAGCAAGATCAAATGGTGGTCAAAGGAAGGAACTAGAAGACCTCTCTTGTGCTTAGTCATGTGGGGATGGTTGGTTGAATGACTTGGTACAAGGGAGGTATGTTCTAGGAGTTGGACGAAAGAATGACCTGAGCTGGATGTCGAGCTAGCTTCTCACCGACTTCACCTAAAAGACTAAGGTACACGTTTCGAGTACTCTTCTATTGTTCTAAGGAATGGTTAGAGCTGAATAGGAGAATGAAATGATCTAAGCTAAAGACTTAGGTTGTTGGAATGGATAGATAAGAACGGAACCTCGAAAGAGTTTTGAGAAAACTAAATAAGGTTATAAGAGGTTCTTGGATGGATCGTTCTTTAGAAGAACGATGTAATGATTAAGTAAGGATTTCCGCTGCGTAATCTTAAGTATGAAGGATCTGAGACCAAGGGTCAAATAGTAGATCCGATGAATACTTAGTTCCTAAGGGAAAATTTTAAAATAGGGCGGTTTCGGGAGGTTCATGCCTGGGTTTGGCCTGACCACTGGAACGCATCGACCGCGGCCTAGGATGGCCGGGTCGGGGTGTTTCAGTATCCACTCTCTCGTCATCAGCTTCATCCGCCCATTCGGGACGAATCTCATGCATCCGTTTCATTACCATGTTGCGAACCTGAAAATGCATATTCATTGTTAGAACAACCCAAGCATACTAATATGCAAACAACACAGTAACTAAGTCCGTGTAGAACAGAAGAAAAATCCGCAAACTAAAAACAACTCCATTGAATGTAAACACCAAATGACATGTTAGAAATCAAGATGTACCTCATAGTTCTCACTTTTAGCTGCTAAAATCACATCATCGACATCGTAATGAGCGCGTGATCCACCCCACCGAAGTATAGGAAGCGCATCATCAGTCTTTCTACCACCATGCATTTCTCCCGACTTCAAAAATGATTCATAAGCCCAAACATTAACCGCGTGAACGAATCCATTTAGTGTAACCGAGGATGCAGCAAGGTTCGTTTTTTGATGGATGAGATCAAAACATCAAATGCAAGACGGCCCCACTGGAAACTATTAAAAACCTTCTTATCTAAGGCCTTCTTAGCGTACTTCAAGTCGATCCTACAACCTCTTTGAAATCCAAAAACTCCAACATGGAGGAGGCATAAGAAACCAACACTCATCCTCTCAGTTGGTGTCCAGCCGCCACATATTTTCAACACCCGTAGCATGTCAGTCCAATGTGGTCCATCGCCAACAACCAATCCCATTTTAGCCCATAACTCCGTGTGATCGAGATCAACTCCACCATATTCACCATATTGATCGCAATCAAGACCGGTTATCTTAGCAAATTCGTAGAGTGAAAACCTCAGAGGATCATCGCCAATCAAACTCCACATTTCCATCTGCTTCTTAGTATCCAACTGCCGTGTAAGAAAGTAGAAAAGTGTGCTCCAGCAGAAAATGAATTTATTCTCAGCTACCTTAGCAACACACCCAAGTTTAGACTCCATCATATCCTTCCATGCATCTTCACCTAGTAGTTTCCTCGCTGCTCTCAACTGCTCTAAGCTACTGCCGTGATTCAGACTTCGCGGCAGAGTTTGATATTTGTCGTCTTGAAACAAACGCTGCAGATATTTATTCCGATTTGCTTCCTCCATGTCTACGCTACACTAACAATATCAAAAGAAATCAGTAACAATAGTACAATCTGTTGAGAAGGCATAAACAAAACTGAGATACGAAGAATACACCCAATAAAAGAAGCTAAAGCAGAGTGTATCAGAAATCGAATCAATTTTAGTACTAAAATTTCACCAACAAGGTTCTTACAATAGTTGAATTCAATCGAATCAACAAAAGTACTAAAATGTCACAAACTATATTACAAGTCACTACAATCAAATCAACAGTGGTACTAAAATTTCATAAATCCCTAATTCAAAGAACCCCAGAATGAACACGAAAGAACACAGTTAGAAGTAAAATTAAACAAAATCAAAATCGAACAAGCGTACACAATCGAACAAGTGAACACAGATAATCCGAAGCAAACTCATGAGAAGTAAGACAATTTCGATTTAAAATTTTGCGAAGAAAGAATACAGATTCGACCGAGAAGAACCTGTCGCATCCGAGAAGACGACGACAAAGGATGGTGACGATGGTGACGACGGCGACAGAATAAGGATTCGACGGCCACAGAATAGGCGGAGACGGCAAAGCGATGACGGCGAGAGAGGAAGGAGACGACGGCGAGTATGGCTTGAGCTGGATTGGAGATGCGGCGACAAAGTGTTGAGAAAGGTAAAGTAAAATATTTTCTTTACCTAGGTTATATCGTTAAAGTAAAAAACATTTACATTTATTTATTTATTTAGTTTACTAAGATTAGTTTTTTTGTTTATTTGTTTTCTAAATAATTAGTTTAATAAAAAGGTAAGTATATTTATTTTTTAAAATAATTTGTTTAGTAAAAAAGGTAATTATATTGTTATGGGTAATTAAGTCATTTTACTAACTCTTAACACTAACTTAGTAAAACTAGTGTATTGGATACTAAGATAGTAATTTATCTAAATTAATACCAAATGGAGCAAATTTCACATTAATTATTAAAATAAATTGTTAGATTTCGACCCGCTATAAAGAAGTGCATGTATATTTTTCTTTTAATTTTTAATCAATTTTTATAATAGTTTTGTTAATTATTTAACACAAACTTTTATTAACTGGGTATTATGAATATTATGTGCTTAGTGCGAGAATGCATTGAATAAGTTTTTGGCTTGAAAATAATTTTCTAATATTTTATTTTTAGTAAAACAATCATTATAAAAAGTTATTTGATAAATGTTTAATATGTATTACATTTATTTAAATTATTATTTTACATACATTATATGCTCATATATGAATTTTTTTTTTAATATTTAGCAATTCAATTAATAATTTATATAAATATAATTACAGATTTATGAAAATAAAATATGGTAATATGTTCATTTAACATTTTTGGATTGATTTAAGTTCATTTTAATGTTTTTATAATTAAAAACTGGTTAATTCATCTTTTAACTTGTCTTCTAATGAATAAAATTATTTTAAATCTTTTTGTAATTGAAATAAATTAATCTATATTTCAACCGGTCCGTTTATAGTAGTTTAAGTATTTTAATTTATGATTAAATAACCCTTTAAAAATTGTGATTGTAAAAACAACTATCGTAATCTAACCATGTATTCAAATTATATAAATATTTAATAACTTTTTATCAAATTAAGAATAGATCAGTTAAAATTAGTTAATCTTTTAACCCATTTTTCACTAAGCAAAGTTTGTTTTTAATGTTATAGATAATTGAAATTGATCAATCTATTTTTCAAATCTTTTTATATTGGTCTAAATAAAAAATTATATTTATTTTTATAAATAAAATATAACTAAATTATTTTTAATAATTTTTAATAACAAATATAACTTTAGTAGTTATTTTTCTTAATAAATCTAAAAACTAAAAATATTTTCGCAAAATTGTGTTATATTATAAAAATATTTATATTCCAAATAAAAAGATATTATAAATATATTATGAATAAAATAATATATTATAGAATATTTAGATTAGAATGTAATTAAAATATTCTATACTAAATTTTAATAAGAAATAAGAAATAAATATCTATTTTTAAGAAATCATAATATATTATAAACTTTTTATAATATAAAATATATAATTATATTTTTAAAAAATATATATTTATATTTAAATAAAAATATATTATAAATATTATGAATATATTTTGAAATACAATTATAAATTAGAGAGTAATTAAGTTTATTAACCGAAAATATTTTTAATATGTTATTTAATTATTCTATATTTCAATATCTGTTTTTGTAATATAAGGTTCATTCCTGTTTTAATAGTATAGATTTAATTTGCACAATTTTTGTTTATGAAAAATCTTTTTGTTTTAATGGTATAGATTTTTTTTTTTTTTGACAACAGCAATGTATTGAAACCTAGCTATCTGTTGCCCATGATGGTGGTTCCGGTCCAACATGAAAACTCCATGACTGTCTGAGACGTGCATTTCTTGCTAGCCCATCTGCCGTCACATTTTTGCGCGAGGTATGTGCTTGATCTTGAAGGGTGAAAAATATCCCTTCCTTCGATCGAACTCTTCGATGTGTCTAATGAAAGCAGGCCATTCTTCTGGTTCCGACACAATCTTAACCAAATCTGAACAGTCTGTTGCAAATGTGATATGAGGTTGCTGTCCCGTCTTCATGCAATCCATAGCCCAAATTAGTGCCTCGAATTCCGCATGAAGTGGTGTCTGACTTTGGATGACATTTCTTGCTCCCATCATAACATTTACTCTGCCTTCATAACAACTATACCATCCCTGACCCATAAGCATTGCCCCCTCTTTCCAAGAGGCATCCACGAAACACCATTGACCCGAGTAAACCATCTCATTTCCCATTGGCCTTAAACTAGCGGAGTCAATCACAGTGTGTCCTACAAGCATATGTGCCTCTTCCCATAAGTTTGATTCTGTCTCTGCCATTTTGATCGTGTCCACAGGACTCCTGTCAATCTAACCATATACCATGTCATTCCGACTCTTCCAAATATACCATAATATCCATGGATAACTATCTTTGTGTATATCCGATGGTATTCTCCAGAAAATATAATCCAAATTTGTGAATAAAGACTCTGATGGGAATAAGTTCGGATTTGTTGGAATTTGGGAGAGTGCCCAGACTTGTGTTGCCGGTGGGCAACAAAACAACACGTTATTTATCGTTTCTTCCATTCCACACCGCACACATCGTGTATCACATTTAATACCTCTTGTGTTGAGATTCTTGGTTACCGATAAACATCCAGAAATTGCTTGCCAAATAAAGTGCCGTATCTTCGGGGGGCATTTTATTTTCCACGAAAAGGCTTGTAGTGGTTTAATACTCGGTCCCCAAACGGGTGGTCGTTCTCTATAATCCGTCATCTCTCGCTCCGTATTATAACCAGATTTGACCGTATATCTTCCAGATTTTGTATAGTGCCATCCCAATGTGTCCGGTCGATTTAGACGACTAAACGGAATGCTCTCAATTAAAAGTGCCTCCTCCGGTTCAACGACACTCTTGATTAGATCTGTGTTCCAAGTCTGGTTTTCGTGATCTATCAATTGGTCCACTGTAAGTAGTGTAGTAAATGTGTTTTGTTTTTGTATTGCTGGTCTCGGGCGATAGGCTGGTATCCAAGGCTCATTCCATATTGAAATGGATGCACCTGTTCCCACCCTCTTAATAAGTCCTTTCTTAACCAGAGATCTAGCCGAAGTAATACTCTTCCATCCAAAAGACGGAGAGTAAGATTCTATTGGATCCAAAGCGTTCGTGTTCCGAAAGTATCTTCCATTAAAGACTCTTGCAAATAATGTTTCTGGTTTTTCTATGAGTCTCCATAATTTCTTTGCCAAGAACGCTGTGTTTGTGTCTCTGAAATCTCGAAATCCAATGCCCCCCTCTTTCTTGTCTTTGCACAATTTGTCCCATGCCAGCCAATGCATTCCTGAATTCGAACCTCCTGAGCTCCACCAGAATCGTGAAACCACACTAGTTAATTTTGATGTTACCGTCTTTGGTAACCGGAAGCAAGACATCACATGGTTCGGCATTGCAGATGCAACTGCCTTGATCATAACTTCCTTACCTCCTCTGGATAATAGCTTTGTTGTCCATCTGTTAACCTTCCCAGATAGTTTGTCCTGTAAGTAACCAACACTACAAGAAAAATCTCTATTCTTAGCACACGAAAAACGCCATGGTATGTATATGATGGCGTTTTTGAAAATGCTATGTCTGCCCCAGCTATAATAGGTAGGCCAGATACGATAGCGTTTTTTGTCTGTGCTATAATATTGTTCACTATAATAGCGTTTTTGAAATGACTATGTCTGCCCCAGCTATAATAGATCAACCATATATAATAGCGTTTTTGCTCGTGCTATGATATAAAACACTTATGATAGCGATGTTGTTCTTTGCTATTGGATCTATCTGTTATAGCTTTTTTTATTTGTCATAATATCTTTTTATAATAATTAATAATTAGGGGAAATTGCTTAAAATGCCCTCAAATTTGATTTTAAATAAAAGTGTACCCCCAAACTTGAATCAAATATAAAACTGGTTTTGCAGCCTTATGAAATTACCGCGCTGTCCTTATGACCAATCAAAAAACGTCAAACGCAATTACCATTATAACCTTCGACTATTTCAGACTTCTATGGATGTCTGAGACTTCAGACTCTAATAGAAGTCTGACACTGAATTAATTAGTAAATTTAAATTTTAAAATTATAAAAAAATATTTTGTCAAAACTTTTATATACATAAATTGTATATAAACAATTTAGTAGTATATAAATTAAAATTTGATAAAATTGAGTCATATTAAACAATGTTAGTTAAGTATGCCTTAGAACCCTACTTTGTAATGGAACATTTACATATAACTTACATATAACCTTAGGGTTAGTTAGACTCATGGTTTAAGAAATTCACATTTGAAAAAATATATTTGCACATGTATGTTATAATGGTGATATAATTAACGAATTTGATGTGTCCTAGGTGTTTTGTTTAAATATTTTTCAATGTTAAGTGATAAATACTAAATTTAGGGTTTATCAGACTTCTATAGAAGTCTGAATTTTGGGGTTTCGTAAATACTTTTAACCAAATATACCTTAAATGATTACAATTGACTAAATTTTATGTAATTTTAATTTACATATGTCCAAAAGTCTCATGTTTAATTTATGTATCCAAATTTTTCCTCAAAATATTTTTTTAATAATTTATAATTTAAATTTCCAACTTAATTATCTCTCAGATTTCTCGTAACATTTGGTAAAATTGAGTCAAACTAAAAAATATGTAAGGTAGAGTAAGTTCTAAACCTCAAAACATTCTTTGTAATGGAACATTTACATATAACTTACATATAACTTTAGGGTTAGATTCATGGTTTACCAAATTTATATTTGAAATATTAAATTTGTATATATATATGTTATAATGTGCATATATTTAGCGAATTTGATGTTTTCTAATTGTTTTGTTTAAATATTTTCACCGATAAGTGATAAATATTAGGTTTAGAGTTTCTCAGACTTCACGACGAAGTCTGAATTTTGTGGTTTCAGAAGTCTGAGACGTATTTAAGTTAAAAATTTAAATTTTAAAAATATGGAAAAAAAAATTTGATATAAATTTTGATACATAAATTAAGCATAAGCATTTGTTATGTATATAAATTAAAATAACATAAACTTTGATCAAACTTAAGCATTTAAGATATATTTGGTTCAAAACACCATGTAGTTTGATTTATATTTCACATATGAAGGTGAATATCATGTTTTATCTGTAGGGTTAGATTCAGAGTTTGTGAATTTTCATTCATATTGTTCCATTTTAGTTAATTTGTGACTATTCTAAACGAGTTTGATGTTTATTATAAGTTTTCTATATAATATGATGGTATTTAAGTAGTAATTATTAGATTTAGGGTTTCTCAGACTTCCAGGTAAATCTGGTTCGAGTATTTAAACTTGTCATGAAGTCTTATTTCAGACTGCATATGAAGTCTGAAATTTCCCGCATTTTCGAAAATTTCCACACGAAATCTTTTCAAAAAGGCGGGAAATTTCTGCCTGAAAATTTCAGAATTCCCGCTCAATTCAGAAATTCCTTCTCAGACTGCATATGAAGTCTGATACCGGATATTTTACAATTTTTAATTATTAAAATTTTGGCGGCAAAGTTTCCCTCCAATTCTCTCATCTTATCTAAACCTATTTTTTTACACACATATAACAGCCAGAAAAAAAAACCTTCACATTCTTCCTTTTTTTACTACCTCTCTTTCTCTCTCTCTCACTTTTGTAAAACCTCTCTAAAATTTCTCATCCAAAAATGTTCTCAAGCTTATTCTCTCATATGAGTTCTTATGTATGTGATTCATAGTTGATTCTCTTTGAGCTGTGAAATAGGTGAGTGGATCGGTTCTGATTTAGTGTTTTCAAAGTTTTTTTAACTGAACCAATTAAGACTTTTGACATAGACTTTTAGTTATACATGTTGATTTGCTCAAAAAATCCTTTATTATCCATTTCTTGGAGACTTGTTCGCTAACTAATGCAAGAGCTCTGTGGTTTTGCTTTTTCAGGTGCTTGGTTTAAGGTTGATCCAGATGACTCTCCAAAGAAGCTGGAGTTGGGGTTTATTATGTGCTAATGGCTCATAAAATTTCACTGTTACGAGGAACACGAAGTCTGAGAGTCTAATACCAGACTACAATAGAAGTCTGAGAGTTTCTCAGACTTCCAGGTAAATCTGGTTTGAGTATTTAAACTTGTCATGAAGTCTTATTTCAGACTGCATATGAAGTCTGAAATTTCCCGAATTTTCGAAAATTTCCACACGAAAACTTTTCAAAAAGGCGGGAAATTTCTGCCTGAAAATTTCAGAATTCCCGCTCAATTCAGAAATTTCTTCTCAGACTGCATATGAAGTCTGATACCGGATATTTTACAATTTTTAATTATTAAAAATTTGGCGGCAAAGTTTCCCTCCAATTCTCTCCTCTTATCTAAACCTATTTTTTACACACATATAACAGCCATAAAAAAACCTTCACATTCTTCCTTTTTTTTTTACTACCTCTCTTTCTCTCTCTCTCTCTCTCTCTCTCTCTCTCTCTCTCTCTCTCTCTCTCTCTCTCTCTCTCTCTCTCTCTCTCTCTCTCTCTCACTCTCTCTTCTCTCTTCTCTCTCTCTCTCTCTCTCTCTCTCTCTCTCTCTCTCTCTCTCTCTTTTGTAAAACCTCTCTTTTGGACTTTTGGTTATACATGTTGATTTGCTCAAAAAATCCTTTATTATCCATTTCTTGGAGACTTGTTCGCTAACTAATGCAAGAGCTCTGTGTTTTTGCTTTTTCAGGTGCTTGGTTTAAGGTTAATCCAGATGACTCTCCAAAGAAGCTGGAGTTGGGGTTTATTATGTGCTAATGGCTCATAAAATTTCACTGTTACAAGGAACACGAAGTCTTAGAGCCTAATACCAGACTACAATAGAAGTCTGAGAGTGAAAATTCAACATGAAGTCTTATATTAGACTACTTTTGAAGTTTGAAGTTTGATACTAAATTAGGTGTTTTCTCATTGTTGTAGATTTTTACTGGTTATTAGACTTCTTGTTGAACACATTGTATTGTATTAGATTATTGGATTATCAAATCAAAGAAAGAAAGTTCTCCTTATGTACTATGCTTGTAGAAAAATACAAAGTAGTATAAATTTCTTTTGTCTACTCAAAATCAACAAGGAATTTTGTTCATTGAAAGTATACAATATCAAGAAATGGGTTAGTTTAACCTTGGAAGAAAACATTACTCTTTAGATTACATACACCAACATATGACAAACTAAAATAACCTTAAGTGGTGATGAATTGGTCGTCAGACCTCTATTGCTGTCTGATTCTTATGAGCTAAAAGTTTATAAAATTAACAAGTCCAAATTTCAAGTTCGTTCTCTCATCATCACATTAGCGATCTTACTGAAAAAAGCTTATAAACGCTCTACATGTGGTTGTGTAGTTCATCTTAATCCCAATCTTCTTCTTCATTGATACATTGATATGATTTGGTGTAATCAGTTCAATTATATCAAAGCATTCAATAAACAACCAACATATATAATATGGAGTATGACGTTTACGCATAGACATTCGTTCCACCAGCTCGGATGCTACTAGCTACATTGCCAATATTATTCAAAAATTGATTCAAAAATAATTACCATATATAAAAATGTTAAACTCACACATAAAGAACATAGAGAACTAACACACATTTATAAAAATTAAAATCAACCAAAATTAATAGCAAATATTCAATAAAATACATTTTAAAAGTTTTTAATATTTCAGACGTCTATAGATGTCTGATTGTAGTGAAACCAGACTTCTATGGTAGTCTGAAAAGAGGGTATTTTTACAATTGATTTTGAAATGTCAGACAGCGGATGCAGTCTGAAATCAATCAGACAGCGTACGCAGTTTGCTTTGAAAAATTATGAACTTTTTGTCAGACAGCTTATGATGTCTGAGAAAAAAAAGGGTAGTTTTGCAATTGAATTTCAATTGTCAGACTTCTTTTATAATTTTCAAACTTCGGGAGAAGTCTGAAAAAAAGTAAAGGGTAGTTTTGCAATTGATTTTGAAATGTCAGACTTCGCCAAGAATTTTGATAGTTTTCAGACTTCTTATGATGTCTGACAAGAATTTCAGACAGCGAGGGAAGTCTGATAAAAACATCGCATTTTCGGTTTTTATCCAGCGTTGACCAAAATTCGATATTTCAGATGTCTATAGCCGTCTGACAAGAGTTTGAAATTTCAGATGTCTATAGCCGTCTGATGTTATTTTTCCCTATTTTCAGACAGATTTAGAAGTCTGACGATTTTTTCGCTTATTCTGGTCAACATCTGAAAATTTGGGTCAATTGCAGTTTCTACCCCTCCTTTTTGTCAGACATCGGATCCCGTCTGACAAAAAGTCAAAAATCGGTCAATTTCTTGCCAGACTACATAAGAAGTCTGACTAAAAAATCAAATTTGAATCAATTGCAAAACTACCCTCTTCTTATTTTGACTTCATGGTGACGTCAGATAAATTTTTTTTTTGTTTTCAAAGGAATTTCTCAGACTTCTATGGAAGTCTGTCAATTGCAAAACTACCCTCTCGTTGACCATAATTTTTCATCAGACTTCGTGGGAAGTCTGAAATCGCGAAACAGATCTGAAAATCGGGGGATCTTGTGAAAAATCACATAAATCTGATTTTGAGCTCGTTTTTACCTTCCCCAAACACTCAAAACTTTAGTTACACCAATACCCAACAAACCCAACCATTTTTATGCAAGAATGACCAAAATCGCAATAGATCCAAATTTTAAAATTTTGTAGAACGTGAATTAAAGAGTTTTTGGATGAAATTGGAGAGAAAATAGGAGAATAGAAGGTTGTGAACTCTAATATGGAGTTTTGATGGGTCGAAATTGGTTGTGTGAGGCATTAGGAGCTCAAAATTGGTTGTTAATGGTGTTTGGGTGAACTGAAGAAAATGACAGTTTCGTAATTAAGTTAGATCTAAAGGGTTTTTTTGGTCTTTTGGTAAAAAATATCAGACTTCATATGAAGTCTGACGATGGCATTATCGTGAATACACAGATTATTAGGGGGATATATTAGCGAAGGGAAGGAAGGAGAAGGGGAAGGGTAGTTTCAGGGTTGACTTCAATTTCAGGGGAATTTTTGCAAACAGCCCTAATAATTATGACTAATTTATATTTATAATATAATTTTTTCTATTTTGGATTTATACAAAAATAAATAAAATTGAACTTTTAGAACTTTGATTAATAACAAAAAAAAATGTATTACACAAAACATTACAAAATCAAAACTAAAGTAAACAACATTACAAAACTCTATCTTGATGCTCAAAATCAATTAACTGAACCAAGTATTTGTGGAGAAGAGTCGTGGAGAAGACAAACATGAAAAAAAAATATCGATAATTCCTCTGCAAAAGTCCCCAAGAAACATTAGATGAATCATCAACTAATGCAGAAACCAAGTGAAAACAGAGAAACTTACTTGAGCAATACATTGACCAGCCCAAGGGCAATAATGGTCAAACCTTTCTACACAGTTGTTGCAAATCGAACAATGTGAGCAGCGAGGCGGTCTATAGAGCATGCAAGTATCACAGTACTTGACCTTAAATATCTTTCCGTTAAGTTCTACATCCTTCACGCGAGGCAATCTTGGAGTTTGGCTTGTCCCGGAGTTAGTGTTGCCATCAAGAACATCTGGCTCTGGAGGATGAGATTTCTTGGGATAATCCCTGGATCTCTTCCGGATGTAAGCATCAGAAGAATTAAGTCCTGAGAGAAACATGAATTGTTAAATTTGAGTTTTATCCATAGAACAATTGCAATGCAAAAGGAAACGTTGGTACTCACATAAATGGTGAAGACAACAGCAACAGAGACTATTGAGACTCCCCAACTATCAGAGAAATCCTCCATTAGCTTGCTAGCGACGAAGATGCAGAAGATTATAACAGGGACCACGTGAGACTTATTGTCAGACCAAGTGATCTTACGTTTGGCCCGAATATAAACCTTCCTTGAAGACAAAATATCTGCAGAAATGGAGTATTCTTGAAAGATCTGTTCTCTTTGGTAATAACTCCAAATTGTTTCATTCCACCTACTACTAAACAAAATTTCATATTTTCGGACACTACGAGCCAAAAGACAACCCTAAATATACACACAGTATCAACTATATAACCTTTGTAAGGAGAAGCAATACTATATATATATTCAGAAAATGCCCTAAGTGAAACTGAAAGTTTCTTGATTTTTGCCAACAACGACATTATAAGCTTGGATTGTAGACAATTACCATCATAACGACACTTGTCGATACCTTTACAGCTCTGTCCAGAAAGAGTCCCTTTGGAATTAGATTTGTATAGTTTAATAAGCGTTTGACATTTTCGATATCACTTTCAATGCTGTTGGCAACACCAGGGTACAAAACCTTCATTGCAACTTCTAATCCATCTTTAGTAACAGCTCGGTGCACCTAAAAATATCATTACGTAAAAGAAACTAACAAAACGATTCAACACATTCACAAGATTACAAGAACATGTTTCACAGTAAGCTATACAACCAATCTGACTTAAATCATACATGTATTGGCTCGTATACCAAACAATCACTTCTTAATCTCAAGAAGTTAACTCAATTTTTATTTACAAAAGAAGACTCAGTTTTCTTTAGATTACTCAAAGAGGAAAACCACCATATATTCAACACGATTACTCAACACAATAACACCAGAAATTTCAATGGTTAATTTGCATACCTTAATCACCTGCATCTCTAATTCAGTAGCTCGTGCTTCAGCTTTCCTCAGCAATTCCGCAGAATCTGATGAATTCTTTTTCTATATACGCATGAAAAAAACATAGAGATCAAAATACCTAAAGAAGAATACAATCTGGGACTCAAAACTGAAAGCAAGATTGATATAAAGCAAAACCCAGGTAACTGCTAGATTCTGAGGAGGATAAAAATGCTACCTAGGGCAAGAATTGTAGCGTTATACTGATCCAACTAGATCTCGGAATCGGAAACAACAAGGCCGTCAGATGCATCGGGTTTTTGGATTATCTGTTCTTTATCTCCGTCGATTCCAGTATCGGCAAAATCCCCAATGGCGAAAACCAAGGCGAGAAAGAACAACGCCAGGAGATTTGCAGCCGCCATATCTGATATTAGCTAGCAACATCAAGACAGAAAACGAAAAAATGAATTAAACAACATATTCCATAAGAAAATCTTAGATTTATTCTGAAAATTGTTACTTACATCTTTTTCTTTCCTCCTTTCCTACCCCTGGAAATCCTCTTGCCCGCTTCGACATCTGACCGGAGTGAACTGGAGGTGAAGGAGGAGGGATGGAGAGACGCGGAGGAAGGTGTTGATGGGGATGTCAGAGAGAGAGGACGAAGCAAAGGAGAGAAATGAGATCTGGAACAAAAGATTTTTTTCTGTTTAACATATTTCAAATAAAAAAGAGTTAAAAAGAATATTCAGCCAAACCAAAAGAAATTTGGCGAAATAAAAGAGTGGGAAACTTCCCGGTCTAAGAAAATTTAGTCTAAATGTTGGCGGCTTAAACTATTTTGTTTCCCGCTTGCTAATTCACTATCTTAGCGTTATATTAATGCTATTAAAAGTAAAAAAAAATCTGAAATTTATCTTCAATAGCAGTTTGAAAAACCGTGCTATTAGATTATGCTATCAATACGCATAATTTTTGTAGTGCAAAAATCTGTGTTTTCAAACCACTCAGACATTACAGTATCCCTAGGTACATCCCCATTCCTCCCACCGTATTGATTCCCAAGATCGTCTTCATCTCCTCCTTCACAGTCTCATCAATTTTATGGCCAAATTGTATGGATGACTTTGAGAAATTTATTTGTTGACCTGAAACTTTCTCATAATTATTAAGAATCCGTAATATTGTCTCACTTTTCTCCTTTGTAGCTCTGCATAAGAATAAGCTATCATCGGCAAACAAAAGATGTGAGATCGATGGACATTTTCTGGCCACCTTAAGACCTGTCAACTTTTTCTCTTGTTCCGCCCTTTTTATGTTTGAAATTAGTGCTTCCGTGCACAATATAAACAAATATGGGGACAAAGGGTCACCCTGTCTGAGTCCCCTTTCCGGAACTATTGAACCATATGGTTGTCCATTAATAAGTACCTTATAGGTAACAGTTGAGATGCAAGTCATTATCCTATCAATCCATGTTGTCGCAAAACCCATCTTCCCAAGAAGAATCTCTATGAACGACCATTCAATCCGGTCATACGCTTTACTCATGTCCGTCTTAATAGCCATGAACTTTCCTTGACATGATTTGTTTGTCCTTAATCCATGAAACATCTCATGTGCGATAAGTATGTTGTCTGAAATCAATCTTCCTGGAACAAAGGCTGATTGGGTCTCCGAAATTAAGCTTGGCATAAGCCCCTTCAAACGTTGGCATAGTACCTTTGAAATGATCTTATATCCCACATTACATAGGCTTATTGGCCTTAATTCCGTCATTCTTGTTGGCCTTTCCGTTTTAGGTATCAAACAGATGTTCGTCTTGTTTATCCGTGGATCCATATTCCCTTCCTGTATAAACATATTAACCCATTGAGTAATCTCTCTTTTCACAATCGACCACGACTTATAGAAAAGTGCCGTCATCCCATCCGGCCCCGGTGCTTTCTCCGGGTGCATCATAAACAAAGCTCTCCTCACTTCGTCCTCTATGGCCGTTGCCATTAATTTCTCATTCATTGTCGAAGTGATCGATTCCGGAATCTCCCGTAGGAACTCCTCAAAGTCAACTGGGTTTGTGGAAGTAAAAAGCTCCTCAAAATATTTAACCGCCACTTGTTCTATCTCATTCTCCTTTGTTACCCAGACCCCATTCTCATTGTGTAGTCCCACTATCCTGTTACGCGCTCTTCTCTGTTTTGTCAGAGCGAAGAAGAATTTTGTAAACCGGTCTCCCTGTGTATGCGATAAATTCCGACTCTTTTGTTGCCAAAAAAATTCTTCATCTCTGTACGCCTCCTTAAGTTTCCCAGTGATTTCCATAACCTCGGCCTGGGTTCGTGAATCATCCTTTTGGATCTCCTCCAAAGCTCGTTGTAGTTCGTATATTTTATCCTTGCTATATGGTATATTTTGTTTCCTCCATTTCGACAGTTCATGTCTACATGTGGTTATCCTAGTAACCAAATCCACCTCCGGCCCATCTTCGATACTTTCCCATCCTGCTTTTATTGTTTCCAGTAGCCCATCCTTCCCCACCCATCGTTTATCAAAACGGAATTGTCCTCGCCGTTTTTGAGCCTTTTCCTCTATATTTGTCAATATCGGCCGATGATCCGATCCTATCATTCCCAAATATTCCACATAAGAGCACGGGAAAATCGTGTGCCAATCCTCATTGGCTAGTGCTCTATCTAATTTACACCTTACAAGTTGTTTTCCTCTCCTCCCTCGCCAAGAGAGGGAATCCCCAATCGCTGGAAATTCTATCAAACCACAGTCTTTGATCATATTATTGAAAGACACAAACGTGGACGCCTGCCGTACTGTTCCTCCTTGTTTTTCGTGGTTTCCTGTAATTTCATTCAGGTCCCCTATAATAAACCATGGTGTTGTCTTGATTAAGCCAAATCTTGTTAATCTCTCCCATACTTGGTCCCTTTGTTTTTGAACCGGTTCACCATATACAAAAGAAATGGATACTTTGTTCCCTTGTACTTCCGCCTCAACATCTATAATTCTATTACTCGAATAAAGAATATCCACATTAAAACCGTTATTATAATATAAAGCTAGTCCTCCACTGGCACCCCTTGGTTCCACCGTGAACAACTTATCATATCCAAAATGGCCCATGAATTTTTCTGTAAATCCATATTCTTGTTTTGTTTCCGAAAGGAATAGAAAATCCGGTCTATGCTTATGCCAAATCTCCCGTAAATAACTTATGGTCCATCTGCTTCCCAGTCCTTGACAATTCCAGCTTAAAATCCTCATTCTAAACAATATAAGTTATCGTCCCCTATAACATGATATCTGAGTATTAAGTCAATCTCAGTACCAATTATTAGGTGTAATACTTGCTGATCTACTGAATGGTAGATAATCCCATAAAACAGCTGTTGCATGAGATTTGTGTAAATGTAACTTGTGTTCCATGAAACCACCAGACCATAATTTCTTCCTCTTGGTGCACTCTGGCTCTCCCTTTCCCATCTTGGAGTGTTTTTACACTGCCAAGAACCCTTCAAATCTTTCAAAACTGTTGTTCTGCCGGAACATAATTTTAAACCATAGTCTAAGACAACATATACATTATAATACCCTATTGCTTGTCTCTTATATCCACAAACCGCCATATTAGTACCATAGTTTAAGATCCTTATACATAGACAATCGCCCAAAGAGAATCCATAAATATAGCACCTCCATTCTTTGTATTGCAACGTCATCCGATGTATATGCCATTTGGACTTGTAGTGATCCAAAACAGAATTATCGAAGCCATATTGCACCACCTTCCCCCTTGAATCTTTACCTTGATTGCTTCCTCCTGACCATAATGTATAAAACCATAATTCTTGATACCCAAAATTCCAGTTTCTCTGTTGCACCTTATGTCTCGGCAAAACGAGAACCGTGGGAATAATTTCCCGCTCTGCCTTCTCTCTTGGTAAACCTTTGGCCCAAAACTCCTCTTCCCAAATTCTGAAGCCACCATCTAAAAACCAAGAAGACAAGAGCCTATCAAAAACCAGCAAACCATTCTGAATACAAAAGCTAAAAAAAGACTTGGCATGAATTGTATTCCGAACATACGTCTCCGCCCCAGGCCGAGACACTAAATAGCTCAGAGAACAGAAAACCCTTGGTGATGTTAATATCTGCACCAACTTCCCACTCAAAATAAAAAGGTAGCATAAATTTTTCTCATACCAAGCATTATAAACTAACCAGAAAAAATAAGAGTTCTCTAAACTGGACAAATAATGAACAATATAAAGTAAATACCATATCCCCAAGAAAACCAACAAGATTAATCTGCTGTTTACGTTGAAAAACCTTCCCATTGTTGTATTGTGCCACATGAGCCAATAATCATGTGTTTTCACTGCCTTCTTCCCAAGATTACTGAGATATAGAGATTTCATCATACAATAAAATAAAACCAGCAATGTCCTTTTATATATTCCTAACCAATTCTGCATTTCATGTCTGAGGAAGGAAAGAACTAACAACTTGAGACCATATCTATAATTTTTTCCCATTCATTAAGGTTTGACATGCCTTGAGCAAGAAGCATTACCTGATTATAGTTATGCCTACTATAGCAGAAAATACCAAAGCAGGTTATTCCCAAAGCACTAACATAATAAGTAATCCACTCACCGATGTACCATGCCCTTAAAAAGCGTTCAAAAAGTCTCCACCACAATCTTCTGGCCACATAATCACAGATCAACCCATAATAACAAGTTGCTCCCACTTCAGTTCCTGAATCTAGGACCAGAGAGAGAGACCAGACTATATACGCTCGATCTGTTAAAGAGCAGGAAATGTACCTTTGTCCTGAAGACTGGAGTATAGTGGAAAGAGCCGCAATCTTTTGAGATGATGAACCCCTTGAAATCATAAGGACCCAATCGTAGATCCGCAATCTCGACGACCAATTCGATGATTTTCCATAACAAAGATCCAAGGATCGGATCTGCATCGTATCAAAATTGTCATCCAAGCCTTGATTCTAATGGTATAGATTTAATCTCTACTATTTTTGTTTTATGAAAGATAAAATTGGCTAATTCGGGTTGGGCATAATACACTACAAGACGTTAAACGTCATCGTTTGAGTAACAAGCAAAACGAATATCAACCGTTGGATCTATGTAGGGTTCACACGGTTTCTTGAATACACCGTGATACAGAGGAACATATGAATTACACCGTGATACGTTAAACGTCATCGTTTGAGTAACAAGCGTTAGGGTTTTCGTCTCCAAGTCGTGTACCGTAAAAGAGAACGAGATCCTCCTCCACTTACTTTAAAACGAAGACCCAATTCTTATTCGCTTTCGAGATATTCCAATTCTCTGGTTTCCCTTTTAACAGTAGTTTTTGATTTCATCTCTTTCGGAATTTGGGTTCTTTTCGAGAAACGATGGGAAGAGGCAAGTTCAAGGGTAAACCTACAGGCCAGCGCCGATTCTCAAGTGCAGCTGATATACGTAAGGATTTCTCAAATTTTGCTATTATTTTTCTTCTTGTATAGTATGCACGAATCAGATAACTATTAGGTTCTAATCTGCACAAAGTTTCGATTTACTATATATAATTGGTGTTTGCTTCATATATGCCCTAATTTGTTTCGTTCGACTTTGTGGAATTGCGAGCTTTGTAAAATTTGATTAGTTGAAGAATTTATCAATTTCTGATATGTACTCCAGGTTTCTCTTGTTAAGTAGCTTTATACGAGTTAGATACTCAATCGATACAAGAAAAGTTTATGTTTGATTTGCTCTTGCGTGGTTTTAATCCTAGTTTCGAATTTGTTTTTCGACCGGTCTTGGCTTGTTTGCTTGATTCAGCTCACAATATCTTGTAAGATCTTTTCCTTACCATGATTTAGCTGTTAAATTAGATGAACTGATTGACTTGTTACTTGTTTGAGAGAATTGTGTAAAATCTCTAGCTTGGATGATCTTTTGGTCTATGCAAAGGATTTTTTTTTTTTCAGTTGTCTTCAATTTAGTGTGATCTCGTCCTCCTTTTGGGGTTTTTTTTTTCTAGGGATTTATATTTCATGATTGATGTGGATGGATATTATATATATTTATGTAACCTTGTTGTTTTTTTCCTGCACCTTCTGAAGTTGCTGGCACTTCTGCTGCACGTCCTCGGTCATTCAAGCAGGTACCTTGGTAGTTTTTTCTTACATGTTTTATTCGTTTATTGACGTAGTGATGAATCATTTGGCCTTTTTGATGATATTCTCACTTTATCAGAAAGAAGCTGAATACGAAGAAGATGTTGAAGAGGAGTCTGAAGAGGAATCTGAAGAAGAATCCGAAGATGAATCTGATGTGAGTGAAAAAACCTAAATGTTATGTGGCCTCATTCAGTTATTATCATTGTTGAGACAATTCATCTTTACTTTTTTTTTTTTGTGTGTGTGTAATATCAGGTGAAGAAGAAAGGGCACGAAGCTCTAATCGAAGTTGATAACCCTAACAGAGCCAAACCAAAGACTTTAAAAGCAAGAGACCTTGATGTAAGCTTCTGTGTTGTCAGTTTCTGTGAATCTGCATATATATAAATATGTTTTGTCTTAATAACTTTGTGCTTTATTTTTTCTCTCTGTCTTCCTTGTTGATTATTAGGCTAGTAAAACCACAGAACTCTCAAGGCGTGAAAGGTTTGTAGTTACTACTGAACATTCTAAGCTCTCTGTATAATTCAACATTTTATATTAAGGAGCTTCTTACAGTTCCATCCCATTCTATGTGGTTTTTTGCAGGGAGGAGCTAGAGAAGCAGCGAGCTCATGAGCGATACATGAGGTTGCAGGAGCAAGGCAAAACCGAACAAGCAAGAAAGGATTTGGGTAAACAACTATGAATCTCATGTTCTCTCACTTGTCTCTTTCTATGTTACCAAATGGGCTTATCCAGTGTGTGTGTGTGTACAGATCGTCTGGCTCTGATTCGCCAACAGAGAGAAGAAGCTGCGAAGAAGCGAGAAGAGGAAAAAGCAGGTAATAAAACAACCACCTTCTGCGATGCTTTGGTTTCAAAATACAGAATCATCTACTCATGTTTCTGATCTTTCAATGTCTATTGGTTATTGTAGCGAGAGACGCGAAGAAAGTCGATGCTCGCAAATGAGACAAAGTGTTCACCCTAAAAAAACTACCTACTCTAGTACTTAAAAAAAGAAGACGACTCCTCATCGAGTTTTAGTACTTTGGTCCTTTTTCGATTGATAAACAGATAAAACCTTTGCATTATTACTCAGTATCGTGGGGGATCTCTCCATCTTAATACATTTGAAGTTATAATCTCCTCGTCTTACCTTGTTATACGTTTGCAAGATACCCTATTCTTACGCCTTGCTCTAGTTTGATATCATGGGGTTTGCAATACGTTTCACTGCCTTCAACAGATACTGAATTTACAATTTTGTTTCAAAAAATTCAATTTCGCGAGAATAATTTTTGTTAAATAAAATAAAAGTTATGAACGCATATGTTAATGTAATCGTAAAGAAAGTGTTGGATCAACTTGACGCAATTAGATCAATAGAAGCTGAAGCATGAACGATATAATTTCATTGTGCTGAATGAAGGGTCCAAACTATGTCATCCTTTGAAGAAGCGACATGCCAGGAAGCATCAGTGTTCAAGAACATCAGAAAATGAAGACAGCAGATGTGGCTTTTCCGGAGAAGGTTGCATAATATTGTGGGGAGAAGCATAAACAGCTTTATGCCACATGAAATCAGTGATAGAGTGAAGGATGTCTACCAAACGCCATCCAATGTTGCGAAAAAGTTAGTCATTTCTCCTATTCCACAGCTTCCAACCAATGGAAGGAAACAAAATCACGATTCGGAGGTGATGATTCAACCGTGAACAAACCTCGAAGAGAAAGTAAGAACATATTGATTTGGACTGAACTGCGCATTCGATACTAAGATCAATGAGAGCTCCCAAATCTCGACATGTATATAGTTGTGAAGAACTTTCCACTAAAAGTGCTTAAGCTTGGGAGGAATATTCAGATGCCAGACAATTTTGCAAAGATAAGTACAATATGTGAAGTCAGGATTCCGCGAAATACAAGACTTAACGAATTGATGGTAACCAGATTTTAAAGTATAATCGTCATTTGAGGTGTAGATCCAATGAGGCTTTTCACAAGCAGCAGTGATAGGGGGAAAAATTTGAAGGAGAAGATGATGATCAGTAGGGTGTAAAGAAGCTCGAAGGACATGCATGTTCCATTGAGAAGTATGGGGAATGAGAAGATGAGAAACCCTTATGGATAGGGAATGGGAAGATGGAGTTGAGTTGGTGTTGCTGAGCGAGGAGGTGTGTCAAGCCATGGATCTTACCAGACCCGAATATCTTCTCCACCTACGTGCCACATATACCTTGTTTCTGCAAAGAGGTTCCTTGACAGATGCTACACCAAGCTTGTAATACCCTGTCTCACTAAATTGGTTAACAGGCAGCAGAAAAGTTAACAAGGCATTTTCGTAATTTTCGGAAGATGAGGAGCATTTTGGTAATTTACCAAAATGCGAGTCGGAAGCTAAGACGGGCCAAATGTTATTCTTTTTGAATAAAAAACATTTAGAAGACCAAGAATGGTGGAAACGGACCGTAGATAAGTTTTTCGAATTATCAGGAATGTAAATCGATAGAACCGATAAAACTTGTAAAATTTATTAGAGAACTACGGGAGTCCGATTGAGGTGAAACGACTTGCTAAATTCTTTTAAAAGAGTCTAATATTTTAAAAAGAGTTTTGAAAAATCTATTCAGAAGCTTTGAAAGTTTTTAGAGACTTAAAAGCTTTAGCGGATAACTAAACTTAAGATATGCAATATTTTCAAGTGTGACCAATCAGAAGCTAAAGCTTGGACTCCAAAGTTTTATAATTGAAGAATAAAATTATTTGGGAAGAGATGGAAAACATAGCAAGAAATGTGAGAAAAGAGAAGATGCTTTGTATGTGAGTTAATCACATAGTTAAATTGATATGTAAGCAAAAGAAGTTGCTATGAATCTCGCCCAATCTATCTCTTCACGTGAAGACAAGGAGTAGGAATATTCTTTAGATCTTTCCAAGTTGCTGAGTATGTGTCATGAAGAAAATTCTCCACCTCCTCTTAATCTCAATCGTGGCATCATTTGGATAACAAGGAGATTGATTCATTGTATTCAGCTTGCTCATGGAAGGGCAAACGTGGCTGAAGGTGGAGTGAGGTGTGACATTTGTAATGGGGGTATGATCTTCCATTCTTCTTCACAAAGAGCAAGAAAAGAAGAGAAGAAAAGAAGAAGCGTGAAAGGAAGAGAAGAGAAGAGAAAGAAAGGAGAGAGAAAGAAGAAGAGAGAGAGAGTGAGAAAAAAATAAGAAAATAAATAAAAGAAAGATGGAGAAAGGAAAATTATTACATCGTAATATTCTCAAGAATATTTTTCGGAAAAGAATTTTTCCGACGTAATAATCTTTCCGATAAACCGGATTTCTTTATTTATAAAAAGGGACAGACAAAATTAGGTTCATTAGTAGCGGTCAAGATCGATTACACTCGGGCCAAGTTCGGGTCAAGCAAGTCAACGGTTCAGGGAAGGTTTGGGTTAGCGTCGGGTTCGTGCCGAGTCTTGTTGTTCCGCTAGTTCGTCAAATCTATCCATCCGTCGTCATAATAACACTGTGAGTCGGCTAAATTGTATGTTGCATTTAGTTATAATCATATAGATCCGGAATTGATAAACCATAGTTTAGCTTGTATACCCGATTGATTGAATTGGTTAGAACAACTAGGTTGATTAATAACTCGGTGAACTAATTAAATGGTTAGGTTAAGGGATACATGCTAGTTAGCTTATATCCGTAATCGTTGGTATTTTGTTGATTTCTTGATTTGGTGTTACATTAAATGATTGATAGTTCGTTGATTGCTTGATTGGGTGATGCATATATATAGAACATCATGCTAGGACGTATATGCATATATAAGTATTTAAGAACGTATGTGAAGGAATCTATATACGGGAAATTATGAGTTGATTAAAATATGGTTAAAAGACATAACACACTTATAATATAATGACGGGGTGGATTAATTAGCCGAGCTAAGGATAATGAATGGAAGTTAATGAATAATGAGATGTCAGGGGGTTAGTAATTTTACTAACTCTAAACCGACAGATCGAGGACTTATTAAATATACTTAGGAAGGGATAAGTAAAAAAAGTGGTTTGATTGATGGGCCATCTACGTGATTAGTAATCCACTAATCCCAAGGTAGCGGATTGAATTAGTAAAGGTTAAGGATTGAATGAGTAAAGGTTAAGGACATATTAAAAGACTAATAAACCTAAATAACTGTTTGTGTGGTGTTGTGATTATTGATTGTGTGATTTTGTATCTACTTCGGTGTTGGGTCGAGTAGACTGTTGATTGTTTGTGTGATTGTGTATCTACTTCCGTGTTGGACCGAGTAGACTGTTGATTGCTTGATTGTTTATCAACTTCGGTGTTGGGCCGAGTAGACTGCAGTGGTAGATACTTACTCTGGTGCGGAACTGGGTAAGTCTCGGTAAGATCAGTGATGTGGAGATTGGTGATAGGACTTGTGGGATAGACTGGGTCACTGGGGATTGAGATGATAATTCTATTTGACCTTGTTGGTATTGCGCGATAGAGTTCTAGTGAGTCTGCTTGGTTACATTGTTGTTATTAGGACTCTATAGGGTGTGTTAGATCCCGCAAGTCTAGAGATGGCGTTCTGGTACTTCCGACCCGATTGGATCCTCGGGTAGTTACCTGATCAGACACGGACCTTCGGGTGGTGATTCTCGTTATGGTGTTAATCTACTGAGTGACGCCGGTAGGTGTGTGGTCCGGAGAATACGGGGTCGCGTCCTAGGGCTGGACTGCATGGAAGCTTTGGTTATCTAGGGGTAACCTGAGTCACTGCGTATTGATGAACATAGAACAGTGTCCTAGTCATAGGTCTTCGTGTTTTCGTCTAGGAGTCGTGGGAGGTTTTAGTTACCATGGGGTAGCTAAGTGTTCCTATGGAAGTTACCGACTTCGCGTTTGGGGCCCATGGTGTGGAGATTGCATTAGAGATGTGTGTAGTGTAGATCGAGTCTAATCGAGAGCATGTGCCGAAGTGTCTTCGATTTCCTTCGTTGATGTTATGTGTTGATATTTGAATGCTTGTGTGTTGTGGAGCTCATCACGTCTTGGTAGCACGTGATCAGCTATTGTACTTGATTGTTATTTTGGATTTGGGCGGGATTATTAGATTATTAGCAGCCTTTTAGTAGGGAGCCGTCTCACTGGGTAATATTCGATTGCTCATTAGACTCTTTTATGTTTTTTTCCAGGATTGTCGTAGCTCGGCGGACGCGTAGGACACTCAGAGTAGTCTCGGGTTGGCCTTTGGCTAGGGTTTGTAAGCATTTGACTTTATTTTCGGTTGCGGATTTTGTTGGGTACCCGCTAAATTATTTGTATGAGACCATATATTGTTATGAATAAAGTTTATAATTTTAAAGTAATAAAAACAAAATGATTCCTTGATATACGGTTTAGTCTGATACCGAACACAACTCGTAGAAGCAGTACGGGTTGAAAAGCCTCGTATCGTGGAAACGAGGTAAACGAAGTCAAATGTGGTTTGGTTCGAGCCTTTGTCTCAAATCGGACTGTCTCTAAATTTCGTATTGTGAATAACTCTTCTCGTATGACTGCTCGGGTTTGATCGGTCATGTTCTTGTTTGATTGTTGGCCGGTCAACTCGTCGGTTAGCAGAAAACGGGAAGGGGGCGTTACAAAAGGTGGTATCAGAGCATGGTTTGTCATGGGTTCGAAAATTCCGGATTTTTAACGTTTTCATTGTTTTATCAAGTCAAAATGTGTTGCTAATGCAACCATTAGGAATCTGGGTCGCGTCCTTCAATATGGGGGAAATGGGTATGTTAGAAAATTTATTAGAATTGTGCTAATCATTTGGTGTCTTGTTGCAGTCACAGCAGAGTTGCCCTGGGAGGACCAGTGTGTGTGTGGTTTGCGACGACAGGAGGAGCAACCTCAATAATGACGACTGAGAGTTCGTTAGTTATACCCCAGTTAGTCGAAGCCTATATTACTAGCATACTGAGTGTTCACGTATTCACGGCCTATCCTGGAGCAGCAGTGGGCAGACATGATGATGGACTATTCGAGTTATCCAAGCTTTAGTAGTTCGAGGTCACTTAGCCGCAGCCGCCTTCACCAGATGTTGTCGGTCACTACTATTTTGTTGGTGTCAATCTTACCAAGTCCGGTCCGGCGCCAGTTCCAGCATCTTAGTCGTCGCCACTGATGCAGTCCCCGCCATGCCTCACTTATGACCGATAAGATACTACGCTACGTCCCGCCCTGCTGGACCTTTCTACCGATACTGCATCGCACCATCGCTACCACCACACTCATCCCATCCTCCTGGGGAACCTGCCGGTTAGGATCCACATGAGTTGTACCACTCATGTTGGAAATTAGGAAATAGATTAGGCACATGTTTTAAGGGCTCTAACTCGTTGGTTGATGTGTATTGGCTTGCATTCGTTTCTGATGATTCAGTTGTGTGAAGCGGTGTTTTTTGTGGGACGGATTGGAACCGCTAGTATGTAGACTCCAGCATACATATGCATTTAAAACTCTATGTGGTGAATAGAAGTTTTATTTACATAGTGGATGTTGAGTATTTCAGTTGTCGTTTTGAGTAGCGGAGTGGTTATATTGCATACTCATGATGGTTGTGAATGCAATATAGTTGCAATGTGAAATTAAGATAATGATCCGAACAGACGGTTTCCATCAGAACCCCGAGAGAAAAATGCGATCGCCGATTTGCTTGATTGACTGTCTGTGATTGATTGCCTTGCTAGGTTGTTAGAATTTTGAATTGCTATGATTGCTTTCTAGGTTGTTAGTCATGGATTTTAATCTTTGCATTTGATGCACTAGGTCGCTAGAATTGCATTTGTTTGATCGCTAAGGTGTTAGCCTGATTGATTGCATGTATTTGATCGCTAGGTTGTTAGATTTTGATTTTTGAATTGCAACATTCATTTGATGGATAGGATGATAACATGGCATTCACATGATCATTAGGTTGTTAGAATTTCCGTGTTGCGTTGCGAATGACTGCTAGGTTGATAGGAGGTTAATTGAGATTTGTTGCATTAATCATCTTATTAGGTTGTTATTTGAATAATGAGCATTTCCGCGTTGTTTGATTCGTTAGGTTGCTAGAGCATTTGATGGTATCATTGCATTGCTCATGGGTTGATTTGATTTGTTTTGGTAGAACTGCATTTTATTTAATCGCTAGGTTGCTAGCATTGCGTTGTTTGATTCACTAGGTAGCTAGAAAATAGTTCCAGAGATTTGGTTAGCGAATCGCATGGATTGCTCGGTTAGGTGTTAGACGTTTGAGTAAGTGTTAGACCTTTAGTCATGTGTAGTCGAAATGATAAGTTATCGGTTAAATTGTGGGTAGTTGGAAATGTAGAGAACCTCGTGGATAGACCTAAGCTCGTAATTCATAAAGCGGTATTTATAGGAAGTTTATTTGAGATTTAGCGGATTTATAAGATATTGCTAATTAGCCACGTGTAACCGTTGAGTACCTGAATAAATACCAATATCTCTATAAGGAAGTGATATCGGGAAGTAAGTTAGAAAGGTCTAACCGTTCCAGTGTTGTCGAGGTTGTTGATATAGGACATGATGGACGATTTGACAAGGACACGAGACCAAACCCGAACCCGAGAGACGAGATGTTATTTCAGGAAGCAGCTTAACCCGAGCCTGCAAGAAAGTCAGTGTGGATTCAGAAAAGAGTTAAGTGTCAGTAGCAGAAGAAATCAAAACGGATGAGTTTGATGAGTTAGAGAAGAGATTCAGAAGCTTCAATGTCAGTGGAGGAGTCCGTTCAAGAATATCAGTGGGAAGAACAGCTTGAGGCATGCATGAGTATGGTGGTTTATATGAAAGGAAGAAAATCGATATGATCATAATATCGGTCGAGGCGGTAATCATTGGAAACAAGTTAAGCAACGGGAATGGAGGATGAGTTATTATTGCGTGATCGGGGAAGTCAAGACAAAGTGGAGAAGCCTAGATTATTGGTCGGCGCAGATAAATGCATGAAGAAGAGTATAGCAATCCAGTCAGAATTGGTGGATTTGGGAATTAGAGATAAAATCGATGAAGCAATCAAATGGAGAAGTCATGATGATCGATGGTCAAGCCGTTTAGCGTGGGAAATTTAAGATGTCAGTGTGATGAGAGTTGGAGCAAAACCATGTTTCAAGAATTAGTTGAGCATCGGGAGTGTAGTTGCAGTTGATGCAGAATTCAAGCAGTATCATATGGCGCAGATGAAAACAAGACTCAGGGTGGAGCCGTTCAGTCAAGATCAATGAATGTGCAATCAAGGTGCATATCGGTGTAGAGAAAATTTGTGCAAGCCAGTGGTTCGGAAGTCAGTAAGCATCGGGAGTATGAACTTAGTTTGGGAGCAGAGTGTAACCAGCAGAGCATAGTTGGATGGGATTCAAAGACGGAAACTTAAAGGATTCAGATTCCGATTCGAAGTTTGTTAGTAATGGAGAATTCTGGGACCAAATTCTGTAAGTGGGGAAGAATGTAATACCCTGTCTCACTAAATTGGTCAATGGACAGCAGAAAAGTCTACGAGGGGCATTTTCATAATTTTTGGAAGACGGGGGGGGCATAAGATGGGCCAAATGTTATTCTTTTTAAATAAAGAAAACATTTAGAAGACCAAGAATGGTGAAAACAGACCATAGATATTTTTCGGACTATCGGGAATGGAAACCGATAAAATCGATAAACTTGTCAAATTCATTACGGAGCTACGGGAGTCCGATTGAGGTGAAACGACTTGCTAAATTATTTTAAAAGATTCTAGTATTTTAAAAAAGGAGTTTTGGAAAATTATTCTGAAGCTTTGAAGGTTTTTGGAGAATTAAAAGCTTTAGTGGATAATTAAGCTTAAGATATGATATATTTTCAAGTATGACCAATCAGAAGCTAAAGCTGGGACTCCAGGTTTTTATAATTGAAGAATAAAATTATTTGGAAAGAGATGGAAGACATGGCAAGAAATGAGAGAGAAGAGAAGATGCTTTGTATATGAATTAATCACATGGTTAAATTGATATGCAAGCAAAAGAAATTGCTATGAATCTCACACAATCTATCTCTTCACGTGAAGACCAGGAGTAGGAATATTTTTTGAATCTTTCCAAGTTGCTGAGTATGTGTCATGAAGAAAATGCTCCATCTCCTCTTAATCTCAATCGTAGCATCATTTGGATAACAAGGAGATTGATTCATTGTATTCCGCTTGCTCATGGAAGGGTAAACATGGCTGAAGGTGGAGTGAGGTGTGACATTTGTCACCTATGGTTTCACTTAAGTTTGCTATAAAATGGGGTTATGATCTTCCATTCTTCTTCACAAATAAACAAGAGCAAGAAAAGAAGAGAAGAAAAGAAGAAGCGTGAGAGGAAGAGAAGAGAAGGAGAGAAAGAAAGGGGAGAGAAAGAGAGAGAGAGAGAGAGAGAGAGAGAGAGAGAGAGAGAGAGAGAGAGAGAGAGAGAGAGAGAGAGAGAGAGAGAGAGAGAGAGAGAGAGAGAGAGAGAGAGAGAGAGAGTGAGTGAGAAAAAATAAGAAAAGAAATAAAAGAAAGATGGAGAAAGGAAAATTACTACGTCGGAATATTCTCAAGAATATTCTTCGGAAAAGAATTTTTCCGACGTAATAATCTTTCCGATAAACCGGATTTTTTTTTATTTAGAAAAAGGGATAGACAAAATTAGGTTCATTAGTAGCGGTCAAGATCGATTACACTCGGGCCAAGTTCGGGTCAAGCAAGTCAACGGTTCAGGGAAGGTTTGGGTTAGCGTCGGGTTCGTGCCGAGACTTGTTGTTCCGCTAGTCCGTCAAATCCATCCATCCGTCGTCATAATAACACTGTGAGTCGGCTAAATTCTGTGTTTCATTTAGTTATACTTATATAGATCCAGAATTGATAAACCGTAGTTTAGGTTGCATACTAGATTGATTGAATTGGTTAGAACGACTAGATTGATTAATAACTCAGTGAACTAATTAAATGGTTAGGTTAAGGGATGCATGCTAGTTAGCTTATATCCGTAATCGTTGATATTTCGTTGATTGCTTGATTGGGTGTTACATTAAGTGACTGATAGTTCGTTGATTGATTGATTGGGTGATGCATATATATAGAACATTATGCTAGGACGTATATGCATAGATAAGTATTTAAGAACATATCTAAAGGAATCTATATACGAGAAATTATGAGTTGATTAAAATATGGTTAAAAGACATAATACACTTAGAATATAATAACGGGGTGGATTAATTAGTCGGGCTAAGGGTAATGAATGGAAGTTAATGAATAATAAGATGTCGGGGAGTTAGTAAGATTACTAACTCTAAACCGACATATCGAGGACTTATTAAATATACTTAGGAAGGGATAAGTAAAAGAAGTGGTGTGATTGATGGGCCGTCTATGAGGATTGAATGAGTAAACGTTAAGGACATATTAAAAGACTAATAAACCTAAATAACTGTTTGTGTGGTGTTGTGATTATTGATTGTGTATCTACTTTGTGTTGGAATCCCTAGGATCCAGGGTCTAGGTGATTGAATCTAAGAACTGACCTCGTGTTTACCTGGAGATTGGCAGCGGAGATTGGAGCAGGTAAACGAGATCTATAGCGCCTCAATCGCTGCGCCTCTATAGTAGTCCACACGCATACAAGCTGGAATCCGCCGGGATGCTAGTACCGGGAATCGGATCTCCTGTGGATCTTATGAGTTTATGTGTCTCTGCTTTCTCTCTGAGAAGCGACACTAACGGCAAGGGCTCAGGTCGATCATATAAGACATTATATATCGACATGGGATGACCCAAACGTTCTGCGGATCAAACCCGACTCGTTTAGGCCATTACCTCGAAACTTCAGTCTCGAGGCCCAATGTGCATCGATCGATACACATACTGTATCGATCGACACATCCATTCGAAAACCTGCGTCGATCGACACACCTCTTCAAAACTCAATTCAATGTGTATCCAATACACATTGATCGGATCATATGCCAATGATCAATCCCATACTAAGTGTATCCAGCTTGCTTAGGTGTGTGACCCTGTAGGTTCACACGATACTAGAAATGAGTTACAACTCATTTGTCATAAGCGGTTTCTAGCAAAACATTATGACTACCCAGTATCACATGAATTGTCCGATTTCGACAATACAACTATCTTTAGAGTAAGTACAATATGATTTCAGGACATAATCCCAACAATCTCCCACTTGTACTGGAATCATCTATTCCCATAATCCCTTTATCGCTATATCTCGATATGGCATAAGGCAAGAAACTGTGTCATCCTTATTATAGCCAACATCATGTTCATCGAACTTCTGATCTATACTGATAAAACAAACGACTGACAATCACCTCGTTTGAGCACGGCCATACATTTTATCAGTATCAAATCTTCAATGGGCCCTGAGATATTTATCTCCTGTTATATAGGAGGGACAAATCCCTTCTTGTTCCATCCCTGTTTCTACACATACTTCATGATACACCCAAGCAATGCCTTTATAGCCGCCATTTACGGATCGACGTTTGACAAAGTCAAAGTGCACCAATTCATATGCTAGAAAGCATGATGAACTCAGGTCTAAGGACTATACTCTATAGTCGTAATGAGAAACTCTCATGACACAGATATAACTATCATGTAGATTTCTCATTAGCGGGTCATGTCCGATCATATGTTCACCAACATATATCTATGTGACTGACTTTGATACTCATATCATTGACTCCATGAAACTTAGTCAACAGTCACCTCACAAGCTAGTCTCTCGCGGTTGTCGGTGTCCCACTTTGAAAATATCGACTAGGGACAATCATAATTTATGTCATCTTTTTACTTATAGGGTTTCATGATCAAGTCCTCAACTTGATGACCTATAAAACGAACATAAAATACTTGAGACCATTATTTAATTATCCAATGATCAAATAATGCTGATGTCAGTTTTTCATAAACATGACTCCATCATGTCTATCTGAACATCATAACTAACATAACTCCCACTAGAATCTAGACCACGTCTTCAGATATCTAGTACCTACAGCAACAACATTAAACTAATGCTTAGGTTGTGAGAGATGCTGCGGTGTTCTTGCTTGGAACCATTCCAACAAACCACACCGCTATTCTTTAATATGCACTATTCTACGGTCCACTGCTTGGAGACCTTTCCAACAGATAGCACCGCTACACAGATAAAGAGACATAACCAGGTGGAAACTGGGAATCATCTTTGTCCGTCTAACTACTCATAACAGATTCTTCATTTCCTCAGTTGAACTAGAACCTATCCTTAGTGTTTCTCAAACACTAGGGGATATTTCTTATAACTGTCCAGTGAATTTTACCGGAACATATTGGTATCTTCTCGTCATGCTATATGCATAAGCTGCATCTATACGAGCGCAAAACATGGCATTCATGATGGATTCTATTGCATAAGCAAAAGGAATCACACTCATATATACTAGCCCAGCCAGTGTCCAAGATACTTCATCTTGCTAAGATCGACACTAGCTCAGCCAGTGTCAAAGACACTCCATCTTGCTAAGATTATTGCCATAAGACCTTTGGTATGAAGCCATTCTTGGAATCAAGCACATATGAACTGTCTAATACCTTATCACCATAAGGATTCTGACACGATCCAATTAGCCTTTCCAATCCATTTCAATGGATCCTTATTCCAAGAACTTTCGCGACTTCTCCCATATCTATTGTTAAATTTGACTTCCGACCCAAATCTTGACAAGACTTTAGCGTCGGAACGTCGTTTATGAGATTAAGTATGTTATAAACATACGGTGTGAGAATTGCAACTACGCTCCCACTAGTTTACTTGTAAACGCACAGTTTCTATACGTTCCTGATCGAGTCAACACCTTTGACCGTTTTAACAGAACATAGATTCCAACTCCAAGATGTTTGCTTCATTCCAAAAATCGATTGGTGAAGCTAACAAACATTCCTAGTTAAATTTCGGAGTTGGGGCTCACATTCGCTTCTTTGAATTTCGCAGGCTTGTCACTTTTCAATGATCAACAGATCACGGCAATCGGTCATGAGGAATCACCCTCGGTTTAGTGACGGATCCATTAGGATTAGCGAATTTCAGGCTCCATAGGTGTAGATCCTACAACACTCTGTAGATCCAACCGCTGCTCTCCCTCAACAGGTTGAACAGCCACTTGTGTTTCTCGAATTTCTTCGAGCAGTACTTTTACTCCCACTGTTTTCTTGGAAAAACAGAGTTCCGAACAACAAAAATTTGTTCTCGGATTGGTTGCAAAAGTACCAAGCCTCGGTTTCCCTAGGACAACCGGCGAAGCAGCCCTTATCAGATTTGGGTTCAAGTTTGTTAGTTGACAACTGTCTTACACAAACCTTGCAATCCCAATTAATCAGAAAACATACTTGGAATCACCCAGTCCACATCCAATGTGGTGTCTTTCAACTGATTCTGATAGAAAACTAATTTGCGTAAACATATACATTTTAAAGCGTATTTTAAAAGGGTAATGGAAGATTCCTGTGACTCATCATTAATCGGAGCATATCTAATAAGGTCCGATTCGTTCTCTCAGAAACACCATTTAGGTTTTCCAGGAGAAAAGAGCTGTGATATGACTTCACACTCACTTAGATGATCACCCAATTCTTGACTCAAGTATTTTTCTTCGCGATCTAATCGAGGATCTCAATACTTCTGTCAAATCGGTCCTATACTTCATTTTGGAACTCCTCAAAGGATTCCTGCTCGTGTCTCATCAAATGAACACAGCCATACTTACTGAAGCCATCAATAATGTAATGAAGCACTGAAGATTTCAAGTCATCAGACTTAAACCGTTTGGTATTTATGTTATATTCAAGAGTATATTGGTTCAAGACATAAAACCCATTTATCAAAAGGGGTGCTACCATATAATATTTCATTAAGATCAAAAGAGCAAAACTTGTCTTTTATCAGAATGAAAAACATCCAAATTCTTACAAGAAAATGAAAGACATTTCTGCATAAAGCAGGTACATAGTAGCAATTACTTAATTCAAAAACCAAGCTTGAAAGGCTCCTACAAGTGGAGAATCTCTACGGCTTATGTAGCAACCATTGCTCCATACCAGACACGCAGTTCCACTTGTCCTTTCCTCAACGTTCTATTGTTTCTTAGGCCCTGCATATTTCCAAAATATCAGTACCACAACTAGTATCCAATACATACGTAGAACTTGATGTAATAACACAGTACCTGAAGAAGAAGTACCATACATCTCTTTCATCTCTTGTGAATCTTTCAAGAATTTAATGCAATCTCTCTTCCAATGCTCTGACTCATCACAGTAGAAGCACTTTCTAACATCAGATGGGCCGGACTTGGGCTTATAAGATGACACATGCTTATCCTGATTCCAAATCTGGACGGCCCTGCCTCTACCCTTGCCAACACAAGATTTATCAAATCTTTTACCCTTTATGATGTCTTGCTCTGCTGTTTTGAGCATGCCATGCAGCTCAGTCAATGTCCTCGTCAAGTTATTCTTGATATAGTTTTTGATAAACTTATCATAACTAGACGGCAGTGACTGCAGAATGATGTCAGTGGCCAACTCTAAGCTGACAGGACATTCCAGTTTCCCCAGGTTATCAATGTAACCCATCATTTTAATGACATGAGGACTCACTGGAGCATCCTCTGGTAGCTTGCACCCAGTAAGAGACTTCACCATCTGGAATCTCTCAACTCGTGTCAGATCCTGAAACTTCAGTTTCAGGCTGGTGATTATCTCTATTGGCGACTTCATGTTCTCGTATTGACTCTTTAAGTCCGATTCCATGGTAGCCAACATCAGACCACGCACATCTACCACATCAATATAATGCTTATTCCAAGCATCATATACTGCATTCGAGCGATTGGTCCCAAGCCTTTCTGGAAGAGCTTTCTCAAGGACATAGTCCTTACTCTCCTGCTTGAGGATTAATCTCAAATTGCGATACCAATCCAGGAAATTTGACCCATTTAACTTGTCCTTCTCAAGGACGGGTCGTAACGCGAAAGTAGTTTTAGACATAGGCTGAAATTTTAATAAAAGAAAATTTTAGTTATGAAACTCAGGAAATGAGAAATCTTATCTAATAAGAAAACTCACATTATATTCAAACAATGTTTCCTCTATGAATATAATGATCCAAGACCCATATATCACTAAAATCTGAGTGGACGACTCGTCATCACCCAAAGTTTAGTCATCTAGGTAAGCAAATCATTGCTAATTGTACCCAGTACAACTCTTGGTCGCAGATAAGACAATCCATGTCCTATCTACTCTGATGTCTCTGGGCTCAGAACTTCTGATAGCCCAGTCAAGTAAACCAATCTCTTCAGTCCTGTGATCATTGACAGTCGCACTGCAAGTCTATCAATGATCACCTGCCTTACTCATGTAGCGTGGATACCAAAGACTCCAAGACTATCCAACAACGAAACGAGTCTTGACAGTAGACAAGATTGGGCAAGACATCAAGATCACTTGATATTTAGTTGAGGAAACGGAACATTAAAAGGTTAGTAATTCAATCTCTTGGGTTATGTAATTGTTGACGTCAAGCACTGCAAGACTATCAACACAACTACCTTCCTTACTCATGTAATTGCGGACACCAAGCTCTTGGCAAGAGTATCACAACAACTAAATGAGTCTTGACAGTTGACCATATTGAATACTAATCTTTGATCCAATACACATCCAATGTGCATTAGATAGGTTTAGAACATTTTTACTTCTAATTTTATTAAGTTTTGCTTGTTCTAATTAAAGTGGGCTAGGTCATTTGGTTCGGTTTCTTAATCATTTGGTTCAAAACCAAGCGATTACATTTAACCAACCAGATAATCGGTCAATCCAATTGAGCCGGTAAATGACCAAATGAACCGGTTTTAGACCAATTGAGATACCGGTCAAATCCAATTCAACCGATCCATCTAATTGAACCAATTCAACCAGTTTTAACTAATCGCGATAACCGGTCCAATCCAATTGAACCGACTTATCCAATCAAACTGATCTTAACCAATTAAAACGGTTTATTCTAATTGAGATAACTAGTTCAATTCAATTGAACCAATTCATCCAATTTAAACCGATCTAATCTACCTTAACCAAGCATGATAACCAATTCAATCCAATTGAAACGATTAACCAATCGCAAGGCCTGTGTCGACCGACACTAAACTTGTGTCGATCGATACAGTAGGGTATCGGGGAATTTTTAATCGAATTAAACCGACATAACCATGCGAGATAACCGGTTCAATCCAATTGAATCGATCTATCCTTTCGCACAGCCTGTGTCGATCGATGCACCCAGTGTGTCGATCGACACAGTGCGATTTCTAAATCGAAACCCAGTGTTTTAATAGGCGAATTCGCGGTGCATCGACCGACACAAACTTGTGTCGATCGACGCTATGCGAAAACACAAATTCTTTTGCATTTTCGCGCTGCATCGACCGACACACCCAGTGCACCGATCGATGCTATGCGAAAACCCTAAAACAGTTTTGCTGTTTTCGCGGTGTGTCGACCGACACAAACTTGTGTCGATCGACACTGTGCGAAAACACAGTTCTTCGTTTTCGATACAATTAAATCCGAGATTTCAATTACCAAAACGAAACCTAGCTAGCATCAATCAACGAAATATCATTTTAATCGAATTCCAGGCTACATATTCAATAGATTAAACCCTATGGCTCTGATACCACTGTTGGAATCCCTAGGATCCAGGGTCTAGGTGATTGAATCTAAGAACTGACCTCGTGTTTACCTGGAGATTGGCAGCGGAGATTGGAGCAGGTAAACGAGATCTATAGCGCCTCAATCGCTGCGCCTCTATCGTAGTCCACACGCATACAAGCTGGAATCCGCCGGGATGCTAGTACCGGGAATCGGATCTCCTGTGGATCTTATGAGTTTCTGTGTCTCTGCTTTCTCTCTGAGAAGCGACACTAACGGCAAGGGCTCAGGTCGATCATATAAGACATTATATATCGACCTGGGATGACCCAAACGTCCTGCGGATCAAACCCGACTCGTTTAGGCCATTACCTCGAAACTTCAGTCTCGAGGCCCAATGTGCATCGATCGATACACATACTGTATCGATCGACACATCCATTCGAAAACCTGCATCGATCGACACACTCATTGCATCGATCGACACACCTCTTCAAAACTCAATTCAATGTGTATCCAATACACATTGATCGGATCATATGCCAATGATCAATCCCATACTAAGTGTATCCAGCTTGCTTAGGTGTGTGACCCTGTAGGTTCACACGATACTAGAAATGAGTTACAACTCATTTGTCATAAGCGGTTTATAGAAAAACATTATGACTACCCAGTATCACATGAATTGTCCGATCTCGACAATACAACTATCTTTAGAGTAAGTACAATATGATTTCAGGACATAATCCCAACACTTTGGTGTTGGGTCGAGTAGACCGTTGATTGTTTGTGTGATTTTGTATCTACTTTGGTGTTGGGCCGAGTAGACTGTTGATTGCTTGATTGTTTATCTACTTCGGTGTTGGGCCGAGTAGACTGCACTGGTAGATACTTACTCTGGTGCGGAACCGGGTAAGTCTGGGTAAGGTCGGGTGATGTGGAGGTTGGTGATAGGACTTACGGGATACATTGGGGATTGAGATGGTAGTTCTATTTGACCTTGTTGGTATTGCGCGATAGAGTTCCAGTGAGTCTGCTTGGTTACATTGTTGTTATTAGGACTCTATAGGATCCCACAAGTCTAGATGGTGTTCAGGTACTTCTGACCCGATTGGATCATCGGGTAGTTACCTGATCGGACACGGGCCTTCGGGTGGTGATTCTCGTTATGGTGTTAACCTACTGAGTGACGCCGGTAGGTGTGTGGTCTGGAGAATACGGGGTCGCGTCCTAGGGCCGGACTGCATGGAAGCTTTGGTTATCTATGGGTAACCCGAGTCACCGCGTATCGATGGATAGAGAACGGTGTCCTAATCGTAGGACTTCTTGTTTTTGTCTAGGAGTCGTGGGAGGTTACCATGGGGTAGCTAAGTGGTCCCGTGGAAGTTACCGAGTTCGCATTTGGGGCCCATGGTGTGGAGATTGCGTTAGAGATGTGTTTAGTGTAGATCGAATAAATCAAGGGCATGTGCCGCAGTGTTCTTGATTTCCTTCGTTGATGTTATGTGTTGATATTTGAATGCTTGTGTGTTGTGGAGCTCATCACGTCTTGGTAGCACGTGATCAGCTATTGTACTTGATTGTTATTTTGGATTTGGGTGGGATTATTAGATTATTAGCAACCTTTTAGTTGGGAGCCGTCTAACTTTGTAATCTTAATTAGATTGCTCATTAGACTCTTTTATGTTTTTCAGGTTTGGAGTAGCTCGGCGGACGCGTAGGACACATAGAGTAGTCTCGGATTGGCATTTCAATAGGGTTTGTAAGTATTTTGACTTTATTTTTGGTTGCTGATTTTGTTGGGTACCCGCTAAATGATTTGTATGAGACTGTATATTGTTATGAATAAAGTTTATGATTTTAAAGTAACAAAAACAGAATAATTCCCTGATATACGGTTTAGTCCGAACCGAACACAACTTTTGGAAGCGGTACGGGTTGTAAAGCCTCGTATAGTAGAAACGAGGTAAACGGAGTCAAAAGTAGTTTGGTTCGAGCATTTGTCTCAAACCGGACTGTCTCTGGCTTTCATATTGTGACAAACTCTTATTTGATTGTTGGCCGGTCAGCTCGTCGGTCAGCGGAAAACGGGAAGAGGGCGCTACAAAGCATAACTAGGGTGAGATCCATTGTGAGATTACAAGAGGGAGAGCTTGCCATAGTATTTAGATTTAAGAACCCAAGCCAAGAGAGAAGAAGGCTGACTGAAAAGATGCCAGCTTTGCTTTGCCAAGAGAGTAATATTAAACTTGTGGAGGTCCTTGAGGCTATGCCCCCATATTGTTTTAGTTGAGTCATTCGGTCCCAAGAATTGTCTGAATAGTTTGACCAACATAATTTTTCCTGAGACCTGAGAGATGAGCATTAAACTTTTTTAGGCAGTAAGAAGCAAGAAATACAGTAGGTAGGCAAGGTAGTAGCTATAGATTTTAGAAATACTTCTTTGCATGCCGGAGAAAGAAATCAGAAGACCAATTCTCAAGCTTATGCTGCCATAATCAAAAAGCCCAGATTACGAGCACAACCTCAATATAACTCCATTCATCTTTGTTGAAAGCCTTGGAAATGTCTAACTTAAGAGCCATGAAAGGACTCTTGATACCCTTAGTTTAAAGAGAATGGAGAAGATCATGAAAAATGATCACATTATCAGTAATAAGACGTCCCGTGATAAACGATGATTAAATTCCCTGATGATCTCATGAAGGAAAGACTTAAGTCACTTAACAAGCACTTTAAAAATTAACTTATAAACTACATTGCAAAGACTTATGGGGCGAAAATCTTTAACATGTGTTGGAGAATCATTTTTGAGGAAGACTTAGTGCGATTAAGTTCCGGATCCAAAAAATATGTTTCAAAGAAAAGCTTGATATAATGGACCACACTTGATCAAATGGCACTCCAATGAAACCTGTAAAAACCAGCATTAAAACCATCATGACCATAGGATTTGTCAACATTCATTTAGGTCAAAGCATGGTAAATCTCATCCTCTGAAACATGTTGAGTGAGCTTCTAATTCATATCAGAGGTGGCTTTAGGCAGAATATGTTGAAGGAAAGGATCTGAGAAGGCCTTTTAAGAAGAAACATATAGATCGGTAAAATAGTGGTGAGTTATTTTGTTAAGCTCTTCTTCTGAACTAGAAATGGCCCTCTGATCATATTCAAGCAACATGATTCAGTTAATGCTTCTTCGTTTCTTAATTAGTGATTGCCTGGAAATACTTAGTATTTTTGTTTTTTGCCTGAGACCAAGTGACTTTATTTTTTAGTCTCCAATATTTCTCTTCAAGATTATATTTTGTATTCAGCTAAAGCTTGAGATCATAAATAAGATGAAAATCAAGAGGATATGTGTTATACGCTCTTTGAAGAGAATCCTGAAGCTGGCGAATCTACTTGTGAGAGTTATATTCATTTTGAAACTTCAGCAAGAGAAACTAAGACAACAACGCTTGAGTGCCAAAATGAGAGGGAGGCTAATGATCACATTGACTAGCCCAAGTGGAATCAACGATAAGTATTGCATTACCGATTTGATCCAAAAGGTCATCCGGACGAGGAATAGGAAACCTGTAATGGACCGTGATCTTATTGATCGCCCTAATGTCAACGCACATACGCCACAACCCCTCTTTCTTAGGTATTAGAAGATCAGGAACGGCGCAAGGACCAAGGCTTTCACGGACATGCCCTTTAGCGAGTAATTATTTAACCTGTCAGTGGAGTTCATCATGTTCAGTCGGACTCATTTTGTAGTGGGGGCGATTTGGAAAAGAAGTGTTAGGTACCAGGTCTAAGCAATGTTGTATATCACGAAGGGAGGTGGGGTAACGAATTTGGTAACTCTGCCGGAAAGACGTTACAAAACTCCATGACAATGTCCTGAAAAGCAGCTGGTATTTCCTGCATATCAACGCCAAATGAAAATTAAGATAGAAAAAAGCATACAACATCAGAAGAGCGAAGTTCATAAGCAAAAGCGGTTTTGTTCAAAAGAAGAACTTGATTTCCTGGAGGCATAACGACCAGAGGTGGTAGCAAAGGCTGAACTTTCGTAGTTGGATGAGGCGTGTCTGGTAATGGTACCAACGTAATCCTTGTATGCTCAAATGTGAATGAATACGTGTTAGCAAACCCATCATGCATTGTTCGTAGGTCGTATTGCCAGGGACGACCCAAAAATAAGTGGCACGCATCCATCGGAATGACATCACACAAAATAAGATCCTTGTGGCTCGAGTCCACAAAGAAGGGAACCCGGCAACGCTTTGAGATGCAAAGGTTAGTTTGAGTGTTCAACCAAACCAATTTGTATGATATTGGGTGTGGTTCAGTGAACAAAGCCAATTTATGTATTGCTTCTTCAAATATCACATTGGTACAACTTCCGGAGTCCATCATGAAGTGATAGACTATTCCCATAATTGTACATGACGATCGAAAAATATTGGTGCGAAACCAATTTTCTTCAAGCTCATGTGATAGGAGACAATAGTAACGTACAACCAACAATGATCCAATATCACCACAAACTACTTCCTCAGCTTCATCTTTTTCACATCACCATCATCGTCAAAGACTGATTCATTATCACCGAGCAACGCATGGCGATTAACCTTAGGACAATCAGACTTTCGATGACCTTGCTCGCCACAGCTGAAGCACTTGAACACTAGGAGACGCTGATTACGAGCTGACAAAGTAACCGCCTGAATGTTTGGAAGGCAATAATTTATCTATACTTCAGGAGTCGCAGGGGTCTCAGTGGAGCTGATTCGTGCCCAAGACGATTATGAAGACCATACCATTTGCGAAGGTCTCACATTCAACTCAATAAGAAGAGCTCGTTGATGAGCCTCTGAGACAAAAAATGGAGTGAATTGAAGCAATGTGTTCTGAATCTATTGTCGTAGACCTCCAATAAATCAAGAAACCAATTGCTACTTTGTTTCCAAAGATTACGAACGTGCCATTAGTGCAAAGAAGTATGTAGTGTTCTCGTCAACCGAACGAGAACCTTGCCAAAAATTTTGGAATCGTGTATATATGGTATGCAAATAACTAAATGGCAAAAAGGCGCAACACATCTTCCGCTTGAGCTTTTCCCATATGATCCTTACCACTCTCCACGCAGTGAGCTTTCTTTTGTTGCTACAACGCAGACGCACGACCCTTGAAATGAGTTGCGACAAGAGAAACACGCATCTCATCAGATACTTGCTTAAATTCCAGCACTTCTTCACTCCAATCTAAAAATTCTTTTGGTTGTAAATTCCCTGTGAATACTGGAAGATCCAGTTTAAACCTTGATTCCCACCCCCTATTGTCACCACGCAGCAGAGCAACAACCGCATCCTGATGTTCCGGTTCATGCATAGGGGGGAACGGGTTATCCACATTATCATCATCTTCCCCGATATCGTCATATGCTTTGAACAGAGGATTTTTACGAGGAAAGGGCGCAGCTGGTCGACAAATATCACGGACGCGAGCGCTGTTCGGAGATTGCGTCAACAGTTGTACGCAATACGTGACGCATATCCTTCTGAAACGTGGTAAAGCACCTCTGAATGCGTCATCATGATTGGCCAACGTTTGCTGAAGCATCTTCTTCGGAGGCATGGCTAGGGGTCAAAAAGAATCTGATACCAACTGATGTAAACGAATAACAAGTATTCGCGAGTGCTCAATGGATTCCTAGCAAAACTTGTTGCTTAGATCTCAAGTAAACTTATTCTTCAGAAGATTATAGAGAAGCAAACACTTTAGGATGAGAAACAATTTTCTTTATTGATCAAAACAATACCAACTTCTTAACACCTAGGATCGACTCTTCTTTTGTAAGAGGAAGAAATTAATATCGACACTCTTAAATCTAACTAGAGATATTTATCCAATCTTTAAACCTATTTAAAACACCAAAGCATTAATTAAATTAATACCAAATCCGATTAACACTAAATGAACCAACGACATAATCAACAATAATGTTAACTACGTTAGATAGGCCGTGGATAATTTTTTTTTATTAATCTAGGGGTATCTTAACCCTATAGAGGAGCTCAGACTAATTTCTAAGAGGAGGTGCAGCCCATGAATAAACTTTCATCTGGATATTTAAATGGGCCCCTAAAGCAAAGCCCATATCTATGTGGATATTCTAAATAAATGTGACTTAGTTTCGCATGGTAGGAGGATCAAACCCAGAACGTGGTAGCGTCCAAGGCTCATCCCCAAATATTTAACCACAAGAGTCAGGACAGCCGTTTATAGTTTACCTTTTAGATTTGATCGATTATCGAATATGTCTAGTTTGATTGAATATATTTTATACACGTTTTATGCATAATTATGATATCTTTTACCGTGATAATATTTTTCTATAAATATATAAAACTCAATTGTGTTTGAGTGGATGCGGGATAGCGGAGAGAGACTCACTTGCAAACATGTGTTGCATGACCAAGTAAAATGGACTTCTGGCCAAGTCTTCCTTTGATGTGTGTCAATGTGTTTGTCGTGCAAACACAAATCTTTATGATAATATTGTGAGATAATGAAAATTTCAAGAATTTAAAATCACATGTACTTGTTTTTCTAAGTTATCCAGACAGCCAATTTCGAAACTAATAGTAGTTATAAGTCTTTTAGTTACAACTTAATGTTACAGTGCTTTGACTAACCAACTAACCACGCCCTATAATATAATTTAAACCAGAAAAGCTCTGATGACTATAAATAATTTGGTAACTAAATGTGCATGACATAAAGGCATGGGCGTTCAGGTTCGGTTCAGATCTTTTGGGTTTTCAGGTTTTCGGGTTCAAGCATATAAGACCCATTCAAATATTTTATAAATTTCGGTTTAAGTTGGATTCGGTTCCATTCGGGTTCAGTTCGGATCCGGGTACCCATAAAATCATAAAACAAAAATAAAAATTTGTTAATTTAAACAAAAAATTGTTAAAATAAGAAAAATATAGTAAAAAATTTCGTATATTTCAGTTATTTTTGGTATTTTAGTTATTTTGATATAAAAATAACTAACATATATGAGTTGGTAATTATAGTTTTTGATAATTTTGTTATATTAAATATTATTAATATTTTGGATATATAATTATTGTTCCGATATTTTGGGTATCCATTTGGTTCTCGATTTGGGTCGGATTCGGTTCCGGTTCTTTAAGTATAGAGGTTTATGACCTATTTGGGTATTTTGTCGGTTTGGGTTCGGATTCGATTTCTCTTTTTCGGTTCAAGTTCGGTTCGGTATTTCGGTTCCGGATTTTTTGCCCAACCCTAATATACAACATGAACCATGGTTCCATCCATAAGTTAACTTAAACCAAAAGCAAAACGTCCGGTTATGTACATAGTTCATCCAAAAGTGACTTTATGTATAACAAGAGTATCTTCTTTCCATTTAGTTATGCTACGTGTCACTTTTTTTGTTTTTAATTATGTGGGTCCAATTTTGTCGTCCATCTTTCTGAACATAAACATAACTAATCCAAAATTAAGTTTGTTCTTGATGTTTTCCTGACGCTTCCTCTTCTTTCTCTTCATGCTTTTCTTACAACAATTCGAAAAAATCTCCAATTTCTTTAACCCCCTTCAATTATACTTTACTGAGAAACGAAACTAATTTAATTCCCTAACCTTTCCATGTTCTGTGTTACTTTCTCAAACTCTCTTACACTTATATATTTAAAATATTTATTAGAATTATTCGTCTCTTGCTCCATAGATTTGATGCATCTTGCGGTCATGAGCAACTACGACGACTTGAATCCGGTCTTCTATGTTGCGTTTCGTACCAGCAATAACCTTGACTCAACTTTCAACTCAGTGCTATTTTGGCATCCTACTTTCTTTGTTGGGATCTCTTTTGCCCAGATATGGTGTTTGGACAAATAGTTATTGTTCTTTGTTGGTGCTGGATTTCGTACTTAGAAAACCGATCCATTTACGGAATATGATGCCTATCAAAAGAAGAAGCCCATGAGATAGACGAATTCGATTAGGCCCATCAAGTATGATAAGATGATGAAGTCGAAACGCCATAAGAGATGATCTGTCATTCATATCCACCTGAGGTCGAGTTCGACGAAGAACGAGTCATCAGCCGTTGCAACAAACTTTTGAAAATCTCGGGACGTTGAGGATTATGCGAGCGAGAAGATCGCAATGGACGAGGAGAGATCAATGCTATAAAATAAGAAGTCGTTCATTGATATATCATGGTTTTTACATGTTTTAATTAATGATATAAGTGTGTTTTAGAGTCTTTTGTCGTGTCTTTAGAGTCATTTCAGGTGTTTATTAGGTACATGCACGTTTGGAGGATTATTGGAGATAATGGAGCATTTGGGCATTATTTGGAGCTTAAGCCGAGAGATCTAATTTTACCAAGTCTGGACGACCCGTGCATCGATTGATGCATCCCTGGCATCGATCGACACACCTCTGTGCCAGCACATTAATGAAGACTTTGGAGATTTGCAGTTTTGCCCCAGAAAGTTCCAGTATTTATAAAAAGACCCCAAGCGTGATTAAGACTTTATAATTAGGTTTTTGATGTTTTGTTTTAGATACGCATTCATACTATTAGCTTTTCAGAGAGAGAGATTTAGAGGCTGATCGTTCTTGTACTCCAGAGAGAAGATTTCGAACCTCTTTTACTCTTTACTCTATTATTTATGATATCTATTTATTCATTGATTTGTGTTCCATTAATTATGTATGAGTAGATTCATAGTTAGGTTTATGGATTCTCTTAAGGGTTTTCATGACTTGTTAGATTAATTTATCAGTTACGGAATTTATATCTTATTTGTTCTTCAACCTGAATTGTGCTTAATACTAGTTTCTAACCTGATCACTTAGAATCTAGACTTTAGGTTTATAAATTGACGCGAAAGTGTAGTTTAGAATCTGATCTATTTAGGTTGAACAATTTAATTATCTGCAAAGAAATTTGATTTAATTGAATTGTGAACAAATCAAACTTGCACTTAAGGCTAGTTTAATATGTTAGGAATTGCAAAGAAATTTGGGTTTCTGCTAATTAGACTTAGAGAATTCTCGCAACGAAAGTTGGTTAGTTCTATCTTGTGTTTGAGTTCTAGAACCGTACTTAATTTGATCCTGACTAATAGTTAATCTGCTTGTCTGATTTCCTGAAAACTCCATAGACTTGACGCTTTTAGTACTTGCTTCACAACAACCACTCTTGCTACTGATTTACTTTCTGCTTAGTAATTTAATTTCTGATTAGTATTGCCTAGCTTAACTTGACATTCTATAGTCTATCGTAAGATTTCTTGAATCTCTGTGGATTCGACCCCTAGATACTACAATTGTTCTGTGCACTTACAGTTGAACGTAGGGAAGTAAACTCTGAGATCCATCATTCATACGAAAAGACGATCCCAACTTTACACTTCGACTAAAATAATTGAACCTCATATGTATACATTCGATCTGTTCTTTGTATAAATTCTATCTCAACATTGAATCTTTAAAACATCTTTAATTCACCAAAAATCTATATTTCATTTCCTATAGTCCCAACTCCATATTACAATACATAGATATTTCTGTATGAAATCTCTGAACTCACAATCCTGGATCAAGAAAGACCACTTACTGCAGTGGAATGTCTCAGTTCGTTTTCTTTATCGGCAAGTAACTTATTCGTTATCTTTTTTTTTTTTTTATCTCAATTTCTTTACTTGTTTTGGACCAAAGAAAGAAGCTTGCTCTTTGTAACTGTGATTCTGTTTATATTGGTTGTTTCTCTGTCTATAGTTTTGTAGAACTCATAAAGTTCAAAACTTATAGCTTATGGGAGTGTCTGATATATCATGGTTTTTATAGGTTTTCAACCATGATATATGTGTATATATTGAGTCTTTAACCTTGTATTTGGAGTCTTTAGAGTCATTTGCAGGATTAGGTACGTTTGGAGCTTATCTAGAGATTCTGGGAGCTTTTGGAGTGAGTTGGCAGCATACATGGATTTCACAGAGTTTACTGGGTGCGTCTGCACTGAATGTCGCCCGACGCTGAAGTTGGTGTCGCCCGACGCCACTAAAGGACGAAATTCCTGCGCATCAAAAATACATTTTTGGAGATTTGCAATATTTACCCAGAAGTTTCCCATATTTACAGAAAGACCCAAATCATGTTTTACACTAATAATTAGGTTTTTGAGCCATTGTTTAGGCGAAGTTTTTCTTGATCAGAGATTAGGAGATTTGGGGGCTGGTCTTGTACTCGAGAGAGACTTGATTTCGAACCCCTGTTCTTATTCTTTTTGGTTTTATATGATTATTACTTTGATTATGTCTATTGTCATGATTGCCATGTCTGAGTAGTTCTCCTGTTAGGTTTAGGGATTCTCATTAGGGATTTCATGGAATTATAGATTGATTGATTAACTGGATTCAAAACATCTAGTTCTTCATCTAGGTTGTTCTTAATGTAAAATCTGAATTAGCTACTTAGATTATTGATATCAGATCTGTTAGCACAGCGAGAGTTGGTTAATTGATTAGAAAAGAATCTAGCTGAGCAAATAACCTATTCACAAAGAGATTTAGCTTAGGGAATTTGTGAACGAAAGAACCTGAATTAAACGCATGTTTAGAACTCTAGAATTCGCAAAGAGATTTTGTTTTCTAGGTTGTTAGACATAGTTAGCATTCACAGCGAGAGTTGGTTTGTTATATGATTGTGATTCTAGTTCTAGAACATCGATATCTGAATCCTGTTGATTGGTTGATCCGTGTTCCTGATTTCCTGAGAACTTCACTAAGTCTAGCGCCTTCGTTCATTGATTACACATCGTTTGCTTACTTGCTTTCTTTACTGCTTTCCATCTGTCTTGCTTAGCTTAGTTCGATTGCAAACAATCTATCGCGTGAACTAAAGTCTCTGTAAATTCGATACCCTTTATACTACGATTGCATATATGTGCACTTGCAGTTAGAATAGGATTAAAACTCTGAGCCCTATCAAGTTTTTGGCGCCGTTGTCGGGGACTCTTTGAGTTCGCCGATAGATTTTGTACTAGAATTTAGTCTAAGTGTTTTATTTTCTTGTTTACTGACCTCGTTTTGGCGTTTTTCTTGTTTCTGCAGGAAAACAACGAGCAAGAGTACTTAGTGTCGATCGACACCCTTTCAGTGTCGGTCGACACCCTTCGCGAAATCAGTCTTCTTTCAGTGGATGCCCAATCGTCACACACGAAGCAACTCAGAAGAAGAGCTTTTGAACCTCAGACTTGAAGAGCTTGCTAGGCTTGAGAGAACAAACAAGAAGGCTCAAAGATCTGTAAGGATGATGAATCCGAATGTTGTTTTCAGCTCAGAGATTGACAGCTCGCAGATAGCTGGGCTGAAGAACAAAATTGACTCTCTGCATAGTTTTCTATTTGGAAGGAAGAGTGTCCAATTTGCTCAGGATTTTGAAGTATTAGATGTTGGAAAGTATGCACAAGAAGCTGTCAACTACGTTGGAGGGAATGGATTCTACAATCAGAAATCTGCTTTTCAGAAGCCCTTCCAGCAACAGAGTAACTCCTTCTCGAGGAACTATGGTGCTTCCTCTTACCAGACATCTCCTGCACCTACAGATGAGAGCAAATTGGAAGCCATGATGAAGCAGCTTCTTGAAGGATAACAACAGACCACTGTGTTCTTCAACTCAAGGCTTGATGCCGTGTACAGTCAATTGAATGGGAAGTTTGAGTCCTTGAACACTCATATGAGGCAGCTGGATACACAAGTGGGTCACATTTCAAGCTCAATGAAGGGGAAGTATACTCAGAATGCCCACGTCAATGCTATCTCAGTTCAAGTTGAAGATAAGCTGATTCAGGAAGAAGAATTTGAGGTCAAGACTGTGAAAATCGTGGATAACAGTCAAGAATCCGTAGCTGCAGACTCAGCGTCGCCCGACACTCCACCTCAGTGTCTGTCGACACCCCTTGAAAGCCCAAAGTTCGAGAGTTTCGACGGACCCAAATCGACCGAGATCAACATTGATATTTTGACTATAGCTCTCGGTGTCGATCGACACCCTAGTAATGTCGGTCGACACGCAGTTCTGACGGCAATTTCGAGTTCTCATGACGAACAGAAATCAACCATGCCCGATATTGAAGGGTTGACATCACTTAGTGTCGACTGACATCACTTCTGCGTCGGTCGACGCTACAGTCGGGCAGACCCAATTTCATCCAAATCTGATGTTTTTGCTAAAGAGAATGTCTAAAAACCTCCTATACCGTTCCCAAGAGTTCCTATAAGGTCTAGCAGAATGTGGTCAAATGCATAAGAGAGATGGATAAGAAGTTGATTCAAATTTCAGAGAAGCTTCCAGACCCAGGAGTCTTTGTGCTAGACTGTTCCATCTCTAAGGACAGATTCAAGCATTCTCTTTGTGATTTAGGTTATGGAGTAAATCCATGTCATACTCTGTGGCTAAGAGACTTTGACAATTGGATTTCAAGCCTACTAGGATCTCTCTTATCCTAGATGATCGATCAAAGAGGTATCCAGAAGGAGTTCTTGAGGACATACCTATCAGAGTTGGAAACTACTTGATTCCAACGGACTTTGTTGTGCTGAAGTATAATGTTGAGCCAGATGATCCTATTCTGCTTGGAAGATCATTCTTAGCTACTGCTGGAGCTCTGATAGATGTGAGACATGGTCTGATTGATCTCCACCTGTGAGATAAGCTATTGCAGTTCAATATGGACATGAAAGAGAGAGCCATCATTGATGGACAGAGTTTCAGTATTGAGGTAGAACCAGAGGTTCCTATTGGAGGAGAGAAGATGGCAGTTCATTCTGAACTTTCTCTAACATCTTCAGACCCTGCAACTGCTCTTAAGCAGAAAGCTCCAGACCTCTCTCATCCACCAAAGCAAAGGTATGGTTCTTCTAAACTTAGATCTCCTAATCCATCACCTGTGAGTGCAGGAAAACACAACATCCCACCCACGCTTCTCTCCCGCCATGGTTCTATTCACACTTTCTTTGGGAGATCTCATGATCATAATGCCTATAGTCTCTGTTGAATCCCCCATAAGTCCGATCTCTTTTCTATAGTCAAGCTAATGACTAAAAACAAGCGCTGAGTGGGAGGCAACCCAATATTGGGTCAGTTTTTATTTTCTTTTTGATTTTTGGTTTTGTTTCTTTGATTTTTCTGGTTTTTGGTGTTTCAGAACGTGATGAACAGGATTGCAGACAGCAGTGTCGATCGACACCGAACTGGTGTCGGTCGACACCAAACTCGAGAACACGGACCATAATCGAGGACGCTCGATTCGGATCAGATTTGTGTCGACCAAAGCCTTGTGTCGTTCGACACTGGCTGTGTGTCGGTCGACACTAACCGCGACTGCAGGTAAGGTTTCTGATTTTCCGAGCTTTTCGCTGGTTATACCTTGCTCTCCCGAGCCCAAGCTGCAATAACCAGGTATTCAGAGGATCCATAACTAGTCTCACTTCTAATCTTGACTCTAATTTCTCACTTAGGGGCTTGGTAATTTCTGGGTCGGATTCCTCTGATGTGTTTGGCACTGCCTATAATCCTGTCTGAGTATGGTTTCTGATTTTCCCTCCCTTGAAAAGTAAAAAAAAGAAGATTAAAACCGAGGATAAGCTAGTAGCTTCGAAGTGGTCACATGAGTGGTAGAGACCCCTATTACCTCCTGTGTATCCATGGAAAAATCCAAAGTTAAACCCCACGTGAAAAGGGAAGAGCACTGATAGAAAAAATAAAATGATACCCTGTGGGGAAAAATCAGTGCTAAGGGAGAAAGGGAAAAGAAAGGAACTAAAAACCGATAGTTTGGTGGTCAGTACTGACTGAGTTGAGTCCATGTGTTCTCTGATCAATACTCCCTTTGTAAGACCACACCTAATTGTATACAGAGGCTAGTGTGGTGAACTTGAATGTCCTAATCTGATTGTGGAGTTTACTTGGGACAATTGCTAAGTGTGGGGGAAGTACATTGTGGTCTTGAGCTCTGTAGGAAAGTTTTCAGTGGCTTACTAAATGAATGTGAATGCGATGTTCCTAAGACGAAATGAGTTTCTGTGTTTTCAAACCTCTTTCTTTTGCTTTGGTTCTTTACTTGCTTGAGGGCAAGCAAGATCTAAGTGTGGAGGTGTTGATATATCATGGTTTTTATAGGTTTTTAACCATGATATATGTGTATATATTGAGTCTTTAACCTTGTATTTGGAGTCTTTAGAGTTCTTTGCAGGTTTAGGCACGTTTGGAGCTTATCTGGAGATTCTGGGAGCTTTTGGAGTGACTTGGCAGCATACATGGATTTCACAAAGTTCACTGGGTGCGTCTGCACTGAGTGTCGCCCGACGCCACTAAAGGACGAAATTCCTGCGCATCAAAAATACATTTTTTGGAGATTTGCAATATTTACCGAGAAGTTTCCCATATTTACAGAAAGACCCAAATCGTGTTTTACACTATTAATTAGGTTTTTGAGCCATTGTTTAGGCGAAGTTTTTCTTGATCATAGATTTGGAGATTTGGGGGCTGGTCTTGTACTCAAGAGAGACATGATTTCGAACCCCTGTTCTTATGTCTAGCGCCTTCGTTCATTGATTACACATCGTTTGCTTACTTGCTTTCTTTACTGCTTTCCATCTGTCTTGCTTAGCTTAATTCGATTGCATACAATCTATCGCGTGAACTAGAGTCTCTGTGGATTCGATACCATTTATACTACGATTGCATATATGTGCACTTGCAGTTAGAATAGGATTAAAACTCTGAGCCCTATTAGTGTCAAATAAGAGATATTGGTTGTTTCTTTGTCTCTAGATTTGAAAAATTCAAAAAGCTCAAAACTTTGGTTTATGGGAGTTTCAAACACGAGAAATATGAAATAACCAGATTTGGAGTTGATAATCATATGTGCAATTTCATTGCATTGTTTTTGTTTCGCAAGAGATATTAACCAGATCCGTGAGGACTTCTCTGAAACTATTATCTCCTTTTTTGCAAGAAGGTTAATTTTGTTAATCTGGATCATGCAAATGATGCATTACTGTATCCTTTTTATGGGACAATTCTTGTTGAAATTAGTAAATAGCCATGGAAATTTTCCCAAGTGTGAGTTGTTTCTTGACATTTAATCTTTAGGTATGAGTGTGCTATGCATATAGAAAATTTGTTCTATCTGATGTTCTCTACATTCCCCAATTCAAGTTTAACCTTTTAAGTGTTAGTTCTCTGACTAAAAAGATGCAATTTTGTATTTGGTTTAATGAGATATCTTGTGGTATTCAGGCTTCTACTTAGCAATTAATGATTGGAATGGGTAGAGAAGTGAAAAATCTTTACATCGTGGACATATAATCCCTTTCTCTGGTCCTGAGCTTTGGCACAAAATGTTAGGTCATCCCTCTATATCAAAACTTCATAGTATGCATTCTCTATTGTATTTTCCTAAGAAAATAATTAAACAAGACTAGCATTGTAAGATTTGTCATTTTTCAAAACAGAAACATCTCCATTTTGTTTCTAATAACAATTTGAGTTCAAATCCTTCTGACTTAATACACATAGATACATGGGGACCATTTCTGTATCAACTCATGATGGTTTTAGGCATTTCCTGACCATAGTTTATGATTGCTCTATAGCAACTTGGGTTTATTTTCTTAGGAACAAGTTTGGTGTCTTGATAGTCTTCCCTAGTTTCATTGAAATGGTATAAACCCAATTTGATAATAAGATTAAGGGGGTTAGATCTAACAACGCTCAAGAACTAAAGTTCACCAATATTTGTCAATCCAAAGGAATTATTTCCTATCATTCTTTCCCTGAAACTCCTCAACAAAATTATGTGGTTGAAAGAAAACATTAACATATCTTAAATGTTTCCAGATCCTTATTCTTTCAATCACAAATTCCACTTCCTTATTAGGGTGAATGTATTCTAACCGCAGTTCATCTGATTAACCGCTTACTTGCCCATGTTCTTCATGATAAAGTCTTTTTCAGGTCTTGTTTAATAAGGAACCTTACTATAGTCAACTCAAAACTTTTGGTTGTCTTAGCTATTCCTCAACATCACCCAATGACATACATAAATTCAAACCCAGAGCTAAAGCTTGTGTGTTTCTTGGCTCTCCAAATGGATATAAAGGATACAAGCTTATAGATCTTGAAACTAACTCTATCTTGATCTTTAGTCATGTGGTTTTCCACGAAGAGCTCTTTCCCTTTACTGGATCTGAATTGTCTCAGGAATGCAAAGTTCTTTTCCCTGAACAGATCCCACCTACTTCTCTTGTGCAATCTATTGATTCGGTTAGTGAGAATTATTCTCATTCACATTCTCTATAGATTCATTCTTCAACATATCCTACTTCAGATGCTTTTGAACCTTCTGTTCAATCATTACACATGAGAATAAAGAAGCTAACTTATCTTCAAGATTACTACTGTCATTCAAAATAAGATCTTCAACCATACATGATATCTCTACATTCCTTTCTTATGCAAATCTTTCCCCTCTATATCTATCTTTTTTGTTTCCATAGAAAAAATTCGAGAACGAAAAACCTATACTAAGGCTAAAAAACTTCTGGTTTGGGATGGACCTATGGAGGAGAAAATTGCTGCTCTTGAAGGAACTCAAACATGGACCATTTGCAATTTACCACTGTACAAATCTCCTATTGCATGAAAATGGGTCTATAAGGTAAAGTTCAATGCTGATGGCAGTGTGGAAAAATATAAAGCTCGCTTGGTTGCTAAGGGTTATACGCAACAAGAAGTTATTGATTACCTTGAGATTTTTTCACCGGTTGTCAAACTTATAACATTAAAACTCATTCTTGCAATGTCAGCTATTCATGGATTCTATTTACATCAATTGGATATTTCTAATGCTTTCTTGAATGGAGATCTTTATGAAGAGATCTACATGAAACTTCCACCAGGACGTGCTGATAGTAAGGGGGACATTCTGCCTCCTAATGTTGTTTGTAAGTTGCTAAAATGTATTTATGGACTGAAACAAGCTTCACGTCAGTAGTTTATAAAGTTTTCTACAACACTTACAAGTTTGGGACTCACTCAGACTGCTTCAGATCCTACTTGCTTAATTAAACTCACTGACACTTTGTTTATTTGTGTCCTAGTTTACGTTGACGACATTGTCATCGCAAGAAATGATGACAATGTTGTTATTACTCTCAAGACCGATATGAAATCTCATTTAAGCTTCATGATCCGGGGGCTTTGAAATATTTCTTTGGATTGGAGATAGCTCGCTCTTCTGGAGGAATTCACATGTGTTAAAGGAAATATGCTCTTGACTTGTTGGATGAAACTGGTATGTTAGGATGTAAACCTAAATCATTCCTATTGATCCTCATGTCAAGTTTTCCAAAGATACAATTGGTGCATTTGTTGATGCAAAAGCATATCGACGTCTGACTGGGAGACTTTTGTATCTTCAAATCACCCCACCAGACAAAACATTTGCATCAATAAGTTGAGAAATTCTCAGAAGCTCCAAGGGAATATCATCACAAAGTTGTTCTTAAGATTCTTCACTATATCAAGGGGACTCCTGGACATGGTTTGTTTTATTATGTCAAAGCAGAGATGCAAATACATGCATTTGCAGATACTGATTGGGTTCCTGTCAAGACACAAAGCGCTCCACTTTAGGTTATTACATCCTCTTGGGGACATCTATGAATGCTTGGAATTCAAAGAAACAATAAGTGGTCTCTAAAAGCTATGCTAAATCGGAATACATGAGCTTATCATTCGTTTCAGATGAACTGATATTAATTACTAACTTCATGAAAGAGTTACACTCCACTCTTTCTAAACCAACTTTGTTGTTCTGTGAGAATACCGCATCCATCCATATTTCTCACTACTCAGTTTTTCATGAACATACCAAGAACATTGAGATCGATTGCCATAACGTTCATGAAAGATTGGTTGCATGTATATTCAAGTTGCTTCATTTCAGAACAAATTTACAACTTGCATATCCTTTCACTAAACGTTAAAACCTGCTACATTCAATCATTTGGTAAGCAAGATGGTTCTTCTTAACATCTCTGTCTCATCTTGAGGGGAACTATTATTGTATATACTATGGGAATTCGGCCAACAAAATCTCAAACTTTGCAGGAATGATCAAAACAAACACAAACTTTGGTCTGGCAAAAAAAACACTAGACTTTTTTTGACGTTCAGAATTTAATCAATAAATTGTCGTTAACTTTCCAATATAGCACATGTCTCCGGGCTCAAACTCATGACATGGGACAAACAAATGAGAATTTATTGCCACTAAGACAATGACACTTTCAAAACTATATGGGAAATATTTTTTTATATTCTCTTCAAATCAATTTGGGAATTTGAAGATTTCACCACCGTCTCCAAAATCGATTTTTTCCATTGAGTTTGTCCATAGCACCGAATCTTGAGTTTCTCTTTTGCACTCTCTTTGTTGAAATGTCTCTGTTTGATTTTCTTACAATTTATTGTGTTTGTGTGCTGTTTGTTTGGCTGGTTAGGTTGAGCCAAGGGCATGTGACCAGAGCTTTGGGATTCATGTGGCTTACTTTGCCAACTTCCCTTCAAGTGTAGTGGCGCTCGCAAGAGAAAAAGCTGCAGAACTGGAAGATTTCTCTCCGTCTTCCATGATTTTAACAACATAGCTTGTGTGAGATCGAAGATTCACACCAAGGATTTGTAATCGTGGATTTGGAATTTTATATATGAAATTATATAGATTTTCTATGAATCAAAGATGTTATTAAAATTGAATGTCGAGATCGAATTAACACAAACAAAAAGAGAGTACAAAGAGAGGTTATCGAGCTATATAGTCGAAGTGTTCTTGATTAGGGTTGGAATGAATCTTGAATTAGCTTCTACTCTTCTTTAAATAGTCTTCGAGCCTCGATCTTCTTGGTCCGATTCTTCGGCCTCGCGATGGTAACGATCTCCAGGATTTGCGGTCGTCATTTTAACAGACAATGACCTGGTCATTCTTCTTCGACATTGTCTTCCGTCGAACTCGAGCTTGACTATCTCGTGCCTCAGACCATTTAGGCCCACATAATTCTATAATTGAATGGGCCTTGGGCCGCAATCAAACTCGTTCTTTAATTGGCGAACTAGACTCGTGACCCTGGGCCTTTAGTTCTGTAGTTTATGGGCCGGATTTTCTAGAGGGAAATCCAGTACCAACAATGCCCCCTAGCCCATTAACTCAATGAATCGAGGTTTAATGGGCAGTGGACATTCTCAGGAAGATGCGCGCGTGCCTCGGGCGTCGAAGCCCTAATGATTATTTTCATTCCGACCATAGATTTCGTTTTGATCGGACGGATGAGATAGAGCGCGTGGATCTGTGGGATCGATTTATAGCGCGTCGACGGCTACGAGAAGTAATTAATAAAGGATATTACATTCTACCGTCGATCTGGTCGATCGCTAACGGCTGAGATCTTTAGATCTTGATAAATCTTATCGACCTCAATTTACGCGGATGCGATTTGATCATTAGCCGCTTGCTTGCAGCCGTCGATCTTAAATCAACGGTCGAGATCGCGAGAATACGAAGGATCCCAACTGTCTCGATCTTTTTGTAATTATTACGAATTTGAAATCGTACGGTTGAGATATTGAGATGCAAAAGATCCCGTCGATCTCTCTCGAGAGAGGAGGCACGAGTTGGCTTTAAATGGAAGTTACCTTTGCACGATTCCCACTACTGCTCGTACTACAAATCGACACGGTAGCTTCTCTTCTCTCATTTTTTTTTGGTTTTTTCTCTCTCGTTCTAGAAAAAATCATGTTTACTGTTTTTCTTCTCAAATCTTTCTCTTGCTAGAATTTCTTTCTTTCTTGTTCATCCCGATACACCGTAATATATGGCTCCGAGGAATGCCACATGGGCAAGTACTAGTTCGTTGGCGGGACCGTTTGGTCCGCATTCGCCATCAATTTTGAACGCCGGGCACCTTCAATGACTCCAGACGAAGTGCAGGATACCAACGGGGGTCGAGATGGTGATTCCGCTCTCAACGGAGTCGCTGGAAAATGTCCGTGACGGTTATTGCTGCGCTTCTTACACTTATTTCGATAAGTGTGGGCTGTTTTTCTCGATTCCTCGCCTTATTTCCTGGGTTTTGGCTCAACTTCAGCTAGCCTTTCACCAGATGACCCCGAACTTCGTCCGGTATGTTATCGGGATCGGGGTCAGGGCTTTCGAAGAAGGGATCAAATTTGGGGCCGAGGAACTAATGCGGGTCTAGCAGACACTCATATTAAGGCCTGGTCCGTGTACGTTAATGATGGATCTCACCTAGGTGAAAAATTTGAGCTAAGTACAGCTGAATTGGTGAAGGAAGAAGAAATCCCGGATTTTGGTGAAAAACTCTCGGGTGGAAATTGCAGCATTGCAACGATCGACACACACTTAGTGTCGATCGATGCACGTCGTGAACAGACAGATTCGCTGAGTGATGATGGTATTAATGCAGATTTGGAGCTTGATAGCTTATTCTCTGGAGTCTCTGAGATCTCTCAACAGGAGATTTATGCGCAGATTGTTAGACAACACTCCTCAGTGTCTGAAGTGATTAAGCAGGAAATTGAAGAGCTTAAGAAGCTAGAGGAGATTGGTGAAGAATTGGAAGGAATTCCATCTTCTGATGATCCACCTTATCATCCATGTGTGCAGAGGTATTTGAACAAGATGCTGCCTCTAGATGAAGAGCTGAGAGACTGGGTGGTTATAGTTCCTCAGCATATTAGTGATGTTCTGTTGACCAAGATCCCGAAAAAGCTGCATGATCCTGGAGTCTTTGTGCTTGATTGTTCAATCTTTGAGGATAGTTTCAGGCGTTCTCTGTGTGACTTAGGAGCTGCTGGAAGTTTGATGCCATACTCTGTGGCAGAGAAGCTGGGTATGCTAGATTTTACTCCTACTAGGACCTCTCTTGTCCTAGCTGATCAGTCCATACGCGTTCCTGAAGGACTCCTGGTGGACATCCCGGTGAGAGTTGGAAACTACTTAGTTCCAACAGACTTCTTAGTGCTGAAATATGACTGTGATCCGGATGAAGCATTGCTGCTTGGAAGACCATTTTTGGCTACAGCAGGAGCGGTGATAGATGTTAAGAATAGCCTGATAGACCTCCATCTGGGAGATGAACCGCTGCGTTATGAGATGGATAAGCTGCGAAGACCACTGATAGATGGGCAGACATTCACCATAAGGAATGCAGACGATGAGCAGTCTGATAACACTGTCATTGTAGATCCTGGAGCACATTTTACTCCATCTTTTCTTGGACATGAGCATTCTGCAACAGCCTACTCGCCACCTTGGATGAGGAGACTTGGACAGAGACCGAAAAAGTCTCTGTTGGGATCTCCTGGTGCCTGAAAAATCTTGTCCGTCTGGTCAAGCTATTGACCTTAAACAAGCGCTGGGTGGGAGGCAACCCACCATTAGGTACTGGTGTTTTTCTACTTAATTTTTCGTGTTTTTGTTAGGATTTTACGTTTGTTTTTGTTTCTGGTGAGTTTATGTTTGCAGGTCTCAGACAGATTCGCAGTGCGTCGATCGACGCACTTCTGTGTCGATCGTCACAACACGATCGGAATCGCATTGCAGCGATTGTTGCAGTTCTGAGCAACGATCGACCATACACGAAAATCGCCAAGTAACGGTCGATGCACTTAGTGCAACGATCGATGCTTGAGCGACAGAGGTAAACCCGACAGAACTCAACGGAACTTTAACAATTTTTATTTTCTTTTTACCGATCCTTCGCTTGACACTATTGGGGACAGTGTGTCTTAAGTGTGGGGGAGGTGCTACTGACGTTTATCTTTCTGTTTTCTTAAGAGTCAGTCCATTTTTCAAAATTTTTTGTTTTATTGAGTCAAAATTGTTTAAGTAAGAAACTATGATTTTCTGAGAAGATTTACAAGACTTGCAGGAGAAATGCGTCGATCGTTGCACACATGCACCGATCGTTGCACCAGCGAGATGGGCCAAAACTCGGCGGTTTATGAAGAGTCAAGATATTGCACTCTGATCCAGAAGTTCCTGATATTTACAAAGAAGCCCCTGGCCGAGATTAGACCTATATAATTAAGTTTTTGGTGTTTTATTTACTTACGCTTTCATAATTAAGAGCAGAGGATTTTTAGAGCTTTTGGGGCTGATCTGAACATTTACTTCATCTGTATTTGGAGAAGATTTCGAACCCCTTTTATTCTTTATCTTCTATGAAATTTATTCATCATATGATTATGTTTTCATTATCTATGTCTGAGTAGATTCCTTGTTAGGTTTAGGGTTTCTCACATAGGATTTCATGACTTGCTAGACTTGTTTAATTCAGTTAAGGATTCATAACAATATCTGTTCTTCAATCTAATTGTGCTTAAAGCTAGTTCTAACCTGATCAATTAGAATCTAGATATTAGGTTGCTAAATACGTCACGGTAGTGGGGTTTAGGAATCTGAACTAATTAGGTTGAGCAATTAAACTTCTCGCAAACGAAAGTTTGGTTTAGGATAATTGTGAACATATCAAACTTGGGATTAATGCTAGTTTAATCTGTTAGTTCTCGCAAACGAAAGTTTGGTTTGCTGCACTTAGACTTAGAGAATTATCGCAAAGGAATTTGGTTAATTCTATATCTGTGTTTTGAGTTCTAGAACTGTGCTTAATTAGATCCTTGCTGAATGAACTGTCTGCTTGTCTGATTTCCTGAGAACGCCCTAGACTTAGCGCTCTTAATAACTTACTTTCACAACCAATAATCTCTGCTTTCTGTTTACTTTCTCGTACTGCTTTTCATTCAATCACATTCCTTTCTTCCTAGTTTAATTTCCTGTTCTTGAGCTATTGAATACCGGAGTCCCTGTGGATTCGATACCTATATACTACGACTACTGAACTGTGCACTTGCAGTTAGATATAGGATTAAAACCTGACACCTATCACTGTGCAAGCCGCTCAAGATTGAGCTAATCTGGAGAAGGTCCTTGCGGGGCGGGAATTTGACCTCAAGGTGGCGGTTCATGAGGCGAGGAAGAAGATGAACGGCGAGTACCTGGAGATCCTTAAGGGGATCAAGGAGAGGTTGAGACCAGCACCGATATCCGCCTCCAAGAGGCCTTGGCCAATATTGAGCTCATCGCCGAGTTTGCTTCCGGCGAACTGGATCTTATCTAGAGGGTGCTAAAGCTGGACGAGATGAAGCGGGTGGCCCTCGAGGAGATGAACGCGGCGGCGGTGTCTGATTTTAGTATCAAGAAGCTCAACCTGCCGGCGATGTCTGACGATTCAGTAATCTTAGCAAATCCTCCGACGCGGGCCGCTCCTTGCCATATGGATTGAACCTCCTGACTGGGATCAGCTCGAGGGTGAGCGACGAGGTCGAGGTCCAGCTTGCTGCGACAGGCGACCAGGAGGACCGAGGCGAGGCTTCTTTGTAAAATTTTCGAGTTTTTCCGTTGTTGCCCGGAAGGGCTTTTGATTTCTTTTTGGAACTCTCGTTGCCCCCAGGGGCTTTTGTTTTTGTTTAGGTGTTGCCCTTTATTGGTTTTTAATGAACTCAAGGACATCATGTCCTTCCTTTCTTTTATTGACTGCCTTTATTTTCTCGTGCCTTAATCGCTTTGGCATAGAGTCGATTGCCATGTTAGTTCGCGCCTCTATAGGGGTCGAGGTAAGCAGCTTATTAGAAATGCCTTAGAGAATTTAGACAACACTTATCGAACTCAAGCTCGAGGAATAAGTCTTCTAAGAAGTTATATCCATAGAAGCCCCGTTCGAGCTATCTCGATTCTTGCTCGAGAGAATTTGGAGTAAATATTTCTAAGTACAATGAACGAGAGTAGACTTACTTGGATTCAACTTAGGAATACTTGTAAGTGTCATTCGCATGAAAAAATGTCGGACTCGAGCTTTGCATCGAGAATAACTCGAAGTGTAAGCCTTTCAAGATATCGTATTGCTGAACGCCTAGCTCGAGCTAGGTGAATTGAATCGAAGTAGATTTCTAAGTATGACGAATCGAGATGGACTTACTTAGATTCGATTTCGTTGCTTCGTTCTCAAGGGAGAGGTGCCCTCCCCCCCCCCACATCTTCTAATCTGCATAGGGTTAGAGGAATTTTTAGAGTTAGGGAGAGCTTTGGTTTCGAACTCTTGAGTTATTTTCGTATCGCTTAGATCGATTATCTTGAGGGGACGACCATTTAAGGTCGTCTATGTTTTTTCTGAAGAGATCATTTCAGGTCGCTTAATTTGAATCGTTTCAGATCACTTGGTTTGGAGAGATCATTTCAGATCGCTTAGAATAGACCATTTCAGGTCGCTTGATTTGGAGAGATCATTTCCGATCGCTTAGAATAGACCATTTCATGTAGCTTGATTTGGAGAGATCATTTTAGATCGCTTGTTTTTTGAAGAGACCATTTTAGGTCGCTTGGTTTGGAGAGATCATTTCAGATCGCTTAGAAGAGACCATTTCAGGTCGCTTGACTTGAAGAGATCATTTCAGATCGTTTGACTAAGATGGAAAAAGACAAAGAATTTTATTAAAGTGATTTTAAAAGGTCGATCTCGGGTAACAACTTCCAAAAAATTGGCACTTCGGGACGCCACTCTCCTCTACGAATGTTGCCTACTCAGAGACGAGGTCTTCTGAAAAGGAAGGATTCTTCGTCTCAACATCCTCGCTTTGAGGTGTTCCAATCTGCAAAAGTAGGAATTTTTCATCTAAATCTAGTTCGATGGGGTCTCAGAAACAGCCCACTCCTCGAATATGAGTGTAGTTACATGGAACTGTTAGGGAGCAGGAGCTTACCTGACCAAGCAACATCTTCGAGAGTTGCATCGTTGTTTTCATTCTAGTTTTCTTTTCCTTTTACAAACAAAAAATATATTTTTTTTGGGTAAGAATTTCAAATTGAATTTGGTTACAATAGATTGTTTACCGAGGAACCTACTGGCCGAAGCGGTGGGCAGTCTTTGTTTTATATGGATGATTATGATGTGAAGATCATGTTCTCTAATGATAAAACGATTGATATTGGAGAACATATAGAAGGACACAAGGTCTTCATTACCTTTGTGTATGGTGATCAAGTTATTGAAAAACGAGATAATGTTTGGGAAAGTCTAATCTATTTCAGCCTAGAGAGAGAAGGAGCTTGGATGATGTTAGGTGAATTCAATGAAATAGTTAGTAATTAAGAGAAGAAAGGAGGACAAAAGCGTCATGAATCTTCCTTCTTACCTTTCAGAACGATAACCGCAAATTGTGGTATGCTTGATTTCCCTTTTAGAGGTAATTCCTTTTCATGGGCAGAAAGAAGAAGATCCAGGCTAATTCAGTGTCGCTTGGATTGGGCATTGGAAATGAGTACTTATTACGTTGGGGTTCCGATCATAGAATCATTCTCGTCAAATTAAAATCGCATGAAACAAAGATAATGAAATGTTTTAAGTTTGAGAAAAGGTGGCTATTGAAAGATGACTTCTGGCCCGTTATTAAAACCGGACGGGGACTAAACTTTGTATTTGAAGTACCCTTTGAACTGATCGACATGATAAGGGACTGTCGTATAAAGAATTCAAAATGGAGAAGGTCTAATCAGATAAATAATATCGCAGCCTTGAAGAACAAGCTCAACAAGACGCAAGGTGATGACTCTTTGACAAATGAGTAGGAGTTTGAGTTAAAATGGAAAATTTGTGCGGCTTATAGAGATGAAGAGACTTTTTGGAGCAAAAAAAAAGTAGGGTGACTTAATTATCAGAGGAAAGGTGATCGAAACACCAAATTCTTTCAAGCGATTAGAAAACAGGGAAGAGCTCATAACAGAATAATTAAGCTCAAGAATCAACAAAATCAGTGGGTTGAAACCGAGGAAGGGATAAAGAGGGTGGCAACTGAATACTTCGACACTTTATTCTCGTCCTCGGACCCTAAGAATATTGAAGATTCAATCCGGTTTATCACCGCGTTAGTTAAAGGAGAAGTGAATCAAAGCCTAACAAAACAACCCTCGAAAAAAGAAATCAAAGAAGTATTTTTCACGATCAAACCAGACAAATTCCCAAGACCGGATGGGATGACGAACCTCTTTTTACAATGGTTTTGGAACACCATCGGTAGAGACACGGTTAAAACGGTAAATCTCTTCTTTGAAACCGGGGAATTGGATGAGCGAATGAACCTTACGAACATCAGGATGAAGCCTTTTCCAATCTGACATATTTCCGCAGCTTGGCAGGAAAACTTTAGTATCTAATTCTAATAAAACAAGATTTGCAATTTGCTGCCAATTACATGTGCCAAAAGATGCACTCGCCAATGGGCTCTGATTATCATCTACCAAAAAGAATTTTGAGGTATGTCAAAGGCACTTTTACTATGGGAATTGATAGGTGTAGTTTTAACCCTATTCTAACTGCAAGTGCACAGTGATGTAATTGTAGTACTTAGGGTATCGAATCCACAGGGACTCCGGTCAACGATAGACAAGAACAGAAAAGATTAAACTAGGAGAAAGCAAAGGTAATTAAACTAAAAGCAGAGCAGAAAAGTGAATCAGTAGCAGGAGTGGTTTGTGAGCAAGGAGGCGAAGCGTTAGGTTTCAGGAGTTCTCAGGAAATCAGGAACACAATCAATCAATCAGTCTAGATCTAATCAGAAACAGTTCTAGAACTCAAAACACGGATATAGAATTAACCAAATTCCTTTGCGAGAATTCTCTAAGTCTAAGTGCAGCAAACCAAACTTTCGTTTGCGAGAACTAACAGATTAGGCCACCATTAATTCAAGTTTGATATGTTCACAATTAACCTAAACCAAACTTTCGTTTGCGAGAAGTTTAATTGCTCATCTAGGTTCTTTCTAGCTAAATTAACCAACTTCCGCTGCATTAATCAGCCTAACATCATAATTCTGATTAGCTACTTCAGATTAAGCATTAAGAACAACCTAAACAAAGAACTAGCAGATATGAATCCCTACAGATTGATTTAAACTATAGTTCCATGAAATCCCTAATGAGAATCCTTCAACCTAACAGGTAAACTACTCAGACATGTTCATTGAGACAGAAAATATCATAAGTAGAAAACCAAATATCATTAAACAGAATAATCAACAGGGGTTCGAAATCAAGTCTCTTTCGAGAACCAGATCAGCCCCTAAGGCTCTCTGAAATAAAATAAAACCAAAGTAAAGCGTAGCCTAAACAAGTGGCTAAAAACCCTAATATATAGTCTAAAACACGTTTTGGGCTTCTGTGTAAATATCTGGGCTTTTCTGCAAAATCAGCATTCTTCATTAAACCGCCGAGTCTGGCCCATTCGCATATGCAACGATCGATGCCAATAGCGTGTCGATCGTTGCAGCTCTGAAATATCGACAGTGAAGTCTATCTCTCGGCCAAATACTCCAATTAGCTCCAGAAAGTGCCATAATCACCACATATGCTCCAAATGTGCTTGTACCTAATAAACACCTGAAAAGACTCTAAAACATAGTAAAAGACTCGATAAAGAACACATATACCATGGTTAAAATCCCTAAAATCCATGGTATATCAACTCCCCCACACTTAGCTCTTGCTTGCCCTCAAGCAAGTAAAGAACCAAAGCATAAGAAAAGAAGTTTGAAAACACAGAAACTCATTTCGTCTTAGGAACTATCGCATTCACATTCACTTAGTAATCCACTGAAAACTTTCCTACAGAACTCAAGACCAACATGTACTTCCCCCACACTTAGCAACTGTCCCAAGTAAACTCCACAATCACATTCACGCATTCAAATTCACCCTACTGACTTCTGCAAGTATTTAAGTGCGGTCTCACCTAAGGAGTATCGATCAAAGGGCACATGGATTCTTACCTTATCAGCTCTAGACCACCATACTATATTTCTCTAGTCCCTTTCTTCTCTTTCCCTTCCTTAACAACTGATTTTTCCCACATTGGGTATCATTTTATTTTTTTTTATCAGTGTTCTTCCCGTTATGGGGTGTACTTTGGACACATTCCATGGATCGCATAAGAGATAATAGTGTTTGCTACTATTCCCATGACCACTTCGGAGTTACTAACTCATCCTCAGTTTATTATCTTTTTTTTTTATAGAAGGGGAGAAGGGAACTAATTAGGATAGGTTGACAGGCTGTGTCAGAACTAACAAGGGAATCCGACACAAAGTATACCAAGCCCTTAGGTGAGAAATCTAAGTCAGTATTAAGGTTGAAGTCAGTAAAAGGATCCTCTGATACCTGAAGTGATGTGGGTGTCCTCAGTAGGTTGATCTGTGTCTGGGTTTTCTAAAAGTCATAGAGGCTCTGCAAGTCTGTCCAATGGTCACTTAGTTCCTGTTCAAGCGAAAATTTTCCTCGAAAAATCATAGTTTCATACAAATTTTGACTCAATAAAACAAATTTTGAAAAACTAAGAAAACAAAAGCGTGCGTCAGTAGCTTCCTCCTGAAGGATGTTTTGGTGTTAATCCTGATTCAATTCTCAGATTCAGATTATCCTAAACATGCTGATCTAGGTTCTTCTTGAATAGAAACATTATGATCTCACCTTATACCTGTTTATGCAGCGGAAAGAGAAGGTATATCAGAGATCAGAGAGCCACCAAGTGATAACTCCTCCAGAGGTTCACACACGCACACCAAGCAAGAAGAGAGGCTGCTAGACCAAGGGAGAGGAGGCGCAGGAAGAGAGAGAGTTCGCGGCTGGGGCTAGGGTTAGGGAGAAAGAGATTTGGGTTTTAGTTTATAAAACCCTTCTCTTTCCCTTTTGGGCTTTTGGGCCCAAATACCAATCTGATTAAATCCCTTGGATTTAATCAGACCCATTAATCTCTCTCTAAGTACGACAAATGCCTGGCACTTTTACCGTACTTCTGCTAAGCCATTCCTACACATTTTCCTGTTAGCTTAGGCGTGTGACCCATATGGGATCATATAATAAAGGCAATAAGTCCAAGACTTATAGATCATGAGCGGACTCTAGCAAGCCATCATGACCCCCAGTATTATATGACTTATGTCTGATCATTGACATACTCTTACTTTCTAGAGACAGTACCGAGATTACTGGACACAATTCCAACAATCTCCCACTTGTACTGGAATCTCTGTATTCATAATCCTTTTGTCTCAATATCTCGATTAGTCATAAGGCAAGATTAGTGTCATCCTTATAAAGCCTAATCTTGTTCATCGGACTCTGATTCGATACTGACAATCCAAACGACTCGGGACAGTCCGTTTGAGCATGGCCATGCATTTTCCAGTATTCAAATCTCCGATTGGCCTAGAGATATTCACTCCATTTATATTGGAGGGACAAATTCCGTCTTGTTCCATCACTGTAAACTACTCATTTCATAATGTACCCAAACAAGGTCCTTATAACTATCGCAGAACGACAGCGTTAGACAATGATCAAAGTGCATCAGTCCATGTGTAGTCACATGCATGCGAACTCAGGTCTAAGGACTATACTCTATAGTCGTAGTAAGAATCTCTTATGACACAGATATAAATATCCTGAAGAGTTCTTATAAGCGGGTCGTGTCCGGTCGTATGTTCCCAACATACACCTATGTATTGACTTTGATGCCGTGCATCTATGACACCATGAAACTTGGTCATAAGTCACATACCAATCTAGTCTCTCACGGTTGTTGGTGTTCCAATCTCAACAACCTTCGACTAGGGACAGGATGATATAATCCATCCATCAAATATAGGGTCTCATGATCAAGCTAAATGACTTTGATGACTCAAGATCAAGTCACTTACTTCGATGACCTATAAAATGGTTTATATCATTTTGGAACGATTATTTCATCACAGTTAAAATAATCTTGAAATAATTATTTCATTAAACATAAGAATGTTTTACAAGAACATATCAAATAACTAAATAAAAGCCCTCAAACTCCCACTCAAATTTAGATTACATTTCAATGTCTCTAATGCCTACAGCTTCAGTCAGAAACTCGAGCTTAGGCCTTGGGAGTGGCTTTGTCAACGGATCAGCGACGTTATCATCTGTCTGAACTCGGCTGATCTTGACTTCCTTTCTATTAATGATGTCACGTATCAAGTGAAATCTTCTTAGAACATGCTTGGATTTCTGGTGTGATCTTGGTTCCTTTGCCTGAGCAATAGCACCATTGTTATCACAAAATAGTGCCAGAGGCTCAGCCGCATCTGGTATCACACCTAGTTCAATAATGAACTTTCGTATCCAAACAGCTTCCTTCGCTGCTTCTGAGGCGGCGATATATTCAGCTTCTGTAGTGGAATCAGCAACGGTGTCTTGCTTGGAGCTTCTCCAACTGATTGCACCGCCATTCAGACAAAAGATATAACCGGACTGTGATCGGAAATCATCTTGGTCTGTCTGGAAACTTGCGTCCGTGAATCCACTGACTTTAAGCACATCACTTCCACCGTACACTAAGAACTTATCCTTAGTATGTCTTAGATACTTCAAGATATTCTTTACGGTAATCCAATGGTTTTCACCTGGATTTGACTGGTATCTACTCGTCATGCTCAATGCATAAGCAACATCAGGACGAGTACATATCATGGCATACATGACAGATCCTATTGCAGATGCATAAGGAATATTCTTCATGCGCTCAAGCTCAGCAGCCGACGTAGGGCTCTGCTTCTTGCTTAGCGTTGTGCCATGTACCATTGGCGTGAAGCCCTTCTTGGAATCTTTCATGCTGAATCTTTGTAGGACTTTGTCAATGTATGAATCTTGACACAAGCCTATCAGCCTTCTAGATCTATCCCGGTAGATCCTGATTCCAAGAACGTATGCGGCTTCACCCATGTCTTTCATGGAAAAACAACTTCCAAGCCAGTCTTTTACCGACTTCAGCATTGGAATGTCGTTTCCGAGAAGCAGTATGTCATCGACATACAGAATAAGAAATACTATCTTGCTCCCACTAGTTTTCTTATACACGCATTGTTCTTCTTCGTTTCTGATGAAGTCAAATTGCTTGATTGCTTCATCAAAACGAAGATTCCAGCTCCTCGATGCTTGCTTCAATCCATAAATGGATTTATGAAGCTTGCATACTTTCCCAGCATTCTTTGGATCTATGTAACCGTCAGGTTGCGTCATATACACATCCTCTTCCAGAATACCATTCAGGAAGGCGGTTTTCACGTCCATCTGCCAAATTTCATAATCATGAAAAGCTGCAGTTGCTAGTAGAATCCGAATAGATTTCATCATAGCCACTGGTGAATAGGTTTCATCGTAATCCACACCGTGAACTTGTCTGAAACCTTTTGCCACCAACCTGGCTTTATAAATCTGGACATTTCCATCCACGTCAATCTTCTTCTTGAAGATCCATTTGCACTCGATGGCTTTTACACCAGCGGGTAAGTCAACCAACGAAAACACTTGGTTGACCGACATGGAGTCCATTTCGGAATCAGTGGCCTTGCGCCACTTCGAGGAATCTGGGCCCATCATGGCTTGATTGAAGTTCGATGGTTCATCACCATCAATGATCAGAAGATCATGACAGTCAGTCACGAGGAATCCTTGATATCTCTCGGGTTCGTGACGGATCCTCCCGGATCTTCGAACTTCAGGTACTACAGGTTCAGGCTCTACAATTTCTTGTAGGTCCTCCTGCTGCTCTTCCTCATTAGGTTGAGCAGTATCCTGTTCATCTTGAATTTCTTCAAGCAGTACCTTACTCCCACTGTCTTTCTTAGAGAGAAACTCCCTCTCAAGAAAGTTACAATCCCGGGCAACAAAGATCTTGTTCTCGGAACGTAAATAGAAGTAATAAGCCTTGGTTTCCTTCGGATAACCAATGAAGTAGCATTTATCAGACTTTGGTGTAAGCTTGTCTGAGATTAATCTCTTGACATAGGCTTCACAACCCCAAATTCTAAGATAAGACAGCACTGGAGCCACTCCAGTCCATAATTCATATGGTGTCTTTGCTACTGCTTTCGATGGCGCTCTATTTAGAGTGAACACTGCTGTTAGCAGAGCATATCCCCAAAGGGATATTGGAAGGTCTGTGTGACTCATCATAGATCGAACCATATCCAATAAGGTCCGATTTCTCCTCTCAGACACACCATTCCATTGAGGTGTTCCGGGAGGAGTGAATTGGGATACGATCCCACACTCTCTTAGATGATCACTGAATTCTTGGCTTAAGTATTCTCCTCCTCGGTCGGACCGAAGAGCCTTAATGCTTTTGCCAAGTTGGTTCTGTACTTCATTTTGGAATTCTCTGAACTTCTCAAAAGATTCAGACTTATGTTTCATCAAATAAACATATCCATACCTACTGAAATCATCAGTGAAGGTAATGAAGTACTGATAGTTTCCTCTTGCATTTGTGGACATTGGGCCACACACATCAGTGTGTATCAGGCCCAATAAGTCACTGGCCCTCTCGTTAGGTTTTTTAAAGGGGGCCCGTGTCATTTTGCCCATCATGCAGGATTCGCATTTCTCACATGACTCAAAGTCAAATGAGCCAAGAAGTCCATTCGAATGGAGCCTCTTGATGCGTTTCTCGCTGATGTGCCCTAAACGACAATACCATAGAAACGTTCGGTTCTCCTCATTAGGTTTGAACCGTTTGGTATTAATGTTATAAATTGGCGCGGATTGATCGAGTATGTAAAGCCCATTCGTAAGAGGGGCAGAACCATAGAACAAATTGTTGCGATTGAAGGAACATAATTTATTCTTAACTGAAAAATCATAACCTTCCAAATCCAACAAAGAAATTGAAATAATATTTCTGCTTATAGCAGGTACAAAATAACAATTATTGAGTTCTAAAATCAATCCCGAAGGTAAAGACAACAAGTATGTGCCTACAGCTAGTGCTGGAACTTTCGCTCCATTCCCAACTCGTAGCTCCACTTGTCCTTGCTTCAGCCTTCTACTGTTGCTGAGTGCCTGCATATTAGTACAAATATGAGCCCCACAACCAGTATCCATAACCCATGAGGTATTATCAGAAGTAGTCGTATTAACTTCTATAACAAAAATACCTGTCGAAGAAGTCTCGAGAGTCTTCTTCTTCAATTCCTTTAGACCTTCTTGGAATTTCTTACATTCTCTCCTCCAATGCCCTGGTTCTTTACAGAACCTGCATATGTCAGTTGGCCCAGCCTTGGACTTGGGCTTTGGCGTGTCCTTGTCCGCGACTTGGACAGCCTTGGCCTTTCCCTTATCCTTAGCAGAGGATTTCTTAAACCCCTTGCCCTTTTGCACCATAAGCACATTGGGGTCCTTGGCGGTTTTCCTCAAGTTGGGCTCTGCAGTCTTGAGCATTCCGTGAAGCTCAGGCAATGTCTTACTCAAGCCATGCATGTTAAAGTTCAGAATGAACTGATCATAGCTTGCAGGTAATGACTGCAGAATGATGTCGCAGGCAAGTTCCTGGCTGATAGGGCAGTCGAGTTTCTGAAGATGATCGAGATAACCCATCATCTTCAAGACATGAGGACTCACTGCCGCATTTGCAGCCAACTTACAGTCTAAGAGGTTCTTAACAGTCTGAAACCTCTCAGTCCTTGCTTGCTCCTGAAAAAGCGATTTCAGGCTTGCCATTATCTCAATTGGTGACAACACACTCTCGAACTGCATTTGCAGCTCAGCAGTCATTGTCGCCAACATAAGGCAATACACATCATTTTCATCTGACGAATGCTTTTCCCAAGCATTATGCAGAGTCCTGGCGGCATTGTTAGCAGGCCTCTCGGGGAGAGGATCACGAAGGACATAATCCTTCTTCTCCTGCTTGAGGACCAGCCTCAAGTTCCTTGACCACGTCAGGAAGTTCGTTCCAGTCAGCTTCTCCTTCTCGAGAACAGACCGGATTGAGAATGTGTTTTGTGTGCTTGTAGTAGTCATAGCTGAAATATATAGATAAAAAGGTTATTAGTTAATATGTTCAATATGATTAATCTCGTATTATAATTTAATATAATTAATCACACATTATATTCAATAACCTAAGTTACCCTCAATAGAATATAATGATTCCAAGATCCACATATAACTAAGATCAAAGTGGGCCACTGGCCGTCACCCAACCTTAGCTTATATCGGTAAGCCCTATGTCGGCTAATTATATCCGTGATATAACTCTTGGTTGTGAATCTGGGCCCGAGGCCCAATTCACTCTGATGTCTCAAGGCCCGGGACTCCCGATGGCCTAGTCAAGAAAACCAGACTATACAGTCATGTAATCATTAATGTCTGGGACTCCCAATGACATTTATGAATCACAAACCGTCTTATCCACGCAAAAGTAGACACCCTCACACTGTAAGGCCATGAATACAATTGAATGGGCTTCGACAGCTGACATAGAATGGACAAGACATCCAACGCTTGATATTATTTGAGGTTTGTAGGTTTATTAAAATTCATTCCCAAAATAGAAGATTACTATTTCGGGAAACTTTCTATTTTTGGAAACCTACTATTTTTGGAAACTTTCTAAAATTGGAAACTTTCTAAAACCGGAAACTTTCTAACTTTAGAAATTTCTTGAAATCCAAAACCCGCAAATCTAGAAACTTCTATTTTAAGAAACTTTCTAATTTCAAAATTTCGGAAACTTTAATTTAAAATCGACTTTATAATTTTATAAAATAAATTTTAAATCAATCTGAAGAAAGACTCAAATAATTGGCCCAATTGTTTTAACTTCTTGGCCCGAGGCCCAAGAATTGGTCCATGTCCAAGACATGACCCAATTGTCCAATTAAATGACATAACCGGTCTGGTTCATTAAAATTGGTCTAACCAAATTTTAATTACTACGATGACCACAATTGTCAACCGGTTATTTACTAAACCGGATTTTCTCAATTTATTTGGTCCAACCAAATCAAATTAGAAGATCCTGGTTTAGGCACAAAATCCAATTTTACGACTTTGGATTTCTTATCCCGGTTTAACCAGAATTTAATAAAATTATTAAATCTGTTTATTAAACCGAGACGTTTAATTTTAATCAAGTTTTAAACCGAACCGAAGACACAAGCCAAAACCGAACCGATTAGGTCACGGCCGCAAGCCACTCGATCGTGAATGATCGTGGCAGCCGCAAACCTTACGGTCGGGACGAGCTCGGCTTGTGGTCGGGACGGGAACGACCGAGAGTTGCCGAGACGCGATGCGATCGCATCAGCCGATCGGACCAACTCTCTCGATCGGGACGACGAGGCAACCGGACGCTCACAGCCGATCCATGCTGTCGATCATGATGATCGATCCATGCGATCAACTCGCCCGATCCCGCGCCTCACGATCGTGCCGATGATCACGCGACTCGATCCTTTGGCGATCGGTCCGTGCATCATCAAACCAACGCATACCAAATCATATAGTTTGGTCATGCGATTTTCTTTAGTTTGTTTAGGTTTCAATTCTTGTTGCTTAAGTGATTTCTCTTATCAGTAGTTGATTCAAAACACTTTTAAACAAGAAAAACAATCCTAAACGAGATTCTAAACAAGAAAAACCAGAACCAATAGCTCTGATACCACTGAAGGATGTTTTGGTGTTAATCCTGATTCAATTCTCAGATTCAGATTATCCTAAACATGCTGATCTAGGTTCTTCTTGAATAGAAACATTATGATCTCACCTTATACCTGTTTATGCAGCGGAAAGAGAAGGTATATCAGAGATCAGAGAGCCACCAAGTGATAACTCCTCCAGAGGTTCACACACGCACACCAAGCAAGAAGAGAGGCTGCTAGACCAAGGGAGAGGAGGCGCAGGAAGAGAGAGAGTTCGCGGCTGGGGCTAGGGTTAGGGAGAAAGAGATTTGGGTTTTAGTTTATAAAACCCTTCTCTTTCCCTTTTGGGCTTTTGGGCCCAAATACCAATCTGATTAAATCCCTTGGATTTAATCAGACCCATTAATCTCTCTCTAAGTACGACAAATGCCTGGCACTTTTACCGTACTTCTGCTAAGCCATTCATACACATTTTCCTGTTAGCTTAGGCGTGTGACCCATATGGGATCATATAATAAAGGCAATAAGTCCAAGACTTATAGATCATGAGCGGACTCTAGCAAGCCATCATGACCCCCAGTATTATATGACTTATGTCTGATCATTGACATACTCTTACTTTCTAGAGACAGTACCGAGATTACTGGACACAATTCCAACACCTCCCCCACACTTAAACTACACTGTCCCCAGTGTAATCAAGGCATGAGCTCGGTGAGAATAATAATCAAATTTAGAAACAATCCGAAAAGTTGCAGAACACTAACCTGTCGTCGCCCTGCGTCGATCGATGCCCAAGGGTGTCGATCGATGCAAGGCGATTATCGCTCGCGGTTATGTAGATAACCGATGTCTGAACCGCAATCAATTCGTTAAACCGTAAATCGCAACTGCATCGACCGATGCACAATGTGTGTCGATCGATGCAATGCGATTATTCCTGTTTCCCTCAGCTCTGAACACACTTAAACAGAAAAATTAAAAATACCAAATCAAAACGAAAAAAATGAAAACAAAAACGAACCTAACAGTGGGTTGCCTCCCACTCAGCGCTTGTTTTTAGTCATTAGCTTGACTATTGGAAAGAGATTGGATTCATGGCGGTTTCAACAGAGACTTTGAGTGTCTCTGTGAATATCTCTTCATCCAAGGAGGTGTATAGGCTTTCAGATCATGAGGTTTTCCAAGGAAAGAGTAATCAGAATCAGGGCGGGAGCGAAGCTTGGGCGGTCTACTGCGTTTTCCTGCTTTTAAAACAATGTGATCAGAAGGTTTAAGCTTAGGTGATTTGCACCTTACCTTTGATGTATTTCTGATGTCTGGAGCTTTCTGCTTATGAGCAGTTGCAGGTACTGAAGATGTTAGAGCAGGTTTAAGAGGAACTGTCATCTTCTTCTTTCCACTATCAGATACTGTAGTTCCACCAATCTGAACTTCTTCTTTTAGATGACCATCAGTGGAGATCATCTTCTTTGCATGAACTTGCGAAGTTTCAACTGGTGGTGTTTTATTCACCTTCTTATCTATCACTTTCATGCAGTTAGCCACTTCTATCTCTTGTTTGGAAGGTTTAGGAACCTTAGGATATGGCACAGGGGGCTTATAGACTCGTTCTAGTACTGTTGCAGGTTTCTGGTCATGTCTGCGTTCTGTGTCGATCGTTGCATGATGTGTGTCGATCGATGCAAGGCGATTCTGTTCGTCGCAAGATCTCGAAATTGCCGTCAGAACGGCGTGTCGATCGACACTAATGGGGTGTCGATCGATGCATGTATCAGACAGACAATATTCATCCAGAAAATCCGAGATTATGCTCTCTTCTTCACCTAGCAACTCAATCTCATCCCCTAAGGTCACAGCTTTGATGTGCAGCTTCCGTTCAGCTCTCTTAGCTTCATTATGCCTTTGCATTGTTTCAGCTGTTTGAACTCGGACATCTAGCTTCTTCATATGTGTGCTCAAGTATTCAAACTTCTCATTCAGATCTGTTGTTCTCTCTCAAGAAACTGTTCCATCATAGCTTCTAATCTGCTCTTATGTGTAGGTGCAGGCGGTACTTGGTAAGAAGAAATACCATAGTTCCTCGAGAAGGTATTACCCTGTTGCTGGAAAGGTCCATGAAAAGCTGATTCCTGACTGTAGAATTCATTCCCTCCAACGCAGTTGATAGCTTCTTGCGCATACTTTCCAAGTAGAAGGCTATGTAGATAGTCAACTTTACTCTTCAACCCAGCTATCTGTGAATTATCAATCCCTGGACTAAAGAAATCATACATCTTCCTACGATATGTGTCGATCGATGCAGTGGAAGCGTCGATCGATGCAAGCGCGATGATGTGACGATCGACACACAGGACCGTGTCGATCGATACAGTGCGATTACAAGCGTACTTTAAACGCAAGAACAGACTGTGAAAAAGACAAAAACGAGTTGCAAAAATGATGTAAGAAGAGGAGCGTCGTTCTGTACGGAAAAGCAAGCTTCAATCCCAACCGCCAATCGATTTGATGTTCTCAATGAGTGCTAGATGATTGCCACATGTAATTTTTTTTTTGATTAAGCTGGGGTATCCCAAGCTTATGGAGGAGCTCAGACTAATCCTTGGTCCCAAGGGGAGGTATAGCCCATGGATAGACCCTCTCTTCGGATATTTAAATGGGCCGAAAGAAATAGACCCATATCCATGGAGGTGTCCAAGGAAATGTGCTTTAGTTTCGCATAGCAGGTGGATCGAAGAAACGTGTTAGCGTCCCAAGTCCCTCTCCTTACCACTTGACCACAAGCCCTTGGACACATGTTCATCTCCTTAGGTTTTCATATATGTATATATAAGCTCTTTGTAATGTTGAAACTTAAGAAATAACGAATTAAAGTTAAGTTTCAGTCTATTCTCGTCTTATCTAAGATTACATTTTGCTTTCATTAGTTATGTTTTTTTTTCACATAACATTCATAGAAAAGCTGTAGTACTTTCGTTGCTTCTGCTTTTAGCAAGCTTTTTGTCGATTTTACTGAAGCTTTCGACGGTGTTGCGTTATACAAAGTCCCTAGAACATGACACTTATTTCTATTTCCATGAATCGTAATCTCGATCAATGATTGTTCATCATCTAAAGGAGCAATGACTCTAAAAGAAGAGTTTAATGGTTTGAGACTTGTGTATGAGAACATGGTGGACAGAAACCTGTAATTTCCAATCAAAGAAACAAAATACCTCAGCACATTTAATTTTCAATGGAAAATATAAGAAAATATGATTTCATCAATTCGTAAAGATGAATCTATTAACAGTTCCAACGTAGCTGATGATGATGATATGATGGCAAACCCATAAGATTTATATAAAATTCTCAACATGATTCATAGTGTTTTTAACTTGATTCAGAGTTATCAAATTTTTGTCGTTCTCTAACCAAGAACGGATCAGTGCAAATAAATTAGAAACCAAGTTGTGGGTAATTTCTTAATTCAGTGTTTGTGTGTTACTAGTGATGGAGATCGGAGAATCGTCGATTCCGAGCTTATCGAGTTTCAAAGAGGAAAATCTATGCCAGAATTAAACCTTCGTCGATGGAACTGTTCAACGGAGAGAATTGAAGTACCATTGGTGGATATTCTGTAACACCCGTCTCCCGGTTTACCGGAGACGCGGCATTAGGGCATCCGTTGAACCTATTTCAGTCTAACCGGGATACCTTCGCAACTTGTTCCAGGATCCGACGTTTCCTTCTTATTCAAATATACCAATGACGTCACACGACCGATCAATCCCGCATCCGGGCCTGCAAGAAAACGGGGACATGGAAAGGAAAGGAGGACTGAGTAAATGTTTCAAACACAATTACCTAGCGAGGGCGGATTTAAGGAACCCGCCATCCCGGCTTACGCCACACAACTACGAAACACAAGTCCTAAGCTAATATCACCTTGCAATCATCACCTGAAGGCTTTCACCACGCAATCTACGTCCAGACCGTACTGCAGGCGCCCACCGCCCCGTACTCTGGACTCCTACCGTCCGAAGCGCAAACAATTCAACAAGCCCAGAAGCCCGCCATTGGCTCCGGTGCCCAACAACAACACAACCACTTGGGGAGCTGGCCAAAACCCCCTTCCGAAGATACAAGGGACACGTACGAAACGCAATGTATGCGTGCCGCCACACAACACCCTTTCGGGGGCCCTACCACGGTTCTAAATAATTCAAGTCTATCACGCACAATCAACGTTTTCAGTTTAGCGATAACCTAGCAGTTCTATGTTCTCAAGCAATCACATTGGTTCCATACTACCCTACACTACCTAGGAAAGATGACATTAACTAAGGACTATCGTCATGAATTGAATGAAGCAAGGGAGATCACAGCCGGTCCTCACCTTGGCCAAAGAAGGCAAAAGCGTAATTTAGGAATCCCTGACGCCCGAACGGACTTCAGATCTGGAAAGAGGACGGAAAAGAAGTGAATTAGGCTTTCGTTTCGTTCGAATTGGACTTAGGACATGCAAGTTATGGCCGATCGAAGTTTGGTTGACTGAAAGTCAACGGTCAGGTCAAAGTCAACCGGTTGACCCGGTCAACCCAAACCCAGACTAAACCTGGTTCAAATCTATAACCGGTCTAATTGCCTAAACCAGATCCTAACCAAATTAAACCGGGATGGAATTGAATTGACCCAGCTTAACCATAATCAAATTGAAATTGGAAAAGAATTAGACCAAACAGGATTGAACCAGACCGAACCGGGTTGGACAGACCCAAACCGGTCAATGAGTTGACCCAGCCGGACCGAGTCGACTCGGTTGCCGGCGAGTTTACTCGGCGGCGGTCCGGAGGTGGCTCCGGTGACAACGACCGGCGGTGGCGCGTGACGGCGCGTGACGGCTGACCTCCGACGGCGCGTGAAGAACCCCGGCGGCGCGTGAAGAACCCCGGCGGCGCGTGCAGCGGCGGGTGAGATCTCGACCGATCTTCCCTTGGCGATTTCGGGCGCGTCCGAAGGCTGATGAAGGCGAGGTTGACGGCTACGGCTTCGTCTCGTCGAGAGGAACGCGATGGCTGTCTCGGATTTCCCAGATTCATCACGGATAAAAAGATATGGAGGTTTTAGATCTACGGTTGAAAGGAAACAGATCTGAAAACGAAATGTCAGGATTACCTTCGACATCAAACGATGGAGGAGCTACAGATCTGGGCTTGAAGGTGTTGGCTGCGACGCGGGATGGGCAGAGCTTCGCCGGCTTCCTCTTCTTCATACTTTTCTAAAGGAGGAGGCTCTTATTTATAAGGGTAGATATAGGGTTTTTGGGGATGGGGATGGGCTTTTGGGCCTGGACTTTAGGCTTTCTCCCTTTTATTCAAAAATTTAAAATGGGCCGGGCCAGGGCCATTACATATTCTCTCTCATCCGTGGCTGAATCTCCGAGTGATTGCAATTTCTCTCGAGCGTCAATGACTATAAGAAACAAGAAGAAAAGAAGAAGATGGTGACAGAAAGAAGCAAGAAAATGGAGTCGTGCAAGGAACAAAGTTAATCCAGCACGGGTCGGCTATAAATCAAAGCTACTGAAAACCGGTTAAATTTTAAAACAAAGATAAAAAATCGACCAAACCGGTTCATTTTTTCTATTAACCTCTTAACGTCATGGTGAGATCTAGTATTGTGAATGTGAGAAAAGTGCAAAAACCATATCCTATTTTTGCTTAACTTCTAAATATCATTGAATTAATGAACGTTGGGTTAACAAATTATTCGAACAATAATATTGGTCACATAGAAAAAAGATAAAAACATCGAAGCAAAAAGCAATCATTGCTCTTCGATTTCGCGTGATAGCGAATAACCAAAAGTAACGATACAGATCATGAACAAGCCAAGGGTCATAACAAAATCCACTGAAAAATTAATGGAAGGACCCGAAGATAGAGAGATAAACTGAAAAACACTGCACGCCGGAAGTTGATTAATCCGGCAGCCCGAAGAAAGAACTATTCCTCCATGGAAGCAAGCGAGAATCGTAGGATGAGCGCCCTCAACCTCTACAACTCGATGCCCTACTTAAACACATGAATCCAAAACAAAATCAGGACTCCATTGGCTATCGGTGCTTAATAGGATCTGCTCACACTATTAAGATCTCTCCCCAATGTCGGCTAGACCAATCACCACTCTCCACAGCCTCGCCATCTCCTCCAACAGACAAAGCTTATGAAATACTATCCGAAAAGGGCTATAACAACTAACTTAAAGAAACTATATAGGCTAATCAAAGTCAAAACTATTCCTAACTGTGAGTTCAGAGATTTCACACCAATGGTTTGTATTCAAAGGTGGTTTTGAGACTTTAGGAAATGATCTATAGATTTTATGTGAATCAAAGATGTTATAAAAGATTGAATGCCGAGATAGAATTTATACAAAGAACAATTCGTAAGTATACAAAATAAGTTTAAAGCTCTAAAGTTGGGATTCTCTTTCGTCTGAAGTCTTCGAATCACTTCTTCGATTCTTATATCCTAGATCTCTTTTTGTCTGTTGCGATCTTCTCGTTCACATTATCCTCAAAGTCTTGAGATTCTCGGAGGTTGTTGCAATGGTTGATGACTTGTTATTTATCGAACTCGAACTTCGGTGGATACGAATGATAGATCGTCTCTCTTTGTGTTTAAGCTTCGTCACTTCGTCATGCTTGCTGGGCATGATGGAGTCCGTCTATCGTTTGGGCTTCTTCCTTTAGTGGGCTTCGTATATGGGCCGGATTTTGTGGTGCAAAATCCAGCACCAAAAATTTTTCCCCAGCCCATTAATGAAGTATGAACTAATGGGCGGCAACCTTGGGAATATGCACGCCGTCCTCGATCTCCGTACGTTCTTCTCACGCGTGCGGACGTCATTAAATTAGCGAGATCAAACGGTCAAGATGGTGCGTGAACGGAGCGACCTCGATTCTCGGAATCCCTTTTGGATTCCCCTTGGATCTCAATCATTTTGCTTCGATCCAATGGCTGAGGTGAGAGCATATGAGAGGCCATCACATCGAATCTTGTCAATAGGATTCAAACTGAACGATCTTATCTCTCCCCTATATCTAACGGAGTCAGAGTCTCCGGAGTCAGAGTCTCCGGAGTTCGTCCACCACGGTTTCTGCTGTGCATATTCGACTTTTTTCGAGAGATGATGACTGATCTTTCTGATCCCGCACATCCTTTTCGATGTCCTTGCGACCCTCCAAGTCTCGTTTCCCGAGATGACACCAAATTTTGTTCGGCAGGTCATTGGAATCGGAGTGCTGGCCGCCGAGTAAGGAATTCTGGTGACGATTGATCTCATTTTTCTCATGTGCCTCGTTAAGTACAGCAAGAAGTACTCGAGAAGTTATTACCTCTCGCCATGTCACGGGAGGATCATAGAAGAGACTCCTCTGAGGGACGTGTTGCAGGATCGAATCTTTTTCTTCAAGATCAACGAGTTCTCCGTTGGCGACTTTGACTTCTATGTTATCCCGACCCGCTGGGCAGTCAACGTTGGTCAGAAACGATATCATCATATATACATTTAACTTAGCTCGATGTGTTTTTGGCGATCCATTTTGATCGTTTTCCTTTTGTCTTTGCAGATACTCCATGCACAATACTGCTTGATACAGATACCGCAAATATGATCGCTCGCCTGAAGAGTGGGAGGATAGATTGGGATTCCTTCATGGAAGATCACATCAGATCCGTTATAGGAAAGCAGAGTTTGAAGAAGCGTCCGTCTCCAGTTCCTCAAATCCCTCACGAAGTGAAACCTCGCATCGATCGAGCGACTCTAGCAGCAGGTAACTCATCAGATCGATAGTCTTTCGTTACTTTTCTCATTGGTCGAAAGATTTTGTCTTTCTGATTTTTTTTTGCCGTATCTAGGTTGCACCATCTCTGATTCAGGTTCAACAGAAAGTACTCCGCCGCAAGAAAAGATGTCAAGAAGAACTAGCTCTCGCCGCACCGGAAAGGCTCATGCTGACCTGACGGCACATGGTAAATCGGGCCAGTTGGCAACGATTCTTACCAGGGCCCTTAGCTCGACTACTTTGTCATTTCAAGCTGTCAGCGAGGAGGAGGTGGACCAGGGGGGTCTACTGTAAGTGGGCTCCTGCCTCTGCCTAGACAACCTTCCCGAGAAATTGTGGAGGTCCTATCTGATCCGGCGAACTCGTATGAATCTAGTTGTTCGAACGGGTCCCATCCTCCGACCTCGAAGCGATCTTGGAGGTTCCCGAGGGTGGTGGTGCATAGGCTAAGCAGACCTCATCGCGTTCTTTGGTAAGCAAGGGCTTTAAATGGTAGTTCAAGCATAAGAAAGAGTTCCCGATCGCCGATGATCCCGCAGGAGTGGCATTCCTCTTAAGGTGTTTCAGGCAGGAGGAGCTCAAGGTTCATGTGGTACGGGATATGGCGAAAGAAAAAGCCTACAACGAGATGATGTTGGCCCAAGGAAAGGTTTCCGAGATCAATTAATATTCACTTTGTAGGCTTTGGAGCGATCTCTGATTGATATCTCTTTCTTACTTAAGCGCTTTAAGTAGTCAACAAGTATGTTCTGCTCTCTGAACATAAGTCGAAGGAAGTCCCCCACAATAGAGAGCTGAAGGAGGCATAGAAGTTTGTCGAGGACCTCAATGTCAACCTCCAGGCTGCTAAGGCTTGAGAGATTGGGGCTGAACAAGCAGCTAACCAGGTACAAGGAGCAGGAGGCCCGGTTCATGCAGCTGGAGAACTCGGAGGAGGACCTCAAGTTCAAGCTCGGATCGCGGCAGACAAGATGTTCGCGCTGAGAAGGAGAGGCAGCTCTCTTTTGTGAGGCGAATCGTGATAGCGAGGAGAAGCACAAGGCTATTGCCAGTCGCGATGCTGCGGTCCAAGAGACGGCGAGGGCGGTGAAGGAGGCGAAGCGGGAGCTTGCCGAGGCATATATTTCGATTCTCCAGCAAGTCAGAGAGAAGTGGGAGAAGAAGAAGACCGAGGTCGACATCAATATTGCCCTTCAAGAGGCCATCGCAAATCTCGATCTACTTGTTGCAATTTCTGGTGGAGGATTCGATACGACATGTGAGATTGACAAGCTGGTTGCGAAGAAATAAGAGAAGGAGGTCGAGCTGGTCGCTGCGAATGTCTCCGACTTCTCCGTTGGTTAGCTTGTTCTCCCCACGGTCTCGGAAGAGTCGGTGATGCTGATTAATCATGTGACTCAGCTGCCCATGAACTTGGACCCGCATGGATCAAACCACCCTCATGAGGTTGCTAGCGGATCGGTTCAAGGACCAATCTTAGGGGCAAAGGACATGGATGGTGGCGAGAAGATGGCTGAGTGAGGCTGACTCGTCAATCCTCTCTTTCTTAAGTCCCCGTTTAAAATTAGTCTTCTTTCTTCTTTTTAAGTTCTAAGTTGCCCGAAAGAGCTTTTAATCTCGAACTCTTTTGCCCAGAAAGGGCTTTTTTTTTGAACTTGGTGTTTGACCGAAAGGGCTTTAAAATAATCAACTTGGATTTCCCTTTTATCCTTGTTGCCTTTTAATTTACCCAAAAGAACAACTAAGTAGGAACATACCTGTATGATTACCAATTTCTGAACCCTATCAGGACTTCAACCAATTATTATTGAAGTCTCTTTAGTTCGTGTTAATAGAGCTAACCCTATCGAATTTTTGTAAACTCTTAGTTCGTCAAAAGACCGAATCGTATTACCAGCAAGTACAATATCTCGATCTGTCTTGTTCGATGTGACCAACTGAGTTCGATAAGGTTTCTTAAAGACAAAGTCTTTTACTTATTGACATCGTTTAATGAGAACTCAAGTGTGTTTGACAGAAGAACTTTCAAGATTCAACGGGACCGATCTTAGGTTTAGCCAAGAAATTAAGTTAAAGTTCGATGGTCGGAGGGTTCATTCCCCCCAGCTCTTTAAGTCTGTTGAACTTAGAAGAATTATGATAGAATTTGTCAACGCAGGATGACTTCGAGAGTGAAAGGTACTTTTGGCGTATCATAGTGAGATCGTTTGATGAGGAACCATTTGAGGACGCTGTGGAATGGATCGTTTTGAGATCATTTAAAAGTGGACCGTTTTGGGGTCGCTGTAGAGTGTGACCGTTGTGATGTCGCAAAAGATGGATCATTTCGAGATCACAGTGCAACAGACCGTTTTGAGGTCACAATGAGATGGATTGTTTTGAGATCGCGATAAAGTGGACCATTTGGGGTTACAAAATGAGGATCTTTGTGATATCGCAATAAGATGAGGATCGTTGTGAGATTGCAATAAATTGGACCATTTTGAGGTCGCAAGAATGAGGATCGTTGTGAGATTGCAATAAAGTGGACCATTTTGAGGTTATGAAAATGAGATGACATCGAAAATGTATTGAGTAAGGAAAATTTTAATACAAGATTTTATTTGATAAACTTAACAGATTTGAAAACTCGATCATGAGTTGAGTGCGTTAGGCTTTGAGCACTGTCTTCTTCTCTGCTTCAGACTGCAATTCCTACATAGGTTAAATATTTGGTGTGGTTGCGCTCGATGTCGAGCTGCCTACGTACCCTTTTGAGGGATCAAGCCTTAACGTAGTTCGATTTTCTTTTTAGTATTCCTAGTGGACTTACTTTTTAAGGTTGATGATATTCTAAAGTTGTAGTTCAAGTTTCTGGGTATCTGCTGACTTGAGTCGATAGACCCCTTCCCGAACAATGTTGGTGACCTCATAAGGACCTTCCCACTTTGCCCCTAACTTTCCAGCATTTTCTTCTTTTTTATGGTCGAACACTTTTCGTAAGACGAGCTCACCTACTTGAAACCTTCATGTTTTAATCCGAAAATCATACTAACGAGTTTCAACTTGTTGGTAATTCTGGATTCAAGCTAATGCGAAGTTCTTTCGCTCATCGACGAGGTAAAGCTCGTCAATTATCTTTTGGTTATTCAGTCCCTCATTTTGTGGACATTCTCTTTGGTGAATGCTCGAAACGAGGATTTCTGCGGGAACTACGACCTCAATGCCATATGCGAAGGAGAAGGGTGTTTCCCCCGTAGATTTTCGAGGCGTGGTTCTGTAGGCCCAAAGTACAGCCAAGAGTTCTTCACTCCAGATGGTCTTGCATTCGTCAAGCCTATTCCTCAGGTGGTTCATAATTGACTTGTTGGCTGCCTTGGCTAGTCTGTTCCCTTAGGGGTAATGAGGCGTTGAGTATTTCAGCTTTATGTTCCAAGTCTTGCAATATGTTTGAAATGTGTTTGATATGAACTGAGATCTGTTATTAGTGACGATCTCATGGGGAATTTCCATGACGACATATTATGTTTCGCCGGATGAACTCCTTTTATGGACATTATTGATTTTTTTATTGGACTAAGCTTCGATCCATTTGGTGAAGTAATCAGTCATGAAGTGCATCACTTTTTTCTTTTATGATGCAACCAAAAGTCCCACTATATCCATCCCCATCGCATAAAAGGATACATCGAGGAGATCGAAGAGAGTTTCTCCGACGGCTGGTGGATTAGTGGGGCATGCCTTTGAAATTTATTGAATTTCGCTGAGAACTTTTCACACTCAGCATACATAGTCGGCTAGAAGAAACCTTGGCGTTTGATTCGTATGGCTAGGGTCGACCTCCGGAATGGCTTCCACAAGACCCTTAATGAGCTTGACTCATTACTATATGGGTTTCTTTTTGCTAAGGCATTTGAGGTACGGTCCAGAAAGTCTTCGTTTGAAGAGTTTTCTTTCTGTCACACAATACATAGTGGCCCATCTATCGGTAGGAGTCGTACCGTTGACGATGTACTGGATGATAGGATCTCTCCAATCTCTTTTGATATCGACCTGCGAGGTCTGGTCCGTGGAGGTCTCTTTTATGGGACCGTCCGTGATGTTAGCTACATAGATGGCCTTTCTAGGTTCGATGTCGTGATCAACGTTGATGGTGTCGTGTTTGGTCTCCCTTCAGATGTCAGCTCAACTCGATCGGTTGGTTGGATCTTTTCTCTTTGAGAGATAGAGCTTTTAGCGTGACATCTATGCTAGGCTTTTTGATCCCTTCGACTGGTATGATACTTTTTAAGTTGGGATCGGAGATCGAGGCTAATTCTATAGCATCAGCTGCCCTATTCAACAAGAAAGGCAGGCCTCCATTCGTTCGTCTTAGGATTCATAGTTGCCGTAAAATTGGCTTGTGACCAGTTGGGAATCACTGAAGGCGTCTACTTTGCATGCTCTAATTGAAATCACAAGTATGAATCAAGATATCAACGCTTCGTACTCCTCTTCGTTGTTTGACGCAGCGAAGCTGAGTCTAAAGAACTGTTCTAATAGTTCCCGGTGGGAGAGACTAGCTTGACTCCAACCCCGAATCCCTGTTTTGAGGAAGCACTGTCGACAAGGAGGGTCCATTTTTTGGATGTGGACGGCTCAGGTTCGGCGATCGGGGGAGTTTTATTACGAAGTCAGCGACTAGTTGTGCTTTTAAGCAATATCGAGTTCTGAACTCTATATCTTACTCGCTCAGTTCGATAGTCCACTTCACCAATAGACCTGATAGGTTGGGTCTGTGTAAGATTGTCCTTAATGGTTGTAAGGTCATCACTACGATCGAATGAGATTGGAAGTTCGGTCGCAGCTTTCGAGGTGAGGTTACCGAGCCTGTGCGAGTTTCTCCATTGCGGGATATCTCGTGTCGGCGTCGATCAAAGTTTTGCCAACATAGTATACTTGTTTTTTGCTCATTCTGACCTTCACGAACTAGAACTTCACTTACTACCACCGAAGAGACAGCTAAGTAGTGGTATAAAGGTTCTCCTCCAGTGGCCTCGTCAGTATCGGGGCCTCGCTTAGATAATTTTTAAGCTGGGCGAACGCTTCTTCAAACTCTCATCCTAAACAAATTTCTTATTTGCTTTAAGGAGTTGACAGAAAGGGAGACACTTGTCAGTCGACCTCGATATAAAGTGATTCAGCGCTGCAATTTTGCCAGTCAGTCTTTGGACTTCCCGTATTTTATTCGGGGATGACATCTAAAAAAATGTGGCAATCTGCTTGGGATTTTCTTCGATCCTCATTTTGGTACTAAGTAACACATGAATTCTCCTGATGGAAAAACGAAGGTGCACTTCGCAGGGTTGAGCTGTGCTATATGATCTCGCATTATGAGGACTTAACCAACGTATCATCGATGTAAACCTCCATGTTTTTACCCAATATTACGGAGAACATTTTGTTGATGAGGCGTTGGTAAGTAGCTCTTGCATTCTTCAGCCCAAAGGGCATCACGTTGTAGAAACAAGTGCCTTGATATGTTATGAGCGAGGTCTTTTCCTTATCCTCTGGGTTCACCAGTATTTGATTGTATCCCGAGAACGCGTCCATAAAGGACATGAGTTGGTGTCCAGCTGTATCTTCCACCAATCGGTCGATATGCAGGAGTGGGAAGCTGTCCTTTGGACATGCTTTGTTGATGTATGTGAAATCTGCACACTTTCCACTTACCGCCTTTTTATTTACTAAAACTAGGTTGGCGAGCCAGTCGTGATATTTAACTTCCTTGATCGACCGTATTTTGAGTAGTCTGTCGACCTCATCGTTGAAGGCTTGAGCTCGTTCGGGGCCAAGATTGTGACGTTTGTGTCTGACCGGTTTGTAGGTTATGTCAACATTTAGTTCATCGCTTGTTACGTGGATATTGATTCCCTGAATGTCAGCTGAAGACCATGCGAACGATTCTGCATTCTGTTTGAGGGATGATATCAGTTCTTCTCTTACAAAGTGTAAGAGGTTGACACCAATGTCAACACATCTTTCAGGATGGGCATCGTTTATACAAACTTAAACCGCAAGGTCCTTTTGGGATCTCGTTGGCTAGGGTCGTTTGACCTTTTAGTTCGCATTTCGGCGATCTCCTCATGTTTCTGTAATTGCTATGCGGGGGATATTTCGATATGTTTATATCCATTCATGTAAAATTTCTACACAACTTTTGACTTCCGTATACGGTTTTTACTTCGTTAGGGGTCAGAAACTTGACACATTTATGGTACGTCGAAGGTATGGCTTTCATGTCGTAAACTCATTGCCGACCTTAAATTTCGTTGTACGGGGTCTGACGATCTACTACAACAAACTCCATCATCATCCACCAGCAATGACTGGTGTAATCACAGAGCCTAAAGAGTATGTTGTTTCTCCGGCGAACCCTACAAGTGGTGTTCGACCTTCGACTATCTCAGAATTGTTGAATTCCATATTTTTGAATACAACATAAAATAGGACATCGATGGAACTTCCTTTATCGATCATTATCCTAGAGAGATCAACATCTTCAACGACTAAGCAGACAAGCAAAAGCATCGTCATTCGTTTTATCAAGTTGAGTGTCTCCCTTTCGCAAAATACGGTCTCATGATCGGGGTCTTCTATGGGAGTTTTTTCTTGTCTATCGGTTTCAACTCTGCTTTGATGAGCTTTGATTGATTTGACCGAGTCTCAGCACAGTTTGGAGCCTCCGAATATGAAGTCGATTCAATTTGCGGTATAGCTCGCACACCCCCCCCCCCGCAACAACGGGGAAGATTGACGCGTGAGCTAAGGATTTTTCTCGGAGCATGAGGCGGCGTATAAACCGATCCTTTGGGATGCGGCATAGGCTTAGTTCGCCAAGAATTACCTCAACTCTTTTCCGGGAACCTTGAGGTGTAGCCTAGGGAGTTCCCTTCTCTTTGGATCGTTCTCTTTTGTATTGAGATGATTTTGGAATTCGACCCTTCGGTCGATTTGAGTTCCTTATCTTCGGGATGTTCTACCTCCTCGAATTCGGATTCCTAGCTCTTTTTGCTTCGAGTTTAGCTCGGTGTAACACTCATCCGTCGAATGACCTCTTTTCTTTTGATGTTCACAATACTTATCTTTGTCATACTCAAACTTGCATGAGCCCTTTGGACTTTCAACCGCATTCACGGTTCTGGATTTACGTGAATCCTTTTTACCAGTCACGTTCTGTGAACTCGATTGGTTCTTCACTTTATGGTGCTTTTCCCTGAGGGCAGTAGTTTCTTCTTCGAGGCAAGAAAAGGCCAAAGCGTGATGTAGAGCATCATCAAGAGTTAATTGTTCACATACCGTTATTTATTTGCTGAACTCGGTTAAATACCACAGTCCACGCCTCAGTGCCTCTATGGCGATTTCATCGTCTGGATTCATGATTTTGGATTTGATTTCCTTGAATCGATTGATATACGAATGAAGCGACTCATCAGGTCATTGAGATACAGTGAACAAGGATGCCTCAGTAGTTTTGACTTCGATATAAACGGATTACTGCTTGACGAGAGCCGTCATGAACTGAGTTAAGTTGTCGATAAACTTTTCTTTCAATCTGGCAAACCATTCTAAGGCTGTGCCCGATAAATTCTCGGCGAAGAGTCTTCAGAAATCAGGATCTCTTTCTTCATCGGTCAGACATCTATAATCTAAACGCTCTTATATGAGCTTTAGGGTGTAACTTCCCCAAGAAATCTGGGAATTTAGTTTTCTTAATTTCGCGCAACCATGCGAAGGCAAATAATCGGTAAAAGGCATTTGGCGTGTTTCCTCGATTACTCGATCGAAGTCGGGTGACACGCTGGTTTCCATGTGAACCCGTGAACTCACACTCATGAACTGGGCATTAGCCTGTTCGATATATTGTCTGAGTATTTTTTAAGGAAGATCACATCCAGTCCTCACCTTATTTAAAGAAGGGTAACAGCGTAATTTAGAAATACTTGAAGCCCGAACGGACTTCACATCTGGAAATAGGACGAAAAATTGAGTGCGATAGGTTTTCGTTTCGCTTAAATCGGCCTAAGGATGAGCTAGTTATTATCAATTGAAAATGACTGAACCAAACTGGTCAACCTAAACCGATCTGGTCAACCCGACCCGGTCAACCGAACCGGTCAAGCATGTTGGGAATGTCCTGAAATCACACTTGTAATCACTCTAGAGATAGTTGTGTTGTCGAGATTAGACATTCATACAATACTAGATGGTCATAATGTTTTGCTAGAAACCACTTGTGATATGTGAGTTGTGAACTCATTACTATTATTATATGATCCTACAGGGTCACACACCTAAGCAAACTGAATATACTTCATGTGGGAATGATGGGAATGATCATTAATGTAATGATCAAATTAATGTGTATTTGATACACATTAATATACGTTTTGAGGGTGTGTCGATCGACACAAGTTTTGTGTCGATCGATGCAAGGCGCAGATCGAAACAATGTTTTGATTTAATGACTCAATAAATCTCGGTTCGGTCCGGTGATTAATTAGGTTTTCCCAGGTCTATATATGTGATATAGCACGACCTGGAGCACAAGGGTTTTGAGCCAAAGAACAGCCACCTCTTAGAAAAAAAGACATCCCGAAGAGATCCGATCTCCCGGCACTAGCATCCCAGCGGATTCTAGTTTGTGTGCGTGTGGATACCAGTAGAGGCGCAGCACTTGAGGCGCTCGTGGATCTCGATTACTTATTCATCTTCCGCTGCTAATCTCCAGGTAATTTCGATATCCATATGATTCAATATACCTAAACCCTAGATTCTAGGCTATGGAATTTATACCTAGGGTTGCCTAATTGGATTAGGAACTGCTAGAAATTCCTTCAGTGGTATCAGAGCCTTAGGGTTTATCGTATTGAATCTAACAGCAAGCTTTTCGAATTAGATGAATTTGAACAGGTTGTGTTTAGTTAAAAGGATTTGCGTTTTAGAGTTTTTTGTTCGAAAACGTTTCTGTGGTTTCGCATAGTGTCGATCGACACCAATCTGGCATCGATCGACACAGTATGGAAATCCGAATAAATTATTAGGTTTCGATCATAAAGATCAAAGTTCCTAAAGCCCTAACGCATCGATCGATACAAGTGTTGTGTCGGTCGACACGGAACTTGCGATTGGTTTAATCGGTTCAATTGGATTGGACCGGTTATCGCGCTTTGTTAAAATTGGCTAAATTGGTACAATTGGATGAATCGGTTCAATTGGATTGGACCGGTTATCGCAATTGGCTTAAACCGGTTTAACGGGTTAATTGCGGTTTGATTGAATCGGGTTGATGTCGATCGACACAAGTGTTCAGTCGATCGACACTAACCGGTTATCAAACCGGTTCAATTTGATTGACCGGTTATCGCAATGGTTTGGGTTTGGTAGTGTCGATCGACACACGGCGTTGTGTCGGTCGACACACCACTCGGGATTTTGGTTATTGAACCAGAAATCGGAAATTGGTTTCAGTTATTGAACCTGAGATCACAGAACCGAATCAAAATTAGACCCGAATTCTTAGAATAATTAAAACATAATAAGATTAATTGTTTTAAACATTTCCGTCCTCAACTAAATATCAAGTATGTTTAGATATCTTTCCAATCTTGTCAACTGTCAAGACTTGTTTCATTGTGCGATAGACTTGCAGTGCAAGGTATCGACAATTACATAAGTAAGACAGGAGGTAATCGTGTTGATGGACTTGCAGTGCAAGACTTCAACAATTACATGACTTAAAAGATTGGTTTACTTGACTGAGCCATCAAAATCGTTTTGGGCCCAGAGACATCAGGTGGATTGGACATGAGATGTCAATTGATATACCATGGATTTTAGGGTTTTTAACCATGGTATATGTGTTATTTATCGAGTCTTTTACTATGTTTTGGAGTCTTTTCAGGTGTTTTACAGGTTTAAGGACATCTGGAGCCTAATTGGACGTTTTGGGAGCATTTGGAGCAATTCTGCACTACTTAGAGATTTCACAGAGTTCACTGGCTGCGTTTTCGCAGTGCAACGATCGTTGCAGTTGTGCAACTGTCGTTGCAGTTCTGCGCCCAAAAATCTGCATTTTCCAGAAATTACAGTTTTTGCCCAGAAACTTCCCAGACTTGCAAAAAGGCCCCCAGCCGACTTTAGACCATTATATAAGAGTTTTTAAGCCATTGTTTAGGCTACGCTTTCATTAAGTCTTATTTTATTTCAGAGAGCCTGAGGGGCTGATCTTGCTCTCGAAAGAGAGAGGATTTCGAACCCCTGTTGATTATTCTGTTTTATGATATTTGGTTTTCTACTTAAGATGTTTTCTGTTTCGATGAACATGTCTGAGTAGTTTACGTGTTAGGTTGAAGGATTCTCATTAGGGATTTCAGAGAATTATAGTTTAATTAATCTGTAGAGATTTATATCTGCTAGTTCTTTATCTAAGTTGTTCTTAATGCTTAATCTGAAGTAGCTAATCAGAGTTATGATATTAGGTTGATTAATTCAACGGAAGTTGGTTAAGTTAACTAGAAAGAACTTAGATAAGCAATTAAACTGTTCGCAAACGGAAGTTTGGTTCAGGTTAATTGTGAACATATCAAACTTGAAATTAATGCTAGTTTAATCTGTTAGTTCTCGCAAACGGAAGTTTGGTTTGCTGCACTTAGACTTAGAGAATTATCGCAAAGGAATTTGGTTAATTCTATATCCGTGTTTTGAGTTCTAGAACAGTTATTGATTAGATCTAGACTGATTGATTGCTTGCGTTCCTGATTTCCTGAGAACTCCTGAAACCTAACGCTTCGCCTCCTTGCTCACAAACCACTCTTGCTACTGATTTACTTTTCTGCTTGCTTTAGTTTCTCATTGCTTTCCCCTAGTTTAATCTTAATAGTTTTTAATCTATCGTTGACCGGAGTCCCTGTGGATTCGATACCCTAAGTACTACAACTACATCACTGTGCACTTGCAGTTAGTATAGGGTTAAAACTACACCTATCAAGTTTTTGGCGCCGTTGCCGGGGACTCTTTTGAGTCCTCGATAGATTTGAACTTAGGGTTTAGACTAGGTTTTTCGTTTTTTATTTTTTGTTGCTAATTTTTTTCTTTTTTTGTTTCTGCGTTTCAGGTACGCCTGTAATCGCCTTGCATCGATCGACACCCCCTTAGTGTCGATCGTTGCATTCTCGAGCTTGCATCGATCGACGCTTCTCCTGCATCGATCGACACATATCATAAGGAAGATGTCTTGTTTCTTCAATCCAGGGATTGATAACTCGCAGATAACTTGGTTAAAGAGCAAAGTAGAGTCTCTGCATAGTCTTGTACTTGAAAAGTATGGGCAAAAAGCTATCAACTGCATTGGAGGGAATAAATTCTACAGTCAGGAATCAGCTTTTCAGGGACCTTTCCAGCAACAGGGCAACGCCTTCTCGAGGAACTGTGGTGTTTCTTCTTACCAAGCACCGCCTGCACCTACAGCTCATGAGAGCAGAATAGAAATCATGATAGAGCAGTATCTTGAGAGGCAACAACAGATCAATGTGTCACACCACTCAAAGATGGATGCATTGTATAAAGATCTGAATGAGAAGCTCGAATCTTTGAGCACACATATGGAGGAGCTGGATGCAGCAATAGAAAGGCGAAATGAAGCTAGGGAAGCTGAACAGCACAGATCCATCAAAGTTGTGACCTTAAGGGATGAGATTAAGTTGCTGGATGAAGAAGAGAGCATAATCTCGGATTTTCTGGATGAATATTGTCTGCCTGATACATGCACCGATCGACACCCCATTAGTGACGATCGACCCGCCGTTCTGACGGCAATTTCGAGTTCTTTCGAGAAACAGAATCGCCTTGCATCGATCGATACACATTATGCAACGATCGATGCAGAACGCACACATGTCCAGAAACCTGCAACAGTGCCAGAACAAGCCTACAAGCCCCCAGTGCCATATCCTAAGGTTCCTAAACCTTCCAAACAAGAGCTAGAAGTGGCTAACTGCATGAAAGTGATAGATAAGAAGGTGAATAAAACACCACCAGTTGAAACTTTGCGAGTTCATGCAAAGAAGATGATCTCCACTGAAGGTGATCTGAAAGAAGAAGTTCAGATTGGTGGAACTACAGTATCTGATAGTGGAAAGAAGAAGATGGCAGTTCCTCTTGAACCTGCTCTAACATCTTCAGTACATGCAACTGCTCATAAGCAGAAAGCCCCAAACATCAGATCTGCACCAAAGGTAAGATATAAATCACATAAGCTTAAACCTCCTGACCGCATTGTTTTGAATGCAGGGAAACGCAGTAGACCGCCCAAGCTTCGCTCCCGCCCTGATTCTGATTTCTCTTTCCTTGGAAAGCCCCATGATCATAATGCCTATACACCTCCTTGGATGAAGAGATATTCACAGAGACACTCAAAGTCTCTGTTGAAACCACCATGAATCCAATCTCTTTCCAATAGTCAAGCTAATGACTAAAAACAAGCGCTGAGTGGGAGGCAACCCACTAGTAGGTTCATTTTTATTTTCATTTTTCGTTTTGATTTTGGTGTTTTGATTTTTCTTTTAAGTGTGTTCAGAGCCGTGAGAAACAGGCAGAATCGCACTGCATCGATCGACACATATAGTGCATCGGTCGATGCAGTCACGATTTGTGGTTTACCGATTCAATTGCGGTTCAGACATCGGTTATCTAAATAACCGCGAGCGATAATCGCCGTGCATCGATCGACACCCTTGGGCATCGATCGACGCAGGGCGACGACAGGTAAGTATTCTGCAACTTTTCGGTTTGTTCTTCAATTTAATTATTCTTCCACTGAGCTCATGCTTCGATTACACTGGGGACAGTGTAGTTTAAGTGTGGGGGAGGAAGCTACTGACGCACGCTTTTGTTTTCTTAGTTTTTCAAAATTTGTTTTATTGAGTCAAAACTTGTATGAAACTATGATTTTTCGAGGAAACTTTTCGCTTGAACAGGAACTAAGTGACCATTGGACAGACTTGCAGAGCCTCTATGACTGTTAGAAAACTCAGACACGGATCAACCTACTGAGGACACCCACATCACTTCAGGTATCAGAGGATCCTTTTACTGACTTCACCTTAATACTGACTTAGATTTTCTCACTTAAGGGCTTGGTATACTTTGTGTCGGATTCCCTTTTTAGTTCTGACACAGCCTGTCAACCTATCCTATTTAGTTCCCTTCTCCCCTTCCATAAAGTAAAAAAAAAAAAATAATAAACTTCGGATGAGTTAGTAACTCCGAAGTGGTCATGGGAATGGTAGCAAACACTATTTTCTCTCATGTGATCCATGGAATGTGTCCAAAGTACACCCCTTAACGGGAAGAACACTGATAAAAAAAATAAAATGATACCCAGTGGGGAAAAATCAGTTGTTAAGGAAGGGAAAGAGAAGAAAGGGACTAGAGAAAGATAGTATGGTGGTCTAGAGCTGATAAGGTAAGAATCCATGTGCCCTTTGATCGATACTCCTTAGGTGAGACCGCACTTAAATACTTGCAGAAGTCAGTAGGGTGAATTTGAATGCTTGAATGTGATTGTGGAGTTTACTTGGGACAGTTGCTAAGTGTGGGGGAAGTACATTGTGGTCTTGAGTTCTGCAGGAAAGTTTTCAGTGGCTTACTAAGTGAATGTGATTGTGAAAATTCCTAGGACGAAATGAGTTTCTGTGTTTTCAAACTTCTTCTCTTATACTTTGGTTCTTTACTTGCTTGAGGACAAGCAAGAGCTAAGTGTGGGGGAGTTGATATAACATGGATTTTAGGGTTTTTAACCATGGTATATGTGTTATTTATCGAGTCTTTTACTATGTTTTGGAGTCTTTTCAGGTGTTTTACAGGTTTAAGGACATCTGGAGCCTAATTGGACGTTTTGGGAGCATTTGGAGCAATTCTGCACTACTTAGAGATTTCACAGAGTTCACTGGCTGCGTTTTCGCAGTGCAACGATTGTTGCAGTTGTGCAACTGTCGTTGCAGTTCTGCGCCCAAAAATCTGCATTTTCCAGAAATTACAGTTTTTGCCCAGAAACTTCCCAGACTTGCAAAAAGGCCCCCAGCCGACTTTAGACCATTATATAAGAGTTTTTAAGCCATTGTTTAGGCTACGCTTTCATTAAGTCTTATTTTATTTCAGAGAGCCTGAGGGGCTGATCTTGCTCTCGAAAGAGAGAGGATTTCGAACCCCTGTTGATTATTCTGTTTTATGATATTTGGTTTTCTACTTAAGATGTTTTCTGTTTCGATGAACATGTCTGAGTAGTTTACCTGTTAGGTTGAAGGATTCTCATTAGAGATTTCAGAGAATTATAGTTTAATTAATCTGTAGAGATTTATATCTGCTAGTTCTTTATCTAAGTTGTTCTTAATGCTTAATCTGAAGTAGCTAATCAGAGTTATGATATTAGGTTGATTAATTCAACGGAAGTTGGTTAAGTTAACTAGAAAGAACTTAGATAAGCAATTAAACTGTTCGCAAACGGAAGTTTGGTTCAGGTTAATTGTGAACATATCAAACTTGAAATTAATGCTAGTTTAATCTGTTAGTTCTCGCAAACGGAAGTTTGGTTTGCTGCACTTAGACTTAGAGAATTATCGCAAAGGAATTTGGTTAATTCTATATCCGTGTTCCACAACCAAGAGTTATATTGAGTATAACTAGCAAAGTTGTTGCTTACCTAGATAACTAAAATTTGGGCGATAGCCAGTGGCTCACTCAAGTTTCAGTGAAGTATGGATCTTGGATCATTATATTCATTTGAGGAAACATTGTTTTGAATATAATGCGAGTCTTTTTAATAGTTAAGATTTCTCATTTCTTGAACATCATTACTAAACCTCTCTTGTTTTCAGCTATGTCTAGCACAAACCATCATAACAATTTCTCCCTGCGATCCGTCCTTGAGAAGGACAAGTTAAATGGATCCAACTTTCTTGAATGGTATCAGAATTTGAGAATTGTTCTCAAACAGGAGAAAAAGGACTATGTCCTTGAGAAAGTTCTCCCTAAGAAGTACCGAGCCAATGCCTGGCAGTCAGAGAAGGATGCGGGATAAGCATTCTAATGATGTGGTCGATGTGTGTTGTCTCATGTTGGCTACCATGAACTCGGACTTGCAGAAGGAATATGAGTACGTGGAGTCGCCAATAGAGATGATCACTGGCCTGAAAAGTATGTTTCAGGAGCAGGCACGAACTCAGAGATACCAGACGGTTAAGTCTCTAATTCAGTGCAAGCTATCAAAGGACGGACCAGTTAGTCCTCATGTCATTAAGATGATGGGTTATATTGATAACCTGGGGAAACTGGATTGTCCCATTAGCCAAGAGTTGGCTACTGACATCATTCTGCAGTCACTACCGTCAAGCTATGATCAATTTGATATGAACTATAACATGAACAACTTGACAAAGACTTTGACTGAGTTGCATGGGATGCTCAAAACTGCTGAACCTAACATCAAGAAGGACACCCCAAATGTCCTTATGGTACAAAAGGGTAAGAAGTTTAAGAAACTTGGTAAGAACAAAGGTGATGGCAAGACGAGCTCGATTGTGAATCAAAGCGAGTCTAACCATGCTCCTAAGATTAAACATGGTCCTTCTAAAGATGACAAGTGCCATTATTGTAATGGTTATGGGGATTTGAAAGGAAACTGCAATAAACTCCTAGAAGATTATGAGAAGCTGAAGAAGACGTACAAGACTTCTTCTTCAGGTATTTATGTTATAGAAGTAAATCTTACTTCTTATGGTTCTATTTATTGGGTATTAGATACCGGCTGTGGTACTCATATTTGTACAAATATGCAGGACCTAAGCAAAAGTAGGATTTTGGAGAAAGGACAAGTGGACCTGCGCGTGAGCAAGAGTTGTTGCATTAGCCGTAGGAACATTTCATTTGTTATGCCTTCTGGCTTGGTTTTTGAACTTAAGAACTGCTACTATGTACCTGCTATAAGCAGAAATATTATTTATATTCCTTGTTTGGATATGGAAGGATATCCGTTTTCAAATAAAGAATAAGTGTTATTCATTTGATTACAATGATATGTTTTATGGTAGCGGTCCATTAGAGAATTAACTTTATGTTCTAAAACAAAACGTGCCTATCTATAACATTAGTACCAAGAGATTAAAGTCAAATGATACGAATCAAAAAATTTCTCTGGCATTGTCGTTTGGGCCACATAAATGAGAAACAGATTCAGAAGCTCCATAGTGATGGGCTTTTGGGCTCATTTGATTATGAATCATGTGAGAAATGCGAATTTTGTTTATTGGGTAAAATGACGAACGCCCCGTTCAACAAAAGGTAGTGTCGATCGACACAAATGGTGTGTCGATCGACACAGGTCGCGAACGAACAAAATGAAAGGGCCAGAGACTTATTGGGCTTTATACATACGGATGTGTATGGCCCGATGAGCACAAGTGCTAGAGGAAACTTTCAGTACTTCATTACCTTTACTGATATTTTCAGTAGGTACAGTTATGTCTGTTTAATGAGACATAAATCGGAATCTTTTGAAAAGTTCAAAGAGTTCCATAATGAAGTACAGAATCAACTTGGCAAAAGTATTAAAGCTCTATGATAAGATCGTGGAGGTGGATACTTAAGCTAATAATTCAGTGATCATACGAGAGATTGTGGAATTGTTTCACACCTCACTCCTCCTGAATCGGACTTTATTAGATATGGTTCGATCAACGATGAGTCACTCAGATCTTCCATTATCCTTCTGGGAATACGCTCTAGAAACGTCTACGTTTACACTAAAAGGGTTCCATCAAAATCAGTTACAAAGACACCACATGAGATGTGGACTGGAAATGTTCCTAATTTGTCTTGCATGAAGATTTGGGGTTGTGAGGCTTATGTAAAATGTTTAATCTCTGATAAGCTCACACCCAAATCAGATAAGTGTTACTTCGTTGGTTATCCTAAGGAGACCAAGGCATATTACTTTTACAATCGGTCCGAGAACAAAGTGTTTGTTGCTCGGAACTGTGTTTTTCTTGAGAAAGACTTTCTTTCCAGGAAGAACAGTGGGAGTAAAGTACAACTCGAAGAAATTCAAAAATCACAGAAGACTGCTCAACCTGATGAGGAAGAGCGGCAATTGGATCTACAAAGAGTTGTAGAACCTACACCTGTGGTTCCTGAAGTTCGCAAATCCGAGAGGATTCGTCACAAACCCGAGAAATTTGTATTTCTCATTACCAATTGTCATGATCTGTTGATCATTGAAAGTGACGAGCCTGCGAATTTTGAAGAAGCAATGATGGGCACTTACTCCGAAAATGGCTGAAAGCCGCTGAATCCGAAATGGGATCCATGTCACAGAACCAAGTATGACTTTGGTTGATTTACCCGATGGTAGAGAAGCCATTGTGCGTAAATGGATTTTCAAGAAGAAAAGTTGACGTGGATGGTAATATTCAGATATACAAAGCTAGGTTGGTGGCAAAAGGTTTCAAGCAAATTTATGGTATTGACTATGAAGAAACCTATTCCCCGGTTACTATGCTTAAGTCAATTCGGATTCGCCTAGCAACTGCCGCTCATTATGATTATAAGATCAGGCAGATGGATGTGAAAACAGTTTTCCATAATGGAATTCTGGAAGAGGATGTGTACATGACACAACCTGAATTTTTCATTGATTCTAAAGCTTCTAGGAAGGTATGCAAGCTTCATCAATCCATTTATGGATTGAAGCAAGCATCTCGGAGTTGGAATCTTCGCTTTGATGAAGCAGTCAAAAGGTTTGACTTCATCAGAAACGAAAAGGAACCATGTGTTTACAAGATGACTAGTGGGACCACAGTTGCATTTCTAGCATTGTATGTTGATAACATACTACTTCTCGGAAATGAAGTTCCATTTTTTCAGTCTGTTAAGACTTGACTCGAAAGTTGTTTTCGATGAAAGGCATGGGAGAAGCCATATACATTCTTGGAATAAGAATCTATAGAGATAGATTTGACAAGCTAATTGGATTGTGTCAAGATACTTATATTGATAAGGTCTTGCACAGGTCCAGTATGCATGAGTCCAAGAAGAGCTTCATGCGAATAACTCTTGGCATTACTCTTAGCAAGACACAATGTTTTTCGATGCATGCTGAGCGAGACCACATGAGGTTCATACAACTGCTAGAGGCATTAGATGTCTTAAGATGTGATCTTGATTTTAGTGGGAGTTGTTGTTGTTAATTTTAGTTCTGATATGATGTTCATGTAAACATAATTTGATTATGATAATGAAATCTGTCATCAGTATTATTTAATTATGTTATTAAATAATAGTCACAAAGCAATTTATGACATTTTATAGGTCATCAAGTATGTGACTTGGTCATGAAACCTTATAGATAATAAATGACATAAATTATGTTGGTCCCTGGTCAAGGTTGTTAAAGTGGGACATTAACAACCGCGTGAGACTATTATGTGAGGTGACTGATGACTAAGTTTCATGGAGTCATTAATAAGAGTATTAAAGTCAGTCACATAGATATGTGTTGGAGAACACATGATCGGACATGACCCGCTAATGAAAACTCTACAGGATAGTTATATAAGCGTCATAAGAGTTTTCATTATGACTATAGAGTAGAGTCCTTAGACCTGAGTTCATAATGTTTTCTTACATGTGAATTGGTCCGCTTTAACCTTGTCAAACGTCAGCCGTAACAGGTGACTATAAAGGGATTGATTGGGCGTATCATGAAGTGTGTGAATGAATAGGGATGGAACAAGATGGGATTTGTCCCTCCTATATAACAGGAGATAAATATCTCAGGGCCCATCGAAGATTTGATACTGAGAAATGTGTGGCCGCACTCAAACGAGTTGATTGTAAGTCGTTTGTCTTGTCAGTATAAGTCAGCGTTCGATGAACATGATCTTGGCTTAATAAGGGTGACACAGATCTTGCCTTATGCCAGATCGAGATATAGAGACGAATGAATTATGGGAATAAATGATTCCAGTACAAGTGGGAGATTGTTGGGAATGTCCTGAAATCACACTTGTAATCACTCTAGAGATAGTTGTGTTGTCGAGATTAGACATTCATACAATACTAGATGGTCATAATGTTTTGCTAGAAACCACTTGTGATATGTGAGTTGTGAACTCATTACTAGTATTATATGATCCTACAGGGTCACACACCTAAGAAGACTGGATATAATTCATGTGAGAATGATGGGAATGATCATTAATGTAATGATCAAATTAATGTGTATTTGATACACATTAATATACGTTTTGAGGGTGTGTCGATCGACACAAGTGTTGTGTCGATCGATGCAAGGCGCAGATCGAAACAATGTTTCGATTTAATGACTCAATTAATCTCGGTTTGGTCCGGTGATTAATTAGGTTTTCCCAGGTCTATATATATATGTGATATAGCACGACCTAGAGTACAAGGGTTTTGAGCCTAAGAACAGCCACCTCTTAGAAACAAAGACATCCCGAAGAGATCCGATCTCCCGGCACTAGCATCCCGGCGGATTCCAGTTTGTGTGCGTGTGGATACCAGTAGAGGCGCAGCACTTGAGGCGCTCGTGGATCTCGATTACTTATTCATCTTCCGCTGCTAATCTCCTTGTAATTTCGAGATCCATATGATTCAATATACCTAAACCCTAGATCCTAGGCTATGGAATTTATACCTAGGGTTGCCTAATTAGATTAGAAACTGCTAGAAATTCCTTCAAAGAAACCCGTCAATGACCCGGTCAACTCGAGTTGACTCGGTCATCGATGAATTGACTCGGCGGCGGCAACAACGCGTGATGGCTACGGCTGCGGCGCGTCAGATCCACACGCCGGTCTTCTAGGGGCGTGTGCAGGCGCGTCTAGTGGTTTCTGGAGGCGCAATCGGTGGGTAAGGCTTCGTCGAGACGAGTGGAACGCGATGGTGGTCTCGGATTTTCCAAATTAATCTCGGTTTGAAAGTTATAGGGGTTTTGGTGCCCGTGTTAAAGAGAAATAGATCAAAAACTGAGCTAACGGGGTTACCTTCAACTCTACACGATGGAGGAGAACTAGATCTGGTCTCTGGAGGTGGTGGCTACAACGGAACAAGAGCAGGGCTTCGCCGGAGATCTCTTCTTTTGATTTTTCAAAGGTGGTCACCTCTTTAAATTGGAGAAGAGGAAGGGAACCCTAGGGTTTACAGAAAAGGTAGGTGGGCTTGGGCTAGAATTTTGGGCTTTTTCTTCAAAAAAAATTGGCTGAGTTTCTGGCCACTACATTCCCGATCATGGTACTTCCTCGACGTTTCATTTCCCCTCTTTCTCCGATGGTGGTTAGTTGGTTTAAGCTTCCGTAGTGGTCGTTTTGTGGTACATTCTTCCCTTTCTTAGAGTGGCGGCAGATTACAGGTTGTTGTCGGAAGAGGTCTCAAATAAGGGTTTGTTTTCTGATTATGGGCTTCGGATTTTGAACATCTCTGCATCATTTATGTATTTGGATGAAGCCCTTTTTGAGTTTTGGGGCTTGTTGTAATTTTTTACACTTTTTTAATGTAGATTTATTTTAAATTTTTGTCTTTTTACTGTATTCTCAAAAAACCAAAAAAATAATAGTATGAAAATCTTTTTTAAAAATAAAAATGTTACTGGACATATATCAATAATATAAGCAATATAATTGAACACCAACTGTTTTCACTCAAAAAAATTCAATTAGCCTAAATGAAACTTAGTTATAATAAAACATCTAACTTTGACCCCCAAAAAAAAAACATCTAACAACACAACTAGAGAGAAAAAACAATAGTCGCCATGGTGAAAACTGAAGTCTTTCTGTCTAGTTGTGACAGGAAGACTTCAGTTTTCATTTTTCTTTTTCAAATTCAGATCCATATACTAAATATATTACAGTAAATCAAGTCACAACTATTATAAAATGTCGTTTTTGATTGAATACAAAATTTACATTAATTCCATAAAAGTATCGTCTGTTTTTTTTGTCTACTTTTTCAGGACCAGTGGTTTGACCTTTTTCTTCGGCTTGACTTTTTTGGATATTAATAGCTACGGCTTCTTTCTACCAAAGAGAGAAAATGTGTGGTAAAAAAAACGAATTTTAGAAACCAATGCTATAATTAAGCTTTAATACACTAAAACATTCTTACATTCAAAACCTATTGAAACTAATTTTAAATCAACAAACCAACGATTTACTTTTTAGTTTCATTCTAAAAATAACAATCGGGTTTCTAATATAAAACAAACTCCGGCTCCACGAGAATAATTGTCCTCTTCTCAAACATATCTCAATTTGTTGTTTGAAACTAAATATTATAAAAGAGATATCAAAAAGAAGAGAAGACCACCAAACAAAAACAAAAATGGCATCCAAAGCCATCTTCTTCTCTTTCTTTGTCGTCTCCGCCGTGTGTCTGTCCTCTCTCGCCAGTTTTGCCGCTGCCGATGCTGACGATTTTGACCGTTTCCAGATCCAGGGATCAGTTTACTGTGACACTTGCCGTGTCCAATTCGTTACGCGTCTCAGCAAATTCCTCGAAGGTAAACAAATTTAAAATATGGATTATGTTTTTTTTTAATGAAAGCAAAATTTATTTAAAACACAAAAAACCGCTGTTTTCATTAGCTCCTTACTAAAACAAGTTTTATATATATATATATATATATATATATATATATATATATATATATATATATATATATATGTGTAGATAAATTGGAGCCCCTAATTTATGGGGGGAAAAGTAACAAGTATACGTTTGATAAAAACATTGCATAACGAAAATAGTTTGAGACAACTATGTGTGTACGTTTTTTCTCCAACAAAAAAAAACTATGTGTGTACGCTCTCTATCTTGCTTGATATAAGAATGCATGCATGCAACGTCGTACAATAATATATCAATTGACCAATATTTATGAAGTGACCCAACCACAATTTAAAATTAGATCAGTTTAATAATATGTTCAAACAATTAAGTTAATTTGATTTAAGTTTTTGACTTTAACGCTAGTGATTCGATCATCCCTAGTCATGCGCAATATCGATTCAGAATCCACAAAATTATACTAGCCCCACATTGTGTCCATTCGAAGCCTTAGTTGGACTAATTTATATTTGTTTTATTTTATTTTTAACATGTTTTCGTGTTTGTGAAGGTGCCAAAGTGAAGTTGGAGTGCAGGAGCAGAACAAACGGAACCCTAACGTTGACCAAAGAAGCCGTTACCGACAAAACAGGAAGCTACAAGATGGAAGTAACCGGTGACCACGAAGAAGAGGTTTGCGAGCTTGTGTTGGTCCAATCACCAGACAGTGGTTGCAGTGATGTCAGCAAAGAGGCTTACTTACGTAACGCCGCTAAGATCAGTTTAACGGCGAATGATGGAATCGTCTCTCACGAGACACGTATCGTTAACCCTCTCGGTTTCATGGTTAAGACACCGTTGGCTGATTGTCCCGCTGCTTTCAAGGAGCTCGGTATCGTTCCTGACGTCACTTTCTAAGCGAATAAAGAGTATATGACGACGTGAGAGATTTTATTTTCTATTTGCTTCATCTTCAAGGGGTTTTCGTCAAGTTTATCAATTGTTTTATTATTATGAATTAATATCATCCTGATTTGTTGATGTTAATTTCTCGGTTTTTTTGTTTTTTTTTAATTTGAACTTGTACTTTGTTGTTCTATAGAAAAAGGATGTAATTTGGTTATACAATGCTGAGGAAAGTATCTAATTATTACTAAGTCTACAGATCATGCAATAGACTGCGTAATGGTTGATCTGAAACCTAATTAAGATTTAAACTTGATAGACAAATAGGAAAGGATGATTAGTTAGATTATTTTTTTTGGTTATGTTTTACATTCAATGGTATATCTTCTAAATGGAGAAACAAATCTAAGTACTTTTTCATTTTAGACAAAGCAAATCCAAGTAATTTTTCACTGTTTGTATTAAGAAAAAAAAAACTGATTGGGCTTTTGTTTATTTTTAAAAAGAAATAAACTAAGCCTAACCAAACAATTCTGAACCGACAACATGATGGATGACAGAACCGAACTAAACCAGGAATGACACAATCCCCAATGAATGTTGTTATACATGGATTTAGCACCCATAACCTTAGTCCGGCCTATACCTACTCTCTCGACTTTAATCGGCTCAACAAACAAAATCGGCCCATGAACAAAGATAAATCCACATAAAACGTGTTTGGATCAATTCATACTCATTACAAGAAAAACTGTAAATAGCCACGACCCAGCCACAAATTTGTCATGGCTATTTTTTCAGCCACGAATAGCTACGAAATAGCCACGAATTTCAAAATTTGAAATTTGTGGCTATTTCGTAGCCATCTCCGTCGCTATTCAGCCATGAAATGTCATTCGTAGCTATCTGTGGATATTTAGCCACGAATAGCCACGAAATAGTCGTAGAAGGGTTTAGCCACGAACTGCTACGATAATATTCGTGGCTATCTTAGCCACGAACATTTTCATGGCTATTTGTGGCTAATTTAGCTACGAATAGCCATAAAATTATCGTCGAAGAGTTTAGCCACGAACTGCTACAACATTATTTGTGGCTATCTTAGCCACAAATATTTTTTTTTTTGTTATTTGTGGATATTTAGCCACAAATTGTCAAATAGCCACAGATAGCTATGATTTTATCCGTGAGTATTCAAACCCTAAACCCTAAATATACCCTAAAACCCCAAACTCTAAACTTTAAACTCTAAATCATAAAAAATAAAATCAAAATACAAACCTTTAATTATATATACGTAAAACTATTATTTACCACAATTATATAACATGTATATATATATATATATATATATATATATCTATAAAACCTAAACCCTAACTCTAAATAAACCCCAAACTCCTAAAATATAAACAAAAATATAACATTTCAATTATATAACATATCCAAAACTAAAATTATTAATTAGTATAAACAAAACAAAAGTAATACATAAAACCCTAAACTCTAAACAAACCCTAAACCCTAAACAAACCCCAAAAGTCTAAAGTATAACCAAAACTTATTAATAACATTTTGAATACTATAACCTATTCAAAACTAATATTCAACTCTTATAAACTTTAAAACCCTATACCTTAAACTATAATCAAACTCTAAACTTTAGATTTTTAATCATAAACTATAAATTCAAACTCTTACCCTTCAAACCCTAATTTATATCAAAAAGAATTATTATTATGAACAAAAATCTAAACAAACCCTAAATTATAAACAAGAATCTAATTAATAAACCTCTAATTATTTTAAACTCTAAACATAAATCACAAACCCTATATCCCAAACTCTAACCTTAAATTGTAAACCTTATGTATATGTTTATAAACTAAAATCCTCTTATTTAAATATTAATTAATTTGATATTTTATTTGAAAAGTTTTTACATTATAAACTTTAATCCTTAAATTTTTTCATTAAAATTTTTATTGGTTGTAAAATGATTTTATAAAAAGATTTTACAGATACTCATTTCCTATTGGTGGTTCTAAAATGGCAAGGATTGAGATCTTCTTTCATCTCAGCCATTGGTTAATCCAAGATCTAATGGTCATAAAGTTTCTTTCTCAACCTAATCACCTTTTCATCACCTTCAACCCACGCAGCCGTTCAACTAAAGTTCCTCTTCCTCTTCATTTTTTTTCTTTATCAGATCATGAAAGAGAGAGCCATGGAGCTCTGATCTCGTCGCTGTGAGGGTTTGCGCAGAGGAGGAGCCGCTGTAGCTTCACCGCTCTCTTCTCCGTCAGTCTCACTCTTCCGCCACTCTTCTGTAACAGTCCGAGGGAGTCTCTGAGGAACAAAACCATCCAAGCAAGTCACCGAGGAGCAGTGACAAACCATCACCGAGCAACAGAAAAGGGACCACCGGAGAAGATGTGCTTGCCGGAGAAGAAGACACACGGACTCCGGAGCATTTTGAAGCCGCCGTAGCTTCACCTCTCGATGAGGTTTAAGACGAAGCATTAAGCCATCAGCCGCGATATGAGACCACCGGACAAGATGTGCTCCGCCGGAGAAGAAGACACACGGACTTCGCCGGAGAAGACGAAGCGACGGCGGTGTGGAGCATGGAGCAGTCCGATCTTTTTTTTAAAGATTTATGTACTTCATTACTTTCTTTCTCTATAAATTCATATGTCTCGAATTGTAAGCGAGCTCGTCTTTGGACAATCTCACATCTTTCTTTTGTTTCCTACTTTAAGTAAGCTCATCTCTCGACGACCTTGCACCATCATGTTCTTCTGCCGATCTTAGTCTGCTTTCTAATAAAGATAAACCTTGACCCATATATTTTCACCGAGCACGTTCATTCTAATCTAGCGTGACGAGTATTCAATCTTTGTGACTAACTCGGTTATCATAATTGTCGCCGTCCGTGGGGATTAAGGTTTTTTCATCACTACCAGGAAAGCTCGACGATGACAGGACCTCCAACGAACAAGGATGTCATCACACTCTCAGAAAAATCAGGCATGGGAACGACCTCGCAAGCCAAGGGTCAACCCGACAAGACTCGTTGCATCTCTCAGGTCGCAAACCCGATCATCCAACCCACGGACACCAAGCTGCTCCTCGGTCCCGAGCAAACTCAGCAAGCAGTAAGAAATTGATCCAATTATGAGCAGAACGTGTCCGTCCTACTTAAAGCGCTCTTGACTCAATTCAATGAGCTCTCTCAAGGTAGTAACTCTCGGTTCGACCAACTCGTAACCGTGCAGGCAGTATGTCAGGGACAAATCAATGATCTCCAATGTTTAGGACATCAGGTGATTGCACCACCGTTGATCGCCTTCACATCACGCCTTCAGCAAACCCTGTTCGATGGATCACCAACTCCGAACACCGAACAGAACCGAAGAATACCTCTACATTCTACATTGTTGCCAAACAGGGGAACGAACACACAACCTCTCACTGATGAAACCCTGAGAAACTCAGCAGCAGACGCTCACAGAGACATCGAAATAGAAGACCTGATATCAAAACTGCGAAGCATGACTTCAAAGGTTCATCAAGTGAAGTGCTCGGCACCAGAAATCGACCGCGTGCTCTAAGAAACACAAAACACACCTTTCACATATCGCGTCATAGATGTTCAAGTTCGGCATCCAGGAAAAATTAAGCTAATGACGTATGAAGGAGCCTCAGACCCGAGAAAATTCTTAACTGCTTTTTGTATCGCCATGAGCCTAACACAATTCAACCTCAGAGAGCGCGACACAAGATATTGTCAACTGTTCGTCGAACATCTAGGCGGAGAAGCTTTGGATTGGTTTTCCCGTCTGGAACCAAACTCTATCGACGGGTATCAAGAAGTGTCAATAGCAATCCCCAAGCACTATTTAATGTACATCGAAGAGGAGGCATCAAACGCTGATTTCTGGGCCATCACTCAAGGACAAAAAGAAACACTTCAATCATACATCACCCATTTCAAGAGCGTCCTCGCAAATATATAAATCACTGACAATGAAGGCTTACCCGCACTGCAGAAAAGTCTATGGTACGAATCTAGCTTCCGCGAAGAATTGAAGAAGAATAAACCGAGATCACTTGAAGACGCACTGCACCGAGAAACTATATTCATATATTTGGAGGAAGAAAAGGAAACCCTAGCAAAGAAATTCGGACCAAAACGCTCAAGTTCGAAAGAGAAGCAAAAGAAGCCAAAACATTGGCGAGCATCAAGAACCGCGTCAGTACTACGACCAAGAGTACAGAAGATCGAAAGAAGAATAGATCGCACGAAAGGGTAAGGCGGCGTACTACGTCAGCGACCTACCGCAAGACTACCAGCAAGATCGCCCACCCAAGGCTATCGCTATGATCATCCCACCCAAGGCTATCACCAAGATCGCCCTCACCAAGGTTATCAACAAGATCAGAGCCAACGCAAATCCTGGAAATAGTATGTTCGGGGTAGCGACACGAGCAAGCTCTTTTGTGAATTTCACCAACGAGCAAGGCATGATACAACCAAATGCAAAAACCTACAAGCTCTACTCTACGTTCAATACCAAAAAGATGGTAAAAAGATGGTGGCAAGTCGCAGCCAACCTTCTGCAAAGTTCGTCAACCCAACTACGCAACCAAAAAACTAAGGGGAACGATTCAAGCTCGTACAAGCAAAAAAAGAAGAAGATAGGTCGCAATCGAGGTGGAAATCGAACAGATTGACATGAACATGCAACCACCAAAATGAGCTCGCGACGATCAGGACAAAGAGGGTACGCCCCGCCGAGAAGCCGCATTAACATGATCATGGGTGGACTACTGGTCCATGATTCTGTCCGATCGATTAAAGAATATGAGCGCTAAGCAACCAGTCAACAGCAATGGAAGAGAAGTAGCGGTGATGAGATCAAAGTAGGAACGACATCATCTTCACCGAGCAGGATGGGGGAAGACTTGGATAGAACACACAACAATCCGTTGGTCATCGAACTCCGGATAGACGATTGTGAAGTCTCCAAAACCCTAATCGACACTGGGAGTTTGTGTAGGATTATGTGAATTCATGGTGTAATTCTCAAGTTACAACCTAGCACATAATTAACTAGGATCTAGGTGATTTGCAGTTGAATCAAACAGATCAGGATCATTACCTTTTAGAGTGCAGCGGATTGATTGGTAATGTCGAGATCACTTAGAGCAGATGATTACCGGCTCCTCCTTGGTATCCACACGCTTACAAGCTTTGGATCAGGTTGCTAGACCAAGCTGGAATGAATCAGAGAGAGAGGAATGGTGGCTGTGAAAATCGCAGAGGGAAGAGTGTCATAGCCCTAGGCGCCATTCCTCATCCTTATATGGGCCCAAGTTATTAAACTAATGGCCTATTAGGATTTTGGGCCCAAGACACAAATCAGACAAAAGCCTGTATTTTGTCTGGCCCAATTCTCTGTACAAATACAGTAAATGCCTTTGCATCTTACCGTATTAATTCCATTTAACTTTCCCGTTAGCTATGGTGTGTGACCCTTAGGGATCATACAATACTGGTAATAAGTCCTAAACTTATAGATTATGAGCGGGCTCTAGCAAGTCATCATGATCACCCAGTATTTATGACTTATGTCTGATCTCGACACTTATCATACTTTCTAGAGATAGTACGGTAGATTTCAGGACATTCCCAACAATCTCCCACTTGTACTGGAATCCTACATTCCCTAGTCCTTTCGTCTCAATATCTCGATCTGGCATAAGGCAAGATGCATGTCATCCTTATATAGCCAGACCATTTTAATCGGACCAGATTTGATACTGACAATTCAAACGACTTGGGCAAGTCCGTTTGGGAGTGGCCACTCTCTTACCAGCTATCAAGTCTCCGATTGGCCTAGAGATATTACCTCCGTTAAACGGCAGGGACAAATCCCATCTTGTTCCATCACTATGAACTACACACTTCATAATACACCCAACCAAGGTCCTTATAGCTCCCAGTTACGAAACAGCGTTAGACAATGATCAAAGCGCATCACTCCATGTGCAGCCACATGCATGCGAACTCAGGTCTAAGGACTATACTCTATAGTCGTATATGAGAACCTCTTATGACACAGATATTAATATCTTGTAGAGTTCTCATCAGCGGGCCATGTCCGGTCATATGCTCCCCTACATATACCTATGTGTCGACTTTGATGCCGCGCATCTATGACCCCTCGAAACTTGGTCATAAGTCTCAACACAATCTAGTCTCAAGTGGTTGTTGGTGTTCCAATTTCAACAACCTTCAACTATGGACTCTATGATTTATGTCATTTCGTTAAATATGGGGTTTCAGGATCAAGTCTACTCATGTACTTCGATGGCCCATATATAATGACATGAATCATTTTGGAACGATTATTTTATATCACAGTTAAAATTAATCCAGAAATAAAATTTCATTAACATTTAAAAATGTTTACATGAACCAATCAAAATAACTAAAATAAAGCCCTCACAACTCCCACTCAAAAAGAGATTACATATGAATATCTCTAATTCCTACAGCAGCAGTATGTAACTCGTGCTTAGGTCTCGGGAGTGGCTTTTTCAACGGGTCAGCCACGTTCTCATCAGTGGGAACTCTGCTGACCATCACTTCACCTCTATTCACTATATCACGAATCAGGTGATACCTTCTCATAATATGTTTGGATTTATGATGATGTCTCGGTTCCTTGGCTTGAGCAATTGCACCATTGTTGTCACAATACAGTGCTAGAGGCTCAGTGGCATTTGGGAATACACCGAGTTCAATCAAGAAGTTCCTTATCCAAACTCCTTCCTTCGCAGCTTCTGAAGCAGCGATGTATTCAGCTTCAGTTGTGGAATCTGCCACGGTGCTCTGCTTGGAGCTCTTCCAACTTACTGCACCGCCATTCAGACAGAAGATGTAACCAGACTGTGACCGGAAATCATCTTTATCTGTCTGAAAACTTGCATCCGTGAATCCACTGATTTCAAGCACTTCACTTCCTCCGTAAACCAAGAACTTATCCTTAGTATTCCTTAAATACTTCAGGATATTCTTTACGGCAATCCAGTGACTCTCACCTGGATTAGACTGGTACCTACTCGTCATGCTTAGTGCATAAGCAACATCAGGACGAGTACAGATCATGGCATACATGATAGATCCTATAGCCGAAGCATAAGGAATCCTACTCATGCGCTTAAGCTCATCAGGTGTTTCTGGACACTGATCTTTGCTTAGTGTAGCACCATGTATCATTGGCGTGAATCCTTTCTTGGATTTATCCATTCCGAATCGATGCAGGATTTTATCTATATAAGCATCTTGACTAAGTCCAATCAGCTTTTTAGATCTATCTCTAAAGATTCGGATTCCAAGAACATACGCGGCTTCACCCATGTCCTTCATGGAAAAACAACTTCCCAGCCAGTCTTTAACAGACTTCAGCATTGGAATATCATTTCCAAGAAGCAATATGTCATCGACATATAGGATAGGAAACGCCACTTTGCTCCCACTAGTTTTCTTATACACACATTGTTCTTCCTTGTTTCTGATGAAGTCAAAGTTCTTTATTGCTTCATCAAAACGAAGATTCCAACTCCTCGATGCTTGCTTCAATCCATAAATGGATTTGTGAAGCTTGCATACTTTCCCAGCATTCTTAGGATCAATGTAACCGTCAGGCTGTGTCATGTACACATCCTCCTCCAAGATTCCATTCAGGAAGGCGGTTTTCACATCCATCTGCCAAATCTCATAATCATAATAAGCGGCAGTTGCTAGGAGAATCCGAATTGATTTCATCATGGCCACTGGTGAATAGGTTTCATCATAGTCTATACCATGAATTTGCTTGAAACCTTTTGCCACCAACCTGGCCTTGTAAATCTGGACATTTCCATCCATGTCAATCTTCTTCTTGAAGATCCATTTACACTCGATGGCTTTTGCACCAGCGGGTAAATCAACCAGTGAAAACACTCGGTTGACAGACATGGAGTCCATCTCGGATTCAGTGGCTTCACGCCACTTTAAGGAGTCAGGGCCCATCATGGCTTCTGCAAAGTTCGAGGGTTCATCACCGTCAATGATCAAAAGATCATGGCAATTAGTCACGAGGAATCCCTGATATCTATCAGGTTCGTGACGGATCCTTCCGGATCTTCGAACTTCAGGTACTGCAGGTTCAGGTTCTATTACAACTTCATGTAATTCATCCTGCTGTTCTTCCTCATTAGGTTGAACAGGTTCCTGTCCTTCTTGAATTTCATCAAGTTGTACCTTACTCCCACTATCTTTCTTAGAGAGAAATTCCCTCTCAAGAAAAGTGCAATCCCGAGCAACAAAGATCTTGTTCTCGGATCGCAGATAGAAGTAATAAGCCTTGGTATCCCTAGGATAACCAATGAAGTAGCATTTGTCAGATTTTGGTGTAAGCTTGTCTGAGATTAATCTTTTGACATAGGCTTCACAACCCCAAATTCTGAGAAAAGACATTGCTGGAGCCTTTCCAGTCCATAACTCATATGGTGTCTTTGCTACTGCCTTTGATGGCACTCTGTTCAGTGTGAACGTTGCGGTCAGCAAAGCATATCCCCAAAGGGATATAGGAAGGTCTGTGTGACTCATCATGGATCGGACCATATCTAACAATGTCCGATTCCTTCTCTCAGACACACCATTCCACTGAGGTGTTCCAGGAGGTGTGAGTTGGGAGATGATCCCACACTCACTCAGATGATCACGAAATTCCTGGCTCAAGTATTCTCCTCCTCGGTCCGACCGAAGAGCCTTAATACTTTTACCAAGCTGGTTCTGTACTTCATTCTGGAATTCTTTGAACTTTTCAAAGGTTTCCGACTTATGTTTCATCAAGTAGACATATCCATATCTACTGAAATCATCAGTGAATGTAATGAAGTACTGATAGTTTCCTCTAGCATTTGTGGACATTGGGCCACACACGTCTGTATGTATCAGGCCCAATAGTTCACTGGCCCTTTCTGTGGGTTTATTGAAAAGGGCCCGTGTCATTTTGCCCATTAGGCAAGATTCGCATTGCTCACAAGACTCAAAGTCAAATGAGCCCAAGAGTCCATTTGAATGGAGCCTCTTGACGCGTTTCTCACTAATGTGCCCCAAACGACAATGCCAGAGAAACGTTTCATTCTCTTCGTTAGATTTGAACCGTTTTGTATTAATGTTATATACTGGAGCAGATTGATCCAGCATGTACAGCCCATTGACAAGAGGGGCACAGCCATAGAACATATTATTGAGATTAAAGGAACACAATTTATTCTTAATAGAAAAATCAAATCCTTGCAAATCCAATAATGAAACTGAAATGATATTTCTGCTTATAGCAGGTACAAAATAACAATTCTCAAGTTCTAAAATCAATCCAGAAGGTAAAGACAACAAGTAAGTGCCAACGGCCAGTGCTGGAACCTTCGCTCCATTGCCAACCCGCAACTCTACTTGCCCTTGCTTCAACCTTCTACTGTTGCTGAGCGCCTGCATATTAGTACAAATATGAGCCCAACATCCAGTATCTAATACCCAAGTGGTATTATCAGAAGTAGTAGTATTTACTTCAATAACAAAAATACCTGAAGCAGTAGTCTCCAAGGACTTCTTCTTCTTCTTCAGACTTTCCTGGTATTTCTTACAGTCCCTGCGGTAATGCCCTGCCTCTTTGCAAAAGTGACAGATATCAGAAGGCCCAGCTTTAGACACGCGCTTGGGCTTGGCCTTTTCGACTGCCTTGCCCTTTCCCTTGTCTGCAACGGATTTCTTGAAACCCTTGCCCTTCTGCACCATGAGTACAGACGGCTCCTTGGCCTTCTTCAGATTAGGTTCTGCAGTCTTGAGCATACCATGTAGCTCAGGCAAAGTCTTTATCAACCCATGCATATTATAGTTCAAGATGAACTGGTCATATGCAGGAGTAAGAGACTGCAGAACGATATCACAAGCAAGCTCTTGGCTTATAGGACAGTCGAGTCTAGTCAAATGATCGAGATAACCCATCATTTTCAGAACATGTGGACTCACTGCTGTATCCTTAGCCATTTTACAGTCCAAGAGATTCTTAACAGTTTGGAATCTCTCTGTACGGGCCTGCTCCTGAAACAACGCTTTCAGGTTTGCCATCAGTTCCATGGGACAATTCAGGCCTTCCCACTGCATCTGCAGTTCGGGAGCCATTGTCGCCAACATTAGGCAAACCACGTCATTAGCATCTGAAGAATGCGTATCCCAAGCATTCTTCACAGCTTGTGCGGCATTATTCGCAGGTCTAGGAGAGAGAACTCTTTCAAGGACATAAGCCTTCTTCTCCTGCCTGAGCACGAGTCTCAGGTTCCTGGACCAGTTCAGGAAGTTTGATCCGTTCAGTTTGTCCTTCTCAAGGGCAGACCGGATCGAGAAAGTGTTTTGTGTTGTTGTGCTTGACATAGCTGAAATTATGAGACAATAGAGTTTTAGTTATTTAGTTCATAAAAAGAGTAATCTTAATAACTTATAAGAAAACTCGCATTGCATTCAAAATTTCTTTGTTTAACCTCATAAGAATGCAATGATTCCGAGACCCATGTTCAACTAAGACCAAAGTGGGCCACTGGCCGTCACCCGGAATTAGCTTTACTTGGTAAGCATACACACAGCTAGTTATAACCATATAACTCTCGGTTGTGGATTGGGCCCAAGGCCCAATTCACCAGATGTCTCAAGGTCCGGGACTCCCGATGGCCCAGTCAAGGAAACCAATCTCTTACAGCCAAATAATCACTAAAATCTGGGACTCCCAATGAAATTAGTGACTATATACTACTTTACTTACGCAAAAACAGACACCTCACACTGTAAGCCATATCTGTAATTGAATAAGTGTTAAGTAGCTGACAAGATTGGGCAAGACATCCAAGCTTGATATTGGTTTTGAGGATTTTAGGTTTTATTTCCAAAAATAGAAGATTACTATTTTGGGAAACTTACTTATTTTAGAAACTTTCTAAATTTAGAAATATACTAAAATAGAAATTTCTAATTTAATATTTTATTAAAGTTTTTCGGATGGGTCACAAATTATAGGCCCAATTCTTGGCCCAAGACCACAGAATTCCAATTGGCCCAATAATTTGACATAACCGAGTCGGTTCATTAATTCTGGTCCAAGACCAAATTAACTACTAAATCCAACTGGTTATTTACTAAACCAGACCAGCTCTAAATTATTTGGTCCAACCAAATCAAACTTAGACCAGCCTTCGGTTTAGGTTAAAATTCAATTTTGAATTTAAATCCGGTTTAACCAGAAATTAAATAATACCAATTGTATTAAATAATTTCCAGCAAACCGCGATTTGGGTTAACGGCTTAAACCATACATTAATTAAATAATTAATGATTCATATATAAATCACGCTAACCAACTATATCAAATCGTGATCTTTAATTCAAAAAAGTGATTTTGTCTCTTTTACAAAATCGTAACAAGTGTTTCAATTCAAACAATCGATTAATCATATAACAAACCAAACACGTTTTTGTCTTTAGCTAATACGATTTCCTATGAATGCACAAAGTCAACAAACGCTTTTGACAATTCTAATTCGATTCATTCATAATCGCATTTCAACTTATTATCATGACATTATCATAGCAAACCAATTGACTTTTCAATTCGAATCATGCCATTAACTAAAAGACAAAACGATCAATTATGACCTAAAGTCAACAAGCGATTTAAACCAAAACGATTCTTTCATTACTATAACAATCGAAATCGATTCATTCAAAGATACCACTTAATAAGTCAAAATCGATCCAAACAGCAAAAACCTAACAACCTGGCTCTGATACCACTGTAGGATTATGTGTGTTCTTGGTGTAATTCTCAAGTTACAACCTAGCACATAATTAACTAGGATCTAGGTGATTTGCAGTTGAATCAAACAGATCAGGATCATTACCTTTTAGAGTGCAGCGGATTGATTGGTAATGTCGAGATCACTTAGAGCAGATGATTACCGGCTCCTCCTTGGTATCCACACGCTTACAAGCTTTGGATCAGGTTGCTAGACCAAGCTGGAATGAATCAGAGAGAGAGGAATGGTGGCTGTGAAAATCGCAGAGGGAAGAGTGTCATAGCCCTAGGCGCCATTCCTCATCCTTATATGGGCCCAAGTTATTAAACTAATGGCCTATTAGTATTTTGGGCCCAAGACACAAATCAGACAAAAGCCTGTATTTTGTCTGGCCCAATTCTCTGTACAAATACAGTAAATGCCTTTGCATCTTACCGTATTAATTCCATTTAACTTTCCCGTTAGCTATAGTGTGTGACCCTTAGGGATCATACAATACTGGTAATAAGTCCTAAACTTATAGATTATGAGCGGGCTCTAGCAAGTCATCATGATCACCCAGTATTTATGACTTATGTCTGATCTCGACACTTATCATACTTTCTAGAGATAGTACGGTAGATTTCAGGACATTCCCAACAGTTTGGTAGACTTAATTTTCAAAGAAATGCTGCAACGAATGGAGCTCAACAATTATCTGATAAAACCATCCGCGAAACCCCTAACATGTTTCTCAGGAGATTCTATCACAACGATCGGAATGATCAAGCTTCCCCTCTACGTCGGCGGGGTCACAAAAATCATAAAATTCGTGGTCATTGATCGACCTGCCATTTACAATGTGATCTTGGTGATGCCATGTATACAAACAATGAAAGCGGTTCCCTCAACTTACCATCAATGCGTAAAATTCCCGACCCCCTGCAGTATATATACTCTCCGAGGAGACCTGAGGATTTCAAGGAAATGCTTTCGCATCGAGCACAAACTTCTCCACAAGTCCCAGAAGGCCTACCTAGTCTCTAGAGCGTATTCCTAGAAGGATATTGGAAGATCTGAGTGACTCATCATTGATCGAACCATATCTAATAAAGTTCGATTCAGGAGGAGTGAGTTGTGAAACAATTCCACAATCTCTCAGATGATCACTGAAATCTTAGCTTAAGTATCCACCTCCATGATCTTATCGTAGAGCTATGATACTTTTGCCAAGTTGATTCCGTACTTCATTCTGGAACTCTTTGAACTTTTCAAGAGGTCCCGATTTATGTCTCATTAAATTGGCATAACCATACCTACTGAAAATATCAGTAAAGGTAATGAAGTACTGAAAGTTTCCTCTTGCACATGTGTTTGTCGGGCCACACACATCCGTATGTATAAAGCCCAATAATTCACTGGCCCTTTCATTTTGTTCGTTCGCGACCTGTGTCGATCGTTGCACCTTTTGTGTCGATCGACACTACCTTTTGTTGCAAAAGGGCCTTCGTCATTTTACCCAAATAAACAAGATTCGCATTTCTCACATGATTCACAATCAAATGAGCCCAAAATCCCATCACTATGGAGCTTCTGAATCTGTTTCTCATTTATATGGCCCAAACGACAATGCCAGAGAAAGAGTTTGATTCGTATCATTTGACTTGAATCTCTTTGGTACTAATGTTATAGATAGGCACGTTTTGTTTTAGAACATAAAATCCATTCTCTAATGGACCACTACCATAAAACGTATCATTGTAGTCAAATGAATAACACTTATTCTTAATTTAAAAACTGATATCCTTCCATACCCAAAAGGAATAGAAATAATATTTCTGCTTATAGCAGGTACATAGTAGCAGTTCTTAAGTTCAAAAACCAAGCCAGAAGGCAAAACAAATGAAATGTTCCTACGGCTAATGCAGCAACTCTTGCTCCATTTCCCACGCGCAGGTCCATTTGTCTTTTTCTCCAAAATCCTACTTTTGCTTAGGCCCTGCACATTTTTCACAAAATATGAGTACCACAGCTGGTATCTAATACCCAATAAGTAGAACCATAAGAAGTAACATTTACTTCTATAACATAATACCTGAAGAAGAAGTCTCATACGTCTTCTTCAGCTTCTCATAATTTTCCATGAATTTCTTGCAATTTCTTTTCAAATGCCCATAACCATTACAATAACGGCACTTAACATCTTCAGAAGGACCAGGTTTAACCTTAGGAGCATGGTTAGACTTGCTTTGATTCACAATCGAGCTAGTCTTGCCATTACCTTTGTTCTTACCAAGTTTCTTAAACATGTTACCCTTTTGTAGCATAAGGACATTTGGGGTGTCCTTCTTGATGTTAGGTTCTGCAGTCTTGAGCATCCCATGCAACTCAGTCAAAGTCTTTGTCAAGTTGTTCATGTTATAGTTCATAACAAACTGATCATAGCTTGACGGCAGTGACTGCAAAAAAATGTCAGTAGCCAACTCTTGGCTAATGGGACAATCCAGTTTCCCCAGGTTATCAATATAACCCATCATCTTAATGACATGAGGACTAACTGGTCCGTCCTTTGGTAGCTTACACTCAATTATAGACTTAACCGTCTGGTATCTCTGAGTTCGTGCCTGCTCCTGAAATATACTTTTCAGGTTAGTGATCATCTCTATTGGCGACTCCACGTTCTCGAATTGCTTCTGCAAATCCGAGTTCATGGTAGCCAACATGAGACAACACAAATCGACCACATCATTGGAATGCTTATCCCAAGCTTCCTTTTCTGACTGCCAGGCATTGACTCGGTACTTCTTAGGGAGAAATTTCTCAAGGACATAGTCCTTCTTCTCCTATTTGAGAACAATTCTCAAATTCCGGTACCATTCCAGAAAGTTAGATCCATTTAGCTTGTCCTTCTCAAGGACGGATCTCAGGGAGAAATTGTTGTGATGGTTCGTGCCAGCCATAGCTGGAGATTAGCAAGGAAAGAGTTTTAGTTATGATGTTCAAGAAATGAGAAGTCTTAACTATTAAGAAAACTCGCATTATATTCAAACAATGTTTCCCCAAATGAATATAATGATCCAAGACCCATACTTCACTAAACTTGAGTGAGCCACTGGCTATCGCCAAAATTTTAGCTATCTAGGTAAGCAACAACTTTGCTAGTTATATCCAATATAACTCTTGGTTGTGAATTGACATCTCATGTCCAATCCACCTGATGTCTCTGAGCCCAAAACGATTTTGATGGCTCAGTCAAGTAAACCAATCTCTTAAGTCATGTAATTGTTTATGCCTTGCACTGCAAAATCATCAACACGATTACGTCCTGCCTTACTCATGTAATTGTGGACATCTCGCACTGCAAGTCTATCGCACAATGAAATGAGTCTTGACAGTTGGCAAGATTGGAAAGACATCAAGTGTTTCTTGATATTTTGTTGAGGAACGGAACTGTTTAAAACGACTAATATTATTAAGTTTTAATAATTCTAAGATTTGGATTTAATTCTGGTTTGGTTATGTAGTTGCAGGTTCAATAACCGAACAATTTAATTCTTTGTCGACCGATACTACACTAGCATCGATCGATACAACATACCAGAACCAATCTTGCGATAACCGATCAATCCAATTGAATCAGCTTTGATAACCGGTCAGTGTCGATCGACACTACATTAGTGTCGGTCGACGCCAACCAAATCAAGACAATCGCAATAAACCGTTCTAATCGGTTTAACCAAGCTCGATAACCGGTCTAATCCAATTGAACCAATTAACCTTTTCGAGGCCTGCGTCGACCGACACAACTCTTGTGTCGATCGTCACAATTAGGGTAAACCTAAGTTTTATTCGGGTTTCCATCTTGTGTCGATCGATGCCGGATTGGTGTCAATCGACACTATGCGAAACCACAGATTCGTTTATTCACAAAAAGAAAACCCTAGAACGAGAATTCTATGAACAAAACACAATCTAGCATGCATATATCACATATATCTATTCAAATTCATCTAATTCGAATATCATGTTGTTAGATTCAATAGGATAAAACCCTAAGGCTCTGATACCACTGAAGAAATTTCTAGCAGTTCCTAATCAGATTAGGCAACCCTAAGTATAAATTCCAAGTCTAGGATCTAGGGTTCAGGTATATTGAATCATTAAGATCTCGAAATACCTGGAGATTGGCAGCGGAAGATGAACAGGTATTCGAGATCTTTAGCGCCTCAAGTGCTGCGCCTCTACTGGTATCCACACGCACACAAACTGGAACAGACGGGATGCTAGTGCCGTTAGAGATCAGATCTCTCAGAAGGTTTTAGTTTCTCTCTGGTGGCTGTGTATTAGGTTAGCTTACCTTAAAAGTCGTGCATATATCTTGTATATATATCAACTTTTATCATGACCTGATTAACCAAGGATTAAACCGAAGTTAATCGTGTCATCCACGATCTGTGTCGATCGATGCACATTTTGTGTCGATCGACACAGCCTCAGAAACTCGTTATTGAATGCATATCAAATATGCATTCACCAGATCATTACATTAATGATCAACCTCACATTCTACATCTAGTTTGCTTAGGTGTGTGACCCTGTAGGATCATATAACACTAGCAATGAGTTCTAAACTCATTGATCATAAGTGGCTTCTAGCAAAGCATTATGATTGCCCAGTATTATATGATTGTCTCATCTCGACAATACAACTTTCACTTAGAGTAAGTACAATAGATTTCAGGACATTCCCAACAGTTACCTACAGCAACAAAGACAAGAAAGACAGAGATAAATATAGTAACCAAAGGAAAGAAAAACAATTTAGTCTAAATTATAGAACAAAATCTATTGGAAAACTTAAAGAGTCCCCGACAACGGCGCCAAAAACTTAATATAGCAAATTTTATCCATATATTCTACTGCAAGTGCACAGACGTGATTGTAGTATTAAAGGGTATCGATCCACAGAGACTCAAGTTCACACAACAAATTATATGCTTTCGAATTAAGCTAAGTCAATCAGATGAGCAGTAAAAGATGCAAGTAATTTAAAAGAGTGTTTTCAATGGGAGAAAAACGCTAGACTTAGGAAGTTCTCAGGAAATTATGCAATGTTAGACACTTAACTAATCAGAATTCAGATTAAGTACAGGTTCAAGAACTTGAATCACAATATCAAATAATTCAACTCTCGCTGCAATTATTATCTATGTCTAGCAACCTAACGATTCAAATATCTTTGCAATCAAATTTCTAGACAAGCATTAATAGCATGTTCTTTAGTTCAGAATTCTCCTAAACCAAATCTCTTTGTATCTAGTCAAATTGCTCATGCTAAGTTCTGTAAATGCATTAGGAAAAGCATTTAGGCATCATTAGGAGTGCATATGCATTGTTTTCTGTTTTGTAGGTGGTGGATGATGAAGCACCAAGGGACAAATGAGGAGAAAGGGACCAAAAGAACACTCAAACAAAGTGGAAAAACAGCTAAGGATCGAACCAGGAAGCTACAGCGGGGTGCTACAGCGAGGTGTCAAAGTCTCTGTGGACGCAGGAGATGCACAGCGACATCATGCAGAAACGTCGCTGTACAAATGTAAATTAATATGCGGGAGCTCCAGCAACGTACCACAACGACGTCCCGAAGTTGCTGTGGATCAAGAATTGCCACAACGACGTCTCACAGCGAGGTCCTGACGTCGCTGTGCGACAAACTTTTTCCCACCTGCTCTTTTCCTTTTTACGTTCGGCTTGTAGCCCCTCCACATGAGTATTGTCGACCATTGTACTCTATTTTCTTCAATTTAATGGCTCTTGATGTGTTAGGAGAGCCATATCACTTCCTACAACAATCTACTTCAAACAATTTAGTTTTCTTGAATCTTTTATGCAATTAAGAGTTTGTTTTTGAGTTCTTCTTCTAGTTCATCTTGTTTATCATTCTTCTTGCTTTCATTGAACATGTCTTGCTTTGTTACTTCCATGGCTAGTGAGTAGTTTTCTATAAGTTTCTGGGTTTGAGTAAAGGTGAGGGTGATCTAGAAATAGGTATATTGATTTCTTACTTGTTAGAAGTTCTTAATGCTAGGATTGAAGTATGTTGCTAGCACTGAGAAGTGTAGTTAATGTTTGAATGTCTAATCAAGTGCTTTACTTACTTAACCAATGAGAATTGATGTTTAAGGAGTTTAGTGGTAATAAGAACTTGTTCTTAAAGCATGTCTATCTTGAAATTGCCAATGAGAGTTGATGTTAATGCTTGATAGATATAGGGTTAATATCATGAGAGTGGAGTAACTTGAATTGTTGTTCTTAGCCTAAGAAATCATTCTATGTTTGCTAAATGTTTCTGAACTGATAATTGATCACCCAAACTGAAACTCAACCCAAGGAACTTAGTTTTAATTGATTGCCTTCAACCTTCTTATTGCTCTGTTTATGCCCTGTTTATGTTCTATTTTGAAGTCCACTATTGTCTAAATTCTTATTTAATCATGTTTGGAAACTGGTTACATTGTTAGTTATTAGTGAAAAAACCCACAAATGAATTTGGTTGCACTTAGATTAAGAAAACACTTGCATTCTTAGTGTGTTTGATTTACCCAAGTGGATTGACACCTCAAAAACTACAAATAACTAGGTTGTATATTTAAGAGGAACTTTTTATTCATATCAAGTTTGGCGCCATTGCCGGGGAGCTAGGCGATTTATCATTAGGATTTCAAATTTCCTTTAGACTATCCTTTGTTTTGTTTTTGTTTTTTTGGTTACTGATTTTCTTTCAAGTGTTTGCTCTTTTTGCAGGGTATAATCACAAGGAAGAAAGTTCAAGAAAGAAGGATGACTTGGAACCCTACAAGCTACCACAGTTTTGAATGCTCATCCACTTATCAAGAAGATCTTTCATATGGAAACTTTGATCAAGAGTACCAATATGGAGATGCATAGAGATATCAATCTTGGGACCCTACAAGCTACCACGATTTTGAAATCTCACCCACCTATCAAGAAGATATCTCATATGGAAATTATTCTCAAGAGTATCAATATGTATATGATGAGATATATCATTCTTTGGACATGGAGTACAAGCATGGAATGGATTATTACTCTAATGGAAAATAGATTCTCAACAATCAAGGTTTTTATCAAAACCAAGGAGACCAACAATTCCAAGGTCAAGAGATTTATTCAAACCAACAATCCCAGGAGGACACAATGCAACAACTTCTGAAACAAATTTTGGAGAGTACCGAGGAGATGCGCGTTACGATAAATGCACATTTGGACAACTTAGCGTCTATCCTGTCACCTTCACCAAAGAAGTGTCTCAACTTGAGAGGGATGTGAAACAACATACGAAGAGGATTCTCAAATCAAGGATGAGTTCTTACAAGAAGATAAAATGCATGAAGGAGAATTTGAAGCACTTCTTGATTGCAATGTTGATGAAGCCCTTGAGATAAGATATGATGAACAAGTTTACGTTGAACACTCATAAGTCATCCAGCAAGGAGCAACAAGGAAGAAGTAGACATGGTGGTAAGAACTATTGGAGACTCTCATGATGATGGCTTGGTTTTTGGATGCATAGAGAGCATAAAGGAGATCTCAATGGATGATGAATTCTCAACCAAGGAAGAAATGCATATACAACCCAACTTCAAGCAAGAGACATAGAGTGAAATTCCTAAGGAGAAACAAGAGAGTCTCATTGAAGAAATCTCCATGGGTGGTGAAGAAGAAGAATTTCAAATGGCACAAATTTTTGACAAGCATCTTGGTATAACTTCCGCCACAAGAATGAGCATTGATGGTCCAAGGAAGATCTCTTTTGAGGAGATTAGGATGAATGAGTTTAGGGGATGGTTCTATGATGAATATGACCCTGGTGATCCAAAGTCATGCCACATTCCCAACCAGAAAAAGTGAAGGGATAGTCAAGCTAGAGACTTTAAACAAGCTCACTTGGGAGGAAGTCACATGGTATCCTTTGTATATATTATTTGTTTTGGTTTATGTGTTTGTGTGCATTTTACGTGTGTTTTAGTGTTTTGTGTGTATTCAGCATGTGGACAAGAGATCAAGAGCTAAGTTTGGAGATTTCCACCGAAGAGCAAACATAAGCGAACAAGAGCTAAGTTTGGGGAGATTACACTATTTACCTTCCGCTTCAGGTAACACTACCACCACCTTCTACAGTATTGTTAGTTAATTTTATTTTTATTTTACCTTTACCATCTTGAATCCGATTTCGAAAAAAACGAAAAAATTGAAAAATTTGAAACATAAAAAAAAACATGTAGATTCATATTTGTTTCACTTTTAGGATAGAGTCTAGTAGCATTATAGGTTGAATTTTCATAGGAGACAATGATATAATTGCCTTGTAAGAAAATTAGATCTAGAACTGAACATGATACCCTTGATAATCATACTATGTTGCTTAAACAACTCTTGAAACACTTGCACATTTCGAGTTTTGATCACACCACTCAAATCTATTTTTCAAGTTTGATACCCTCAACTTTGAAACCAACTCATCAATATGGACTTAAATGAACTTATTCATCTCACTTATGGGTTTTTGATGCTTGATCATGGTCACCATATACACACTTGGATTATCTTTTACCCCATTTTTACCACCATTTATTAATCAAAGTGGCCATTCTCACTCTTAGGATGGTTTCCACACCACAAAACCCTTCCATTTTCTTGTAGACCTTCATTTGACTGATTGAGTGAGGCCTCTTTTTGATAATGCTAACATGTGCAAAATCTTAAAAGTATGAGAACGACAATGATTAGCTCTCATAATCTAGTATAAAAGTTCACTATTGGATTGACGTTAAGGGTGTGAGCACTTGAAAATGGGATTGGGAGTGAATGAAAAAAAAAAGAGAGACTGAAATGGGGGGGGGGGGGGAAAGAAGAAAGAACCAAAGTCTTATGGGAAGGGAAACACTTGGGGAGTTAATATGGATAAAAGAAAAGTTCTAAGTCTGAATTAAAAAGAAACCAAAAGAAAAGAGTCATAGTAAATAAAACAAAGTAAAATGGTTAAGAAGAGAGATTGGGTAAACTAGTGATGGGATTTGAAAAAACACAATTGGGTAACGCAATGGGAGTTAAGAATTATATGCATAAATTGTTCTTGTCTTGCCATATTTTACATAATGTCTAGCATTCCTTTTCCTTGAGAGTTAGCCACCATACATGAAAACAAAATCCTCCTCTAAACACCATTTGAAGCTTTTTTATACCAAGCCAATTGGTTGAGATCAAATCCCATTTGTGGGACTGCACTTTGATGAATAAATTAACTTAAGAGTTGGTGAAATGTTGAGTTGGTAGATTCTTGACAATGTGCTTAAGAGAATAATATTTGGTGTGTTGATAAGCCTAGAGAAATTAGAGTGGATTAGATTGTTTGTTCATGCAACATGTTATCATTTTCCAAGGACATCATGGTTAAGGCTTGCTAAATTTTTTTGGTTATGAGTCTCCAACTTCAAACCTCTCCCCTTTGTTATCATTGTTGATTACTTGAGGAAAAGCAAAGAAACCAGTTTGGGGGAGTTGATGTGTTGTAAATTTGAGTAGATTTAATCATGTTTTGGAGTGTGTTTTAGCTTTCGGAAAAGCATTTAGGCATCATTAGGAGTGAATATGCATTTCTTTTCTCTTTTGTAGGTGGTGGATGACATGATGAAGCACCAAGGGACAAAGGAGGAGAAAGGGACCAAAAGAACACTCAAAAAAGTGGAAAAACAGCTAAGGATCGGACCAGGAAGCTACAGCGGGGTGCTACAGCAAGGTGTCAAAGTCGCTATGGACGCAAGAGATGCACAGTGACATCATGCAGCGACGTCTGAACGTCGCTGTACAAATGTAACTTAATATGCGGGAGCTCCAACGACGTACCACAGCGACGTCCGGAAGTCGCTGTGGATCAAGAATTGTCACAGCGACGTCTCACAGCAAGGTCATGACGTCGCTGTGCGACAAACTTTTTCCCACATGCTCTTTTCCCTTTTACTTTCGGCTTGTAGCCCCTCCACATGAGTATTATCGACCATTGTACTCTATTTAATGGATCTTGATGTGTTAGGAGAGCCATATCACTTCCTACAACAATTTACTTCAAACAATTTAGTTTTCTTGATTCTTTTATGCAATTAAGAGTTTGTTTTTGAGTTATTCTTCTAGTTCATATTGTTTATCATTCTTCTTGCTTTCATTGAACATGTATTGCTTTGTTACTTCCATGGCTAGTGAGTAGTTTTCTATAAGCTTCTGGGTTTGAGTAAAGGTGATGGTGATCTAGAAATGGTTTAGGTTGTTTAGAACTTGGGTATATTAATTTCTTACTTGTTAGAAGTTCTTAATGCTGGGATTGAGGTAGCTAATCAATTCCTTGAACTTAAATGTTGCTAGCACGTAGAAGTGTAGTTATTGTTTGAATTTCTAATCAAGTTCTTTACTTACTTAACCAATGAGAATTGATGTTTAAGGAGTTTAGTGGTAATAAGAACTTGTTCTTAAAGCATGTCTATTTTGAAATTGCCAATGAGAGTTGATGTTAATGCTTGATTGATATAGGGTTATTATCATGGGAGTGGAGTAACTTGAATTTTTGTTCTTAACCTAAGAAATCATCCCATGTTTGCTAAATGTTTCTGAACTGATAATTGATCACCCAAACTGAAACTCAACCCAAGGAACTTAGTTTTTAATCTATTCCTTCAACCTTCTTATTGCTCTGTTTATGCCTTGTTTCTGTTCTGTTTTTAAGTCCACTATTGTCTAAATTCTTATTTAATCATGTTTGGAAACTGATTACATTGTTAGTTATTAGTGACAAAACCCACAAACGAATTTAGTTGCACTTAGATTATGGAAACAACCTGCACCTCAAAAACTACAAATGACTAGGTTGTATACTTGCACTGAAGTGTTTATGAGGAACTTTTTATTCATATTAACACTCTCATGCCAAATTATTTATCTAAGATTTAAAATCTAGGCGATCAATCCAAAATTCAGTTTTAAATCTCAACTTAGGTGATGAACAAATAGATTAAGAATCCTAATTAACCAGTTATCTAACAAGACATAAAATCCCTATGAGAATCCCTAAACCTAACAGAGGTTACTACTCAGACATGATATCAATAAGACAAAACATATTTGAATAGAAAACCAAAGACTGAATAGATATAATAGATGGGGTTTGAAATCCTTCTCTCAAAGGTCACAAGTAGCAGAATCAGCCCTAATCAAAATCTCTCAATCTTCAAAGCCAAAAGCCAACACAAAACAAGAACAAAAGATAGGAGAAAACAACTCTCCAAAACCTTATTAAGAGACTAAACACGTTTTGGGGCTAAATTAGAAATAAGGAAACTTCTGGACTTTCTTGCATTTCTTCAAAACATGTAATAACTCGCGCACAATGCAAGTTGTACCTCAGTGTTGACCGACACTAAAAGTGGTGTCGGTCTACATCAACTCCTGATCACGGCTCCAACTTCAACTTCTCGCAGAATGCTCCAGAAATGTCCCAAAACTCCTAGCTTCGCTCCAAATGCATGCTAACCTGTAAAAGACTCGATAGACTCGAAATACAATGTTAAAGACCCACCATATACACTTATATCATGGTTGAAAACCTAGAAAAACAAGGATATATCATTAATTTCCAGCAACTTCTTCTTCCTGCGAGCTTCTTCTTCTCTCGTTTCCTAATCTTTGCAAGATGATCTTCTCCCTTATTGAACATCCTCTTTCTTTCTCAAAGCACCTCATTATCACGAGATTCCCTTAGATGAGCACACTAAGAATCATGTCTCGTCTGAATCTCCCTCAAGCGCTCGGTCGTATCATCAACATCCATTTGTGTATGTAATTAGCCATGCAATATTTATTTTCGGCATCCAACCTTCTATTCTCATAAGATTGCTCATCCAGTCTTTTCAGAAGATCATAAACCTTCTCCTCCTCCACTTTGAAAGAAAAATGAACCTCTTCTAAAGTATTTCTCTCCTTGAAAAAAATCCTCAAGTTTGGTAATCGAGCTCTAAGGTCGGCGAAGATCTTTCTTCAGTTCGCAAACAACATCTATAAGACTTTATAGTTTACACTAGTAAGCATCCACAAGATGGTTACTGTTGCAGAAGCTCTGACAAACAAACAAGAAGTTATAAAAAATCATAATGATCAAACAAAGTTACCAAGGAGAGGCTTACCCGGGAAAAATTGCTACCAATCGCCCGGATAAGGTCGGGCATAAAGTACTGGTCAGTCCAAGTAAGCTGCCTGGTTGGACTCAACCTAAGCGCTCGGAAAAAGGATGTGCATGTGTCTAAATCCTCGGTAACCAGTCCATAACCGGCGTAGTTATAGAATAACGAGAATTCAAGACTTACTTCCCCTATGTTTGCTCTTCTCCATATTCCTCATGCTCGGCAACCTTAATGCCGGTCTCTTTTTCAGCTAAGTCATTTTCAGCTTCCGCCAGCTCGGCAGATCAGACCGCCATCTCGTTGTCAGCTTGTTCAACGCTAAATTCTTTTTTAACAACTCGGGTTACACACATCTTCTTTTTCTTCTTCATCCAAGACGGATCGTGAACATCCCCATTGCGAGTTCAAGGATTCACACTCAAATTTATATGGAATGTGGATCTAGAATTTAGGAAAAATAAATTTAGATTTTTTAATAATCAAAGATTTTATTAACGATTGAATGATATAATTTATACAAAGAACATGTCGAATGTATAAAAAGGAGATCGAATTATTTGGTCAAAGTGGTTATTAAATAAATTTCAGAGTATCTTTCTCGGATGATCTCTTCCCATTTTCTATCTTCGACATCTCCTTCTATGTTGTGATATCTTGCTCGCAATATTCTCGACACACCATTTTTCGCGGAGATCGTTACAATGAACCACGAGTCGTTCTTGAAGGATTATGTTGGTTCATAGGTTTAATTATCAGGTTACAACCTATCACATAATCAACTAGGATCTAGGTTATTTGCAGTTGAATCATAAACAGATCAGGATCATTACCTTATGATTGCAGCGGATTGATCAAAGGGAATTCCGAGATCTGCAAGAGCTGATGATTACCGGCTCCTCCTAGGTATCCACACGCTTACAAGCTACTGGATCAGGCTGCTAGACCAAGCTGGAACAACAAAGAGAGAGGAGGACGATCATACAATGCTGGTAATAAGTACTTAACTTATAGATCAAGAGCGGGCTCTAGCAAGTCATCATGACCTCCCAGTATTTATGACTTATGTCTGATCTCGACACTTATCATACTTTCTAGAGATAACACAGTAGATTTCAGGACATTCCCAACAATCTCCCACTTGTACTGGAATTCTACATTCCCTAATCCTTTTATCTCAATATCTCGATCTGGAATAAGGCAAGATGCGTGTCATCCTTATATAGCCAGACCATGTTCATCGGACCAGATTTGATACTGACAATTCAAACGACTTGGGCAAGTCCGTTTGGGAGTGGCCACTCTCTTACCAGCTATCAAGTCTCCGATTGGCCTAGAGATATTACCTCCGTTAAACGGCAGGGACAAATCCCATCTTGTTCCATCACTATGAACTACACACTTTATAATACACCCAACCAAGGTCCTTATAGCTCCCAGTTACGAAACAGCGTTAGACAATGATCAAAGCGCATCAATCCATGTGCAGCCACATGCATGCGAACTCAGGTCTAAGGACTATACTCTATAGTCGTAAATGAGAACCTTTTATGACACAGATATTAATATCTTGTAGAATTCTCATCAGCGGGCCATGTCCGGTCATATGCTCCCTACATATACCTATGTGTTGACTTTGATGCCGCGCATCCATGACCCATGAAACTTGTTCATAAGTCTCAACACACTCTAGTCTCAAGTGGTTGTTGGTGTTCCAATTTCAACAACCTTCGACTATGGACACTATGATTTATGTCATTTCGTTAAATATGGGGTTTCATGATCAAGTCTTTCTCATGTACTTCGATGGCCCATATATAACGACATGAATCATTTTGGAACGATTATTTTATGTCACAGTTAAAAATAATCCAGAAATAAAATTTCATTAACATTAAAATGTTTACATGAACCAATCAAAATAACTAAAATAAAGCCCTCACAACTCCCACTCAAAAAGAGATTACATTTGAAAATCTCTAATTCCTACAGCAGCAGTATGCAACTCGTGCTTAGGTTTCGGGAGTGGCTTTGTCAACGGGTCAGCCACGTTCTCATCAGTGGGAACTCTGCTGACCATCACTTCACCTCTATTCACTATATCACGAATCAGGTGATACCTTCTCATAATATGTTTTGATTTCTGATGATGTCTCGGTTCCTTAGTGATATATCATGGTTTTTACTAGTTTTAGACCATGATATAAGTGTGTTTTTAGTGTCTTTTGTCTTTGTTTAGAGTCTTTTACAGGTATAGTCAGGTTGGGAGCTGAATTGGAGATAATGGAACATTTTGGAGATTTTTGGAGTGTTTGGCCGAGAGATAGAGTTCACTGTCCGAAACAGAGGAAGGTGTCGATCGTTGCACTCTAGCATCGATCGATGCACCAGCGAGATGGGCCAAAAACTCGGCGGTTTAGAAGAGTGAAGAATTTTCACTTTGATCCAGAAGTTCCTGATATTTACAAAGAAGCCCTTGGCCGAGATTATGCCTATATAATAGAGTTTTTAGTGTTTTTATTAGAGACGCTTTATACTTTTTACCTTACACTTTGATAATTAAGAGCAGAGGATTTTAGAGCTTTTTGGGGCTGATCTGAACTTGTTACATCATCTGTATTTGGAGAAGATTTCGAACCCCTTTTACTCTTATTCTTTTATGCAATTTATTCATTCCATGATTATGTTTTCATTATCTATGTCTGAGTAGATCCATAGTTAGGTTTAGGGTTTCTCACATAGGATTTCATGACTTGCTAGACTTGTTCAAATTCAGTTAAGGATTCATAACTATATCTGTTCTTCAATTTAATTGTGCTTAAAGCTAGTTCTAACCTGATCAATTAGAATCTAGATCTTAGGTTGCTAAATACGTCACGGAAGTGGGGTTTAGGAATCTGAACTAATTAAATTGGGCAATTAAACTTTGCGCAAACGGAAGTTTGGTTTAGGATAATTGTGAACATATCAAACTTGGACTTATTGCTAGTTTAATCTGTTAGTTCTCGCAAACGAAAGTTTGGTTTGCTGCACTTAGACTTAGAGAATTATCGCAAAGGAATTTGGTTAATTCTATATCTGTGTTTTGAGTTCTAGAACCGTTCTTAATTAGATCCTTGCTGAATGAACTGTCTGCTTGTCTGATTTCCTGAGAATACCCTAGGCTTGACGCTTTTAATTACTTGCTTCACAACCGTTAATCTCTGCTACTGATTTACTTTCTCGCACCGCAATTTATTTCATCCACTACTTGCTTATTTCTAGTATTTATTCCTACAGTTTGATTCTCTTGAGACCGAGTGTCCCTGTGGATTCGATAACCCTATATACTACTTTGACATTGCTGTTCACTTGCAGTTTAGTATAGGGAAAACTTAGAACCTATCAAGTTTTTGGCGCCGTTGCCGGGGACTCTTTGAGTCTTCGATAGGACCGAACTTAGGGTTTTTACTAGAAATTTTTCTTTTTGTTTTTGTTCTTTTTCGTTTTTATTTTTGATTTTGCTGATTTTCTTTTTTCTCGGTTTCTTTCTGTCGCAGGTACGAATTTCGCCTTGCGTCGATCGTTGCATACCTTGCGTCGATCGTCACTAGGCGATTCTGAGAATTGAATCGATCGTTGCACTGATAGCATCGATCGTTGCTGGACGATTACAGACAGTTTATGCCAACGCAGAAAACTCGAAGTAATCCGAACTCGAGCTTGCTTAATCTCGGACTAGAGGAACTTGGACGTCTAGAAAGGACTAACAGAAGAGAAAAGAGAGAGAGAATGGTACGAGAACGTTTGATCTTGATACCAGATGCTGAAGGTACCCTGAGGGACCAAGATGACAACCCGTACAATGCTGCTGGGCATCGAGTTGATGCTGAAGGGAATGTCATCCCTGATCCTCCTGAGCAACAGGAGCTGAACCAAAACCAGGGTCAAGGACAGGCCCAAGGTAGAGAGATGGTGGTTCATGAGAGGACACTAGCTGATTACAACAGACCTGATGAATTTCATGCAAACCGAGCAGCTCTAGTGCTTCCTGCTTTTGAGAGGAATGATTTTGAGGTAAAAACCATCTACTACCAGCTGATGAGACAGATTGCTTTTCATGGTCTTCAAACAGAGCAGCCTATGGATCACATTGACAAGTTTGAGGACATAGTCACTGGCATGAAGTATGAAGGAGTATGCCCGGACTATCTGTTCCTTAAGCTATTTCCGCACAGTCTTGCTGGAGACGCTAGTGCATGGCTGAGACAACTGGCACCTGGTCAGTATACTACTTGGACAGCCTTAAAAAGTGAGTTCCTGCGTCACTTTTATGATGATGCACGCTCGGATCAGTCCAGACAGGACATACTCACCTTTTCCCAAGGAGCTGTGGAGCCCTTGAAGACTGCCTGGATGAGATTTAAGCAGTATCAGCGTGACTGTCCACACCATGGATTCACAGAAGTACAGCTGATTGGTATTTTCTTCAGAGGCATAGATCTTCCTTATCAGACTGCGCTGGATAATTCCAGTAATGCTAATTTTAACACCAGGACTCCTACGCAAGCTAAGCAGTTGATTGGGAACCTTATTAACAGCTACAGTTGCAAAACAATGGATGAAAGGAGGAAGAGATCTGGTGGAACTGTAGAGAATTCTGATATAGCTAATATAAGATCCAGATTGGACACAGTCTACAATCTCCTGACAAGTAAGAAGTCTGTCCACTTTGCACAAGATGTAGAGGTGATTCAGGCTGAGGAGGAAACTCAGGAAGAAGATGTGAATTTCATAGGAGGTTCTGGTTTCCAAGGTAATAGATTTGGTAATCAACAGGGGAACAGATTCTCCAATGGTGGACAGACTGGTGGTTTTCAGAAGACCTATGGACAAGGTAATCAGAGAACCTATGGGTCTACATCCTATCAGACTCCTCCTGCACCTACAGCCCATGAGAGCAAAATGGAGGCTATGATGGAACAACTGATGGAAAGTCAAACCAAGCTTTCTGTGGACAACAATAAGAAGCTGGACGCTGTCTATCAAGACCTCAATGGGAAGTTTGAGTCACTGAGCACTCACATGAAGCAGTTGGACACTCAGGTGAACCAGATGTCCAGCTCACTGAAGGGAAAAGGAGTTGCCGAGACTCATATTAAGGCCTGGTCTGTACTCATTAATGATGGATCTTATCTAGGGGAGAAATTTGAGCTAAGTACAGCTGAGTTGATGACTGAGGCAGAATTTTCGGATTTCTGTGAAAAACTCTCGGGTAGAAACTGCAATGATGCAACGATCGACACACAGCTGGCATCGATCGATGCAGGTCGTGAACGAGCAGAAGACCCGTGGGATGAAAGTGAGATTGATGCAGAACTAGCCTGCCTATTCCCTGATGTATCTGAGATCACTCAAGAGGATGTTTATGCACAAGCCATTAGGCAATATCCCAAGGTGTCTGAAGTGATTAAACAAGAGATTGAAGAGCTGAAAAAGCTAGAAGAGAGTGGTGAAGACTTGGAAGAAATTCCACCTTCTGATGATCCACCTTATCACCCATGTGTTCAGAGATATTTGAACAAGATGTTGCCCTTAGATGAGGAGCTGAGAGAATGGGTGGTAATAGTTCCTCAGCATATTAGTGATGTTCTGCTAACCAAGGTCCCGAAGAAGTTATCTGATCCTGGAGTTTTTGTGCTAGATTGTTCTATCTTTGAAGATAGCTTTAGACGTTCTCTATGTGATTTAGGAGCTGCTGGAAGCATAATGCCTTACTCTGTGGCAGAGAAGCTGGGAATGTTGGATTTTACTCCTACTAGGACTTCTCTTATCCTAGCTGATCAGTCCATACGAGTTCCTGAAGGACTTCTTATGGACATTCCGGTGAGAGTTGGGAACTACTTAGTTCCAACGGACTTCCTTGTGCTGAAATATGATTGTGATCCGGATGAAGCTTTATTGCTTGGGAGACCATTCTTGGCTACAGCAGGAGCTGTGATTGATGTTAGACAGAGTCTAATAGACCTCCACCTAGGAGATGAACCACTGCACTATGAGATGGATAAGATGCGAAGGCCACTGATAGATGGGCAGACATTCACCATAAGGGACGCAGATTTTGAGCAGCCAGATGAGACTGCAATTATAGATCCTGGAGCGCATTTTACTCCATCTTTTCTTGGCCATGAGCATTCCGCAACAGCCTACTCACCACCTTGGATGAGGAGACTTGAACAGAGACAGAAAAAGTCTTTGTCAAGACCTCCTGGTACTTGAAAGATCTCATCCGTCCAGTCAAGCTATTGACCTTAAACAAGCGCTGGGTGGGAGGCAACCCACCATTAGGTACTAGTGTTTTTCTTTTTCATTTTTGGTGTTTTTGTTAGGATTTTACGTTTGTTTTTGTTTCTGGTGAGTTTATGTTTGCAGGTCTCGGTTAAATCGCAGTGCAGCGATCGATGCATTTCTGCATCGATCGTCACAACACGAAAGTAATCGCATTGCAGCGATCGTTGCGGTCCTGAGCAACGATCGACTATACACGAAAATCGCCAAGTAACGGTCGATGCACTTAGTGCAACGGTCGATGCTGAGCGACAGAGGTAACCCGACATACATAATTTCACCTTTTCAATTTTTATTTTCTTTTTACCGATCCTTCGCTGGACACTACTGGGGACAGTGTGTCTTAAGTGTGGGGGAGGTGCTACTGACTTTTGTTTTCTGTTTTCTTAAGAGTCAGTCCGTTTTTCAAAATTTTTGTTTTATTGAGTCAAAATTGTTTAAGTAAGAAACTATGATTTTCTGAGAAGATTTACAAGACTTGCAGGAACTTAAGTAACCATTGGGATGAAGTTGCAGGATCTATCTATGACTATTAGAAAACCCCATCACAGATCAACCTACTGGGAACACCCACATCACTTCAGGTATCAGAGGATCCTTTACTGACTTCAACCTTAATACTGACTTAGATTTCTCACCTAAGGGCTTGGTATGCTTTATGTCGGATTCCCTGTTAGTTCTGACACAGCCTGTAAACCTATCCTATTTAGTCCCCTTCTCCCCTTCTGTAAAGTAAAAAAAAAAAAATAATAATAAACTGAGGATGAGTTAGTAACTCCGAAGTGGTCATGAGAATAGTAGCAAACACTATTATCTCTCATGTGATCCATGGAATGTGTCCAAAGTATACCCCATAACGGGAAGAACACTGATAAAAAAAATAAAATGATACCCAGTGGGGAAAAATCAGTTGTTAAAGAAGGGAAAGAGAAGAAAGGGACTAGAGAAAGATAGTATGGTGGTCTAGAGCTGATAAGGTAAGAATCCATGTGCCTTTAGATCGATACTCCTTAGGTGAGACCGCACTTAAATACTTGCAGAAGTCAGTAGGGAGAATTTGAATGCTTGAATGTGATTGTGGAGTTTACCTAGGACAGTTGCTAAGTGTGGGGGAAGTACATTGTGGTCTTGATATCCTGTGATTGATTCTTTCAGTGGTTTACTAAGGGGAATCTGAGTATTGTAGCTTCTAGGATGAAATGAGTTTCTGAAGAGTTTTCAAACCTCTTCACCATGTTTTAGTTCTCTGTTTTGCTTGACGGCAAGCAAAGGCTAAGTGTGGGGGAGTTGATATATCATGGTTTTTACTAGTTTTAGACCATGATATAAGTGTGTTTTTAGTGTCTTTTGTCTTTGTTTAGAGTCTTTTACAGGTATAGTCAGGTTGGGAGCTGAATTGGAGATAATGGAACATTTTGGAGATTTTTGGAGTGTTTGGCCGAGAGATAGAGTTCACTGTCCGAAACAGAGGAAGGTGTCGATCGTTGCACTCTAGCATCGATCGATGCACCAGCGAGATGGGCCAAAAACTCGGCGGTTTAGAAGTGTGAAGAATTTGCACTTTGATCCAGAAGTTCCTGATATTTACAAAGAAGCCCTTGGCCGAGATTATGCCTATATAATAGAGTTTTTAGTGTTTTTATTAGAGACGCTTTATACTTTTTACCATACACTTTGATAATTAAGAGCAGAGGATTTTAGAGCTTTTTGGGGCTGATCTGAACCTGTTACATCATCTGTATTTGGAGAAGATTTCGAACCCCTTTTACTCTTATTCTTTTATGCAATTTATTCATTCCATGATTATGTTTTCATTATCTATGTCTGAGTAGATCCATAGTTAGGTTTAGGGTTTCTCACATAGGATTTCATGACTTGCTAGACTTGTTCAAATTCAGTTAAGGATTCATAACTATATCTGTTCTTCAATTTAATTGTGCTTAAAGCTAGTTCTAACCTGATCAATTAGAATCTAGATCTTAGGTTGCTAAATACGTCACGGAAGTGGGGTTTAGGAATCTGAACTAATTAAATTGGGCAATTAAACTTTGCGCAAACGGAAGTTTGGTTTAGGATAATTGTGAACATATCAAACTTGGACTTATTGCTAGTTTAATCTGTTAGTTCTCGCAAACGAAAGTTTGGTTTGCTGCACTTAGACTTAGAGAATTATCGCAAAGGAATTTGGTTAATTCTATATCTGTGTTTTGAGTTCTAGAACCATTCTTAATTAGATCCTTGCTGAATGAACTGTCTGCTTGTCTGATTTCCTGAGAATACCCTAGGCTTGACGCTTTTAATTACTTGCTTCACAACCGTTAATCTCTGCTACTGATTTACTTTCTCGCACCGCAATTTATTTCATCCACTACTTGCTTATTTCTAGTATTTATTCCTACAGTTTGATTCTCTTGAGACCGAGTGTCCCTGTGGATTCGATAACCCTATATACTACTTTGACATTGCTGTTCACTTGCAGTTTAGTATAGGGAAAACTTAGAACCTATCACTTAGCTTGAGCAATTGCACCATTGTTGTCACAATACAGTGTTAGAGGCTCAGTGTCATTTGGGAATACACCGAGTTCAATCATGAAGTTCCTTATCCAAACTCCTTCCTTCGCAGCTTCTGAAGCAGCGATGTATTCAGCTTCAGTTGTGGAATCTGCCACGGTGCTCTGCTTGGAGCTCTTCCAACTTACTGCACCGCCATTCAGACAGAAGATGTAACCAGACTGTGACCGGAAATCATCTTTATCTGTCTGAAAACTTGCATCCGTGAATCCACTCATTTCAAGCACTTCACTTCCTCCGTAAACCAAGAACTTATCCTTAGTATTCCTCAAATACTTCAGGATATTCTTTACGGCAATCCAGTGACTCTCACCTGGATTAGACTAGTACCTACTCGTCATGCTTAGTGCGTAAGCAACATCAGGACGAGTACAGATCATGGCATACATGATAGATCCTATAGCCGAAGCATAAGGTATCCTACTCATGCGCTTAAGCTCATCAGGTGTTTTAGAACACTGATTCTTGCTTAGTGTAGCTCCATGTATCATTGGCGTGAATCCCTTCTTGGATTTATCCATTCCGAATCGATGCAGGATTTTGTCTATATAAGAATCTTGACAAAGTCCAATCAGCCTTTTAGATCTGTCTCTAAAGATTCGGATTCCAAGAACATACGCGGCTTCACCCATGTCCTTCATGGAAAAACAACTTCCCAGCCAGTCTTTAACAGACTTCAGCATTGGAATATCATTTCCAAGAAGCAATATGTCATCGACATATAGGATAAGAAACGCCACTTTGCTCCCACTAGTTTTCTTATACACACATTGTTCTTCCTTGTTTCTGATGAAGTCAAAATTCTTTATTGCCTCATCAAAACGAAGATTCCAACTCCTCGATGCTTGCTTCAATCCATAAATGGATTTATGAAGTTTGCATACTTTCCCAGCATTCTTAGGATCAATGTAACCGTCAGGCTGTGTCATATACACATCCTCCTCCAAGATTCCATTCAGGAAGGCGGTTTTCACATCCATCTGCCAAATCTCATAATCATAATAAGCGGCAGTTGCTAGGAGAATCCGAATTGATTTCATCATGGCCACTGGTGAGTAGGTTTCATCATAGTCTATACCATGAATTTGTTTGAAACCTTTTGCCACCAACCTGGCCTTGTAAATCTGGACATTTCCATCCATGTCAATCTTCTTCTTGAAGATCCATTTACACTCGATGGCTTTAGCACCAGCGGGTAAATCAACCAGTGAGAACACTCGGTTGACTGACATGGAGTCCATCTCGGATTCTGTGGCTTCACGCCACTTTGAGGAGTCAGGGCCTATCATGGCTTCTGAAAAGTTCGAGGGTTCATCACCGTCAATGATCAAAAGATCATGGCAATTAGTCACGAGGAATCCCTGATATCTATCGGGTTCGTGACGGATGCTTCCGGATCTTCGAACTTCAGGTACTTCAGGTTCAGGTTCTATTACAACTTCATGTAATTCATCCTGCTGTTCTTCCTCATTAGGTTGAACAGGTTCCTGTCCTTCTTGAATTTCATCAAGTTGTACCTTACTCCCACTATCTTTCTTAGAGAGAAATTCCCTCTCAAGAAAAGTACAATCCCGAGCAACAAAGATCTTGTTCTCGGATCGCAGATAGAAGTAATAAGCCTTGGTATCCCTAGGATAACCAATGAAGTAGCATTTGTCAGATTTTGGTGTAAGCTTGTCTGAGATTAATCTTTTGACATAGGCTTCACAACCCCAAATTCTGAGAAAAGACATTACTGGAGCCTTTCCAGTCCATAACTCATATGGTGTCTTTGCTACTGCCTTTGATGGCACTCTGTTCAGTGTGAACGTTGCGGTCAGCAAAGCATATCCCCAAAGGGATATAGGAAGGTCTGTGTGACTCATCATGGATCGGACCATATCTAACAATGTCCGATTCCTTCTCTCAGACACACCATTCCACTGAGGTGTTCCAGGAGGTGTGAGTTGGGAGATGATCCTACACTCACTCAGATGATCACGGAATTCCTGGCTCAAGTATTCTCCTCCTCGGTCCGACCGAAGAGCCTTAATACTTTTACCAAGCTGGTTCTGTACTTCATTCTGGAATTATTTGAACTTCTCAAAGGTTTCCGACTTATGTTTCATCAAGTAGACATATCCATATCTACTGAAATCATCAGTGAATGTAATGAAGTACTGATAGTTTCCTCTAGCATTTGTGGACATTGGGCCACACACGTCAGTATGTATCAGGCCCAATAGTTCACTGGCCCTTTCTGTAGGTTTATTAAAAGGGGCCCGTGTCATTTTGCCCATTAGGCAAGATTCGCATTGCTCACAAAACTCAAAGTCAAATGAGCCCAAGAGTCCATTTGAATGGAGCCTCTTGACGCGTTTCTCACTAATGTGCCCCAAACGACAATGCCAGAGAAACGTTTCATTTTCTTCGTTAGATTTGAACCGTTTTGTATTAATGTTATATACTGGAGTAGATTGATCCAGCATGTACAGCCCATTAATAAGAGGGCACAACCATAGAACATATCATTGAGATTAAAGGAACACAATTTATTCTTAATAGAAAAATCAAATTCTTGTAAATCCAATAATGAAACTGAAATGATATTTCTGCTTATAGCAGGTACAAAATAACAATTCTCAAGTTCTAAAATCAATCCAGAAGGTAAAGATAACAAGTAAGTGCCAACGGCCAGTGCTGGAACCTTCGCTCCATTGCCAACCCGCAACTCTACTTGCCCTTGCTTCAACCTTCTACTGTTGCTGAGCGCCTGCACATTAGTACAAATATGAGCCCCACATCCAGTATCTAATACCCAAGTGGTATTATCAGAAGTAGTAGTATTTACTTCAATAACAAAAATACCTGAAGAAGTAGTCGCGAAGGACTTCTTCTTCTCCTTTAGACTTTCCTGGTATTTCTTACAGTCCCTGCGATAATGCCCTGCCTCTTTGCAAAAGTGGCAGATATCAGAAGGCCCAGCTTTAGACACGGGCTTGGGTTTGGCCTTTTCGTTGTGGACAGCCTTGCCCTTTCCCTTGTCTGCAACAGATTTCTTGAAACCCTTGCCCTTCTGCACCATGAGTACAGACGGGTCCTTGGCCTTCTTCAGATTAGGTTCCGCAGTCTTGAGCATACCATGTAGCTCAGGCAAAGTCTTTGTCAACCCATGCATATTATAGTTCAAGGTGAACTGGTCATATGCAGGAGTAAGAGACTGCAGAACGATATCACAAGCAAGCTCTTGGCTTATAGGACAGTCGAGTCTAGTCAAATGATCGAGATAACCCATCATTTTCAGAACATGTGGACTCACTGCTGCATCCTTAGCCATTTTACAGTCCAAGAGATTCTTTACAGTTTGGAATCTCTCTGTACGAGCCTGCTCCTGAAACAACGCTTTCAGGTTTGCCATCAGTTCCATGGGACAAGTCAGGCCTTCCCACTGAATCTGCAGTTCGGGATCCATTGTCGCCAACATTAGGCAAACCACGTCATTAGCATCTGAAGAATGCGTATCCCAAGCATTCTTCACAGCTTGTGCGGAATTATTCGCAGGTCTAGGGGGAGAACTCTTTCAAGGACATAAGCCTTTTTCTCCTGCCTGAGCACAAGTCTCAGGTTCCTGGACCAGTTCAGGAAGTTTGATCCGTTCATTTTGTCCTTCTCAAGGGCAGACCGGATCGAGAAAGTGTTTTGTGTTGTTGTGCTTGACATAGCTGAAATTATGAGACAATAGAGTTTTAGTTATTTAGTTCATAAAAGAGTAATCTTAATAACTTATAAGAAAACTCGCATTGCATTCAAAATTTCTTTGTTTAACCTCATAAGAATGCAATGATTTCGAGACCCATGTTCAACTAAAACCAAAGTGGGCCACTGGCCGTCACCCAGAATTAGCTTTACTTGGTAAGCATACACACAGCTAGTTATATCCATATAACTCTCGGTTGTGGATTGGGCCCAAGGCCCAATTCACCAGATGTCTCAAGGCTCGGGACTCCCGATGGCCCAGTCAAGGAAACCAATCTCTTACAGCCAAATAATCACTAAAGTCTGGGACTCCCAATGAAATTAGTGACTATATACTACTTTACTTACGCAAAAACAGACACCTCACACTGTAAGCCATATCTGTAATTGAATAAGCGTTAAGTAGCTGACAAGATTGGGCAAGACATCCAAGCTTGATATTGGTTTTGAGGATTTTAGGTTTTCTTTCCAAAAATAGAAGATTACTATTTTGGGAAACTTACTTATTTTAGAAACTTTCTAAATCTAGAAACATGCTAAAAATAGAAATTTCTAATTTAATGTTTTATTAAAGTTTTCGGTTGGGTCACAAATTATAGGCCCAATTCTTGGCCCAAGACCACAGAATTCCAATTGGCCCAATAATTTGACATAACCGAGTCGGTTCATTAATTCTGGTCCACGACCAAATTAACTACTAAATCCAACTGGTTATTTACTAAACCAGACCAGCTCTAAATTATTTGGTCCAACCAAATCAAACTTAGACCAGCCTTCGGTTTAGGTTAAAATTCAATTTTGAATTTAAATCCGGTTTAACCAGAAATTAAATAATACCAATTGCATTAAATAATTTCCAGCAAACCGCGATTTGGTTAACCGCTTGAACCACCAATTAAATTGGATCGGTTCGGTTAAGTCCAAAATCAGGAAGAAATAGATTGGTATAACCAATCAATTTTAGCTGATTTTGACCTAACTTGCGGGTTAAGCTTAAGCTAACAATGAAACACAATCGGATTGATCGGTTCATTGTCGCGGGTTAGGGAAGGACGAACCGCGAAGCTCGGCTGAACCGATTGGCTACTCGCGGAACGTATGCCTCGCCAGCATATCGATCGATATGACGCTTCCTCGTCGATCGATACTCGCGTGCATCAGCTCGTTGCGATCGGGTCATCGGGACAGCGAGAAGCAATCGATCCGATTGATATCGATCGATATCACGCTCCCTCGTCGATCGATACGGGCGTCCACTTCGCATACCGATGGGTTTCAATCGGTTCATGCGATTTACATATTAGGTTTTCAAGTTTTTTAATCAAATTTTTTAACACAAATTCGATTCTAAACATTTAAAAACAACCTAAATATGATCCAAACAGCAAAAACCTAACGACCTAGTCTCTGATACCACTGAAGGATTATGTTGGTTCATAGGTTTAATTATCAGGTTACAACCTATCACATAATCAACTAGGATCTAGGTGATTTGCAGTTGAATCATAAACAGATCAGGATCATTACCTTATGATTGCAGCGGATTGATCAAAGGGAATATCGAGATCTGCAAGAGCTGATGATTACCGGCTCCTCCTAGGTATCCACACGCTTACAAGCTACTGGATCAGGCTGCTAGACCAAGCTGGAACAACAAAGAGAGAGGAGGACGGCCAGACCTAGAAATCGCAGATGTCTTGGGCTAACTGGCGCCTCCTCTTCCTTATATGGGCCCAAGTAATTAAACTAATGGCTTATTAGGCTTTTGGGCCCAAGACCCAAATCAGACAAAAAGACTGTATTTTGTCTGGCCCAATTCTCTGTACAAATACAGTAAATGTCTTGCATCTTACTGTATTAATTCCTTGTTAACTTTCCCGTTAGCTATGGTGTGTGACCCTTAGGGATCATACAATACTGGTAATAAGTACTTAACTTATAGATCAAGAGCGGGCTCTAGCAAGTCATCATGACCTCCCAGTATTTATGACTTATGTCTGATCTCGACACTTATCATACTTTCTAGAGATAGCACAGTAGATTTCAGGACATTCCCAACAGTTCTCATTAGAGCTCGAACTCTGGACGGATATGACTTGATCGCTCACATCCTTTTTGGAATTGGGATTCCGCGCTGTGTCATATTAACTGGGTCAGGTAGAGTTTGTCATATCCCTTGGGCTTCTTGTCTGGACGGGCCTTATATTCTCTGAATGGGCAAAATTTCAATGTTTGAAATCCAGCGCCAAAAATTGCCCCCAGCCCATTGGTGAGGGCTTTGAATTAATGGGCAGTAACATTGGGAATATGCACGCCGTCCGTGATCTTCGTAAGGTCTCATCACACATGCATCTGTCATTGATCGAGTTAAATCAACCGGTTGAGTTGGCATGAAAATTGGGCGACCACGATTCCCCGAATTTAATTCAGATTCCCCTTCGATCGTAAATAATGTTGTTACGATCCAACAGCCGAGATAGAGGGATGTGAGAAATCGTCACATCGAATCTAGCAAGTAGGATTCGAATCGGTCGATCTTCATTCACGTAGATCCAACGGTTACAATTTGATGAAGTGGAGGAAAACCAACGATCTTGAGGTCGATCTTATTTATTGCCGTTAAAAGGGTAACTTAATCACACATTTCCCACTACCGGAGCTTTACCATATTTATCACTGGTAATTTACCTTCTTCTTCCTCACTTCTCGTCGACTTCAACTTTCAGACCAATCAGAAGCTTTCTCCAATGGCGACTAAAAACAGAGCCGTTGGAAGCAATTCTTCGTTGGAACTGTACGGTCCTAACCACAAATCAAATTATCTGTCATATAGAGAACCTCATAGAGAGATGTTTTATCCCACCATAGGTAGAAATGGTGTTACCAGACGAGTCAGAGTCTCTGGAGCTCGTTCGCTTTGGGTATTGTCGCGCATACTTGACGTTCTTCGAGAGATGCAGCTTAAATTTCTCGAAACCCTGCCTAATCCTTGATGTACTAGCGCAACTCCAGATTTCATTCCCTTAGATATGCCCAAACTTCTTTTGGCAAGTCATCGGGATTGGAGTCTTGGCCGCCAAGAAGGATTCCAGTGAACATTGTGAAGATATATTTGATGTGTCAGTCACATCGTAGTACAAGTGGTAGTACAAGACGTGACTAAGGACGTGATTATATTTGATTGTTGAGATATGAACGAATCTTTATGATGTGATTCGGTTTATGAGTTGTTTACTGAGCTAGATGAAGATATTGGAGAGAAGATTACAGCTTGGAGTGGTTTACTTATTCTTTGGAGAAGTTACAAGAAAAAAAGGAAAAGTCACAAAAAGGTGGAATATGAAATATCTTAACAAAAAGGATATTTGCTATATCTTTATTTAGGTAAACCTGATGAGTAAGTTTAGCCTAATATAAAGAAGAGAGACGTGGCCTTATGAAGATGCAAGAGCTGAGAGAATAAAAACTCAAGGGAGATTTTGTATTGGTGATGTTGTGTGTGTGTTAAAGTCTAGGCTCTTGAGGAAGTTTAGCTCAGGGTTAGTGTGATCCTGAAGATTTCATGTATTGAATAGAGTGGTAGTTCCATAGGGTTTGATCTATGTGTTTGTAATTGGTGGAATTACTTTCTATTCATGTGAATTCGAATTTAAGAAATATACTTTGCGTTGTCTTACTTTCTGCACTTATAAATTTTCCTCACCTGCACTTTCACATTGATCTTATCATTCTCCTTTGTCTTGTTAAATAAAATAAGAAGTGCCGAGAACCTATTACCTCTCGCCGCATCCTGGGGGATTATAGAGGAAACCCCTCTGTGGGATGTTTAGCAAGACCGTATAATCTCTTACAAGATCAACAAGGTCTCGGTTGGCGACAAGGTCAGAAACGAGACGCTTGTAGTTCACCATTTATAGAGCTAGCTTTGCTCGTTATTTTTTATTGATTCTTTTATACCCCGAACTGACAATGATCCGTTTTGTGTTGGCAGATCTCTAGATGCGATACAGCTCAACACGAAAATAGCTGACCTGATTGCAAGCTTAAAGAGGGGGGATAGATTGTGATTATTTTATGGCGCACCAAATCCAATCCTCAGCAGGTAAACCGTTGAGACTGATAATCCCTCAGGTTTTTGTTAAAATAGTTTGTCAAATCAAAATAACTTCTTTTTCGTATTCAGGTTGTACCATCTTTGATTATTGTTGTACAGTAAGTATTCCACTCCGAGAGAAGATGTTTATAGGGAACATCTCCCACCGCACTGGCAAGGCTCCCATGAATCTGACAGCCCATGAAATATTGGGTGAACTGGCTGCGATGTACACAAGGGCTCTCAATTCGACCACTCCGTCCCTCCAAGCTTTAAGCGAGGAAGTTAATCAGGAAACCCTAAACCTGAGTTTAATTCAGCCTTTGCCTAAGTATCCCACTAGGGTAACTGTGTTAATCCCTTCGGACCCGGCGAACTCGAATGGATATAAGGGTTTGTACGAGTCTCGCCCTTCGACGTGCAAGCATGCTCAAAGTGAAGGGGAGACTTTCGCGGGTAGTGCTGATCGCGATGTGGAGGCGAAGAAAATCTCGTTCGGCTCTACTAGGAGAAAGGGCTTCACCTGAAGGTTCAAGCATAAGAAGAACCGCCCAATTGTTGACGACCCTGAATGAGTGGTGTACCTCTTTAGGCAGTTCAAGCCCACGGGGAGGAGGGTTTTTGAGGACCTTAACGTAAACCTTTAGGATTCAAAGGCTCGAGAGGCGGCCCTGAGCAGGCAATTGGCTGGGTATAAAAGGGAAGAAGCTCGGATCATGGAGTTGAAGAACTCATAGGAGGACCTCAGTATCAAGCTCGCAATCGCCACATATAAGATGTTTAGGGCCCAGAAATAGACTCATATATATTTCGAGGAGGCAACCCATGATGAATAGTAGAAGCGCAAATCCATTGACAGTCATGACGTTACAGTTCATGAGACGGTGTGGGCAGTGAAGGCAGTGAACCGGGAGCTTCATGAGACCTATATGTTGGTCCACTAGCAGATCATGGAAAAATGGGAAAAGAAGAATACCGAGTTCGACATCAATATTTCCCTTCAAGAGGCCATGGCAAACCTCGACCTTCTCGTTGCGATCACTGGTGGAGGATTCGATATAGTGGGCGAGGTGTAAAAACTCGTCGTGAAGAGAGAGAGGAGAAGGAGGTCGAGCTGATTGTTGCAACTATTCTCCCCACAGTCCTGGAAGACTCGGTGATGTTGATTGATCCTGCTACTCAACTGCCGACGAAATTGGAACCGCATGGATCTAACCATCCTCAGGAGGGTCCAAGGGGATCTGTACAAGAACAAACTTCAGGGATGAAGGACCTAGATGGTGGTGAGGAGATGGTCGATTGAGGCTTAATTGTCACTACTCTATTTCTTTAGTCCCCTTAAAATAAATCTTTCTATAAGTTATGGTGTTGCTCGAAAGGGCTTTTTATTTTGAACTCTTGGTGTGTTTTTTTTTTTTTTTTTGCGAACTCGGTGTTCCTGAAAAGGCTTTTAGGTTGTTTTACCCGAAAGGTTTTTTATATAATCGAACATATTTCTAAATTATTCTTTCTCTTTTAAGTTTAACTAAAACATTAAATAAGATAAACGAGTTCAATAAACCTCGGTTTCACTGAGTTATGAATCGATCTAGACTTTGTCCGATTTCGATAGGGTTTTAGAGTTCGTTTAACGAGAGCTCGACTTGACTGAGTGATTCTAATAAACTTGTTACGTTGTCCAAGGATCAAGATGTTATAACAGCGAGTTCAGGATCTCAATCTGATTCGATCGATGTGATGCAATTAGTTTTAAGAAATTTTTCTTTAAAGACCGAAGTCCTTTATCTATGAGTTCGTTTAGCGAGATCTCAATCTTGTTCGACCGATATGACTTTGATGAACATGCAATATTTTCTAAGGATCGAGCTTAGATTTAGGCGGAAATTTCCGTCTAAGGTTGAAGTTCAGATGGAGGGGGGGTTTAGTCCCCCCCAGTTCTTCTAATTTTGGGAATAGAAGAATTAACATGAATCTCACTCACGAAAGATGATATTGAGAATGGAAGTTTCTACGAAACAAACCATTTTGAGAACGCTATAAAGTGGATCGTTTTGAGATCGCTATAAAGTGGATTATTTTGAGATCGCTATAAAGTGGATCGTTTTGAGATCACTATGAAGTGGATCTTTTTGAGATCACTATAAAGTGAAACGTTTTGAAATCGCTAAAAAGTGGATCGTTTTGCGAGCAGTATGAAGTGGATCATTTTAAGATTGCTGTAAAGTGTATCATTTTGAGATCGCTATAAAGTGGATCATTTTGAGGTCGCTAAAAAGAGGATTGTCTTGAGATCACTATGGAGTGCATCGTTTTGAGATATACATATAAAGTGGATTGTTTTAAGATCGCTATAAAGTGATATCGAAAGTTTATTGAATAAAAGAAAGCTTTATACAAGATGGTATTGACGAACTTACCAGATCACAAACTCTGTTGTAAGTCAAGTGTATTTGGTTGTGAGTGATGTCACCTGGTTTGCTCGAGATTTTTTGTCTTACATGTGTCAGAGATTTTGGGTGGCTGCGCTCGATATCGAAATGCCTATGTACCCTTTCGAGCGATTAAGCCTTAGCGTAGTCTGATTTTTGTTGTGCACTCTCAGTGGAAATACTTTTTGAGGTTAATAATACTCCAATGTCGGTAGGGTTCTTCCCAGTTCGGCCCTAAATTTTCAGCATGTTCTTCCTTTTTATGATCGAACACTTCCGCAGTACGAGTTCATCTACGTGAAACAGTCGGGTTTTTATCGGGGAATCATAGTAACGAATCGCGGTCAGTCGGCAGATTAGATTAAAGCTAGCGCGAGGTTCCTACTTTCTTCGATGAGATTGAGCTTCTCAGTTATCATTCGGTTATAAAGTTTCTCATTTTGTGGGCATTCTATTTGCGAATACTTATAACAAGGATTTATGTGGGAACTACAAACTTAACGCCGTAAGCCAAAGAGAAGGCTGTTTCATCCAATATTTTTGAAGTGTGGTTATGTAGGCCTAGAGTACAGCTAGGAGCTCGTCGCTCCATTTTGTCTTGCACTCATCAAGCCTTTTCTTGAGTTTATTCATGATCGACTTGTTGGCTGCCTCGACCAGTCCATTCCCTTAGGGATATCAAGGCATCGAGTAGGCCAGCTTAATGTTCCAACTCATACAGAACGCTTGGAATATTTCAATATGAACTGAGATCCGTTTCAGTGACAATCTCATGAGGAAGACCGTGATGACATATTATTTCCACAGACGAACTCCTTTACATGGACATCCTTGATTTTTTTAAGGAATTGGTTTTGCTTCATTTGGTGAAATAATCGGTCATGAGAAGTAGATGCATCACTTTTTTCTTTCCCGATGCGACAAGGGGTCCCACTATATCCACCCCCACTACATAAAAGGATATAGAGAAGAGACTGAAGAGAGTTTATATGATGGTAGATGGATTATCAGGGCGTGTCTTTGACACTTGTCACATTTTGTGAAAACCTTTTTTGCACTCGGCATACATATTCGGCCAAAAGAAACATTGGCGTTAAACTCGTATGGCCAAGGCTCATCCTCCGGAATGACTTTCGCACGATCCTTCTTGAGCTTATGTCATTAATGTTTGGGTCTCTTTGCCGCTAAGGCATTTAAGGTTTTCTCCAGAAAGACTTTGTTTGAAGAACTTTTCTTATGTTACGCACTACCTCGTGCTTTGTGCTTTAAGTTTCCTAGCAGCCCACATGTCCAAGGGGTTTATACAGTCAATGATGTATTGAATGTTGCGATTTCTCTTGTGATTCTCGGTATCGTTTTGCGAGGTCTGGTTTATGGAGGTCGCTTTAACGGTACCGTCCGGAAAGTTAAAGATGGTGTCATCGATGTCGATGATATTAGGGTCGGTTCCCCCATTCAAGTGTCTCTTTCGTGGGTATCAGTTCGACATCAACCGTTTGGTTAGAGATTTTATGTTTGAGAGATAGAGCTTTACACGCGACATCTATGCTAGGCCTTTAGACTCCCTCGATCAATATGATCCTTTTAAAGTTAGGGTCATAGGTCGCAATTTCTCTCCTCTAGGAATCCGTGTTAGGTCGAAGAAATCGATATGGTCAGAGAGGTCATGAACCACGCGAAGGTACGCTTCCATTCATTCGTCTTTCACTTCATAGTCACCGTGAAATTGGATTGTGACAATGTGGGAATCGCTAAAGGTGTATACTTCGCGTGCTCTGATCACTATTGTAAGTCTGAGTCCAGCTATCAGCGATTTGTACTTCGCTACATTATTTGATGCATCGAAGCCGACCCTAAAGAATTGCTACAATACTTCCACTGTAGGAGAGACTAGTTTGGCTCCAACCCCAAATCCATGTTTTAAGGATGCACCATTTATATGGAGAGTCCACATTGATAAGTGTCTACTGCGTTCTTGAGGCCAAAAGGCATCACTTTGTTAAAGTAGGTACCTCGATCTGTTATGAACGAGGTATTTTCTTGATCCTCAAGATTCATCAGTATTTGATTGTACCCTGAGAAATCAACCATAAAGGATAGAAGTTAATGTCTTGTTGTTGCTTCCACCATTCGGTCAATATGCGGGAGTGGGAACCTGTCTTTCGGACTGTGAAGTCAACAATACTCTCATCTTCCCGTTATTTTTCTTGAAATTATACTTACTTGATGGACCAGATTTTGACTAACCGGTTGACTTCGTCGTTGACGGCTTGAGCTCGCTCTGGACCGAGTTTTGGTGTTTTTGTCTTACTGGTTTGTAAGTCGGATCAACGTTCAACTAGTAGCTCGTTAAGTCGATGACAAAGACCATGTGAACAATTCTACATTCTGCTTGAGAAATGATATCAGCTCATTTCTTATGGAGTTTGGGAGCTCGGCTCCAATACTAACGCATCTTTTAGGATGGTTATCTTCTATGCAAACTTGGATTGTTAGATCCTTTGGGGGACCTTGCTGACTAGGTTCATTTCCTTTTAGTTCGCATTTCGGTGATCTCCTCCAGTTTTTGTAATTGTTATGCGGGAGATTTTTCAATTTGTTTATATTCGTTCAAGTAGCAATTTCTAGAAGATTTTTGGCTTCTGTATACGATTTTAGTTCTCTTAGGAGTCGAGAATTTTAGGCACTGGTGGTACGTTGAAGGTACAACTTCAATGTCGTAAATCCATTGCAGGCTTAAAATAGCGTTGTACGGAGCTAGACGATCTACCACGATGAACTCTGTCATTCTTAGAACTACACCAGGAATTACTGGCGTGAAGGAAGAGCCTAAATAGTATGTTGTTTTTCCGACAACCCCACGAGTGGTGTCTGCCCATTGACTATCTCAGAGTCATCGAATTCCATCTTTTTGAATGTGTCGTAAAAGAGGACGTCAACGGAGCTTCTCGTATAGATAACGATCCTGGCGAGCTCAACATCTCCAACGACCAGACAGACGAGCACAGTGACGTCATCAAGTTTTTATAGTTCGAGTGTATCGCTCTCACAGAATATGATCTGTGACTAGGCCTTGTGTGGGAGTTTTCTCTCTTCTGTTTGTCTCCACTCTCCTCTAGAGAGATTTAATCGAGCTGGACGGATCTCTACATAGCTTGGAGCCTTCGAATATGAAGTCGACCCTCTTAGCGGGTATAGCCCATACAACCCCCCCCCCCTCAAAAATCGGGGAAGATTGAGCCACGGGCAAATAGTTTTTCTAGGAGTAGTGGGTGGCAAAAAAATTGATTCCTCTGGGACGCCGCACAGGCTAAGTTCACCGTGAATGAACTAGACTCGGGAACCCTGGGTGGGGCCTCGGGAGTTCCTCCTTTGGATTCTTGTGCTTTTTCAGCCTCTCATTTTTCGCTTCAATTAGCATGAGTGTAGCACTCGGCTATTGAATGACCTCTTTTCTTGTGATGTTCACGAAAATTTATTTTTGTCAAACTCAAATTTGCGCGAGACCTTCAGGCATTCCACTGTGTAAACAATTTTGGATTTTTGGAAATCCTTTCGACAATTAGTGTTTTGCAAACTCGGTTGGTTATTTTCTTTTCGAAGCTTTAATGCAAGGATGGTAGTTTCTTCTTCGAAAATGGTAACCGCCGAGGAGCGATGTAAAGCATCGTGAAGAGAGACTGGTTCACGAACAGTGAGTTCTTTGCGGAACTCGGCCGTGTACCATAATCCACGTCTCAATGCCTTTAAAACGACTTCGTCGTTAGGGTTTGCAATTTTGGATTTAACCTCCATAAAGCGGTTGATATACGAACTAAATGACTCGTCAGGTCGCTGAGATACGTTAACCAGAGCATATTCGGTAGTTTTGACTTTGGTTGGAACAAAGTATTATTCATGAACTCGTTGAAGTTGTCAAAAGACTTTTCTTCCTGTCCGTCAAACCATTCTAAAGTTGGGCCTGATAGATTCTATGCAAAGAGTCTGCAGAAATCAAGATCTCTTTCTTCGTCGGTTAAATAGACGCGAGACATCGCTAGTCCAAATGCTCTAATGTGAGCCTTCAAGTCCGACTTCCCTGAGAAATATGGGAATTTTGTTTTTTCCCGTTTCAAACAACCTAGCGAAAGTAATATGATCCGTAAATGGCGGTTGACGCGTTTCTTCTATCAATCTATCGATGTCGGGTGCTGGTCGCCATATGAACTCGTGAACACAAGCTCATGAATTAGGCGTTAGCCCGTTCAATATATTTTTGAGTATACCGTGTTCGTCTATTGACAATGGAGTAAACTGTGTCTGCGGCTGAGCCTATGACTGGTGTCCAAGGTTTATCTGACCATTTTGATGGATGGTTGGTGTTGATCTGGCAAATCAGTTCTTGGAAATTGTAAATGGACCGAGCCTGGCTCGATAAGAGGTCTCGAGCTCGAGGCGAAGGCTGAACCTTCAATCCACATAGGCATGATGTCACTATTCTACGATGGAGGTGGCCAGGAGGTGTTTTTCAGATATTTTGTCAAGCCCGCAATTAGCATATTCAAAATGAAGGGGAATTGGGTCGGCGTCGATGTCAAAGTTGGAGTAAACCCATTGTTCGACATTTCAGCGACGTATAATGAGATCCATGGTGGTGACACAACCTGAGAAAAATACATGTGAGTTTGAGGGGAAGGACTCAAACGAGGCCACTAATCGCCTATGGGTCGATACCGAGGATTTAGGTTGGCGATCACCTCAAAACGAGCGGTAACACGTCGGTTCTATTATGTGAGCTGTGTAGCCAACGTGTGACTAGCGATCTCTTGGGTTCGATCGTTAGTCTCATTTTTTCGCGTTCGGTTTACCAGATAGTTGAGCAGCAGAACCTATTTCGTCAAGGTCGTCCGGACTTTGCCTCGACACATTAGGAGTCTGAGGCGAATTGGGTCGTAGTGTTCCAAATCCGCTTCCAGATTTTGGAGCAATATTAGGCCTGATCCACACTCAGTTCCTGGTTAGGTCATTGATCCCGGACGAATTATTCATCAAGATCGGACTCGTCGTCGTCACTTGGGCTATGGTGCTAGTTGGCGCTGACGTTGTAAGGAGTGAAGTTGGGTTTGTCTTTACGTTGTCAGTGTGGCATGTGTTACTATTCACTCCGGTCGTATTATGTGGAACGACGTCGATCACTGGTTTGCGGTCGACTAGAGGTGGAGTGAAAATGAATTCGGGAGGAGTTGGATTCATTTCGATCTATCGAACCTTGTATTAAATTCTTGTGACAGAAAGATCTATGGTTGTCTCCACAGACGGCGCCAAATGTGAGTTTAAGGATTCACACTGAAATTTATATTGAATGTGGATTTTTACTTTAGGAAACATGAATATAGATTTTCTACTAATGAAAGATGTTATTAAGGATTGTATGTCGAAATATAATTTATACAAAAAACATGTCGAATGTATGTAAATGAGACCGAATTATTTTGGTCGAAGTGATTGTTAAATAAATTTCAGAATATCTTTCTCGGATGATCTCTTCTCTTTTTATATCTTCGACCTCTCCTTCTCTGATGCGATCTTTCTCCCTCGCAATATTCTCGACACTCCATTATTCGACGAGAATGTTACAACAATCCACAACTTCTTCTCCTTCGAAAGCATAAGACTTGATTGCTCACCTCTTCTTTTGGGCTTGGGCTTCCGCGCTTTGTCACCTTTACTGGGTCAGGTCAACTTCCTCATATCCCTTAGGCTTTTTGTCTGGATGGACCTTATATTCTCCAAATGGGCCGGATTTCAATGCGTGAAATCCAGCGCCAACACCCATCAACCTCTTTGTTGATAGTCATCATCCACATCACATCTGTGAGAATCAGATCGATTTATGCCATCAAGATCTGATCTCCTATTCCTTTTTATCCTCCTCTATGTATCTCCGTCTACCGCATTTTCCACTTGACTGGATAGGTTCTGCTCAGCGAGCTGTAACTCATCAGTAGGAACAAAACCTTGGTGAATCTGACCAATTGTTCGATGTTCATCCTCATGTTGTTGATCGTCATTCTGAGTCTGATTATCAACATGGATATGATCATCAACAAGTTTCTCATCAACATAATTCAGAACCTCAATCTCCATACGCCTCATTCATATCTCTTTCTCTTCGATTTCCTGGATCTTTTTTGAAAAGAGGTGTTGTTCTCTCGTTCAAATAATAAACATAACGCAATAACCAATTACCTACGAAATGATAAATTCATCGACGACCAGACCAGAAAATGACGAGAAAAAAGAGAGATGAATTTTACATGCGTCAATACGAACAAAGCACATTTTCACCCTTTCTACGTGAACGTACGTTGTATATCATGGTTTTTAGGACTTTTGACCATGGTATATGTCTTTGTTATTGAGTCTTTTAGAATCTTTTGGATCCTTTTATGTGTGTTTACAGGTCTAGGTACGTTTGGAGCGGATTTGGACGTTATGGCGCATTCTGGAGCTATTTGGAGCATTTGTGCGAGAAGAAGAAATGAGAGTCGAAACTGGAGGCTTGTGTCGATCGACACACTTGTGGCATCGATCGACACACTGGCGAGTTAGACATATCTCGGCGATTTAATGAAGATTTATGGAAATTGCAGTATGTTCTCATAATTACAAAGAAACCCCAGACTTGTTTAGATCATTATATTAGGGTTTTTAAGCCATTGTTAAGGCTAGGCTTTATTTTATCAGAGATCGAGAGAGTTGGGGCTGGTCTTGTACTCGACAGAGAAGAGATTTCGAACCGCTGATTCTGTACTTCTTTTATGATATTTGGTTTTCTATTCATCATGTCTTTTGTTTCATCTGCCATGTCTAAGTTTTTTACGTGTTAGGTTTAGGGATTCTCACTAAGGATTTCAAGGAATTATAGGTTAATCAATCTGTAGGGATTCATACTTTCTAGTTCTTCATCTACGGTTGTTCTTAATGCTTGATCCGAATTGGCCACTTAGATTATTGATGTTAGGTTGATTTCTGCAACGACAGTTGATTAATTAACTAGAGAGAACCTAGATAAGCAATTTGACTATCTGCAAATAAATTTATTTTAGAAGAATTGTGAACGAAAGAACTTGAGATTAATGCATGTTTAGGATCTCTAGAATTCGTAACGAAAGTTGGTTAGCTAGGTTGCTAGACATAGATAATACTCGCAACGAAAGTTGGTTTCTTATGCTTCTGTGATTCTAGTTCTAGAACCGTACTTAATTAGATCATGATCGATTGATCGCCTATATTCCTGATTTCTTGAGAACTCCCTTGACCTGATACTTCGCTTTCTTGCTTACAACCGTTTACTTTAATTTACTGCCTTGTTTATTGATTACTCTCTATTTCACCTAGCTTAATTGGACATTATATAGTCTATCGTAATACATTTTAGTCTTTGTGGATTCGATACCCTATATACTACTAGTCACGTATGTGCACTTGCAGTGTAGCTCTAGGGATTAAACTCGAGCATATCAAGTTTTTGGCGCCGTTGTCGGGGAATCTTTTGAGTCTTCGATAAATTTGAATTTAGAGTTTAGACTAGGTTTTCGTTTTTGTTTTTGGTTACTAATTTTCGTGATTCTTTCGTCTCAGGTACGCCTAGAATCGCATCGCATCGATCGACACGGTCCTGAGTGTCGATCGACACAGCTTCGTGATTAGCAACGATCGACGCTCTCCCTGCATCGATCGACACACTTGCATAGACGAGACAGTTTATGCCTGATCGCGACTTGAGGATCAATCCGAACAAGGAGCTTGTGAATCTTGAGCTTGCAAAGCTAGAAATGGAGAACATAAAAGCTCATAAGCTGGTTAAGATGGCTAACCCCAATCATGTAATCTTAATTCGAGACGCTGAGGGTGTTCTTAGAGATTTGTAGAACAATCCATATAATGCTCAGGGACAGAGGATTGATGATGAAGGAAATGTGATTCAATAGAAGATTGTTCAACCTGCGCAAGAAGCTCAATGTGGAGGAGAAGATGGACAAGGAAATCCACAACCAGAAGCACCTAGAGCATCAGAGCCTCCTGCTAGGAGGACACTAGATGATTACAACAGACCTGACGAGTTCTACGGTAACAGGTCTGCGATTGTACCTCCTACTTTTCCGAGCAATGATTTTGAGTTGAAGACTTCCTACTACACGCTTGTGGGACAACATATCTTTCATGGACTCCCACATGAGCATCTTATGGATCACATAGAGGACTTTGAGTCTTTGGTCATAGGGATGAAGCATAATGGAGTGACCTATGACTACTTACACTGCAAACTTTTTCCTCACTCTCTTGGAAGAGAAGCTGCTAATTGCCTGAAGCAGATTCCACGTGGGACTCTGACTACATGGGATGCAGTGAAGAAGAAGTTTCTGCGATACTTCTATGATGATGCTAGATCTGATCAGCTTAGACGGGATCTCTTGACCTTCAAGCAGGGACCTACAGAGCCCCTGAAAGCAGCTTAAGATTTAGGATGTACCAGAGAGATTGCCCTCATTATGGTTTCACTGAGATTCAGCTGCTGGGCATCTTCTTCAGAGGAGTTGATTTGTGGTACCAGATTTCTCTAGATGCTGCAAGTAATGGGAACTTCAATACTAAATCTCAGAGGAAGCTAGGAGCTTATAGAGAACTTGATAACTAGCAATAGTGTCAAGAATGCTGATATGGAGAGGCAAAAATCTGATGGCAAAGCTGATAGCTCACAGATAGCTGAGATGAGGAATAAGATTGATTTTGTCCATAGCAACTTACTTGGGAAGAAGCAGGTCCAATTAGCTGCAGATGCTGATGGCACTGAGGATATGAATTACATAGCTGGAGCTGGATTTCACGGTCAGAGGTATGGAAATCAGCAGGGACAGATTTCAGGTTTCACACCAAAGTCTACATTTCAGAGACCTTTCCAGCAGAACAGCTCATTCTCCAGAGGTTATGATTCTTCATCATATCAGCATGTTCCTCCTCAAAATGAGCAGAATGATAAGATGATGGGTCTGTTGGAACAGCTCTTGGAAGGACAGCAGAAGAGTACAGTGGACTTCAGTGGAAAGATAGATGCTTTGTACCTTGATTTGAATGGGAAGATTGAGTCTCTGAGTATTCATGTGAAGAAGCTGGATGTTCAGAGGTTCAGCAGACTGCTGGAGCAGCACAAAGGCAAAATGGGGCTGGAAGAACTGAGCAGAAACAATACGTCAATGTTGTGATCATAGGAGATGGAGTTGATTTGATGAAGGAAGAAGAAAGCGCCATTGCTGATTTTCTGGACGAATTATGTCTGTCTGCGCCGAGCATCGATCGACACACCCCAAGTGTCGATCGACACAACCCCGACATGAAGAATGAATATGATGCCAATCGCCTTGTGTAGATCGACGCTCCTAAGGCATCGGTCGACACAGATCGCAGACGGATTCAAAAACCTGCAATAGTCCCTGAATGAGTCCACAAGCCTTATGTACCCTATCATGAGGTTCTTAAGAGGTCTAAACAAGAGCTAGACAAATCTAAATGCAAGGCAGTGATGGAAAAGAAGCTGATTTAGATTTTAGAGAAGCTTCAAGATCCATGAGTCTTTGTGCTAGATTGTTCCATCTTTAAGGACAGCTTTATGCGTTCTATGTGTGATCTAGGATCTGGTGTGAATCTCATGCCATACTCTGTGGGTGTGAGATTGGGATTGATGGATTTTCAGCCTACTAGGATCTCTCTAATCTTAGCTGATCGACCGAAGATGTATCCAAAAGAAGTTCTTGAGGACATTCCTATCAGAGTTGGAAACTACTTGATTCCAACAGATTTTGTGGTGCTGAAGTATAATGTTGAGCCAGGTGATCCTATTCTGTTTGGAAGATCATTCGTAGCTACTGCTGGAGCAGTGATTTATGTGTGACGTGGTCTGATTGATCTCCACCTGGGAGATAAGCCTTTGCAGTTTTCAATATGGATAGGCTACATAAATCCACCCTTGATGGACAGAGCTTCATTGTTAAAGTGGAACCTGAGATACAGATTGGAGAAGAGAATATGGCAGTTCATCCTGACCTTGCTCTAACATCTTCAGAGCCTGCAACTGCTCATAAGCAGAAAGCTCCAGATATCTCATCTCCACCAAAGAAAAGGTATGATTCCTCTAAACTTAAATCTCCTAATATATCAGCTGTGATTGTAGAAAAATGTAGTATCCCACCCACGCTTCGCTCCCACCCTGGTTCTCGTCACTCACTCTTTGGACGATCTCATGATTCGAATGCTTATCCACCACCTTGGTTGAGGAGCCATTCACAGAGGCACTCCAAGCCTCTGTTGAATCCGCCATAAGTCCAATCTCCCTCCAACAGTCAAGCTAATGACTGCAAATAAGCGCTGAGTGGGAGGCAACCCACTAGTAGGTTTTTTTATTATCTATTTCATTTTGATTTTTTGTGCTTTGATTTTTTCTGTTTTGGTATGTTCATCGCGTGAGAAACAGTCGACATCGCCCTGCATCGACCGACACGGTCCTGTGCATCGATCGACGCAGTGGTCTTATGTGGTTTAACTTTACCGTCTCAATTGCGATCTAGGCATCGGTTATTCCCATAACCGCGACCAATCACGATCAGCATCGATCGATGCATATCTTGGCATCGATCGACATAGGCCGATGACAAGTAAGTGTTCTGACCCTTTTCGGATTCTTTTCATTCCGATTTTTCTTCTCACCAAGCCTAAGCTTGACTCCACTGGGGACAGTGTATTTCAGGTGTGGGGGAGGTAGCTACTGACGCACCGCTTTTTATTTTCTTAGAATCAGTCAAATCTGTTTTATTAAGTCAAATTGAGTAGGAAACAATGAATTTTTTAGGAGATCTCTACACTTGTAGGAACTTAAGTGACATTGGATGAGCTTGCAGATGATCTATGACTATTAGAAAAATCCATATAGATCAGCCTACTGAGGACAGCCATATCACTTATGGTATTCAGAGAATCCACTACTGATTTTGAACTTAACTTGACTTAATTTTTCTCACCTTGGGGCTTGGTATACCTTGAGTCGGATTCCTTTGTTAGTTCTGGCACAACTTGTAAACTTGTATGATTTTGGTTCCCTTCTCCCCTGCCTTGAAAGTAAAAAAAAAAAAGAGATAAACTGAGAATAAGCTAGTAGCTTCGAAGTGGTCGCGGGAGTGGTAGAGACCTCTATTACCTCCTCTGCATCCATGGAAACATGTCCAAAATAATACCCCGAATAAAAAGGGAAGAGCACTAATAGAAAAAATAAAATGATACCCAGTGGAAAAAATCAGTGCTAAGGAAGGAAAAGGAGAAGAAAGGAACCAAAAACAATAGTATGGTGGTCAGGTGCTAACAGAGTAAGAGTCCATGTGTTCTTTGATCGATACTTCCTAGGTGAGACCGCTGATATACCATGGATTTTAGGGATTTTAACCATGGTATATGTGTTATTTATCGAGTCTTTTACTATGCTTTAGAGTCTTTTCAGGTGTTTATTAGGTACAAGCACATTTGGAGCATATTTGGTGATTTTGGCACTTTCTGGAGCTAATTGGAGTATTTGGCCGAGAGATAGAGTTCACTGTTGATATTTCCGAGCTGCAACGATCGTCACACTTATGGCATCGATCGTTGCACCAGCGAGATGGGCCAAACGACGGTTTAATGAAGGATAATGAAATTGCAGTCCTGCCCAGAAGTTCCTGATATTTACAAAGAAGCCCCAAAACGTGTTTTAGGTTATAAATAGAGTTTTTAAGCCAATGTTTAGGCAACGCTTTGACAAGCTTTTCTTACGTTAAGTTTTACTCAGAGAGAGTTGAGGGGCTGATCCTGATCTCAGAAGAGACTTGATTTTGAACCCCAGTTCTATTTGATTATACACTACAAAAAATCTTAGCATTCATAGCAGTTTGAGATAGCACGAAATTCAAAAGTGCTATAACACATGAATTGGATTTTTGGATTAGTCTATAATAGCATTAAAAACACGCTAAGAACTGATTTCAATGACCGGGAAACAAAATTTAGTAAATCCGCCAAAAATTAAGACAAAAAAAATGAGCGCCAACCCTTAAAAATTTTCCCCCTTTCCCAATTACACTATCTAAAAAAAATCCCTAAATCTCCGATAATCTCCAAATAGTCACTCTCCAGAACTTTTCTATCTCTCTTCAAATCCCTTGGAAGAAGATGATGTACACATAAACCCTCGCCGCCATCTCTCTCAATTCAAGGAAGAATAGGCTGCTCGTGTCTGTCTTGTTCCTTTTCTACCTTCTCTTTCTCCTTCCAGATCAAGGTACGATCTAACTCTTCGGTGTTTATTACTTGATTTGATTAGTTAAGTGTCGCTTGGGATCTCTATGCTAATAAAGGCGATGTTTCTATGATGTGTATCATAGGAAGAAATCTACAGGCGAATGCAGAAGATACTTCCGATGAGGTTTCAGATCCACCCAAGGTGGAGGAGAAACTCGGTGGTCACGGCGGTTTGTCGACGGATTCAGATGTTGTTCATAGGTTAGTGTCATATACTTAAACTTTTGAATTTAGTTGCGTAAATTTCTTGCCTGATTTCGAATTCACTTATTGACAGAGTCTGAATCGATTTTGAAGAAGTCACTTCGCAGTAACGCGGAGAAGTTTAAGTTCCAGGCTGAGGTTTCTCGGCTTATGGACATTATTATCAACTCTCTCTACAGTAACAAGGACATTTTCTTAAGGGAGTTGATCTCCAATGCGTCTGATGTAAGCCTGCGTGTTTATCATAGTTTTGCTTTTTTGACAGCATGTTGAAATAGGGAGCTAATAAGTGTCTGTGTTTGTAAATTTCTAGGCTTTGGACAAAATTAGGTTCCTTGCACTCACTGACAAAGATGTTTTGGGTGAAGGTGACACTGCTAAGCTTGAGATCCAGGTTAGCAACATGTTCTACCTCTTAGAAGTTTTTCCCAATTTGATAATCACTTGTAGCACAGTTTTCTAAATGTTAACGTTCATAAAAAATTCTCAGATTAGTGAGAACGGCAGTGACCCAAAGCAGCAAACATTGTTTTTCTCGTAAGTTATCTGGCCTGTTATACTGCCTTTACTTATCGTACTAGCATTTGGCTTTCAGTCTTACAGACTATAAAAATTCTACAATATATGACAGTTCAAAGAAAGTCAGACGCAGGAGGCAAAAGAGTCAAGGCTGGAGCTCAAGGCAGGGGCATCATCTTGGACAAGATAAGACTGATGGTATGTGTTTGATTGTAATGAATATCTTACTTGGATCATGCCATGAGAGCCTGTCTTTTTAACTTTTATTTTTAGATGCTCATTCTGTTAGAAGTGAGACCAGTCTGGTCAAAGAGTTCCTCCTGGCACGAGTCCTCCAGACGTGCAATCATGTGGTGATCCAGATCATGTGCAGACTATTACGATGTTGCAATTTGCAAAAACGTGGAAGCTATCTATAGAACGGTCGGACTTGAGGAAGTATGTTTGGCTTTCGGTCCTAGTTATATTAGCAAATTATGTGACTGATGTTTGCAAATTTTAATGTCTCCTCCAGCCGTAGCCTCCTTCAGAAGAGACAGTTCTTCCACTCTCATCGAGCTCAGGTGATGTATTTCTTCTTTAGCTCTTTTTCTTATGAAGAATACAATTATTTGTGATTTATACATCGCAGCCCATGGCTATAGAATAAGTTCTTTGAAGATAGAAGGGTATGTTTTAGTTTAGTTTACTTTCATCCAATGCAGCCAATCGTCCATATTCCGATATGAAACACTTGTTATAAAACGAAACGTCTCTGTTTGTTCTCGGTTCTAACATAGTTTGTTTGATTACCCATTAGTTTAGAGTGAATGATTTTTCTTCTTTCAGATGCTGGATGATTTCGGATGTGACTAAAGATGAGAAGCAGATGATGCACATGTGGAACTCGTTTGTGAACTCGTTTGTCAAGATCGATTCATAAGGGTGATGCCTAATACACCAGCAGCCGTTGGTGAGACAGTTTCAGGTAGTTTCTCAGAGTTCCTATTTGTGCTATTTCTGAAGGCTTTCTCTTTGAAACTAGCAGTCCTTACGTGTCCTGCATTATGTCTTGTGTAAATAGTAATGAGCCTCGGAACAGCAGCAACGGAAGAAGATGGAGCACTTCTCTCTAAATTGTTTGGCTCGGTGGGAAAGATGTTTAGAGCTGATGAGAAAATGTTTGATGCTGTCACTGGTCTCAGGTACATAATGCATTCTAAATTCTCAAGTAATCATGTTACGAATTTATTTAAACATTTCAAACTTGTTACAGTGGAAGTGGACCAGCATACATATTCTTAGCCATTGAAGCTTTAGCTGATGGAGTAGCTGCTGGTTTATGTAGATTATGAAGCTGTAGCAGCACAGGAGATAGAGCAAAGGAGTGAAGAGAATGATGAAGAAGAAACTGGAAGCAAAGCAGAGAAGATTGTGGTTGAGATCGGTGAATTCGAGCGAGAAACACTCTCAAGTATGAAACTCATGTGATTACTCAAGTGTATTTTTCTTTGATCACTAGTTAATATTTTGTTTTCTTGTTTTGTTTTGCTAGAGGATATTTAGATATATGTTTTTGTTTATTAATAAATTGTCTTCTAAATCAATTTTTTTTAAATATAAATGCAATTGATATTAAAAAATATATATATATAATAATACTAATAATTTAATATGGCTCGGCTCGGCTTGGCTCGATAACAAAATATAGCATTAAATCCATGCTATCATAGAATGCACCAAACATAGCAAAAAAAAATTAACGCTATCTATTTGCATTACTAACATAGCACGAACAAAATGCTATGGTAGAGGGGGGTCTATTATAGCTGCCGCTGTCAGAGCGTTTGTGAAAACGCTATCTATTACATACGATAGCTTGTATCGTGTGCTATGAATGTTGATTTTTCTTGTAGTGATATGATATTTGGTTTTCTACTTATGATATCTTCTGTCTCGATGAATATGTCTGAGTAGATCACCTGTTAGGTTGAAGGATTCTCATTAGGGATTTCAGAGAATTATAGTTTAATTAATATGTAGAGATTCATATCTGCTAGTTCTTTATCTAAGTTGTTCTTAATGCTAAATCTGAAGTAGCTAATCAGAGTTATGATGTTAGGTTGATTAATACAGCGGAAGTTGGTTAATTTAACTGGAAAGAACCTAGATAAGCAATTAAACTTTGCGCAAACGAAAGTTTGGTTTAGGATAATTGTGAACATATCAAACTTGGAATTAATGCTGGTTTAATCTGTTAGTTCTCGCAAACGAAAGTTTGGTTTGCTGCACTTAGACTTAGAGAATTATCGCAAAGGAATTTGGTTAATTCTATATCAGTGTTTGAGTTCTAGAACATTTATTGATTAGATCTATATAGATTGATTGCTTGCGTTCCTGATTTCCTGAGAACTCCTGAAACCTAACGCTTCGCCTTCTTGCTTACAAACTCACTTGATTTACTTTGCTATTTCGTTTACTGTTTTCACATCTGTTTCGCTTAATTTAATCTGAACTACTAATAATCTATTGTGTGACTGAGAGTCCTTGTGGGATTCGATACCTTATATACTACGGTTGCATTAACTGTGCACTTGCAGTAGAATAGGGATAAAACTATACACCTATCAAGTTTTTTGGCGCCGTTGCCGGGGACTCTTTGAGTTCACCAATAGATTTAGTATTAGGATTTAGACTAAGCATTCTTTTTAATTTTCTTGTTTACTTACGTTCTTGTTTCTTTGGTATTGCAGGAGTCGCACTGCATCGATCGTCGCCACCCTGCATCGATCGACACAAGGCGAGAACAGCGATGCTGAGATCTGAGACGTTCAATAGGTTCCGCGCCATGGAGCCTGTGATTTTGATTCGCGGTGAAAACGGCATTTTACGAGACCAAGAGGGTCACATATGCAACGCAAAAGGTCAGAAAATAGATGGGGAAGGAAACCCCATCTTACCAGATTACCATGTATTGGTTGGGCAAGTAGCTGAGATGCAGAATAAGATAGATGACATCCACGACATCTTACTTAGGGAGAGACAGTTCCGAGCAGAGGCAAAAACTGATAAATTCGCAGAGGTACACTATATGGCTAGAGCCGACTCTTATGGACATACATTGGGACATCAGCAGAGACAAGGTTCTAGGCATGCTCAAGGATCAAGAGACCATAATTATACTTCCTATCTGGCACCTCCTACAAAAAGGAGCAAATTAGAGATGATGATAGAACAATCAATTGAAAAGCAACAGCAGAACACAGCTTCTTTCAGCTCGAAGCTAGAGAACCTGTACACTAATTTGAATGAGAAATTTGAATCCTTGAACACTCGTATGAAGCAGCTGGACACACAGATGGATCAAGTTTCAAGTTCTACCCCAAGGAAGGATTCTCAAGAAGCTCATACCAGCAACATTCCCATTCAGGATGACACACAGATAGATCATGGATCATGTCTGGCAGCTAAGGCCGTGAAATTTGTGGAAGACAGAGGGGGATTTGATGTTGAATTACCTGAGTTTGAAAGCTTCGATGCACCTGACTCAACAGAGATTGACATGGATCTCTTGACTTGGATAGTTCAGATTGAAGCGGGACCAAGCCAAGGAGAGAAATTTGAGTCTGAGATGACTGGAATGGACCGAGAAGCGGATAAATCCGAGACTGTAGTTGAAACCCGAGCTGAGACGACAGCGTCGATCGTTGCATCACATGCACCGATCGTTGCACCCCGAAAGGAACCAGTTTCGCTCATATCTCAAGGACCTGCTGAGGAAAGAACCTACAAACCTCCATTACCATTCCCGAAAGCTCCCGTTAAGTTTAAAGATATGGTTCAGTGCACAGTGGTGGTTGACAAGAAGATGGTGGTTCCACAAGAGCTTACTCTAACATCTTCAAGGCCTAAAACTGCTCATAAACAGAAGGCTCCGAACATCAAATCTTTGCCAAAGGTAAAGCGTAAATCCTCTAAGTTTAAACCTCCTGACTCCACTGTTTTGAATGCAGGAAAGAGCGTTCAAACACCCAAGTGTCAATCTCACCCTACATTCCTCCCGACGTTCCTTGGACGACATCATGCTGCTACTGCTTACACACCACCGTGGATGATAAGGCACTCACAGAGACACTCAAAGTCTCTGTTGAAACCTCCATGATTGCGACCTCATTTCCAAAAGTCAAGCTAATGACTTGAAACAAGCGCTGAGTGGGAGGCAACCCACTGCTAAGTTTAATTATTTTCCTTTTCATTTTTGGTGTTTTTCCTAAGATTTCACGTTTTTATTTGTTTCTGCTAGTTTTAGATACAGAACCCAGTCTGGAGATGTGTAACGATCGTTGCTCACATGTGCAACGGTCGTTGCAATTGGTTCAAATCGAAAATTAAGGTACGTTGAGCTAAACCGGAATCAATCTGGTTCAACCAGCATCGATCGTTGCTTCTATGCAACGATCGTTGCACCCACGACCAAGGTAAGTTACCTTAAACCCTCTTTTCTCTCCTTCTTCTCCATTTCTTTTAGTCGACACACCGAGAACCTCCGCCCAAAAATCACCATTTCTTCATCAAATTTCTTGTTTCCAAGTGCTATCTACTTATTTTTACACTCCCAATCTATTTCTCCAACCTATATCTCACGAAATCAAGGTAATGTTCTTCTATTTTCGGATTTTCGGATTCAACCATTAGGGTTTTAGAAATTGAGAATTTTGGATGGAATTGATGAATGCATGCGTAATTAGAACGATTTAGGGTGATGGATGATGATTTTGAACTGATTTGAGACAATGTGGCTTGGATTTGAACTGATTTTGATGATTTGTTTGTGGCAAAATCGCCTTGCAACGGTCGTTGCTCTCGAGCAACGGTCGTTGCTTTGCGATTTTGGGAAATGTTCGATAAAGTGAAATCGCCTTGCAACGATCGATGCCTTAGATGCAACGGTCGATGCTTAGCGATTTCACAGTAAAATTTTGCCGAGACTTATAAATGTTTGAACTTTGTTTTTGCAGATGGCGTCTCAAAGGCAACCCCGCAAAAAGCGAGCCACAGCTTCCACAGCAACACGCCACTACACCCCTCCGCCTCAATGGTTTAGCAGAGAGTCAGAACCACCCGCACCATACGCCAGATACGGGCCCCCAATTGCTTTACCTTGGCCCAGAGCGGACGCCACACCGATTCAGACTACTAGACAGTGGCCGGAGGAGCTTATACGTTTCTTCAAGACCGCTGAGTTCACAGAGCGGCCATTGCTCAGTTCATGGGACGAGTATGACTCGCTTCTCTACAGGGGTTGGTGTGGGATGACCTTCAAGCCGACCAAGTTCGCTGACTACTCCACCTGCAAGACTCTGGGGATTGATGAGCAGGTACTCGTTGTATGCAGAGGCATTGATCTAGGGACAATGCCGATGCGACATTATGATCTCTATCCTGAGCTGGTCAGGCAGTTATTGGCCACTTGCAGAGTGGTTTACTCGGATCCCGACAACAGGAGCGCTACAGTGGGTGCATTCACCTTCATGAGTTGGGGAGTCAGGTATCGGATTCCTCTACTTGATCTTTGCAGGATCTACGGGTTCAGTACTGAGCCGAGGCGCATCGCCATGCCACTCGAGTGGGATCAGGTTGAGGCTCGCACATTCTGGGAGAGTATTGGCAGCGGTCGATACAACTCCAGGACCACACCAGTAGTGCAGATGAGACATCCGGTGCTGCGATATGTCTCGCGTATCTTGTGCTGGAGCTTGCTTTGCAAGTTTGAGGCCAGCAAGATGCGCTAATATGAGATGGAGCTGCTGTTTATGGGGCTGAGAGATCAGTTTAGAGGTTCTGGCGTGAGAGATCCTACTACGGGTCTCAACTTGGGAGCTATTTTCGCACAGCATTTAGTTGATCTGCAGCTGAAGCCGTTCGATGGAGCTGGTACTGAGACGGTAGGGAGTTTACTTACTCCCATTTTTGAGTATTGTGGGATTCCTCTTCATGGCACAGAGCGTGATACAGCTCGGGAGTTCCTGGATCTCAGCCATTTGCAGAGCGCTACCTGGCTCAAGGAGGGGCGCATTTGGGTTTACACTGATCCGACCACTGGGAGGACTGGTATAGAGCTTCCTGCTGCCAGATGGACACAGATTGACACATTAGAGGCACTGAGATTTCAGCCTCCTGAGTCTGCGCAGCGTGGGATTCCTACTATGGCTCATCCGCTGGGAGAGCCTTCCTCACGAGCTTTGACTTCTGCTGCCCCTACTCCTGCGCCAGCGCCTCCCCCAGTCGACGTTGTGGGTCCCTTTCAAGAGCCTGCAATGGCTTACGGTGCATACTCTGAGGCAGAGTAAAGAGAGAGATCAGATGGTATGTTTCGAGTTCTTTGGAACTTCGTGCGTACTTGCAGCTGCAGGAGGCCACCACAGATCCATCAGCCCGTACCTGACCGACGTCGTCGACAGCGATCTCCAGAGGATGCCACTGATCCCGCAGCTGAGGCAGCCGATGACGATGCACTGTATGGTGGGATATATGATGTTAGCGAGTGAGCGTAGTCTCCATATTCAGACTATCGGTTCTGTATTCTGACTTTTTCTTTTCTTTTGCACTTTTCTCCTTTTGATTTTTAGGACTCTACTATGTTTGGATGATTTGTACTTTATTCGGTACATCTTTTGCTTCGATTTTACTATGTTTCTAGTGTTTTCAGCCTGCAGGTTTTTAAAAATTGGCATAAACCGACGGACTAACCTGCTAACTAGCTGTCTGATCCGATATGCGCATTGCAACGATCGTTGCACTAAGTGCAACGATCGACACTCAACAAAAAATCGCCAAGTAACGGTCGATGCACTTAGTGCAACGATCGGTGCTTGAGCGACAGAGGTAAACCCGACAGAACTAAAACATCCATTAACAATTTTTCTTTATTTTTACCAATCCTTCGCTTGACACTACTGGGGACAGTGTGTCTTAAGTGTGGGGGGGGGGGGGGGGTGCTACTGACTTTTGTTTTCTGTTTTCTTAAGAGTCAGTCCGTTTTTCAAAAAAATTTGTTTTATTGAGTCAAAATTGTTTAAGTAAGAAACTATGATTTTATGAGAAGATTTACAAGACTTGCAGGAACTTAAGTAACCATTGGGATGAAGTTGCAGGATCTATCTCTGACTATTAGAAAACCCCATCACAGATCAACCTACTGGGAACACCCACATCACTTCAGGTATCAGAGGATCCTTTTACTGACTTCAATTTAATACTGACTTAGATTTCTCACCTAAGGGCTTGGTATACTTTGTGTCGGATTCCCTTGTTAGTTCTGACACAGCCTGTCAACCTATCCTATTTAGTTCCCTTCTCCCCTTCTATAAAGTAAAAAAAAAAAAAAAGATAATAAACTGAGGATGAGTTAGTAACTCCGAAGTGGTCATGGGAATGGTAGCAAACACTATTTTCTCTCATGTGATCCATGGAATGTGTCCAAAGTACACCCCATAACGGGAAGAACACTGATAAAAAAAAAAAATGATACCCAATGGGGAAAAATCAGTTGTTAAAGAAGGGAAAGAGAAGAAAGGGAATAGAGAAAGGTAGTATGGTGGTCTAGAGCTGATAAGGTAAGAATCCATGTGCCCTTTGATCGATACTCCTTAGGTGAAACCGCACTTAAATACTTGCAGAAGTCAGTAGGGAGAATTTGAATGCTTGAATGTGATTGTGGAGTTTACCTAGGACAGTTGCTAAGTGTGGGGGGGAAGTACATGTTGGTCTTGATATTCTGTGATTGATTCTTGCAGTGGTTTACTAAGGGGAATCTGAGTATTGTAGCTTCTAGGATGAAATGAGTTTCTGAAGAGTTTTCAAACCTCTTCACCAAGCTTTAGTTCTTTGTTTTGCTTGAGGACAAGCAAGAGCTAAGTGTGGGGGAGTTGATATACCATGGATTTTAGGGATTTTAACCATGGTATATGTGTTATTTATCGAGTCTTTTACTATGCTTTAGAGTCTTTTCAGGTGTTTATTAGGTACAAGCACATTTGGAGCATATTTGGTGATTTTGGCACTTTCTGGAGCTAATTGGAGTATTTGGCCGAGAGATAGAGTTCACTGTTGATATTTCCGAGCTGCAACGATCGTCACACTTATGGCATCGATCGTTGCACCAGCGAGATGGGCCAAACGACGGTTTAATGAAGGATAATGAAATTGCAGTCCTGCCCAGAAGTTCCTGATATTTACAAAGAAGCCCCAAAACGTGTTTTAGGTTATAAATAGAGTTTTTAAGCCAATGTTTAGGCAACGCTTTGACAAGCTTTTCTTACGTTAAGTTTTACTCAGAGAGAGTTGAGGGGCTGATCCTGATCCCGGAAGAGACTTGATTTTGAACCCCAGTTCTATTTGATTATATGATATTTGGTTTTCTACTTATGATATCTTCTGTCTCGATGAATATGTCTGAGTAGATCACCTGTTAGGTTGAAGGATTCTCATTAGGGATTTCAGAGAATTATAGTTTAATTAATCTGTAGAGATTCATATCTGCTAGTTCTTTATCTAAGTTGTTCTTAATGCTAAATCTGAAGTAGCTAATCAGAGTTATGATGTTAGGTTGATTAATACAGCGGAAGTTGGTTAATTTAACTGGAAAGAACCTAGATAAGCAATTAAACTTTGCGCAAACGAAAGTTTGGTTTAGGATAATTGTGAACATATCAAACTTGGAATTAATGCTGGTTTAATCTGTTAGTTCTCGCAAACGAAAGTTTGGTTTGCTGCACTTAGACTTAGAGAATTATCGCAAAGGAATTTAGTTAATTCTATATCAGTGTTTGAGTTCTAGAACAGTTATTGATTAGATCTAGATAGATTGATTGCTTGCGTTCCTGATTTCCTGAGAACTCCTGAAACCTAACGCTTCGCCTTCTTGCTTACAAACTCACTTGATTTACTTTGCTATTTCGTTTACTGTTTTCACATCTGTTTCGCTTAATTTAATCTGAACTACTAATAATCTATTGTGTGACTGAGAGTCCTTGTGGGATTCGATACCTTATATACTACGGTTGCATTAACTGTGCACTTGCAGTAGAATAGGGATAAAACTATACACCTATCAAGTTTTTTGGCGCCGTTGCCGGGGACTCTTTGAGTTCACCAATAGATTTAGTATTAGGATTTAGACTAAGCATTCTTTTTAATTTTCTTGTTTACTTACGTTCTTGTTTCTTTGGTATTGCAGGAGTCGCACTGCATCGATCGTCGCCACCCTGCATCGATCGACACAAGGCGAGAACAGCGATGCTGAGATCTGAGACGTTCAATAGGTTCCGCGCCATGGAGCCTGTGATTTTGATTCGCGGTGAAAACGGCATTTTACGAGACCAAGAGGGTCACATATGCAACGCAAAAGGTCAGAAAATAGATGGGGAAGGAAACCCCATCTTACCAGATTACCATGTATTGGTTGGGCAAGTAGCTGAGATGCAGAATAAGATAGATGACATCCACGACATCTTACTTAGGGAGAGACAGTTCCGAGCAGAGGCAAAAACTGATAAATTCGCAGAGGTACACTATATGGCTAGAGCCGACTCTTATGGACATACATTGGGACATCAGCAGAGACAAGGTTCTAGGCATGCTCAAGGATCAAGAGACCATAATTATACTTCCTATCTGGCACCTCCTACAAAAAGGAGCAAATTAGAGATGATGATAGAACAATCAATTGAAAAGCAACAGCAGAACACAGCTTCTTTCAGCTCGAAGCTAGAGAACCTGTACACTAATTTGAATGAGAAATTTGAATCCTTGAACACTCGTATGAAGCAGCTGGACACACAGATGGATCAAGTTTCAAGTTCTACCCCAAGGAAGGATTCTCAAGAAGCTCATACCAGCAACATTCCCATTCAGGATGACACACAGATAGATCATGGATCATGTCTGGCAGCTAAGGCCGTGAAATTTGTGGAAGACAGAGGGGGATTTGATGTTGAATTACCTGAGTTTGAAAGCTTCGATGCACCTGACTCAACAGAGATTGACATGGATCTCTTGACTTGGATAGTTCAGATTGAAGCGGGACCAAGCCAAGGAGAGAAATTTGAGTCTGAGATGACTGGAATGGACCGAGAAGCGGATAAATCCGAGACTGTAGTTGAAACCCGAGCTGAGACGACAGCGTCGATCGTTGCATCACATGCACCGATCGTTGCACCCCGAAAGGAACCAGTTTCGCTCATATCTCAAGGACCTGCTGAGGAAAGAACCTACAAACCTCCATTACCATTCCCGAAAGCTCCCGTTAAGTTTAAAGATATGGTTCAGTGCACAGTGGTGGTTGACAAGAAGATGGTGGTTCCACAAGAGCTTACTCTAACATCTTCAAGGCCTAAAACTGCTCATAAACAGAAGGCTCCGAACATCAAATCTTTGCCAAAGGTAAAGCGTAAATCCTCTAAGTTTAAACCTCCTGACTCCACTGTTTTGAATGCAGGAAAGAGCGTTCAAACACCCAAGTGTCAATCTCACCCTACATTCCTCCCGACGTTCCTTGGACGACATCATGCTGCTACTGCTTACACACCACCGTGGATGATAAGGCACTCACAGAGACACTCAAAGTCTCTGTTGAAACCTCCATGATTGCGACCTCATTTCCAAAAGTCAAGCTAATGACTTGAAACAAGCGCTGAGTGGGAGGCAACCCACTGCTAAGTTTAATTATTTTCCTTTTCATTTTTGGTGTTTTTCCTAAGATTTCACGTTTTTATTTGTTTCTGCTAGTTTTAGATACAGAACCCAGTCTGGAGATGTGTAACGATCGTTGCTCACATGTGCAACGGTCGTTGCAATTGGTTCAAATCGAAAATTAAGGTACGTTGAGCTAAACCGGAATCAATCTGGTTCAACCAGCATCGATCGTTGCTTCTATGCAACGATCGTTGCACCCACGACCAAGGTAAGTTACCTTAAACCCTCTTTTCTCTCCTTCTTCTCCATTTCTTTTAGTCGACACACCGAGAACCTCCGCCCAAAAATCACCATTTCTTCATCAAATTTCTTGTTTCCAAGTGCTATCTACTTATTTTTACACTCCCAATCTATTTCTCCAACCTATATCTCACGAAATCAAGGTAATGTTCTTCTATTTTCGGATTTTCGGATTCAACCATTAGGGTTTTAGAAATTGAGAATTTTGGATGGAATTGATGAATGCATGCGTAATTAGAACGATTTAGGGTGATGGATGATGATTTTGAACTGATTTGAGACAATGTGGCTTGGATTTGAACTGATTTTGATGATTTGTTTGTGGCAAAATCGCCTTGCAACGGTCGTTGCTCTCGAGCAACGGTCGTTGCTTTGCGATTTTGGGAAATGTTCGATAAAGTGAAATCGCCTTGCAACGATCGATGCCTTAGATGCAACGGTCGATGCTTAGCGATTTCACAGTAAAATTTTGCCGAGACTTATAAATGTTTGAACTTTGTTTTTGCAGATGGCGTCTCAAAGGCAACCCCGCAAAAAGCGAGCCACAGCTTCCACAGCAACACGCCACTACACCCCTCCGCCTCAATGGTTTAGCAGAGAGTCAGAACCACCCGCACCATACGCCAGATACGGGCCCCCAATTGCTTTACCTTGGCCCAGAGCGGACGCCACACCGATTCAGACTACTAGACAGTGGCCGGAGGACCTTATACGTTTCTTCAAGACCGCTGAGTTCACAGAGCGGCCATTGCTCAGTTCATGGGACGAGTATGACTCGCTTCTCTACAGGGGTTGGTGTGGGATGACCTTCAAGCCGACCAAGTTCGCTGACTACTCCACCTGCAAGACTCTGGGGATTGATGAGCAGGTACTCGTTGTATGCAGAGGCATTGATCTAGGGACAATGCCGATGCGACATTATGATCTCTATCCTGAGCTGGTCAGGCAGTTATTGGCCACTTGCAGAGTGGTTTACTCGGATCCCGACAACAGGAGCGCTACAGTGGGTGCATTCACCTTCATGAGTTGGGGAGTCAGGTATCGGATTCCTCTACTTGATCTTTGCAGGATCTACGGGTTCAGTACTGAGCCGAGGCGCATCGCCATGCCACTCGAGTGGGATCAGGTTGAGGCTCGCACATTCTGGGAGAGTATTGGCAGCGGTCGATACAACTCCAGGACCACACCAGTAGTGCAGATGAGACATCCGGTGCTGCGATATGTCTCGCGTATCTTGTGCTGGAGCTTGCTTTGCAAGTTTGAGGCCAGCAAGATGCGCTAATATGAGATGGAGCTGCTGTTTATGGGGCTGAGAGATCAGTTTAGAGGTTCTGGCGTGAGAGATCCTACTACGGGTCTCAACTTGGGAGCTATTTTCGCACAGCATTTAGTTGATCTGCAGCTGAAGCCGTTCGATGGAGCTGGTACTGAGACGGTAGGGAGTTTACTTACTCCCATTTTTGAGTATTGTGGGATTCCTCTTCATGGCACAGAGCGTGATACAGCTCGGGAGTTCCTGGATCTCAGCCATTTGCAGAGCGCTACCTGGCTCAAGGAGGGGCGCATTTGGGTTTACACTGATCCGACCACTGGGAGGACTGGTATAGAGCTTCCTGCTGCCAGATGGACACAGATTGACACATTAGAGGCACTGAGATTTCAGCCTCCTGAGTCTGCGCAGCGTGGGATTCCTACTATGGCTCATCCGCTGGGAGAGCCTTCCTCACGAGCTTTGACTTCTGCTGCCCCTACTCCTGCGCCAGCGCCTCCCCCAGTCGACGTTGTGGGTCCCTTTCAAGAGCCTGCAATGGCTTACGGTGCATACTCTGAGGCAGAGTAAAGAGAGAGATCAGATGGTATGTTTCGAGTTCTTTGGAACTTCGTGCGTACTTGCAGCTGCAGGAGGCCACCACAGATCCATCAGCCCGTACCTGACCGACGTCGTCGACAGCGATCTCCAGAGGATGCCACTGATCCCGCAGCTGAGGCAGCCGATGACGATGCACTGTATGGTGGGATATATGATGTTAGCGAGTGAGCGTAGTCTCCATATTCAGACTATCGGTTCTGTATTCTGACTTTTTCTTTTCTTTTGCACTTTTCTCCTTTTGATTTTTAGGACTCTACTATGTTTGGATGATTTGTACTTTATTCGGTACATCTTTTGCTTCGATTTTACTATGTTTCTAGTGTTTTCAGCCTGCAGGTTTTTAAAAATTGGCATAAACCGACGGACTAACCTGCTAACTAGCTGTCTGATCCGATATGCGCATTGCAACGATCGTTGCACTAAGTGCAACGATCGACACTCAACAAAAAATCGCCAAGTAACGGTCGATGCACTTAGTGCAACGATCGGTGCTTGAGCGACAGAGGTAAACCCGACAGAACTAAAACATCCATTAACAATTTTTCTTTATTTTTACCAATCCTTCGCTTGACACTACTGGGGACAGTGTGTCTTAAGTGTGGGGGGGGGGGGGGTGCTACTGACTTTTGTTTTCTGTTTTCTTAAGAGTCAGTCCGTTTTTCAAAAAAATTTGTTTTATTGAGTCAAAATTGTTTAAGTAAGAAACTATGATTTTATGAGAAGATTTACAAGACTTGCAGGAACTTAAGTAACCATTGGGATGAAGTTGCAGGATCTATCTCTGACTATTAGAAAACCCCATCACAGATCAACCTACTGGGAACACCCACATCACTTCAGGTATCAGAGGATCCTTTTACTGACTTCAATTTAATACTGACTTAGATTTCTCACCTAAGGGCTTGGTATACTTTGTGTCGGATTCCCTTGTTAGTTCTGACACAGCCTGTCAACCTATCCTATTTAGTTCCCTTCTCCCCTTCTATAAAGTAAAAAAAAAAAAAAGATAATAAACTGAGGATGAGTTAGTAACTCCGAAGTGGTCATGGGAATGGTAGCAAACACTATTTTCTCTCATGTGATCCATGGAATGTGTCCAAAGTACACCCCATAACGGGAAGAACACTGATAAAAAAAAAAATGATACCCAATGGGGAAAAATCAGTTGTTAAAGAAGGGAAAGAGAAGAAAGGGAATAGAGAAAGGTAGTATGGTGGTCTAGAGCTGATAAGGTAAGAATCCATGTGCCCTTTGATCGATACTCCTTAGGTGAAACCGCACTTAAATACTTGCAGAAGTCAGTAGGGAGAATTTGAATGCTTGAATGTGATTGTGGAGTTTACCTAGGACAGTTGCTAAGTGTGGGGGGAAGTACATGTTGGTCTTGATATTATGTGATTGATTCTTGCAGTGGTTTACTAAGGGGAATCTGAGTATTGTAGCTTCTAGGATGAAATGAGTTTCTGAAGAGTTTTCAAACCTCTTCACCAAGCTTTAGTTCTTTGTTTTGCTTGAGGACAAGCAAGAGCTAAGTGTGGGGGAGTTGATATACCATGGATTTTAGGGATTTTAACCATGGTATATGTGTTATTTATCGAGTCTTTTACTATGCTTTAGAGTCTTTTCAGGTGTTTATTAGGTACAAGCACATTTGGAGCATATTTGGTGATTTTGGCACTTTCTGGAGCTAATTGGAGTATTTGGCCGAGAGATAGAGTTCACTGTTGATATTTCCGAGCTGCAACGATCGTCACACTTATGGCATCGATCGTTGCACCAGCGAGATGGGCCAAACGACGGTTTAATGAAGGATAATGAAATTGCAGTCCTGCCCAGAAGTTCCTGATATTTACAAAGAAGCCCCAAAACGTGTTTTAGGTTATAAATAGAGTTTTTAAGCCAATGTTTAGGCAACGCTTTGACAAGCTTTTCTTACGTTAAGTTTTACTCAGAGAGAGTTGAGGGGCTGATCCTGATCCCGGAAGAGACTTGATTTTGAACCCCAGTTCTATTTGATTATATGATATTTGGTTTTCTACTTATGATATCTTCTGTCTCGATGAATATGTCTGAGTAGATCACCTGTTAGGTTGAAGGATTCTCATTAGGGATTTCAGAGAATTATAGTTTAATTAATCTGTAGAGATTCATATCTGCTAGTTCTTTATCTAAGTTGTTCTTAATGCTAAATCTGAAGTAGCTAATCAGAGTTATGATGTTAGGTTGATTAATACAGCGGAAGTTGGTTAATTTAACTGGAAAGAACCTAGATAAGCAATTAAACTTTGCGCAAACGAAAGTTTGGTTTAGGATAATTGTGAACATATCAAACTTGGAATTAATGCTGGTTTAATCTGTTAGTTCTCGCAAACGAAAGTTTGGTTTGCTGCACTTAGACTTAGAGAATTATCGCAAAGGAATTTAGTTAATTCTATATCAGTGTTTGAGTTCTAGAACAGTTATTGATTAGATCTAGATAGATTGATTGCTTGCGTTCCTGATTTCCTGAGAACTCCTGAAACCTAACGCTTCGCCTTCTTGCTTACAAACTCACTTGATTTACTTTGCTATTTCGTTTACTGTTTTCACATCTGTTTCGCTTAATTTAATCTGAACTACTAATAATCTATTGTGTGACTGAGAGTCCTTGTGGGATTCGATACCTTATATACTATGATTGCATTAACTGTGCACTTGCAGTAGAATAGGGATAAAACTATACACCTATCAACCGCACTTATTAGCTTACAGAAGTTAGTGTGGTGAATTTGAATGCTTTGGATGTAATTGTGGAGTTTACTCAGGACATTTGCCAAGTCTGGGGGAAGTACATGTTGGTCTTGATGTCTGCAGGTGCATTTTTCATGTGGCTTACTAAGGGGAATCTGAGTGTGTTATTCGTATGATGAAACGAGTTTCTGAAGTTTTCAAACTTCTTCTCTTGATCTTGGTTTTCTGTTTGTTTGAGGGCAAGCAAAAGCTAAGTGTGGGGGAGTTGAAATATCATGGTTTTTAAGACTTTTGACCATGGTATATGTCTTTGTTATTGAGTCTTTTAGAGCCTTTTGGAGTCCTTTTATGTGTGTTTACTGGTCTAGGTATGTTTGGAGCGGATTTGGACGTTATGGTGCATTCTGGAGCTATTTTGAGCATTTGTGCGATAAGAAGAAATAAGAGTCGAAACTGGAGGCTTGTGTCGATCGACACACTTGTGGCGTCGATCGACACAGAGGCGAATCAGACATATCTCGGCGATTTAATGAAGATTTATGGAAATTGCAGTATTTTCTCATAATTACAAAGAAACCCCTGACTTGTTTAGATCATTAAATTAGGGGTTTTAAGCCATTGTTAGGCTAGGCTTTCAGATCGAGAGAGTTGGGGCTGGTCTTGTACTCGACAGAGAAGAGATTTTTAACCCCTGTTTCTTTACTTCTTTTATGATATTTGGTTTTCTATTCGTCATGTCTTTTGTTTCATCTGCCATGTCTGAGTAGTTTACATGTTTGGTTTAGGGATTCTTACTAGGGATTTCAAGGAATTATAGGTTAATCAATCTGTAGGGATTCATACTTTCTAATTCTTCATCTAGGGTTGTTCTTAATGCTTGATCCGAATTGACCACTTAGATTATTGATGTTAGGTTGATTTATGCAACGATAGTTGATTAATTAACTAGAAAGAACCTAGATGAGCAATTTGACTATCTGCAAATAAATTTGGTTTAGAAGAATTGTGAACGAAAGAACTTGAGATTAATGCATGTTTAGGATCTCCAGAACTCGCAACGAAAGTTGGTTTCTTATGCTTTTGTGATTCTAGTTCTAGAGTCGTACTTAATTAGATCTTGATCGATTGATTGCCTATATTCCTAATTTCCTGAGAACTCCCTTGACCTGATACTTCGCTTGCTTGCTTACAACCGTTTACTTTAATTTATTGCCTTGTTTACTGCTTACTCTTTGTTTCACCTAGCTTAATCGATATTTTGTAGTCTATCGTAAGACACTTGAGTCTATGTAGATTCGATACCCTATATACTACTAGTCACGTATGTGCACTTGCAGTGTAGCTCTAGGGATTAAAACTCGAGCATATCATACGTCCACCTTTGGATTCCACATGCAACGATCTTAAGAAAGTCTTCGAAGAAACCTTTCAGAGGAGAAGCTATGATAGAATGACGATATGCAAAAAAACAAACGGAGAAGTATGAGTTAGTCAATAAAAGAGAACGAGAAAGAGCATGGCGCTAACACTACATTGATCTTGATTCCAGTCAGCCCTATACGGCATGCTCGCATCAGGGACCGACGCCCATTGATCTTCACAAAAAATAATGGTACTGCCAATTATTTGTTTTAGTCGACAATCCAATTACCTCACTTATTTGTGGCCTCATGTTTACATACTGAGTTCCAGCAATTATCAGATTGATCGATATCATCGATATCTCTTCAAAAAACCAAAGACTCATAACGACATCACATTCGACAGAAAGGACCACGAAGCGGACCATATTTTGAAATCATGACAAAGTTGAGAGATTACAATTTTCCTCTCTTTGCAATAACCGACGAGGAGCTTCGACAAGGGAAAACATAAGTGACTCTCCTCGAGACCAGGAAGATAACCAGCGGGAGGAGCCAGAGTTTTCCTCAATCTAACGCAAGTATTTTCGGTACACTTTGTCTTTCAAATTTCCCGAGGAGCCAGAGTTTTCTTAGGTTTCTTCAATTTGGCTAAAAAAATTCTTGGCCCTCTTCGCTTTAGCCAAAATATTCTTAATTTTCTTTGATATCGTCGGACGAGCAGTCGGGATCTCGGCATGATCAACCGCATTGGCATTTCTAACGACCACCACTCATGCGTCGACGTCATCACCCTAAGGTTCTCTGGATCCTCGTCACGAAGGTTGGGAACCTTGATACCATTGGTTCGACCAGCGTCAGTTGGAGTATGAGATCGATCAACAACTTATCTCCGATAAATCGATTTTCTGTTCTCGTGAATCAACAATTTCTTTGGGGGAACTAGACTGAGATGAAATCTCGCCTGACGACCCTATTGAATAGCAGTCATCGTTTTAAATATCAGATGAGCAACCTGAATCAAACATCATGAAACGAAGAAAATACAGAGAGTTCAATAGAGAGAGAAGGTAAAATCTTGAGAGAAGGGAGACAATAATACATTCGAAATAATAATAAATGAGAAATTGAGAAGGGGGAGGGAGTATTTATAGGCATCAAGGAGCATTTATCGAGAAAACGCAATCATTGACCTTATGCGACTCTTTGACTTTTTCGGTTATAGACGTCACATCATCATTAAACCTACGTGAATCTTCAGATTCCAACGGCTGCAAACGAATTTTTATCTTCCCAAGAATCGATGAAATGAATAGTAAAAATGAGCAGACAGAAAAGACAATTAAATCCAATGGAGGCTTGACCTAGCAGATAAGATACAACAAACATATTTCGGCCAAGACAATACCAAAAAATTCGCCGACTTCAGATAACTCAAGATCGAAAAACCGAGGGCTTATATTGGATATGGGTTAGGCACCCATAAGTAATCCCGACCCAAATTTGTTATCTAAGCTGTGAGTTCTGACTTCTGAGATTTCACACAAAGGATTTGTACAAAAATGTGGTTTTGGGACTTTAGGAAATGATATATAGATTTTCTGTGATTCAAAGATGCTGTAAGAGATTAAATGCCGAGATAAAATTTATACAAAGAACGGGTCGTAAGTATACAAAGTGAGATCAAACTATTTTAGTCAAAGTGTTTAAAGCTATAAAGTGGGGATTATGTTTCATATCTATTCTTCAGATGCCTTCCTCGCTTCTTACACCCTCAATCTCTCCTTGTCTGTTGCGATCTTCTCGTCACATTATCCTCAACGTCCTGAGATCGACGGATATCCTTACAACGGCCTTTTGACCCATTCTTCGTCGAACTCGAGCTCTGACGGATGAGGCTCATAAATATTTTCCTTTTGGGCTTGGGCTTAAACACTTCGTCACCTTTACTGGTCCAGATTGAGCGCAACCATTACTTAGACTTCTTTCCTTGGCGGGCTGCATATTCTGTAAATAGGCCGGATTTTACGGTGCAAAATCCAGCACCAACAATTGCCCCCACCCATACCATTAATGAAGTTTGAATTAATGAACGGAAACCTCGGGAATATGCACACCATCCTCGATCTCTGTTCGTTCTTTTCACGCGCACATAAGTTATTAAATGAGTGAGATCGAAGGGTCGAGATGGCTCGTGAAAGGAGCGACCACAATTCCTGGAATCCCTTTCGGATTCCTCTTGGATGGCAATCATTATGCTCCGATCCAACAGGTGAGATGAGAGGATATGAGAGGTCGACACATCGAATCTTATCAGTAGGATTCGAATTGATCGATCTTATCTCTCCCTCGTATATAACGGTTATGATCTTCTAGCGTGGCATAAATCCCGATCTCGAGGTCAATCTTAATTAAGACTTTAAAAGGAGGAGGTTAATCCCACGTTTCCCACTACTAGTGTTCGCTATATTTATCACAGGTAACTCCTTCTTCCTTACTCGTTTTTTGTTTTTACTTTTTATTAAAAACTAGAGGAAAAAGGTCGTTCTTCGCCGTAATCTCTTCCTTTCTTTTTAACTTTCTGATGGCTCCAAAAACTAGAACCGTGGGAAGCAGTTCTTCGCAGGAACTTTATGGTCCTCATCGGAAGTCAAAACTTACTATGCGTCATATCCTAAAACTTTGAAAGAACTGCCACGTTCCCATGGAGGTGGAGATGGTGATCCTGGGCGAGTCGGAGTCTCCGTAGATCGTCCACCCCGGTTTCTGCTGTGCATACTTGACACTTTTCGAGAGATGGGGACTGATCTCTCCGATCCCGCGCATCCTTCTTGGCGTTCTGGCGACACTCCAACTGTCGTTTCCTCAAATGACCCCGAATTTTGTTCGGCAGGTCATCGGAATTAGGGTATCGGCCGCCGAGCAAGGAATTCCAGTGACTGTCAATCTCATCCTACTCTTATGCCTTGTGAAATACAACAAGAAATGCCCTGGAACTTATTACCTCTCGCCACGTCATGGGAGTATCATTGAAGAGACCCCTCTAAGGGAAGTGTGGCAAGATCGAATCTTTCTCTTAAAGATCAACAAATTCTCCGTTGGCGACTTCGACTTCTCTGTTATCCCGACGCGCTAGGCAGTCATCGTTGGTCAGATAAGAGATCATCATATATAGATCAAGCCAAACTCGATAACGTTTTTTGTGAACTGTTTTGACCATATTTTTGTGTTGGAAGATATTCCAGACGCGACATCGCTCGATACGGACACTGCAAATCTGATCGCTCGCCTGAAAAGCTGGAGGATAGACTAAGGTTCCTTTACAACATATCGCATCAGAGATGATATATGGAAATAGAGTTTGACGAAGCGTCTGTCTCAAGTTCCTCAAGTATTCTAAAAGTGAAACCTCGCATCGATCGACCGACTCTAGAAGTAGGTAACTCATCAGATCATTAGTCTTTTGATCCTTTTCTCATTGGTCGACAGATTTCGTCTTCCTGGGTTAATTTTTCTGTTGTGTCTATGTCATACTGTTTACGACTCCGGTTCAACAGCAAGTAATCCGCCACCAGAAAAGATGTCCAGAAGAAACAGGTCTCGTCTCACCAAAAAGGATTTTGCTGACTTGACGGATAGGCTAAATTGGGTCAGTTGGCAGCGATGCTTACCAGGGATCTTAGCTTGACTACTCCGTCTTTTTGAGATGTCAGCGAGGAGGAGGTGAACCAAGGGGTTCTACTGTGAGAGGGCTTCCGCCTCTTCTCAGCCAGCCCTCCTGGGAGATCGTGCAGGTTCTGTCTGATCTGGTGAACTCGAATAGATCTAGGGTTTGAACGGTTTCCATCCTCCGACCTCGAAGGGAGCTCAGAGTGAGATGGAGGTTCCTGCGGGTGGTAGTGCAGAGGCTAAGCAGACCTCATCGGGTTCTTTCGTAAGCAAGGGATTTACCTGGCGGATCAAGCACAAGAAAAAGTGCCCGATCCTCGATGATCCTGCGGGAGTGGAATTCCTCCTCAGGCACTTCAACCAAAGGGGTTGCAGCTCCCTATGGAAGGAGATATGATGGAAGAACAGGCTTACGTCGAGATGATGTCGGCCAAAGGAAAGGTATTCTGAGGTCGATAATTTTTTTTTACTATATAGGTTTTTGAGCGATCTCTGATTGATATCTATGTAGTACTTAAGCCCTTGAAGCGGTCAACAAGTACGATGTGTTGGATCTCCTAGGATCTAGGGTTTGATATATTGAATTTTACCAACCTCGTTCTTACCTTGAACTGGCAGCGGAATTGGTGAACGAGATCAGTGAGCAACGCAGATGCCTTGACTCTACCAGATACACACGCACACAAGCTGGAAACGGGATGCTAGTGCCGGATCTGTGGGATCTAAGAGTTTCTGGTGTTTCTGCTTTTCTGTCAGAGAGAAGAGAAGACGGTTAGGGTTCAGGTCGACCATATCAGACCTTATATATCGACCTGGAAATGACATCACAAACCGTCAGACAAATCCGACTCGGTTGTGTCATTAATCCAAAACATCAGTTTCGAAACCCGATATGCAACGATCGACACACTTAATGTGTCGATCGTCACACCTCCACGAAAAGCCTGCATCGATCGACGCACTCATGCATCGATCGACACACACATTGTAAAACTCTATGTAAATGTGTATCCAATACACATAAGTATGATCATTACCATAATGATCATTCCCACTTTCATGCTTCCAGTTTGCTTAGGTGTGTGACCCTATAGGATCATATAATACTTGCAGTAAGTCTACAATTTACAGACTGCAAGAGGCTTCTAGCAAAACATTGCAACCGCCCAGTATTATACGAATGTCTGATCTCGACACACAACTATCATCAGGAGTGAGTACAAGTGTGATTTCAGGACACTATCCCAACAATCTCCCACTTGTACTGGAATCATCAATTCCTATAATCCTTTTGTCTCTGTATCTCGATTTGGCATAAGGCAAGATTGGGGTCATCCTTATTAAGCCAACATCGTGTTTATCGAACTCCTGATCTCATACTGAACATTACAAACAACTGAACTACAATTCGTTTGAGTGCGGCCACACATTCTCTCAGTATTTAATCTTCGATAGGCCCTGAGATATTTATCTCTCGTTATACAGGAGGGACAAATCTCATCTTGTTCCATCCCTGTTTCAACGCACACTTCATGATATACTTGAACAGTACCGTTATAGTCGGCAGTTACGGGTCGACGTTTGACAAAGTCAAAGTGTACCAATTCATATGCAAGAAAGCATGATGAACTCAGGTCTAAGTACTATACTCTATAGTCGTAATGAGAACCTCTTATGACACAGATATAACTATCTTGTAGACTTCTCATTTGCGGGTCATGTCTGATCATATGTTCACTAACATATATCTATGCGACTGACTGCGATAATCATATCATTGGCTCCATGAAACTTAGCCAACAGTCACCTCACAATCTAGTCTCTAACGGTTGTCAGTGTCCCAATTCTACAACCTCGACTAGGGACAAAACATAATTTATTAACTTATAGGGTTTCATGATCAAGTCCTCAACTTGATGACCTATAATATGTCATAAACTTATTTTTGGGACCATTATTTAGATCACAATAAATAATGCTGAAATCAAATTTCATTAAACACTTCTAAAAGAATGTTTACAAGAGCATCTTATTATAACTAAAATAAAAACCAAAACTCCCACTAGAATCAAGATTACATCTTAAGATCTCTAATGCCTACAGCAGTCGTATGACTCTCATGCTTAGGCCTTGGGAGTGACTTAGTTAGAGGATCAGCGACATTCTCGTATGTCGGAACTCGGCTGATCTTCACATCACCTCTATTGACGATATCTCGAATCAGGTGATATCTCCTCTCCACGTGTTTGGACTTCTGGTGTGACCTTGGTTCTTTCGCCTGAGCAATGGCTCCGTTGTTATCACAAAACAAAGCCACTGGCTCCAAGATACTAGGAACCACACCAAGTTCAGTCATGAACTTCTTGATCCAAACAGCTTCCTTTGCCGCTTATGAAGCAGCAACATATTCAGCTTCCGTTGTGGAATCAGCTACGGTATTCTGCTTAGAGCTCTTCCAGCTCACTGCACCGCCATTTAGACAGAAGACATATCCAGATTGTGATCGGAAATCGTCTCTGTCTGTCTGAAAACTCGCATCGGTGAATCCATTCACCACAAGTTCTTCACTTCCTCCATACACAAGGAATTTATCCTTAGTATGTCTCAAATACTTGAGAATATTCTTGACAGCTGTCCAGTGAACTTCACCTGGATCAGATTGGTATCTACTCGTCATGCTTAACGCGTAAGCTACATCTGGACGAGTGCAGAGCATGGCATACATAATAGATCCTATTGCAGAAGCATAAGGAATCCTATTCATGCGTTCTCGCTCAGCATGTGTCGCTGGACACTGCTTCTTGCTGAGACTGGTGCCATGAAACATCGGTATGAAGCCCTTCCTTGAATCATGCATCCTGAATCTGTGCAGTACCTTATCAATATAAGTGTCCTGGCACAATCCAATCAGCCTATTCATTCTATCTCTGTAGATTCTGATTCCAAGAATGTACGCGGCTTCACCCATGTCTTTCATGGAAAAACAACTTTCGAGCCAAGTCTTGACAGACTGAAGCAACGGAACGTCATTACCGAGGAGGAGTATGTCATCGACATACAGTACAAGAAACACAATTTTGCTCCCACTAGTCTTCTTGTAAACACATGGTTCCTCTTCGTTCTTGATGAAACCAAATTGTTTAACTGATTCATCAAAACGAAGATTCCAACTCTGTGATGCTTGCTTCAATCCATAAATGGATTTATGAAGCTTGCATACCTTCCCAGCTTTCTTAGGATCGACAAAACCTTCAAGCTGTGTCATATACACATCCTCTTCCAGAATACCATTCAGGAATGCAGTTTTGACATCCATTTGCCAAATCTCATAATCATAATGAGCGGCAATTGCTAGAAGAATCCGAATGGATTTAAGCATAGCGACTGGGGAATAAGTTTCATCATAGTCAATACCATGAATTTGCTTGAAACCTTTAGCCACCAACCTCGCTTTGTAAATCTGTACATTAACATCCACGTCAATCTTCCTTTTGAAGATCCATTTACACTCAATGGCTTTTGCACCATTAGGTAAATCGACCAAGGACCATACTTGGTTTTCTGACATGGATCCCATTTCGGACTTAGAGGCTCCAAGCCATTTTTCGGAGTCCGGGCCCATCATTGCTTCCGCGAAGGTCGCTGGTTCGTCACTATCAATGATCATCAGATCATTTGAATCGGTCACGAGAAATCCATAGTATCTCTCGGGTTCGTGACGGATCCTTCCGGATCTGCGAACTTTAGGCTCCACAGGCGCCGGTTCCACAGAACTTTGTGGATCCAACTGCCGCTCTTCCTCAGCAGGTTGAGCAGTCTCCTGCGCATCTCGAATTTCTTCAAGATGTACTTTACTCCCACTGTTTTTCTTAGAGAGAAACTCCCTCTCAAGAAAAGAACAGTCCCGAGCAACAAATACTTTGTTCTCAGATTGGTTGTAAAAGTAGTATGCCTTGGTTTCCCTAGGATAACCAACGAAGTAGCATTTATCTGATTTGGGTGCAAGTTTGTCAGAGATTAAACGTTTGACATAAGCTTCACAACCTCAAATCCTCAGGAAAGACAGACTAGGAACATTCCCAGTCCACAGTTCATGTGGTGTCTTTTCCACTGATTTAGATGGTACCCTATTTAGTGTAAACGCAGACGTTTCTAGAGTGTATCCCCAAAAGGATAATGGAAGATTTGAATGACTCATCATAGACCGAACCATATCCAATAAGGTTCGATTCCTCCTCTCCGACACTCCATTCCATTGGGGTGTACCAGGAGGAGTGAGTTGTGAAATAATTCCACACTCGCTCAGATAGTCGCTGAATTCTTGACTCAAGTATTCTCCTCCGCGATCCGATCGCAGAACTTTGATACTTTTGCCAAGTTGATTCTGTACTTCATTCTTGAATTCCTTGAATCTATCAAAGGATTCTGACTTGTGTCTCATCAAATAGACATAGCCATACCTACTGAAATCATCAGTGAAGGTAATGAAGTACTTGTAATTTCCTCTGGCAACAGTACTCATCGGCCCACATACATCAGTATGAACAAGGCCCAATAAGTCACTGGCCCTTTCATTTGGTTTGTTGAAAGGGGCTCTAGCCATTTTGCCTATCAAACAAGATTCGCATTTCTCACATGATTCAAAATCAAATGAGCCCAGAAGCCCATTTCTATGGAGCCTTTGGATGCGTTTCTCATTTATGTGGCCCAAACGACAATGCCATAAGAAAGTCGGGTTTTCGTCATTGGACTTAAACCGCTTTGTATTTATGTTAAAGACAGGCATTTCTTGGTTTAAAACATATAACTCATTATCTAATGGGGTGCTACCATAAAACGTACAATCACGATTAAAAGAACAAACTTTATTCTTAACAGCAAAATCAAAACCTTCCAAATCCAAAACGGAAACTGAAATTATGTTTCTGCTTATCGCAGGTACAAAGTAGCAATTATTTAAAATTAAAACCATGCCTGATGGTAAGGACAACTCGTAGGTGCCTACGGCCAGTGCAGCAACCTTAGCTCCATTCCCGACCCGTAGCTCCACTTGTCCTTTCTTCAGCGTCCTACTGTTTCTTAGTGCCTGCACATCAGTACAAATATGAGCACCGCAGCCGGTATCCAATACCCACGAAGTAGAACTAGAAGACATAACATTAAGTTCGATAACATAAATACCTGAGTCAGACGCATCATACGTCTTCTTCAGCTTCTTGTAATCTTCCATAAAAATTTTGCAGTCTCTCTTCCAATGCCCTAATTGCTTGAAGTAGTTGCATTTATCCTCAGGAGAAGGCCCGGATTTGGGCTTCGGCTTGGGCTTGTCCTGACTTTCAGTCTGGACAACTTGGGCCTTTCCCTTATCCTTCTTAGGTTTCTCAAACCTTTTACCCCCTTGTACCATCAGTACACTGGGAGTTGCCTTCTTGAGATTCGGCTCTGATGTCTTCAGCATGTCGTGCAACTCAGTCAATGTCTTAGTCATGTTTTGCATGTTGTAGTTCATGATGAACTGATCAAAACACGACGGCAAAGACTGCATAATCATGTCAGTGGCTAGCTCCTGACTAATGGCACAGTCCAGTTTCCCCAGGTTATCAATGTAACCCATCATTTTAAGGACATGAGGACTTACTGGACTGTCCTTAGCCAGCTTGCAATCCATGAGAGATTTAACCGTCTGGTATCTCTCTGTGCGAGCTTGATCCTGAAACAAAGCTTTCAGGCTGTTAATCATCTCAATGGGTGACATCACGTTCTCATATTGCTTCTGCAGCTCAGAGTTCATAGTCACCAGCATTAGACAATTAACATCTTTGACATCAGCTGAATGCTTATCCCAAGCATTCTTTTCTGTCTGCGGGGCATTGGAACGTGGCCTCTCGGTGAGAACTCTTTCAAGGACATATTCCTTGTTCTCCTGCCTGAGAACTATTCTCAGGTTCCGATACCATTCCAAGAAATTAGATCCATTTAACTTGTCCTTCTCAAGGACGGATCTTAGTGAGAAAGTGTTGATGTGATTTGAGACAGACATAGCTGTAATTCAAAAGAGGTAGATTTTAGTTATAATGCTCAAGAAATGAGAATTCTTATCTAATAAGAAAACTCGTATTGTATTCAAAACTATGTTTTCTCGGATGAATACAATGAGCCAAGATCCTCAGATTACTAAAATTCGAGTGGGCGACTCGCCGTTACTCAAACTTTAGCTATCTAGGTAAGCAAATCATTGCTAATTGTACTCAGTACAACTCTTGGTCGTGGATAAGACAAACTATGTCCAATCCACTCTGATGTCTCTGGGCCCAGAACTTCTGACAGCCCAGTCAAGTAAAACCAATCGATTTTCTGTCTTGTGATCACTGACAGTTGCACTGCAAGTATGTCAATGATCACCTGCCTTACTCACGTTGCAGTGGATACCGAGGACTCCAAGATTATCCAACAAACGACACGAGTCTTGACAGTAGACAAGATCGGGCAAGACATCAAGATCACTTGATATTTAGTTGAGGAAAGGAACTATTTTATCTTGATGTATATCCAATACACATCCAAGAAGTTATTAATTCAATTAAAACATTTAGTTTTATCAAGTTAAGGTTCATTTTGATTTGGTATTCGCAACTAGAAGTCCAACCCCTGAGTCTGCGAGTTGTGTGTCGATCGACACATCCTTTGCATCGATCGACACATCTTAACCACAATCAAATTGGTTTCCGGTTCAATCCAATCAAACCGGAACCAACCAACTGAATCGATCGATGCACCCAGTGCGTCGATCGATACAGTGCGAGTTTTCGCGGTGCATCGATCGACACAAGCTTAGTGTCGATCGACGTTATGCGAACAACCCTAAAGATTTTTTATGAGTTTTCGCTCTGTGTCGATCGACGCACGCTTTGCACCGATCGACACACTGCGACAAACCCTAAAATTATTTACGTGTTTTCGCTCTGCATCGATTGACACACGCTTTGTGTCGATCGACACACTGCGAGAACACAGGTATCGAATTTTCAACAGATGCTTTAATCCGAGATTAACACTTGAAAACACGATTTACACAGGCAATAATCAATTCAACAAACTCAGTTTTCGAATTAATTGCATCAGATTCAATAGCTAAACCCTAACAACGCTCTGATACCACTGTTTGGATCTCCTAGGATCTAGGGTTTGATATATTGAATTTTACCAACCTCGTTCTTACCTTGAACTGGCAGCGTAATTGGTGAACGAGATCAATGAGCAACGCAGATGCCTTGCCTCTACCAGATACACACGCACACAAGCTGGAAACGGGATGCTAGTGCCGGATCTGTGGGATCTAAGAGTTTCTGGTGTTTCTGCTTTTCTGTCAGAGAGAAGAGAAGACGGCTAGGGTTCAGGTCGACCATATCAGACCTTATATATCGACCTGGAAATGACATCACAAACCGTCAGACAAATCCGACTCGGTTGTGTCATTAATCCGAAACATCAGTTTCGAAACCCGATATGCAACGATCGACACACTTAATGTGTCGATCGTCACACCTCCACGAAAAGCCTGCATCGATCGACGCACTCATGCATCGATCGACACACACATTGTAAAACTCTATGTAAATGTGTATCCAATACACATAAGTATGATCATTACCATAATGATCATTCCCACTTTCATGCTTCCAATTTGCTTAGGTGTGTGACCCTATAGGATCATATAATACTGGCAGTAAGTCTACAACTTACAGACTGCAAGAGGCTTCTAGCAAAACATTGCAACCGCCCAGTATTAATGTCTGATCTCGACACATATAATAATGTCTGATCTCGACACACAACTATCATCAGGAGTGAGTACAAGTGTGATTTCAGGACACTATCCCAACATGATGCGCTCTCCGAACAGAAGTTGAAGGATGTCCCCCGTACTGGAGAGCTAGAGGAGGCAGAGAAGGTCGTTGAGGACCTCAATGAAAACCTCCAGGCTGCTATCCCTCAAAAGGCGGCGAGGAACAGGCAGCTGATCATGTACAAGGAGTAGGAGGCCTAGATCATGCAGCTGTAGAACTCAGAAGAGGACCTCAGGATCAAGCTCGAGATCGCCACAGACAAAATGTTCGCGGCTCAGAAAGAGAGGCATCTCTCCTTTGAGCAGGCGACCCATGATGGCGAGGAGAACGGCAAGGCTATTGCCAGTCACGATGATGCGGTCCGAGAGACGGCGAGGGTGGTGAAGGCGGCAAAGCGGGATCTTTCTGAGGTGTACATGTTGATCCACTACCAAGTCAAAGAGAATTTGTACAAGAAGCAGACCGAGGTCGATATCGAGGTTGCCCTTCAGGAGGCCATCGTGAATCTCGATCTCATTGTTACAATTGCTGGTGGAGGGTTCGACACGGAGAGCGAGATTGAAAACTGGTTGCGAAGAAAGAAGAGAAGGAAGTCGATTTGGTCGCTGCAATTGTCTCCGACTTCTCCATCGGTAATCTTGTTCTCCTCACGGTCTCAAAAGATTTATTGATGCTGATCGATCACGACACTCAACTGCCAATGAACATGGCCCCGTATGGATCGAACCACTCTCAGGAGACTGCTAGCGGATCGGTGCAAGCACCAACTTCCAGGGCAAAGGACCTGGATGGTGGCGAGAAGATGGCCGAGTGAGGCTAACTCGTCATTCCTATCCTTCTTAAGTCCCCGTTTAAATTAATCTCTTTTTTAAGTTCTATGTTACCCGAAAGGGCTTTTAATCTCGAACTATTTTGCCCACAGAGGACTTTATCTGTGTTTGCTGAACTTGGTATTTGCCTGAAAGGGCTTTAATCAAATCGGCTTTCCCTTTTATCCTTGTAGCTTTTAGTTTAACCAAAAACGATTAGGTAGGAATGGGCGAATTTGATAACCATGTTTTGAATCGATCGGGACTTCGACCAATTTTGATCGAATTTTCCTGAGTTCGTGTAGAGAGCTCATTTCATCGGAATATTTTTGTATACTCTTAGTTCGTCGAAAGATCGAAGCATTTTATCAGCGAGTACAAAATCTCGATCTGACTTGTTCGATGTGATGAACTGTGTTCCAAAGGGTTTTAAGATAAAGTCTTTTTCTTATTGAGTTCGTTTAATGAAAGTCCAAGTGTGTTTGATCAGAGAACTTTCAAGACTCAAAGGATCGATCTCGGATTTGTCCAAGAATTGGTTAAGTTAGCATTCGATGGTCAAGAGGGCTCATTGCCCCCCCCCCCAGTTCTTCTAGTTTGTTTATACTTAGAAGAATTAAGGTAAAGTTTCTTAATGAAGGGTGGCTCTGAGAGTATTATTTTTTTGGCATACCGTTGTGAGATCGCTTCAAAGTGGATCGTTGTGAGATCGCAGTAAAATGGACCGTTTTGAGGTCGCTATAAAGTGAACCGTTTTTAGGTTGCGAAAGTGAGGATCGTTGTGAGATCGTAATGACATGGACCATTTTGAGGTTGCTATAAAGTGGACCGTTTTTAGGTCGCGAAAGTGAGGATCATTGTGAGATCGCAATGAAATTGACCATTTTGAGGTAGCTACAAAATGGAATGTTTCTAGGACGCGAAAAGCGGATCGCTGTGAGATCACAGTGAAATGGACTTTTTGAGATTGCAATAAGATGGATCGTTTTGAGATCGCAATAGAGTGGACCATTTTGAGGTCGTGAAAATAAGATGACATCGAAAGAGTATTGAATAAGGAAAATTTTAATACAAAAGGGTATTTGACAAACTTAACAGATTTACGAACTTGGTCGCGAGTTGAGTGTGTTAGGCTTTGAGCGATGTCTTCTACTCCGCTTCAGATTGCGAATCATGCATAGGTTAGATATTTGGGGTGGCTGCGCTCTATTATCTAGCTTCCTACGTATCCTTTCGAGGGATCAAGCCTTAACGTAGTTCGACTTTTGTTTGAGTATTCTTAGTGAAGTACTTTTTGAGGTTGATGATATTCCAAGGTTGTAGTTAGGGTTTCTGGGTATCTACTGACTTGAGTCGATAGACCCCTTCTCAAACAATGTCGGTGACCTGGTAAGGACCTTCCCACTTTGCCCCTAACTTTCCATCATGTTCTTCCTTTTTATGGTCGAACACTTTTCGCAGGACGAGCTCACCTACTGGAAACCTTCGGGTTTTAATCTAGGAAACGTAGTAGCGACCGACGGCATGTTGGTAGTTCTGGATTAGAGCTAATGCAAGGTTCCTACGTTCATCAACGAGTTCAAGCTCATCAATTATCATTTGGCTATTCAGTTCCTCGTTTTGTGGGCATTATGTTTGTAGAATGCTCGAGATGAGAATTTCTGCGGGAACTACAGCCTCGATGCCATATGTTAAGGAGAAAGGTGTTTCGCTTGTAGATTTTTGAGGCATGGTTCTATAGGCCCAAAGTACAGTCGGGAGTTCGTCACTCCAGCTGGTTTTGTATTCATTGAGCCTTTTCTTCAAGTTGTTCATAATCGACTTGTTGGTTGCCTCGGCCAATCCGTTCCCTTGGGGGCAACGAGGCGTCGAATATGTCAGCTTTATGTTCCAAGTCTTGAGAAATGTTACTAGTGGCAATCTCATGGGGAAGTCCATACAAACTCATTTACATGGACATCCTTGATTTTCTTATATGACTCAGCTTCAATCCATTTTGTGAAGTAGTCAATCATGACAAGTAAGTGCATCGCTTATTTCTTTCCTGATACGACCAAGGGTCCCCCTATATCCATCCCCCATCACATAAAAGGATACAGCTAGGAGATCGAAGAGAATTTCTCCGATGAGTGGTGGATTATCGGGGAATGCCTTTGAAACTTGTCGCACTTTCTGAAAGCTTTTCACATTCAGCGGACATAGTGGGCCAGAAGAAACCTTGGCGTTTGATTCGTTTGGCTAGAGCTCGGCCTCCGGAATGACTTCAGCAAGATCCTTCATGAGCTTGAATCATTACTATTTTGGTCTACTCTCCGCTAAGGCATTTGAGGTAAAGTCTAGAAAGACTTTGTTTGAAGAGCTTTCCTGATGTTACACAATACCTTATGCTTTGTGCTTTAAGCTTCCTAGTAGCCCATCTATTTGAGGGGGTTTTATCGTTCACGATTTATTGAATGATGCGATCTCGCCAATCGTTTTCGGTATCAACCTGCGAGGTCCGTGGATGTCGCTTTAATGGGACTGTCCGAGACGTTTTCTACGCAGATGGCTTTCCTAGGGTCAATGTCGTCGTCGATGTTGTTAGTATTGGTTCCCTTTACGGGTTTTACTTCCATGGGTATCAATCCGACATCGATCGATTGATTCGAGCTTCTCTCTTTGATAGACAGAGCTTTCAGCGCAACATCTATGCTAGGTTTTTTTATTCCTTCAACTGGTATGATCCTCTTTAGGTTGGGATCAGAGGTCGAGGGAAATGCCGCTAAAGGGTTGAGCTTCATCCCATACTTGTTAAGAATGAAGAAACATTCTTTTAGATGAGCTATTTGGTCCTCGCATTTTGAGGATTTAACCAACATATCGTTGATGTAGACTTCCATGGTTTTACCCAATAGTCCGGTAAACATTTTGTTGACGAGGCGTTGGTAAGTGGCTCCTGCATATTTGAGGCCAAAGAGCATCACTTTGTAGCAATAGATGCATCGATATGTTATGAACGAGGTTTTTTCCTGATCCTATGGGTTATTAACAAAATGTGATGTCCAGTTGTAGCTTTGACAAATTGGTCGATATACGGTAGTGGGAAGTTGTCTTTCGGACATGCTTTGTTGAGATCTGTGAAATCTACAAATACTCTCCACTTCTCGTTGTTTTTCTTTACTACAACTGGGTTGGCGACCAGTCGAGGTATTTTACTTCCCTGATCGATCCTATTTTAAGTAGTCGCGACCTCGTCATTGACAGCTTGAGCTTGTTCAGGTCCAAGCTTCCAACGTTTCTGCCTGACCTGTTTGTAGGAGGGTCGACATTTAGCTCATGGCTCGTCACGTCGATATCAATTCCGTTCATGTCATCTGAAGGCCATGCGAACGATTCTACGTTCTACTTGAGGAATGATATCGGTTCGTCTCTTATAGAGCTTGGGAGGTCATATGTGATGCCGATATATCTTTCAGGATGGGTGTCATCTATGAAAACATAAACTAAGGCATATTTAACCGATCAGAGGTTGCACCGTAGATTTTAAGAAATGAAACATTGACCAAAGGCTACACCGTACCTGGCTAGAATACGGGATAAGATTAAGTATATTTTATGATATGTTGAGAAGAAAAACATAGTATCATATGCCAATAAAATGGTTGATATGAGGGATCTTACGAGAGACTTTGATAGCTGAGAGAGTGTCATTACCTTGATCTTGAGTACATAGACCCGAGAGCACGTGAGTACATAGGATAAAAAGGAGGCACGGAGAGGATAGTCTTGTCTAAGGCCTCGAGATGAGATTAATTTTCCTTGAGCAGCCCCATTAATTAGGAAGGAGTGAGAGACGGACGAGACACATCTACGACCCAGATTACCGAGGTGGAATGAAAGCTGAGATGATGAAGAATTGAGCAAAGAAAAAACCACTCAACACGGTTAAAGGCTTTGCTCGTATCGGTTTTGGCGGCCATAACTCCTTTCTTTTTGTCTTGAGAGTGACGGAGAAAGTGTAAGGTTTCATGAGTAATAAGGATGTTATCAATAATAGCACGATTAGGCACAAAGGCAATTTGTTTTTCAGAGATAAGGGTAAGGAGGATAAGTTGTAGTATTTTGGAAAGGTTTTTAGCTACAATTTTGTAAATATTACATAAAGCAATATGGAAGTAGTCGGATACCTTTCGAGTATTGGTGATCTTGGGGATGAGATGAATATGGGTTTCATTCATTCTAGCAGGGAAGGGGCTTGAGATAAAGAAGTTCTCGATTCCATAGGTCAAGTTTGAGTCAATAATACTCTACAATGACTGGTAAAACCTTGATATGAATCCATCTGGGTCAGGAGTCTTTAATGAATGAATGGTAAAAGCTGCCATTTTGATTTCTTTTAAGTCGGTGTTCGAACAAGAAGATCATTATGGTCAGACGTGATCTTAGGAAATAAAACATCATGCACTATTTTAGAAACCTCATTGCGGTTTGAGGTAAAGATTTGTTAGAAGTAGTTGGAGATGATATCTACAAAATGGTGCTCTTCATGATGAGAAACTCCGGATTCATCTTTAAGGATATTGAAGCGATTTTGGAGACGTCTAGCCCTGGTAACTGTATGAAAAAGGGGGTGTTCTTATTTCCGCTATGGAGCCAGTTGATACGGCTGCGAAGCTTCCAGAATTTCTCTTATGCTAAGTAAAGGGGATCCAGTTGAAGGGAGAGGCTTGAGATTATGGGATGGTTAGGGATATCATCTGAGAGAGCTTGCTCAAGAAGTGTTATGTAATTTTAGATCTTGACTACTATTCTGGGATCTCTTTATGAAAATAGTTCATTTTGGACATGATAGAGTTTAAGCCTTCATCAGACCAGAATTCATCAATGAGCTGAAAGATCTCATCCTTTTGACTTAGTCTTTTGCCGAACTGGAACAACACTCTCTTCTTAACTCTTGCCTTATAGAAAATAGTAATAGGCATGTGATCATACCCCTCAAACTGCACATAGTGAGTTCTACCATATGATAAGAGTTCAATACATGCTACATTAAAGATAGAACGATCCAATCTTTCCTTGACAAAGTGTGTGTGTCTATTCCCCTCTGGGAGAAAGGATCACCAGAGTATTTAAGAGTCCAAAGGCCATTCTAGGAAAGAAAACTTCTAAATCAACAAAAGAGGATTCAGAGCGACGCACTCCACCTTTCTTGTCTGGGTGTTCAACTATTCGTTAAAGTCCCCCGAAAGAATACAGGGAGAGCCTCTTTAAAATCCCAAAAGAGAAAGCTCTGGCCAAATTTTATGTCTTTTTGTTTGTCAGGCTCGCCATATATGAAGGTGATGAAGGATGGGTTGTCTTTGAAGAAGATTTTTGTTTCGATGAAGTTAGGAGAGGAGTGGAGGATCTCAAGGGAATCGTCATGTTTCCAGCCAATAGCCAGGCCTCCATCTAATCCAAGGGGTGGGAAAGAGAAGGTATTTGAGTTTTCCATATCTTGAAGCTTTTTTAAAACATATGCATCCAGTTTTTTAGTCTCCGAAAGAAAGAGAATATCAGGTAAAAGATAACGTCTGGTCTCCCTTAGTCTAGGAACTATTAGTTTAATATTTATTTCCTGACAGTTCAGGGACACCACATCTAAGGAAGAGATGGTGGTTGAACCTGAGAATCCAAGGTGATAGAAGAAGCAAGAGCTTGGGAAGAGGTAGAGGCAAAGGCATTAGTCTGAGGTTCGTCCACACAAAGGCATTTCCATGGGGAAGGTTTTGACTTAACCCATACTCTTTTCCTCGAACTTGTACCCTGAAGAGGACTTCTGATCGGTTTATTTATGACCAAAAGTGGCTTGGGAACCTTCATTTACATGTTTCTTTAGATTGGGTCTTAGAAGGAGGGATGGTAATGGTGAATTTTTCAATTGCATGACCCAATCTAAGGGAGGTGTGGATTCTCTGCTCCGGGAGGTGGCTTTGTTACCAGAGTTTTAGATCAAAACTTCCTGGTCATTTACTTCACGGAAACTAGACTTCTACATCTTGGAGTCTATCTGAGGAGGAAAAGACATCACGCAGTCTGGGAGCTCAGAGGGGTTTTCCTCGTTTGAATGGGGAGTTGTGGAGAGTGACTAGGAGATGGTGAAGGGGAATGATAGTTTCGGATTGAAAGAGATTGGGACGGTTTTGGCCAGAATCATGATTTGAGGGAGCCACAAAATGTGGTAAGGGGTATCTACGATGAGAGGAAGGAGAGGGTGAGTGGTGAGAAGATATACGGTCATTAAGATTCATAAACGTTTCTCAACTTTGATGACGAGAATGGGATATTGGGTTGTGCTTACTGGTGGAAACTCGTTGAGATCGTGAGGTCTGAGGTACTTTTCTCTAGGGCGGGATTCAAAGAAGCGATGTAAAGGTTCATAACGTCTATCATGGGGTATATGGAGTGGTGGAGAGGGTCCTCAGCACGACTCTTTTTAGCATTCAGACGGTTCATAGTTCTCTGTTGGTGAATTTTGAGGGAGGGAGTTTTTCTACGCAAGGAGGAAGTATACATAGGGCAGTCTTGTTCCCATGGGACAGGGAGCGACAGAGGAAGTAATGTTTTTCCAGCCTCTCAAACTTAAAGTCAACAGAGGTAATCTCATCGGTGGGAAGTATGATTTACATGCTATTTTCCAACGAGTAGAGACCATTTACACTGACTATAATCCTAGCTTACTCAACATCTATGGCGGAGATGTGCCCTAGTTCCTTGAAAATTGTTTTAGCAGTTTAATCAATCCAATAATGCAGGGGAATATTGTGGATTCTAACTTAAAAGGTGATGGAGGAAGGGAAATATCTTGAGAAAATAGACTCCCAACATTGGAGAAAGAGCATACAACGTTTAAAGTAGAAAGGTCCTATTGCAAGAATTGCTTGGAGATTCTCTTCTGATTGAAACATGACCTGAAATCTCTCAGGTCCAAGATCACATCCTGATTATGTCTTCAAGATCCCACATATGAGGGAAGAAAGTTATAATTTCATAAGGGTGTTGGATGGCGGGATTAGTGATCCTTCCAGTGAGGTTAAGCTTATTGTCCTCAATGAGCTTGGAGTACTCACTTTCAGGGATACAGATAGGAGCGACATCAGGGGCGGATCTAGGTGAGGATGAGGGGGGTCATATGCCCCGGTTGATTTCTATAAATATTAAAATAAAGTCATAAACATATAAGATTAACTGGTGTTGTTGGTCCTTGCCCCCCTTCTTAGATCATGATTGCCCCCTTCATCAAGTGTTCGAAACGTTGTCCTCTCCTTTTTTCTTTAGCTAACTAAATTCCATATTAGGCTACTTTTAAAAATAGTATTTAATTACATCTCTTTTCTATTCTTTTTTGTCTGTGTTATATCATTATGAGATTATATTATATCTTTATATTTCCTTTTATCAATATTTTATTTATGATAATATATGTGCTATTTTCTCTTACGGTTTTATTCTATATCTTTTTTTTTTATCTAAATAGCTTTACAATTGGAATTCATCTAACTAATTTTATTTTAACAAATTGTATATTTATATTAAAAATGATATTTATGCAAATCAACAAAATAAAAATTCTAGTATAATGTGTTAAACTATATAAATAACATCAATAAATTTTATGTGCAACAATTTGATATTATTATTTAAATTTTTATGTATAATATTTATATATTTATAATCATTCGATAATTTGTTTTAATATCAAAACATTAATATTATTTTAGCATAATAATATATTTATAAACTAATTTATGCCCCCGGTAAGATTTGTTTCTAGATCCGCCACTGAGCGACATCGAGATTTCTCAGGGTTAGAATGCCATTTGCCCTTCTAAAATCTGGAGTAGCTACATGGTTGCAGAGATGAGAAAGCTTTGAGGAAGGGTGGGAATAATGAGGAAGAGACAAGGCATGAGAAGGATAGAAAAGAGTTAGACAAACTGCAAGGAGCAGTACTAAGGGTAAACACGTATTTTTCATTGATTCCGACCTATTTGTCCCAAGTAAGAATTTTTGAGAGTCTGGGTATTTATTAGCACATACAAACACGGGCCTTCTCAATAGCTTTGTTATATGACTCACTGAAGTTATTCAATGCATCCTCACAGCTAGAAGTTGTCTCAAAAAAAGCCCTGCAGCAGTTCTCAGGATTGCGGCTTAAGAAGCCTTTGTAAACTTCTTCATCATAGAGCTCCAGCTCCTTCAAATTAGCTTCATAGTCTGCCTTATTGAAGCTCTCAACAACAGCCCAAAATAATCCTTTCATCTTCGGCCTCTTTGGAAAATTACCCCTAAGATTTCCATATATGTGCCTTGCACACATGCGATGCTCAATTAGAGGTAGTTCATCCTCAACGGCTCGGAGTAACCCCTACAAACGAGTAAAAAACCATGAATTATAGGCATCATAAAAGACGAGTTATTGAGTATTAAGCAATACCTTCTGCCTATCTGAAACGAGTGTAAAGCCATGACCATTTTGGAGGTCCAAATCCTTCTTAAGATGATTAATGAACCACATCCAACTATCTGTGTTCTCCACTTGAACAATCGCCCAAGCAAACGGGTATATCTGATTGTTCGCATCTCTTCCAACAGCTGCCAAAAGCTGGCCTTTAGCATCAGATTTCAAGAAACAACCGTCGATTCCAAAGATGGGACGACAGTATTTCTTCCATGTATTGCGCAGACCAGCAAAGCACATATAGAAGCTGTCGAAAACCTCTTTCCCATTATCATCTACGGTCGTTCGTAAGTCAACCGTAGAATCTGGATTTGTCCTGAAAAGAAAAAGAAGACATTTAGAATTCAAATATATCATAAATATATTTGAATTGAGACTCTTACTCTAGAAGTTCGCCGCGGTAATCCTTTATCCTAGCATATTGTTCATCAAACTCAGCTTCAATCATGTCTAAGGCTCTCTTCTTTGCCTTTCTACATTGATCATGAGAAGGCGCCACATCATATTTGTCATGTATCCTGTCTTGCATCGTCTTCGGCTTGAGATCCGGGTCGTTTCTCAGCTCATGGATAAACATATCACAAATCACGCTCTCTGACAAGATTCTACACCGCTGATCTTTGTAACATGTGTGTGACTCTTGAAACGTTTTAATCATCCATTGAGATATCCCTTCTTCCCATGAGCAGTAAACTCTCCAATGGCACCCTTTTATGTTGCACTTAGCCTCTGATTTTTTGATGCCCCATCTACTGAATTTGATGTTGTATCCGCCAAGTAATGCGTACTCTAAGACTGCCTCACGGAACTCTTTCACGCTCTCAAATACTTGCCTGATCTTTAGTTCCCCACTTCCTCTTATCCATCGATCATAACAAGTCTTCTCGGATTCTCCTTCACAGTCGGATGTGGGTGGAGTTCGTCTAGGGTCATCATCCTCACTGTCGTCACCAAGTGTGGATAATGCTTTCTCCACACGAGCTTCCTCTTCACACATCTCATACGCATCTCTTGCGGGAAATCTGCTATCGTTCCTATCACTAACTCCTTGTTCATATATCCCATCATCTACTTCTCTTTCTTCATCTACACCATTGTTTCTTTCTCTTTCTCCAAGACCATCGACATCTTCATCAGTTTCCATGTAAATTTCTACAGCCTTCGTCCATTGAGCCGCATCACACATCCTAGAATAACTGTCCAGATTCTGACACAATATTTTACATTCAGAGAGGTCTTCATAAGGCAACTTATACCAGACTCTTTGTCCATAGAGGCTCACGGGCATGGATTGAAACAACGATCGCGGCGAAGTTACGTGATCAGTGACGGAACCACCTTGGTAATAGACTGTGCCGTTGTCGTATTTTGAGAACTTCCCACCATGATAAATCGCGAAAGAACAATCCTCATCACTGAAAACAACCAATAATTTATCTTATAAAAGCAACGAATTTTATATTCTAATTGATTAAAGAAATCAAAACCAATTAAAAAATGCATATCAGTTCAACTAATGCTCATTTGTGAACCATAGAATCGTCAAATACCTCATCTCTTCCAACAGCTTCGGAGACTACGATAGACTCCTAATCGACCCAGAGAGCCTTCGATTGCTTTCAATTTGGGTAGATTTGGTCTTCACAACACGATTTTGGTAGTGTATCGACGAACCCTAAATCCCCAAAATCTCTTTATCCCCGACAATTGATTCTAATAAACCTGTTTATTAATAATTTTTTAAAAAAAAATTGCAGGAAACGACGTCGTTTCGTAGAAAGCCATAAGATGATTTCGTATAACAAATACGACGTCGGGTCTTACGTGGAATGATGAGTCAGCTTCCGTTAACGGAAAAACGATGTTGACTAACGGGTCTACGGTCAAAGTATGTATTGGCCAAAACTTTTTTGTTCGTGTATGAAAAGTCAAATTTTTGAGAGTCTGGGTATTTATTAGCACATACAAATTGTCCAGGAACTAAACGGTACCAGTTTACAATGTGCAGGCATGAATCGGCCGTTTTCCCGAATATATCAGATTCTGGTTAGTTCTTAATAACTCCCAACAATTCTCATCAAGAGGAAAAGGCCAATCATCATCAAAGTCACTTGGCGATTCCCACTAAAAGGCCCAATATATAATTATTCAATAAAACCGTAAATTACTATATTGAGCAAATAATTAAGGTTGACTTATAAAATATTGTTGTTTTTGGGTCAGAGACTTGAAAATATAAATTAAGAACTAATCCCAAAAATAGGAGTGGCTGGCATGTACTTTTGAGTATCAGTCATGTAACTGCGCTCATTGTATATTTGCCAGGTCACTAAACTTCTAAACCGTTGGTCACCACATTAAGGAGTAATCCAACGGTGCCAATTAATTTACCTCCTGAATCCTATGAGCACGTAGCCCCAAGTCAACTCCAAACGTTTGATAAACTAAAATGAAATAAAAATGATTACAAGATAGCCGGACCCATATGAACCATTATAGAGCTTAATTAATTTATTACTAATCTTTCCCGCCATATATATGTCCCGTACGGTCTTGATCTACGCGGAGGAATAAACGCAAAAATTAATGATTTCTTGTTTATTTCTAATTTAAATGGGCACATGATTTCATAGTTAAAATGTAGAAATATTCGATAATTATATTTCTATAATTATGAAAAAACCTAAAGCAAGTTAATAGGGACTTATTTACTCATTGAATGGGGAATTTCAAGAAGAAGAAAAAGAAAACAAAAAGAGACAGATTTGTGGGGGAAAATTGTTAAAAAAGGATTAAAAAATAGGAAAAAAAGAATCTCAAAGAGAGAGAAGAAGAGAAAGGAAAGGGGGAGGAAGGAGAGAGAACCCACCACCCTTTGGCCCTGGAGAGACCAAAGATGGTCGAAGAGAGAAAACTCTGAGATCATCAATCATCATCATCATCATCCCGCAAAACCACAAGGGCAAGTTTTTAGTTGTTGATTTCTCAAACCCTACCCAATTCTTGGTTAAGAAGTTTCTTTGTTAAGATGAATTTGTTTTTTTTCCTGATTATTTGTTGATTTTTGTATACCTAATCTGTAATGCTCTTCATTTGTGAGGGAAAAAAGAATTTTTTCTTTTTCTTTTTTACTTTGGAACTATTTTTTTGTGGGTTCCATGTTTTCTTCAGATTGCTTCTTCAAATGGGTTATTCTTATTCTCTTTTCTCAAAAAATAATTATGGTTTCATACTTTTTGTTCAAGTTCTAATTTTTCTTTTCTGTTTCTTGTTGGCTTTTTTAATTCCAGGTATTAAAAAAAAAAGATTAACGAGAAGAAGAAAATTTCACGAGTTGTTGACTCAACATTTTTGATGATTAGGGTTTTGTGCAATTAATTTTGCAAATAATGAGAGACCCTGATTATTCAATCATCAACCTCGTCGTTCTCCTCTTGCCGAGGATTCTGTAAAGTTTGGAGTTTTTTTTATTTGTTCATTAGGAGAAAAAAAAATCTGGCGATTTTGTATAGCATTGGTGTATACGTAAAATGGGCTGTCGATGGAATCCAATTGGATTTCAATTCTCTGGCTTCATGTTCTTCATCATTACCCTTCAATCTCGTTCCTCATTATCCCTCAATTCCGAAGGTTAAACAAATTAACAACTTTTTTCTCCATCTTTCTACAATTTAGTCTTCGTTTTATTGAGGGTAAGGTCTTTTACGAATGTTGTAGGATTTGTGTTGTTGAAATTCCGGGCAAGAGTTGATTCTGATCCTCATGGAACTCTTGCAAATTGGAATGTTTCCGATGATCATCTGTGTTCCTGGTTTGGTGTAACGTGTGTCGACAATAAAGTCCAGATGCTGTAAGTTCCTGTTCTTGTTTTATATTATGATTCTTATCTCATATTTCTGATGATTTTTTTTTTTTTTTTGGTTTTGTTCTGTAGGAATCTTAGTGGATGTTCTTTGGGAGGAACTTTAGCCCCTGAGCTTAGTCAATTAAGTGAATTAAGATCTCTGTAAGGGGATTTCTAACTTACTTTTTTTGCTCTGTTTCTTGAAAGAATATGAACAAGAAACTACAATTCTTGTTTTTTTTTTTGTAGAATACTATCCAAGAACAATCTCTCTGGTGACATTCCAAATGAATTTGTAACTTTTGCGAATCTGAGGTTGTTGGATTTACGAGATAATAAACTAAGCGGAGTAGTTCCATCTGAGCTCAACAAAATGCTGTCACCAGAGAATTTGTGAGTTAAAGGATTTTAATGCTAAACAAAATCAATGTGTTATGACAAAACAAAATAATGTTTGCTTTTCGGTGGATTCAGGTTGCTTTCTGGTAACAAATTTGCGGGTTTTATGAAGATAAAGTTCCTGAGACTTCAATCGCTATATAAAGTCCAGTTAAACAAGCATCGAGAGCCTTCCAATGATGTCTTCGATTGTGTAAATAGAAAACTTGGATACTGGTAATCCAGATTTCCACACTTAACCTTTTGGCATTATATATGTTAAGATGGAGAAATGTTTGATAATGTTTTTAAAAGTTTTTTTTTTTTTAAATCCATATGACAGTGTTTCAAGGAGAAGCTTGTTAAGACTAAACAAAGCACAAGCTTTCGTATTGCGCATTAAAGCAACTTCAAGACAGTACATGAAAGCATTTTTCCTTTTGCAAAAATAGAAATTCATTTTGTTTTATCCTTAGTGTTACTGATTTTCTATGTTTATGTTTCTTCAGGCTGCCAAGGGAACCTCACGGGAAGAACTATGTCGCCAATTATCACCCAAGTAAGTATGAAACACATACAAATTAGTGATGTTAAAATGGGCGACCCGGGCAGGTTTAGACCATGCCCGTTTACGCCCGAATCCTTTTAGGCTCTGCCCGTTTAAGTTCGTTTATTTTTTTTTACTGGTTTAAGCCTGTTTAACAATTTAACTTAACGGTTTAGGCCGTTAAAAAAGTTTTCTAACGCACAAGTTTCAAATCTTTTTGTTCCTTTTTGCAGGTTCTTTACAGAATGAAACTAGTATGTTGGTAAGGAGAGAGTTACTAGAGGGAACAAGTAATTTAGCGGCTATGCCTGCGCCAGATGCTCCTAGTCCTTCTCCCAAGATTATAACCAAAGTGTTTCCTCGAAGCAGCGGATCTTTTCCCGCGTTAACTACTGCAAAGAAGAGAAGACCTCCATTGATTCCTCCTTCTCTTCCTCCAACCGCTGAGAACAACAACACATACTCTGATCCCCCGAGGAATTTTGAAGAAAAAACAAAAGGGTTTAAGGATGTTTGGTTGTATGTTGTTATCGGCTTTGCTGCTTTTGTAGCGATGCTGATAGTAATAGCGGTTATATTCTTCTGCCGGAAAAGAGCTGTGAAGACTATAGGTCCATGGAAGACTGGTTTAAGTGGACAGTTGCAGAAAGCTTTTGTAACTGGTAATAAAACAATGTTCTTGTTTGGCTCTGTTTTCGGTTTGACATAATGTAAGAAATGTTTTTTCAGGTGTACCGAAGCTAAACCGGTCTGAATTAGAAACAGCTTGTGAAGATTTCAGTAATATCATTGAAGCATTTGATGGGTACACTGTCTATAAAGGAACTTTGTCAAGTGGTGTTGAGATTGCTGTTGCTTCAACCGCGATTTTGGAAACTAAAGAATGGACAAGAGCTATGGAAATGACTTACCGCAAAAAGGTAACAACTCTAAACATTCATTTATTTCGATCTTGAATTGATTTTTAAAGAGCTCAAATTTTCAGATTGATACAATGTCAAAAATCAACCATAAGAACTTTGTGAATCTAATTGGATACTGTGAAGAAGATGAACCGTTTAATAGGATGATGGTTTTTGAATATGCTCCAAATGGAACTCTTTTCGAACATTTGCATGGTAAACATCTAAATCCATCTTCATCTTGAGTTCTTGTTTGCTTATTAGTTGTTGATTATCATCAATCATGTTAATTTTTTCTTGTTCAGATAAGGAAATGGAGCATCTTGATTGGAGCGCGAGGATGAGAATAATAATGGGAACTGCTTATTGTCTGCAATATATGCACGAGCTTAATCCTCCCATCGCACACTCTAAACTTGGCTCATCAGGAATCTATTTAACCGATGATTATGCTCCAAAGGTTCTTGTTTTCTTGTTAATGGTTCTTGATTTCTTGTATAACAAGAAAACTATTTCATGTTGTGATTGACTCATTATCAAACCCATTAAAAAGGATTTGTTTTTTTTGGCAGGTCGGAGAGGTTCCTTTCAGTTTACAAACCGGGCTTAAATCGAGAAAACCGACAAGTGGTGATTTAGACAAATCTTCATTGCCATTACCACCTGAACCAGAGACTAATGTCTATAGCTTTGGAGTATTAATGCTTGAGATAATCTCTGGTAAACTCTCAGACTCAGATGAGGAAGGTTCAATTATAAAATGGGTACGTAAACTAAAAAGATTCAAAACAAATCTTTTTTTTTTCTTTTTGAAATTTACATTACTAATGTAATACTTTATGTTTTCTCATAGGCATCAAAGTATCTGGAGAGTGATCATTTGGGAGATATGACTGATCCTACATTGAAAACGTTTAAAGAAGAGGACCTTGAAGTGATCTGTGACGTGGCAAGGCATTGTCTGAGAATTGACCAAAGTCAACGACCAACAATGAAAGATGTGGTTGATCAACTGAGAGAAGTAATCAACATTTCTCCAGAACAAGCTACACCGAGACTCTCTCCTCTTTGGTGGGCAGAGCTTGAGATCTTATCCTCTGAAGCTACGTAACCAGAAGAACGATCCTCTCTCTCTCTCTCTCTTTTCTCTGTCTTCAAGTTGTCACACGTGTCAGAGGTTCACACGCTCGTTCTCTCTCTCTCTTTCGTTTTCAAATGTTTAAAAGTTGTTTACATATTAAATTTGTTTCTTGGTTGGTTTTGATAGTGAATTTGAATCCAGATGATATAATGATGTGTTTGTATAATTGTATACTATCATACATATACCTATATTACGTATATTTGTACGTATTTTGTGGTGAAAAGTTGTTACGTGTACCTTTTGTTGTTGTTGTCACAGCAACAAATGAGTTTTCTTAATTGGTTTGTTCAATAACAATGGAACAGAAGAAGAAGAGCATTAACATATGTTATGTTGGTACAAATATTTTGCAGGAAAAAAACCTCTCGCTTAGTCATTTAATTTTCCTAAAGAATATGTGATATTTACTTATTTTTTGTCATTGGGCCGATGTTTTTGTCATGCAACACGGAGTAGACTTCGGTGCCACCGGATTACTATGGCACCACCGCTCATATATGTCAGTGTCGGCGACATTTACTTAATAATTTTTTATTGTAAATATAATAAATTAGTATAGTCGTCTTTAGATCAAATCGGTACTTAGTTAGATATTGAATGTTCAAAGCGTTTAAATGACCGCATTGTAAGATGAAAATAAGTCACCATTCAAAAAGTTGTTTAAGATACATGTGTTTCAATTTAATTATAAAAAAGTACAAGTGCGTTTCAATTAAAGTTTCGAATGGTAATTGCGGCTATAATGGACAAATTTAAGTGCGGACCAAACCGCTTTATTTTTGGAGTGGACAACAGTCCATTGCAGACTGCACTTATTTATTCCTAAAACTGATACGCATTTTATATGCACTACTAATTATTGTGAATGGTAAATAAAAGTGATTTTGACCATTCGCGGACTAATCCACCTTAACCGTTGTTATCATTCAAAGCTTAACTCTTCGACCGCACTTCATCCGCACTTCATCCGCACTTCATATATATATATATATATATGGTCAAATGTGTCTTCACATTTATATTAATCTGACTCTTTACAAAAAAGTTGTAATATATAATACAAATAGAATTACATAATATAGCCATTCTTTATATTTTTTTTGTGAAATGTTTAGTCTATTAAGTTAAATATTTAAATTTTGAATAAATCAAAAAATTTCAATATTAAAAAAAACCAAATCAGTAAAATCTTGTAAAAAACTGAACCGAGTCGGAATAACCGAATTTACTCAAAATTAAACAAATTAACCGAATTTATTCAAAATAAACCAAAATATATTCATTTTTATTTAAAAAATTGAAACTTTGGTTCATTTTTAAAAATTCTAAACATCCCAAAATAACTGAAAATCCGAATCGAAATAAAGTTTGATTATTTTGACCCAAAAATTCTAAAAACTAATAATCAAAGAAATTGAACCGAAAACCATATTTTCAGTTTAGTGAACATTGTACTTTTGTATGAAGCCAATCACTCACTTTGTCATTTTTTATTCAAACATTTAGTTTAATATGTATCCCACATCATTTTTATAGTTTTTATTATTCTGAAGTTAACCTTGTATTGCATGCAGTGTCTTTTCGCTATACGAAGCTTTATTCCACACTAGTATTTGATCCGCGCTACGCGCGGACATGTCAATCAATTTTGTAATTTGTTGCATATTGCATTTACCATTTCGTTTTTATTTTTTAGTTTATTTGATTTGTATCTCGTGTTGTTATTACTTTTTCTCATCTTTCAAACTAATTTTAGAAGTTTTTCTATGTTTTTAATTTTTTTCCTTTATAAAATGATGTATGTCATGAATACTTTTTCTCTTGAACATTAACCAGCCGATTTCACGCTATTTTCTCTCAAGACATCAACATACGCCGTCTCATTTCTTCTCCATTTTAACTGGTGTCAGTGGGTCATTCAGTGTCGGCGTTGGTGTTTAGTCTCGTTAGAAGTTCTATCTTAGGTTTCGGTGGGGAAGGAGGTCGCCTCTCATGTTTGGCTTCTCAGTTCTACCTTTTTCCAGTCAGTGAATATCCGTTTTCTGATTATCTCGGTGTTTGTATATATGACCTCCATCAAAGAAGTTTTATTTGTCCTTGTTCTATGACGTTTTGTCGGTTTTGCTTGTCTTCGATCTTCTTCGTGTCCGGGTCATGGTTCTTGCGTCAAAGGAGGTTTGTCTTCCTTGAAAAACCGGTGGGGTGCTCGTGCGTTCTGGAGTTGTGGCTGCTCCTCCTTGATGGTGTTGTTTTGGTTTTCTCCATCGTTTATGATGTTTTGTTGTTTTGGTAGATGGTCTTATTTTGTCTTATTTTTTATGCGGAATCTGTTATGAGGCTCGTGGTGTGATTTTTGAGTAGTAATAGTCAATGCAAGCGGATTCTGAAACTTGTTCAGGGTCTGAACGGTTTCCGAGTGGTTTTGAGGGTTCCAGGCTCTTTTGGTTTCAATAGATTGGAAGCAGTATATTAAGATACTCTAAAATCTTCAATCCTTAATGGTATTAATGTCTAGTGGCTTACTACTCTCAATTTTCACTTACATTGTTGTTAATAACTTATTTGAGTAGTTATCAGTTTAGTGTTGGTTTTTAGGTTTTAGCTATCGTTTTAGTCTCTCTTTTTTGGCTTGATGTTTTACTTATGAATTTTTCGGTTCTATCTCTACAAAGATTTTAATTCTTGTTGGCTATATGTATTTCATCCTTGAATTTTAATATAATCTATTAGATGTGAATAAAAAGATTATGTATATGTAGTTGTTAGTTGGCATTTTCTTAGTTTTTTTTAAACTATAGGATTTCATATAGTTTTGATATGAAATTTTGTAATTTACTTATCAAATTTATCATTTTACGTTAGACATTTGTTATATATGTTATTGCGTTAAAAAATAATAAAGTGATGAATGGAACATTAAATCCTACACTCTCTCTAATTGTTGGCTATAAGTTGGTAAATGTGTGTTTTAGCTTTAAAAACAAATTAAAAATTAATTAATGATGTGGACGATGATGTGGCAGCATGAGAAGAGAGAAAAGCCAACTTTATATATATAGATTCCTTGTATAAAAAAATTATCTAAAGTAATTGAATTTACTTAAATTAACCATATTAACAAAATTTATCATAAATAAATCAAAATTATTAAAAATTCTTTGTAAAAGCTGAAATTTTCATTTTATTACGGTAATATTTGAAATAGCTAAAATAACCAAAACTTGAATCGAATTAAAGAAAAATTATTTTAAAAATTCAAAAATTATTTTTAATTTTTGTATTCAAACATTTACTTTAATGTGTATCCCGCACCACTTTTGCTATTTTTACAATTCAAACGTTTATTTGGTACCGCATACAGCTTTTTTCACCATTCAAACATTTTAACGTGCCGCTTGTTCCGCCGTAACCACACTTGTTCCGCATAGTGCGTTTCTTCCGTCCAAACCGCACTTATACCATTCCGCACCACCTAATCCACTTTTCTCATACCACCAGATTCGCTGTTACCATTCTGATAACAAGGATTTTCGCAATCCTTTGAGGTACCAATTCCTCAAGCTTATCGATGTAGCTTTGAGATATCGAACCTTTTTGGGATGGATAAGACCAATAAGCACACACTAAACCTCTAGAGTCAAATCAAACAGTTTGGTTTTGTTTTTAACAATCCTAACAGTAAGCAATTTAAACAGAAGTAATCTAAAAGCAATTAACAAATGGATTCAATCAATGACAGAAATAAGGCCTAAGGGTTAAGGTCAACGGATAGGTGACTCGGGATGATCAAGGAATCCTAACTCAAACTTCATAGAAGCTAATCTCCTAGCATGGAACACACCAAGTAAATCAGTTTAATCTCTTAATACCAATTCTTCACTTAATCTTAACTCAAGAACAAATTATCATTTGTGAATTAAAATCAAACGAGCATTTAAACAGGTTCCAATTAGCAAACAATCACTCTAGACATACATTTTCATGTGCTAGAATATGAAAGTCCTAACAAAGCTAAATACTGGAATTTCATCGAACATGTTGTGAACAAGAAATTCTAAACATCCTAATCAATGTGATCAAGATTAATTAGGCATTAAGCACACTTTGCTAGATGAGATTTTAGACAATTAACTACTAGAATCCTATTGATCACCCCTAATCAGCCTAATCCTACCCAACCCACAAGCCTATGGAGAACTACTCACAAATCATAACTAGATCAACAAAACTCATAGGAATAGAGTTTATCATGGAGATTGGTGAGGGATTGAAAGATTTGTAGAAGGAATAATGAAGAAAATACTAGATTAATCTCAAGAATCAAATTTGTTCTTACAAAAGAGTTTAGAACATCAAAAACAACTTTTTTTCCCCAATAAAAAAATAGGTTTTTGGCTTAAATAGTCAATAGGGTGCGAGCCGGGTCAACCCGGAACAAACCGGGTGTTGACCCGGATCCAAGGCAATTTCTGGGACGCGTATCGGTTGGGTCGGTCGATACACCGACCGATACGAGCTCTCGGATTTTCTGTCGAAGGAGCATATCGGTTGGCTGAACCGATATGCCAACCGATATGGATGCACAAAAATTAATCCGAGAGGTCGTATCGGTTGGCTGGCCGATATGCAACCTGATATGAAGACTGTGTTGAGATGCATCCAGTAAATCAGGCATAACTCTTTACATATAGCTCCGAATGACTTCACACCACCTCCATTAGAAAGCTAACTCAATTTCCCATGATTTGTATTTAGAATCCCAGAGCTAAAAGTCAACGTAATATCTTCATATGACTCAATATTTCAAGCTCATTGGTTTGGTCCTTCATCACCATTTCACTTGCAATCACTCCTTTGGCCTCCAAACTCTTCCAAACATCTTTAGCAACTCCAAGAACCTACAAAACATAAGAAACACTCCAAATGCAAGCCTAGAATGCCTAAACCTAGCTCTAGATGATCCTATACTCTAAACACACCAATGACCAAAGAAATGAAGCTAAAGAAAACTAAAAAGAAGCACTACAAAAATTATGCGTATTGATAGCATAATATAATAGCACGGTTTTCCAAACTGCTATTGAAGATAAATTTTAGATTTTTTCTACTTTCGATAGCATTGATATAATGCTAATATACTGAATTAGTAAGCGGGAACAAAAATCACCCTTTCCGCCAATATTTGTTAAAATTTTGGCTAAACCGCCAAATAAATTTTGACTTAGAAAAATTTTTGTCCCAAATTTTTTAATTTTGGGGGGAAGTTGTTTTTTTTCCCTCTCTTTAACTTTTTTTTTCCTCTCTTCTTCACGACTCTCTTTCTCGTCTCCCATTTTCTCTCTTCCTCATTCTCTCTTCATTCTCAGATTCTCTTCTGACCCTCCACTCTCTTCTTCCTCCACGGCTTCTTACGGGTTCACTGTGGAAGATTTCGCTCTTCACGCCTCCTCCTTCACCTCCCAATCCCTCTGACCCATCTCACCCAAACCCTAGCTCCATTTCTCCGGCGTCTCCTCGTCTCTTCAGAACCGATAAGCTCCTACCTCTCCGCATCTCTACGTCGAGTTCCGCACCGGTGAACGCCGTTAGCTTGTTCCGGCTCTAGCTCTTCATCTTCTGTGATTGAGGTTCTTCTCTTTTCTCCTTTTCTCGATTTTCTCGATGTGATTGAGATTCTTCTCTTTCTGCATCCAGTGATCTGTTCCTGCTTCAGTGTAGATTCTTCGTTTCTAGGAGTCACATAATTTGAGTTTTGGCGTGCTTGGTTAATTCACACTGGAGCTCGTTCGATCTGCTGCTCATGAATTGGGGATTAAGGGTTAAAATTTTAGGTCTTTTAGCTCGATTTTATGTGAATTTATTGGAAAGTCTCTCTTTTTGAAGGTAATTCTGATATGGGTTATGTTGGAAAATGTTTACCGCATCAGGGAAATTGTAAGGCTTTTCGAATGTCAAAGTTTTGGGGATCAAATTTGCGTGCTTAAGTAATGCTGCTGCATTTGGAATTGTTTCTCCTCCTCTGGGTTTTTATTTTTGTTTCTGATACTGAAAATTGGTTAATTTAGAGGGGCTTCATGTTACAGTTTATTGTATTTGGTAGGATTAGGTTCTGAAGATGGCATCAAAGTTGATACAAGTTCAGTCAAAGGCATGTGAGGCCTCAAAGTTTGTGGCTAAGCATGGAATTTCCTACTACAGGCAGTTGCTTGAGAAGAACAAGCAATATATCCAGGAACCTGCCACTGTGGAGAAGTGCCAAGAGTTGTCTAAGCAACTGCTCTACACCCGTCTTGCTAGGTCGTTATCTCTCCTCCTTCAACATTTTCCTAGCCATAGTTTACAACCATTTCTAGATTCTTGTCAACAAACCATCTTTTTCATTTCATTCTTTGAGATGCATGTGAAACTTGGGATTTGCATCAAGGATAGTATCACTTATTGCTGTATAGGCTGTTCTTGGAACTGAAAAATGTGTATACTTGGAATCTTTTATGTCTCCTCTAATAGATTGGAACTAAAATGAAATTTTTATGTTGTCTATGATATCTTTGCATTGAGTTGTTTGTCATCTTGTTTAATCCTTTGTCATAGGCTGCATGATTATGTTTAGTAGCAGTCAAGAGCCTAAGTTGTTTGATTAATAAATCTCTTAGTAAGCCCATTGGCGACAATCTTTCCTCTCTACTAAGTATCAAATGACACAATATCATGAGTCAGGATTCCTGAATATCAAACTTCTTATGGTCCATCTTTGTGTGTAACCTTTCTCAGTATCTAACAGTTTTCCACTCCATATTGCAGCATTCCTGGACGCTATGAAACTTTCTGGAAGGAGCTAGACTAAGCAAAGAACCTATGGAAGAACAGAGCCGATCTGAAGGTAGAAGATGCAGGCGTATGTCTATAACGCATCAGTCCTTCCCCGCAACTCTGAAACCGATCTGAAGGTAGAAGATGCAGGCGTATGTCTACATGCTCAGCAAGGTAGAATCCATCCTAGAGCGACTAGTTGAACCCGACAGTCAACACATAACCGAACTGTATCCTTTGATATACTGGCGTATGTCTTACAATGGTTCATCTTTTTGCGGTGTTACCTGCTTCAGACAGGGAAAACCTTGATGTTAAACGAGTCCACAACTGTAGAAGGTCAGAATCTTATATGTCCACTTATAATTTCTTTGTGTCCTTCTCGTATTCTCGTATCCATAAGCTTACTTTGTGAATTAGATTGAGCCATGAATGGCAAGCTTACCTTTCTCGGACTCATGCATTACGGAAAGTGCTTGTGTCTGTTAAGGGCATATATTATCAGATATTATGTTACTTTTATCTTTAAATTTCATATAATGTAGTTAGTGTAGTAACTTACTCGTTATTGATTCATTCACTTTTCATCACTGAATTTATTTCTACAATATCAAAACATGATCCTAACAATAGCCTAAATGCATGAAAATACAAGTATATCACATTCGAAGCCTTAAAAATACTTATTAGTAAAATCATTTTTGTCGTCTTTTAGTAAGATCATATATGCGGTGTCCCGGTGTCGGGAGAAAACTTGAGCCGACAAGTACAATTACATGTACATGCACATTTAGAAAACGACAATGTTAGAGGCAAGATTAGCACTTTTCCCAAAAGGCTCATTCATGAATTTAGGTTGGCCCAATAAGGAAAGTCGATTTCGGCCCGAATTGGAGAATCATCACGGCTCGGCCCGACGACTTAGTAAGATTAGGGTTATAGAGGATACGGAGATAGAAAAGGAAAGCGGCACGCGTGGACGACACGCCAAACAAGAAGATACGTTTGAAGATACTCACGCCGAGATATTATGAAAGATTCAATATTATTCTAGGTTTTCCTGTATAGTTGAGATGAACTCTATAATTTATTTAAGAACATCAAACCCATCGATTAAGATCATCCAGTTTTCAGAGAGTTCTTAGCTGTAAACCGATTTAAGCAAAATTATTTCTGACGACCTAATCCATCTCTTTCAGTCGCCTTGTTTTCCTCCCAGAAACCTAGCGAAAACCCTAGTTCCATTCTTTCTCGTCGGGTTCAAAAAATCTACTTTAAGAATCCCTCAAGAAACCCTAAAACTCTTTCTATCTTTGGATAGACCGAGTTGAGAATCAACAATTGGCGCCAACTGTGGGGATTTCTTAAGAAATTACTGAACTCGGGATGTCTGGAAACCGTGACGATGCTGACCCCTAAGATCAATCCTAGGGTCGATTGCGAACTAAGTGATCACGAACTCAGTGATCCCGATGATGGGGAGATTGGGGCACTCAATGGCAAGCCGCTATGAGGCCCTAAATCCGTAAAAACCCAAAAAGGCGACAGAATATCCTCCAACCGATAACACGAAAGAACAAGTCGAACAAGATTCTGTCCTAGCCACTTTGATAGCCAAAATCGATTCCCATAACGATTTGCTAAAAGAATTTTTGGAGAAAATCGACCAGTTGCAGACCGAGCAGGATAAAATTTGCTCCGACCAATAGTCGAGATATCCATCTAAGCCCTGACGCGTCATACCCTCCAAAGTAAAGAGAGACGTCTTCAGACGATTGGTTTACGACACGCCCGAACGAGACTCGCACCGAGAACGAGACTCATACCGAGAACGAAACTCGCACCAAGGACGAGATCTAAATGATGAACGCAAACGACTCGCACAGAGATCAAGATCTAGAAGAAAAGCGTGAACGAGACCCGCACCGAGAAAGAGACCTAGAAACGAAGGCAAGCGAGACTCAGACCAAGGGCGAGATCTAGATGATGAATGCGATTCACATCATGAACGATATTCGCCCCAAAGGGATCTAAACAATGAACACAATTACGACTCTCAACACAAACACGGTATACATCGTATGCGCAACTTGCGCCGTGAACGTGACTCACACCGAGATCGCTACCACCGCGAGCATGGCGAATCTCGCGATGACATTCAAGAAACACCCATCCGAGGAGCGAATCCCAACTACATCGAAAAGCAATTAACTAAGTTAAGGGAAAACCTAAAGGAATTCAGGGTCGAGGTTCATAGTGTCAAAGGGTCCGCCCCAGAGATCGAACGGATCATAGAAGAAACTCAAAGGACACCCTTCACTTCACGTATCACTAATACGTACATTAGACAAAAGGAGAAACCCAAGCTGCCAACATACGATGGTACTAAGGATCCTGCAACTCATTTAACTACTTTCAAGATTTTGGTGGCAAAAGCATGTTTCTCATCGGCTAGGGAACGTGATATAGGTTTCTGTAAGCTATTCGCAGAAACCTTGGAAGGAGTTGCTTTGACTTGGTTCTCTAGACTTCCGCCTGAATCAATCAACAGCTTCTCAGATCTAACGCGAGCTTTCGTGTGACATCATTTCGCATACGTTAACAAGGATACTTCTCTAAACAAGCTTATGACCATGTCACAAGAGAAAAAGGAGACTCTATGAGACTTCATATATCGTTTCAAAGCGACCATCATTAGCGCCGAGGCCCCAAAAAAATTCGCTATCGCAGAACGCTATATGACATGAAACTCCTTTCTACCAGGATCTGATTCTCAACGAACCGCTGACTATCGAGATGCCCTTCAAAAATTTTAGTATAATTTTTGTTTAAAAAAACTATATTGATTACAACTTATATTATCAAAAATAGTAGTTCATATCGATATAATGGTTCAAATTTTATTTTATTAAAAAGTTCACATTAAGTAAAATATACATGCAAATTGCTTTATTCTTCCATCAGTTTAACCAATGAATAAAATTATTACCTGTAATAAATTGATTTGTTCAAATATATGTTTTAATACATACACTACAAAAAAATCTCTCATTCATAGCATATAAGCATAGCACGGTTTACTGATATGCTATCGTAGATGTTTCTGAAAATTTCCAACTATAAGATAGCATTGCATTAACGCTATAATAGGGTTTCCATAAGCGGGAACAAAAAATTGGGTGTACCGCCAAACACTTAGCGAAATTTTGGTCCTAAATTAGACATAACTCATTTTCCCCCTTTTGTTTCATTTTCCCTCTGCGAATTCCCTCTCTAAATTTCGTTTCCCTCTTCTCCGACAATCATCCCAGACCAAAATTACTTCACTAATTTTCATTCCCAAAAGACCTAAGCTACCGAAATCCTTTCTCCTCTAAGAACCCTAAATCAATTCGGCCCTAAGAACCCTAAATCCATTGACAGTGAGCTCTAGCCGAAGGCAAGTTTCTTACTTCACTAATCTATTGTTCATTCGATTTATCTCTGCAATTGTTCATTGTTTGTTCTTCTTGACAACATTTCTCCTTATTTGGATGTTTATAAGCTTCGATTTTAAGATGTCGCTATAAGGAATCTGTCGATTTTGTGGATGCTAACTATGTTCTCATGTTCTTTCTTTACTTCGATTACAGCTACGATTTGTACTCTTAGATTTTACATGCATGTCACACTATACTGCTTTTAGATCTAAAACTATCACTGCTCTAGCTTAGATATGAAAGAAATGAACATGTTTGGTTTAGATATCAGTGAATTCAAGCTTCGTTTGTTCATCTGTTTTTATTCTTCTTGGATTATTGGTTTCTATGTCATGATTTTTGTGGACTCTTTCTTCAAATGAATATGCTCAGTTTGGTTTGTTTTGTTTTGTTGAACACTCAATACTAGATATTCTTATTTCTTGGCTTCACATTATATTTCATATCCTTATACTCACTGTGTTTATTTATTTTGCAAGTGTTGGTGAGTGCACTAATGGGAATATGAGGCTTATCTTTCGTTCTTATCATGACACAGGTTTGTACCAAATTTCCTATCATTTATGTGCTTGTTGATCTATGTGTTTAACTTTGGTTTAATGTTGTTGTTTATGATTTGTTTGGTACCGTGCATTATCTATAGTCCTTCTGTGAAATTGTATTGAGTGATTTGGTGTCATTTTGATTCGTTTGGTACACAGGCTTGATTCGTTTCTGTGTTTTCGTTAAATGAAATGAAAAGCTGATTAAGTCTCTGGAATTGAGTGATTTGGTGTCATTTTAAACTCATTGCTTCGTGTATACTGTTGTTTGTGCTGTTGTTTAAAGGTTTTAAGTAAAGTTAGATCATATAATGTTGGACAAGGCATGGGTCCATCTTTCCAGGTAAGGAATTTGCTAATATAGCTTAGGTAAATGTTGGAGATTAGTTTGTTTAAATTTTTTTGTTGTCTCCAAATGAAGACTTGATCCTGATTACGAGCTTGGTGCTTGGAAGTTTGTTCGGGCAGTGACTGGGGATTTAGTAGGAAGAAAGATGATGATATGCCCCTGCATAGACTGTCGAAATGTGGATCGACACATTGGCAGTGATGTTGTTGGTCATCTAGTTACTAGGGGAATGGATGAAGTCTACAAACTGTGTCAGGATTGGTACCATCATGGAGAAGTTAACTCAGAGGGTGATGGTGAAATCAAAGTGAATCCGCGGAATGAAGAAGTCTTTGGGTTATACAGAGCTGCAGAATGTTTAGACGAGGAGTTAGCTGCTTCGGGTGTCTTGTGTGATATGGCAGAGGGAGAGGATAAAGAAGAGGATGAGTTCTTGGCCAAACTAGCAGATGCAGAGACTCCTTTATATCCTAGTTGTGCGAATCATAGTAAGCTTTCAGCTATTGTGTCATTATTCAGATTGAAGACTCAGAATGGCTGGTCTGACAAGAGTTTCAATGATCTACTGGAGACATTGCCGAAGATGTTACCAGAGGACAACGTGTTGCATACTTCATTTTACGATGTGAAGAAGTTTCTGAGGTCTTTTGATATGGGATATCAAAAGATTCATGCGTGTATCAATGACTGTTGTCTTTTCAGAAAAAAGTTCAAGAAGCTAGACGAATGTCCTAAATGCAAAGCGTCTAGGTGGAAGGTTAACATGCATAATGGTGAGATCAAGAAAGGTGTCCCACAGAAAGTACTAAGGTACTTTCCAATTATCCCAAGGCTCAAGAGGATGTTTAGGTCTGAGGACATGGCCAAAAACTTAAGGTGGCACTATAGTAACAAGAGCAGTGATGGGAAACTAAGACATCCTGTAGATTCAGTGACTTGGAGTCAAATCAATGACAGGTATCCATCGTTTTCTGCTGAAGGAAGGAATGTACGGCTTGGATTATCCACAGATGGATTTAATCCATTCAACATGAAGAATACTAAGTATAGTTGCTGGCCTGTCCTACTTGTTAATTATAACTTGCCGCCTGACCTATGCATGAAGAAGGAGAATATTATGCTAACCTTATTGATTCCTGGTCCACATCAGCCTGGTAACAGCATTGACGTGTACTTAGAGCCCCTGATAGATGATCTAAACCAGCTGTGGAGTGAAGGTGAGTTGACATATGATGCTGCCAGTAAATCTATTTTTACTCTCAAAGCAATCCTTCTCTGGACCATCAGTGACTTCCCTGCATATGGAAATCTAGCTGGATGTAAGGTGAAGGGAAAGATGGGTTGTCCTATATGCGGGAAAAACACAGATAGTAAGTGGCTAAAATTCAGTAGAAAGCATGTGTATATGGCTCATAGGAGGGGTCTCTCACCAACGCATACATACAGGGCAAAGAAGTCTTGGTTTGATGGACATGCTGAGCATGGGAGAAATGGTAGGATCTTATCTGGTCATGATATTTCAAAGCAGCTGAGAAACTTCAAAAACAATTTTGGGAATGTTAAAACATCTGGAAGGAAGAGAAAGAAAGCAGAGACTGTAGCAGAAGAAGATGTTAGCGAGGATGGTACTAGTGAATCTGAGGAAGAGGAAGAATCAGAAGTAGACGAGGAGGAGATGTCTAGATGGAAGAAAAGGTCAATATTCTTCAATCTGCCTTATTGGAAGGTATGTTCACATATAACATTATTACATTAACATGAAATAACATCATATAAATTATAGTTCTCTGATTTTTTTCTTTTACTATGTTTGTATTACACAGGAGCTACCTATTAGGCACAACTTAGATGTGATGCACATAGAGCGAAATGTTGCTGCAAGTATTGTCTCGACATTACTTCACTGTGGTAAATCAAAAGATGGGCTCAATGCTCGCAAAGATCTTGAGCTGCTTGGTATTAGAAAGGATCTGCATCCTACCACCAAAGGCAAAAGAGTATATCTTCTAGCAGCTCCGTGGTCTTTGAACAAAGCTGAGAAAAAAGTATTCTGCAAACGGCTTTACGACTTTAAAGGTCCTGATGGTTACTGTTCAGATATTTCAAGAGGCGTATCACTAGAAGATAGTAAGGTTTCTGGACTGAAATCACATGACTATCATGTGTTAATGCAGCAGTTCTTGCCAGTTGCTCTCAGAGGTCTATTACCTAAAGGTCCTAGGTATGCAATTCTACGCTTATGTGCATTCTTCAACCACCTTTGCCAGAGAGTGATAGATATGGAGCAGATTTTAGTAATGGAAACTGAAATTGTTGAGACTCTATGCATGTTTGAGAGATACTTCCCTCCAAGCTTCTTCGACATTATGGTTCACTTGACAGTTCATCTAGGAAGGGAAGCTAGGCTTAGTGGACCAGTCCACTTTCGCTGGATGTATCCATTTGAGAGGTAAAAATTGTCTTTCTGTTATTTTGAAAGTTCTAAGTCTTACAAGGTGATACACTCTAACTTCTTATTTTCTCTGTAGGTACATGAAAGTCCTTAAAGATTTCGTTAGAAATCCTGCAAGACCTGAAGGGTGCATAGCCGAGTCTTACCTGGCAGAAGAGTGTGTGCGGTTCTGTAGTGACTTCCTTAGAAAGACTACAAACGTGGAGGAAAAACTAGATAGGAATATAGAGTATGAGAGTGATTCTATACTAGAAGGCCGTCCAATATCAGCAGCCACCACAACAAATTTGTCTGATATGGAGAAGAGAATTGCTCATCTCGCTGTCATTCAGAACACGGCCTGTGTGGATCCTTATGTAGAGTAAGTTACTGCTTAGTACTTTTTTAACTTTTAATATCTCTGATGTTCATATTGCTGATGTCTTTTATCTCTTTTGGTCATAAGCATGCATCTGCAATATTTGCAAGACACAAATTCAAAGTGTGGACGCGATGCAACTGTTTTATGGAACACTCATACACATAATTTTGCTTCTTGGCTGAAGGAACAAGTAAGTATTAAATAACTGTTTATCCTGTTTATTTTCCCAGTGATACTGTTTCATATTCAGTGAAATCTTTTATCTTTCTGTGTATTAACTAGGTACCAATTGATTCAGAGAGTCATCAGAAGACTCTGAAATGGTTGGCATATGGTCCCAGGAATACTGCAAGGATGTATACTGGATACATAGTGAATGGACAGAGGTTTCATATAAACTCAGTTGATAAGAAGAGTCAAAATAGTGGAGTATATTATGAGGCAACATCAATGTGCAGATCAAGTGCTAAAGACACTGCTCAAGTTGTTGATTTAGTTTCATATTATGGGAGAGTGACAGAGATCATATTGCTGGACTATCATGTCTTCTACGTGCCTATATTCAAGTGTCAATGGGCAGTAAGAGGCAACGGGGTTAAGATAGAAGATGGATATACTCTAGTTAATCTGAACCAGAGTCAAGTTTCTTTTTTGAGGGACCCTTACATCTTAGCATCTCAAGCGAAGCAAGTTTTTTACTCAAGAGAGAATGACACATCGAATTGGTATGTGGTGTTGAAAGGCCCTTCAAGAAGATACAGAGAGGAAGAGGAAACTGATATGAATGCAGAGATAGGACCATTGCCATCACATATTGAGATGGATGCAGAAATAGAAGAAGATCACAATGCCAGACCTGATTGCGAGGGGATTTATGTTTGATATGATTGCTTCTTGTGTGATTTCTTGCTCTGTGTGTTAGTGTCTAGTGTTTCCTTGTGAATTTTGTGTTGTTTATGCTTGAGCAATGTGTGCTTGATTAGGAATTTGTTTTGATGTGTTGTGTAACCGGATTTAGCTGCTACTAATATAATTATTTTTTGTTCAGGTGACTAAACATGGGGCGCAAGAAGACAACACGAGGTAAAAACACTGGAAACAAGACTCTAAAAAAAACAGAAACCAAGAAGAAGGTCATAGAAGAGGAAGAAGCAGAAGTTGTGGAATATTTGTGTACTTTGAGAGAAAGTGCTCATGAAGAAGAATAGCAAATCAATGAAGAGAATGAGAAGGAAGCAGACATTGAAGTGTCAAGAGAGAACGAAGCGGAAAGAGAGGATGAGGAGGATAGAGAAGCAGCAGATACTACAGAGAAGGAGAGAGAGAATGAAGAGGTGAATGAAGAGGAAAGAGAAGCGGATGGTACTGAGACAGCAGAGGCTATTGATGAAGAGCCTATCGGTGAAGTTGAGTTGAATGAAGAGCATGACCATCAAGAAGGACCTTCTCGTAAGAGACAGCGAGGACCTACAAAAATGAAACACATTGCAAAGGATCCTAATAGCAGAGTTAAGGTTGAGTTTAATGACTTGGGAGAACCTCTTGGGCCAGGATCAGTTTTGCTATCATCATATCTAGGACCATTGGTGAGGGAACATGTCCCTGTGACGATTGAGGATTGGAGAAAGATCACTGAAGAAATAAAAACGGTTCTCTGGAAGTCTGTTCAGGTGATCTTTTCTTTCAAATTTTCATGTGTTAATTTAAGAAATACATACTCAGTTTGAATTTTTCTGTGTGTAGGCAAGATTTGAGGTTGATGAGGAGTATCAAAAGGCCGTTGTGATGAAGCAAATGGGCTGTCTGTGGAGATCTTCAAAATCACGCCTAGTCTCGCAGATAAGGAATGTAGCTAGTACTAATCAAGAGAGGATGAATCTGCGACCAAAGAATGTTTCTCCAACTGAATGGCGTAAATTTGTCAAAGCAAAGACTAGCTCAGCCTTTAAGGTAAAATGTTATATTTTCACATAGACTTATGCATTGGGTTGTGTATAACTAACACTCATATCCTAGGTTGTGAGTGATTCTTACAAAGAGAGAAGGAAGTTACAGATTCCTCACACCTCCAGCCGTAGGGGAATGGTCAGGCTCGCAGAACAACTGGTAAGACAGTTTAACTTAATGCTTCTAAGAGTTGCATATATTATTAACTCACTGAAAACAATTGGTGTCTTGTTCTTTCAACAGAAAAAAGAGAGCGGCGAACCATCTCAAGTGACTAGACTAAAGGTGTGGGTCAAGTCTCGTACTAAAAGGGATGGTACACCAGTCAATACAAAAGCGGCTGAGAAGTTTGTAAGTAACTGAATTAGTATTGGATGTTACTGAACACTACCTTCTTTAATTTTTGATTCATGTAATGCAGAGAAAGGCAGCTGAGCTTGTTGATATTGAAGGTCCATCCGACTCAACAAACCCAAGAGAAGATCACCTTACGCAGCTCTTAGGTCCTGATAATCCTGGTCGGATTAGGGCAATGGGTAGAAGCATGAATATGACCAAGTTAGCTTGCTTTCAAGTAAAGCAGCACTTTATGGCTCAAATGGAAGAGAAGCAGTATCAGCTGATGGACAAGGTGTCTTATTTAGAAGATGAACTAGCCAAATTCAAGAGGCATGAACCTGAGATGGGTGAAAACTCAGCTGATGCAAGAGTAAGTCAGTTGTTTCATTGTTAATTTCAGTTATCTTTTATTTTAAATTCTGACACGTTCAACCCACCAATTTGTAGAGTGTTAAGTCAAGAACCGGACCTAAATGTATGTTAGTTGATTGGGACCTTACTGAAGACAATGTTGCTGAGGGACGTCTTGTTTCTTCTGACCCGAATGACCATGTGAATGAAATCCCTTTAGGCCCTAATGCTGTTAAAGTTTTGGTTGAAAGTGCAATCAACGGAGAAGCCTTTCTATGGAGACCTGCTCCTGAGATATATAATGTTGACCAAGCTGTAGGAGAAATGATTGCATGGCCGGCCAGTAGGTATGTTATTATTGATCACCATGGGTTCAACGTTGAAGACGTTCCTCTTCTGGTAAAGTATTTGATACATAACTTTAATTTAGTTATGCTTGACTTGTCTATGCTTAGAGTAATCGTATTCTTTTTTGTATGTATGATAGAGCCCAAGGACTGATTCTTTCAACAAATGCAAGCTTCTGGATTGGGCTCAAAGTGATGATGTTATTGTTGCTGAAGGGCGTTGGCAGTGTCGAGAATCAAAAGCTACGGTTAATGGTCTTCCGCTAGGACCAAATGCAGTCAAGGTATTTGTTGATGTGGTCCATGAACCTGAGACATTTCTATGGAGGCCAACTAAAGAGAAGCCATACCTTGGACAATCGGTTAAGTGTTTTGTTGCATGGCCTGCGAAGAAGTTGGTGTTTGAAGATTCCACAGCTGTGCCTGTTACATGTCCAACGCCTCCTGCAGAGAATCATACAAGTTCAATTAATGAAATCCCTGAAGTTTCAGTTTTTGCATCACCAAGTCCTAGAGCTCATACACAGAAAAGTCCACTGTCTTGTCCAAAAGCTCCAGCCGTAAAGAAATCTAAACCAGCTCCACAATCACCTACTCGAAGATCTCTGGTAATTATTTCAGGCCTTATTAACTACTTTGATGTTATTGTGTTGAAACCATATAACCAAACAGTCTATGTTTGATTCATTACAGCGTCACGGTCCAACTACAGTGGCGAAAGAAAATCAGAAGTGCAAGTTGTGGGACATTACAGGAAAGAAGGTGATTGTTGCTGAAGGTCGCTGGGCTTCAGACAACCCAGAAGACCGCTGCCATTTTGTTCCCTTGGGTCCTGATGCAGTAAAGGTTTGGATTGATGTAGTGAAGGTGGCAACTGCAGTAGTTTGGCGCCCATCAACCGAGATAGAGTGTATGGGAGATGCTATTGGATCAACCATCGCATGGCCAAAAGACAAAGTGTCCTTGGCTTAGATCAGGTTAACTCTAGACTTGAATGAAGACTGTTAGTATGATGATGGTTTCTTGAAATGTTGTGTGATATTATGTGTATGTTTGATATGTTTCTGGTACTTGGATGTTGTTGTTGGATTGAGACTGTATGTTATGTTTTATGAAAAGTTAATGAAATCAGGTGCATTTGGAATGGTTATATGTATATTTCATAGCATGTTAGACAAGTATTACTAATGCCATCTTAACATATATAATTGCATATAAAAACTGTTATAAAGTCTCATTTCATAGCAAAAGTATTGAGCCATAGTAGATCGAAACTATAGCTTATATAGGTCCGCTATCTGTTTATGTTAGAGCGTTTTATATACGCTATTATAGAACAAGTACACCACGTATATAAAACGCTATAATAGATTGTGTCAAACATAGCAACCAAATATTAATGCTATTATATGTAGACAATAACATAGCACGAAAGAAACGCTATCGTAGGGGGGGTCTATTATAGCTGCCGCTGTCAGAGCGTTTGTGGAAACGCTATCTATGACGTATGATGGCTTGTATCGTGTGCTATGAATGTTGATTTTTCTTGTAGTGATATAAATAATTTAGTGGGTAATTTTTTTTTTGTCAACATTTAGTGGGTAACTCTACAACAAAAATCGTTGGTTATTAGGGATGAGAAATATAGAAGTGTAATTTTTCATGTAAAAAAACAATCAATTTTATTTTTATAAGTGCGTTATTTTGTCAAAACGCCTATTTACTAAATCTTTTAATGATTGGTAAAATATTTAAATTCCGCATTGCATTCTTTCAAATCCGCTTTTCAATGAGTCACCACCTTATTATTATGATGCCTAAATAATAACATACTATATAATAATAATAAACTATTCATACGCATAAAATGAAAATGGCATGATAAAATGAACACTCGAGAGATGGTTTCATAGGAAAATAGGGGAAAACCAAACAATAATATAAAATCGAGAGCTACTTTTTTTCAAGACACTTCTCTCTCTCTATTTTTATCCTCCTCTTTCTCTCTACATTTGCAGGCATCGACAAGCTTTATACCATCTTCAACCTCACTATATTTTTTACTCTAAATTCTATTTTGCAAAAATGTTTGCTACAGCCCCACTCTATTTTTAATTGAAAAATAGAATAAAAAATAAGATTACTTCATATTTTTTACTCCATTTTTATAGCAAAAATATAGTTACTCTGTTTGTTCATTACTGCATTTTTTACTCCAAAATAGAATAGGGTTTGAGCAAAACACAACTGCATTTTGAAGTTATTCTATTTTAAAGTAAAAAATGCAGTTGTACATTGAAAATGCCCTAATCTTTGGCGGACTCTTCCTTTTTCGGCATCTATGCCGGATCTGTGAGTAGATTTGCCAACCCCTCTTTTTTTTCTTTTTTGCATGGTGCTTCTCTCTGTTGCATGCAATGGTCTCTGTTCAGTTACCTTTGGCGAGCCATTTCTCTTCGGTGGCGTTACAACGGTTTTTAGGTGTCAGCGTTGGCGGTTCTGACCAGATCCGGATTCTAGAGGTCGGGATCCGGTGACGGTTCTTCTTGAGCAGTCGGTGTCGGTAGCCTGTTTTCCCTCTTCTGGTTTTCGGTCCAAGGTTATTGCAAATAGATCCGGAGGTTTGCGAGCGGTGGTGAGGCGTCGCAGGAGATGATCTAGTCTGCATGAAATGGCGACAAACTCTAGTAAGTCTAGAGGGCGGTGTGAACGAGCGTAAGCCGGCGGCTTTGTGATGATGAGTTTTCATCCCGATTTGCTTTCCTTATCGGTAGAAGGGTGACAAGCGATAGCTCTCTGGTCTATTTTCTGGCATAGTATCTCAATGTGTCTTCTCGGTTCTGGGGTTTTTTGGTGGTGACGTTTCTTGCAGGTTCTCGGGTCTGGCTTCAAAGACGGTGGTCTTCCTGTCGCGGTGGGTGGCGGTGACCAATTTTCGCCAGAAACGACTGATCGAATCGAGTCTAGGGTTTCATTGGATGTTTTGGCCGGATTTGTTTTGGGGGGTAATAGGATTGGACCTGCCAAATACTAAACCCCAGTGGGATAATTAGAGTTTTTATATATATATTCAAGTGAAAAAAAATAACCTTTATTTTATAATTTACGAAAACTCTTTGTCAAAAGAATAATATAAAATTCCTATTTGTTATCTTTTCTCAAAAGTTAATAATATCATTTTGAGCGATTTAATTGGTTATATATATCGCAGCGAATCTAGACACGTACCTGGAATATTGCGTGCTACGCGTGTCTCCTCTTCGTGTGACGTGCTTAAAACAAGAATACGTCACACTTGTCGTTTTCTAACTTATCTTGTACATGTATGTGTTGGCTCAGGTTATGATCTGAAAAGAGCTTTCATTTTTTTTTCACGGCGACGCTGCGTATGTGATCTTACTTTTAAGTTTTTTTAGAACCGGTTTGATCTGACAAATAAGTTAATCAGGACTGTACTAGTTCATTTATTATAAAAATATTAGACACTGACATGTGCTACATGTCTACTTATTCAACTGACGTGCTTAAAACAAAAGTACGTCACGCTTATCATTTTCTAACTATTCCTGTACGTGTACTTGTATTTGTCGGCTCAAGTTTTTCACGTCACCAGGACGCCGCGTATATGATCTTTACTAAAAGACGACAGAAAAATGATTTTACTAATAAGTATTTTAAGTAATCAAGGTGTTGGTTGTCTAGTGGTAACATAAGGGGGTTGGTTTCCATGTGCCTTGGATTCAAACAACCATGGATACGAAGAGTTACTCTTTAAATAGGAGTTTTCAAATGCTATCTTCGAACTGGGAGAGATTATGGGCCTAAGACCTGAAACTTCCACTAGTAATTTTAAGTACTCATTTGATCTTACTTTTTTCTTTGTCGCCAACTAATTTTATTACATATGTGAAACATAAGTGTTTGACAAGTACAAAATTACATCCAAGAGATAACATATTGCTTATTATACAATGTGGCATGTTTTGCCAAACTATCAGTTACTTGATTAAAATGTTGAGGTATGCACTTAAAGTTGTAGCCCAGGTGACTTAATTGAAGTATATCATCCAAATGATGTTGCGCATTAGGTTCTTTAGGGAGAAGAACATTGCCTGATGATTGATACTTATGGACAAAATCATAAAGGAGGGAGGAGTCTCCCCAAAAACAGACATCAATATATATCTCAGTTTGCTTAGTTGGAGCATAACCTCTTTTAACGCAATAGCTTCTGCTTCAATTGGGGTAGTAGTGGGATAATCAGAACTTCCTTTGATAATCATCTTGCCTACTTTGTTTTATAGTACCCATACCAAGCCAGCTTTAGTGGTAGCGTCATTCCAAGAAGCATCTGAGAAGCAGTAATATGCAGGGTTATCAGGAATTATATCTTGAAAAGAAGTGATTTGTCGAACTATGGGACCCTTAGGCATAATACCATTCTCTGTAGAGGAAAGATGCTCAGATTGCTTCCACAATTCATAGTCCATGTAATACCTTGATTCCAAAAATTGGGTCAACGAGCAAAAGAAAAGTCAACATGGACAAAATGGTAATTTTCAGAAGATAAAAGGCATTTTGGTAATTTTGTCAAAATACGAACCGGAAGCCGAGACGGGCCAAATGTTATTTTTTAAATAAAAAATATTTAGAAGACTAGAAATGGAAGAAACGGAGTTTAAACAGATTTTTAGAACTATCGGGAATGGAAACCTATAGAATTGAGAAATCTTGTAAAATCTATAACCGGAGCTATGGAAGTCCAAATGAGGTGATTAAGTATCTAAATTAATAAAAAATCATCAAGAATCTGATTTTGGAGTTTGAAGGATTTATGGGAGCATCAAAAAGGTTTTTAAATTAAACGCAAGAGCGGCTAAATCCAAGAATCAGAACGGATCGAGAATATGAGCTTCTAACAAGTGTTTGGGGCAATATTATTGATCAAAAACCACTCTCAGAGGACAGGTGTCACTCCCCTGATGGCGCCACCACATTCTTTTTGATGCAAAGAATGGCTTTGGTGCGTTGAACTCACATTTTGCATGGAATCTAACATCTTATCAAGTCATTCATGAACCAAAGCTTCATTCAGCTCACACCAGCCTCTCTCTAACTCTCTATGTCGATCCACCTCTCTCCTCTCTCCAAAGTCATCAGCAAACCCAGAAATTCCTTTGAAGATTCAAAGAAAAACCACCTATAACCTCATAACTCCTAAACCACTTTGATTATCACCAAGCCACCTACATAAATAAACTCATCTCACTCTCCTATCCAATCGATACCTTCCACCTGTCGTCGCTATCGCCGCAGGTCGGTGGAGCCACCGTGAAAGGAACGACGCCGACAAGCTTCTTATTCTTCCTTTGGTGCAACTTCTTCTCAACAACTCATTCACCTCCCTTAGTGGATCTTTTCATTCTTGGGACTGCTTCTACTCACCGGATCTCTCCACTAGTTGCCAAAAATTATCAAGAACCGCCGGTTAACGCTGGACCGCCGTGGTCAACACCGGACTTCGGCCGTCAGAGAAGCTTTTCGCCGCCGTTCTTCAAGCCGGTTAAGAGAGGGTGGTTTTACATTGGTTCAAGATGGAATTTGGGTTGTTTAAAGTAATGGGATTGGTTTAGTTAAAACGGTCAAACCCAATTGGTCAAACCCGGTTTAACCAGTCAACGGTTTGACATTGGACATGTTTAGCTAAACCGGTCAATTGGATTGGTTCAAGTCGGTTCAGGTGGTTAGGTATTTGGTAAACGGTTCAATAGGGGTCAACGTTCAACACGGTCAGCGCCAGAGATTGAGCCGGTCAACACTCGGTCCACGGTCGGTTCTTGATTCTTTGATTCAGAATATTCGTATCAGGGTTCAGGAAGGTTTGGGATCCAGCTGCTCGGTCTCGGAATCCGCATCCGTCCATCGGTCCACGTATCCGCTGTGAGTCGGCTCAACTTTACCGTAGTTAGATAATCATGTAGACCGGGAACCTAAAGCCGTATACTAGGATTGCATGTCCATTAGCTAAGATGAATTGATTGGTTATTAATGATTATCGGTTAATCTGGAACTTGTTAGGTTATCAAGAAACATGCTAGGAGATTAGGATTAATCCGTTGATTGCTTTCAAGTCGTTAGTAGTAATTGATTGGTGCATTCATATAGTTGTTGCATGATAGGACCTATATGCATATATACGTATTAAGAACGATATTAAACGAATCTATACACGAGAGTTAAGACGACATTAAGACGGGTTAAAACACTTAACTAACGTATAGAATAAAGAACGGGGTGGGTTAAGTTTAATTAGTCGGGTTACGGGTTAATGAACTAAAGTTAATGAATAATGAGATGTCGGGGAGTTAGTAATTTTACTAACTCTAAACCGACAGATCGAGGAGGTATTAAAAGATACTTAAGGTTGATATCTAAGAATGTTGTGTGGTTGGTGAGCCGTCTACAGATTAGAAATCCGCTAATCCAAGGTAGCGGACTAAATGAGATTAAAACATTAATGAACCTTAAAGTCTTGTTTAATTATTTGTGTGTATGTTGTTGCTTTGATGTTGTGTGTTCTGTGTGCAGGCCTGTTCTTAGACTACTCCGATATAAGTTTGTAGTTGCTCGATTCGGTGTAGCACCAAGTGGGTTGGTGGTGGTGGTGTTGTTTAGGACTCGCGGGATATAACGGTGTTACCTTTATTTTTCTTGTTGACCTTGTTGGTCTTGTGATGTATGTTAGAGTCCCAATGAGTCTGCATTTTTACCTTTATGCACTAGGACTCTATGGTGCGTTAGATCCCATAAGCTAGGTGTTGAAAGCATTCAGGTACTTCCGACCCGATTGGATCCTCGGTAGTTGCCTAATCGGATCGTGTGCCTTCGGGTGGTGATTCTAATTATGGTGTGAACCTACTGAGTGACGCCGGTAGGTGTGGTCCGGAGAATACGGTCATGTCCTAGGGCCGGACTGCATGGAAACTTAGGTTACCGTGGGATAGCCCGAGTCACTGTGTATCGATAAACTGAGAACGGTGTCCTAGGTCGCCAGACTTCGTTTTAATGTCTAGGAGTCGAGGGTAGTTGTAGTTACTATATTGGTGAGTACGTAAATCCGTGGAAGTCACCGAGTTCGCAGTGTGGGCCCAGTAGTGTTAAGTTCTTTGTGCGCGGTAGATATGTCGAGTCTAATCGAGAGCACGTGCCGCAGTGCCGTCGATTTCCATAATTCTTTCCTTTCTGATGCAAGTGCTTGTGTGTTGTGGGTTTATCACGTCATGGTGGCACGATATAGACCATTTCTCTTTTATGATTGTTATTTTGGGTTTTTGGTGCGGGAAAGTGTAGTATTAGATAGACTAGAAGCCGTTAGTGGGGAGCCAACTCGCTGGGTGATCTTATATCGCTCATTAGACCCTTTTTTGTTTTCCAGGTTTAGCAGCGATGGACGCGGGAGGTCCTCGGTGTGGTTTCGGGATCGCTTGTGGACTGGAGTTTGATTCAATGCTTTGATGGTTGTTTTTGGTTCGGATTTTGCGCCTATTTAATTGTGTTTATTTTGTGATTAGATCTTAATAGGCAAATTGTTTTGTAATTGTATAAACGTTATGTAAACGTTTATTTACTTAGAAATGAATACGCTTCCCTGGTATATTGGTTTACTCCGAACCGAAATAACTCGCGGAAGCAATACAAGTTGAAAAGCTTTGTATTGTGAAAGCGAGGTAAACAGGGCCTAGGACGGTTTAGTACGAGCCTTTGGCTCAAACCGAACTGTCTCTGGCTTGGTCTTGTGGCGAACCTTTCTTGTTTGACTTGCTCGGGTTCGACTTGGTCATGTTCTTGTTTGATTCTTGACATGCAGCTCGTCGGCCAGCGGATAATGGGAAAGGGGCGTTACAACCCATATAAGCTTGATGGAGTAGATCATGAATATCCGTCATTTATTATGGAAAACTATATCATTTCTAGTTTTCTAGATTCTCCATCCATTAAAATGGATCATGCTTATTCTCTAGGAGAGTGGAGTGGACTTACAGAAAGATATTCAAGATAGTCAACCACAGTGGTGAACTGGTTTCATTGATCTGTGGAATCGATGACCGCAGCCAATTCCCATATTTATTTGGATATGCGACACTAAAAGAACATATGAGAGATTGATTCATTATTCTCTCCACAAAGATGAAAATCAGGCATAACTCTAAGCTTGCGACGTAAGAATAAATCTGCCAGTGGTAACGCATTATGCAATAATTTCCACCAAAAGTATTTTATACGCGGTGGATCGGAGAATTTCCAGATATACTTACTAAGACGATTGATAAGAGTAGTTTCGCCCGTCGGAGGTGCAGTAGGCTTGCTGAGTTGATGATATCCAGACTTTACAGAGTATTCACCATCTTTTGTAATGATCCAAATTGGTTTATCTATAACCGATGAAATTCTTGGTAGAATCTTGTATATATGGGAGATATCTTGGGGGTGAATGAGAGCTTGGATTTTCTCAGTATTCCATGCCTGTGTATGCGGCTCCATAAGTCCTGAAACAGTAAAATCAAAATCCTGAGGACAATTGTTAAACCGAGCAGGACGAGGTAGATAATCTATCCATGGATCTTGACAAACTCGAATAGTTTTTCCATCACCAACCCTCCACTTAAGGCTTTCTTTTATTAGGTATATCCCTTGATAGATGCTTCTCCAACCATGACTAGGACGCCTACCTAAAGTGGCATCTTGAAGAGAAGACTTATGATAATACTTCGCCTTAAAGACACGAGAGAAGAGCGAATTAGGTTGTGTTAACAATCGCCAACTCTACTTTGAAACGAGTGCTAAATTGAATTTAGCTAAATCTCTAAAACCCATACCCCCATATTGTTTAAGTTGTGTTAATTTCTGCCATGAGACCCATGGGATTCAGTATTTTGCCTTATATGTAGACCACCAAAATTTTCGAATATGGCAGGTAAGCTGAGAAAGCGCTTTCTTAGGTAAGAGGAAACACGACATACTATATGTAGGTAAGGCAGTGGCAATAGATTTAGTGAGAACTTCTTTGCCCGCATGGGATAATAGATGAGAATACCAGCTTTCTAAACGCTTCTGGACACGTTGAGCAAAAAAAAGAGAAAACATCATACTTTTTGCGTCCTATAGCTTATGGTAATCCCAAATATCTCCCAAATCCTCCTACTCTAGTAATACCAGAGGCTGTGATGATAGCCTGTTGAGTATCGGGTGTAACAGACTTACCAAACATAAGGGATGGTTTCTGGAAGTTAACATATTACCCAGATGCTGCCGCGTAATCATCCAATACTTGCAGAAGCCGTTGACATTCATCCATATTTGCTTGACATAATAAGAGGGAGTCATCTGCAAAAAGCATATATGAGATAGCCGGTCCAGAGCGACTAGCTTTAAAACCAGAAATTGACATTTGTTGAAGAGCAGAAGCTAGTGCAACAGATAAACCCTCAGTACAAAGAAGATACAAATAAGGTGACAATGGGTCACCTTGACGAATTCCCCTCTGAGGTAGATACACTTTGTAGGAGAACCATTAATGATAACTAAATAGGTTACTGTCTGTAGACATCGCATCACCCAATGGCACCATGTATCTACAAAACCAAGCTTCCTCATAATAACATCAATATAGTTTCATTCAATCTAATCAAAGGCTTTAGAAATATCAAGTTTGAGAGCCCTAAATAGGTGTTTTATATTCTTAGTACGTAGTGAATGAAGCAATTCATGTGTAATGAGAACACTGTCTGTAATAAGCCTACCAGGGATGAAAGCAGATTGGTGCTGAGATATGATTTGATGGATATAAGGTTTAAGCCAGTCTGCTAAGACTTTGGATATAAGTTTATAGGCGATGTTACTAAGGCTTATAGGTCAAAATTCTTTAGCAGTAGTAGGGTTTTCAATCTTTGGGACTAAGCAGATAAAGGTATGATTAAGTTCAGAAGGTAAATCTCCAGTATGAAAGAAATGCTGAATATAGTTAATCACATCTGTTTTGATGCTTCTCCAGTGTTGTTTGTAAAAACCGGCAGTGAAACCATCAGGTCATGGCGCTTTGTCATCATTCATCCTAGAAAGTGCTTTACAAAATTCATCCAGTTATAGGAGCTGTGAGCGATTTGTTGATATCTTCTGTAACACGGGGCTTGACACGCCTGAGGATGGGCTCCAGTCTATTACTACATGAAGAAGTGAACAACTCAGTAAAATATTGTAATATGACATTCTGGATACCCTTCTCATATGTGTGTAGTGTACAAGAAGAGTCTTGAATACTTATAATTCGATTATAATGTCTTCTTTGTTTAGTTTTAGCATGAAAATACCTAGTGTTTCGGTCTCCTGCTTGGAGTTGAAGGAATTTTCTCTTAGTTCTCCAATATTCCTCTTCAAGCCAGTATTCAAGGGAGAGTTGTGCTTTGAGCTGAGAAATATGGGAGAAATCCAAGCAGTTCCTGGAGGTCTCGGATTTTCTTAGTAGAATTAGTGACATTTTGGGATTTCCAGCAGGAGAGACCTTGGCGACAGCGTCTTAAAGCCAAAGAGAATTTAGAAGGTGGACAATGGGCACATTTGTCTTGCCATATAGTCTGCACTACCCGATGTATCTCCTTATTAAAGCACCATCGGTTTTCATATCTAAAGAGCTTGAAACCTCACCGTTTGGTGTCATCGGTATGGAGCAATAGTGGCTTATGATCCGAGCCCCGCCATTTTAAAAGTTTCACCCAGGCACGAGGGTAGAGATCCATCCAATCAGTATTTGCAATAGCCTGGTCTAGCTTTCAGCGTATGGTACCATTACATCTATTACCCCTCAATGTATAAGGACCACCAAAGGTTTTAATCTCATACAACCCAAGTACGTTCAACATCCTTCTGAAGGTAGAGAAATAGCTTTCATAATAAAGGTTACCACCTTCCTTGTCGTCGTTGCTAGCAATCTCGTTTAAGTCTCCAAAAACCAACCTTGGACCACTCTGTGATGGACCATCCAAGCCTTGATCAATCATACTATTCCACAAATGATGACGAGGCTTTCTTCATGGATGACTATAGATATAGGTAAGCAAAAAAGTAAAGGAAGCTTCAGTTATAAACATATCTGTATAGTGGAGTGTTGGCCGAGAGGAAAAACAACACTTCACTTGATCACGCCAAAAGATAGTCAAACCCCCATTTAACCCATCTGGAGATATAAAAAAAATAATGAGTAAAGCCATGCTTCTTGCCTAAATTGAGAACAAACCGTCTTTATTTTTTGTTTCTACGAGGAACAGAACATCAACATTAAATGTACGGTTGATGTTCTTAAGGTAAGGAAATGTCAAGGGGTTTCTCAGCCCTTGACAATTCCAGTGTAGTAGTCTCATTTGGGCGATGGTGGCTTTAAGGTTGCCACCTCCCCTGGATCAGAGTGTTTGCTTTTAGTCTTAGGATCTTTCTTCTGGCGCGTAATATAGACTTCATCATATGTATCAGTTTTGTCAGCTTTGCGATTTGTACCTCACATAGCTGGTGGACGAGATGGAGAACCAATTTCTTGGAGAATAGGCGTATCAGCAGCAGTCTCCATCATAATGGGAAAAAATCACCAACATAACCTGTGGGGATGTCATTGTCTGACTCCTCCATGTGAACATCTGAAACTTCAATGTTTGCATTATAAGCAACATTTTCTCCCATGGTATCATCTGTATCTAAGAGAGTTGGATCCTCCTCAGGATGGTGATCATGTGGGGTAGGGAAATGAGGTGCTGGGGGTTGAGAAGATACATGTGGTTCTTCAGTGGAGAGCTCTAGATGTGGATCTCGTCGATAAGTAGAAGGACCAGCTTCTGTGGAGCGATGTGGTAAAGGAATTGGGGGATCATGCATCGACGCATCAGATTTCCTTGGGTGAATAGGCTCTTGGTAATATACTTCAGCTTCATAATCACAGTTAGCATCACTATGGATGAAAGCACCGCACTGAAAGCAAAACTTCCTCAACTTCTTTTATATAAATCGGACCATGGTTGATTCCCTAAATTCAAATTCCATATATCTGACAAAGATAAGGCGATCGTATATGTGTTTATGAACATGAATCCATACTTCACTTCCAGATTCCACATTAGTTTCCTTGATATGGGTATCATCAATTTCACCCAACGGTTCTCCGACCTCACGAATAATGGGTTCAAATCTAAAGTCTTTAGGGGTGTGCAAGATTTTAACCCAGAAAGTGATGGTGGTAAAAAAATTTTCTTCATGCCTTTGGTTACAGCGATCAAGGGCAACTAGCCAATGATTAACATGCCATGGACCATGCTCCAAGACATTCATGAGATGATGCTCTGCGCGGAAATATAATTGAACCATACCATCATTATTAATTCGAGTGGTGAGTTTATCTTCCAGTTTCCAGACTTTGGATAAAAGGATTTTGAGGTCAACTAGCTTTTGATGAGGAGGATTAAGCGCCATAGCAAGGAGACTGAGTCGGTTATTCTCCATAAGAGCATGCCTTGCAGCGTCCGAGATAGGTTGCAAGATACGGTCTTCGCCGCTGAGACTAAGGTTTTGGAGCGATTTCCAAACTTCATCCATCATGAACAAAAAGAGCGATATCCACTAAGAGAAAATAATTGGAGAGAATCCAGTAACAAGACTGAAAAATTTGTTCGTATACCGATGGGAGAAGGGACACTAGAGCGATGAGTAGAAAACAAGAGAAGAGAGTAGAAATCGTCAGAAAAATCAAGAATGAGAAACTGTTTAATACTCTTACTTTATTTGTTTTTTGTAATCATTATCCCCGATTTGATCTTTACTTTTTTTTTGTCAACTGATTAGATTAGAAAAATATGTACAGTGAAAGTTTGCAACCAGTATTATACATCACGTAATCCATGACACAACTAAGGACTGTTTACGCAACCGAGCTTCTTTAGCCAAGGCATCCGCCAAAAGTGTGGAGCGACGATGAAGTTGTTGAAAGGAGAAAGATGGAAGAGCTAAGTGTCGAATATCTTGCACATACCCAAACAGCTCATGAGGGGGTACTGTAGATGCGTCAAGCGACTTGAAAAGGATTTCAGAGTCTCCACAAAACGTGATAGAAGTGTACTGAAGTCGCTTAAGAGTGATGATTGCCTCACGCAAAGCAATGGCTTCGGCCTCAACAACAGACGAGGTTGGAGCAATAGAGGCTTTCAGAAGAAAGCGGCCACATGCCGTGTGCAATGTCCAGCCAATGCCTGCTGGATGCAAGGAATCCAACCAAGAAGCGTCTGTGCAACAGTACAGAGCCGTTGGACCTTGAAGTACATCTGCAAAAGAAGGTAAACGAGCAGCCTGAACCTGGGAGCGTTGCTGAGAAGAAGGGCAGGAAGTAGTATTAGATTCATGCCACCTTCGGAAATCCACGATGGCCTGTTGAAGGATATGGGTAATGTGCCACCGTTTATGAGAGTATAGGAGGTCATTACGGGCCTTCCATACACGCCAACCAACAAATGGGAAGAGGGGAGCATCGTGGCTGGTTGACAGAGATGAAGCTACAAGAGCTTCTACGCAAGAAACTGAATCCCAATCTGGATTGAACCGCCTAGCTGAAGGAAACAGCGAGGATAATTCCCAGATTTCAGAAGCAACGCGACAATGGAATAAAAGGTGGGCTACAGTTTCATCACCTTCCCCGCAGTAAGAAAACACAGGGTCCACTGAACACCGACGCCGAACTAGATTGGAAGCTACATGTAAAACATCATTGAGGACTTTCCACCAAAACTGCCGAAGCTTGGGAGGGATATTGAAATGCCAGAGATCACGACAGAGCTTAACTCTGAGAGCGGTGGAAGTATCAGGAGGTAAGGTTGGTTTGATGAGCTGTTGGTAACCAGATTTGACGGTGTACTCTCCAGTAGGTGTGAACAACCAAACTGGTTTATCAGGGACTGCCGACAGTGAAGGCCTAATTCGCCTAATCAATGGGACATCATCAGCATCAAACAGGGACGTAAGGGTAGTGTCATTCCAGGAAGAAGAGTGAGGACGAATCAAGGCTGAGACTAACATGTTGGGATCCAAAGTGCATGGGAAAATATGAGCGGGGCGAGGCGGATTGTCAAGCCATGGATCCTGCCAGACACGTACCGTTTGGCCTGTACCGATCTTCCAAAGGAGCCCTTGCTGAAGCAATTGCGTCCCACGGTGAATGCTCCTCCAAGCGTGGCTCGGGTGTGAGCCTAATGAGGATTGCAGGAGAGTGCAGCTACTAAAATATTTGGCTTTGAGAACTTGAGCAAGCAATGAGGTTGGGTTACTGATAATGCGCCAACTTTTCTTTGCCAACAGAGCAACATTGAAGAGAGAGAGATCTCTGAACCCCAACCCTCCATACTGTTTAGGTCTGGTCATTGTAGTCCAGGAAACCCAATGAATCTTGGTACGAGAGGAGGTGTCTCCCCACAAGAATCGGCGCATAAGACGAGAGATAAGAGCGTGGATCCGTTTAGGCAGCAAAAAACACGACATGCAATACGTGGGAAGAGCCAAGATGACAGATTTTAAGAGAACCTCTTTACCCGCAGGAGATAATAAACGAGATGACCAACTCTCAAGCTTATGTTGCACCCGTTGAGCTAGATAGGAAAAAGCATCAACTTTGTTGCGACCAATCGTTTCAGGTAACCCAAGGTATTTGCCAAAGCCTCCTATCTTTGAGATGCCCGTAAGATTAATGATGCTCTGCTGGAGAAAAGGGTCAATATTTTTGCCAAATAACAGAGCCGATTTCTGGAAGTTAATACATTGTCCAGAGATGATGGAGTATTGATGAAGCAAACCGAGAAGGACTTGGCATTGTTGAAGAGATGCCTGACAGAAGAGCAGAGAGTCGTCGGCGAAAAATAAATGAGTAAGAGTGGGTCCATTCCGACTTGCTTTAAAGCCTGTCAGCGTTTTAGTAGTCATTGCAGCCGTGAGGAGAGAAGACAGCCCTTCAGCACAAAGCAAATAGAGGTATGGCGACAAGGGATCCCCCTGCCGGATTCAACGTTGAGGAGTCAATACCGGACCAAGAGAGCCATTAAGAAGGACCGAGTATGAGACGGAGGTAATACATGTCATGACCCATTGACGCCATTGAGCTGCGAAGCCAAGTTTGGTAAGCACGGCTTCTAAATAAGGCCATTCCACCTTGTCAAAAGCTTTGGAGACATCCAATTTGAGAGCCATGAATGGTTGCTTAATGGTTTTGGTTCGTAGTGAGTGGAGCAATTCATGACCAATGAGCACATTGTCTGTGATGAGACGACCGGGAATGAAAGCTGATTGATAATCCGAAATAATAGAGGAAAGCCATGGCTTTAACCGTTCAGCCAACACTTTGGAGAGCAGCTTGTAAGCAACGTTGCAAAGGCTGATTGGGCGAAAATCCTTGACTTGCGTGGGAGAGACCACTTTCGGAATGAGGCAGATCAAAGTATGGTTAAGGGCTGGATCTAAGTAACCCGTATCAAAGAACAGCTGTAAGAATTGAAGTACTCCTGCCTTAATAGAAGTCCAGTGAGATTTATAAAAACCTGCAGTAAATTCATCTTCACCTGGTGTTTTATCCTCATTAAGTTGAAGTAATGCTGCATGGACTTCATCCTCCGTAAGGGGCCGAGTAAGATCAGAATTCATCTCTGGTGTAACACGGGGCTGCAGATGTTGTATAACAGAAGTGGGATCAGGGCCTGGAGAAGAAGAGAATAGCGAGGTGAAATATTGTGCAAGAAGGCTATGCAAGTCAGGGTCTACACTCCGAAGACAGCCCTGCTCATCTTCAAGAAAGACGATGCGATTGAGAGTTCTGCGTTGACGATTAAGGCTGTGAAAATACTGTGTGTTCCTATCACCTGATTTAAGCCAAAGTAGACGACTCTTCAGTCGCCAGTACTCTTCTTCGAGCCGATACTCAGTACTAAGCCGAACCTGGAGGTCCGCAATGTGAGGAAAGTCTGGATACGGATGATCATACGCAAGTTGAAGAGCTACATGAAGCTGTGAAATGTTACGTTGTGAATTGCATTCATGTTGGCTGCGCCAGCGGGAAAGACTTTGCCTGCAGCGAGAGAGGGCTTCACGGAACTGATAGGGAGATAAAGTACTACACCGAGAGGACCACGTATGAGCAATCAGTTGGTGGACTTCTTGTAAAATGGCGCCAACGATTATCATAGCGGAAGTACTTAACCTGCTTCGTGAGATGTCCATCCGTTTGCAAAAGGAGAGGACGGTGATCCGAGCCTACCCAGTTGAAAAGTTGAACCCGAGCTTTAGGATAGACATCCTTCCAAGCAGCATTAGCCAGAATACGGTCAAGTTTAGAGCGAACCGGCCCATATCTGCGATTGCCCATCCAAGTGTAGAGACCTCCAAATGTTGGGAGATGTTGTAAGCCAGCAACATTAAGCAGTCTCCTAAAATGTGAGAAAGTCCACTCAGGGCGTGTTATACCTCCTAGTTGTTCATCATTGTCAGCCAAGTCATTAAGATCCCCAAGAAAGAGATGCGGACTGAGTGAATATGAATTCTGTTCAAACTGGGCAGTCAAGCGAGCCCATTGGCGATGTCTTAACGTGCATCGTGGATTGCCATATACGTAAGAAAGCGTAAAAGAAGAGAAACCATCATCTACTATTATTTCAGTTTGATAAAGTGCGGGTATTGACACAAAATTACACTTTACCGAGTCCTTCCAAAAAATGCCTAAGCCTCCACTCAATCCAACCGGAGATACAAGAAAAGTGTTGGTGAAGTGAAGGTCTTCACCAATTTTGGTTACAAAAGCATCGCTATTCTTCGTTTCCACGAGGAACATGATATCAACGTTATATTTACAGATGATATACTTAAGATATGGAATGGTCAAGGTGTTCCTCAGCCCTCGGCAATTCCAGTGAAGTAGTTTCATTGGGACGATGGTGGCTTCTCGGGCACCACCATGCCCTTGTCAGTATCAGAACCAAGACCATTCGGTTTCTGGTGAGTAGAAGAGTTTTCATCAGCTAGAAGGGATACAGAGGATTTACGCTTGAGACCTCGGACAGGAACTGCTTCAGAAGGAGAACCCACTTCTTGAATAGCATCCGAGTGCAGAGGAGGAAGCAAGGGGAGAAGAGGCTGATCGAAAGCAGGAGGGACTACCACTGAGCCGGCAAGCGAGAGGAGACCCGAAGCTTCTGAAGGATGTATAGCAGGGCCCATATTGTCCCCCATAAGACCTGCAGCCATATCCTCCACAGAATCATCCACCATAGCAGCCACAGGGGAGAGAAGGGGATTAGCCGGAGCCGGAGCAAGAGGTGAGCGCGGAGGACCTGGTTGGTAGGTGCAACTGCCTTCCTCATGAGTAAGACTGCCACATGTAGTACAAAAACGGCGAAGGCGATCATAGGTGAACCTAACCAGGACTGGCTCGAGATGGTCATCAAAGAGAACGTATCGAGCAAATATCAGACGCTGATAAGCATTAAGCGTGACCCGGATCAAGACCTCTCCAGGGGTATTACGAGCTGGCTGTTGAATAAAGATTTCATCAACATGACCTAAAGCAGAGCCAACCTCACGAATTTCACGATCTTCGCGAGAGTCGTTAGGAATATCGTGAATTTGAACCCAAAAGGTTAGGGTTTGTAGGTAGTCCGGGTAGAAGCGGCGGGTCCAACGGTCCACCACCACCATCCAGTCGCGATAAGACCAGGGACCGTTATCAAGGACCGTGAGTAGATGATATTCCTGACGGAAGAAAAATTGAACTGTGTCATCATCGTTGATGCGACTAGTGATTCGTCCATCGAGACGCCAAGCTCTAGGCATCAGAGAGCAAATTCCTGCAGGGTTTTGATGTTGGGGATTCAGACCTTGGACCACCAAACTGAATCGGTGTTGCTCGTCTCGGCGTCGTTGAACATCAGCAGAGATGGATAAGGGAGCGCGTTCAGAACCCAATTCAAGGCGCTGGAGATCTAGCCATAAGTCGGAATCCATGGTGAAAAGCCTGAAGTGCGGCGGAATAGGAGAGAGGAGAAAAGCTTGAAAGCGAGAAAAGGATAAGATCACCGTTAGATGACGGTGAAGCAAGACATCGGGAATCACCTTTTAATCGCCACGTAGAGAGAAAACGTGGCGAAAGTTTTCCCTTTTGACGTGTTCCTAACTGGTTTTGATCTTTACTAATAAGTTAAAGACGACTATCTAAACTTTGTCAACATTTTGACGCTGCGTTTTGGCTAATAGGCGATTCTAGGGTGATTACGAAGGCGATTAGGGTTAACCCCTTCCTGAACCTCATGGCGTCGCCGCCATCACCTCCGGCGGTGTCTCAGGGGGCTTCAACAAGCTTGAACCAGCCGATTTCATGGGCTGGTGTAGTCCAAAGGTCTCAACAACTCAAAAAGTTCGATTTTGATATCACAATCAACGAAGGGCAGAGAGAAGTCGAAGTTCCAGAGGCAATCTTCACAAACGGAATTTCGATTTGGGATGATTTCATTCTTGGGAAGTTTATGTCTCCATCGCCACATATAGCGAAGGTGCACATGATAGTGAACAAGATTTGGGTCCAAAATGGTGATAAATCTAAGAAGATAGAAGTGATTGTAGTGGACTCAAAAACCATGAAGTTCCGTGTTTCAAATGAACAGCTAAGGAACAGGATAATCAAAAGGGGTATGTGGAACATTGCTGGGGTTCCTATGCTGGTGTCGAAATGGTCTCATGTGGCAGAGGAGGAGGGGCTGCCGAAAGTCAAGACGATGCCTCTTTGGGTTTATATGAAAAATGTTCCTCTAAGCATGTTTTCTTGGGATGGCTTGAGCTTCATCGCAAGTGCAGTGGGAGAACCAAGGAAACTACATCCGGATACTGAGTCATGTTCGGATTTGGAGAAGGCAAAGGTATTCGTAATAGCTGATTTAACCAAAGAGTTACCAAGGGAGATCAACTTCAGAAGAAATGGGAAAGCGTTTTTGGTCCATTACTCATACCCATGGTTGCCACAGAAATGTAATACGTGTGAAAAATGGGGTCATGTGGACAAGGTATGCATTATAAACAAGAGAGATAGTAGCCCAAGGAAGCCAGCCACTCAGGAAGTGAGGCAAACTGTGGATGAGGATGCCGTGTATGTTGCTCCTTCAGGGAATGACGTCCAAAAAGCTGCCAGTAAAGATGTTGGTCCCTCAGAGGATAATACTGTTGTTACAGGGAATTTGGATGCAGGAAAAGTCTCAGACGGTCCGGGAGTGGATACAGAGAAGGAGGAAGGACAGTTGGATGAGAGTTGGGAATCTCTAATAAAAACAGTAAGAACACAGTCGCCTAAAAAGTTATAATTTGGCCAGGTTAAAATCGCTACTCCATCGCGATATTCGGCTCTTATGGACTCGGATGAGAATGGAAATTTAATTCCAGACTTAAGCGAGGCTGAGGTCAGTGAGGACTTAAGCGAGGTTGATGTCGTAGAGAAAGATATGGTAAAGGAGACTCAAGAAGTCAGTGAGGACTGTGCTTTCGCAGGAAATATGGATGGTACAGCTGAAAATGTTCATAACGAAAAGCAACAAGAGGATGAAGAGACAAGGGGTTTGAATGGACAGGCTACAAAGGGGGTGAATGGTGCACTTCGACCACATCTCCCACGAAACTCAAAGGCTAATCATAAGGTGTTAGGAGAGGGAGTGCACGCCTCTCAAACGTCTAGGAAAAGTTCTCGAAAGCCTTCTCAATGACGGGTTTCTTTTGGAACATAAGAGGATTCAACAAATCTAAAAAGCAAACAATTGTAAGGAAGTGGATTAAGAACAAAGAGCTTCAATTTGGTTGTATACTTGAGACTCGCGTCAAGGAAAGGAAATCAACTCAAATTCTAACTTCTGTTTTTAATGGCTGGTCATCTATGACTAATTATGAATATAGCAATAAAGGAAGGATATGGGTTATATGGAGTCCCTTGGTCAGATTAACTCCTGTCTACAAATCGGATCAGATTATTACGGTGTCAATGTTGTTGGCAGGCAGTAAAGAATAGTTTTTTTGTTCCTTTGTGTATGGTGCAAACACAATAGAAGAGAGGAAAGTTCTTTGGAAGGATATAAAAGATCATCATGATTCTCCTATCTTTAGAGGCAAACCTTGGATGATTATGGGAGATTTTAATGAGGTATTAGCAAGTGATGAACACTCGGGATTTGGAGCAGGTAGCGTAGTAGCTGCATCTGGTATGAAGGACTTTGAGGAGGTAGCAATTCACTGCAAATTATCAGATATGGGTTTTCATGGGTCTCGATTAACATGGTGTAATAAGTGTTCTGAGGGTATAATATGCAAGAAGCTTGACAGAACATTGATCAACGATGTGTGGCTTAATAAATACACTCATTCTTATGCGGTGTTTAAAGCTGGAGGTTGTTCGGATCATCTGAGATGTCGATTTTACATGGATAGGGAAGCTGTGAATAAGAGGAGACCATTTAAATTTACAAATGCTATAGCTGATACAGAGGAATTCCTACCTTTGATGGAAGGACATTGGAAAAACACAGCTGAGCTATACCACTCTACATCCGCCTTATTTCGATTTTCGAAGAAGCTAAAGGGATTGAAGCAGGAAATCCGGTCGCTAAGCAAGAAGAAACTGGGTGCTATCCAGCACAAAACCAACGATGCTTTTACATCGCTCTGTATTAAGCAGGAAGCTACGCTTCATAACCCATCCGAGGAGAACATAAATGCGGAGCTGGCTGCATATCAGTGTTGGGTTCGGCTAAGTGATATTGAAGAGGCTTTCTTGCGACAGAGATCCAAGCTACATTGGCTAAAAGTAGGTGATCGGAATAACAGAGCTTTTCACAATGCTGCAAAGTTGAGAGCGGTTAAAAATGCTATACGGGAAGTCAAATGTAGTTCTGGGGAAATTGTTGAAACTGATTCTGAGATAAAGGCTGAAGCGGAAAGATTTTTTAAAGACTTTCTCACCTCTACTCCAGCGGGATTCGAGGGTATAGAGGTTGAGGACGTGCAGAATATTCTGGAATATAGATGCGAAATAAATGATGCGGAGATGCTGCAGAAACCGGTCACTGAGACGGAAATAAAAGAGGTACTAATGAGAATGAAGGGAAATAAATCTCCTGGTCCGTATGGTTATACATCAGAGTTTTTCAGAGCAGCTTGGCCAGTTGTGGGAAAGGATTTCATCACCGCGATTCAATCTTTTTTCATAAAAGGCTTCCTTCCAAAAGGTCTCAACGCAACCATCTTAGCTCTAATCCCGAAGAAGGAGTGTGCTTTGGAGATGAAGGATTATAGACCCATCTCTTGTTGTAATGTAATATACAAGGTAATCTCGAAGATCTTGGCCAACCGACTCAAAAGTATTCTTCCTAAAATGATATCTTGGAACCAGTCAGCTTTCGTAACGGACAGACTTTTGGTGGAAAATGTATTGTTAGCAACTGAACTGGTGAAAGACTACCACAAAGAGTCAATTTCTCCCCGATGTGCTATGCAAATAGACATCTCAAAGGCTTTCGACTCATTTCAGTGGCCTTTTCTGCTGAATACTTTGCGAGCTATGAATGTGCCAGAGCAGTTCATCAAATGGATCAGTTTGTGCATATCCACTGCTTCCTTTTCCGTTCAAGTAAATGGAGAGTTGGCGGGTTTTTTTAAGAGTGAGAGAGGATTGCGGCAGGGATGCGCTTTATCTCCGTATCTGTTCGTAATATGCATCAATGTCTTATCTAAGATGCTGGACAAGGCGGCTGCGAGTAGAAGGATTGGATATCATCCGAAGTGTCAAAACATTTCCTTAACCCATCTTTGCTTCGCCGACGATCTGATGGTGTTCACAGATGGTCAAAAAAGCTCAGTGGAAGGAGTTATTGAGACATTTGATAGATTTGCGAAGTACTCGGGATTAAGCATAAGTCTGGAAAAATCAAAAAATTTCATGGCAGACACCTCACAGCAAAACCAGGATCTGATTCTGGGTACCTTTCCCTTTGATTCTGGCCAGCTTCCTGTCCGCTACTTGGGATTACCTCTACTAACAAAACGCATGACGATAGTGGATTATTTGCCTTTGGTGGAGAAAATAAGGAAGAGAATGAGGTCTTGGACTGGTAGGTTTCTGTCCCAAGCGGGTAGACTACAGCTGATAAGCTCCGTCATAACGAGTATTACAAACTTCTGGCTTGCGGCTTTTAAGCTCCCTGTTAGCTGCTTGAAGGAGATTGAGAGGCTATGTGCAGCTTTTCTATGGTCAGGCCCCGAGTTAAAATCCTCAAAGGCAAAGATAAGTTGGAAGGATGTTTGCAAAAAGAAAAGCGAAGGAGGACTAGGCATACGATCTTTAAAGGAAGTTAATCTAGTTTCAAACTTGAAACTCATCTGGCGGTTAAACTCTTCAAACCAATCCTTGTGGGTAAGATGGATTAAAATTTATCTCATTCGTAAGAGCTCTTTCTGGTCCATTAAAGACAATTCACACAATGGATCATGGATGTGGAATAAATTACCAAGCTGAGAGGTTTGGCTAAAGAATTCCATCGCAAGATGGTAAGGAATGGAGAAGATACTGCTTTTTGGTTTGATCATTGGTTCGTTCAGGGAAGGGTCCTTGATCTGCTTGGATCTCGTGGTTTTATTGATCTAGGAATTGAAAGCACTGCAACTGTGGCAGAGGTGTTACGAAGTCACAGACGTAGAAGACATAGGAATACTCTCCTGACTGACATTGAGAAAGCCATCAGTGACATAAGAGACCATGGTGTTTCAGTTGAGCAAGATGTGGACTTGTGGAAAGCCAGCGAAGGGAAATTCAAGAAGTCTTTCTCCTCGAAATGCACCTGGGAGCTAACCCGTACGTCATTCCCTACTTGCTCTTGGTCCAGCACTGTCTGGTTCCAATATAATACCCCTCGCTACGCTTTTGTGCTTTGGACTGCTATGCACAATCGGCTAGCGACAGGAGAAAGATTATTAACTTGGAATGCTCGAGCAGACGCAGAATGTGTCCTCTGTTCGGGTGTAACAGAGTCGCTGCAGCATCTATTTTTTGAATGTAGTTTCACATCCACGGTCTGGGCAGAGCTGGTACAAGGTCTACTGGACCAGTCATATTCAAATAGGTGGGATGAGATAATAACATTGGCTTCAGGTTCGATTCTATCTTCCACAAAACAGTTCCTGCTAAAGTATACTCTCCAGGCCACAGTCCACTCAATGTGGAGAGAGAGAAATTCTAGAAGACATGGCAATCCCCATACAAATGAGCAAGGTCTAGCCAGATTTATTGACAAAGCGGTAAGGAATCGACTTTCTTCTATCCGTGAAGAAGGAGGCAAGTGGTATACAGATGGTTTGGAAATTTGGTTTGCTACCAGATCGCATTCATCGGCCATACACGACGTTTAGTTTGCTCCTTTCTATTCATTCTATCTGTTACGATTGTACTTATACACGAACAAACAAACTGCTAGCACTTGATGTAAAAAGTCTTTGATTGAATAAATTTTACTTTCGTTCAAAAAAAAAAAAAAAAAAGACGACTATACTAATTTATTATATTTAAAGAAAAAATATTAAGTAAATGTCGCTGACACTGACATATATGAGCGGTGGTGCCACAGAAATCCAGTGATATGGCACCGAAGTCGACTCCGTGTCGCATAAAAAAAACATCGGCCCAATGACAAAAAATAGGTAAATATCACATATTCTTTAGGCAAATTAAATGACTAAGCGAGAGGTTTTTTTCCTGCAAAATATTTGTACCAACATAACATATGTTAATGCTCTTCTGCCGACAAAAAAATAGTATTGGAAGTTATAAGATTGCTTTGTGAGAAAACAAAATTAATAATGCATGGGTTAATTTTTCGGTTATACTCTTTTCTTCCGATTCATAAAAATGTCACTTAGGGGGTGATTGGTAATGGCTTTAAAATCTCTCTAAAACCTAATTTCTCTCCAAAGCACACAATCTAATCCAATCATGCTTTCTAAATATTTTTCTGTCCAAAGCTCTTTCTCTCCAAAGCACACAATCTAATCCAATCATGCTTTGTAAATATTTTTCTGTCCAAAGCTCTTTATTATTTTTTATTTTTTTGTGGGATGTACAAAGCTAAATATGCAGAGCAAAAAAATTGAGTTGTGAAAAATAAAAATATTTTCACAGCCAAAAAACCTACATCAATTAAATTTAAAGCCAAAGCAAAAAAATCTACAGCATAATTTATACAGCAAAAAAATAAAAGTCACAGTTCTTCCAATCAACACCTTAGACTTTTTTTGTTTCACAAAAAATATACTTTTACATAATTGTTAATGTAGTTATTAGACAAAAAAAATATTTAATTCTTTATTTAAAGTATTTATTGATTTTAAATCAGTTTTCTATAATTAATGGTATATGGAAAAAAATATTTAGTCTAAATCACTTTAACGGGAATCGAAATTTTATACAAACTAGGAGAAAACTCATAAGACATATCGATTGTGTTGTAACTTCTATATATTTTTGTTTTTTAAATATCAATATTTTAATATATTTTGTTTATAAATTCATAGTTTAATATTATCTATATTATTAAAATAGAAATACAAAATAGAAAATACCTTTAATTTTTATTTTAATTACAATGTATGCCGATAATTTTCTTTGTTAATTTACAAATTTATTAAGGATAAAAAGATCTACACAAATATTTTATAGAATAAATATAGTTTCCTATATCTATGACCCTAAATCTAGATTTCCTATAAAAGAAAATCTTGAGTTTTTAAATTCCTTAACATAATCGACAGTCTAAATATTTCCAAACTATATTTTAAAATGACAATCACCCTTCGTTGTTGGTGTGTGTATATATATATATATATATATACTAAACTGAAAATATAGAAAAAATCTGTCCAATAGTTTAAGAAAAATGATTAGTTTTTGGTGTTTCCCATGACAAGATGATAAGTTTTATATATATAGATTTTTCCACAGATTTTCTATAATCATTTTTGTTTTTCATTTGTTTTGTTTTTGGTTTCGTACATCAACCACCTCTGCTCATAAATACATATTAAATTTATTAAATACAATAAAATATTGATTAAATACGCTCAAAATTTTATACACAATAAAAAATTCCATTATTATCATATGAGTTTTTCTATTAATCTTTAATACGATAATATAAAATTCACAATTTTTTTTTTGAATTATATTCTAATATTACATGCTCAGCACAAATCAAAATATATAATGCGAGAGTACGTCATTTATTTCAAGAGTACGGGTTAAATAAAACATAGATAAAAAAATCTCAATTTTTTTATTTAACTAATACTCTAAGTTGAGCGTGAATCAAAATATACATAAAGAAATTGGACTATTTATTTTCGATATCACTGGTCAAATAAAGCACGATACGAAAAAATGATCTTGAAAAAAAATCATCTAACTAATATCATGCGCTGAGCTTGAGTCAAAATATATAATGAGAGTGTGTCATTTATTTTTCGAAACCACAGCTCAAATAAAATAAAGGTCAATAAAACGATACTGAAACAAACAAAAAAGACAATCATCTAACTAATACCATGCATTGTCAAAATATATAGTAAAATATTATAATTTTTATTCTTGAAATTACGTGTCAAATAAAATGATATCGAAACGATAAAAATCCAATCATATCATTTAATTTCTTTATTAATTTTAATACTAAAGAATTTTGAAAATATTAAATAAAAAAAATTATGGTTAAGATATTTTAGTTAATCATAATATATTTATTTTTGGAAATTAATTAATTTAAAATTAACTAATCATCTAAGTAAATAATATTTATTTTTAGAAGTATTTAATCTACAAATATTTTATAGAAATAGTAATGTTTAAAAGAGAACATTTTTTGTCGTCTTTTCAATTGGCTATCATGTTTTGTCCGATGGAGATTTCACTCCTTATACCTCTTTCTATCAAATTTTTTTTTGTTTCTGTGGATGAAAAAATACTTTGTATCCGAGATTTTTTTGTAAGAGAATTCATTTGGCTATTTATACAGTATAAAATGTGAATAATGTTGAAGATTTCATAATATTGTTTTTGAAGGATAACTTCTTTTAACTCAAACAAAACTTTGCAAGAGAACATGCACTAAGATGCCAATATTATTTTGATTTATAGTATAAATAATAGTTTTTATATGTTTTTTATTATCAAACTTTTAATGATTTTTTACTTTATTTTCTTGAATCTTTTTTATTATTTTTTAAATTTGTCATGCAATATTTTAAATATATTTATTTGTTATTTTTATTTATCATTTTATATTTCGTTAATTTCTATATATATATATATATATATATATATTTCACTGATTTTATGTTTATTATGCTTTATATGCTGTATAATTTTTTACATAATTTTTATCACATTTTTATTTTATTCTTGATAATTATTATTTTCATTATTATTAAACAATTTTTATCATATGGTTTTGGCTTCTAAATTTGTAATTACTTATAATACAAAAATGGAGGACAAAGGGAAGAACATCGAACAAGCTCAAGAAACTTGTTATCAAGAGTGGGCGAGTTTACATTCCCAACGCGTCCCTGAGCCTAAACAAGCCTTAGGTCAACGACGATCTCACGAACGCATCGCGGACGCTAGCCGCAGATGATAACAAGCTCCGTGAATTAACACAAAAGATTATTGGGGACTTCCAAGCCTACGCCCGAAAAAGAGCTGATCTCTCACACCGATGTAGCTCGAACTATTATGCGTCGTAGTGGAACACTCCTTTGGAGAACGCTCTGATTTGGATGGGTGGTTGCAGACAGTAGCGGAGGGAGAAGATATTTCCATAGGGGGCATATTTGATTTTTCTTAAAGAACTAAACATAAATTAATGGATATTATAAAATTTATATGAAAATTATATGCAAATTTTGAAAAGCATTGGGGGCATATGCCCCCCTCTCAGTCAGTGTGGCTCCGCCACTGGTTGCAGACCATCTTCTTTCTTTAGGCTTGTTTATGTTTAGGTTTTGATTTGTACAAAACGAGAAGCTATAGAGAAAATTTTGGCAATTTTACATGACTTTTTTCATATCTGACAATTTTGCCCAGAGCTGGCCTCGAATATAAACGAGATAAACGACGGTTTAGGACATCTAACTAAATAAAAACGTTTTTATATATATTTTCTTTAATAATATATATTTTGAAAAATTAACAGGATATTTTCTTAAAAAAATTCATAATTTATAATTAAAAAGGTTTAGAGCATATTTTTCCCAATATGTTTTTCAATTAAGCTATATTTTAAAAAGGTTTAAAAAACATTTATATTTGTATAAGGCATACGGAAATATTAGACCGACATTAGTTTGTACTCAGAACCGATCCTATCTGAGTGGGTCCCAAACTAAGATCCGTGTGACTCGGTTTATCCTCAACATCGACGGTTACGAATATTCAGGTAATGATTTACACATTTTCAGTTGTTATTTTGAGATTTTAGTTTAATTTGGTTTGGTTTAATAGGTACCAGTGGCGCATCACTAAGCGATCTAACGGCGGACCAGCTGGCGTAGATCAACGTCTTGCATGTGAAGATCATAGACGAAGAAGAGAAGATGACCAAGAAAGTCGCGAGCCTGGAAGAGGACGGCTGATATTCATGTCTTAGTTTGGGACCCACAAAGATAGGAAACATAGAAACATAAAAACATAAAAACCAGGAGAAAATTACGTCAGAAGGCACCTTTAACTGCTTTAATTACGCCAAAAGGCACTTGCATGTTTTAGGATATTTTAGCCCTAAGATTTTACCCTCTTAGCCTTCTCTTCAATTAACCTCCTAACTAGAAGGTGCCAACTAAATTAAAACTAAAACATAACCAAAAATTCAGTCAGTCCTATTCCCAATGTATCTCTTTCAGATCTACTTTCAAATTTTGTATCTCTCTCTCTCTCTCCCTCTCTCAAATTTTGAATCTGGAAATCACAATTTCTCTCTTTCAGAACGCAAAATCCTTGATCCGTCCCCATGGTGAATCCTTGACATTCGTCTCTTCCTTCCTCCATTGGAGGAATCGTCGACCACTCGTCTTTCTCAACGTCGTACACCTCCGCCGATCGTAAAGCGTTTTTCTGATCGTCGTGACCTCCGGCGACGTACACTTTCGTCAAACCGACGGAAGCACATGCGAAGAACGACCGAGATTCCTTCATCGGCGCACCTCGTCTCCACCTTCTTCCGCTTCCTTCTCCGGATAATTCAAGAGCGTAAACGTCGTTCACCGGCTGTAAAGTCTCCGGATCCCACCCGCCGATGAGCAGAATCTTCCCAGGGTCCTGAATCACGACGCACTCGCAGAAAAGCGGGATCTGCTGGTCTAAAAACACGACGCGGTTCCACGTGGACATCGCAGCGTTATAAACGCTCAACCCAAACTGTGGCGTGCCAGAAACGCGCGGCTGGGGTTGTGACTCATCCTCCTCATCCTCCACCACTAACAATGTCTCTCCAACCGCTTTAGAAGCTGTATTTGGCAGGGTCAGCGGTTGAACAAGGCAGAGGAGAAGCTCCGCTTTGCCGCATCTTCGCCGCTCTGTGATGAATGAAGAGCCGGATAGTAAGCTTCGCCAAGAACGGCAAACAGATTTCATTTCGATTCCGTCTCTGGCTTCTTCTCCGGCGCTGCCTCTAGCTCCGCCGATGAGTTCCGTTTGTGCGACACCGACTTCATCTCGATTCTCTAATGGATTGGGACCAGAGGAAGACGATGGGTTTGTTCTTGAGGACGTCCCTCACTTGACAATTTTTTTTATTTATTGTGTACACTGTTTTGTGTACGCTCTTATCAGGTGGAGGAGAATAGTTGTTTAAAGGCTGAACTTGAGAGAAGTAATCTAGAACTTGCTATCAAACTTCTATAAACTTTTGTACTCGAATTGATGATCAAACTTCTATAAAAAAAATTTCATTGTACAACTTGACAACTTGTGATAATTGCAACCAATTTAATTCTGATTGCCTCCTGTTTTGAATGATTTGCTTCTAGGTTTTACAATCTTTATCTCTTGCTCCAATGGACACCCAACTCTGGTTGTATCCACAGATCCAACACATTTCTCGAGCGACTCTTTTCACTAGTATGTCATCATGTGGGATTGTTAACTTTGAAGTGCATGAGGTCACGAAGAGCAAGCAACGAGTAGACAAGGAAAGAGATACTCCATATTTTTATTTTCCAGCTTTTATATCTTGTATGTTTTTATGTTAAAGCTTTTATATGCATCATTGTGTATTTGTTTTCGTAGACACGTTTGGATAGACACTAAATTATATCCACCGTTCCCATGATATATCACACTATATTTTTTTACGTCCATAAAATTTGATAAAAAAATAAATAAAAATATATCAAAATGGATGTCTAAATAAAGAAAAAAATGTATCAAAATGGTAATTGTGCACACTAAATCATGGACACCCGACTTTTGTATAGGAAATGAAATCGTTGGGAGCATCAAGCTTGTGGACTTGTGTTTTTAGTGTTTCTTTCATTTTATTGTGTACTATAATCGGTGGATATGCCATATGGACACATTGTTGTGTAAGTGCCCATGGTTACTGTTTATGTGTACATTAAATCACGTCCACACCATTTTACATAGAAAGTCCAAATAGTGTACGATTGATTATGGACATCATAGATTAATCATTTACACTTGGCCGTGTACATCACTTGCAATTGACCATGTACACCTATTAATTCAATAGCGTCACAAACCATTCGCTTATGTCTATGCTACCATCGTCTACTATATTCTCCAATCCACAAAACAATCGTTATTTCTATCATTGCACAAGTTTATGTTTATTGACAAGATAACATGGATAATATAGCATGAACAAGTGTACGATTACATGTGAACATACTTTGGATATGTCCACAATCAGTGTCCACAAATTCAAGTCTATGTATCCTCCACGTCCATCAATCTATATCCAAAATGCATATTGTCCATAAGCCATGTACAATATCATCAATGGGACATGGACACCTAAATGTTTCACTATCAATCGTGGTCAAATAGGATTGCTTTCATGTACACTATGTGACGGACATGACATTTTGTGGACGCATTGAACTGTCCACGACTCAGTGTACATGACCTTCCTTATTCATGCTTCTCAATTATTTCGCATTTCAGATCTCGGGAGAGGCACACTCTTTGAAGGTTGAAGAAATTTTGTTTCAAGGGAATGATGTATGAATGACATTCAGACTACGAGCCGACGGCAATGATGTTGCCTTTGATATTATAAATTTTGTGTACCGTGTACTACTACATCAAAATGGATAACGTGGACGATAACATGGCTGATAGATGTATTTTATTTTTTATCATCCATATCGGCACGTTTATGTGTACATTTGTGTGTGGATATTGTTTTATTGTACTATTCATACTAGGTGATAACCCGCGCAAATGCGTGGATTTTTTATTGTTATTTAAATATTTTGACATAAATTTAACCGAAATATATCAAAATGGGTATCAAAATGTAGAAAAAACAAATTATAATTTATAGAACAAAAAAAATTAAGTTACGTTTTTTAGAAAATCTACAAAGTTAAAAAAAGATCAAAGGGGTAAGAGAATAATAAACTAAAAAATAAATTTGGAAAAGCAAAAAATTGTCAGAGAAGCAGAAAGAAAAATAAATTTATTTTCAAAAAAATTAAATGAATGTAACTTTTGTCCACAACCATAGATTTCATTTAAATCGGACGGCCACAAGCTTATACTTACCATCTAACCGAAAATGCTAACTGAAAAGAGTATCATTGAGGGGCAATTCAGCCAATATTGGACTTGAAACTGTGAACAGTATCATATGTGCCCTTTCATGTAAGAAAGGGGAGGGAAGGTGCCCTTTAGTGTAAATCTCTCAAAAACCAGTTAGTCATTATTTTTTCTCTGTGCTACAAAACAAACTGAAGCTTTGGGTGTGTAATTTTTTTCCCGCAATAATACGACAGTCCTTATTTAAAAAAAAACAGTAGGAGTCATCTATAATATTAAAATAGATGATTTTTTTTTTGAAGACAATTTAAGTTTATGTGGAATATTACAATTTATGTCATTATTTTTATTTGTTATTTTTGGATTTCATTAAAGATATTTGGTATTAAAAAAATTAGACATATAAAAGGTAAATTTTGTTTGGATCCACTTTAATATTATAGTTTAATAGTTAATACGCTGGCCTTTCAAACAAAATCTTGATCGTTTATTCATCTTTTTTAAGATATTTTCGGAATTTGCTAGCTCTTTTTGTTCCGTGGAGTACAGCTATTGTTACTCAATGAAGAAGAAACCATTAACTTCTCATCGGATATAACATGTCAATGACTCTTCCAAATTAAGACAAAATTTGTGAAGGAGCTTCTGAGGCTCAATTCAAAATGAAGATAGACTGGAAATCCATCAAATCCCTACATAATATACACAATTCTGACATTAATAATATACCATAAACCCAAGTCATACTATAATATACATGGTTCTGAATAACACACACATACACCCATAAAACAAGAACAAAATAAAATCTTAATTGTTACGGTTTTGACAATAAAAAAAAACCCATTAAGATACATGTGAAACTAAAGCAAAACCGAAGTAATCACCCTTTTCTATTCAAACAGAACATAACTAACTATTTGAGTTTCTCTTAGCTATGTCAAGTAAATACGAAATTATACTATCTCATATTTTTTTTTAAAACCCTATATTTAAAAAAACAGAATATAAATCTTACACAATTGGAAATCTATTCGGGAAGATACTGTAGTTCCTGATTTGACATAGTAAATAATAAATACATTTTCAAATATAATATTTAAAAACCCTCAAAATCTGGAAATCATAATATGCCTTGATATTCAAGTATATGCTCACGATCAAATCCATAAGATCTTATTAAAAAAAAAATTTGTAATCAAACTAATATGACATAGCTATTTCGAACATAAAATGAGATTTCATAATAAAAAGTTTAACTAATCTTGAGTTATTAATTGTCAAAATCAATTGCTCGTCACGTTATGGCAACTTAAACAATTTAGTTGAAATTTCCGGAATCTTTCCAACATACTAATCAATACGAAATCAAAATTGATTTTCATCTAAATATTTATTAGTTGCTAACCATTAAGATTAGAGTGATATTACCTTCTACAGTCGGGAGTCGATGACATCTTCTCAAAATGTATATATTAAATTTCGATCCGCGCTAAAGAAGCGCTAGGTTATGTTGTTTTTTATATTTGATTTGTCAATAATTTGTATTTATAATTTTTTTTGTTAACTATTGAATCTAATCTACTAAATGAATAATACGATGACATAGTGCTATAAGTGAGAAGAAATTTGATACACTTTATTAGTTTTTGTTTGTTTGGATATATTTTTGATATTTTTTTTTATTGATTATGGTTTATTGTTATTGTTGTTTTTTCTACTGAATTAATGTTATATGTTGTTGTAAATTATTAATTATGTTATTTTATATATATTCACTCTTTATAACTTCTAATTTTATTTTTAAATTATAAGTTAATTATTTATAGAATATGTTTTTGAACATATTTTCATTGTATTTTCAAAAACGTCATTTAAATTTATTTATTTGAAGATTGGACCATAAATTGTTTGAGTTGAAATTATATATTGATTTGAATTTTATCTGAATATCATATTTTTGAGTTTAAAATTTCATGTTGAAAATATGAAAAACCTATGTGATATAATCTATTATTATATGTTCTAATTTATTAGAAATGAAAAATGGGCCAAAAATAATTAAATTTTACGGCCTAATAAATTTGGGCTGTTTGCAAAAATACCCCTGAAATTGAAGTCAACCCTGATTATACCCTCGGCCCTCTCCTTCCTCTCTCGCGCTAATTTATCCCCTTAGTTATCTTAGTTATTCACGAGAATGCCATCGTCAGACTTCATATGAAGTCTGATATTTTTACCAAAAGACCAAAAAAACCCTTTAGTTCTAACTTAATTACGAAACTGTCATCTTCTTCAATTCACCCAAACACCATTAACAACCAATTTTGAGCTCCTAATGCCTCTCACAACCAATTTCGACCCATCAAAACTCCATATTAGAGTTCACAACCTTCTATTCTCCTATTTTCTCTCCAATTTCATCCAAAAAACTCTTTAATTCACGTTCTATAAAATTTTAAAATTTGGATCTATTGCGATTTTGGTCATTCTTGCATAAAAATGGTTGGGTTTGTTGGGTATTGGTGTAACTAAAAGTTTTGAGTGTTTGGGGAAGGTAAAAACGAGCTCAAAATCAGATTTATGTGATTTTTCACAAGATCCCCCGATTTTCAGATCTGTTTCGCGATTTCAGACTTCCCACGAAGTCTGATGAAAAATTATGGTCAACGAAAGGGTAGTTTTGCAATTGACTTTCAATTGACAGACTTCCATAGAAGTCTGAGAAATTCCTTTGAAAACAAAAAAAAATTTTATCTGACGTCACCAAGACGTCAAGGGTAGTTTTGCAATTGATTCAAATTTGATTTTTTAGTCAGACTTCTTATGTAGTCTGGCAAGAAATTGACCGATTTTTGACTTTTTGTCAGACGGGATCCGATGTCTGACAAAAAGGAGGGGTAGAAACTGCAATTGACCCAAATTTTCAGATGTTGACCAGAGTAAGCGAAAAAATCGTCAGACTTCTAAATCTGTCTGAAAATAGGGAAAAATAACACCAGACGGCTATAGACATCTGAAATTTCAAACTCTTGTCAGACGGCTATAGACATCTGAAAAATCGAATTTTGGTCAACGATGGATAAAAACCGAAAATGCGATGTTTTTTATCAGACTTCCCTCGCCGTCTGAAACTCGTGTCAGACAGCATAAGAAGTCTGAAAATTATCACATACATTAGAGAAGTCTGACATTTCAAAATCAATTGCAAAACTACCCTCTCAGACTTCTAGTAATTATCAGACTTCTCCGAGATGTCTGGCAATTCAAATTCAATTGCAAAACTACCCTTTTTTTCTCAGACTTCATAAGCTGTCTGACAAAATTTCCAAAGCAGACAGCGTATGCTGTCTGATGGATTTCAGACTGCATCCGCTGTCTGACATTTCGATTTCAATTGCAAAAATACCCCTTTTTCCAGACTGCCATAGAGGTCTGGTTTCACTTTTATCAGACAGCTATAACCGTCTGAAATGTTAAAAACTTTAAAAATGCATTTTATTCTATATTTGTGATTAATTTTGTTGATTTTAATTTTTATAAATGTGTGTTAGTTTTATATGTTCCTTCTGCATCGGTTTTACATTCTTATATATGGTAATTATTTTTAAATCATTTTTTGAATAATATTGGCAATGTAGCTAATAGCATAAGACTTCGAAAGAAGTTTGGCTTTTCCCAAAAGACCTCTAATGTGGTTTATACATGTTTGTTTATACAAATAATACAAGAAAACCGAGCTGGTGGAACGGATGTCTATGCGTAAACGTCATACTCCACATTATATGTGTTGGTTGTTTATTGAATGCTTTGATATAATTGAAATGATTACACCAAAGCATATCAAAGTATCAGTGAAGAAGCAAATTGGGATTAGGATGAGCTACACAACCACATGCCGAGCGTTTACAAGCTGATTTTTTTCAATAAGATCGCTAATGTGATGATGAGAGAACGAACTTGACATTTGAACTTGTTAATTTTATAAACTTTTAGCTCATAAGAATCAGACAGCACTTGATGTCTGACGACATATTCAGCACCACTTAAGGTTATTTTAGTTTGTCATATGTTGGTGTATGTAATCTAAAGAGTAATGTTTTCTTCCAAAGTTAAAGTGACCCATTTTCTGATATTGTATACTTTCAATAAGCAAAATTCCTTGTTGATTTGAGTAGACAAAAGTAAATTTATACAACTTGATCATCCAATAATCTAATACAATACAAGCATAGTATACTAGAATTTTGATTGCTTTGTGTTCCTTGTATCGCCATACACACCATGTGTACAATGTCAGTCCCACCATAGACATTCAAGATTGCTCTTCTTATGTTTTCTTGTTTTGTCCAAAGCACCTTCAACACCTACACTAAATCAACATATGTATTAGTTTGCATGGTATCAGACTTCATACGCAGTCTGAAATAAGACTTCGATAAGTCTAAATACTTGAACCAGACTTACCTGGTAGTCTGATATTAGACTCTCAGACTTCGTGTTCCTCGTACTACAGTGAAATTTTATGAGCCATTAGCAGCATAAAAAGTCTCAACTCCAGCCTCTTTGGAGAGTCAGCTGGCTCAACTTAAACCAAGCACCTGAAAAAGCTTGAACACAGAGCTCTTACATTAGTTAGCAAACAAGTCTCCAAGAGAATACCTTTTAGAACCTTTTTGGTTGAGACATTTGAAAGAGGTTTTACAAAAGAGAGATGGAGATAAATGTATTTACAAGATTAAGTTTAGATAAATGGAGATAAATTGGAGAGAACTTTTCCAACCAGATTTTTATTAATTAAAAATTTTAAAATATTTTGTATCAGACTTCATATGCAGTCTGAGAAGGAACTTCTGTGAGCGGGAAAATTTCCCGCCTTTTTAAAAAGTTTCCGCATGAAATTTTTTAAAGACTTGCAAATTTCAGACTTCATACGCAATCTAAATACTTGAACGAGACTTACCTGGAAGTCTGAGAAACTCTCAGACTTCGGTTGTAGTCTGGTATTAGATTCTCAGACTTCGTGTTCCTCGTACTACACTCAAAATTTATGAGCCATTAGCATCATAAGAAGTCCCAACTCCTGCCTCCTTGGAGAGTCAGCTGGCTCAATCTTAAACCAAGCACCTGAAAAAGTAAAAACACATAGCTCTTGCATTAGTTAGCGAATAAGTCTCAAAGAAATGGATAATAAAAGATTGTTTGAGCAAATCAAATTGTATAATCGAAAGTCTATGTAAAAAGTCTCAATTATTTCAGTTAAAAACTTTTGAAAACACTAAAAAGAACAGATTCACTTGCCTATTTCGCAGCTCAAAGAGAGTCAACTATAAATCACATACATAAGAACTCATATGAGACAATAAGCTTGAGAACATTTTTGGATGAGAAATTTGAGAGAGGTTTTACAAAAGAGAGAGAGAAAGAGAGGTTGTAAGAGAGGGAAGAATGTGGAGATTTTTTTTTTTGGTGTTATATGTGTACAAGATTAGGTTTAGATAAGTGGAGATAAGGAACTAAACTAATAATTCTAGTGAGCGTGATACAAGTTGACGAGAGATTAGCATAGGCGACGGCGATGGCGATTATTTTCTAGGGTTTTCGATGGATGGAGATCGGCTCAATCGATGGAAATTTCGGATTTTCAGGCTATCCTGGATGCAGATCGGTGAGTTAAGGACGGTACTTTATGGTTTCAAGATCAAACTCTTGGGTTATCAGAGGCGATATGTTTATGGAAGTTGGAGATCCTGGGTTGATTCGGTTTTTACGCGGAGTATAGAGGAGACAGGGAGGTGGGAGAAGATTTGGGGATGCAATCACAAAGTTTGGAGTCATGGGTTTCATTCTTGGAAAAGGCGATGTGTGGAGGATACGGATCATGGATCTCTTACATCAATGACAATCGGCACTCACGGATCCTGTAATAAGGTCGTTTCCTTAATCTTTTCCCTTATTACTGCTAATGATTATCAATCGACACAGAGTTTTACTTTATTTCTCAGAAAAATTGCTTTAGGAAAGATTTGGTACATGATATTTGTGAAGAATGTTATAGGATATTCACTCATTATGTCGGATGGAAAAGTTGGGGATTTTCTGATTTCATTTGATATGCAAAAGTGTGAGAATTGGAAACAACAAATATTCAGCGAAATCTGTAGTATGATAGATGGATACCTGGATGATTATACATTTCAAAACTTCAAATATTTAGGTTTCTCTTTTCATGATCTCTTTGAGATTACAATCCTTGGCAGTATTAATTATTATGATTTGGCGATTGGTTACAGTAGGCTCATAAGTAGTATATATACGGGGCTCATTCTTCACATTTCTCATCAAACACTGTTCAGATTCACTAAAGTATATCAGATTTTCCAGTTTATTAGAGCTCTTGGTACTTGTGCAATTTCTTTGTGCCTTCTCTTCTTTTCCTCCTTTCATTTTTTCATCATGTCTCAGTCCTCATTGGTGGGAAAAGTTTCGGGTAACAAAGGGACAGAGAAAGGATCGGGTCTAAAGATCTCAATTCCCAAATTTGATAACTCAACCTTGATCCAAGGATATGCTAACACCCTCATTGGAAGATGCATGAATCCATCAAAGCAAAACATGGTGAATCTCCTGTACATGCTTCCCCGTATTTGGCAGATTGAAGAAAGGGTGGTGGGTGCGGATTTGGGACTTGGCAGGTTCCAATTCGATTTTGACAATGCTGATGACATCCCTGAGGTTCTCAAAATGGAACCTTTTCATTTTGATTACTGGATGTTGTCATTGGTGAGATGGGAACCGGTTGTCTCAGCCTCTTACCCCTCGGCCATTACTTTCTGGATCAGGATTCTTGGGGTTCCTCTTCATTACTGGGCTGATCCTACATTTAGGAGCATTGGCGAGGCAGTAGGAGAGGTAAAAGAGGTGGATCTTAATGAAGGAAGGGTCAAAGTGGTGGTTGATGGTTTCAAACCATTGCTCTTCACTACCACAATTGAGTTTTTCACCGGGGAGGAGACTACAGTTTCGTTAAGGTATGAGAAGTTGTTTGGCTTTTGCAAGCTTTGCAACAGTCTCTGTCATGATATAACGAGGTGTCCTACTAACGGATTTGTTCAAGAGAATGGAGGAGATGGACCTGCGGATAACCCTAGCCAAGGTCCACAGGCGGTAAGTTACAAGGCTGCAGTCACACATAATCTGGAGAAATCGAAGGATAAAGGTGTGGTCCCACCGCATAAGGATAACAAAGGAAAAGGTTTGGCAAAGGAGACCCAGCGTTGGCAAAAGCCGACAGAGGAGCATAGGGCATACAAACCGAGACAACCACGGTTCTATGGTGAGGGTACCTCAAGGGGGATTCGCCAATCTGGCTATGTTTCCCCAAGAACCCTTCAGAGGAGGTATGCAATGGATACAAAGGGTATTAAACAGCTGCAGGCTGGTGCTACGGGGACACATTTATCAGATAATGAGAGGAAAATGTTGGATGCTTTTTGTGGGAAACATTCACCTGTAAAGGAGAAAATGTCAAACACTATAGAGAAACCAAAGGCGCAGAAGGAGTTAAAGTTTGATGAACCAATCATGGACTTTTCCTCGGGTAAAGAGGAGGAAGGGAAAATCAGAGTTGGTAGTCTTCAGGATCACTCTAAGCCTCTGTACAAGGTGTTGGATGAAGAGGACATCATGAGAAAAGAAGTGGAAACTCAAGGGGATTTTGAAGCAAATGATGGAAGGAACAAGGAAAATGAAGCCATGGAGGAGGGTGAACTTAGTGCTGAGACTGAGAATGAGCATATGATGGAAGGAGTGGAGGAACATGAGGAGCTTGGTTTAACAGAGACTGAAATGGAAGAGGCACAGGAACAAGAGGTGGGGACAGGAAAAGATCGATCTGAGGAGCCTGCAGGGGAGCAAAAACATAAGCAAGGACACAATAACAATGCCGGAAAAAAGAGAGGGGTTAAGCCAGGACAAGGAGTGGGATTGGCAGGAACAACTAAGAAGCGTTTGGTTCACGCTCTGCTCTCCCCTAGGAAGAGGACTTTACCAAAGCCTCAAGGTAAGGATGGGGAAGTTTCAACTCTGGCTGGTACCAAGGAAGGTGGTCAGGCCAAAAAACCTTCCAAAATGGCTCTGAATCCTGAGTAGGAATGCAGTGGAACTATTTTAAAAGACCCTCTGTTGTTTTTCTTTATCATTTAAGTATTATCCGAGATGGGAGGGAGTTTACTCCCCTTGTCTTCGATCATCTTTCTATTTTCTTTTTATGGCTTCTTACTCTAACTGTTCAGAGTAAGATTCATTTGCAGTTCCTTATTGTTGGCACGTTTAGTGCTCTGTTTTTTAATGAGAGGGTTCTTTATTTTCTGTTGCTGGAACATGGTTGGTTCAGCAGAGGCTCTTGGCGGTTTACAATGAGTCTAACTACCATTTCATCATCTACTGTCAGTGAGTATGATGATGAATTGGATAAGTACATTGGAATTTGGCTTAACTCATTATCCTTATTGGCATCTGAGCCAAAATCGTTCACTTGGCCGGTAGAACTCATTAGCTTACGGGTAAGACACATCTATGCTTACCAGTGCTCTTTATGTATAACCAGGTTTGACCCCTTTTCTTTTGCAAAGTGCTCCAGTCAGCTTATCATATTCAGGTTAAAGTATATATATCATATTGACAATAAGTATGTGCTAGTTAACACCTGGAAGTCTGAGGTTTACAAGATGTGGCCTCAGCTAACAAACGGATATAAAGAACCTTATGAACTCTCTTATCAGTTTATTGATCATGATCTTTATCCTTTGGCTCAATTTGGTCAGTCATGGTGTATTTTAAAGGTTTTTTGGTTTTCAGGTCCTAACAGGTTTCCATTGTCATGGAGGTTCATTGAAACAAGGAGGAGGATGCATGGAACAGTCAAAAGAAGCATCAAGACTGTCTTACGGGTCTTCACACTTGTTATACAGGTGGTTTCAATCCAAATTCTGTATGGTACAGTTTATTATATGACCAGGTTTGAAGATGAGAAATTGGTTAATTCTTGGTTGAGCTCACAATTTCATTCGGCAATGACAGTTAGACGTGATAATGCTTTAGTTAACGGAATCAGGTTACATAGATATGGATTGAGGTGTAGGTGTTTAGAGGACAGGATTATTACGGTGTTTGGCAACAGGTGGGTGCAATCTTCTTTTTTATGTGCAGGTGTAAGCATGCCCGATGGGGCTGCCAAGGAAGATGAAGGAAGTGCGGTGGTAAAGGAGTTGATATACGGTGGGATTGCAGTTGGTTTAAACAGATTACTGGTTTTGTGCGGTCATAATGGTGTGAGATACACTCTTACAAACGGTTTCACTTGGTCATCAGTATTAGGGATACGAAAACTCATTATATCAGGTGGAATGGTGCCTACGTTTATCTTATCCTGGGGGAATACACATTTATTATGGAACTTTAGAGACAAAGACTTAAAGATTGATTATGTATGTCTTTTACTTACATATGTTATGACTTATAAAAATGGTACAACATCTTTGGTTTCGGTGATTACAGATGGTCAGACTAAACATTTGCTTCATACGCTCTCTTTACGTTTAAATATAGGAAAAGGAAATAGATTGGTAGAGTACACTGGGCTAAAAAAGATAGGACATAAGACAGTGCTATTGGACAGAGACAATATATTAAGGTTGACGTATCTAATAAGCTTAGTACATCGGGTGGCTTCAGATCCATGTAATAGCAATATTCATCAAAGCGAAATATCCGGATGAGAATATTAAGTTGGAATTGTCAAGGGTTGGGTAGCAAATGGACAATTAGTTATTTACGGGAATCATGGTTCAAGTATAAACCGGAGTTTTTATTCCTATCAGAAACAAAACAACAACGCCCCTTTGTGGAAATGTTTCAGGGTCATTTTGGTTATGATAGTTTATACACGGTCGAACCACAAGGTCTAAGCGGAGGGCTGGCTTTATTTTATAATAATATATACAATGTCAATATTCTTTTTGCAAACAATAGAATAATTGATATTGAAGCGGAATTTCAGAGTCAGAAGATTTTTCTAACATTTATATACGGGGAACCAAACCATCAGATAAGAAATATAGTATGGGAGAGAGTAACTAGGATTGGCATAACTCGGAATGAACCATGGTTTATGATCGGTGATTTAAATGAGATCACAGGCAATCACGAGAAAGAGGGAGGGACTATACGCAGTGCCGCCAGTTTTTTAGATTTCAACAATATGATCAGAAATTGTGGTTTATTGGAATTCCCGTACTTGGGAAACTCATTATCTTGGAGAGGTTGGCGAGGAGGGGGAATGGTGAGATGCCGGTTGGATAGGGCTTTAGCCAATGAGGAGTGGCATGCTTTATTCTCACAATCGTTTACTGAATATCTGGGTATGATAGGTTCGGACCATCGTCCTATTGTTGCAACTATAGCGGATAAAATCCAGAAGAAGAGGTCCCAGTTTAGATTTGATAAAAGGTGGATCGGGCAAGAGGGTTTAATGGATACAATCGCAAGCGGGTGGACCGCATCTGTAGAGGAAGATCAGACGAATATTGTATCTAAAATAAGGAATTGCCGGCATGAAATCTCGAAATGGAGGAAAAATAATTTGCCATATGGCAAGGAAAAAATAGAAGATTTGAAAAAGGCATTAGAAGAGGCTCAGAACGATGATAGTCGGTCAAATGAAGAGGTCAAAGAAATTTCAAAGAAACTCAAAGAAGCATATTTGGATGAGGAATTATACTGGCAGCAAAAAAGTAGGAATATGTGGTACACATCGGGTGATCGTAATACAAAATTTTATCAGGCGTTAACAAAGCAGAGAAGGGCAAGAAACAGAATCATAGGTCTTCATAATGATAATGGTGAATGGGTAACGAAGGATGAAGAGATAGAAAAGGTGGCAGTGGACTATTTTGAGAATTTGTTCACATCATCACAACCCTCAAATATTGACGAGTTCCTTCTGGAAGTTCCGAATATGATAACGGAGCAAATGAATATTAGGCTAACATCGGTGGCATCTGAAGAGGAAGTCCGTAAAGCACTATTTATGATGCATCCAGAGAAAGCCCCAGGGCCAGACGGTATGACGGCGTTGTTTTTCCAACAATCTTGGCACATCATCAAGCATGATATAATCCGGTTTGTAAATGAATTTATTCAGACTGGAGTATTTGATACGAGGCTGAATACAACGAACATTTGTCTTATACCGAAAACGGAGCGACCTAGTCGTATGACGGAACTTCGACCCATTAGTCTTTGTAATGTGGGATACAAATTACTCTCAAAGGTGTTATGTCAACGGTTAAAACCTTTACTACCAAAACTAATATCTGAAACTCAGTCAGCTTTTGTGGCTGGGCGACTAATTTCAGATAATATTCTAATCGCACAGGAGATGTTTCACGGTCTACGGACCAATCCATCGTGCAAAGGGAAGTTCATGGCCATTAAAACGGATATGAGTAAAGCATATGATCGAGTGGAATGGATCTTTATTGAAAAGTTGCTACGGAGATTGGGTTTTGGGAACCATTGGATAAGTCTTATGATGGCTTGCATCACATCTGTACAATATAAAGTTCTCCTTAATGGACAACCAAAAGGGCTGATTAAACCAAATAGGGGACTCCGACAGGGTGACCCTTTGTCCCCTTATTTATTCATCCTATGCACGGAAGCTTTAGTGGCTAATATTAAAAAGGCGGAAAGAGAAAAGATATGGACAGGGTTGAAAGTGGCAAGAGCAAGTCCTTCAATTTCACATTTGCTGTTTGCTGACGACAGTTTATTCTTCTGTAAGGCAAATGCAGAGGAGAGTAATACAGTTCTGAGTATCCTGAGAGGGTATGAATTAGCATCAGGACAACAAATAAATTTTGACAAGTCATCGATAAAATTTGGGCACAAGGTAAACAATGACAATCGCGAGGTAATAAAGTCAATCATAGGCATCACGAAGGAAGGAGGAATGGGCACGTATTTGGGAATTCCAGAGAGTCTTGGAGGATCGAAGACACAAATTTTTAGTTTTCTTCACGACAGACTTCATAACAGGGTTAATGGATGGACGATTAAATACCTAACAAAAGGAGGAAAAGAGGTTTTGATAAAGTCGGTTGCAACAGCTTTGCCCAATCATGTAATGTCATGCTTTAGATTACCAAAAAAGGTAACAAGCAAATTGACCAGTGTAACGGCACAGTTTTGGTGGAGTACAAATGGAAATAATAAAGGGATGCATTGGATGTCTTGGGATAAATTATGTCGCGATAAGAATGACGGAGGAATAGGTTTTAGGGACCTGGTTAATGTGAATACGGCCTTCTTGGGTAAACAATTATGGCGACTGATAGATACACCAGACTCATTATTCGCCAAGGTTTTCAAAGGTAGATATTACAGGAATGGAGGTCCTTTGGACCCGATTAGATCATATTCTTCATCTTATGGATGGAGAAGTATCACCTCAGCTAGATCTCTGGTTAAAAAAGGACTAATCAAAAGGGTTGGAACGGGGGAGACCATATCTGTATGGAATGATCCTTGGATTCCAGGCCACCGCCCGAGATCAGCAACTAGTAAAACAATCTCTTTTGATCCTACACTCAAAGTGAGTCAATTGATTAACCATACTTATGGTGTATGGGATGAACAGATTCTTCAACATGTCATTGTGCCAGAAGATGCGGCAATTATTCGAGGTTTACTGATTAGCAGACATTCTAGACCAGATACAATTGGATGGCACCATACAAAGACCGGAAAATATACGGTTAAATCGGGGTATTATGTGGAAAGGAACTATCCGGATAAAGGTGATATAGAACCTATATATGGACCAGATGTGAAACGACTCCAGGAGTTTAGCTGGAGCCTACATTGTCCACCAAAAATCAGACATTTTGTTTGGCAAGCGATATCGGGATGTTTATCAGTCACAAAAAACTTAAAAGCGAGGGGAATCAGGTGTGATACACAGTGTGTTAAGTGTGGAGCAGAGGAAGAATCAACTAATCATGTTCTCTTCGAATGCCCACCTGCCTTACAAACTTGGGCTCTCTCTCTGATTCCTTCGAATCATGGAGTTTTTCCTTCAAATGCATTATTCACAAATATGGATTATTTGTTCTGGCGGATACCTTCGGAGGTAGATAAATTGTATTTCCCATGGATTATGTGGTACATTTGGAAAAGTAGAAATGATAAAGTATACAGTAATGTAGATCGGGATCCACGTGAGATTCTACGATTAGCGGAAAGTGAGGCCCTTGCATGGGGAGAAGCACAAAAACTGGATTCATTGGATTCAGCGATTAATACGGACACTCATGGAAGACAACAGGAGACTACGTCGGGGCCGAGCAGGCTGAATATTTATGGACGCTGGTGCTTTGTGGATGGATCTTGGAAGGAAGGAGATAGGTTTACAGGACAAGGATGGTATAGTACCTATGAAGAAGGAAGAGATGTCATGATGGGAGCAAGGAACATACGCTGCAGTTTATCACCACTCCATGCCGAATTCGAAGCACTCATTTGGGCAATGGAATGTATGAAGCAATGGAACCAACAAGACGTAACTTTCGCAACAGACTGTTCAGAGCTGGTGAAGATAGTGTCTACACCCGAAGAATGGCCTGCCTTCAGGATACATATAGATGAATTAGAGAGTCGCAAGAGTTTCTTCACAAGGTTTGTTATTACTCACTCTCCACGAGCAAACAACATAAAGGCGGACAAGCTAGCACGCGGTGCACGGGTTCAGCCTTCTTTTTTTGTTTTTATTAATTCAGATTCACCACCTTGGCTAACTAGCTGAGAAGTGGATGCGTCTACCCTTGTTGACAAAAAAAAAAAAGATAAGTGGAGATAAATTGGAGGGAAATTTTCCCGCCAGATTTTTAATAATTAAAAATTGTAAAATATTTTGTATCAGACTTCATATGCAGTCTGAGAAGGAACTTCTGTGAGCGGGAAAATTTCCCGCCTTTTTAAAAAAATTTCGCCTGAAATTTTTTAAAAACTTTCAAATTTCAGACTTCATATGCAGTCTGAAATAAGACTTCATGGAAGTCTAAATACTTGAACCAGATTTATCTAGAAGTCTGAGAAACCCTAAATCTAATAATTAGTATTTAAATACCATCATTTTATATAGAAACTTATAATAAACATCAAACTCGTTAAACATAGTCATAAACTAACCACTATATGTAAATGTAACAATATGAATGAAAATTCACAAACTTTCAATCTAACCCTACAAAGAAAAACATGATATTCAACTTCATATGTGAAACATAGACCAAACTACATGGTGTTTTGAACAAATATATCTTCAATGCTTAATTTTGATCAAAGTTTATATAATTTTAATTTATATACATAAAAAATGCTTATGCTTAATTTATGTATCAAAATGTATATCAAATTATTTTTTATATCTTTTTAAATTTAAATTTTTAACTTAAATACGTCTCAGACTTCTCTTGGAAGTCTGAGAAACCTCAAAATTCAGACTTCGCCATGAAATCTGGTAAACCCTAAATCTAATATTTATTACTTATAAGTAAAAATATTTAAGCAAAACAACTAGGAAACATAAAATTTGTTAAATATATGAACATTATAACACATATGTGCACATTTTAAATTTTAAATGTTAATTTGGTAAACCATGAATCTAACCCTAAAGTTATATGTAACTTGTATGTAAATGTTCCATTACAAAACATGTTTTGAGGTTTAGAACTTACTTTACCTTATATATTGTTTAGTTTGACTCAATTTACCAAATTTTAATTTATATACTATTAAATTGTATATATTTAATTTTTGTATATAAATTTTTTGATAAAATATTTTTTTATAATTTTAAAATTTAAATTTACAAATTTATTCTGTATCAGACTTCTATAGAAGTCTGACACATGCGAAGGTTATAATGGTAATTGCGGTTTCTGTTTTTTTGTTTGGTCATAAGGGCTTCGCAGTAATTTACCTAGGAAGGAAAACATGTTTTACATTTGATTGAAATTGAGGGGTACACTTTTATTTAAAACCAATTTGAGGGGCATTTTTAGCAATTCCCCCAATAAATTTTAAGGCCTAAAAAATGGGTCAAATGCAGGTAGCACTTCTGTCGAAAATGGTTGTGTAGTACTAGATCTACTTGCCTCAGATTGATCATAATCGTTTCAATGTTGAGCATATGTATCTCGTTCATCCTCAACAATCATATAATGCAATATGATACATGACCTCGAAATGTTAGCCAAATCGGCTATGTCCCACATGCGAGCTGGTTCGCGAATGATTTTAAATCGAGCTTGCAACACTCTAAATGCACGTTCAATGTCCTTCTGACATCCCTCTTGGACTTGTGCAAATAACTTGTATGGTTCACTTTGAGGAAGCCTAATGGATTTGAAAAAAATATGATAAGAGGGATATATACAGTCGGATAGATAATATGTCATATTATATGGACGTTGATTCACAAATAAATTCACTCTTGGAGTATTTCCATGTTCAACATTATCAAACACTGGTGAACGATCTAGAACGTTTATATCGTTCAATGTTCCCGGATATTCAAAAAGGCATGCCAAATCCATAGATCATGGGATGCAACTGCTTCAAGAATAACAGTGGTGGTTCCCTTATCTCCTCGAGTAAATTGTTCTTCCCATGATATAGGACAATTTTCTATTCTCAGTGCATGCAATCAATACTTCCGATCATTCCCGGGAATCCTCGCATTTCACTGACATGCAGAATTTTATGCAAGTCATCTTCAGTTGGGGCTCTGGGATACACTTGCTCATACATTTGTATGATTCCTTTACAGAATCTACACAAGCAATCCAGTGTTGTAGTACCTCCTATTTTTATGTACTCATCAACCGCGTAAGCCACCACACCTAATGCTAACATTTGCACGGCCGTAGTACATTTTGCTAATGGAGATATACCTTCTTTATTGGCTGCGTAAAATATTTGGGTGAAGTAGTTTTCAATTCTTGATAGGTTTTCAACGATTCGAAGGAAAACATTTTTCCGCATCCGTAATCGCCGACGAAACATTGCATCATCATATGTAGGTTGATCGGCAAAGTAGTCGTCATTCAACCTTTGGTTTGCGGCTACATGATCTCTTTTGAATATTTTCTGTTCTTGTGAGGTGGATTGGCTCCTTCTATTTTTTTTCGACGCTCCCTAAACTGGTTGATGATATACCTTTCTTCAATTTCAAACAACTTTTTGTAAGCCTCAATATCAAAAGGAAATTCTGATGGATCCATTAAATTTCTTTTTAGTAAGATAAGCTTTTTGGTTTTGGTACCTCAATGTAAGAATGTATCCAAATTTATAACATAAATAAATTTGATGAGGTCGCGAGACAAATAAACATTACAAGACAAATATATATTATTAAATAAAAATATAACAAAAATACATTATGAAAGCATAACGAGACAAATATATATATTATGAAAGTAGAATATGAAAAAATACATTATCAAAACATAACAAGACAAATAAACATTATGAACGCGAATATGACAAAATACATTATTAAAGCATAATATTACAAAATACATTATGAAAGCATAAGGAGAAAAATGGACAATAATTAATTTTCAAATAGATCTTCACCCAACTTTTGCATTAGTTATTTTCTTTGATCATCGAGATTCTCCTTTTCACTAAGATTCAGACACATCTTCATCTCTTAGCTTGAGTCTTTGCTTTCATCAATTGGTTTGTCTCCTCTTGCATCCTGGCTATTTTGTCCAGTCGCTCCAACTCTTGCGCCTTGCATTGTTTGAATTCATTTCACTCTTCATTAACCGCATCCAAGGCTGCACCCTTACCTTTATTTTTAGCTTTTTTTTTTCTTAGTTGCATCCCTCCCTATTGGACGAGTATTACATTCTACAGAGTTAGAGTCACTAGCATCATTCTCGTGTGCTCTTTTTGATCCACTGCTTTCAAAACCAGTATTTTCTCTTATATAACTTCCAGAACCAGTATTTCTTCCTACCTGGCTACAATAACGTGGTTGTTCATGGACAACGATCCATTCCTCCATATATTTAAATTTTCCATTATCAACACTTGAATATTGTTCATGCGCTTTCACCAATACACCATCTTCCGACCACCCGCTTTATTGCATACGTTTAGCCTTATCGTAAGCGCCAACCCATTTGCCCAAGATTTTGTTGACGTAGTTGTAGTGATTTCTACGAATCTTCATCACGCGGAGGATCAAACTTGAAATGCTCATTACAATACTCAACAATTTTACCCCAAAATGAATCACATTTTTGATTTCTGCCAACAATGATGTATGTTCTATATTTAATCCACCCACTCAGTAACACCAAATTTTGCTCAATGGTCCATTTGGAACTCTCTGGCGTACATGAGTTAGATCATTTGCATCGGGAACAACTTCATGAACACCACTCATTCCACCAAGAGTCCTTTGTGTAGAAAATTCTGGAAATTCAATTGCTCCAACATTTGAATCAAGTTCGTTACCTGTTGGATTAGAAGACTGAGAGGGTGTTTGAGATGAATATGACATCATCAATCCAAAATATGGAAGATAGTTTGAAACCGGTGACGGCATGAAGAAACTTGGTGGATAATCATAGTTTGGTATATTTTGGGGTTGGTTAGAAGATTGATTTTGAAATTGATAAATGTTGGGATTTGGGTGATTGAAAGGATAAGTAGAAGTGTTAAACGGATTATTGTTGGAATCCATTTCAATAAACGCTGTTTAAAACAAAATCAGGGGTTTATTGGATGGTAGTTGAATAAGTATTGTAGAAAAATAATTTTTCTGTGTCCAAAACAAATGAAATAAGTCTCTATTTATAGAATTTGAAAACGATGAATTGATATAAAAATTATATATATAATTATTATAAAATAATTGATGTTAAATAATTGAGATGAAAAAATAAACATAGCATATGAGCATCCAATCAATGTTGTCGATGTGTCACACATATATCTTAGTTTAGATCAAAAGAAAAAAAAATAGTCCCACAATTAATTTTCACGGGTATTGAAAGTTTACAACACTTATTTTGCCACATAAGATTTTAATTTTACAACACCCCTATTATAGCTCAAATATTTTTTCAACTGTTGAGACTTTTTTACAACACCCCCCATTATAAATGGTCTTAGAGAAATTGTATTGGTGTGTTTACGTGGCATGGCAGTATCATGCTCTCTCGACTAGTCAGCTTTTTTTTTATGGACGACAAGTCAGCTAGAAGCTTTTTTTCACTCAAGATTGCATTGGCTTTTATGTTTTTTTTACTAAATGGTAAATATCATTGAAAATAAAGCTTGATGTTACAAAAGGTCGACAATTTATTTAACCTATAACAATTAATTCCATGGCACAAAAAACATGAAAACAAAGACAATCAGTACTTCAATGTTTTCACTTGGGAGTGTTAGTATCAAAAGTAGTGATACGGAACTTGAAAATCTGAAGAGAAGATTTAGCCGAGATAGGGACAAGAAAGAAGAACACGAAGGACTAAAGAGATGAATACAAAGCCAATTGGAAGTTGTTTCATACGGTGGCCCAAAAAAGAAATTTTCCTCTATGGAAACAAAAGAGGTTCGGCTGAAGATAGTCCTCAACCTCTAAGAATCGACGCTCTGACCGTATACCTAGATCCATGATAAAGACAAGACTACACTAACTAACATAGCTTAATAGCGCTTGCTCACTCTACCAAGGTCAAATCATTGGCATCCAAAGTCGGTTAGCACAAAGACAAACACATCACCACTAAGTAGCCTTACTACCTCCTCCTAAAGCAATGCAAGCGAAACACAAATCCAAAACGAAGAACCTCCAACCGACCGCACCAGCGGATCAAACAAAATCGACGCATGACAACCAACTAAGTCTTGAAACCAAAACAAGGCAATGTGAGATGCAATAAAAGGCCGGGAAATAAGTCGGAGAAAATGTTATCTGAGGTGGAGACAGAGCTCTCGCCACCACCTCATAACAGAAATGCCAAACCCACAAAACCGCAGCCATCAACGCCCCACCACCACCACATCTTGTCGGCGACAGTGAGAACCATCGAGAAAAGGAAAAAACAGAAAAAGATCTGGCTATAAAGGGAAAGAAGTCTCACAACAGCCACTACACCACTAAGAACCATCATAGCCTTCCCCAGCCACGGCCACGCAAGCGACGAGAAGAAACATGGGCAGAGGTATCTCCGCGAAGTGACGACAAACACAACTGAACAATTTCCGCCTCGAGCAAGGGAGATCAGCCGCGCCTAACCACAGTCACGCCTTCATCCAGAAACAAACCCCGACGAACGCGGCCGTACGCAGAGGCTGCCACCAGAAAATGCGGACCTAGATCTAGAAAATCCCCACGCCATGAACCCATTCCACCATCGGAAACAACAATGTAACAACGACTAAAAAGGAAATGAGTGGCCCTCTCGTAGTGCCGGACTACGCCGGACACCGGAGAGGCGTAACGAGCTCGTGAGAAGACGACCACAAAATTTGAGTTTGAGAGGAAAATGTTTAGGCTCGTGGGTTTCACGCGCAGTTTCAGAGAGAAAAAAGAACTTTTCAACTTCTCAAGTGAAAATCTTGATTTTTTTTTGTTATTCAAATAGATTTTGTTCTTAACATTTAACTTTGAGTGTTAGAGAATAACCTAAAATAAAATTGTTATCTAATGTAGCCTAAATAGATAACTAATAGATAACTTTCATTTTCGTGTCACTTTCAATACTTGGTATTGTGACTGACATACGTCTTTTATAGGGATCATAAATGTATATTTATGTATTTTATATTTTGTTTTAAATTATTGAGTTTGTCAGTTTTATGACGATTCAGACAAAAACAAAATTGGGCTTTGGCCCATTAGACAAGACATCAGCTATTAAGTCTCTTCAAGTCAAATAAAGTCAGTTGGGCCTCGACACAAATGGTTCAGCTGAATAAATATGGGCCAAGTTCAGCTGAAGGTCTCGTTTATGCTTGACCGACTTCAAAAGACCATGACCTACACGGATCAGGAATCACGATTAGGTCATGAAGTGTAAAATAAGGAGTTCAAGAGAGCATAAACAAGACACATGCAAAAACACAATTACGAGCGAGAGCTATAGAGACCTTGTTCAAGAGTTCTTTCTAGGTTCATAAGATATTCTCTGATTATAGATTGGGAGAAACTAGTTTTGATTGCTTGCTGAATTGTATGAATCCGTTTTGGGATACAGTTCCCCCCCCCCCGGTGATGTAGCCAATTAGTGAACATATGGCGAATAAATTTTGTGTTGTTCATATTTTCGCAAAACAAATGATCAAAGAAAATAACAGAATCGATCTAATATCAAAAACAAAAGTTGAAATCTCTACAAGTGGTGTCCGATCTTCAAGCTTTATGTGTTAAGGGATAGACGGATTATAGACAAATTCAAAATGTGACTCAAGGGAATGGAGCCGACTCAAGGATGTTTTGAGATGGAAAAATTCTATGGGAAAGGTAATTTTTGAATGTGGAAATACAAGTTCTTAGGACAATTGGATATTCAAGGACTAGCTACAGTTCTATAGGATGGAGCTACCTTATTCAAAGAGTCTCCAAAACTCGAGGAAGGAGAAAACCTGAGATCGATCCACTAAAGGTTGCAAAGGACACAAGAGTGAAGAACCTTCTCGGGACAAGTTCTCAGCGATATGATCCTAAGAAAAGTAATGTATGAGCCGATAGGCATGTGGAAGGCCTTGGAACATTATTCGCAAACTAAATCATTACCCAACCTGATTTATCTTAAGAAACAATTCAATTTTATAAGATGAAAGAGGGCAAGATCATCGAAGAGAACCTAGACGAGTTTCTCAAACTCGTAGCTGATCTCGCCAGCCTTGACATAAACGTGAGTGATGAAGATCAGGCAATAAACTTCTCACTAACTTACCTCCACCATATGAGCCTCTAGTGCACACTCTCAAGTATGGAATGGGAAAATAAACACTAACAGTTCATGAAGTGACTGCTTCTGCTTACTAAAAAGAAATTGAGTTAAGACAAAAAGGAATTTTAGGAAAGTTAAGATCAAGGTCAAGATCTTAAGGGCACGTTGAATCTATGGGATGGTCAAAAGATAGGTCCCAGAAGAGGAACAAAAAGTTTAACTAAGGAAGATCTAAGTCAAGAGACGACAAATAAAAATACACACCAAGATTCAATAAGAAAAATCAGAGTGAATGCTTCATATGTAGAAAGAATAATAACTGGAAGAAGGATTATCGTCAAAAGAGGAATCACAAACAAAATGACTCTGAAAATTTAGCAAGTGAACCGAAGCAATCATTAGTCATAAACGCAAGTGTACAAGACATCAAGAATGTGTGGGTTTTAGACTCATGATGCACCACATTACACCAATCCGAGAAAAACAATCGACTTAAGAGAGGAAAGCGAACAAGTACTTATGGCTAATAATACTGAATGAGAAATTAAGGGCATTGAGAAAAAAGAATCAAGTACTCAGATGGAACCAAAGTAATTCTTATAGATGTAAGATACATGACAAAGATGAGACGAAATTTGATCTCTTATGGAATGTTAGAGAAAGCTGGATGTAGGTGTGAAGGAAAAGACTACAAAGTCACCTTCTCCAAAAATGAGCAGAAGTTATCTCAGGAAAACATAATGAAGGATTGTATTATCTCGAAGGGGACGTAGTTTAAGGAGATGTAAATCTTACAGAGAGCAACAAACGTACTACAAAGCTTTGGTATTCGAGACTTGATCATATGAGTACAAAAACATGGAAGTGTTAGCAAAAAGGTTACTTACCAAAGAATAAAGTTGGGACCTTAGGTTTCTGCGAAAGTTGTGTCCTAGGAAAAACAGACAAACAGAGCTTCAGAAACGCAAAGCACACGACCAAGGGAAATCTGGAGTATATTGATTATGACCTATGGGACTCTCCATCAACACCAGAGAGTCTAGGAGGATGAAAATTCTTCATAAGTTTCATAAATGACTATTCTAAGAAAGTATGGGTTTAATTCTTAAGAACTAAAGATGAAGCATTCTATAAGTGATAGGTCAAGAATTAATCCCTATACTAACTGCAAGTGCACAATATATCAATGTAGTACTTTAGGGATCGAATCCACGAGGACTCTAGGCAACGATAGGATTAGAACTAAAGAGATCAAACTAGGAGAAAGCAAATTGTAATGAATAACTAAAAGGCAAGCAAGAAAGTAAATCAGTAGTAAGTTGTGGTTGTAAGCAATAAACTAAGGGCGCTAAGTCTAGGGCGTTCTCAGGAAATCAGACAAGCAGATAAATTATTCAGTCATGATCTAATTAAACTCAGTTCTAGAACTTAAACACAAATATAGAATTAACCAACTGTCGTTGCGAGAATTCTCTAAGTCTAAGTGCAGCAATCCAAATTCCTTTGCAATTACTAACAGATTAAACCAGCTTTAATTTCAGGTTCGATATGTTCACAATCTAATTAAACCAAATTCCTTTGCGAGTAATTAAATTGCTCAACCTAAATAGTTCAGATTCTAAACCACACTGTCGTGTCGTATTTAGCAACCTAAGATCTAGATTCTAAGTGATCAGGTTAGAACTAGCATTAAACACAATTTAGTTTGAAGAACATTCTATTGATGTGAATCCTTAACTGAATTAATTATATCTAGCAAGTCATGAAATCCCTATGAGAACCCCTAAACCTAACTATGAAACTACTCAGACATAGAATATGAAGACATAATCAATGAAATAATAGATATCATAAAAGAGATTAGAATAATAAAGGGGTTCGAAAACTTCTCCAAAACAAAGTGTAGTACAGGATCAGATCAGCCCCAAAAGCTCTAAAAACTCTCTGCTCTAAGTTATGATAGCGTCTCTAAAACTGAATTTAAAAATCTAATTAAATAGCTAAAACACGACTTGGAGCTTCTGTGTAAATATCTGGAACTTCTGGGCATCTTTGCAATATCAACATTCTTCATTAAACCGCCGAGAATCTGGCCCAACTCGCTGTGCATCGATCGATGCACGTGTGCGTCGATCAACACACTACTCTGTTTCGGACAGTGAGCACAACCTCTCGGGTCAAAACTCCAAAGTGCACCAAATAGCTCCAAAATCTTCACTTTTGCTCCAAACGTGCGTGTACCTAATAACACCTGTAAAGGACTCTAAAAGAACACCAAAAGACACTAAAACAGACTTATATCATGGCATAAAACTAGTAAAAACCATGATATATCAACTCCCCCACACTTAGCCTTTGCTTGCCCTCAAGCAAAACAGAGAACTAAGACATGGTGAAGAGGTTTGAAAACTTTCAGAAACTCTTTTTGTCCTAGAAGCAACAACACTCAGATTCCCCTTAGTAAGCCACATGAAAGATTTCACCTGCAGACATCAAGACCAACATATACTTCCCACACACTTAGCAACTATCCTAAGTGAACTCCACAATCACATTCACGCATGGACTCTTACCTTGTCAGCTCTAGACCACCATACTATCTTTCTCTGGTCCATTTCTTCTCTTTCCCTTCCTTAACAACTGATTTTTCCCTCATTGGGTATCATTTTATTTTTTTATCAGTGTTCTTCCCGTTTTGGGGTGTACTTTGGACACATTCCATGGATGCACATGATATGATAGTTGTAGCTACCACTCCCAGAGACCACTTTGGAGTTACTAACTCATCCTCAGTTTTTTTTTTTTTAATGGAAGGGGAGAAGGGAACCAAATAGGACAGGTTTACAGGCTGTGTTAGAACTAACAAAGGAATCCGACTCAAGGTATACCAAGCCCTTAGGTGAGAAAATTAAGTCAGTATTAAGGTGAAGTCAGTAAAAGGATCCTCTGATACCTGAAGTGATGTGGGTGTTCTTAGTAGGCTGATCCGTGTCTGAGTTTTCTAATAGTCATAGATAATCTGCAACTTCATCCCAATGGTTACTTAAGTTCCTGCAAGTGCTGTTAATCTTCTCAAAAAATAATTGTCTCCTACTTAAACTATTTTGACTCAATAAAACAAAATTTGAAAAATTGGACTGACTCTTAAGAAAACAGAAAGATAGGAGTCAGTAGCACCTCCCCCACACTTAAGACACACTGTCCCCAGTAGTGTCAAGCGAAGGATTGGTAAAAAGAAAGAAAAATTAGTTAATGGATGTGTTGAGTTCTGTCTGATTTTTACCTCTGTCGCACATGCATCGATCGTTACATAAATGTATCGACCGTTGCTAGGCGATTTTTTGTCGTGTGTCGATCGTTGCGGTCTGCAATGCGATTTCTCGTGTTGTGACGATCGACACAATGGTGTGTCGATCGACGCACTGCGATTTCTCCGAGACCTGCAGACAAAAACTCACCAAAAACAGAAACAAAACGTAAAATCCTACAAAAACACAGAAGTTAAAATGCAAAAACGAAAACAGTGGGTTGCCTCCCACTCAGCGCTTGTTTAAGGTCATTAGCTTAACCGGACGAACAAGATTTTTAGGCACCAGGAGGTTTCAACAGAGACTGTGAATGTCCCTGTGAAATTCTCCTCATCAAAGGTGGCGTGTAAGCATTCGGATCATGGGATCTCCCAAGGAAAGAGCCAATAGAATCAGGGTGGGAGCGAAGCTTGGGTGGGATATTGCGTTGTCCTGCATTCAAAGCAATGCGATTAGGAGGTTTAAGCTTAGATGATTTGTGCCTTACCTTTGGTGGATATAAGATGTCTGGAGCTTTCTGCTTATGAACAGTTGCAGGCACTAAAGATGTTAGAGCAGGTTCAAGAGGAACCGCCATCTTCTTCTCTCCAATAACAGTTTCTAGTTCTATATCAACGCTGAAACTCTGTCCATCAATGGTGGATCTCTTCAACTTATCCATCTTGAACTGCAGAGGTTTATCTCCCAGGTGGAGATCAATCAATCCATGTCGTACATCAATCACAGCCCCAACATTGGCTAAAAAGGATCTACCAAGCAGTAGAGGATCGTCAGGCTCAATCTCATACTTTAGTACCACAAAGTCCGTTGGAATAAAGTAATTTCCAACTCTAAGAGGGATGTTCTCAAGAACTCCTTCTGGATGTCTCTTTGACCGATCAGCTAGGACTAAAGAGATCCTAGTAGGCTGGAAGTTCAGTAGTCCCAATCTCATAGCCACAGAGTACGGCATGAGATTTATACTTGAGCCGAGATCACACAACGACCTCTGAAATCTGTCTCTATAGATAGAACAGTCTATCATAAAACCTCATGGATCCTTAAGCTTCTCAGATATCCTACCATTAACAACATCATCACACACTTCTGAGATCATCAAGCATCCTTCTTCTTCAGTCATGTCGCTAAAGAGGATGTCTGTAACACATATCTTTATCATGGGAGTGGTTTTAGTGGCATTAATCAATGGAGTTTCAGTTAGCCTTTCTCTCATTATCTCCATGCACTTCTCTAACTGAATCTCTCGTTTGGACTTCTTAGGGAAAGGAATCTTCGGTTTGTAGACTCTCTCTGTATCAGCATTCGGCTTATCTGGGCAAACTGGCTTCTCACGCCCATGGTGTCGATCGACGCTAAAGTGGTGTCGATCGACATTGAAACCTGCAAGGTGTGTCGATCGACACACCTCTGTGTCGATCGATGCAAGGCGGATATTCTGAATTTCTCTCGGGTTCTGCAGCTCCAAAACTTTAGTATCGTGATTCTGCTCAGCTTCTTCTTCTTCCAAAGCTGCCTTAACATGTTCTGTCTGTATACCGGTTTCAACTTGCGTTATCCTAGCATCCATATTGTCAACTCTGCTTGTCAAAGTTTCCAATTTTCCACTCAGATCCTGATACATGAAGTCCATTTTTCCATTCAGATCTTGCGTCATCTTATTCTGTCCAAGAAGTAGCTGCTCAAGCATAGACTCAATCTTTGTCTGCTCATTAGTGGGAGGAACTTGGTGAGATGAATAGTCATAATCATTCGATCTTGGAGCTTGTCTCTGTTGACTTCTAGATGTATGTTCATGAAAATCAGCTTCATCTATATAATTCACCTTTGCAAATTCTTCAGCTACTGCATCAGATCGGATTTGCCTCTTCCTAACTACCATGTTGTGGACAGAATCCACCTTGTCCCTTAAATCAGCTATTTGCAAGCTATTATCTATGCTACTAGATCTCTGCCTCTCCTTGTCAGCATTCTTGACACTATTGCTAGTTGTCAAGTTATCAATAAGCTCTTTAGCTCCCTTTGGAGTCTTGGTATAGAAGTTCCCATCACTTGCTGTGTCCATAGCTCTCTGATACCAAAAGTCCAAACCCCTGAAAAAGACACATAAAAGCTGCACCTCAGAGAAACCATGGTGTGGACAATCTCTCTGGTACCTCTTGAATCTCATCCAAGCTGCCTTAAAAGACTCTGTAGGTTGCTGCTTGAATGTCAAGATGTCATGTCTAAGCTGCTCAGATATAGCATCGTCATAAAAATGTCTGAGGAACTCCTTCTTGACTGCATCCCAAGTGTTCAAAGATCCTGGTGCCAGCTGTTTCAGCCAGTAAGCTGCTTCTCCTTTAAGAGAGAATGGGAAGAGCTTACAGAAAAGATAATCAGAAGAAACTCCCTCAGCCTTGATACTGCTAGCCAATTCCTCAAATGTGTCTATGTGATCCATAGGATGCTCGCTAGAAAGACCGTGGAACTGATACTGTCCAACCAATGCGTAGTACTCTGGTTTCAGCCTAAACTTAGCTCTGGTGAATGGAGGTGGTCGAATCGCAGACCGATTAGCATAGAATATATCTGGTCTGTTATAATCAGCAAGTGTTTTCTTCTGACCAGCCTCTTGTTGTGTAGGTTCCGCGCCCACGGCAACCTCTGGTATGATGGGGTTTCCTTCCCCATCCAGTTTCTGACCCTTCGCGTTACATATATGACCCTTCTGGTCTCGCAAAATGCCGTCTTCGCCGCGAATCAGAATCACAGGCTTCATAGAGAAAAATCCTGCTAAATGCTCAAGCTCTCGGTATCACTGATTTCGCTTTGTGTCGATCGATGCAAGAGAAGCGTCGATCGATGCAGGCTCGAAGATGTGACGATCGACACACAGGACCGTGTCGATCGATGCAGGGTGATCAGGCGTACCTGAAACGCAAGAAAAAGAAAAAGTAGTAACCAAAAAAAGAAAAAAAGAAAAAAAAATCCTAGTCTAAATCCTAGGTTCCAATCTATCGAAGACTCAAAAGAGTCCCCGGCAACGGCGCCAAAAACTTGATAGGTCAAGAATTAATCCCTATACTAACTCAAGTGCACAGTATATCAATGTAGTACTTTAGGGATCGAATCCACGAGGACTCTAGGCAACGATAGGATTAGAACTAAAGAGATCAAACTAGGAGAAAGCAAATTGTAATGAATAACTAAAAGGCAAGCAAGAAAGTAAATCAGTAGCAAGTTGTGGTTGTAAGCAATAAACTAAGGGCGCTAAGTCTAGGGCATTCTCAGGAAATCAGACAAGCAGATAAATTATTCAGTGATGATCTAATTAAACTCAGTTCTAGAACTCAAACACAAATATATAATTAACCAATTGTCGTTGCGAGAATTCTCTAAGTCTAAGTGCAGCAATCCAAATTCCTTTGCAATTACTAACATATTAAACCAGCTTTAATTTCAGGTTCGATATGTTCACAATCTAATTAAACCAAATTCCTTTGCGAGTAATTAAATTGCTCAACCTAAATAGTTCAGATTCTAAACCACACTGTCGTGTCGTATTTAGCAACCTAAGATCTAGATTCTAAGTGATCAGGTTAGAACTAGCATTAAACACAATTTAGTTTGAAGAACATTCTATTGATGTGAATCCTTAACTGAATTAATTATATCTAGCAAGTCATGAAATCCCTATGAGAAACCCTAAACCTAACTATGAAACTACTCAGACATAGAATATGAAGACATAATCAATGAAATAATAGATATCATAAAAGAGATTATAATAATAAAGGGGTTCGAAAACTTCTCCAAAACAAAGTGTAGTACAGGATCAGATCAGCCCCAAAAGCTCTAAAAACTCTCTGCTCTAAGTTATGATAACGTCTCTAAAACTGAAGTTAAAAACCTAATTAAATAGCTAAAACACGACTTGGAGCTTCTGTGTAAATATCTGGAACTTATGGGCATCTTTGCAATATCAGCATTCTTCATTAAACCGCCGAGAATCTGGCCCAACTCGCTGTGCATCGATCGATACAGGTGTGCGTCGATCGACACACTACTCTGTTTCGGACAGTGAGCACAACCTCTCGGGTCAAAACTTCAAAGTGCACCAAATAGCTCCAAAATCTTCACTTTTGCTCCAAACGTGCGTGTACCTAATAACACCTGTAAAGGACTCTAAAAGAACACCAAAAGACACTAAAACAGACTTATATCATGGCATAAAACGAGTAAAAACCATGATATATCAATAAGTTTAAAGAATGGAAAGAAGAAGTTGAGGAACATACACGTGATAGGGTCAGGTTTTAATCCTATATCTAACTGCAAGTGCACAGTTCAGTAATTGTAGTATATAGGTATCGAATCCACAGGGACTCTGGTATTCAATAGCTCAAGAACAGGAAATTAACTAGGAAGAAAGCAATGTGATTGAATTAAAAGCATTGCGAGAAAGTAAACAGAAAGCAGAGATTATTGGTTGTGAAAGCAAGTTATTAAGAGCTCTAAGTCTAGGGCGTTCTCAGGAAATCAGACAAGCAGATAGTTCATTCAGCAAGGATCTAATTAAGCACAGTTCTAGAACTCAAAACACAGATATAGAATTAACCAAATTCCTTTGCGATAATTCTCTAAGTCTAAGTGCAGCAAACCAAACTTTCGTTTGCGAGAACTAACATATTAAACTAGCATTAATTCCAAGTTTGATATGTTCACAATTATCATAAACCAAACTTTCGTTTGCGAGAAGTTTAATTGCTCAACCTAATTAGTTCAGATTCCTAAACCACACTTCCGTGTCGTATTTAGCAACCTAAGATCTAGATTCTAATTGATCAGGTTAGAACTAGCTTTAAGCACAATTAGATTGAAGAACAGATATAGTTATGAATCCTTAACTGAATTAAACAAGTCTAGCAAGTCATGAAATCCTATGTGAGAAACCCTAAACCTAACAAGGAATCTACTCAGACATAGATAATGAAAACATAATCATATGAAGAATAAATTGCATAAAAGATAAAGAATTAAAGGGGTTCGAAATCTTCTCCAAATACAGATGAAGTAAAGGTTCAGATCAGCCCCAAAAGCTCTAAAAATCCTCTGCTCTTAATTATGAAAGCGTATGTAAAAGCGTATCTAATTAAAACACCAAAAACTCAATTATATAGGTCTAATCTCGGCCATGGGCTTCTTTGTAAATATCAGGAACTTCTGGATCAGAGTGCAATATCTTGACTCTTCATAAACCGCCGAGTTTCGGCCCATCTCGCTGGTGCAACGATCGGTGCTAGAGTGCAACGATCGACGCATTACTCTGTTTCGGACAGTGAACTCTATCTCTCGGCCAAACACTCCAAAAATCTCCAAAAGTGCCATAATCACCAAATATGCTCCAAACCTGATTATACCTGTAAAAGACTCTAAAAGAAGACAAAAAGACACTAAAACACACTTATATCATGGTCTAAAACTAGTAAAAACCATGATATATCAACTCCCCCACACTTAGCCTTTGCTTGCCCTCAAGCAAAACAGAGAACTAAAGCTTGGTGAAGAGGTTTGAAAACTCTTCAGAAACTCATTTCATCTTAGAAGCTACAATACTCAGATTCCCCTTAGTAAACCACTGAAAGAATCAATCACAGGATATCAAGAACAACATGTACTTCCCCCACACTTAGCAACTGTCCTAAGTAAACTCCACAATCACATTCAAGCATTCAAATTCTCCCTACTGACTTCTGCAAGTATTTAAGTGCGGTCTCACCTAAGGAGTATCGATCAAAGGGCACATGGATTCTTACCTTATCAGCTCTAGACCACCATACTATCTTCTCTAGTCCCTTTCTTCTCTTTTCCCTTCCTTAACAACTGATTTTTCCCACATTGGGTATCATTTTATTTTTTTTATCAGTGTTCTTCCCGTTATGGGGTGTACTTTGGACACATTCCATGGATCGCACAGGAGATAATAGGGGTCTCTACCACTCCTGTGACCACTTCGGAGTTACTAACTCATCCTCAGTTTTTTTTTTTTTTTTTACTTTATAGAAGGGGAGAAGGGAACTAAATAGGATAGGTTGACAGGCTGTGTCAGAACTAACAAGGGAATCCGACACAAAGTATACCAAGCCCTTAGGTGAGAAATCTAAGTCATTATTAAGTTGAAGTCAGTAAAAGGATCCTCTGATACCTGAAGTGATGTGGGTGTTCCCAGTAGGTTGATATGTGTCTGGGTTTTCTAATGGTCAGAGATAGATCCTGCAACTTCATCCCAATGGTTACTTAAGTTCCTGCAAGTCTTGTAAATCTTCTCCGAAAATCATAGTTTCTTACTTCAACAGTTTTGACTCAATAAAACAAAAATTTTTGAAAAATGGACTGACTCTTAAGAAAACAGAAAGATAAACGTCAGTAGCACCTCCCCCACACTTAAGACACATTGTCCCCAGTAGTGTCAAGCGAAGGATTGGTAAAAAGAAATAAAAATTGTTAAGGTTTTGTTGAGTTCTGTCGGGTTTACCTCTGTCGCTCAAGCATCGATCGTTGCAATAAGTGCATCGACCGTTACTAGGCGATTTTCGTGTATGGTCGATCGTTGCTCAGGACCGCAACGATCGATGCAGTGCGATTCCGATCGTGTTGTGACGATCGACACAGAAGTGCGTTGATCGACGCACTGCGAATCTGTCCGAGACCTGCAAACATAAACTCACCAAAAACAAAAACAAACGTAAAATCCTAACAAAAACACCAAAAATTAAGTAGAAAAACACCAGTACCTAATGGTGGGTTGCCTCCCACCCAGCGCTTGTTTAAGGTCAATAGCTTGACCGGACGGACAAGATTTTTTTCAGGCACCAGGAGATCCCGACAGAGACTTTTTCTGTCTCTGTCCAAGTCTCCTCATCCAAGGTGGCGAGTAGGCTGTTGCAGAATGCTCATGTCCAAGAGAAGATGGAGTAAAATGTGCTCCAGGATCTATAATCATAGTGTCATCAGGCTGCTCATCGTCTGCATCCCTTATGGTGAATGTCTGCCCATCTATCAGTGGTCTTCGCAGCTTATCCATCTCATAACGCAGCGGCTCATCTCCCAGATGGAGGTCAATCAGGCTGTTCCTAACATCAATTACCGCTCCTGCTGTAGCCAAAAATGGTCTTCCAAGTAGCAACGCTTCATCCGGATCACAGTCATATTTCAGCACTAAGAAGTCTGTTGGAACTAAATAGTTTCCAACTCTCACCGGGATGTCCATCAGGAGTCCTTCAGGAACTCGTATGGACTGATCAGCTAAGACAAGAGAGGTCCTAGTAGGAGTAAAATCTAGCATACCCAGTTTCTCTGCCACAGAGTATGGCATCAAACTTCCAGCAGCTCCTAAGTCACACAGAGAGCGCCTAAAACTATCCTCAAAGATAGATTAATTAAGTACAAAGACTCCAGGATCAGGCAGCTTCTTCGGGATCTTGGTCAATAGAACATCACTAATATGCTGAGGAACTATAAGCACCCAGTCTCTCAGCTCTTCATCTAAAGGCAGCATCTTGTTCAAATACCTCTGCACACATGAATGATAAGGTGGATCATCAGAAGATGGAATTTCTTCCAATTCTTCACCAATCTCCTCTAGCTTTTTAAGCTCTTCAATTTCCTGCTTAATCACTTCAGACACTGAGGAGTGTTGTCTAACGATCTGCGCATAAATCTCCTGTTGAGAGATCTCAGAGACTCCAGAGAATAAGCCATCAAGCTCTAAGTCTGCATCAATACCATCATCACTCAGCGAATCTGTCTGTTCACGACGTGCATCGATCGACACTAGGTGTGTGTCGATCGTTGCAATACTGCAGTTTTCACCCGAGAGTTTTTCACCAAAATCCGGGATTTCTTCTTCCTTCACCAATTCAGCTGTACTTAGCTCAAAATTTTCACCTAGGTGAGATCCATCATTAACGTACACGGACCAGGCCTTAATATGAGTGTCTGCTAGTCCTTTTCCCTTTATTGAGCTGGAAATCTGGTTCACCTGAGTATCCAACTGCTTCATGTGAGTGTTCAGGGACTCAAACTTCCCATTGAGGTCTTCATAGATAGCATCCAACTTCTTGTTGCAGTCCACAAAAATCTTGGTCTGACTCTCCATTAGTTGTTCCATCATAGCTTCCATTCTACTCTCATGAGCTGTAGGTGCAGGAGGAGTCTGATAAGATGAAGATCCATAGGTTCTCTGAGTACCTTGTCCAAAGGTTTTCTGAAAACCACTAGTCTGTCCAGAATTAGATGAGTTGCTGTTGAAAGCACTTTTCTGTCCTCCATTGAAGAATATGTTTCCCTGTTGATTACCAAATCTATTACCTTGAAATCCAGATCCTCCTATGTAATTCACATCTTCCTCCTGAGTGTCCTCCTCAGTCTGAATTACCTCTACATCTTGGGAAAAGTGGACAGCTTTCTTACCTGCTAGGAGATTGCAAACTGTGTCCAGCCTAGATCTAATATCAGCTATGTCAGAATTCTTTACACTTCCACCAGATTTCTTTCTCCTCTCATCCATAGTCTTGCAACTGTTGCTGCCTATTATGTTCTCAATCAACTGCTTAGCTTGCGTAGGAGTCCTGGTGTTGAAGTTAGCATTACTGGAATTATCCAGCGCAGACTGATATGGAAGATCTATGTCTCTGAAGAAAATACCAATCAACTGAACCTCAGTGAATCCATGGTGTGGGCAGTCACGCTGATACTGCTTAAATCTCATCCAGGCAGTCTTTAAAGGCTCCACAGCTCCTTGGGAAAAGGTGAGTATGTCCTGTCTGGACTGGTCTGAGCGCGCATCATCATAGAAGTGACGCAGGAACTCACTCTTCAGGGCTGCCCAAGTAGTATACTGAGCAGGTGCCAGCTGCTTTAGCCATGCACTAGCGTCTCCAGCAAGACTGTGTGGAAAGAGCTTAAGGAACAGATAGTCCGGGCAGACTCCATCATACTTCATGCCAGTGACTATGTCCTCAAACGAATCAATGTGATCCATAGGCTGCTCCGTTGGGTAACCATGAAATGCATTCTGTCTCATCAGCGAGTAGTAGATGGTTTTGATCTCAAAATCATTCCTCTCAAAAGCAGGAAGCACTAAAGCTGACCGGTTTGCATGATACTCATCCGGTCTGTTGTAGTCAGCTAAGGTCCTCTCATGGACAACCATCTGTCTAGCTTGGTTCTGTCGTGGTGGCTCAGCTTCCTCAACATCAGGGATCACTCGTCCCTCAGCATCAATCCTTTGCCCAGCAGCATTGTAAGGATTGTTTTCCGGATCCCTCAGGGTACCTTCAGCATATGGTATCAGAATCAAACGCTCACGTACCATCCTTTCTCTTCTTTCTCTTCTGTTAGCTCTCTCTAAACGTCCAAGTTCTTCAAGATCGAGATTAACTAAGTCCAAGTTCGGATTACTTCTAGTTTTCTGCGTCTGCATAAACTGTCTGTAATCGTCCGGCAACGATCGATGCTATCAGTGCAACGATCGGTTCAATCTCAAAATCGCCTAGTGACGATCGATGCTAGGGTGCAACGATCGACGCAGTGCGAAATCGGTGCCTGCGACAGAGAGAAAACAGAGAAAATTAGTAACTAAAATAAACAAAAACGAAAAGAAAACGAAAAATCCTAGTAAAACCCTAGGCTCGAAGCTATCGAAGACTCTAAGAGTCCCCGGCAACGGCGCCAAAAACTTGATAGGGTCAGGTTTTAATCCTATATCTAACTGCAAGTGCACAGTTCAGTAGTTGTAGTATATAGGTATCGAATCCACAGGGACTCTGGTATTCAATAGCTCAAGAGCAGGAAATTAACTAGGAAGAAAGCAATGTGATTGAATTAAAAGCAATGCGAGAAAGTAAACAGAAAGCAGAGATTATTGGTTGTGAAAGCAAGTTATTAAGAGCGCTAAGTCTAGGGCGTTCTCAGGAAATCAGACAAGCAGACAGTTCATTCAGCAAGGATCTAATTAAGCACAGTTCTAGAACTCAAAACACATATATAGAATTAACCAAATTCCTTTGCGATAATTCTCTAAGTCTAAGTGCAGCAAACCAAACTTTCGTTTGCGAGAACTAACAGATTAAACTAGCATTAATTCCAAGTTTGATATGTTCACAATTATCCTAAACCAAACTTTCGTTTGCGAGAAGTTTAATTGCTCAACCTAATTAGTTTAGATTCCTAAACCACACTTCCGTGTCGTATTTAGCAACCTAAGATCTAGATTCTAATTGATCAGGTTAGAACTAGCTTTAAGCACAATTAGATTGAAGAACAGATATAGTTATGAATCCTTAACTGAATTAAACAAGTCTAGCAAGTCATGAAATCCTATGTGAGAAACCCTAAACCTAACAAGGAATCTACTCAGACATAGATAATGAAAACATAATCATATGAAGAATAAATTGCATAAAAGATAAAGAATTAAAGGGGTTCGAAATCTTCTCCAAATACAGATGAAGTAAAGGTTCAGATCAGCCCCAAAAGCTCTAAAAATCCTCTGCTCTTAATTATGAAAGCGTATGTAAAAGCGTATCTAATTAAAACACCAAAAACTCAATTATATAGCTCTAATCTCGGCCAGGGGCTTCTTTGTAAATATCAGGAACTTCTGGATCAGAGTGCAATATCTTGACTCTTCATAAACCGCCGAGTTTTGGCCCATCTCGCTGGTGCAACGATCGGTGCTAGAGTGCAACGATCGACGCATTACTCTGTTTCGGACAGTGAACTCTATCTCTCGGCCAAACACTCCAAAAATCTCCAAGAAGTGCCATAATCACCAAATATGCTCCAAACCTGATTATACCTGTAAAAGACTCTAAAAGAAGACAAAAAGACACTAAAACACACTTATATCAGGTCTAAAACTAGTAAAAACCATGATATATCAACACGCAAGAGGATCAAGTGTTTAAGAGCAGACAATGGTCTTGAATTTTGCAACAATTAATTTGATAAGCTATGTAGGAAGTCTAGAATTACGAGACATCGCACTTGCACTTACACACCTCAACATAATGGTGTATCAGAAAAATGAACTGGACTATACTGGACAAAGTGAAAAGCATGTTGGCTAAAACCGGATTAGGCCAAAAGTTCTGGGTAGAAGCCACATCTATAGCGGTTTATCTGATAAACCGAACTCCAAATTACACAATAGATTTCAAGTTGCATGAGGAAGCTTGGTCAGGACACAAACCAAATTTGAAACATCTTAGAAAATTTGGATGTGTGGCTTATGTGCATGTTGTTCAAGAAAAGATGAGTCCTAGATCATTTAAAGGAGTTTTCATGGGATATCTTTTTAAAGGATATAGAGTATGGATTCTTGAAGATGGAATATGTTCAACAAGCAGAAATGTGATATTTCGAGAAGAAGTGTTCAAAGACACTTTGACGAAAAAGGATGATGAAACTCCTAAAGTCGCTAAAATAAAGACGAACAAGAAAGTAACATTCAGAAACGATCTTGTTCAAGGACAAAGTTCCACCGGTTTTAAAACTAGTGAGACATTTGATCAAGGTGGAGCTACTGTTAATCATTTCCAAGATGATGAGGGTTTGACGTTTACAGAAAGTACAACTGAACCACAAATGAATAATTAAATGATTATTTTATTGCTCGGGATAAAGGAAGGATAAAAACATGAAACCTTCATCTAGATATGAAGAGACTTATTGGGTGCAAATGAATCTTCAAAGTCAAGCCATGAATCCCATGAATGAGGATAAACAGTACAACACTAGACTTGTAGCCAAAGGATTCTCACAGAAAGAATGAGTAGATTATAATGAGATCTTCTCAACAGTAGTAAAACATGTATCCATATGGATCATGTATCCACGGTTGTGAACCAATATTACGAACATGAACAGATGGATGTAACAGCCGCTTTCTTACATAGAAACTTGGAAGAAAATATTCTAATGGAACAACCAAACGGTCTTGTCAAAAAGGATGATGAAAACAAAGTTTTTCTCCTAAGGAAATAACTATATGAACTAAAATAGTCACCAAGACAATGAAATTTGATGTTTGAAAGTTTCATGAAGAAGAAAGATTTTATAAAACAGAAAAGGTGGTTTATCTACTACTATATGTAGATGACATGCTCATTGCTTCAAGAGATATGTCTGAAATAAAAAGGGTTAAATAAAGCTTGAATCGAGAATTTGAGATGAAAAATATGATCAAGGCTTCATGCATTCTTGGAGTGGACATTATCCGAGATAGACAAAAGGGAATACTTGTATTGTCAAAAGAAAGCTACATAGAGAAGGTTCTCAAGACTTTTGGAATGGATGAGACTAAATTTGTGACAACTCCCTTAGCCACTCACTTCAAGCAAAAGTTTAACCAAAACTGAAAGAAAGGAAGAAAAGGTTAATATGGAATACATTCCCTATAAAAACGCACTAGGAAGCTTGATGTACGCCATGATAGGATATCGACCTGACTTAGTCTATGCAGTACGTGTAGCAAGTCGGTTTATGTCACATTCCGGAAGAGAGCATTGGTCAACATTAAAATGGATTTAAGTATTTAAGAGGAGCACCAACATCTAACCTAGTATTTACTAAGGGATCAGAATTCTAGATAGAAGGATACTGTGATTCGGACTATGCTACAGACTTTGACAGAAGGCGGTCAGTAACCGGTTTGGTTCAAGGTATGGGGAAATACGGTGAGTTGGAGATCAAATATTCAATAAGTAGTGGCTTTGTCAACCACGGAAGTGTTGGGATTATGTCCTGAAATCACATTGTACTCACTCTAGAGATAGTTGTATTGTCGAGATCGGACAATTCATGTGATACTGGGTAGTCATAATGTTTTGCTAGAAACCGCTTATGACAAATGAGTTGTAACTCATTTCTAGTATCGTGTGAACCTACAGGGTCACACACCTAAGCAAGCTGGATACACTTTGTGTGGGATTGATCATTGGCATATGATCCGATCAATGTGTATTGGATACACATTGAATTGAGTTTTAAAGAGGTGTGTCGATCGATGCAAGGGTTGCAACAATCGACACAAGGTCGAAACCGAAATTGTAGTCACGGTTTGTAAACCGTGGGCCTATATATAGGATCCAGGTTACGCGACCTAAAGATGATTGAGCCGTCAGTGTCGCTTCTCTGAGAGAAAGCATAGACACAGAAACTCATAACCCACAGGAGATCCGATCACCGGTACTAGCATCCCGGCGGATTCCAGCTTGTGTGCGTGTGGACTACGATAGAGGCGCAGCAATTGAGGCGCTCCTGATCTCGTTTATCTGATTCCTTTCCGCTGCCAATCTCCAGGTAATCACGAGGTCAGTTCTTAGATTCAATCACCTAGACCCTGGATCCTAGGGAATCCAACAGGAAGCTGAATATATGGCTCTTTCATCAGCTGTAAAAGAAGCCTTTTGGTTGATGGGAATATGCATGTGAAAAGTTGGGCTAGGATCAAGCAGTGTAAGGATACACTACAATTCATAAACTCCTTTTAACTCTAGCTAAAAACGCAGTCTACCATGAACGAACTAAGCATGTTGCTACCAAATACCATTTTATTAGAGACATAGTAAGTGATAGGTCTAGTTTTATCCCTATTCTAACTGCAAGTGCACAACAATATCAATGTAGTACTTAGGGTATCGAATCCACAAGGACTCTAGGCAACGATAGATTATAGAACGATCGAGTTAAACTAGGAGAAAGTATGTGATAAACTAAAAGCAAGCAGAAAAGTAAATCAAGCAGCATGAGTGGTTTGTAAGCAAGAAGGCGAAGCGTTAGGTCAAGGGAGTTCTCAGGAAATCAGGAATATAAGCTAATCAATCAATAGGGATGTAATATCATAAATCTGTTCTAGAACTGGAATCAAGAAAGTATAAGAAACCAACTTTCGTTGTGAATCCTATCTATGTCTAACAACCTAGCAAACCAACTTTCGTTGCGAATTCTAGAGTTCTAAACAAGCATTAATCTCAAGTTCTTTCGTTCACAATTCCTCTAAACCAAATTTCTTTGTGAGTAGATCAAATTGCTCATCTAGGTTCTTTCTAGCTAATCAACCAACTGTCATTGTGGAAATCAACCTAACATCAATAATCTAAGTGGCCAATTCAGATCAAGCATTAAGAACAACCCTAGATGAAGAACTAACAGATATGAATCTCTACAGATCGATTAACCTATTATTCCAAGAAATCCCTAATGAGAATCCCTAAACCTAACAGATAATCTACTCAGACATGTTCATCGAAACAGAAGACATCATGAATAGAAAACCAATTATCATAAAATCAAGTAAAGAACTGGGGTTCAAAATCCTCTCTCTTTCAAGAGAAGGATCATCCCCTAACTCTCTCTAAAAATAAATAAAACTTAGAACTGAAAGCGTAGCCTAAACAATGGCTTAAAAACTCTAATATAATGATCTAAAGTCGGCTGGGGCTTCTTTGTAATTATGAGAAACTTCTGGGCGAAAGTGAAATTTCTAAAACTCTTCATTAAACGCTCGCGAGAAGTCTGTGTCGACCTTGTGTCGATCGATGCACCATCTGTGTCGATCGACAGAGGTCTGTGAAATGGGCAGTGAACTCTGTCTCTCAGGTTTAATCTCCAAAATGTTCCATAATGTCCAATTCCGCTCCAAACGTGTTTAGACCTGTAAACATACTAAAAAGACTCCAAAACATAACACAAGACTCGATAAATATGATATATACCATGGTTAAAATCCCTAAAATCCATGGTATATCAACTCCCCCACACTTATCTCTTGCTTGCATCAAGCAAGTAAAGAACCAAAGCATAAGAAAAGATGTTTGAAAACACAGAAACTCATTTCGTCCTAGGAACTTTCGCATTCACATTCACTTAGTAAACCACTGAAAACTTTTCTACAGAACTCAAGACCACAATATACTTCCCCCACACTTAGCAACTGCCCTAAGTAAACTCCACAATCACATTCAAACATTCAAATTCACCATACTGACTTCTATAAGCTATTAAGTGCGGTCTCACCTAAGGATTATCGATCAATGGGCACATGGATTCTTACTCTGCCTGCTCTAGACCACCATACTATCTTTTTCTGGTTCCTTTCTTCTCTTTTCCCTTCCTTAGCAATCTGATTTTTCCCCATTGGGTATCATTTTATTTTTTTATCAGTGCTCTTCCCGTTATGGGGTGTACTTTGGACACATTCCATGAATACACAGGAGGTAATAGTGGTAGCTACTATTCCCGTGACCACTTCGGAGCTACTAGCTCATCCTCAGTTTATTATTATTATTTTTTATTTTAGAGAAGGGGAGAAGGGAACCATACTCGGACAGGTTTACAAGCTGTGTCAGAACTAACAGAGGAGTCCGACTCAAGGTATACCAAGCACTTAGGTGAGAAAATTAAGCCAGAATTAATGGTGAAGTCAGTAAAGGATCCTCTGATACCTGAAGTGATGTGGGTGTTCTCAGTAGGCTGATCTGTGTTGGAGTTTTTTAATAGTCATAGAGGTCCTGCAAGTCTGTCCAATGGTCGCGTAGTTCCTGTTCCAGCGAAGAATTTCCTCGAAAAATCATAGTTTCATACAAATTTTGACTCAATAAAACAATTTTGAAAAACAAAGAGCTGACTCTAAGAAAAAAAAGCGTGCGTCAGTAGCTCCTCCCCCATACTTAAAACACACTGTCCCCAGTAGTGTTAAGCTTAGGGTCGGCGAGAAAATAAATCAAATTTGAAAATCCGAAAGGTTGCAGAACACTTACCTGTTGTCGCCCTGCGTCGATCGATGCCACAAAGGTGTCGATCGATGCAAGGCGATGTTTCTGCTCGCGGTTATGTGAATAACCGATGTCTGAACCGCAATTGATTTGGCTAACCGTGAATCGCAAATGCATCGACCGATGCACAAGATGTGTCGATCGATGCAATGCGATTCTGCCTGTTTCTCACGCCTTTGAACACACAAAATAGAAAAATAAAAAACACCAAATCAAAACAAAAAATGAAAACAAAAATGAACCTAACAGTGGGTTGCCTCCCACTCAGCGCTTGTTTTTAGTCATTAGCTTGACTATGGGATAGAGATCGGACTTATGGGGGTTTCAACAGAGACTTTGAGTGTCGCTGTGAATGTCACTTCATCCAAGGTGGTGTGTATGCTTTCGGATCATGAGGTCTCCCAAGGAAAGAGTAAACAGAACCGGGGCAGGAGCAAAGCATGGGTGGGATTCTGCGTTTTCCTGCATTTAAAGCAATGCGGTTAGGAGGTTTAAGCTTAGATGATTTGTGCCTTACCTTTGGTGGAAATGAGATGTCTGGAGTTTTCTGCTTATGAGCAGTTGCAGTCACTGAAGATGTTAGAGCAAGTTCAGAATGAACTGCCATCTTCTCCTCTCTAATTGGAACCTCTGGTTCCACCTCAACACTAAAGCTCTGTCCATCAATGGTGGCTCTCTGCTTCCTGTCCATCTTGAACTGCAATGGCTTATCTCCAAGTTGGAGATCAATTAAACCACGTCTCACATCTATCACAGCTCCCGCAGTAGCTAAAAATGATCTTCCAAGCAGCAAAGGATCATCTGGCTTAACATTGTACTTCAGTACTACAAAGTCTGTTGGAATTAAGTAGTTTCCAACTCTGATAGGTACATCCTCAAGAACACCTTCGGGGTACCTCTTTGATAGATCAGCTAGGATAAGAGAGATCCTAGTAGGCTGAAATTCCATAAGTCATAATCTCTTAGCCACAGAGTATGGCATGAGATTCACACCAGATCCTAAATCACACAGAGAACGCTTGAATCTCTCCTTAGAGATATAACAGTCTAGCACATATGCTCCTGGATCTGGAAGCTTTTCTGAAAACTGAACCAGCTTCTTTTCCATCACTTTCATACAATTAGCCACTTCTAGCTCCTGTTTAGACAGTTTAAGAACCTTAGGATATGGCACAGAAGGCTTATAGACTCGTTTTGGGACTGCTGCAGGTTTCTGGTCTCGTCTGCGATCTGTGTCGATCGATGCATAGGGTGTGTCGATCGACACAAGGCGAATATGTTCAATTTCATCAGACGGATCGGGGTTGCATCGATCGATGCATGAGTTGTGTCGATCGATGCTTGTCTCAGACAGACATAATTCTTCCAAAAAATCCGAGATTATGCTCTCTTCTTCCCCTAGCAACTCAATCTCATCTCTTGTGGTAACAACATGGACGTATTGCCTTTGTTCAGCTTTCCCGGCTTCATTTTGCCTTTGTATTGCTCCAGCTGTTTGTTGACCTCGGACATCTAGCTTCTTCACATGTGTGCTCAAAGATTCAAACTTCTCATTCAGATCTTCATACAATGCATCTATCTTTGAGTTGTAGGACACAGTGATCTGTTGTTGTCCCTCAAGAAACTGCTCCATCATGGTTTCCAATCTGCTCTTATATGTAGGTGCAGGCGGTTATTGGTAAGAAGAAACACCATAGTTCCTTGAGAAGGGGTTACTCTGTTGCTGGAATGGTTCCTGAAAAGCAGATTCCTGACTGTAGAATCCATTCCCTCCAACGTAGTTGATAGCTTCTTGCGCATACTTTCCAAGTAGAAGACTATGTAGATAGTCAACTTTATTCTTCAACCCAGCTATCTATGAACTGTCAATCCCTGAACTGAAAATATCATTCCGACACATCGCCCGTACGGATCTCTTCTTTGTGTTTCCGCGAAACTGTGTCAATCGATGCAGAAAGAACGTCGATCGATGCAATGTGAAAGGGTGTGACGATCGACAAACAGGACCGTGTCGATCGATGCAGAGCGATTACAGGCATACCTGAAACGCAAGAAAAATAAAAAAAATTAGTAACTAAAAACGAAAAACCTTATCTAAACCCTAAGTTCAAATCTATCGAAGACTCAAAAGAGTCCCCGACAACGGCGCCAAAAACTTGATAGGTCTAGTTTTATCCCTATTCTAACTGCAAGTGCACAACAATATCAATGTAGTACTTAGGGTATCGAATCCACAAGGACTCTAGGCAACGATAGATTATAGAACGATAGAGTTAAACTAGGACAAAGTATGTGATAAACTAAAAGCAAGCAGAAAAGTATATCAAGCAGCAGGAGTGGTTTGTAAGCAATAAGGCGAAGCGTTAGGTCAAGGGAGTTCTCAGGAAATCAGGAATATAAGCTAATCAATCAATAGGGATGTAATATCATAAATCTGTTCTATAACTGGAATCGCGGAAGTATAAGAAACAAACTTTCGTTGTGAATCCTATCTATGTCTAACAACCTAGCAAACCAACTTTCGTTGCGAATTCTAGAGTTCTAAACAAGCATTAATCTCAAGTTCTTTCGTTCACAATTCCTCTAAACCAAATTTCTTTGTGAGTAGATCAAATTGCTCATCTAGGTTCTTTCTAGCTAATCAACCAACTGTCGTTGTGGAAATCAACCTAACATCAATAATCTAAGTGGCCAATTCAGATCAAGCATTACGAACAACCCTAGATGAAGAACTAACATATATGAATCCCTACAGATCGATTAACCTATAATTCCATGAAATCCCTAATGAGAATCCCTAAACCTAACAGGTAATCTACTCAGACATGTTCATCGAAACAGAAGACATCATGAATAGAAAACCAGTTATCATAAAATCAAGTAAAGAATTGAGGTTCAAAATCCTCTCTCTTTCAAGAGCAGGATCAGCCCCTAACTCTCTCTGAAAATAAAATAAAACTTAGAACTGAAAGCGTAGCCTAAACAATGGCTTAAAAACCCTAATATAATGATCTAAAGTCGGCTGGGGCTTCTTTGTAATTATGAGAAACTTCTGGGCGAAAGTGCAATTTCCAAAACTCTTCATTAAACGCTCGCGAGAAGTCTGTGTCGACCTTGTGTCGATCGATGCACCATCTATGTCGATCGACACAGGTCTGTGAAATGGGCAGTGAACTCTGTCTCTCGGGTTTAATCTCCAAAATGCTCCATAATGTCCAATTCCGCTCCAAACGTGTCTAGACCTGTAAACATACTAAAAAGACTCCAAAACATAACATAAGACTCGATAAATAAGATATATACCATGGTTAAAATTCCTAAATCCATGGTATATCAGTAAGTGAAAGCGGGGTTCTCTTATTCAAAATTCACACTTGTCGCAATCCAGCATATTCTCTAACTGAGGCCTTATCTGGTCTAAAGTTTCAGTTGTGTTGCGATTTGGTGAATGTAGCCTAGAAAGGCTGAAAGCTCCTGGTAACAGAGAAGGTCCAGAGATACCTCACACAAAAGCAGAAAGAAGAGATTTTTTCAGTTTCTCTACTTACCGAAGACTCTTGACAATAACAAACTGAAAGATCAGAAGAGAGTATGTTACTTGCGAGCAAATAGTGTTGTTGGAGAATAGAAACTTCAGTTACAGGTGGAGTAGTAAGTTGACAGAAAACACTGTCAACTTTTGATGAAACCATAGAAATTGCGAGGACAAAGAGTACACTTGAAGTACTTATCTTTTATTAAAATTTTCTACTTAAACATTCGATTACATACTCTCATTCATTTATACATCATAAAGCAACCTTACATATAGGAGACAAGGATAATCTTTCTGGTTCAGCCACAGCACGTGACTGCCGATGATTGGAGAGCTGCATAACGATTTGAGAGCTGGATTTGGAAAGTGTACGGAGATCACCTTTTCTGGTCATCGTCATGTTGCAGAGGTGTTCCTCTCTTTTTGGTGCAACAGTATGTTGGGATTGTGTCCTGAAATCACATTGTACTTACTCTAAAGATAGTTGTATTGTTGAGATATGACAATTCATGTGATACTAGGTAGTCGTAATGTTTTGCTAGAAACCGCTTATGACAAATGAGTTGTAACTCATTTCTAGTATCGTGTGAACCTACAGGGTCACACACCTAAGCAAGCTGGATACACTTTGTATGGGATTGATCATTGGCATATGATCCGATCAATGTGTATTGGATACACATTGAATTGAGTTTTTGAAGAGGGGTGTCGATCGATGCATTGAGTGTGTCGATCGACGCAGGTTTTCGAAAGGGTGTGTCGATCGATACAGTAAGTGTGTCGATCGATGCACATTGGGCCTCGAGACTGACGTTTCAAGTTAATGACTTAAATGAGTCGGGTTTGATCCGACTGTCGTTTTATGTCATCCCAGGTCGATATATAAAGTCTTATATGATCGACCTGGACCCTAGCGGTCGTTGTTGCTTTTCTGAGAGAAAGCAGAGACACAGAAACTCATAGCATCCCAGGAGATCCGATCACCGGAACTAGCAACCCGGCGGATTCCAGCTTGTGTGCGTGTGGACTACGGTAGAGGCGCAGCATCTGAGGCGCTCTTGATCTCGATTACCTGATCTTTGTTCCGCTGCCAATCTCCAGGTAACCACGAGGTCAGTTCTTAGATTCAATCACCTAGACCCTTGATCCTAGGGATCACAACAGTGGTATCAGAGCCATAGGGTTTAATCCATTGAATCAGTAGCATGGAATTCGATTAATGCAGTATTTGATTGAATTGATGTTAGTTAGTTTTCGTTTTGGTAAAATAATCTTGGATGTGTTAGTATCGAAAACGAAGAACTATGTTTTCGCACTGTGTCGATCGACACAAGTTTGTGACGGTCGACACACCGCGAAAACGGCAAAAATTATTTTAGGGTTTTCGCACAGCATCGTGTTGGGAATGTCCTGAAATCTACTGTACTATCTCTAGAAAGTATGATAAATGTCGAGATCAGACATAAGTCATAAATACTGGGTGATCATGATGACTTGCTAGAGCCCGCTCATGATCTATAAGTTTAGGACTTATTACCAGTGTTGTATGATCCCAAAGGGTCACACACCATAGCTAACGGGAAAGTTAAATGGAATTAATACGGTAAGATGCAATGGCATTTACTGTATTAGATCAGAGAATTGGGCCAGACAAAATACAGGCTTTTGTCTGATTTGTGTCTTGGGCCCAAAAGATTAATGAGCCATTAGTCTAATGACTTGGGCCCATTAATGAGAGAGAGCTAAAATCGAAAACCCTAAGGGATTAGACATCCCATGCGATTTTCTCTAGTGTGGTCGCGATCCATCTCTCTCTCCAACTCTCTCTCTGATCCATCTCTTTGGTCTAGCAGCCATCCCAGCTTGTAAGAGTGTGGATACCAAAGGAGGAGCAGGTTGTTCATCTGTTCTAACTGATCTCATCATTACCATCAATTATCCGCTGCAATCTGAAAGGTAATGTTCCAGGTTTGGTTGGTTTTATGATTCGTTTTGCAAGAACCTAGATCTGTTAAGATTATGTGTTAGGTTGAAACATGGGAATTAAACCTTGAACAAACACCATAATCCTTCAGTGGTATCAGAGCCAGGTCATTAGTTTCTTGTAATTTGGATCATAGGGCTGTTTAATTGTTTAGAGAATCAATTATATTAAAATTAATTGAAATCATTAAAAACCCTAATTATGCCTCGGCTTTGTTGTGTTATCGACCGTGTGATCATGGTCGATCGATAACAAAGTGCCGAGTGAGGGACCGCGTGATCATGGCATGTGATGCATGAGATCGTGTGATCGATTGCCCTAAGCCGAGATCGATCAATCCGATCGTGAGGCAAGGTATGCGATCGTGACCGTGATGATCACATGGGCCGTGATGCGTGATCGGTATGTGATGCGTGTGCCGTGATGCCGAGAGCTGTGCGTGATCGTGTGTTGCGATGATCGATCGTTTGCGATCGTGAGCAGCCGCAAGGTCTCGGATGGATCATGGGCCACAAATTGCGTTAATGGGCCGAGTTGGATCATGGATACGATCATTTGGCCCGTTAAAATTTTACGTCCCGCGAATAGTCAATCGGTTAAACCGAGCTTCGCGGTTCGTTGCCCAAAACTACACCGATTTAACTGGTCCATTTAATTGGCGGTTAATTGTGTGTTTAAAGCCTTAAACCGCAAGTTAAATCAAATTGGCTTAAACACTAGGTGTTTCTTCCCGGTTTTGGATTTAACTGAACCGATCCAATTTAATTGGTGGTTCAAGCGGTTAACCCGAATCGCGGTTTGCTGGAAATTATTTAATACATGGTATTATTTAATTTCTGGTTAAACCGGATTGAAATTCAAAAATTGAATTTTAACCTAAACCGAAGGCTGGTCTAAGTTTGATTTGGTTGGACCAAATAATTTAGAGCTGGTCTGGTTTAGTAAATAACCGATGGTTTTGATAGTTAATTTGGTCTTGGACCAGAATTAATAAACCGAATCGGTTATGTCAAATTATTGGGCCAACTGGAATTCTATGGTCTTGGGCCAAGAATTGGGCCTATAATTTGTGACCCATCCCAAAATATTTAATAAAATATTAAATTAGAAATTTCTATTTTTAGTATGTTACTAATTTTAGAAAGTTTCTAAAATAAGAAAGTTTCCCAAAATAGTAATCTTCTATTTTTGGAAATAAAACTTAAAATCCTCAAAAACAATATCAAGCTTGGATGTCTTTCCAATCTTGTCAGCTACTTAACGCTTATTCGATTACAGATATGGCTTACAGTGTGAGGTATCTGTTTTCGCGTAAGTAAAGTAGTATATAGTCACTAATTTCATTGGGAGTCCCAGACTTTAGTGATTATTTGGCTGTAAGAGATTGGTTTCCTTGACTGGGCCATCGGGAGTCCCGGGCCTTGAGACATCTGGTGAATTTGGGCCTCGGGTCCAATTCACAACCGAGAGTTATATGAGATATAACTAGCTGTGTGTATGCTTACCAAGTAAAGCTAATTCCGGGTGACGGCCAGTGGCCCACTTTGGATTTAGCTGAACATGGGTCTCGGAATCATTGCATTCTTATGAGGTTAAACAAAGAAATTTTGAATGCAATGCGAGTTTTCTTATAAGTTGTTAAGATTGCTCTTTTATGAACTTAATAACTAAATCTCTATTGTCTCATATTTTCAGCTATGTCAAGCACAACAACACAAAACACTTTCTCGATCCGGTCTGCCCTTGAGAAGGACAAACTGAACGGATCAAACTTCCTGAACTGGTCCAGGAACCTGAGACTTGTGCTCAGGCAGGAGAAGAAGGCTTATGTCCTTGAAAGAGCTCTCTCTCCTAGACCTGCGAATAATGCCGCACAAGCTGTGAAGAATGCTTGGGATACGCATTCTTCAGATGCTAATGACGTGATTTGCCTGATGTTGGCGACAATGGCTCCCGAACTGCAGATGCAGTGGGAAGGCCTGACTTGTCCCATGGAGCTGATGGCAAATCTGAAAGCGTTGTTTCAGGAGCAGGCTCGTACAGAGAGATTCCAAACTGTTAAGAATCTCTTGGACTGTAAAATGGCTAAGGATGCAGCAGTGAGTCCACATGTTCTGAAAATGATGGGTTATCTCGATCATTTGACTAGGCTCGACTGTCCTATAAGCCAAGAGCTTGCTTGTGATATCGTTCTGCAGTCTCTTACTCCTGCATATGACCAGTTCATTTTGAACTATAATATGCATGGGTTGATAAAGACGTTGTCTGAGCTACATGGTATGCTCAAGACTGCATAACCGAATCTGAAGAAGACCAAGGAGTCGTCTGTACTCATGGTGCAGAAGGGCAAGGGTTTCAAGAAATCCGCTGCAGACAAGGGAAAGGGCAAGGTAGTCAGCAATGAAAACAAGCCCAAGCCCGTGTCCAAAGCTGGGCCTTCTGACACCTGTCACTTTTGTAAAGAGGCAGGGCATTACCGCAGGGACTGTAAGAAATACCAGGAAAGTCTGAAGAAGAAGAAGTCCTTGGAGACTAAATCTTCAGGTATTTTTGTTATTGAAGTAAATACTACTACCTCTGATAATACCACTTGGGTATTAGATACTGGATGTGGGGCTCATATTTGTACTAATATGCAGGCGCTCAGCAACAGTAGAAGGTTGAAGCAAGGGCAAGTAGAGTTGCGGGTTGGCAATGGAGCGAAGGTTCCAGCACTGGCCGTTGGCACTTACTTGTTGTCTTTACCTTCTGGATTGATTTTAGAACTTGAGAATTGTTATTTTGTACCTGCTATAAGCAGAAATATCATTTCAGTTTCATTGTTGGATTTGCAAGGATTTGATTTTTCTATTAAGAATAAATTGTGTTCCTTTAATCTCAATGATATGTTCTATGGCTGTGCCCCTCTTATAAATGGGCTGTACATGCTGGATCAATCTGCTCCAGTATATAACATAAATACAAAACGGTTCAAATCTAACGAAGAAAATGAAACGTTTCTCTGGCATTGTCGTTTGGGGCACATTAGTGAGAAACGCGTCAAGAGGCTCCATTCAAATGGACTCTTGGGCTCATTTGACTTTGAGTCTTGTGAACAATGCGAATCTTGCCTAATGGGCAAAATGACATGGGCCCCTTTCAATAAACCCACAGAAAGGGCCAGTGAACTATTGGGCCTGATACATACTGACGTGTGTGGCCCAATGTCCACAAGTGCTAGAGGAAACTTTCAGTACTTCATTACATTCACTGATGATTTCAGTAGATATGGATATGTCTACTTGATGAAACATAAGTCGGAAACCTTTGAAAAGTTCAAATAATTCCAGAATGAAGTACAGAACCAGCTTGGTAAAAGTATTAAGGCTCTTCGGTCGGACCGAGGAGGAGAATACTTGAGCCAGGAATTTCGTGATCATCTGAGTGAGTGTGGGATTATCTCCCAACTCACACCTCCTGGAACACCTCAGTGGAATGGTGTGTCTGAGAGAAGGAATCAGACATTATTAGATATGGTCCGATCCATGATGAGTCACACAGACCTTCCTATATCCCTTTGGGGATATGCTTTACTCACCGCAACGTTCACACTGAACAGAGTGCCATCAAAGGCAGTAGCAAAGACACCATATGAGATATGGACTGGAAAAGCTCCAGCAATGTCTTTTCTCAGAATTTGGGGTTGTGAAGCCTATGTCAAAAGATTAATCTCAGACAAGCTTACACCAAAATCTGACAAATGCTACTTCATTGGTTATCCTAGGGATACCAAGGCTTATTACTTCTATCTGCGATCCGAGAACAAAATCTTTGTTGCTCGGGATTGTACTTTTCTTGAAAGGGAGTTTCTCTCTAGAAAAGATAGTGGGAGTAAGGTACAACTTGATGAAATTCAAGAAGGACAGGAACCTGTTCAACCTAATGAGGAAGAACAGCAGGATGAATTACATGAAGTTGTAATAGAACCTGAACCTGCAGTACCTGAAGTTCGAAGATCCGGAAGGATCCGTCACGAACCTGATAGATATCAGGGATTCCTCGTCACTAATTGCCATGATCTTTTGATCATTGACGGTGATGAACCCTCGAACTTTGCAGAAGCCATGATGGGCCCTGACTCCTTAAAGTGGCGTGAAGCCACATAATCCGAGATGGACTCCATGTCTGCTAACCGAGTGTTTTCACTGGTTGATTTACCTGCTGGTGCAAAAGCCATCGAGTGTAAATGGATCTTCAAGAAGAAGATTGACATGGATGGAAATGTCCAGATTTACAAGGCCAGGTTGGTGGCAAAAGGTTTCAAGCAAATTCATGGTATAGACTATGATGAAACCTATTCACCAGTGGCAATGATGAAATCAATTCGGATTCTCCTAGCGACTGCCGCTTATTATGACTATGAGATTTGGCAGATGGATGTGAAAACCGCCTTCCTGAATGGAATCTTGGAGGAGGATGTGTATATGACACAACCTGACGGTTACATTGATCCTAAGAATGCTGGGAAAGTATGCAAGCTTCACAAATCCATTTATGGATTGAAGCAAGCATCGAGGAGTTGGAATCTTCGTTTTGATGAAGCAATAAAGAACTTTGACTTCATCAGAAACCAAGAGGAACAATGTGTGTATAAGAAAACTAGTGGGAGCAAAGTGGCGTTTCTTATCCTATATGTCGATGACATATTGCTTCTTGGAAATGATATTCCAATGCTGAAGTCTGTTAAAGACTGGCTGGGAAGTTGTTTTTCCATGAAGGACATGGGTGAAGCCGCGTATGTTCTTGGAATCCGAATCTTTAGAGACAGATCTAAAAAGCTGATTGGACTTTGTCAAGATGCTTATGTAGATAAAGTCCTGCATCGATTCGGAATGGATAAATCCAAGAAGGGGTTCACGCCAATGATACATGGTGCTACACTAAGCAAGGATCAGTGTCCTAAAACACCTGATGAGCTTAAGCGCATGAGTAGAATTCCTTATGCTTCGGCTATAGGATCTATCATGTATGCCATGATCTGTACTCGTCCTGATGTTGCTTATGCACTAAGCATGACGAGTAGGTACCAGTCTAATCCAGGTGAGAGTCACTGGATTGCCGTAAAGAATATCCTGAAGTATTTGAGGAATACTAAGGATAAGTTCTTGGTTTACGGAGGAAGTGAAGTGCTTGAAATCAGTGGATTCACGGATGCAAGTTTTCAGACAGATAAAGATGATTTCCGGTCACAGTCTGGCTACATCTTCTGTCTGAATGGCGGTGCAGTAAGTTGGAAGAGCTCCAAGCAGAGCACCGTGGCAGATTCCACAACTGAAGCTGAATACATCGCTGCTTCGGAAGTTGCGAAGGAAGGAGTTTGGATAAGGAACTTCTTGATTGAACTCGGTGTATTCCCAAATGCCTCTGAGCCTCTAGCACTGTATTGTGACAACAATGGTGCAATTGCTCAAGCCAAGGAACCGAGACATCATCAGAAATCCAAACATATTATGAGAAGGTATCACCTGATTCGTGATATAGTGAATAGAGGTGAAGTGATGGTCAGCAGAGTTCCCACTGATGAGAACGTGGCTGACCCGTTGACAAAGCCACTCCCGAGACCTAAGCACGAGTTGCATACTGCTGCTGTAGGAATTAGAGATATTCATATGTAATCTCTTTTTGAGTGGGAGTTGTGAGGGCTTTATTTTAGTTATTTTGATTGGTTTATGTAAACATTTTAAATGTTAATGAAATTTTATTTCTGGATTATTTTTAACTGTGATATAAAATAATCGTTCCAAAATGATTCATGTCATTATATATGGGTCATCGAAGTACATGAGTTGACTTGATCCTGAAACCCCATATTTAACGAAGTGACATAAATCATAGTGTCCATAGTCGAAGGTTGTTGAATTGGAAAACCAACAACCACTTGAGACTAGATTGTGTTGAGACTTATGACCAAGTTTCGAGGGGTCATAGATGCGCGGCATCAAAGTCGACACATAGGTATATGTAGGGGAACATATGACCGGACATGGCCCGCTGATGAGAACTCTACAAGATATTAATATCTGTGTCATAAGAGGTTCTCATATACGACTATAGAGTATAGTCCTTAGACCTGAGTTCGCATGCATGTGGCTGCACATGGAGTAATACGCTTTGATCATTGTCTAACGCTGTTTCGTAACTGGGAGCTATACGGACCTTGGTTGGGTGTATTATGAATTGTGTAGTTCATAGTGATGGAACAAGATGGGATTTGTCCCTGCCGTTTAACGGAGGTAATATCTCTAGGCCAATCGGAGACTTGATAGCTGGTAAGAGAATGGCCATTCCCAAACGGACTTGCCCAAGTCGTTTGCATTGTCAGTATCAAATCTGGTCCGATGAACATGGTCTGGCTATATAAGGATGACACGCATCTTGCCTTATGCCAGATCGAGATATTGAGACAAAAGGACTAGGGAATGTAGGATTCCAGTACAAGTGGGAGATTGTTGGGAATGTCCTGAAATCTACTGTACTATCTCTAGAAAGTATGATAAATTTCGAGATCAGACATAAGTCATAAATACTGGGTGATCATGATGACTTGCTAGAGCCCGCTCATGATCTATAAGTTTAGGACTTATTACCAGTGTTGTATGATCCCAAAGGGTCACACACCATAGCTAACGGGAAAGTTAAATGGAATTAATACGGTAAGATGCAATGGCATTTACTGTATTAGATCAGAGAATTGGGCCAGACAAAATACAGGCTTTTGTCTGATTTGTGTCTTGGGCCCAAAAGATTAATGAGCCATTAGTCTAATGACTTGGGCCCATTAATGAGAGAGAGCTAAAATCGAAAACCCTAAGGGATTAGACATCCCATGCGATTTTCTCTAGTGTGGCCGCGATCCATCTCTCTCTCCAACTCTCTCTCTGATCCATCTCTTTGGTCTAGCAGCCATCCCAGCTTGTAAGAGTGTGGATACCAAAGGAGGAGCAGGTTGTTCATCTGTTCTAACTGATCTCATCATTACCATCAATTATCCGCTGCAATCTGAAAGGTAATGATCCAGGTTTGGTTGGTTTTATGATTCGTTTTGCAAGAACCTAGATCTGTTAAGATTATGTGTTAGGTTGAAACATGGGAACTAAACCTTGAACAAACACCATAATCCTTCACATCGATCGATACACTGGGTGTGTCGGTCGATGCACCGCGAAAATGCAAAAGAACTTGTGTTTTCGCATAGTGTCGATCGACACAAGTTTGTGTCGGTCGATGCACCGCGAATTCACCTATTGAAAATTTTGGTTTCGATTTAAAAAGCGCACTGTGTCGATCGACACACTGGGTGAATCGATCGACACAAGCTGTGCGAAAGGATAGATCGGTTCAATTGGATTGAACCGGTTATCTCGCATGGTTCTGTCGGTTTAATTCGATTAAAAATTCCCTAATACCCTACGGTATCGATCGACACAGGTTTAGTGTGTTGGGAATGTCCTGAAATCTATTGTACTTGCTCTAAGTGATAGTTGTATTGTCGAGATGAGACAATCATATAATACTAGGTAGTCATAATGCTTTGCTAGAAGCCACTTATGATCAATGAGTTTAGAACTCATTGCTAGTGTTATATGATCCTACAGGGTCACACACCTAAGCAAACTGGACGTTAAAGACGAGGTTGATCATTAATGTAATGATCTAAGGAATGCATATTTGATATGCATTCGATATCAATGTTCTGGGACTGCATCGATCGATGCATATAGTGCAACGATCGATGCACTCGCGGATTAATCAGATTAATTCGGTTAATCGTTGGTTAATTCCGTCATGGTTTAAGTCGACATATATAAGATATATGGTCGACCTAAACTGATCCCTAAGTTAATACACAGCCACCAGAACACAGATAGAAACCTCTGAAGAGATTGGATCTCTATATGCACTAGCATCCCTGCTGTTCAGTTTGTGTGCGTGTGGATACCAGTAGAGGCGCAGCATTTGAGGCGCTCTAGATCTCGATTATCTGCAAATCTTCCACTGCTAATCACCAGGTAATTCTGAGATCCCAATGATTCAATTACATGAACCTTAGATCCTAGGCTCGGAATTCAGACCAGGGTTGCCTAATTGGATTAGGAACTGCTAGAAATTCCTTCAGTGGTATCAGAGCTTTAGGGTTCCATTGAATCTGTAGCATGTTGATTAGATTAGTTGAATCTGAATCTGTGTATGGTTGATACAAACTTGCTAAAATTCGTTTTCATGAAAAACCTAGTTTAGGGTTTGTTCGAAAAACGTCTTAGGGTTTTTCGCATGGTGTCGATCGTTGCCAATCCGGCATCGATCGACACAGGGCGAAAACCCGAATGAAATTTAGGGTTTTTCGTATGGTGTCGATCGATGCCAATCCGGCATCGATCGATGCAGGGCGAAAACCCGAATAAACCTTAGTTTTCGCCTAGTGTCGCTCGACACAAGCGTTGCATCGATCGACACAAACCTTGCGAGATTGATGAATCGGTTCAATTGGATTGGACCGGTTATCGAGCTTGGTTAATAATGGTCGAACACTGTGAATGGTTTAATTTCAATTGGTTTGATTAGGTTGGCATCGACCGATGCTAATGTAGCATCGATCGACGCTGACCGGTATTCAAAAACCGGATCAATTGGATTGATCGGTTATCGCGAAATTGCTTTGGTTATTCTGTATCGATCAACACTATAGTAGTGTCGGTCGACACAAGATTCGCTGGTTTAGGTTATGGAACCTGAAATCACAGAACCAAAGCAAGATAAACCAATTAATTGTAAGAATTAAAACATAATAAAACTGAACGTTTTAAATGGTTCCGTTCCTCAACCAAATATCAAGTGATACTTGATGTCTTTCCAATCTTGTCAACTGTCAAGACCCATTTGATTTTGTGATAGACTTGCAGTGCAAGATGTCCACAATTTCATGAGTAAGACAGAAGGTAATCGTGTTGATGGACTTGCAGTGCAAGACATCAACAATTATATGACTGAAGAGATTGGTTTACTTGACTGGGCCATCAAAATCATTTTGGGCTCAGAGACATCAGGTGGATTGGACATGAGATGTCAATCCACAACCAAGAGTTATATTGGATATAACTAGCAAAGAGTTGCTTACCTAGATAGCTAAAATTTGGGTGATAGCCAGTGGCTCACTCAAGTTTAGTGAAGTAAGGGTCTTGGATCATTATATTCATCTGAGGAAACATTGTTTGAATATAATGCGAGTTATCTTAAAAGTTAAGACTTCTCATTTCTTGAACATCATAACTAAAACCTCCCTTGTTTTTCAGCTATGTCTAGCACAAACCATCGTAACAATTTCTCCCTGCGATCCGTCCTTGAGAAGGACAAGTTAAATGGATCCATCTTTCTTGAATGGTATCGGAACTTGAGAATTGTTCTCAAACAGGAGAAAAAGGACTATGTCCTTAAGAAAGTTCTCCCCTGAAAGTACCGAGCCAATGCCTGGCAGTCAGATAAGGATGCTTGGGATAAGCATTCTAATGATGCGGTGGATGTGAGTTGTCTCATGTTGGCTACCATGAACTCGGAATTGCAGAAGCAATATGAGTACGTGGAGTCGCCAAAAGAGATGATCACTGGCCTGAAAAGTATGTTTCAGGAGCAGGCACGAACTCAGAGATACCAGACGGTTAGATCTCTGATTGAGTGCAAGCTACCAAAGGGCGAACCAGTTAGTCCTCATGTCATTAAGATGATGGGTTATATTGATAACCTGGGGAAACTGGATTGTCCCATTAGCCAAGAGTTGGCTACTGACATCATTCTACAGTCACTGCCGTCAAGCTATGATCAATTTGTTATGAATTATAACATGAACAACTTGACGAAGACGTTGACTGAATTGCATGGGATGCTTAAGACTGCTGAGCCTAACATCAAGAAGGACACCCCAAATGTCCTTATGGTACAAAAGGGTAATAAGTTTAAGAAACTTGGTAAGAACAAAGGTGATGGCAAGACGAGCTCGATTGTGAATCCAAGCGAGTCTGGCCATGTTCCTAAGGTTAAAACCAGTCCTTCTGAAGATGTTAAGTGCCGTTATTGTAATGGTTATGGGCATTTGAAAAGAAACTGCAATAAATTCTTGGAAGATTATGAGAAGCTGAAGAAGACGTACGAGACTTCTTCTTCAGGTATTATGTTATAGAAGTAAATGTTACTTCTTATAATCCTACTTGTTGGGTATTGGATACCAGCTGTGGTACTCATATTTTGTGAAAATGTGCAGGGCCTGAGCAAAAGTAGGACTATGGAGAAAGGACAAGTGGACCTATGAGTGAGAATGGAGCAAGAGTTGTTGCATTAACCGTAGGAGTATTTCATTTGTTTTTCTTTTATGGCATGTTTTGAACTTAAAACTGCTACTATGTAACTGCTATGAGCAGACAGATTATTTCTAATCGTTGTTTGGATATGGAAGGATATCAGTTCTCAAATCAAGAATAAGTGTTATTCATTTGATTAAAGTGATATAATTTATAGTAGCAATCCATTAGAGAATGGAATTTATGTTCTAAACCAGAATGTGCCTAACTACATTAATACCAAGAGATTCAAGTCAAATGATACGAATCAAACTTCTTTCTAGCATTGTAGTTTTGGGCCAAATAAATGAGAAACAGATTCAGAAGCTCCATAGTGATGGGCTTTTGGGCTCATTTGATTATGAATCATAATGAGTAAAGTGAATCTTGTTTATTGGAAAACGACAGAGGCCCCTTTTCAACAAAGGTAGTGTCGATCGATGCATGTATGCAACGATCGATACAGGTTGCGAACGAACGGATAAAATGAATGGGCCAGAGGATTATTGGGCTTTATACATACGAATGTACATGGCCCGATAAGCGCAAATGCTAGAGGAAATTTTTAGTGCTTCATTACCTTTACTGATATTTTTCAGAAGGCACAGTTATGCCTTATTTATAAGGCATAAGTCAGAATCTTTGAAAAGTTCAAAGAGTTCCAAAATGAAGTACAGAATCAATTTGGCAAAGGTATTAAACCTCTGCGATGAGATCATGGAGGTGAATGCTTAGGTCAAGAATTTAGTGATCATCTGAGAGATTGTGAAAGTGTTTCACAATTCACTCCTCCTGTATCGGACTTTATTAGATATGGTTCGATCAATGATGAGTCACTTAGATCTTCCATTATCCTTCTAAGAATACGCTCTAGAAGTGTCTGCGTTTACACTAAATAGGTTTCCATCAAAATCACTTACAAAGATACCACATGAGATGTGGAATGGAAATGTTTTTGATTTATCCATCGTGAAGATTTGGGGTTGTGAGGCTTATATAAAACGTTTATCTCTGATAAGCTCACACCCAAATCTGATAAGTGCTGCTTCATTGGTTGTCCTAACAAAACCAAGGCATGTTACTTTTACAACCAGTTCGAGAACAAATTGTTCGTTGCTCGGAACTATGTTTTCTTGAGAAAGACTTTATTTCCAAGAAGAACAGTGGGAGTAAAAGTACAACTCGAAGAAATTCGAAAATCACAGGAGACTGCTCAACCTGATGAGGTAGAGCAGCAGTTGGATCTACAAAAGTTGTAGAACCTGCACCTGTGGTGCCTAGAGTTTAAAAGGATCTGGTGAATGTATATTCGATATACATTTAAATGGCGAGTTTCTGAAGAAGTGTCGATCGACACAAAAGTTGCATCGATCGACACAGATCGCGAACCAAATGTTGATTTTGGTTTATGACTTAATTAACTACGGTTTAAATCTTGGTTAATTAGGTCGTGGTAAAAGTATACATATGAGATATGTGTGCGCGACTTTTACAGAAAACTGAAGCTCGCAGATCCGAAAGGATCCGTCACGAACCCGAGAAATATGGATTTCTCGCAACCAATTGCTGTGATCTACTGATCATTGAAAGTGACGGGCCTGCGAATTTTGAAGAAGCAATGATGGGCCTTAACTCCGAAAATGGCTGAAAGCCGTTGAATCCGAAATGGGATGGTTATTTTCAGATGTACAAAGCAAGGTTGGTGGCAAAAGGTTTCAAGTAAATTCATGGTATTGACTGTGAAGAAACCTAATCCCAGACACCGTGCTTATATCCATTCGGATTCTCCTAGCAACCGCCACTCATAATGGTTATGAGATCTGGCAGATGGATGTGAAAATAGTTTTCCTTAATGGAATTCTGGAAAGGGATGTGTACATGACACAACCTTAAGTTTTCATTGATCCTAATGAAGCTAGGAAGATATGCAAGCTTCATCGATCCATTTATGGATTGAAGCAAGCAACTCGGAGTTGGAATCTTCGTTTTGATGAAGAAATCAAAAGGTTTGATTTTATCAGAAATGAAGAGGAACCGAATGTTTACAAGATGACTAGTGGGAGCGCAGTTGCATTTCTAGTATTGTATGTTGATAACATACCACTTCTCGGAAATGAAGTTCCATTGTCTCAGTCTGTTAAGACTTGATTCGAAAGTTGTTTTTCGATAAAATTATGGGAGAAACCGTATACATTCTTGGAATAATAATTTATAGAGATAGATTGGATAAGCTAATTGGATTGTGTCAAGATACTTATAGTGATAAGGCCTTGCACATGTCCAATATGCATGATTCCAAGAAGGGATTCGTGCAAATGACTCTTGGTATCACTCTTAGCAAGACGCAGTGTCTTTCGACACACGCTGAGCAAAGGGCGAATGAGGGTCAGGCTACTGCTAAAGGCATTAGATGTCTTAAGATGTGATCTTAATTTTAGTGGGAGTCATTGTTATTAATTTTAGTTATGATATGATGTTCGTATAAACATAATTTGATTATGTTATTGAAATCTGACATCTGTATTATTTAATAATGGTTATTGAATAATAGTCCCAAAGTAATTTATGACATTTTATAGGTCATCAAGTATGTGACTTGATCATGAAACCCTATAGATAATAAATGACATAAATTACGATTGGTCCCTGGTCAAGGTTGTTAAAATGGGACATTAACAACCGCGTGAGACTAGTATGTGAGGTGACTGATGACTAAGTTTCATGGAGTCATTAATAAGAGTATTAAAGTCAATCACACAGATATGTGTTGGAGAACACAGGATCGGACATGACCCACTGATGAGAACTCTACGGGATAGTTATATAAGTGTCATGAGAGTTTTCATTGCGACTATAGAGTATAGTCCTTAGACCTGAGTTCATCATGTTTTCTTACATGTGAATTGGTCCGCTTTAACCTTGTCAAACGTCAGCCGTAACTGGTGACTATAAAGGCATTGATTGGGCGTATCATGAAGCGTGTGAAGAGACAGGGATGGAACAAGATGGGATTTGTCCCTCCTATATAACAGGAGATAAATATCTCAGGGCCCATCGAAGATTTGATACTGAGAAATGTGTGGCCACACTCAAACGAGGTGATTGTCAGTCGTTTGTCTTGTCAGTATAAATCGGAGTTCGATGAACAAGATCTTGGCTAAATAAGGGTGACACAGATCTTGCCTTATGTCAGATCGAGATATAGTGACGAAGGGATTATGGGAATAGATGATTCCAGTACAAGTGGGAGATTGTTGGGAATGTCCTGAAATCTATTGTACTTGCTCTAAGTGATAGTTGTATTGTCGAGATGAGACAATCATATAATACTAGGTAGTCATAATGCTTTGGTAGAAGCCACTTATGATCAATGAGTTTAGAACTCATTGCTAGTGTTATATGATCCTACAGGGTCACACACCTAAGCAAACTGGACGTTAAAGACGAGGTTGATCATTAATGTAATGATCTAGTGAATGCATATTTGATATGCATTCGATATCAATGTTCTGGGACTACATCGATCGATGCATATAGTGCAACGATCGATGCACTCGCGGTTTAATCAGATTAATTCGGTTAATCGTTGGTTAATTCCGTCATGGTTTAAGTCGACATATATAAGATATATGGTCGACCTAAACTGGTCCCTAAGTTAATACACAGCCACCAGAACACAGATAGAAACCTCTGAAGAGATTGGATCTCTATAGGCACTAGCATCCCTGCTGTTCAGTTTGTGTGCGTGTGGATACCAGTAGAGGCGCAGCATTTGAGGCGCTCTAGATCTCGATTATCTGCAAATCTTCCGCTGCTAATCACCAGGTAATTCTGAGATCCCAATGATTCAATTACATGAACCTTAGATCCTAGGCTCGGAATTCAGACCAGGGTTGCCTAATTGGATTAGGAACTGCTAGAAATTCCTTCATAGTGTCGGTCGACACAGGCCTTGCGATTGGTTAATCGGTTCAATTGGATTGAACTGGTTATCATGCTTGGTTAAAAGTATATCAGATCGGTTTAAATTGGATGAATTGATTCAATTGGATTGAATTGGTTATCTCAATTGGTATAAACTGATTTGATTGGTTAAGATCAGTTTGATTGGATAAGTCGGTTCAATTAGATTGGACCGGTTATCGCGATTGGTTAAAACTGGTTAAATCGGTTGAATTGGATTTGACCGGTATTTCATTTGGTCAATTACCGGTTCAATTGGATTGACCGGTTATAGGGTTATTTAAGGTTGCATATCAAGTGTCGACCAAGTGTGTCAGTCGATACATATGGTGACAATGCGAACCGTAATCGTTTGGTTTTGAACCAGATGATTGGAAAACCGAACCAAATGACCTAACCCAATTAAATAAGAACAATTAAAACTTAATTAAAATTAGAAGTTAAACGTGTTCTAAACCCATTGAATACACATTGGATGTGTATTAGATCAAAGCTTAGTTTTCAATATGGTCAACTGTCAAGACTCATTTCATTGTTGTGATAGTCTTGCCAAGAGCTTGGTGTCCACAATTACATGAGTAAGGCAGGTAGTTGTGTTGATGGTCTTGCAGTGCTTGACATCAGCAATTACATGACCTAAGAGATTGATTTACTAACCTTTTAAAGTTCTGTTTCCTCAACTAAATATCAAGTAACCTTGATGTCTTGCCCAATTTTGTCTGCTGTCAAGACTCATTTCGTTGTTGGATAGTCTTGGAGTCCTTGGTATCCACAATTACATGAGTAAGGCAGGTGATCATTGATAGACTTGCAGTGCGACTGTCAATGATCACAAGACTGAAGAGATTGGTTTACTTGACTGGGCTATCAGAAGTTCTGGGCCCAGAGACATCAGAGTGGATAGGACATGGATTGTCTTATCTGCGACCAAGAGTTGTACTGGGTACAATTAGCAATGATTTGCTTACCTAGATGACTAAACTCTGGGTGATGACGAGTCGTCCACTCAAATTTTAGTGATGTATGGATCTTGGATCATTATATTCATAGAGGAAACATTGTTTGAATATAATGCGAGTTTTCTTATTAGATAAGATTTCTCATTTCCAGAACTTCATAACTAAAATCTTCTTTTCTTAGATTTCAGCCTATGTCTAAAACTACTTTCTCGTTGCGATCCGTCCTTGAGAAGGACAAGTTAAATGGATCAAATTTCCTGGATTGGTATCGTAATTTGAGATTTATTCTCAAGCAAGAGAGTAAGGACTATGTCCTTGAGAAAGCTCTCCCCGAAAGGCTTGGGACCAATGCCTCGCATGCAGTATATGATGCTTGGAATAAGCATTATATTGATGTGGTAGATGTGCGTGGTCTGATGTTGGCTACCATGAACTCGGACTTAAAGAGTCAATACGAGAACATGGAGTCGCCAATATAGATGATCACCAGCCTGAAACTGAAGTTTCAGGATCAGGCACGAGTTGAGAGATACCAGATGGTTAAGTCTCTAATTGGGTGCAAACTACCAGAGGATGCTCCAGTGAGTCCTCATGTCATTAAAATGATGGGTTACATTGATAACCTGGGGAAACTGGATTGTCCTGTTAGCCTAGAGTTGGCTACTGAGATCATCCTGCAGTCACTGCCGTCAAGTTATGATAAGTTTAGGAAAAGCTATATCGAGAATGACTTGACGAAGACGTTGACTGAGCTGCATGGCATGCTGAAGACAGCTGAGCAAAACATCATAAAGGGTAAAAGGTTTAAGAAATCTTGTGTTGACAAGGGTAGAGGCAGGGCCGTTCAGATTTGGAATCAGGATAAGCATGTGTCATCTTATAAGCCCAAGTCCGGCCCAACTGATGTTGGTAAGTGCTGCTACTGTGATGAGTTTGGGCATTGGAAGAGAGATTGCATTAAATTCTTGGAAGATTCACAAGAGATGAAGGAGATGTACGGTACTTCTTCTTCAGGTATTGTGTTATTACTTCAAGTTCTACGTATGTATTGGATACTAGTTGTGGTACTGATATTTTTGAAATATGCAGGGCCTAAACAACAGTAGAACGTTGAAGAAAGGACAAGTGGAACTGTGTGTCTGGTATGTAGCAATGGTTGCTGCATGAGCCGTAGAGATTCTCCACTTGTAGGAGCCTTTCAAGCTTGGTTTTTTGAATTAAGTAATTGCTACTATGTACCTGCTTTATGCAGAGATGTTTTTCATTTTCTTGTAAGAATTTGGATGTTTTCATTCTGATAAAAGACAAATTTTGCTCTTTTGATCTTAATGAAATATTATATGGTAGCACCCCTTTTGATAATGGGTTTTATATCTCAAACCAATGTATGTTTGTATATATATAACATAAATACCAAACGGTTTAAGTCTGAAGACTCGAAATCGATTTTCCTAAGCATAGTCGTTTCAACCACATAGAGTGAAGCGGATTCAGAAGTTCCATAGTTATGGGCTTTTAGGCTTATTTGATTATAAATCATATGAGATATGAATTCTGCTTGTTGGGACAAATGACTAATGCTTCTTTAGCAGAGCTAAAGAAAAGTGCCAGAGGAAATCTTCAGTACTTCATTACCTTTATTGATGACTACAATAAGTATGGATGTGTTCATTTGATGAGACACGAGTCGGAATCCTTTGAAATGGTCAAATGAGTTCCAGAATGAAGTATAGAACCGATATGACAGAAGTATTAAAAATCCTCGATTAGATCGCGGAGGAGAATACTTGAGTCAAGAATTGAGTGATCATCTCAGTGAGTGTGAAGTCGTCTCACGGCTCATTTCTCCTGGAAAACCTAAATGGTGTTTCTGAGAGAAAGAATCGGACCTTATTGGATATGCTCCGATTAATGATGAGTCACACGAATCTTCCATTATCCTTTAAGGAATACGCTCTAGAAATATATGTATTTACGCCAACTAGGTTTCTATCAGAATCAGTTGAAAGACACCACATTGGATGTGGACTGTATGTTTTCCTGATTAATTGGGGTTGCAAGGCTTATGTAAAGCAGTTGCCAACAGACAAGCTTGAACCCAAATCTAATAAGTGCTGCTTCGCTGGTTGTCCTAGGGAAACCGGGGCTTATTACTTTTGCAACCAATCCGAGAACAAGGTATTGTTGTTCGGAACTCTATTTTTCTAGAAATAAAGTTTATTTCCAAGAAGAACAGTGGGAGTAAAAGTACAGCTCGAAGAAATTCGAGAAACACAGGAGGCTGCTCAACCTGTTGAGGGAGAGCAGCGGTGAGATCTACAAAGTGCTGTAGGACCTACACCTGTGGAGCCTGAAGTTCGCAGATCCGAATGGATCCGTCACTAACCCGAGAGTGATTTCTCGTAACCGATTGTCGTGATCTTTTGATCATTGAAAAGTGACGAGCCTGCGAAATTCAAGAAGCGATGGTGAGCCCCAACTCCGAAAAATTGGCTAGGTATGCGTGTTAGCTTCACCGATCTATTTATAGATTGAAGCAAACATCTTGGAGTTGGAATCTACGTTCTGTTAACGGTCAAAGGTTTTGACTTGATCAGGAACGTATAGAAACCGTGCGTTTACAAGTAGACTAGTGGGAGCGTAATTGCATTTCTCACACTGTATAACGTACTTAATCTCATAAACGACGTTCCGTCACTTAAGTCTTATCAGGACTTGGGTCGGAAGTCATTTTAACGATAGACATGGGAGAAGCCGCGTGAGTTCTTGGAATAAGGATCCATTGAGATGGATAAGGAAGGATAATTGGATCGTGTCAGAATCCTTATGTTTATAAGGTATTGGACAGTTCCAATATGCATGATTCCAAGAATGGCTTCACACCAAAGGTCTTATAGCAATAATCTTAGCAAGATGAAGTGTCTTGGACACTGACTGAGCTATTATCAATCTGAGCAAGATGAAGTGTCTTGGACACTGGCTGAGCTAGTATCTATGAGTGTGATTCCTTATGCTTATGCAATAGAATCCATCATGAATGCCACATTTTTCGCTCGTCTAGATGCAGCTTACGCATAAAGCATGACGAGTATATACCAATATGTTCCGGTAAAAGTCAATGGACAGTTGTAAGAAGTATCCCCAAGTGTTTGAGGAACACTAAGGATAGGTTCTTGTTCAACTGAGGAAGTGACGAATATGTTAAGAGTAGTTAGACGGACAAAGACGATTCCCGTCTCCCACCTGGTTATGTCTCTTTGTCTGTGTAGCGGTGCTATCTGTTGGAAGGGCTCCAAGTAGTGGACCGTAGAATAAGGCTTATTAATGAATAGCGGTGTGGTTTGTTGGAATGGTTCCAAGCAAAAACACCGCAGCTTCTCTCACAACCTAAGCACGAGTTTTTGCACTGTTGCGGTAGGTACTAGATATCTGAAGACGTGGTCTTGATTCTAGTGGGAGTCATGTTAGTTATGATGTTCACATAGACATGCTATGGTCATGTTTATGAAAAACTGACATCAACATTATTTGATTATTGGATAATTAAATAATGGTCCCAAAGTATTTTATGTTCATTTTATAGGTCATCAAGTTGAGGACTTGATCATGAAACCCTATAAGCAAAAGATGACATAAAATTATGTTTGTCCCTAGTCGAGGTTGTTAAAGTGGGACACTAACAACCGCTAGAGACTAGCATGTGAGGTGACTGTTGGACTAAGTTTCATGAAGTCAATGATATGATTATCACAGTCAATCACATAGATATATGTTGGTGAAAATATGATCGGACATGACCCGCTAATGAGAACTCCACAGGATAGTTATATCAGTGTCATGGGAGGTTCTCATTACGACTATAGAGTATAGTCCTTAGACCTGAGTTCATCATGCTTTCTAGCATATGAATTGGTGCGCTTTGACCTTGTCAAACGTCTTTCCGTAACTGGCGGCTATAACGACATTGCTTAGGCGTATCATGAAGTGTGTGTAGTAACAGGGATGGAACAAGAAGGGATTTGTCCCTCCTGTATAACATGAGATAAATATCTCAGGGCCCATCGAAGATTTGATACTGAGAAAATGCATGGCCGTGCTCAAACGAGGTGATTGTCAGTCGTTTGTTTTATCAGTATAGATCAGGAGTTCGATGAATATGATGTTGGCTATAATAAGGATGACACAGTTTCTTGCCTTATGCCATATCGAGATATAGCGATAAAGGGATTATGGGAATAGATGATTCCAATACAAGTGGGAGATTGTTGGGATTGTGTCCTGAAATCACATTGTACTTACTCTAAAGATAGTTGTATTGTCGAGATAGGACAATTCATGTGATACTGGGTAGTCGTAATGTTTTGCTAGAAACCGCTTATGACAAATGAGTTGTAACTCATTTCTAGTATCGTGTGAACCTACAGGGTCACACACCTAAGCAAGCTGGATACACTTTGTATGGGATAGATCATTGGCATATGATCCGATCAATGTGTATTGGATAGACATTGAATTGAGTTTTTGAAGAGGGGTGTCGATCGACGCAGGTTTTCGAAAGGGTGTGTCGATCGATACAGTAAGTGTGTCGATCAATGCACGTTGGGCCTCGAGACTGACATTTCGAGTTAATGACTTAAATGAGTCGGGTTTGATCCGACGGTCGTTTTCTGTCATCCCAGGTCGATATATAAAGTCTTATATGATCGACCTGGACCCTAGCAGTCGTTGTTGCTTTTCTGAGAGAAAGCAGAGACACAGACACTCATAGCATCCCAGGAGATCCGATCACCGGAACTAGCAACCCGGCGGATTCCAGCTTGTGTGCGTGTGGACTACGGTAGAGGCGCAGCATCTGAGGCGCTCTTGATCTCGATTACCTGATCTTTGTTCAGCTGCCAATCTCCAGGTAACCACGAGGTCAGTTCTTAGATTCAATCACCTAGACCCTTGATCCTAGGGATCACAACACAGTAGTGTTTGTGGACTTCTGGGCTATAGCTGAGCCTTTGTTCATTTGGGATGGAGAGTTCGTCAGCCCATCCGTAGTACTCTTTACACAACCCCTCAAACTTGGAGTAGGGGGTAACACCACGCCAAGTTTGAACCGATGAGCATATAATGGAGCTTGTGCCAAAGTTTGGTAAATATGTCTGCAGTCTGCATTGTGCCAGGAATGTGCTTAACCACCAGCTTCCCAAGTGCTACTCTCTCTTGAACATAGTGGTAGTCGAGCTCAAAGTGTTTGAGCGAGAATGTAACACTGGATTCGCAATCGAGAACACAGCAGATAAGTTGTCACAGAAAAGAGTAGGAGGAGTAGCCTAAGAGATGCCAACTTCTTCAAGCAGAGATGAAAGCCATTTTAGTTCAGCATCAATATCAAATAGATAGCTGACCAAGAGATAATGTTAGAGTCAAGGAACGTACACATACCTCCAGTAGACCGACCAGTCTCAGCACATCCTGCCCAGTCACTGTCACTGAAAGTAGTGAGAGTATAGTCTGTTGCAGAAGCAAGGTTGAGACCCATGGATATAGTACCTTTGAGATATCTCAGAATCCGCTTGAGCAAAGAAAAATCAGCTTGTGTTGGGGAGTGCATCTTTTGACAAACAAAATTAACAGCAAACTAAATATCTGGTCTAGTCAAGGTTAGGTATTGTAGCTTGCCTGCCATACTTCGAAAATATGTAGGATCAGAGAAGAGAATGTCCTGACCATAAACTTTCTGAAGTTGGAGAGGTAAAGGCGTCGGCATTGGCGCAGCATCAAGCATTTCAGCTGCAATCAAAGGGTCAGTGGCATACTTCTCTTGATTGAGGAAGATACCATGACTATGGAAATGAGCATGTACTCCAAGAAAATAATGAATTCGAACCATATCTTTTATCCAAAACTCAGTACTGAGAGAGACAAGAAGCTGGTGACTGCCTGTGAGAATCATGTCATCAACATAAAGAAGAAGATACATGACATTTGAGCCTTGAACATAGTAGAGAAGAGTAGGATCTCTCATAGAAGATTCAAATCCAAACTTCAGTAAAAAGGAACTGAACTTGTCAAACCATGCTCTAGGAGCTTGTTTAAGACCATATATAGCTTTATGTAACTTGCATATATAATCTGTCTATGAGGATCTTCAAACCCAGGAGGTTAGACCATATACACATCCTCTTGTAAATCTCCATGTAAAAAAAACATTTTTGACATCTAATTGCTTGATATCCCATTGCTTAATCACATCAACATGCATCACAGTTCTAACAGTAGCTGTCCGAACTACTGGACTATAAGTCTCAATATAACCAGTCCCTTCTTCTTGCTCATAACCTTTAGCAACTAACCGAGCCTTCAACTTATCCAATGATCCATCAGAATTCAATTTAGTTTTAAAACCCCACTTACAACGTAAAGGATGTATCTCGGGTGCAGATGGAACTAAAACATAGGTATTAGTAGCAAGAAGCGTGCCAATCTCTTCTCCCATTGCTCCAGTCCATCCTGAATCCTGGAAAGCAGCCTTGACTGTTTTAGGCTCAAGGTAATTTGCCTTTACAAAGAATAAAGCATACCTTGGATTAGGTTTTAATATGCCACTGTGAGACCTAGTATGCATACGAAGAGTTGGAGGTGGTGCAAAAGAAACAGACGCAGGAGCCTGAGTAACTTCTGGAACAGTGTCTGAAGTTGAAGAAGAAGAGGATTCTGTAGTATTTTAAGTTGGTGATGACACAAGAACAGAGACTTCAGGTTGAATAACAGAGGTTGTTGGAACATAAACACTCGTACAGGATGCATGTATAGTTGTAGGAGCATCATGTGAGTGCTCAGAACCTGAAGAGAAGAACATTCTTGTACTCATCTTTGAATGGGAGTCTCTGTTCTGAAAATAACACATGTCGACTGATAAATACCTTACCAGTGGGTGGATGTAAGCATATGTAGCCCTTAAACTTTGCATTGTAGCCAAGAAAAATGCAGAGAAGTGACTTTGGATCGAACTTGTTTTTAGCATAGGGTCTGAGATATGAAAAACAAGCACATCTAAAGACTCGTAGTGATGTATAAACCGGTTCACTTCCCATAAGGAGTTCATAAGAGCTCTTATGATCAGGCAACACTGATGAAGGAAGAAGGTTAATGAGGTAGTTAGCAGTGAAAAATGCTTCAACCCATAAATTGTGAGGAGCATGGCTTGCAAATAACATGGACAATCCTAGCTCGGTGAGATGCCTATGTTTCCTCTCAGCAAGACCAGTTGCTGAGGGGTATAAGGACATGACATAAGTTGCTTAATGACACACTTAATTATATGAGTAATGAATCTGGTGCTGGCAAATTCACCCCCTCCATCACACTGAAACATAACCATCTTTTGTTAAACTGATTCTCTACTTGAGCTTGAAATTGCAGGAAAATAATATAGAACTCAGCTTTATTTTTCAAAGGAAAAAACAATGAATATCTTGTGAAATTGTCAATGAAAATGACATAATCGCAAAACCCTTGAGTAGAGATTACAGGTGAAGGCCCCCACAAGTCACAATGAATCCTCTCAAGAGGTTTTACAGAAACAAAGTCAGAAGTAGAAAAGGAAAGCCGGCTATTCTTCCCCATTTGACAGGCATCACATAAGGAGAGGCTTGTCTTATTCACCATTATTGATTTATTCTTGATAAGAAGCAGGAGAACATCATGATGAGCATGACCCAATCGCTGATGCCAAACTTCACTACTAGCAACTTGTTGACGATTTGAGTAGAAGGTAAGAAACTTGGAGTTGTTCAGCACATAAAGATCCTTGTATCTACTTCCCTGAGTGAGCATTTGGCTTGTCATTTTTTCCTTCACAACAACACCATTAGAGTCGAATTCAATAGAACAAGGATAATCTCCATTACCAACTATCACAGTTTCATCTCCATGATATGGCTGTGAAGTCTGAAGTTGAGAAGCCGAGTAGTGATATGAGCAGTGGCACCACTATCCGGATACCATTCATCCATTGAAGACCTCTCTTGATCAGACAGCTTTATTGCAGAGAAGGCATTGTGGAATTTAGCATTATCTGCAGGTCGATACTCTTGATCATATCGACTATAACATTTTTATGCAGAGTGACCATATTTACTACATATTTGACAGGTTGGCCGTTGGTTTGTAGCAGGTGAAGACTGAGACTGAGACTGAGATCCAGACGAGAATTGTTGATGAAAACCCCTACACTGAGTTGAGTAGGATCCACGACCTCTGTAGTTGCCTCTACCAGAACTACAACCACCACTGTAACCACCTTTGTAGCCTCTTGTGTTAACATAAAAAGCCTGATGCGGTGTAACAGCTGCATATGAGTCATAGGTCTGAAGTTTATCATCAAAACCAATGAGCTTGAAGCTCACATCCTCAAGGCTGATACCAGGAAATAGATCCATAGAGTTCTCAATAACAGTAGTGATAGATTCATCCTCCTTTCCTAGACCATTCAATACACCATAAATCTTTTCCTGTTCAGAAATTGGAGATCCGATAGAATCCAACTGATCACACAAACTTTGATTTCAGCTAGATATTCTGACATGGATTTATGCATCTTATAGGTATTCTGAATCTTACGTTGGAGATCTAGCTTCCAAGTAGAAGTGACTCAGTTATAACTTTTTGCTAAAGCTAGCCATAGCTCTTGAGAAGTCTGAGTCCATAGATTGTTTTGAGAGAATTTTCAGTAAGACTTCCAAGGATCCAAGCTACGATCAGCTGATCAGTACGTACCCACTTCATGAAATCCAGATTGCTGACTTCACTGACATGTTCTCCGTTACGAACCATCATCGTCGGAGGCGGTCGCTGGATATCACCGGTAACGTAACCTAGAAGCAGTTGGCTCTGAAGAAACTGTTCGAACTAAAGTTTCCATAGAAGATAATATGTATCAGAAAGTTTAAGAGTGACAACTTGAGAAATGGCTAAACATGAAACATAAAAAGGAATGAGAGCTATCCATGGCTCTGATACCATAAAAGCTTGAGAGAAAGCTCAGAAACGTAAATGAAGAAGATGACTTTTATTAAACTTTTCTCCTTAAGCATTCGATTACAGACTCTCATTCATTTATACATCATAGAGCAACCTTATCTATAGGAGCGAATCTTTCTGGTTCAGCCACAGCACGTGACTGCCAATTATTGGAGAGCTGCATAACGGTTGGAGAACTGGATTTGGTGAGCTGGCTGAAGTGTACGGAGATTACCTTTTCTGGTCATCATCATGTTGCAGAGGTGTTCCTCTGTTTTTGGTGCAGCAATAGTGTTTGTGGACTTTTGGGCTATATCTGAGCCTTTGTTCATTTGGGCTGGAGAGTTTGTCAGCCCACATGATGAGTTTTTCAGAGAATTAAGGATTATGATGAGTCGACTTATCAATAAATCACATAAAATTCAAGACCACAATAAACAAACAATTACTAAAGAACCGAAGCAAGTTCAAGAGTTATATAAATAGTCTCACAATTGTTTCTTCAGTTTCAAGAAAACATGACTACTGTCAAATAAGAATCAGTTTATATATGGAACAAAAAAAATAAACTGATTGCAGAGATAAGATCGCAACTTATGTGTAGACAAGTCATTGACATCTGAGACATTTGTCAAGACAAGACACATGACTTAAGTTCATAAATGAAATCTGCAAGACCGAAGAGGATACATATTAAAAGATTTGGAGAAACGATATGACTCAAGATTTAAACTTTTGCAGAAACAGTTAAAAGCAAATCAGAAAAGACAAACATGTGCTATCGGAGCCCAATTTTGAGGGGGAGGCGTAAGGCGCTGGAATAGTCTTCTCCGGTTACTTGAAGAATTTACATGAAAAAGTAGAAATTCCAGAATCAGTCAACAACAGATAATCAAGAGATAAGGAAATCTAGGACTTATCTGCGAGCTCTTATATTGGAATCAAAGGGAAACCATCTTGCCTTAAACATGCATATCGATCCGCAAAGTACATAATACATCGCGTATGTCATATATCTACAAGAGAAATGACAAGACATGAGGTCGATTAATAAGGTCTTAAAAAAAGGAGATGAATAGATTCAGAAAAAAAAAATTAAGAGAAAAGATCCGAAGAGACTTATCTGAGAATTCTTGTGTCAAAACCAGTAAAGATAATTTTTGCAATGACATGCATGAAATAATCCGAAAAAAATAAAGATTTAGACAAATCAAGAAAGGTGAATCGATCCATAAAAGACTAAGAATCTTCAAAGAAAATAAATTTAGACTCTATCTGAAGTTATCTTAAGCTCACACAGAGAGAATATTGAAAATGCGAGACTAGTGTAACACAGAAGGTAATTCAAGGGTAATCTTTTTCAAAGACTGTTTATTGCAAAGCAAACAAAAGTTTCACCTTAACAACCTAGTCTTCTTCTTGCTTTTTGATCTAACAGTGATCTCAAAGCCTCCTAGATTCACCCTTAACACCAAGTATGATTCTCTCTTAAGAACTCACAACTTTTGCTAAAAGCAATATCTTTCTCTAAAGGCGCACCAAGCACAGATGCTCTAGATGACCTATTTATACACCATAGGTCATCGTACAACTTTCTAATTCTTTTTGGTATATTTCCTAAACCTTCTTAGGTATATTTCCATTTTTCTTTGTTTAGAGAAAATCTAATTTTCGTAAACTCTTTTAAGTTCATCTTCCTTGAGTATATTCACTAATCTACACGTCCAGCTCAGCTATTCTTCTTTAGGTTCGTCCTCGTCAGCTCCTAGTATCCATAGTTTCCATATCCATTAGCTTCAGCTCACGCTCTCCGTTGTTGACTCAGTCGTTGTTACACACGTTGCTTGATTCAGTGGTTGTCGTACCTCATGTTCCAGCTCATTGCATCTTCAATCTCCTCCTTTTTAGCTTCGTGTGCCTCTCAAGCATTTGTACTTCAATAAGCTTATACACAAATATAGCCGAAGTACAATAGTTCTGTTTGTCATAAGACTCATTAGGCAATCACACATCAAGAAACCAAAACCAGTTGAAAATCAAACATGAGTTCAACATTAAACCGGAGAGAACCAAAACAAAATAAATCCTTACATCCTTCTCATCCTCAAGACAAGCCCACAAAATAAATCCTTAAATTCTACTCCCCCCATAAGTCAAGCCCCACAAAACACTCATACACACTTAAGCATCACTCGAGGTCATCTCATCAGAGTCATCATCTCCATCAGGAGACTCCTCTTCTTGATCCGACTCGTCAACCTCCTCTGTTTCTCCCCCTACTTGAGAGCACACAAGTTAAAAACACTTATGTCAGGATAATAATAATAGAAAGGGATTGGAGGACTTTCCTTGAATCATGTCTCGAAGATGAAACACTACGCCATTTTGGTTTTGAAGTCCTTCAACAATGCCTTGGAGAGCAGTATGAACAGAGAGCTGATCTATCGAGGTCTTTAGTGGCATCCTGACTGTCCCAAGTTGTAGAATCTCCACAGGTTCTTCTTCAACAGATGCAGAGGCCTTGGATCGTCCAGCTGAGCGAGTTACTGATGATACCTTGCGTTTGCCGGATGCAATTTCCTATCTCTTCCTCTCAGCCTCTCGCTTAAGAATGCTTCTCCGCTTCGTGGATCTTTCTTGTATAACACAGGACCCACAATCTCTTCTCCGTCAAATGTGCAAGGTGACTGCTGCATTTCTAGAACTGCTGATATGATTCTTGGGAATATCAGCCAGCGACGATCGTTCTTTGGATCCGAAGTAAAGCTCATCACCTGCTTGTACACCAACCTCCCAAAATCAATCCGGATCCCATGAGCTATCTTATAAATCAGCCTAGCTCTGTCCTCTGAGATGTGACTCTTGTGACTCGATGGAAACCAGTTCGTGGCTGCTAAGATCGTCAGGGCTGCATACTTTGGAGGTAGATCTACAGATTTCATTTCTGCCCAAGTCTTCTTTTGTCCTTGAGTTAGATATTTGGCTAGAGTATCAAGCGAGACTCCATCAATACTTGCATCAGTCTTGACTTCAGCATTGCTCAGAGGTGCTAAGTCTAGACAAGCATTGATCTTGACTTCAGCGTTACGCAGAAAGACACGAACTCCCTTATCAGATACATCAAGACTCGGTTCAGGCAAGTTTGTGTAGAATTTTTTCACGATTTCAGGGACAAACTGATAGAGTCAAAATTATATCCCTATTCTACTGCAAGTGCACAGTTATGTGAATGTAGTATCTCAGGGTATCGTATCTACAAGGACTCAAGATTCACGCGATAGACTATGAGTAGTCGAATTAAGCTAAGCGAAACGGATTGTAAAGCAGTAAACAAGACAGCAAGTAAACGAATGAAGTGAGGTGAATGTAACAATCAACGAAGGCGTCAGGTTTCGAGAAGTTCTCAGGATATCAGAAAATCAGATGACAAACAATCAGGATTCGATCTATAGTGTTCTTGAACTAGAATCACATAAGTATAACTAACCAGCTCTCGCTGCGATAATTATCTATGTCTAACAACCTAGCAAACCAACTCTCGTTGCGAATCCTAGATTTCTAAACATGCATTAGTTCCAAGTTCGTTCGTTCACAATTTCTCTAGACCAAATCTCTTTGCGAATAGATAAATTGCTCATCCAAATTCTTTCTAGCTAATTAACCAACTCTCGTTGCGGAAATCAACCTAATGTCAATAATCTAAATGGCCAGTTCAGATTAAGCGTTGAGAATAATTTAGATGAAGAACTAGACGATGAATCCGAATTAATCAGTTACTCTAACATTCCTTCAAATCCCTAATGAGAATTCTCAAACCTAACAAGAGATCTACTCAGACATATCAATCATCACAAAGGACATAATCCAAATAGATATCATATCTTAATCAAAGGAGTAAGAACAGGGGTTCGAAATCTCTTCTCTCTCGAGTACAAGACCAGCCCCCAAATCTCCTAAACTCTGATTGAATAAAGCTTAGCCTAACAAGTGGCTGTAAAACCTAATTAATAGCTAAAAAACGTTTTGGGCCTTCTTGTAAATATGGGAAACTTCTGGGTAAATCTTGCAAATCTCCAAAAGTTGTATTTTTGACGCGCAGGAATTTCGTCATTTAGTGGTGTCCACCGACACCAAGTGCAGACGCACCCAGTGAACTCTGTGAATCCATATATGCTGCCAAATCACTCCAAAAGCTCCCAGAATCTCCAGATAAACTCCAAACGTGTTAAAACTTGTAAAACACCTAAAGGACTCGAAAGACTCTATAAAAGACTCGATTATGTACATATATCATGGCTTAAAACACCTAAAAACCATGATACATCACAAACCCAATCAATCCATCAACATAACTTCTCAACATTCCTATGTCTATCAACCCTAGATATCCCCACTTATCGGTTTCATCAAAATCCACTATCCGTTCAGCTAGGATTCCACGATCTATGAACAGGGCATACCTGGCTTTAACTTCTCGAGATGGGAAACGCTTGGATACAAAAGCTTTGACCTTGGCCTTGGCTGATGTACCAGTTGCAGTGGACGACCCAAGTTTAATAGAGACTTTTTATTTTGTTTCTTCTGCATAGGTTTGTTCTCTTCAGTATTGTCAGTGCGTCCCTTCTTGATCTCCTGTCTGCTTTCTAGCTTTTCACTTCTTCGGTTTAGAGGCTTCCTCAGCATGTTCACCTCATGTGTTCATCTCAAAAGGCTCAGCATCGATTTCAGCTATACTAACTGGAATAGCCACCACCAAAGCTAAATCATCGTTATTTGTGATTAACGAAGCTAGCCCATCGACTGCATCTTTCTCTTGTTCACATATCTCTTCTGGATTTTCCTTCTTATCTGAGCGAACTGACTCAGATTCCTTGTCATCATCCTTTGGTGACTCTGTGGTTTAGATTTCCTCTGTCTCCGGATCAGACGGTTGTTTGGGAAGCTGATCTTCCTGTTCGGAGATATGTCCTGACTGAGCTTCATCATCGCCTTTCTTCTGTGCTAGATCTTCATCAATTGGATCTGTGACTTCTACTTCTGGAGCCGTTGCAAATGAATTTATGGTGGTTTGTTGATTTTCACCCAGAATGTGATCAGAAACAAGGTTAGGGTGGTTGGCGGTACCTCCTCATCGGAGCTAGATTTATCAAGCAGCTGTGGCGGTTTCTGTTCCGACGGAGCTTGGATCGGGCGTTGAGTTGAGCTAGAGCCCACTTTACCTCTCCTAGTCGCATGCACCATGATTACCTTGAAGCAAAGAGATTTTTGGAATGAGGAAGAAAGAGCCTAGTCTCGTCGGATTTTTAAGAGGGATGAATGTCCTTTTTCGATTTCTCTCTCCTTTTATGAGCGGAAGCAAAATCTGTGTCAGAGATACCATTGCCCTTTTTGCATGCGATTCTATTGGGCGAAGATTTTCCAAATATTTAAATTTTGAAATTCAAATGTCCTTTTCATTTTTGGTGCCCAAGATCTTGGATATATTTCTTGTCAAACCAACTTTGAACCGACAAAAACCATACCTCATGTTCACTGTACCACCTTTTATTCTTTAGTTCACAACATTCATCATTACATTAGATCAACCACATTCAGTTTTTTTTTAAGCAATGGAACTAACTTGAGTGAATTGACTACATCTTTACTAAAGCAATTGGCATTTTTAGTGATAGAAAATAGTACCTTTTTCATTGAATTCTCTTATCAATGTTGTGTGTGTCAGGAACTGACACTTCACATGACTCAGTTGTTACTCCTTGCTCATATGATTCCTACATTTGGCCATCACTCACCCAATGGCTAGCTTTCACACTCTCATGCCTTTATCCTATCTCAGTGCAGTTTTCAACCTTTATCCTTCGAGTGAGATTGCCACACGTTTCTGTTTTTTTATTGCTTTAGTAAATGAGCTACTTTTGGAGTTGATTCCATTATGTGACATCTCAGGATATCAACCCCTAGATTTTTATTTCTTTCTGGCTTTTGGACCTCACTCGAGAAATATGTACTGTTCATGAGACAAGACGACACAACAGGCAGCTCTTTTCCACTAGATTTCCTAACTCCAAAACAAATCAGAACTTGATGTACTCCGTGATTTAGTATATGTGCCAGCCCTGTAGACTTTTACATCTCACAAACACCGATTGAGTTTCTTAAAGTAATAAATCGGTTAAATTCAAGAGGTTTTAAAAAGAAATCAGCCAGTTGCAAATCAGTAACTATGTATTCAACCACTACCTATTTTTTCCTCCACTAGCTCTCGAATGAAGTGGTGTATTATGTCAATGTGCTTTGTTCGTGAGTGTTGGACCGGATTCTTTGAGATGCTTATAGCACTCTTATTATCACAATGAACGAGTGGTGGTCCTGAGTCGATCCATAGTCAACTGACATTTTATTTCATCCAGAGAAGCTGAGCACAACAACTCCCCATCGCAATATATTCAGCTTCTGCAGTAGACAATGACACAGAGTTCTGCTTTTTGCTCATCCAGGCAATCAAATTGTTTCCCAAGAAGAAACATCCTCCACTCGTGCTCTTTCTGTCATCCAAACTCCCTATCCAGTCAGCGTCACAGTATCCAACTAGATGTTTATTGGATCCTTTTGAGTACAAAATCCCTAGATTGATCGTTCCCTTGACATACTTTATGATCCGCTTAACTGCCTCAAGATGTGATTGTTTTGGTTTAGCTTGGTACCTTGCACATATTCCCACGCTAAAGCATAGATCCGGTCTACTAGCTGTTAGATACAGTAAACTGCCAATCATTACTCGATACAGCTTTACATCCACATCTATTCCATCCTCATCCCTTGACAGCTTGGTTGTGGTACTCAATGGTGTTCTAGCCTCGTTGCATTGATCCAGCTTGAATCGACTTAATAGATTCTTAGAATGTGTGCTTTGAGATATGAACACGCCATCACTATTTTGGCTAACTTGCGAGCCCAGAAAGTACTTCAATTCTCCTACCATACTCATTTCAAATTCTTGAGTCATATCTTGCACAAACGTATGACCAGCCTTTGAGATGTGCCTCCAAAAATTATGTCATCCACATAAATATGGACTATGATAATCTCATCCTTTTGTTCCAAAACAAATAAAGTTTTGTCTAAACTTCCTCTTGCATACCCTTTTCCTAGAAAGAAACTCGTGAGTCGCTCATACCATGCCCTAGGTGCTTGTTCAGACCGTACAAAGCTTTCTTCAACTTGTACACATACTCAAGATTAAGTGCATCCTCAAATCCTTTTGGTTGTTCTACATGGACTTCCTCTTGAAGGTAACCATTCAAGAAGGCCTCTTCGCGTCCATTTGGTATACGGAGAAGTTCATAATGCAGGCCATTCCAAGAAATAGTTTGATTGACTCAAGTCGTGCAACAGGAGCAAAGGTCTCCTCAAAGTCAATTCCTTCGATCTGCGAGTATCCCTGAGCCACAAATCGAGCCTTGTTCTGCACCACTACCCCATTCTCATCAATCTTATTTTTAAAGATCCACTTGGTTCCTGCAATGTTTACTCCTTCAGGTCATGGTACAAGTTCCCACACACCATTTCACACAAATTACTCTAGTTCTTGTCCCATTGCCTCAATCCAGAATTCATCATCCAATGCTTGAATATGTGTTTTGGGTTCTATGACTGAGACAAAGCAAGCAAACCACACCATCTCTCTAAAGTTTAAATTGACTTTCCTTGTCATTCGTTCATCATTCACATCTCCTAATACTTCTGAGATAGGATGGTTTTTCTGGGGTCCTACTTGGTTTGATTTTCACTGGAGATTTTACTTCTTTAGATTGGTTGGTTTCTGAATTTACTTCTTGCTCTGCATTATCTTCATTCGTGGATTTTGATGCTCAAATGGTTCTGATTCACTGTCCGAGGAATCATCAGGGATTTTCATTTGACAAAGATCATCAAATATGACATTAATTGATTCAACAATCGTTCGTGATCTTGTGTTATATACTCTGAAGGCTGTACTAGTTCCTGAATAACCCAAGAAGATACCTTAGTCAATCCGTGAATCAAACTTCCCAAGATGGTCTTTATCATTCAGTACATAACACTTCCCTCCAAAGATATGGAAGTAGCTCAGATTGGGAGTTTTCCCTTTCCACATCTCGTATGGGGTCATGGTTGTTCCTCTTCTCACATACACCCGGTTGATGATGTAGCATGATGTATTGATAGCTTCAGCCCAGAAATTTAATGGCACATCTTCGACGTGAATCATGGCTCTGACCATTTCTTGAAGAGTCCTGTTTTCCTTTCCACTACTTCATTCTGTTGAGTAGCTCTTGGTGCTGAAAACTGATTAGCTATTCCATGATCTTCGCAGAACACCTTCATGGTTTCATTCTGAAATTCTCCTCCATGATTACTCCTAATCTTCTTGATTTTGCCTTCTTCATTGATCAGCTGAAGTTCCCAGATCCAAAAGTTATCATTCTATCTGATTTATCCCGAATGAATCTCACCCATGTGTACCTTGTGAAGTCATCTACTAGAACAAACACATATCGTTTGCCTGCTACGCATTCCACTTGCATTGGTCCCATAAAGTCCATGTGAACTAGATCCACTTTGTGCTTTGTCTGAACATCTGGCACTTTCTTGTGCTGAACTTTGACCTACTTGCCTTTGTTGCATGCTCCACATACCATCTTGCTCATCTCCTTGAGTTGAGGTATCCCTCGGACTATCTCATTCTTGACCAGAATGGTCAAATTTCTTTCATTCATGTGACCAAGTCATTGATGCCATAGATGAATGTCTTTCTTAGCACAGAGACACTTCGCGCTGAGAGATTTAGAGTTGTTTACCCACATGTAGCATTTGTTGCCCGATCGTTTTCCTTGAAGGATGATATCTCCAGTATCATATATTGCTTTGCAATAATAACTTGTGAAACACACCATCGGTCCTTCGTCGCATAGTTGACTTACACTGATCATATTCGCCTTCAGACCTTTCACAAGATAAACATTCATTAGTTTAGGTAAATCTGATTCAAGTGTCTTACCTTTGCTTTGTATTGCCTCTTGTCCTCCATCACCAAAAGTTACTTTGCCGGATTTGATCACTTTGATGTCTTTAAGATGATCTCTTCTCCCTGTCATATGCCTTGAGCAACCACTATCAAAGTACCATTGGTTTCCGTCCTCTGATTTATCAGTGACAAAGGCCATACTGCAATGCATATGCTTCTCTGTAGTACCCCTTGTACTACTTCTTGTTTCATATAGATCCGTCTTCTTCACCCAAATCTGGTATATGTCCTTGTTCCAGTTGAATCTCTCTAATTTTCCCAGCTGTCGAACTCTTTGTTGGAATCTGTAACAGTATGCTTTGTAGTGTCCTTCCTTTCTGATATATCATGGTTTTCTAGGTTTTCAACCATGATATAGTTGTGTATATTGATTCTTTAACCTGGTTTTTCGAGTCTATTGAGTCTTCTACACGTAGGCTTGCGTTTGGAGCAAAGAGTGGGACTATAGGACATTTCTGGTGATTTGTGCAACAAGCTGAAGTTGGTGTCTCGGCCACGACTGGATGTCGACAGACACTGACCTTGGTGTCGGTCGATACTGAGCGCGAGAGAAGCTATATGCCGAGTTGGGACAAGTTTTGAAGAATTGCATAAAGACTCCGAAGTTTCCTCTAATTCTAATCTAGCCCCAAAACGAGTTTAGGAGTTTTAATTAGGTTTTCAGACTCATTATTCAGTTTATCTTGTTCTTACTTTGTTCTTGCTTTTGGAGATTGAGAGATTTTTGCTAAGGGGTTAATTCTTGCTACTTGTAACCTTTGAGAGAAGGATTTCGAACCCCTTTATCTTATCTATTTAGTCTTTCGGATTTCTATTCATGATGTGTTGTTTAATTGATAATATGTCTGAGTAGTAATCTAGTTAGATTTAGGAATTCTCATAAGGGTTTTATGCATGTTTAGGTAACTGATTTATTAGGATTCACAATTTGTTCGTTCATCACCTAAGTTGCGTTTAATACTAAATTATGGACTAATCACCTAGGGTTTAGATCTTAGATAATTAACTTAGCACGAGAGTGTGAATTATAATCCGAATAAACTTAGTGTGAGTAATTTGACTAGATACAAAGAGATTTGGTTTAGGAGAATTGTGAACCGATAAAACATGTTCTTAATGCTTGTTTAGAACTCTAGGATCACAAAAAGATTTGGATCACTAGGTTGCTATATATAGAAACAATCTCAGCGAGAGTTGGATTGTTTAGCATTGTGTTTCTAGTTCTTGAACCTGTGTTTAATCTGAACCGGTTAGTTAAGTATCTTGCAGTGCATAATTCCCGAGAACTTCCTAAGTCTGACGCCTTTCTCCTATTGAAAACACCTCCTTGTTTACATTGATTTCGTTTATTGCTTTCTTCCCATTGATTTGGCTTAACTTGAGAACATACAATCTATCGTGTGAGTCGTTAGTCCTTGTGGATTCGATACCCTAAGTACTATATTCGCATCACTGTGCACTTGCAGTAGAATAGGGATAAAACTTTGACCTATCTAGTTTTTGGCGCCGTTGTCGGGGACTCAACTGAGTTCGCCGATAGATTTTGTTTTAGAGTTTAGTCTAAGTCGTTTTATTTCTTTTGTTATTGATTTTTCTCGGTTTGGCTTGTTTTGTTGCTGCAGGAATCGATATCCGCATTCAGTGTCGACGGACACCGTCATAGTGTCGTCCGACATCGACCTCGAGACACTGTTTTGAGTTCAGTTTATGCCTAATCGACACACCCAAAGCAACCCGAGCGAAGAACTTTTTAACCTCAAACTTGAGGAGCTTACTAAACTTGAGAGAACGAACAGAAAGGGTCAAAGAACAAGAATGATGAACAATCGTTTGATTTTGAGACCGAATGCTGAAGGAGTTCTGGGAGACCAACAGAACAACCTTACAATGATAAGGGGCAACGGATTGATGATGAGGGACGTGTGATCCCTGAACCTGAGCAGCCTCAAGGTGAGAGGCAGATGGTCAATGCAAGAGGTAATGGACAAGCTCCTGCTGCTGAGAGGACTCTTGCTGACTACAACCGACTAGATGAGTTTTATGCTAACTGGTCAGCAATTGTACCTCTGACAGGTCAAGAATTATCCCTATTCCAATTGCAAGTGCACAGTGATGTGAATGTAGTACTTTAGGGTATCGAATCCACAAGGACTCTAGGCAACGATAGATTAAGAACAATCAAGTTAAACTAGGAGAAAGCAATGTAATGATAAACTAAAAGCAATGCAAGAAAGTAAATCAATAGCAAGATTGGTTTGTAGGCAATTAACTAAAAGCGTTACGTCTAGGGAGTTCTCAGGAAATCAGACAAGCAGATAAATTATTCAGTCATGATCAAAATAAGTACGGTTCTAGAACTCAAACACGGAAATAGAATTAACCAAATTTCGTTGTGAGAATTCTCTAAGCTTAATTGCAGAAATCCAAATTTCTTTGTAATTCCTAACAGATTAAACTAGCTTTAAGATTAAGTTCGATATGTTCACAATTCAATTAAACCAAATTTCTTTGCGAGTAATTCAATTGCTCAACCTAAATAGTTCAGATTCTAAACCACACTTTCGTGTCGATTTAACAACCTAAGATCTAGATTCTAAGTGATCAGGTTAGAAACTAGTGTTCAAGCACAATTTAGATCGAAGAACAATTATTGATATGAATCCATAACTGAAATAAATAAATCTAGCAAGTCATAAAATCCTTAATGAGAATCCCTAAACCTAACTATGAATCTACTCAAACATAGAATATGAAAACATAATCAATGAAATAATAGATTGCATAAAAGAGAATAAAGAAGTAAAGGAGTTCGAAATCTTCTCCAAAAAGCAGGAAGCAGTACAGGATTAGATCAGCCCCAAGCTCTAAAAACTCTCAGCTCTAAGTATGAAAGTGTATCTAAAAACTGATGTAAAAACCTAATTATATAAGCTAATCACGTCTTGGGGCTTCTTTGTAATTATCAGGAACTTCTGGGCAAAACTGTGAATTCTTCATTCTTCATTAAACCGCCGAGGAAGGCCCATATCGCTCGTGTGTCGATCGATGCACGATGTGTGTCGATCGATGCACGATGTGTGTCGATCGATGCATTACTCTGTTTTGGACAGTGAACTCTATCTCTCGGGTCAAAGCACCAAAATGCTCCAAAAAGCTCCATAAACTCCAATTCCGCTCCAAACGTGCATATATCTAATAACACCTGTAAAAGACTCTAAAGAAACACTAAAAGACTATAAAACACACTTATATCATGGTCTAAAACCGGTAAAAACCATGATATATCAACTCCCCCACACTTAGCCTTTGCTTGCCCTCAAGCAAAACAGAGAACTAAAACATGGTGAAGAGGTTTGAAAACTTTCAGAAACTCTTTTCATCCTAGAAGCAACAACACTAAGATTCCCCTTAGTAAGCCACTGAAAGAATCACCTGCAAGACATCAAGACCAACATGTACTACCCCCACACTTAGCAACTGTCCTAAGTAAACTCCACAATCAATCCAAGCAATTCAAATTCACCCTACTGACTTCTATAAGCTATTAAGTGCGGTCTCACCTAAGGATTATCGATCAAAGGGCACATGGATTCTTACTTTGTCAGCTCTAGACCACCATACTATCTTTTCTAGTTCCTTTTCTTCTCTTTTCCCTTCCTTAGCATTCTGATTTTTCCCCATTGGGTATCATTTTATTTTTTTTATCAGTGTTTTTCCCGTTAAGGGGTGTACTTTGGACACATTCCATGAATGCACATGAGGTAATAGTGTTTGCTACTACTCCCGTGACGAATTCGGAGCTACTAGCTCATCCTCAGTTTATTACTTTTTTTACTTTATGGAAGGGGAGAAGGGAACCATACTTGAACAGGTTTACAAGCTGTGTCAGAACTAACAAAGGAATCCGACTCAAGGTATACCAAGCCCTTAGGTGAGAAATTTAAGTCAAATTAAGGGTGAAGTCAGTAAAGGATCCTCTGAATACCTGAATTGATATGGGTCCTCAGTAGGTTGATCCGTGTTGGGTTTTCTAATAGTCATAGATAGATCCTGCAACTTCATCCCAATGGTTACTTAAGTTCCTGCAAGATGTTGTTAACTTCTCAAAAATTCACTGTTTCCTACTTAAACCGTTTTGACTCAATAAAACAAATTTATTTGAAAAACAGGACTGACTCTACGAAAACAGAAAGATAATAGTCATTACCACCTCCCCCACACTTGAAACACACTGTCCCCAGTAGTGTCAAGCTAAGGTTTGGTAAAAGAAAGAAAGAAATGTTAATGGATGTGTTAAGTTCTGTCTGATTTTACCTCTGTCGCTCATGCATCGATCGTTACATAAATGCGACGACCGTTGCTAGGCGATTTGCGTCATGAGTGGATCGTTGCTCAGAACCGCAACGATCGCTGCAATGCGATTTTCGTATTGTGTCGATCGACACACAGGACCGTGTCGATCGTTGCATTGCGATTTCGTCGAACAGTCAGCAGTTAGCAGGTTAGTCCGTGAGAAATTATCAAATTTCAAACCTGCAAGCTGAAAATCGATGCAAACAAGTAGAATCAAAGCAACAGATAGTCTCAAAGTAAAAACATCATCCAAACATAAGAATCCTAAGAAAATCAAGAGAAAAATGCAAAAGAAAAGATGAAAACAGAAATACAGAACCGTAGTCTGAAAATGCCACTACTCTCACTCGTCATCTATGCCATCATAGCGATCAGTACCGCTCGAAGAACCGGGAGTCGGAGAGCGCTGTCTACGTCGACGTGAAGGTCCGGGCTGATGAATCTGCGGCTGTCTCCTGCAAGTACAGGTACGCATGTAGTTCCAGATGCTCCGTAAAATACCATCCTCACGCTCTCTTCACTCTCCCTCAGACATCTCACCAAAAGGTACCGAAGGCTCAGGATAAGGACCAATATCATCAGAAGGGGCAGCAGGTGCAGGCGCAGATGAAGAAGAAAGGCGTGTAGAAGGCTCTCCCAGCGGATGAGCCATCGTAGGCACACTGCGCTGATCTCGAATAGGAGGCCGGAAACTCAAGGCAGCCAGCGTATAAATCTTGGTCAGATCAGCAGCAGGAAGGTCTATACCACGCTTCATAGTGGTGTCATAATAGACCCATATACGTCCCACCTTCAGCCATGTAGCACTCTGCAGGTGGGTAAAATGTCAAGGAATTCCTTGCTGTCATCACACTCTGTACCCTCTAAGGGAATCCTGCAATGCCTGAAAATGGGAGTAAGCAGACTCCCTACTGTCTCAGTGTCCTTCCCATCAAATGGCTTCTTCTGCAATGAGCACAAGTGATGAGCAAAGACAGCTCCTAAGTTGAGTCCACTGGTAGGATCTCTCAAATCAGTCTCAGCAAACTGCTCCCTTAACCTAATGAAAAGCATCTCCAGCTCATTCTTATGCATCTTGTTGGCTTCAGCTTTGCACAACAGAGTATATCCCAAGATGCGCAAGACGTATCTGAGAACAGGATGCCTAACTTGTATCTGCTTCGTTGTCCTCCAGCAATACCGTGTTGGGAATGTCCTGAAATCTATTGTACTTACTTCAAGTGAAAGTTGTATTGTCGAGATGAGACAGTCATATGATACTGGGCAATCATAATGCTTTGCTAGAAGCCACTTATGATCAATGAGTTTAGAACTCATTGCTAGTATTATATGATCCTACAGGGTCACACACCTAAGCAAACTGGATGTCTTGTATGGGGTTGATCATTAGTGTAATGATCTAGTGAATGTATATTTTCAATAACGAGTTTTTGAGGTAGTGTCGATCGACACAACATGTGTATCGATCGACACAACATGTGTATCGATCGACACAGATCGCAGACCAAAATAACGATTTTGGTTTATGACCTAATTAACTTCGGTTTGATCCTTGGTTAATTAGGTCATGACAAAAGTCGATATATATAAGATATATGGACGACTTTTACACATATCAGACCTAATACACAGCCACCTCGGTGAAACAGAGAAACCTCTAAGAGATCTGATCTCTACGGCACTAGCATCCCGGTCCGTTCCAGTTTGTGTGTGTGTGGATACCAGTAGAGGCGCAACACTTGAGGCGCTTGAGAATCTCGAACACCTAATCATCTTCCGCTGCTAATCTCCAGGTAATTTGAGATCCTAATGATTCAATATACCTGAACCCTAGATCCTAGGCTATGGAATTTATACCTAGGGTTGCTAATTCTGATTAGAACTGCTAGAAATTCCAACAGTGGTATCAGAGCCTTAGGGTTTTTCCTATTGAATATGTAGCATGATGATTAGATTAGTTGAATCTGGATCATTATATATGTGATATATGCATGCTAAATTGAGTTTTGTTCAAAGAAATCTCGTTTTAGGGTTCTTGTTCAAAATCGATTATGTGGTTTCGCATAGTGTCGATCGACACCAATCTGGTATCGATCGACACAGTATGGAAACCCGAATAAAATTTTAGGGTTCGATCATTAAGGTCGAATTTCCTGATGCCCTATCGTATTAATCGACACAAAAGTTGTGTCGGTCGACACGGACCTTGCAAATGGTTTAATCGGTTCAATTGGATTGAACCGGTTATCACGCTTGGTTAAAATTGGCTAAATCGGTTCAATTGGATGAATCGGTTCAATTGGATTGGACCGGTTATCGCAAATTGGTTTAAACCGATTTGATCGGTTAATTGTGATGTGATTGAATTGGGTCGATGTCGACCGACACAAGTGTTGTGTCGATCGACACTGACCGGTTATCGAACCAAGTAAATTTGATTGACCGGTTATCGCAATGGTTTTGGTTTGGTAGTATCGATCGACACACATGAGTTGTGTCGGTCGACATACCACTCGGGATTTTGGTTATTGAACCAGAAATCGCAAAAACCGAACCAAAGCCTTAACCCATTTCTTAGAATAATTAAAACTCAGTTAGATTAGTTGTTTTAATTAATTATAATCCTTCTTAGATACATATATGATGTGTATATTAGATTAAAAGTTTCGTTCCTCAACTAAATATCAAGTATGTTTAGATGTCTTTCCAATCTTGTCAACTGTCAAGACTTGTTTCATTGTGCGATAGACTTGTAGTGCAAGGTGTCCACAATTACATGAGTAAGACAGGAGGTAATCGTGTTGATGGACTTGCAGTGCAAGACGTCAACAATTACATGACTCAAAAGATTGGTTTACTTGACTGGGCCATCAAAATCATTTTGGGCCCAGAGACATCAGGTGGATTAGACATAAGATGTCAATCCACAACCAAGAGTTATATTGGATATAACTAGCAAAGTTGTTGCTTACCTAGATAGCTGAAATTTGGGCGATGAGCCAAAGCTCACTCAAGTTTCAGTGAAGTATGGGTCTTGGATCATTATATTCATTTGAGGAAACATTGTCTTGAATATAATGCGAGTCTTCTTAATAGTTAAGATTTCTCATTTCTTGAACATCATAACTAAACCTCTCTTGTTTTCAGCTATGTCTAGCACAAACCATCACAACAATTTCTCCCTGCGATCCGTTCTTGAGAAGGACAAGTTAAATGGATCCAACTTTCTTGAATGGTATCGGAACTTGAGAATTGTTCTCAAACAGGAGAAGAAGGACTATGTCCTTGAGAAAGTTCTCCCAAAGAAGTACCGAGCCAATGCCTGGCAGTCATAGAAGGATGCTTGGGATAAGTATTCTAATGATGTGGTCGATGTGTGATGTCTCGTGTTGGCTACCATGAACTCGGACTTGCAGAAGCAATATGAGTACGTGGATTCGCCAATAGAGATGATCACTGGCCTGAAAAGTATGTTTCAGGAGCAGGCACGAACTCAAAGATACCAGACGGTTAAGTCTCTAATTGAGTGCAAGCTACCAAAGGACGGACCAGTTAGTCCTCATGTCATTGAGATGATGGGTTATATTGATAACCTGGGGAAACTGGATTGTCCCATTAGCCAAGAGTTGGCTACTGACATCATTTTGTAGTCACTCCCTTCAAGCTATGATCAGTTTGTTATGAACTATAACATGAACAACTTGATAAAGACTTTGACTGAGTTGCATGGAATGCTCAAAACTGCTGAACCTAACATCAAGAAGGACACCCCAAATATCCTTATGGTACAAAAGGGTAAACAAAGTTTAAGAAACTTGGTAAGAACAAAGGTGATGGCAAGACGAGCTCAATTGTGAATCCAAGCGAGTCTAACCATGATCCTAAGGTTAAACCTGGTCCTTCTAAAGATGATAAGTGCCATTATTGTAATGGTTATGGGCATTTGAAAAGAAATTGCAATAAATTCCTGGAAGATTATGAGAAGCTGAAGAAGACGTACGAGACTTCTTCTTCAGGTATTTATGTTACAGAAGTAAATTTTACTTCTTATGCTTCTACTTATTGGGTATTAGATACCGGCTGTGGTGCTCATATTTTGTGAAAATATGCAGGGCCTGAGCAATAGTAGGACTTTGGAGAAAGGGCAAGTGGATCTACGCGTGTGAAATGGAGCAAGAGTTCCTGCATTAGCCGTAGGAATATTTCATTTGTTTTGCCTTCTGGCTTGGTTTTAGAACTTAAGAACTGCTACTATGTACCTGCTATAAGCAGAAATATTATTTCTATTCCTTGTTTGGATATGAAAGGATATCACTTTTCAAATTAAGAATAAGTGTTATTCATTTGATTACAATGATATATTTTTATAGTAGCAGTCCATTAGAGAATGGACTTTATGTTCTAAACCAAAACGTTCCTGACTATAACATTAGTACCAAGAGATTCAAGTCAAATGATACGAATCAAATCTTTCTCTGGCATTGTCGTTTTGGGCTACATAAATGAGAAACAGATTCAGAAGCTCCATAGTGATGGGCTTTTGGGCTCACTTGATTATGAATCATGTGAGAAATGCGAATCTTGTTTATTGGGTAAAATGATGAAGGCACCTTTCAACAACAAAATATTGAAAGGGCCAGTGACTTATTGGGCCTTATACATACCAATGTGTGCAGCCCGATGAGCACGAATGCTAGAGGAAATTTTCGGTACTTCATTAACTTTACTGATGCTTTCAGTAGGTGCGGTTATGTCTATTTAATGAGACATAAATCAGAATCTTTTGAAAAGTTCAAGGAGTTCCAGAATGATGTACAAAATCAAATGGGAAAAGTATTGAAGCTCTACGATAAGACCGTGGAGGTGAATATTTAAGTCAAGAATTCAATGATCATCTGAGAGATTGTGGAATTGTTTCACAACTCACTCCTCCTGGAATGCCCCAATGAAATGGAGTTTCCGAGAGGAGGAATCGGACTCTATTAGATATGGTTCGATCTATGATGAGTCACACAAATCTTCCATCATCCTTCTGGGGATACACTCTAGAAACGTTTATGTTTGAACTAAATAGAGTTCCATCAAAATCAGTTACAAAGACACTACATGAGATGTGGACTGGAAATGTTCCTAATTTGTCTTTCATGAAGATTTGGGGTTGTGAGGCTTATGTAAAACGTTTAATCTCTGATAAGCTCACACCCAAATCCGATAAGTGCTACTTCGTTGGTTATCCTAAGGAGACCAAGGCATATTACTTTTACAACCGGTCCGAGAACAAAATGTTTGTTGATCGGAACTGTGTTTTTCTTGAGAAAGATTTTCTTTCCAGGAAGAACAGTGGGAGTAAAATACAACTCGAAGAAATTCGAAAATCACAGGAGACAGTTTAACCTGATGAGGAAGAGCAGCAGTGGGATCTACAAAGAGTCGTAGAACCTACACCTTTGGTGCCTGAAGTTCGCAAATCCGAAAGGATTCGTCACGAACCCGAGAAATTTACATTTCTCATGACCAATTGCCATGATTTGTTGATCATTGACGGTGACGAGTATGCGACTTTTGAAGAAGCAATGATGGGCCTTGACTTCGAAAATGGCTGAAAGCCACTGAATCCGAAATGGGATCCATGTCACAGAACCAAGTGTGGACTTTGGTCGATTTACTCGATGGTGCAAAAGCCATTGAGTGTAAATGGATTTTCAAGAAGAAAATTGGTGTGGATGGTAATATTCAAATATCCAAAGCTGGATTGGTGGAAAAGGTTTCAAGCAAATTCATGGTATTGACTATGAAGAAACCTATTCCCCAGTCACCATGCTTAAGTCCATTCGGATTCTCCTAGAAACCGCCACTCATAATGGTTATGAGATCTGGCAGATGGATGTGAAAGCAGTTTTCCTCAATGGAATTCTGGAAAGGATGTGTACTTGACATAACCTAAAATTTTCATTGATTCTAATGCTGCTAGGAAGGTATGCAAGCTTCATCTATACATTTATGGATTGAAGCAAGCATCTCGGAGTTGGAATCTTCGCTTTGATGAAGTAGTCAAAGGTTTGATTTCATCAGGAACGAAGAGGAACCGTGTGTTTACAAGATGACTAGTGGGATCGCAGTTGCATTTCTAGTATTGTATGTTGATAACATACTGCTTCTCGGAAATGAAGTTCCATTGTTTCAGTCTGTTAAGACTTGACTCGAAAGTTGTTTTTCGATGAAAAATATGGGAGAAGCCGTATACATTCTTGGAATAAGAATCTATAGAGATAGATTGGACAAGCTAATTGGATTGTGTCAAGATACTTATATTGATAAGGTCTTGCACAGGTCCAGTATGCATGATTCCAAAAAGGGGCTTCATGCCAATGACTCTTGGCATTACTCTTAGCAAGACGCAGTGTCTTTCGACGCATGCTGAGCGAAAGCGCATGAGGGTCAGACTACTGCTATAGGCATTAGATGTCTTAAGATGTGATCTTAATTTTAGTGGGAGTTGTTGTTGTTGATTTTAGTTATGATATGATGTTCATTTAAACATAATTTCATTATGTTAAATGAAATCTGATTTCAGTATTATTTAATTATATTATTAAATAATAGTCCCAAAGTAATTTATGACATTTTATAGGTCATCAAGTATGTAACTTGATCATGAAACCCTATGAATGATAAATGACATAAATTATGTTAGTCCCTGGTCGAGGTTGTTAAAGTGGGACATTAACAACCGCGTGAGACTAGTATGTGAGGTGACTGATGACTAAGTTTCATGGAGTCATTAATAAGAGTATTAAAGTCAATCACATAAATATGTGTTAGAGAACACATGATCGGACATGACCCGCTAATGAGAACTCTAGAGGATATTTATATAAGTGTCATGAGAGTTTTCATTACGACTATAGAGTATGGTCCTTAAACCTGAGTTCATCATATTTTCTTACATGTGAATTGGTCCGCTTTAACTTTGTCAAACGTCAGCCGTAACTGGTGACTATAAAGGCATTGATTGGGCGTATCATGAAGTGTGTGAAGAAATAGGGATGGAACAAGATGGGATTTGTCCCTCCTATATAACAGGAGATAAATATCTCAGGGCCCATCGAAGATTTGATACTGAGAAATGTGTGGCCACACTCAAACGAGGTGATTGTCAGTCGTTTGTCTTGTCAGTATAAATCAGAGTTCGATGAACATGATCTTGGCTTAATAAGGATGACACGGATCTTGCCTTATGCCAGATCGAGATATAGCGACAAAGGGATTATATGAATTGATGATTCCAGTACAAGTGGGAGATTGTTGGGAATGTCCTGAAATCTATTGTACTTACTCTAAGTGAAAGTTGTATTGTCGAGATGAGACAGTCATATGATACTGGGCAATCATAATGCTTTGCTAGAAGCCACTTATGATCAATGAGTTTAGAACTCATTGCTAGTATTATATGATCCTACAGGGTCACACACCTAAGCAAATTGGAAGTCTTGTATGGGGTTGATCATTAGTGTAATGATCTAGTGAATGTATATTTGATATACATTCAATAACGAGTTTCAGACGTAGTGTCGATCGACACAACATGTGTATCGATCGACACAGATCGCAGACCAAAATAACAATTTTGGTTTATGACTTAATTAACTTCGGTTTGATCCTTGGTTAATTAGGTCGTGATAAAAATCGATATATATAAGATATATGGACGACTTTTACACAGATCAGACCTAATACATAGCCACCTCGGTGAAACAGAGAAACATCTAAGAGATCTGATCTCTACGGCACTAGCATCCCGGTCCGTTCCAGTTTGTGTGCGTGTGGATACCAGTAGAGGTGAGCACTTGAGGCGCTTGAGAATCTCGAACACCTAATCATCTTCCGCTGCTAATCTCCAGGTAATCTGAGATCCTAATGATTTAATATACCTGAACCCTAGATCCTATGCTATGGAATTTATACCTAGGGTTGCTAATTCTGATTAGAACTGCTAGAAATTCCAACATACCGACCGTTGCCAATACAGTCCCAGAAATACTGAGCTTCCGGCACATCCAACTCAAGAAACATACCAATACGCGCAGGCTCAACACTGAATCCATAAATCCGACAGATATCAAGAAGGGGATCCGATACCTGACTCCTAAGCACATGAAGGTAAAGAAACCTCCTGAAGCTCTCCTTCTCTCTGGGTTAGGATAAATAACTCTGCAGGTGGCCAACAACTGTCTCACCAGATCAGGATACAACTCATAGTGTTTCATCGGCATTGTCCCCAGACCAATGCCCTTAACCAATGTCAGCACCTGCTCATCAATGCCTAGACCCCTACAAGTCCAATAGTCCGCAAACTTGGTCGGCTTAATCGTCATGCCACACCAACCATTGTAGAGAAATGTATCGAACTCGTCCCAATGGTTAAGTAGCGGCCTCTCTGTGAAGGTGTCAGTCTTAAGCAGCTTATCAATCTCCATATTCCAGACCTTGTTTGTCGGAATCTGCTCCTTATCCGCCTTAGGCCAAGGCAACTGTATTGCTTCCCGATCTCTCTGATAAGGTTCAGGATATGGCGAGTCTCGAGGAAACCACTCAACTGGCGGAGGATGGTGATCTGCAGTTGCAGTTGCTGTGGTAGCTCTGCGTTTGCGAGGTTGTCCGCGAGGAGGCATCTGAAAACAAGAAAACAATGCATATTAGTTACGACAGATTTCTCTGTGAAGTCGCAGTGCAACGACCGTTGAACAAGTGCAGCGATCGTTGCAAGGCGATTTCACAGTCGCCAAATAATCCTTCAAATCCTGCAAAATTCATCCCAAAATCTCACAAACAGCTTAGTTCTATCACCAATCAACCTAAATCAAGCTTCTAACAGTACGGAATCATCATCTCAAAGCTAAAAATCCTTAATTTCAAAACCCTAGAACCGAATCTGAAAATAACGAATTTAAGAGCTCTTACCTTGGAATCGCTTCGATTGGGTTATAGAAACAGATAGAGAGTGTAAAAAAAAGAAGAACAAGCTTTGAATCAGAGAAAATGATGAAGAAATGAGTGATTTAGGTGATGAGAGTCAGGTTGTACGGACGGTGAAATGGGGAAGAAGAGAAAAGAGAAAAGGGTTAAGGCATTTACCTGGATCGTGTGTGCAACGACCGTTGCAGATAACGAACGATCGTTGCTGCTGAACCAAATTGATTCCGGTTTAGCACGCGCGTACCTTTATTTTGCAATTGAACCATTTGCAATGACCGTTGCACAGGACCGCAACGATCGTCACAAGGCGATCTCATCTCTTCGTCATATCTCCCTGCAACGATCGTCACACATCTCCAGACAGTGTTCTGTAACGAAAAACTTAGCAAAAATAAAATCAAAACGTGAAATCCTAAGAAAAACACCAAAAATAAATAAGAGAAACACTAAAACCTAACAGTGGGTTGCCTCCCACTCAGCGCTTGTTTAAGGTCATTAGCTTGACCGGACGAACAAGATCAAGCTCCTGGAGGTTTCAACAGAGACTGTGATTGTCTCTGCGAAAGTCTCCTCATCCAAGGCAGAGAGTAAGCTGTCTCACTGTGAGCTAGTCCAAGAAAAGAGGGAATAAAATGATCTCCAGGATCTGAAACCAAAGTCTCACTCATCTGCTCTCCATATCCATCCTCAATCCTGAAGGTTTGCCCATCAATCTGCGGCTTGCGCAGCATATCCATCTTAAAGTGCAGAGGCTCATCTCTCAAATAGAGATCAACAAGACTGTTTCTTACATCTATCACTGCTCCAGCTGTGGCTAAAAACGGTCTTCCCAGTATCAAAGCATCATTCTGCTCATTGTCGTACTTAAGCACCAAGAAGTCTGTCGGAACTAAGTAGTTTCCAACTCTTACTGGGACGTCCTCAAGAACTCCTTCCGGAATCCTTATTGACTGATCAACTAGGACAAGAGAGGTCCTAGTGGGTGAAAAATCCATCATCCCCAGCTTCTCTGCCACAGAATATGGCATGAGACTTCCAGCAGATCCTAAGTCACACAGAGAGCGCTTGAAACCATCCTCAAAAATAGAACAACTTAGCACAAATATCCCAGGATCAGGTAGCTTCTTCGGGATCTTAGTTAACAGCACATCACTTATCTGTTGAGGGACCACTATCACCCAATGTTTCAGCATCTCATCCATTGGCAGCATCTTCTTCAGGTACCTCTGCACACAAGGGTGATAAGGTGGATCATCAGATGGTGGAACTTCTTCCAACTCTTCACCAATCTCTCCTATCTGTCGGACCTCATCAATCTACTGTTGAGTTATCTCAGACACTCCAGGGAATAATCTAATAAGCTCCAGATCCGTCTCTGCATGAATGCCATGAGACTCAAGTGAATCTGTCTGTCCACGGCATGCAACGATCGATGCTATAGGTGCATCGATCGATGCAGCATAAGTTTCACAGATTCCACCCGAGAGATTTTTCTCAATTTCAGAATTTTCAGCTTCTTCCACCAGTTCAGCTGTATTTAACTCGAAATTTTCACCTTGGTATGATCCATCATTGATATAGACTGACCAAGCCTTGATGTGGGTGTCCACGACACTCTTTCCCTTAATAGAGCTTGAAATTTGGCTCACTTGTGTGTCCAGTTGCTTCACATGAGTACTTAAGGACTCAAACTTCCCATTGAGATCCTCATACACAACATCTAGCTTCCTGTTGCAGTCCACAGCAATCTTAGTCTGTCCTTCTAGCAACTGCTCCATCATACTCTCTATCGTGCTCTCATGAGCATTAGCAGCAGGAGGTGTTTGGTAAGAGGAAGATCCATAAGTCCTCTGATTACCTTGTTGAAAAGGCTTCTGGAAACCAGCATTCTCTCCAAAGCCAGAAGAGTTTTGATTGCTTGTGAAAGCACTCTTCTGTCCACCATTGAAGAATCTATTACCTTGCTGTCCTCCAAACCTGTTTCCTTGGAAACCAGATCCTCCAATGTAGTTCACATCCTCTTCCTGACCATCTTCTTCAGCTTGGATTACTTCTACATCTTGAGCAAAATGGACAGCTTTCTTTCCAGCCATCAAATTACAGACAGTGTCCAACTAGTCTTAATATCAGCAATCTCCAGATTATCTATCTTCCCACCAGATTCCTTCCTTCTCCTATCAGCAGTCTTGCAGCTATTACTGCTCACTAAGTTATCTATCAATTGCTTAGCTTGCTCAGGAGTCCTAGTGTTGAAATTTCCATTGCTGGAATTATCCAACGCGGTCTGGTATGGGAGATCTATACCTCTAAAGAAAATACCCAACAATGTTACCTCAGTGAATCCATGATGTGGGCAGTCACGTTGGTACTTCTTAAACCTCATCCAGGCAGTCTTAAGAGGCTCTATTGGACCTTGGGAGAAAGTGAGAATGTCCTGTCTCGACTGATCGGAGCGAGCATCATCATAGAAGTGTCTCAGAAACTCACTCTTAACAGTGTCCCATGTAGTAAACTTCACAGGTGGAAGTTGTTTCAGCCAGGCAGTAGCATCTCCAGCGAGAGAGTAGGGGAAGAGTTTGAGAAACAGATAGTCATAGTTCACTCCATCATACTTCATCCCAGTGACTATGTCCTCAAACTCATCAATATGATCCATTGGCTGCTCATTAGGGAAACTATGGAAGGCATTCTGCCTCAGAATAGAGTAGTAGATGGTCTTGATCGCGAAGTCATTCCTCTCAAAACCGGGAGGCACAAGAGCTGACCGGTTAGCATGAAACTCATCCGGACGGTTATAGTCAGCTAAAGTCCTCTCATGAACAACCATCTGGCCTTGTCCTTGTCTTTGGCCTTGTCCTTATTCTTCTTCAGGCTCAGGGATCACATTCCCTTCAGCATCAATCCTATGCCCAACAGCATTGTACGGATTGTTATGTCGGTCCCTCAGGACACCTTGAGCATCGGGTATCAGAATCAGACGTTCTTGAACCATTCTTGCTCTTTGAACTTTCCTGTTAGTCCTCTCTAGTCTAGCAAGCTCTTCAAGTCTGAGATTAACGAGATTCGAGTTCGGATTACTTCTGGTATAACGCTTCTGCATAAACCGTCTGTAATCGTAGTGCAATGATCGATGCTAAGGTGCAACGATCGACTCAACTCAGTCGCTTAGTAACGATCGACACAAAAGAGGCAACGATCGATGCTAGGCGAATGTCAAACCTGCGACAGAGAAAAACAGAGAAAAATTAGTAACCAAAGAATTATCCCTATTTTAACTGCAAGTGCACAGTGATGTGAATGTAGTACTTTAGGGTATCGAATCCACAACGACTCTAGGCAACGATAGATTAAGAACAGTCAAGTTAAACTAGGAGAAAACAATGTAATTAGAAACTAAAAGCAATACAAGAAAGTAAATCAGTAGCAAGATTGGTTTGTAGGCAATTAACTAAAAGCGCTAAGTCTAGGGAGTTCTCAGGAAATCAGACAAGCAGATAAATTATTCAGTCAGGATCAAATTAAGTACGGTTCTAGAACTCAAACACGGAAATAGAATTAACCAACTTTTGTTGTGAGAATTCTCTAAGCTTAATTGCAGAAATCCAAATTTCTTTGTAATTCCTAACAGATTAAACTAGCTTTAAGATTAAGTTTGATATGTTCACAATTCAATTAAACCAAATTTCTTTGCGAGTAATTCAATTGCTCAACCTAAATAGTTCAGATTCTAAACCACACTTTCGTGTCGATTTAACAACCTAAGATCTAGATTCTAAGTGATCAGGTTAGAAACTAGTGTTCAAGCACAATTTTGATCGAAGAACAATTATTGATATGAATCCTTAACTGAAATAAATAAATCTAGCAAGTCATAAAATCCTTAATGAGAATCCCTAAACCTAACTATGAATCTACTCAGACATAGAATAAGAAAACTTAATCAATGAAATAATAGATTGCATAAAAGAGAATAAAGAAGTAAAGGGGTTCGAAATCTTCTCCAAAAAGCAGGAAGCAGTACAGGATTAGATCAGCCCCAAGCTCTAAAAACTCTCAGCTCTAAGTATGAAAGCGTATCTAAAAACTGATGTAAAAACCTAATTATATAAGCCAATCACGTCTTGGGGCTTCTTTGAAATTATCAGGAACTTCTGGGCAAAACTGTGAATTCTTCATTCTTCATTAAACCGCCGAGGAAGGCCCATCTCGCTCGTGTGTCGATCGATGCACGATGTGTGTCGATCGATGCATTACTCTGTTTTGGACATGAACTCTATCTCTCGGGTCATAGCACCAAAATGCTCCAAAAAGCTCCATAAACTCCAATTCCGCTCCAAACGTGCATATATCTAATAACACCTGTAAAAGGCTCTAAAGAAACACTAAAAGACTCTAAAACACACTTATATCATGGTCTAAAACCGGTAAAAACCATGATATATCAACCTCCACCTTTCGAGAGGAATGAGTTTGAGCTCAAGACTGTCTACTACACACTACTGAGGCAGCATCCTTTCCATGGTCATCCACATGAGCATCCCATGGACCACATTGAGGATTTTGAAACCTTCGTCACTGGGATGAAGCACAATGGAGTGGGCTATGACTTCCTTTTCCTCAAGCTTTTTCCATATTCTCTTGCTGGAGAAGCTGCAGCTTGTCTTAAGCAACTTCCACCTGGGAATTTAACTACTTGGGATGCAGTGAAAAGAGAGTTCCTGCGACACTTCTATGATGATGCTCGCTCAGATCAGCTCAGACAGGATCTTCTGACATTCACTCAGGGACCTACAGAGCCGCTTAAGTTAGCTTGGGTGAGGTTCAAGATGTACCAACGAGACTGTCCCTATCATGGATTCTCTGAAGTTCAGCTGATGGGCATTTTCTTCAGAGGTGTGGATCTCTGGTACCAGTGTGCGTTAGATGCTGCCAGCAATGGTAACTTCAACACAAAGACTTTTGAACAAGCTAGAGTGTTGATTGAGAACTTGGTGAGTAGCAATAGTACTAAGACTGCAAACCAGAGAAGGAAAGAGTCTGGTGGAAAAGTTGATCATCTGCAAATAGTTGAGATGAAGAACAAGTTGGATTATGTTCACAGCTTGTTGATTAGTAAGAAGCATGTCCACTTTGCTCAGGATATTGAAGAGTTTGGACCTGAAAAAGGCTGCACAGAAGAAGATGTGAACTACAGTAGTGGTTCTGGATTTCAAGGAAACAGGTTTGGAAATCAGCAGAACAACAAGTTCTTCAATGGTGGACAAGAGATTGCTTTCACAAGCAATCAAAACTCTTCTGGATATGGTCAGAGTGATGGTTACCAGAAGCCTTTTCAGCAAAACAACTCCTATCAGAGGACATATGGATCATCTTCATATCAGACACCTCCTGCTACCAATGCTCGTGAGAGCAAGCTGGAAGCTATGATGGAGCAGCTGCTAGAGGGTCAGACAAAAAACCACTGTGGACTTCAACAAGAAGCTTGATGCTGTGTATGAAGATCTGAATGGGAAGTTTGAATTCTTGAGTACTCACATGAAGCTGAAGGGAATGTTTAGTGTTAATCCAGATTCAATTCTCAGATTCAACAGTCCTAAACATGCAGATCTAGGTTCTCTTGATTAGAAACTTAATGGATCTCACCTGTTACCTTTTTGTGCAGCGGAAATATGAAGAACAGGTCAGAGATCAGCAGAGCCACCAAGTGATAACTCCTCCAGAGGTTCACACACGCACACCAAGCAGGAAGAAGGCTGCTAGACCGAGCTGAGGAGGCCGCAGAGAGAGAGGAGGCTGGCGCAAATGGCTTAGGGTTTTTGGGACTCAGACTTAAGTTTTATTTATAAAACTTGTCTAGTTCCTGTTGGGCTTTTGGGCCCAAATACCAATCTGATTAAATCCCTTAGATTTAATCAGACCCATTAATCTCTCTCTAAGTACGACAAATGCATGGCACTTTTACCGTACTTCTGCTAAGCCGTTCCAACACATTTTCCTGTTAGCTTAGGCGTGTGACCCATATGGGATCATATAATAAAGGCAATAAGTCCGAGACTTATAGATCATGAGCGGACTCTAGCAAGCCATCATGACCCCCAGTATTATATGACTTATGTCTGATCATTGACATACTCTTACTTTCTAGAGACAGTACCGAGATTACTGGACACAATTCCAACAATCTCCCACTTGTACTGGAATCTCTGTATTCATAATCCTTTTGTCTCAATATCTCGATTAGTCATAAGGCAAGATGAATGTCATCCTTATAAAGTCTAATCATGTTCATCGGACTCTGATTTGATACTGACAATCCAAACGACTCGGGACAGTCCGTTTGAGCATGGCCATGCATTTTCCAGTATTCAAATCTCCGATTGGCCTAGAGATATTCACTCCATTTATATTGAAGGGACAAATCCCGTCTTGTTCCATCACTGTAAACTACTCATTTCGTAATACACCCAAACAAGGTCCTTATAGCTATCGCATAACGACAGCGTTAGACAATGATCAAAGCGCATCAGTTCATGTGCAGTCACATGCATGCGACCTCAGGTCTAAGGACTATACTCTATAGTCGTAGTAAGAATCTCTTATGACACAGATATAAATATCCTGAAGAGTTCTTATAAGCGGGTCTAGTCCGGTCGTATGTACCCCACATACACCTATGTACTGACTTTGATGCCGCGCATCTATGACACACTGAGACTTTGTCATAAGTCACATACCAATCTAGTCTCACACGGTTGTTGGTGTTCCAATTTCAACAACCTTCGACTAGGGACTAGGATGATATAAGCCATCTATCAAATATAGGGTCTCATGATCAAGCTAAATGACTTTGATAACTCAAGATCAAGTCACTTACTTCGATGACCTATAAAATGGTTCATATCATTTTGGAACGATTATTTCATCACAGTTAAAATAATCTTGAAATAATAATTTCAATAAACATCATAAAATGTTTTACAAGAACATATCAATAACTAAATAAAGCCCTTTACTAACTCCCACTGAAATTTAGACTACATCTTAATTTCACTTATCCTACAGCAACAGTCCGCGACTCGTGCTTAGGCCTAAGGAGTGGCTTCGTTAATAGATTAGCAACGTTCTCATTCATTGAAACTTGCTGATCTACTTAACATCTCTGTTATTTATCTCTCAGAATAGGTTATACCTACCCTCAAGGTGTTTGGACCTCTGATGTGCAGCTAGTCTCATCTATGCTGGGAATCACATCAAGTTCAGTGATGAACTCTTCTTTCCAAACAACCTCTTTCGCCGCTATCCAAACTGCGAAATGTTCAGCTTAAGTCATGGAGTCAGCAACAGTGCCTTGCACCGCCAGACAGACACAAGATATAACCGGACTGTGACCGGAAATCATCTTTGTCTGTTGGAAACTTGCCTTTCAGACTCTACTGACTTGTAGCACCTCACTTTCTCCGTAAATCAAGAACTTATCCTTAGTATTCCTCAAATACTTTAGGACATTCTTTACGGCAATCCAGTGATTCTTTGCTGGATTTGACTGGTCTTTACTTGTCTTGCTTAACATTAAAGCAACATCAAACAAGTACGTTTCATGGCATACATGATAGATTCAATTGCCGACGCATATGGAATCTTATCCATGCATTTAAGCTCAGCAGTTATCGTAGGACATTGTGTCTTGCTTAACGTAATGCCATGTGACATTGGCATAAAACCCTTCTTGGAATGCTGAAAACGTGTAGGACTTTGTCGGGATAAGAATCCTGACTTTGTCCTACCAGCTCTTTCGGATCTCTATCTTTAGATCCAAAATCCAAGAACATACGTGGCTTTACCCATGTCAATCATTAGAACCAACTCCCAAGCCAGTCCTTTACCGACTGCAGCATTGGGACGTCATTTCCGAGAATCAGTATGTCATCGACATACAATATGAGAAATGCAACATCACTCCCACTTATCTATTAGTAAACGCACAGTTCCATTTCGTTCCTGTTCAAGTCAAAACCTTGACTACTTCAACAGAACGAAGATTCCAACTCCGATATGTTTGCTTCCATCCATGAATGGATCAATAAAGCTAACTTACACATAGTGTAATTTTTCGGAGTCCGGGCTCACTTTCGCTTCTTTGAAATTTGCAGATTCGTCGCTTTCAATGATCATCAGATCATGCGAACTTTCAATGATTATCAGGTTCAACAAATGACGAGAAATCACTCTCGGATTAGTAACTGATTCATTCATATCTGCGAACTTCAGGCTCCACAGGTGTAGATTCTACAGAAATCTGTAAATCCATCCGTTGCTCTCCCTCAACAGGTTGAGCAGCCACCTTTATTTCTCGAATTTCTTCGAGTTATACTTTTACTCCCACTGTTCTTCTTGGAAAATAACTTCCTTCTTAGAAAACAGAATGGACGTAAAAGTAACAAGCCTTGGTTTCCCTAGGACAACCAGCGAAGTAGCACAACTACAAATATTTAGTAAAGACGAATTTGGATCGATTCTAATCCACATTTACGTGGTGTCTTTCAACTGATATTGGTGGAACTATTTCAGCGTAAACTTAGATATTTCTAGAGCGTTATTCTTAAAGAATATCATGGAAGATTCGTGTGACTCATCTTTAATCATTTCCATTAAGATCTGATTCTTTCTCACAGAAAACACCTCTAGGTTTTCAGGAGAAATGAGCTGTGAAACGACTTCACACTCATTCAGATGATCACACCATCAATGACTTAAGTATTCTCACTCGAGATCTAATCCAGAGTCTCAATACTTCTGTCACTCAGATTCTATACTTCATTCTGGAACTCTTTCGACCATGTCAAAGAATTCCGACTTGTGTCTCATCAAATGAACACAGTCTTACTTACTGAAGTAATCAGTAGAGACAATGAAGTACAGTAAATTTTCTCTGGCATTACTGCTCATCGGACCACATACATGAGTATGTTCAATCTCCAATAAGCCTTTGGGCCTTTCTCTAGCTCGGCTAAGATGGGCCCTTTGTCTTTTGGTCCAGTAAGCAGAATTCAAGTCTCATAAGATATCTTATCAAATGAGCCCAACAGTCCATAACTATGGGATTTCTGAATCCGACTTACTCTATGTGACCAAGACTTTTATGCCAAGAAAAATCAGGTTTAATTCATCAGATTTAAACCAATTCGGTATTTATGTTACATTTAGGCACTCTTTGGTTTAAGATATAAAACCCATTCCATGAATAGGGTGCTACAATTAATATTTCATTAAGATCAAAAGAACAAAACTTGTCTTTTATCAAAATGAAAAACATTCAAATTCTTACAAGAAAATGAAAAACAACTCTGCTTAAAGCAGGTGCATTGTAGCAATTACTTAATACAAAGCCAAGCCTCGAAGGCATCTACAAGTGAAAAACCCTACGGCTGAGGCAGCATCCATAGCTCCTTCCAGACATGCAGTTCCACTTGCCCTTCCTTCAACGTTCTACTGTTGCTCAGGCTCTGCATATTTTCACAAATATCAGTGCCACAACCAGTATCCAATACCTATAAGGTAGAACTTGAAGTAATAACATGAATACCTGAGGAAGTAGTCTCATACATCAACTTCAATTCCTCATCATCTTCCATGAATTTAATGCAATCTCTCTTCCAATGCCCTGTCTCTTTACAGTAGCAGCACTTACCAACGTAAGAGGTATATGACTCGGGCTCAGAAGACACACGCTTGCCATGATTCAAAATCTGGACAACTTTGCCTTCACCCTTGTCAGCATTAGGTTTATTAAACCTACCCTTCTCATTCATGAGATTATTCAGGGTACTCTTCACGTTTGGCTCAACTGTCTTGAGCATATCATGCAGTTCAGTCAGCGTCTTCGTTAAGCCTTTCTTGATATAGTTCCTTCTGAACTTATCATAGCTTGACGGCAGTGACTGTAGAATGATCTCAGTTGCCAATTCTTGGCTAACTGGATAATCCAGTTTCCTCAGGTTATCAATGTAACCCATCATTTTACTGACATGAGGACTCACTGGATGATCATTTGGTAGCTTGCAGCTAGTGAGAGACTTAACCAACTGGTATCTCTCCACCCTTATATGCTCCTGAAATTTCAATTTCAGGTTGCTGATCATCTCTATTGGCGACTCCATGTTCTCATATTGCTTCTGCAAGTCTGAGTCCATGGTAGCCAATATCAGACCACGCACATCTACCGCATCATTATAATGCTTATTCCAAGCATCATATACTGCATGAGAAGCATTGGACCCGATCCTCACGGGGAGAGCTCTCTCAAGGACATAGTCCTTTCTCTCCTGTCTGAGGACTAGCCTCAGGTTCCGTGACCAAGTCAAGAAATTTGATCCGTTCAGCTTGTCCATCTCAAGGACAGACCGGATCGAGAAAGTGTTTTGATTGTTTGTGCTAGTCATAACTGAAATTTAAGATAAAAGAATTTTAGTTAATATGTTCAATATGATTAATCTTGTATTAAGATTAATATGATTAATCACGCATTATATTCAATAACATAAGTTACCCTCAATAGAATATAATGATTCCAAGATCCACATATAACTAAGATCAAAGTGGGCCACTGGCCGTCACCCAACCTTAGCTTATATCGGTAAGCCCTATGTCGGCTAATTATATCCGTGATATAACTCTTGGTTGTGAATATGGGCCCGAGGCCCAATCCACTCTGATGTCTCAAGGCCCGGGACTCCCGATGGCCTAGTCAAGAAAACCAGACTATACAGTCATGTAATCATTAATGTCTGGGACTCCCAATGACATTTATGAATCACAAACCGTCTTATCCACGCAAAAGTAGACACCCTCACACTGTAAGGCCATGAATACAATTGAATGGGCTTCGACAGCTGACATAGACTGGACAAGACATCCAACGCTTGATATTATTTGAGGTTTGTAGGTTTATTAAAATTCATCCCAAAATAGAAGATTACTATTTTGGGAAACTTTCCTTTTTGGGAAACCTACTAATTTTGGAAACTTTCTAATTTTGGAAACTTTCTAAAATTGGAAACTTTCTAAAATTGGAAACTTTCTAAAATCCAAAACATGCAAATCTAGAAACTTCTATTTTAAGAAACTTTCTAATTTCAAAATTTTGGAAACTTATTAATTTTAAAAATCGATTTTTATAATTATTTTATAAAAATAAATTTTAAATTAATCTGATGAAAAGACTCAAATAATTGGCCCAATTGTTTTAACTTCTTGGCCCGAGGCCCAAGAATTGGTTCATGTCCAAGACATAACCCAATTGCCCAATTAAATGACATAACCGATCTGGTTCATTAAAATTGGTCTTAACCAAAATTAATTACTACGATGACCACAATTGTCAACCGGTTATTTACTAAACCGGATTTTCTCAATTTATTTGGTCCAACCAAATCAAATTAGAAAATCCTGGTTTAGGCACAAAATCCAATAATTATTTCGACATTGGATTTCTTATCCCGGTTTAACCAGAACTTAATAAAATTATTAAATCTGTTTATTAAACCGCGACGTTTATGATTTTAATCAAGTTTTAAACCGAACCATAAAACGAACCGAACCGATTGATCACGTGAACCGATCACGACCTAGCCGTGAGCTTCACGCGATCACGTCAGCCGCAAGCCGCACGCGTTCGATCCATGATCGGGACGGCTGCTTCACGGGACGGGACGGGACGATCGTCGAGCTCGGATCGTGGCTTCACGCGATCGCCGAGCGATCGGGACAGCCGGGACGACGATGAGCTCGGGACGGGACGGGCGAGTGACGATCGGGAACGAGTCGGGTCATGCGATCGGGACGACTATCGGGTCGAGTTATCGCGATGATCCACTCGGCTCTCGATCACGCGGGACGATGCTTGGGCCGAGATCCATGCGATCTGGACGTGAGAAAAGCGACGATCGTGGTCGATCTCGCGATCGGATCCATCGCTCCTCTCGGTCGTGCTCGCTCCTCTCGGTCGTGTGCATCATCACCGATCGGTAATGACCACGCGACACGATCCACGATCGGTCCGTGCGTCATGCCGATCCGGATGTATGATCCTTCAACGATCACACTCCGACGCATACCAATTCAATATAGATTGGATCATGCGATTTCAATTTTGTTTAGGTTTTAGTTCTTTGTTTCTTAAATGTTTTTCCTTATCAGTAGATTGATTCAAAAACACTTCTTAAACAATCCTAAACGAGATTCTAAACAAGAAAAACCACAGAACCAATGGCTCTGATACCACTGAAGGGAATGTTTAGTGTTAATCCAGATTCAATTCTCAGATTCAACAGTCCTAAACATGCAGATCTAGGTTCTCTTGATTAGAAACTTAATGGATCTCACCTGTTACCTTTTTGTGCAGCGGAAATATGAAGAACAGGTCAGAGATCAGCAGAGCCACCAAGTGATAACTCCTCCAGAGGTTCACACACGCACACCAAGCAGGAAGAAGGCTGCTAGACCGAGCTGAGGAGGCCGCAGAGAGAGAGGAGGCTGGCGCAAATGGCTTAGGGTTTTTTGGGACTCAGACTTAAGTTTTATTTATAAAACTTGTCTAGTTCCTTTTGGGCTTTTGGGCCCAAATACCAATCTGATTAAATCCCTTAGATTTAATCAGAACCATTAATCTCTCTCTAAGTACGACAAATGCCTGGCACTTTTACCGTACTTCTGCTAAGCCGTTCCAACACATTTTCCTGTTAGCTTAGGCGTGTGACCCATATGGGATCATATAATAAAGGCAATAAGTCCGAGACTTATAGATCATGAGCGGACTCTAGCAAGCCATCATGACCCCCAGTATTATATGACTTATGTCTGATCATTGACATACTCTTACTTTCTAGAGACAGTACCGAGATAACTGGACACAATTCCAACAGAAGCAACTGGACACACAAGTGAATCAGATTTCAAGCTCAGTTAAGGGAAAAAGTGTTCAGAATACTCACATCAACGCTTAGACAATCCATATTGAGGATGGGATATATCAAGGAGAAGGGTTTGAGGCTAAGATAGTTGAAATTGTGAAAAACAGCCAAAAACCCGAGACAAAAATCCCAGTGTCGACCGACACTGACTGTGATGTCGGTCGACACCCCGGTCGTTCAAGCAACATCTCACCAATGCTTCATGATGCTACTGAAGAGAGGGTCTACAAACCTCCAATACCCTTTCCCAGGGTTGCTAAGACGTCTAAGCAAGAGCTTGATGAAGTTAACCACTTGGAAGAGATGGATAGGAAGCTGAATGAGGACCCAAAGGCTGACACTTTACCAGTTCATCCATGCTTACAGAGATATGTGGAGAAGATGACCCTATGGATGAGTACTTAAGAGACTGGGTAGTAGTGCTTCCTAAGCAATTCAGTGATGTGCTGCATAATAAGATTCCAGAGAAGCTAGATGATCCTAGTGTCTTCGTATTAGATTGCTCAGTCTTCAAAGATAGCTTCAAGCATTCCTTATGTGATTTGGGAGCTGCTAGAAATCTCATGCCATACTCTGTGGCTGAGAGGCTGGGGTTGATGGACTTCAAGAAGACTAAGATCTCTCTAATCCTAGCTGATCATTCAAAGAGGGTTCATGAAGGAGTCCTAGAGGACATCCCGGTCAGATTTGGAGACCATTTGATTCCAACTGACTTTGTGGTGCTGAAGTATGATAGTGAACCAGATGATCCTTTGATACTAGGAAGACCCTTCTTAGCTACTGCGGGAGCGAAGATTGATGTGCAACACGGTCTGATCGATCTCCACCTGGGAGATGAGCCCTTACACTTCAATATGGATATGGTGCGAAGGTCCAAGATTGACGGTCAGACCTTTAGCATTGTGATGGAGCAAGAAGCTCAAACTAGTGAGGCTTCAGTTTCTGATACTAGAGAAGAGAATATGGTGGTTTCGCAAAATTCCACTCTGACATCTTCGGATCCTGCAACTGTTCATAAGCAGAAAGCTCCACACATCAGAGCTTCACCCAAGCAAAGGTATGCATCTCCTAAACTCAAACCTGCTAAACTCATGGCTATGACCGCAGGTAAACGCTCGAATGCACCTAAGTTTCAGTCTCACTCTGGAGCTATTCCTTCGTTCCTTGTACGATCTCACGCTGACACTGCTTACTCTCCGCCATGTATGAGGAGACTTTCGAAGAGGCACTCACAGCCTCTGTCAAACCACCGGGAGTCTAATCTCCCAACGAAGTCAAGCTAATGACTAAAAACAAGCGCTGAGTGGGAGGCAACCCACTGGTAAGTTGTATATATTAGGATTTTCGGTTTTACATTTTGATTTGTTTTGTTTTTGGATTTTGTGTGTCAAGTTATGCAGAATCCGTAGCACTGTGTAGTTAGTGTCGGTCGACATCCATCTTGATGTCGGTCGACATTGGACTCGAGGAAGTTTCGAGCACGAACAAAAATCGACCTCGGTCGATTTTGAGGTCGATTTGGGTAGTGTCGATCGACATCGAAGTTTGATGTCGCCCGACATCGATGAAATCGAGGTTAGTCTTCTTAAAAACACGAGACCAGACTCGTCTTCCTCATTTCTTTCTCGCCGAAATTTTTCCAAAAATCTCCACCTCTCTCGTTTCTTGACCGATTTCGACGATTCAAAGCTCCATTCCACTTGCTTTTCCATGCTCTATCCATTTCTAGTATCCATTTAATCGATCTGCGAAGGTATGACTCTGAATCTCCATTTTTCAGTTCGTGTCCAAAGGAAGAAAACTTTGATTTTTGATCGGTCTATTGATATCTATGACGTATTGGTTGTGGAATATGGTTGATTTGAGTACTATGGATGATTGTCTATGCTCAATTAAACGAGATTTTGACTTTGAAATTTTGATGTGTTTGGGCCTCATTCTTTTTGGCTGCTCGTTTGCTGTCTTGAAGATGGAGCCTTGTCTGAACCCCGGAAAATGCCCATGACGAGCTGCTGCAGCCGATGTTTCTGGTTCTTCGTTGCAGCAACGCGATGCTCAGAACCAAGAACCTTGGCCTAGAATGGAAGAGAATAAGTTCAAGGTTACTCGCTTCGCTGACAAACCTGCGATAGAGGTGAAGAAGCGAGAGTGCATTTACGGAAATCTCAGAGCTGTGGGACGATTATGACAGCTTGTTCTACAACGCTTGGTGTGGCGTTAAGATCGAGCCCACACGGCTTCCTTGCATGACCATTATGAACAAGCTGAAGATAAGATCAGATGTGGTGCGAGTCATACAGACTATAGGCTTGGGTACCATCTGTACCAAGTACTATGACTTATATCCGGAGCTGGTCAGAAAGTTCATGGCCACAGTCCGCGTGTACTATGCCAATAATGTGGTGAGGAAGGCCTCTGAGGAGACGTTGACATTCATGGCCAAGGGCAGGAGGTACAGTGTAATGACCCGTCTAAAGAAGTAAAATACGGACGAGGAAAGACTATGCAATGCGGGATTTAACCAAGACACCAGTTGGACCAGAATGTAGGCAATATCCGACAATGCCCGAAAAATGTCGGTATGGCCGAAACGGAGGAAAATGGATGAACGAAGCTCCAAACCTAAAACCGTCAAGAACCGTTCGGAGATTTATTTACGTAATTTAATTCCGTAAAGTTACGTTAGTGGCTGGAATGCGTTCAGTTGTTGGCCCGACGTTTTACGGTCATTGGACAAAAACGGGCAGTTTTGATGACGAGCGACCGATCGGGAAAACTAATGCAAAAACGCCCAAGAAGCCAAGCACGAGGTGTCGTAAGCAAGCTAGCAGGCAGGTTAAGCAGTCAAGAAGGCAGGGAGGATGTGTGGTCACGCATGCAAGTCGACGAGATGGCGCGACCGGACGCCGCCACAAGTCGCGACGCATGCAGTCGCCGGAATGTCATCGCCGGAGGCCGCCACTTGTATCCACGCATGGAGCCTTGCTGCGTGGCGCCACCACACACCCTGAGGTGTGCTCTTGCATGCTGGACGCAGGTGTCGCCGCCGGAATGAAGCACGGTGTCGTCGATGTGTTGCGACACATGTTCGCCACCGGAACCGGCCAATCGGACGCTGCCATTTTGAACCACCACCATCAGCTTCTTTCACCTATAAATAAGACCCCTCAGCTCAGTTCTAAACTAACAACTCACACTCAGAACCGAAATCCTAGAGAGAGAAAAGAGAGAAAACATTTTAGAGAGAGAAAGTTGCCGGGAAGGAGAAAACGAGCCCCGATCGAGAGAGAGATGAAGGACGAGCGTTCTAGAAGTTAGGGAAGTGGATTAGGAGTCCTTGGAGAGTAGGAAAGGCGTGTCGGAAGTGAAGATTGAGCTGCTTTGGGAACCAAACCTCTGCCGAACCGAAAACCCGAGAGTGAGTCCCGATAGCTAGGAATGACGTTTCTGTTTTGCAGGGACGGGTTAAGAGTTGAATCTGGGGATTGATTTAACTCCGTTGCGTGTTTATATTATGCGTGTATTTATGGTTAAGCATGACGTTCTTTTTGGTTATGCATGCATAATATTGATTGCGTGTTGATTGTGGTATTGTGAGCATGTCGGGATTCGTATGCAAGCTGGTCGGGAACTGTTCCGCAAGCAGGTCGGGAACCATTCCGCAAGCAGGTCGGGATCCATTCCGCAAGCAGGACGGGAACTATTCCGCAATTAGGATGGGAAACCGTCAAACGGAATCGGTAACCGTTAGCGGGCCGGACGGGAACCGCTTTCTAGCATTATGGGATCTGTTTGCGTGCATGACGGGTAACCGCTTGAGGACATGTCGGGTTACCGCCTTGCATGATTGTGTTATTATGGCATGCTTGCTATGATTTCATGCTTCAGTGTTGTTTGATGGTTGATTGAACGTGAACCCGGTCGCATGCCATGATTAACGGTTGTGATGCAGGATCGGTTAGGACAAGCACAGAGGTGCCGTCCTATTCCGATAAGGTATGGGTGCATGGACCGAGGTTGACGATGTTTGTTTAAGCATGATGAGACAAGTACGGGACGGTTAAGGTACCGCCTGGAAATGGAATGTGATAAGTACGAGCCGGAAGTGAGATCCGCTCGGAAATGGTTGATGTGAGGATGCGGTAGCTCCGTGTGATGGAGTCTCCCATCCGGTTGTCGATACGGTGATAGAGACTGCCGTGATCGTTGGATCCTAAGCATGTCCCTACACTGTAAGACGTTGAGAAAGTAATAAGATGCATGTGTGGATCATGCAGTCTATATTACTTGAGTTGTGTGATGCATCCTAGGACATGTGTAATATTGTCTTAGGATGATGTATACGGTACCACCCAACTCCATGGATTCGGAGGTCCTCCGTGGATTCGGAGAGGGCTCGGAGGGTACTTGGGTCGCTCCCTTGGCCGAGCATCGTGTGACGACATGATCCCATTATTTCGGGTTACCCGTGGATTCGGGTGTGGTGCCGGACATGAACCTTTGCGGTGATTGTGCGGGATGAGCCCCGAGAGAGAGATTGGTGTGGTGGTGCCGGATACATCGAGGCCTCAGCATTGTGACGAGTCTAGTGCATCTAGACGGGTTATGCTTTACCGTTTATATGCGTTCGCATGCGTTTTCTATGATGTTGCGTTTGTTTATTATGCTTCGGCTATTGGGATGGGTCGGGCACTAACGTTTGTTAGAGGGCTCTGGACTTACTGGGTAACCCATAAGGTTGCTCATTATACAACTTTTGTCTCGCATGTAACCTTAGGTTGGGTAGCGGGCGGATTCAGACGTAGGTTGTGACCGGGATAGATTTGTGAAGTTGGTTGATGAACAAATCTAAGTATGTTTGATATTATTACGTTTCCGCGTTTTAATTAGGTTGTCCGGACGGATTACTCATATATGTGCTATTATTTGCGAGGTAAACGTATTTTGCGAGACAAAAAACCTCTGATGCCTAATGATACTCGACTTCGTCCAAGTCGACAAAACTCTTGACTCGGGTACGGGTTTGCAAGCCTTATGCCTTAGTCGACAGGGTCGAATATCGACAGTGGATCGGCCAGACAATGGGCAGTACCGGGACATTGGCGATATTTGACATCTTGTGGCACCACCGGCTCGGCTATTGTCTGTAGTCCGCGTCGGGGGTGTCACAAATGGTGGTATCAGAGCATGGTTCATGATCATGCTCACGGGACAGAGTTTTCAAAACGTTTTATCGAGTCAAATGTGTCTCAACCGAACTTTTTAAGAATCTGGATGTCCGAATGCCGATAGAATGATAGGTTGGGGGATTTAGACTCACCTTATAATCGAGATTTGTAGGATGCCGAGAAGGTTGGGACGATACGAGCGGGATCCGGAGTGGTTACCGGGGGGAAGCACGGGCAACTACACAGAGTATTACGGATCGGGTGGTTCAAACTCAGGGAACGGATCAAGCGGATCCAGCACTAGTTCGGGTTCGGTGTATGAGGTCATCGTGATTGACTCGGATACCTCAGTATAGACGGATCCAAGCGAGCCGGGTTCAGATGGGTCGAGCTCGGAGTCGGCAGTCGCGGATGACATGTTTCGAGGAATGCTTAACCTCGACATGGAATCCGACTCATCAGCCATGTCTATAGGGGCGGGATCTTATGACGGTTTTGCGGCAACATCCACAGAGGGTTCAGATGTGGAAATCCTCGAGCCGCCTTCACCCGAAGTGATGGACATCTCGTCGGGAAGTTTGGCGAGCATGTCAGGGGTACCTACAGTCCCCTATTCCTTTGTCATTGGGGTTACTTCTCAGTACGCACCCCAAGAGCCGAGATCAGTAGGTGCGGAACATGGAGGGCCGCGGAACGGGACTACCTATCCAAGCAGTCCGACGGGATCGGAGGATGAATGGGCCGTGAACGCGGTGTGGAGCTATTATGCAATGGAGAAAGAGTAGACCGACCCTTAGGAAGAGCAGAGAATGAGTAAGTGCTGAGAAGAAGTGAAGATCAACGAGGAACCTGGAGAACCTTAAAGGACAAGTAGAGAGAAGGAGGCGAGAGACCAAAAAATACAGCGCAAGAACGAGCACATCGAGTGCTACCGCAAGAATCAAGATGGAGCCTAAATCACGAGGGAGATGCAAGAGAAACCGCAAGTCGCCAAACAACTGAGACAGTACCAGACGCGATGAGACGGAGGAAGCCGAGATGATTCTACTATTGGAATTCGAGGACGTATTCTAATAAGGAGGGAAGAATGTAATGACCCGTCTAAAGAAGTAAAATACGGACGAGGAAAGACTATGCAATGCGGGATTTAACCAAGACACCAGTTGGACCAGAATGTAGGCAATATCCGACAATGTCCGAAAAATGTCGGTATGGCCGAAACGGAGGAAAATAGATGAACAAAGCTCCAAACCTAAAACCGTCAAGAACCGTTTGGAGATTTATTTACGGAATTTAATTCTGTAAAGTTACGTTAGTGGCTGGAATGCGTTCAGTTGTTGGCCCGAAGATTTACGGTCATTGGACAAAAACAGGCAGTTTTGACGACGAGCGACCGATCGGGAAAACTAATGCAAAAACGCCCAAGCAGCCAAGCACGAGGTGTCGTAAGCAAGCTAGCAGGTAGGTTAAGCAGGCAAGCAGGCAGGGAGGATGTGTGGCCAAGCATGCAAGTCGACGAGATGGCGCGACCGGACGCCGCCACAAGTCGCGACGCATGCAGTCGCCGGAATGTCATCGTCGGAGGCCGCCACTTGTAGCCACGCATGGAGCCTTGCTGGGTTGCGCCACAACATACCCTGAGGTGTGCTCTTGCATGCTGGACGCAGGTGTCGCCGCCGGGATAAATCACGGTGTCGCCGATGTGTTGCGACGCATGTTCGCCACCGGAACCGGCCAATCGGACGCCGCCATTTTGAACCACCACCACCAGCTTCTTTCACCTATAAATAAGACCCCTCAGCTCAGTTCTAAACTCACAACTCACATTCAGAACCGAAATCCTAGAGAGAGAAAAGAGAGAAAACGTTTTAGAGAGAAAAAGTCGCCGGGAAGGAGAAAACGAGCTCTGGTCGAGAGAGAGACGAAGGACGAGCGTTCTAGAAGTTCGGGAAGCGGATTAGGAGTCCTTGGAGAGTAGGAAAGGCGTTCCGGAAGTGAAGATTGAGCTGATTTGGGAACCGAACCGAAAACCCGAGAGTGAGTCCCGATAGCTAGGAATGACGTTTCTGTTTTGCAGGGACGGGTTAGGAGTTGAATCTGGGGATTGATTTAACTCCGTTGCGTGTTTATATTATGCGTGTATTTATGGCTAAGCATGAATTTCTTGTTGGTTATGCATGCATAATATTGATTGCGTGTTGATTGTGGTATTGTGAGCATGTCGGGATTCGTATGCAAGCAGGTCGGGAACTGTTCCGCAAGCAGGTCGGGAACCGTTCCGCAAGCAGGTCGGGATCCGTTCCACAAGCAGGACGGGAACTATTCCGCAAGTAGGACGGTAAACCGTCAAGCGGAATGGGTAACCGTTAGCGGGCCGGACAGGAACCACTTTCAAGCATTACGTGATCCGTTTGCAAGCATGACGGGTAACCGCTTGAGGGCATGTCGGGTTACCGCCTTGCATGATTGAGTTATTATGACATGCTTGCTATGATTTAATTCTTGAGTGTTGTTTGATGTTTGATTGAACGTGAACCCGGTCGCATGCCATGATTAACGGTTGTGATGCAGGATCGGTTAGGACAAGCACGGAGGTGCCGTCCTATTCCGATAAGGTATGGGTGCATGGACCGAGGTTGACGATGTTTGTTTAAGCATGATGAGATAAGTACGGGACGGTTAAGGTACCGCCCAGAAATAGAATGTGATAAGTATGAGCCGGAAGTGAGATCCTCTCGGAAATGGTTGATGTGAGGATGTGGTAGCTCCGTGTGATGGAGTCTCCCATCCGGTTGTCGAGACGGTGATAGAGACTGCCGTGATCGTTGGATCCTAAGCACGTCCCTACACCGTAAGACGTTGAGAAAGTAATAAGATGCATGTGTGGATCATGCAGTCTATTGATATACCATGGATTTTAGGATTTTTAACCATGGTATATATCTTATTTATCGAGTCTTTTATTATGTTTTGGAGTCTTTTATCTATTTTTACAGGTTTAGGTACGTTTGGAGCGGAATTGGACATTATGGAGCATTCTGGAGCATTTTAGAGATTTAACCCAAGAGATGGACTTCACTGTCGAATTCACAGACCTGTGTCGATCGACACATCTTGTGCATCGATCGACACAAGGTCGACGCAGATAATACTCGGCGTTTAATGAAGAGTTTGGATATTGCAACTTTGCCCAGAAGTTCTTCATAATTACAAAGAAGCCCCAGTCGACTTTAGACCATTATATTAGGGTTTTTAAGCCATTGTTTAGGCAACGCTTTTACTACGCTTTATTCTATTTTCAGAGAGAGTTAGGGGTTGATCCGGCTCTCGAATAGAGGATTTCGAACCCCAGTTCTTTATTTGATTTTATAATATTTGGTTTTCTATTCATGATGTTTTCTGTTTCGATGATCATGTCTGAGTAGATTACCTGTCAAGTTTAGGGATTCTCATTAGAGATTTCATGGAATTATAGGTTAATCAATCTGTAGGGATTCATATCTGTTAGTTCTTCATCTAGGATTGTTCTTACTGCTTAATCTGAAGTAGCTATCCAGATTTATGATGTTAGGTTGATTGATACAACGACAGTTGGTTAATTAGCTAGAAAGAACCTAGATGAGCAATTTAATTACTCGCAAAGGAATTTGGTTTAATTAGATTGTGAACATATCGAACTTGGAATTAAAGCTGGTTTGATCTGTGAGTAATTGCAAAGGAATTTGGATTGCTGCACTTAGACTTATAGAATTCTCGCAACGACAGTTGGTTAATTCTATATATGTGTTTGAATTCTAGAACAGTTCCTAATTAGATCCCGATTGATTGATTGCATGTGTTCCTGATTTCCTGAGAACTCCCTAGACTTAACGCCTTCGCCTTCTTGCTTACACTCCTGCTACTTTATTTACTTTTCTGCTGTTTGATTTACTGCTTTCCCATATTGCTTTCTCCTAGTTTTAACTTGATCGTTCTAAATCTATCGTTGACCGGAGTCCCTGTGGATTCGATACCCTAAGTACTACATTGACATTACTGTGCACTTGCAGTTAGTATAGGGTAAAACTTTAGACCTATCATCTATATTACTTGAGTTGTGTGATGCATCCTAGGACATGTGTAATATTGTCTTAGGATGATGTATACGGTACCACCCAACTCTGTGGATTCGGAGGTCCTCCGTGGATTCGGAGAGGGCTCGGAGGGTACTTGGGTCGCTCCCTTGGCCGAGCATCGTGTGACGACACGATCCCGTGGATTCGGGTTACCCATGGATTCGGGTGTGGTGCCGGACATGAACCTTTGCGGTGATTGTTCAGGATGAGCCACGAGAGAGAGATTGGTGTGGTGATGCCGGATACATCGAGGCCTCAGCATTGTGACGAGTCTAGTGCATCTAGACGGGTTATGCTTTACCGTTTATATGCGTTCACATGCATTTTCTATGATGTTGCGTTTGTTTATTATGCTTCGGCTATGGGGATGGGTCGGGCACTAACGTTTGTTAGAGGGCTCTGGACTCACTGGGTAACCCATAAGGTTGCTCATTATACAACTTTTGTCTCGCAGGTAACCTTAGGTTGGGTAGCGGGCGGATTCGGATGTAGGTTGTGACCGGGATAGATTTGTGAAGTTGGTTGATGAACAAATCTAAGTATGTTTTGATATTATTATGTTTCCGCGTTTTAATTAGGTTGTTCGGACGGATTACTAATATATGTGCTATTATTTGCGAGGTAAACGTATTTTGCGAGACATAAAACCTATGATGCCTAATGATACTCGACTTCGTCCAAGTCGACACAACTCTTGACTCGGGTACGGGTTTGCAAGCCTTAGGCCTTAGTCGAGAGGGTCGAATATCGACAGTGGATCGGCCAGACAATGGGCAGTGCCGGGACATTGGCGATATTTGACATCTTGTGGCACCACCGGCTCGGCTATTGTCCGTAGTCCGCGTCGGGGGTGTTACATACAGGCTCAGCCTTCAGGATCTGCGTGACATTTATGAGTTTGACAGAACGCGAGAGAGAGTCAGTTTGCCCGAGCACTGGCCAGATGTGCAGCTCTTCTGAGAACACTTTGGCACCGGAGTGTACGATTCTCAGACCACTAGGCAGACCGCTGTGTGACATCAGGTTTTGTGCTATCTTGTCAGAGTGTTTGCTAACACTATCTTGTGTAAGATGGATCCTGGGATGATGAGGATTGCTGAGCTTTTGTTGCTCTATCTTGGGATTGGTGGCAATGTTGATGTCAGTGAGTTTGAGGACGCTCATTTGGTAGCAGACGCCAACATGGGAGCTATTTTTGCTCATCATTTGGAGACCTTGACGGCGACAAAGCCTTTCACTGGAAAGGCAGTGAAGACAGAGACGGTCGGGAGTCTCCTAACCCCCATCTTTGACCACTTTGGGCTTGACAGGAGTCAGATTATCATTTGCACCAAGAAGTCTGTGATGGACTTTACACACCTGAAGAGCAGTCAGTGGGTCAAGGGAGATACCACTGGGAGACAGTTCTGGTGGCGTTTCCACAACATATATGGCGTTGAGCGCCTCTTTCTCCTTCCAGCGACCGAGCTTACAGGCATCACAGATGAGCCTCTCTCACTCACTTTTCAGCCCAGTGTGGAGCTTTGTCGAGGCATCCCGCATCGCTCTACTGTGTTTAGAGACGCATCTTCTGGAGCTGCTGCCTCTGCTGCTGAGCATGAGGCTTTCCCTACTGATACAGACGAGACATATGGGTTTGCCGAGCTCCCAGGACAAGCAGAAGACATGCCACCAGAGCAGTTTCAGAAGTGGGCATCATCTGTTCTCAAGGGCATTTGGAAGAAGGTTCACAAGATGTCCTGCTAGCGCTCACAGCGTGTTCACCACCCGCAGCCAAGACGTCGCGTACCAGCGCAAGCACCAGTCCATGTGAGCTCAGAGGATGAGGAGATAGAGGAGGCTTCTGACTCCGAGGAGACGGATGATGGAGACTCCCCAGTCTTCTAGACACTTGCTGCTGATTATGCGTTTGTTTTCTTTTTTTCTTTTCTTGAGTCATTTTGATGTTTCTTTTGAGTGAGTTTGTTAGTCTTATTTGCTTTGAACTTTGACTATATGAGTTTATGCATCTCCACTGTTGTTTTTTATGTAATCTTGAGTGACCTAACGCAGCTAACAGGTGAAGAATTGAGTGCTAACTCATGAACCTAACCATGGCTGATTTGATCATCCTGCGTATACTCACACGAGCTCGATGTCGGGCGAAACTAAGCCTAGTGTCGGTCGACATCGGCCGTGTTCAGGTTCGGATTTTCAGATCAATAACTCTTTGGTTCCAGATTGCTTTATTCCGATCTCATGCTATGATTGCACTGGGGACAGTGCAGTCTAAGTGTGGGGGAGGTGGCTACTGACATTGGGTTTTGTTTTCTTAGAGTCAATCCTTTGTTTTCAGTTGTTTTCAAATTGTTTTATTGAGTCAAAATGTGTATGAAACTATGATTTCTCGAGGAAATTTTTCGCTGGAACAGGAACTAAGTGACCATTGGACAGACTTGCAGTAATTCTATGACTATTAGAAAACCCCAAACGGATCAGCTTACCAAGGACACCCATATCTAACCAGGTATTCAGAGATCCATCACTAACTTTACCTCTAATCCTGACTTTATTTTCTTACTTAGGGGCTTGAGATCTCTGGATCGGATTCCTCTGATGTGCTGACACAGCCTATGATCCTGTTTGAGTATGGTTCCTGATTTTCCCCTCCCTTGAAAGTAAAAAAAAAAAAAGAGATTAAAACCGAGGATAATCTAGTAGCTTCGAAGTGGTCACGGGAGTGTTAGAGACCCCTATTACCTCTTGTGTATCCATGGAAAGATCCAAAGTTACACCCCGAATAAAAAGGGAAGAGCACTGATAAAAAAAAATGATACCCAGTTGGAAAAAATCAGTTGCTAAGGGAGAAAGGGAAAAGAAAGGAACCATAAACCAACAATTTGGTGGTCAGTACTGAATCAGTTGAGTCCATGTGTCCTCTGATCGATATTCCCTTTGTAAGACCGCACCTAATTGTATACAGAGGTTAGTGTGGTGAACTTGAATATCCTAATCTGATTGTGGAGTTTACTTGGGACATTTGCTAAGTGTGGGGGAAGTATATTGTGGTCTTGACATCTGCATGAAAGTTTTCAGTGGCTTACTAAGTGAATGTGAATGCAAAAGTTCCTAGGACGAAATGAGTTTCTGAGTTTTCAAACCTCTTTCTTATGCTTTAGTTCTTTCACTTGCTTGAGGGCAAGCAAGAGCTAAGTTTGGGGGAGTTGATAGGTTTTCAACCATGATATAGTTGTGTATATTCAGTCTTTAACCTAGTTTTCGAGTATATTAAGTCTTCTACAGGTAGGCTTGCGTTTGGAGAAAAGAGTGGGATTATAGGACATTTCTGGTGATTTGTTCAACGAGCTGAAGTTGGTGTCTCGGCCACGACTGGATGTCGACCGACACTGACCTTGGTGTCGGTCGACACTGAGCGCGAGAGAAGCTATACGCCGAGTTGCGACAAGTTTCGAAGAATTTCATAAAGAGCTGTTGGAGATTGGGAGATTTTGCTAAGGGGCTGATTCTTGCTACTTGTAACCTTTGAGAGAAGGATTTCAAACCCCTTTATCTTATCTATTCAATCTTTCGGTTTTCTATTCATGATGTGTTGTTTAATTGATAATATGTCTGAGTAGTAACCTAGTTAGATTTAGGAATTCTCATAAGGGTTTTATGCATGTTTAGGTAACTGATTTATTAGGATTCACAATCTGTTCGCTCATCACCTAAGTTGTGTTTAATACTGAATTATGGACTAATCACCAAGGGTTTAGATCTTAGATAATTAACTTAGCACGAGAGTGTGAGTTATAATCTGAATAAACTTAGTGTGAGCAATTTGACTAGATACAAAGAGATTTGGTTTAGTAGAATTGTGAACCGATAGAACCTGTTCTTAATGCTTGTTTAGAACTCTAGGATCACAAAGAGATTTGTATCACTATGTTGCTAGATATAGAAACAATCTCAGCGAGAGTTGGATCGTTTAGCATTGTGTTTCTAGTTCTTGAACCTGTATTTAATCTGAATCCGGTTAGTTAAGTATCTAACATTGCATAATTCCCGAGAACTTCCTACGTCTGACGCCTTTCTCCTATTGAAAACACCTCCTTGTTTACATTGATTTCGTTTATTGCTTTCTTCCCATTGATTTAGCTTAACTTGAGAACATACAATCTATCGTGTGAATCATGAGTCCTTGTGGATTCGATACCCTAAGTACTACATTCGCATCACTGTGCACTTGCAGTAGAATAGGGATAAAACTTTGACCTATCACTTTCCACAATAGTAGCAGTTCTTTGAGTATGAGTCATACATTGTTTGAGTTGGGATTGTCAAGCTTGCACGTACGAATGTGGTCTTTGGATCCAGTTCGTCAGTATACCCAAGTCCTGACTTTGTGTATTATGTTCTGCCATAGCTCAGAATTGTATCCAGTTGCTTCGTTCCTGCAAACATGTGAATTTGCGATGATGTTGGTCTAGCTCAGATTGTAGCTGTTTTGTTACTTCTTTTTATTTCCTCAGCTTCTGCTCCATTTCTTCTGAGTTCTTAGCCAATGTCAACTTTTCTTGGATTAAGTTAACACTTTCTTTACTGAGCTTCCGTTCGGCTTCCAGTTCTTCCTGTAATGAATCAATTTGTGCCTCAAGCCGCAGCTTTGTGAGTGTTAGTGCAGTGTTTTCTAGCCCAATTTTGACGAGGGTATCTCTTACTTCCTTATAGATGCTGACTAGATTTGCTTCTGTTTCTGAGTCCGAATCAGATTCATTACCATCAAGTTCGGCAATTCCAAGGAATGCTACAAAGTTGTCGACCTCTTCTTCATCACTTTCCTTGTCTGACTCATTATTGTTTACTCCTAGCATATATTTTTCTTGTCTTTGTTTCTGGTCATTGGCGCATTCCATATGAGTGTGTCCAATTCCTTTGCAACCAAAGAATTTCATCTCACGTCTTCTGACAGTTGGGCATTCACTCTTGAAGTGTCCATACCCTTTGCATTCATGGCACTGCATTTCGGACTTCTTCGTAGTTTTCTCTCCGTTAGTTGATCTCTTAGTGCTCTTGTATGATCCTTGTCCTTGTTCTACTCTTCTTAGAGCACGATCAAATCTTCGAACAATGAGGCTTACAAGATCTTCTCCCTCGCTTTCTTGGTTGGCTTTTGCTTGGGTGATAAGCGCAACACCTTTGGATTTCTTTGTACCATCCAGTTCTAGCTCATGAACTTGCAACATTCCAACTAATTCATCAAAACTCATACTTTCAGTGTTAGCTGATACACTTAGCGCTGCTTTGTACGGCATGTACTTGGCCGGCAGACACCTTAAAACTTTCTTGACCAGTTTCTTTTCCTTGTACTTCTTACCAAGGATTTATGCTTCCTGAGCTAAAGAGCTGATTTTGGCACTGAAGTCTGAGATTGTTTCATCATCTTCCATTTTTAAATCTTCAAACTTGGTAGTAGAAGATCTTTTCTTGAGTTCAGCACTTTTTATGTTCCTTCAAAATGAATTTGAAGAATATCCCAAGCTTCTTTAGCCAGTTCGCATCCTTTTATTATCTCAAACTGTTTCTTTGCCACACCACGGTGAATTGCAGTTAGAGCTTTGGAGTTGAATTTTGATAGCTTGAGTTCGACTCATGTCCACTGTTCCTCCGGTTTGGGTACATCGACTCATGCTTCATTCCTCATCGTTGGAGCTTTCCAACCTGATTCCACTGATTTCCATGCCAACGGGTCGATACCTTTGATTTTTGATCTCGTTCTTGCTTTCCAAAAGCCATAGTTGGTCGCATCCAGTATTACTTTATAGCTATTGATCAGCTCATTGTAGTTCTCCATTTTTCCTTAGAATCTCACATGTCTATATGAGCAAACAAGTGTCCGCTCTGATACCAATTGAAAATGCGAGACTAACGTAACACAGAATGTGACTCAAGGGTAATCTTTTTCAAAGATTTTTTATTGCAAAGCAAACAAAAGTTTCACTTTAACAACCTAGTCTTCTTCTTGCTTTTCGATCTAACAATGATCTCAAATCCTCCTAGATTCACCCGTAATACCAAGTATGATTCTCTCTTAAGAACTCACAACTTTTGCTAAAAGCAATCTCTTTCTCTAAAGGCACACCAAGCACATATGTTGTAGATAACCTATTTATACACCATAGGTCATCGTACAACTTCTAATTCTCTCTGGTATATTTCCTAAACCGTCTTAGGTATATTTCCACTTTTCTTTGTTTAGAGAAAAGCTAATTTTCTTAAACTCTTTTAAGTGCATCTTCCATGAGTATCTTCACTGATCTACACGTTCAGCTCAGCTACTCTTCTTCATATTCGTCCTCGTCAGCTCCTAGTATCCATAGTTTCCATATCCATTAGCTTCAGCTCACGCTCTCCGTTGTTGACTCAATCTTTGTTGCACATGTTGCTTGATTCAGCGGTTGTCATACCTCATGCTCCAGATCAATGCATCTTCAAATATGAGCTCAAGATCGAAGGAAATAATCGGTCGCCATTTTTATCGCCGCTAGGGAGAGAGAGAAGCTGATGGAACCCAAAAACATAGGCTTTTGGTTGGAAAAGTGGAGATTATAATGATTTAGACAAAAACAAAGTTGGACTTTGATCCATTAGAGAAAACATCAACTATTAATTCTCTTCAAGCCAAATAAAGTCAGTTGGACCTCGACACAAACGGTTCAGCTGAATAAAGATAAGCCAAGTTCAGCTGAAAGCCATATTTTCTCATTTATGCTCAACCGACTTCAAAAGACAAAGACCTACACGGATCAGGAATCATGGTTACGTCATGGAGTGTTATATAAGGAGTTCAAGAGAGCATAAGCAAGACAAAAGATAAAACACAATTAGGAGAGAGAGCATTAAGAGAGGGGAAAAAAGTTAGTTAGACCCTAATATATCACTTAATTATTAGATTAACTCTAATTTTATTTTAATTATTAATTAGTTTTTGATACTTATTTTGCCCCCAAATCATTTGTACTCGAAAATCATATTTAGAAAATTGCCATTATTATATTTTTCAAGTCAGCAGAAAAAATTAAAATATTACAAAATTGTCATTCCACAGACTTATTTAATCGTCGTTATGTGAAGCAACATACTTATTAATAACTGATTTTTTATACTTAAGCGACAAACTTAGTTAGATTTGACTGATTTATGTAAGTTTTCACAAATTTGTTTAACAAATCTATTATTCTTTAGCGACAAACTTATACCAATTTGACAGACTTATTAAGGATTCATAGATTTGTTTGTTTTGGCGACAAATTTACTTGATTTTGACAGACTTATTAATGTTTCGACTGATTTATTTCTTCTTTGACCACAGATATATTGAGATTTGACAGAGTTATTAAAGTTTTGACGGATTTATTTTTTCTTTACCAACAGATTTATCTAAATTTGACAGATTTATTACATTTTCATAGATTTGTTTTAGGCTTTGGCGACAAACTTACTTATTTCTTACAGATTTGTTTAATCTTTTGACCACAGACTTAATTAGTTGTTACTAAACCAAACCATACCAAACTTAATTAACCATTATACCTAAATCTAATTCCAAACCAAAATAAGCTTAATTAATAAAACCAAACCATCCCTTATATTCAGGCCCGGCCCGTTAGGTTGTGGCACCTAAAGCCAAAAAAAAAAAATTCCACCAAAAATGTATATTGTAGTAGTCGAACCTCGCACCTCTATGTAACTAAGTGGTGTTCGACCGCTAGACCAAAGAAAACTTATGTAATGTGATGCCCCAAATAATTTATCTAGTTTTGGCGCCTAAAGCCCATGCTTCACTTGCTTTAGCCATGGGCCGGCCCTGCTTATATTAAACCATGATTTAGAATATAAAAAAAAAACCTAACGTGAAGATTTTGTTTCACGTCTAGTAGCTCTTCCTTCCTTAAACACCACATAACTTTGTTGTATCACAAAATTCATTGTTTCCTTTTTCACACATGGTTTAGATTAAAATTATTTTAGATAAGTGATTGTTTTAGCAAGAGAGATAGGTATTTGGTGTTGTTAAAGAAGAAAGTGCCAAAGTTTTAGAAGTTAACAATAGAATTTTATATATGAAGAATTTCTTCAGATAATGAGCAGACTCTACCATGTTATACTCGGGTAAGTCATAGAACATTTTCAGATCTATATTTCTATCATAAATGATCTAGTTTATCTTTGTAACATAACATACATCATTATCTTGTGAGCTCATTAATAATAAATTCATTGTAAACAAGCAGGAGTACCAGGAATGGAGATCAAATAGTGGAGCTCTTGATGAAACATGGATAAGATACTTCAATAGTTACATACACACGCAACTTATAAGCTTATCACGAAAATGCATAGATATTAATCCAGCTATTACATCACATATATATTTGATCGCCACTAATCGCTTATTAATCAGTGGTCCAACTCTGTTCGACGGTCTCCTTAACCCGTCTGTTGTACTCAAGCTTGTTCTCGCTGAATAAGCGAGCAGCTTCTGAGTTTGCAGGTGAGTATGGGTTTGGATCATATAGGAGAGACTGCAAATTGTAAAAACACACAACATAGTTTTTGATCAAAGGTTATGAAACATAATTACATTAAAAAAACTGGATAGATGTAAGAATCGCTGCGACATCATAAATGGGACTCCATTGGTTCTATAAGATATCAAGACAAATACTTCCATCTGCATAGACTGAACATGACAGGAGAAGAACCAATATGATCAAGTAACAGAAACAAAGATTAAACCATTAAACAGAGCAGAAAAGCATGGTTTCTGTTTACTCAAACTTACGATTTGGGTGAAACATCCGAGAAACAAAACGAACAGTTGGTGGTTTGTTTAAATAATCTTCTGTAAATTGAAGAGTCAACTTAAAAGTACCTAGAACACACACAAAAAATGGATTTATAATTTATCTAGATATAGACTTAAAACATCGACTTGTAATGCAAATTATACCTCCATCCCAAGGTGTGTCATCTGGACTGCATTTTCCATTTTAAGCAGAGAATGACAAATGATCAAAATCAAGGAAAAACAGGTTTTTACCATTAAAAAGGGATTGCTTTTACCCGAAGATAATTGCGTTCCAGAGCAAGATGTTGTTGTCTTGAGGAACACCCCCATCAATTCCATACTTAAGTAGACTCAAGTTTCATTCCTATTCTGTAAATCATCCCACGCAAAATCAAAACACAATACCCTAATCTTGCACCATATCTAATTCCAATTGAAGAAAGCTTAGAACTTTCACCAGAATTATGAGCTTCAGGTCTCCAATTTAAGGTTTAGAAACATCCCAATCCTGCAAAGAACCTCGACGGTTAGCGGCGGTGACTACAACAGCAAGAACTTCTACGGTGGAGACCTAAAAATTGTTGACTTCGGCGGCGATATGCAGTAATCGACGGCGAGATACGACGGGAGAATCGACGGCGAATTTTTGTTTTCTGGGGGTGAAGTTCGATCGACGGCGAGTTCAACTACAAAAAAAACTGGTTTTGTTTCTTATTAAGGTCGACTTTTTCTTTGTTTTTTTTATCAAAGATTTTTTTTATTATGTTGTTTTTAATGTTGTTATTAAAATCTGTTATTCAAAATATACAAACAATTTCAGTTTAAAAAAAAAAAAAATGGCATTGTCGTAATTAATTAGACATTATCAGGTTTACATGTATTTCTATGATTTGTGGATTACGTGAGTTGGGATGAGAGTTAGTCTAGTAAATATTAAACAAATAAGAGTTATTCTGAGTAAATTTCACTTAAGAGAGAGCTATAAAGACCTTGTCAAAAAAGCTAAGTTCTAAGAATGTTTCTAGGTTCATAAGATATTCTTTGATTAATGTTTGAGAGAAAGTAGTAGGTTTATTATTGTTTATATATAATATAAAATATTTTAATTATTTTACTTGTTTTACATGTAGGTTTTATCTCTATGTTTTCCATAGATTTACTGTTTATCGTTTCTATATATTCATATGTATAGTTTTTTCCCTAAAATTTTGCTCGATCGTATTGTTGTTATTTTTAACATAGTTATTTTCCTTTACATTTTATCTATTTCTCGAATTTTATAGTTTTATTTTCTCATAACTAAAATATATAATTTTTATTGTAAGTTTTTAATAATTAAATTAATCTAAGTCTGTTTGAGTAGATATTGAAATTAAACTAAGTCTATTTGAGTAGATATTTAAACTTATGATTTTAGGATTTAATTTTATAAAAATAAGTGATTTTAAATGTGGAATACGTGTTGATATATATTTTTGTATGTATATTTTAAAATTTTAATTTATTAATGTGGATAACATAGATGAAGAGAAAAATGACTAATTATATATAAAATTATACTATTAAACATCTGTATATTCTAGTAGACTTCAATATTACCACTAATAAAATTATTAAATCATTAAATAACAACACAATCATTAAATATAACTAGTTGTTGGGCATTAAAGGTTTCTCACCATATTTTCTCATATTCATTCCCAACAAATATCATATGAAAAAAGATATCGAGTAGTGAAAAAAAGAGATGTAACCTTGAGAAGTGTCCAGTGTGAAAGAAATAATTAGGGCTGGGCATAATATCCGGACCCGAAATACGGAATCGAATCCGAACCGAAAAAGTAGAACCGAATCCGAACCCGAACCGTCAAAATACCCGAACGGGTTCTAAATTCCTATATCCGAAGAACCGAACCCGAACCCGACCCGAACCGAAAACCGAATGGGTACCCGAAATATCCGAATTACAATTATATACCTAAAATATTAATTATATTTAGACTAAATATAACAAAATTATCTTTTTTTTTTTGGTCAACATTATCTAACAAAATTATAACAAAATATAACAAAATTATAACAAAATTATCTAAAATTACAATTATAAACTTAAATATATTAGTTATTTTTAGGCTAAAATAAATAAATTATCAAAAATAAACAAAATATATGAAGAGTTTTGTTATATTTATCAAAATGTAACGAATTTTTATTTAAATATAACTAATTTTTATTTTTGTTTTATGTTTTTCGGGTATCCGAACCCGAACCGAACCCGAATAGAACCGAACCGAACCCGAACCGAAATTCTAAAATACCCGAATGGGTTTATATCTCTAAACCCGAAAACCCAAAAAACCCGAACCGAACCCGAACGGGTACCCGAACGCCCAGGCCTAGAAATAATATTGTTGCAGTCCACTGAATACTTTGATCCTACGATTCCTCTTGTCATATCTTCCCATAGCTCACCCGAGTAAGCATATTTCAAAGAACATATGATTTCTGGTTACCATCGGGTTTTGACAAAATACACAATAATTGCTTGGGTTTTGGCTCCATTCCTGAATCCGGTGTCTAGTCGAAAGTCGATTATGCATAGCTATTCACATGCGAATATAATATTTGGTGTTGCGTTTGGAAACCAAATACTTTTCGTTCATGGTTGATGTCGAGGATGTCACGAATTTGGTTCAATATGTCTTTGGAGCAAACGTTTTCTTATAATTATCTACCTTACTTCTCCATAACGCTGTACCAACTCATCTTCTCTCAACTGTAGTTTATGTTTCTCCATTTCTTCTTCCAAGCTATTCGGCTCACCTATGGATGTTAAAATGACCCATCTGTAAACGGGCCTAAACGGGTCTCGTACAAAAAACTGAGCCCGTTTAGGCCCGTTAAAGTAACAAGTGTTTGCGGGTTTAGACGGACATACCCGTTTAGGCTCGTTTACTAAACGGGTTTATATAATTTTTAAACGGGTATCCGTTTAGGCCCAGTTAACTTTTTTTTTGAAAAACCAATCTTACAAAACGACGTAGTTTAATACTTAGGGTTTCAAAAAAAAAAAGTTGCGTTTCTCCTCTCTTCAGTTCAGTGTACCGAATGTTGTGAAATCAGATATCCAACGAAGAAGATGAAGAACATCGATTCTGGATTTGAATTTTGGAATCTGGGTTTTTGAAGAAGAAGAATAAATCGTATTGGGTTCACGATTCCGACCTGTTCACGATTCACAATTCCGACTTGTTCACGATTCCGACTTGTTTGACTTGCGCTTGCTGCCTTTGTATTGCATTCGTAAGTGTGTGTTGTTCTGATTAGTTAATCCATGATAGCGTTGGGATTGTAGTTTATTTTCTCACAGATTTGCTTGTATTCATGGTGTTCAATATTCTTTGTTCTGGGGTTTTAATGCAGTGTCCGGATCAGAATTTCAAGAAACGACATCACAAGAGACGTGTTATCCAAAAGCCTTTGGTAAATTCCATTCTGCAAATTGAATTTTAAAGTTTTAATGCAGTGTTGCAATTTGACTTTTGTTACGAGAACAATTCTCAGAACATGCTTGTTATGTAATCTTGTTTTTTCACGAGAGCTCCATAAATGTTATTTGTTTAGTTGAGAGAGAGAGAGAGAGACATCACCACACATTGTGGCTATGTTCATTTGGGTTTGTTTCAGAACATGATATTTCTTGGCAGAAGCTAATTATTCATGTTTCTGATTTTCAGATTGGTGTTTTTATGTTTTGTAGATATGGATCTTCAGTCCCAAAACACTATTGCGATTCTTAATGCCCAAAGTGAGTTCATAGACATGAATGTGGAAGATTGTCAATTTGAGATGAATGAGGAAGGAACAGAAACACAAGCACCTGAGCGAAGCGAGACTCAGACAACTCAACCAGCTACATCTCAACGTAAGAGACGCAAAACCTCTCTTGTTTGGGCAGATTTTCTATTAGTTGGGATTGAGCAAGATGGCAAAGAAAGAGCCAATTGCATCCATTGTGATACGAAGTTAGTGGTTAATAATAAAACACATGGAACTTAGGTGTGTTGAGTATGAGAAAGTCAAAGCAAGGGACAAGTACTTGAATCCCGATTGTCAACATATCTGTAGGCAAACTGCTGCATTAGATGTTTACAGGAAATATGAGCTGGAGCATGGTGCTTCAGCTGGAGCATGCAAGGAGTGTCCTAAGAAGAACTGATTGGGTTGTGTTCCATTAAGAACCAAAACCTATCTTTTCTTTAGTTTTTTAGTTGTACTACCGAGACTTATTGAAGTTACTTTATTATTTACCATTTAGGCATTTACCATCATTTCCAACATACTCAAAGTTGATGAAAATATAATATTATGAATATCAAACATTATTCTCGTTACGCCAAATGAATATAACACTACGTAAGAAAAAACATTTTTACAAGTTCATTATGAATTATCAAATAAATGCTAAAATAAGAGATTACAAAAAAAAAACGTAAACGGACCTTAACGGGTTTGCTAAACCCGACTGGCTTTCAAATAAACGGGCTTTAAACGGGTTCAACTCTAAACGGGCCTAAACGGGTTCGGGCCTAAACAGGCCGGGCCCGCCCGTTTTAACATCCATAGGCCATCTATACATCTTGCAAACTCTCTTTTTTTTTTCCTTAATATTCATGACCATGTTTATTACAGCAAACATTATATATTGTGAAATGAAACGGTTCACCCCAGAGAGAAACCAGTGTGCTCGTGCTCTTTGCATAAAGAAGTCAGCACATGCACTATTACAACAAATAATTAAATAGATAGAAAAAAGGAGGGAATGAGACATGACAATTCATCCAAAACGAAAGAAAACATCGATCAATTTTCTTGATTATCTAACATCCACAACAATTCTGATAACAGATGACCCTTATTATATATAGTATGACCCAACCAAAACGACTTGTGGACCACTCAATAGGGTACAATGCCCACGTAAGAGGCATGCAAATGTATTATTCAGACATTTTCAAACACTTTTTGAATAAATTTCTTCAAAGCAGTTTCAGATGACCCACCATCCATCAAAGCCGCGTGGCATTTCTCGCTCATCTCCTTCACTCTCTTCCTCACGTCGCTATCCTGCTCCATCAAACACTTGATTGCTCTCTCTATCTCTCCCGCCGTGACTAACTCCACCGAACCATCGTTGCGCCAATACTTTCTTATCTCCACCGCCAGTCCAAGTTCTTCCACCATCTCGAAAGCATTGAATTTCTGTTCAGCGTATAATGGCCACGCCGCGGTTGGAACACCGAACCAGAGACTCTCCAGCGCAGAATTCCACCCACAGTGGGTGACAAAACCTCCGATCGCCGGCTTCGCTAGCACGGAAATCTGTGTGGGGCCCATCCAGTCACTTTTCCTATCTGCCTAGTCCGATCAAAGAATCCTTCTGGGAGAACTTCCTCAAGATTGGTGAATTCTCCGGGTGGAGATGCGCGACGGAGAGACCAGAGGAAACGGTGGCCGCTTCTCTCGAGCGCGAGGGCTATTTCTCTTGCTTGTTCCTCACTGAAACCTCCCATGCTCCCAAAACAGAGGAACACTACCGATCTAGGTGGTTGCTGGTCGAGCCATTCTAAAATGTCAGATTGTTTGTTCTCAACGACTTGGTTTTCGAGGTCCAAAAGTGGTCCCACAGGATAAACTGGAGGAGTATCACCACCATTGAGACATCGCAACGTATAAGGTTCGAGCTCAGCAGCGGTATTTACCAAAATACCGTCCATCTCTCTGTATCTTCTTGCGTGATTTACAAAGATCGGTAGCCAATCTTTCGACGCGAGACCGTGAGGAAGGCATTTCACCGGATAAGGGCGAGTCAAACTCGGAACGTCCAACACAGCTTCCGAGTCTTCGTAGTTATTTTCACTCACATCGTATCTATCCTCATCGTACATTGTCTGAACGTGAAACCCGAGTCCGAGAATTCCTGCGCTTGATGTGTAAAACAGATAACTCGGGACGCGAAACTCGTTCGCCACATCTAACATCAAAGTGCAGAACAAGTCGACGACGAACCCGGCGAGACGCGGCGAGTCCGGTAGCTTCGAGTAGTCGTCGACGAGTTTCCCAACGGCGAGTCTCACCTTTGGTTTCTGATTCTCGATGTGGACGTCAAGCCTCGTCCGCTCGGAATTTTGTTGGTTGTCGCCGGGGATAATTTCGTAGTGGAGTCGATTGTTGGATGTGGTGGAAAGGGATGTCATGTAAGCGGAAGAAACGACTTCGTTGCCGGGAAGGGAAGGAAGGAGCAGGAAGGTGATAGAGAGGCGGTCGTTTCGCTTGACCAGTAGCTTGGCCATCTCCACGACTGACCTGAGATGACCGATTCCTGGATACGGTATGAAGACAAGCTCAAATTTCATGTTTATCATTTCTTCTCTTTTCTTTTGGTGATTTGTTTGTATCCTCGATGCAATAAAGCCGTTCAAATGTCAAATAAGCTTTCCTATGTTTAAATAATAACTAATTGTCTTGGACGAAGACAAGTTTTATTTTATTTGATTTTCTTCTAATTTTTCCTATGGAATTATGCAAACATATTTCTCTGATTTTTTTCTAAAAAAAAAAATATTCTTTCTAATATTATATATTCATTTAAATATTAATATATTTATTATAAAACTTACAAAGTAAAGTATTTATTTTATTTTTACAAGATTTATAAAATTATAATATTATTAAGTTAAACATTTATAATTTAAAAAATACTATATAATATAGAATAATAAAATATAGTAAGTCGTAAAATATTTAACCTTCAAAACCAATTATTATATCAATAGTGTTGCATGAAAATTTTAAAAAATAAATTTTAGCTAATAAATTTTGGTTATAAACTATAATCATAAAACTTTTAAATATTATTTTAGATTTATAAATAAAATTTTAAACTTTAAAATAAAGGAAAAATAATATTTTTTATTTGTTTCAATTATAATTATAAAATTTAAATTTAAAATAACATTGTACAAATAAAAAAATTGATTATATTTTGAAAGATAAAAAGTATTTCTTTAAATATAGAAAATAACAATTTTTATTTTATAATAAGAAATAGAGGTGGAGTGCGAATGATTTTTTTTTTTTTCTGGAAAGATTGCGAATGATTTTCTTCTATAGTAACATTTTACATGTTTCTTCTATAATAGTTCAGATTCATTTGCTCTAGCCTACGACTCGAGATTTTCTTCTATAATAATTCAGATCGATTGGGCTCTAGCCTATGAGTTGAGATTTTCTTCTATAATGATTCAGATCATTGGGCTCTAGCCACTAGTTAACTGATGTGTCCATTTTAGAGCCATTGTCTTTTTAACTAAACTAGTGATCAAATGCCTATGCACGTGAGGTTTATTTTGTACTAAATAACTCGTTGCACTTTGTATGGGGTAAATGCACTTTGTTGAGAAGTGTTAACTTTCTTTAAGAGAATAAAATTTATAAATATTAATATTTATACAAATTTGAATTAATTTTGTCGAGGATTGTTTCAATTTATTTAGAAGACAAATTTAAATATATCAATACTATATTTAGCAATTAAAAGATGTAAATTACTCTAAAATCTACTATATTAGAGGATAGTATATCTCATTAGTTATCTATTTAATCTTTATTTGTTCCTTTTATATAATAGAATTTTGTTATAATTTTATTTACATTTGGTAACTAATTCCATAATTCAAGTGATAAAGATTGGCATATATTATTTAAACCGTGAATATAATTTAAAACACTAATTTACATAAACAAAAGAAATTAATGAAGCGTTATTTGCGGTCAGGTCCATATATTTGTTTGGTGATTCTTATTAATCAGTTTCTATCATTTGATGAATTTTGGTATCTACTAAATATAGAAGAAGCAATTGTACGAACATCAATTTTAACAAATGAGTTATAGGAAATATATACAATCGAGACATACACTTAAGTTCGACATAAACATGAGATAAAAGGTACAACAATATAAACTAAAAGAATATCAAGTGGGAGTGTTGTTGTTTGAGCAGAGCATATTAACCAAGAAGTCGTTGGGTTTTCCCAAAGTAACTCCAACATGAAAGTGTTGTTTGTCTTGATGTTGTTTGCCTTTAAAAAATCGCTTAAAAACTTGTTAAACTCAAACGACGTCTAGTATTTCGAAACTCCATCACTAAAAATACAGGCCACCAATCACCACTCATTAGCCAATATAATTTTTTTTCCTACAGCCTTTTCCAAATCATTTCTTTGAACAAACATATGAGGAAGAAACTATATGGGAAAAAAATTGTTCGTTACGAATTTTCGAGTTATCAGTGCAATAAGTAAAAACTTATGGGAATGATATATGATGAAAACTTACAATTCTGCTATTTCTTAATGTGTCTTTGGGGGCCTTTAGAGTCACAAGGTTGTCTTTGATTGAGATATTCTGCAATAAAGAGAAAAAGTGTAAGATAAAGTTTAAAGTAATTAAAATTATCCGAAAAATGAAGATAAAGATAGTGGAACAACTTCAATTACATTACCACACCATCAAGAGATTTTGGAAGAAGAGGCTTCACGAAATGAGGGTTTCGATATAGTTGTTGTTGAGTATAGTTTGATCTTAATTTGATAAAATGAATTGATTAGATATATTAAGTAATAATGTACAAAAAATCAAACATATGGAGACAACTGCAGAATGAGTAATCGAATGTATTTTCACAAAAATCTCTCAATCATATAGTAAATATGTATTCTTTGTTGTTCATAAACCCTTAAAAAAATCTAGTTAAGAATTAAAAAATTGAAGGGTTAAGGTTAGGGTTTACATACATTCTATTGAGTCGTTGTCGGAAGAGATTAAGCAGTAAGGAAAGATACAGTAAATAGATTGTGAAGATAATTTTCCTATTTTGGTAGATATTTATTATACTATTTTTTGTTTCGATATTATCAATGATCAAGACCAATATTGCCTCGAGCCTTGAACATTTTTTTGTAAAGAGTTAAATGTAATGGACCTTTTTAAGTGGACATAAATTGATTTGATTCATATAAAATACAAAGTATCGCTTATAATTAAAAAATTAAGAAGTATAAATACAATACAAATGTTGCAATCCGATCACTTAGCATTTAAATCTTAATTTCTATAAAAATATCTTAGTATCTAAATATTACCAAAATAATATCTAATATTAATATTTTCATATATATATACAAACAACTTAATAATTGACAGACTGTGCATTAAGGCAATCATATATAAAATTGTTTCTAATTTTCTGAAATTCTCGAGAAATAATGATATTATGCAGAATAAAGTAGAATTATAATTAATAACACATAAAAGTAATATTTGGTGACAAAATAAGTTAAAACCCTTCAATGGGACTTAAGTAAAACACAAAACATAAATTTATTACAAATGACATAATAAGTTCTTAGTTTAAAAAGATTTGAATTAAGATGAGGAGGATCAGGGTTTGAAATTGATTCACGTGGCTTTGGTCCAGCGAGCCCTAAAAGGGAAAAAATAAAAGGTGTTACATTTTAAACCATAAAATGTAATTATAGTATTATAATTGCTGAAAAACATACTACTCTTCCATTTGTTTAACCTCTTCCAACTCGGGATCAAATTCAATTTGAAAAATAAACAATATAATTAATTTAGATACTATAGTTATCATTTTACGAAAATAAAAGAATTAAGTAAATATGTATGGAAAAATATATACTTAGCCAAAGTATGATTGACTCTCAAAAACCTCAACACAACAATTGTTTCATAATTACCAATCGAATGCCAGAATTCATGAAACTTCATTGCATGAAGACTCCTAGCCAGACATTTTATGTATGTTCCACTACGATTATAGTTGTTCAAAAAATGGTTAATAATTTATTTAAAAATTATAGTTAGAATAAAAAATGTTAACAGTGTCGTCAAAGGTTATAAGTCAATTCAAATAAATAAATTTATAAACTTAGATTGTCTTACTTCATTTCCCTAAGATGAAACCAAATATGCTTCACCGAATCTGATGAGATTTTTCTCCTGTTGATCCTCTCTTGTTCACATGATTCCAGATGACCCACAAATTTGATGCATCCGACGACATCTACCAAACAAATATATGAATAAGAGAAAATATTATGAATGGGTGAACAAAATGTATTGTAAGATAAAAATAAAGATATAAACGCTCAAACATACCAATGGTGTTCTTTGATGATATTTTCCGATCTAATATTGCTTCCACTCCAAAAAAAATCGTATAAATTCTCATCACAACAGTAAAGCAGTTCGAAATCTGAGTTTGGGAGTTTATCATTATCTTTTTGGGTGTAGGTGTGCATCTCGAATCAACGAGACTGTAGATAACATCAAAGTTTTGGATATACTTCCATGAACCCTCCTCAAAGTTTTTCGTTGATTTTTTGAAAGGCATTTGATGGTATTGTTGCTTCAATCTTAAAACCCTAAAATGTAATAGCTTTATAATAATAAGTAGATGGACCAAAGATGAAAGAGTACGTCGAAAAATTTCATCTAAGTTAAATAAATCGATAAAATCTAACATTTTCATCTTTAAAGATGACATAACCTTGAAAACCACTTGGGTGTACGTTTGTAAACCACTTTATTATGATCTTTAAGCGACATTTCCAATCGTTTTGGTGTTCTCGATATCCCACAACAGAGTGCAGTTTTCCATTTTGTCTGCTTTGATTTTTTCTGATATGTGAGAAATGTTTTTGGAAGGGAAGAATCATTGATAATTATAGGAAATTTCCTACCTTTTGATAAAATTTTAAGCAACAATTTTTAAATAAAAAGATGTGAACATTCAAGAGTTAAGTTTTAAAAAGTTGAAGTGGTAATTGTGGTTCACTTATTATTGCTTTTAATGGGATGTAGATAGATTTTATTAGGATTGTAAATATATATATATTTTTTTTAATTTAGTGTTTATGTATATTCATTCTTTGTGGTAGTTATATTAATTGAATTTAAAATTTTTTATTTAAATTACAAAATCGCTAATAAGGATATAAAAATCCCAAATATTTCTCTACGATTTTGCAATTAGTATGAGCATTAATATTATTGGTTATATCTATATTTTCGGAATCCGTTATGATTTCTTGCATGTCAGACAAAAACTATATTATACGTATGATACTAAATGTGTGTTGTTGTAGGTTTTTGTCAAATCGATTAACGTACATAATTGAAGACAACGAAATTTTGGTTTTAAATATAAATAAATGTTTGCCTTATTAATTTGATCGACATCTTTCTTTTATTTTTCAATGGAATAATTCTATGTTTGTTAGGCCACAATGAATTCATTTACTTAAATATTGTTATAAGATTGTTCATCAATAAGTCCCTATGTTACATGTCCAAATTAATACTTTACGTTACAAAGAAAAAATACTCCGAAAACATAGTCCAAAAAAATATGTTTAAAATTCATTGCTAAAAAACGAAAAAAGCTCCTCCTAATCTATTGAATAACATTTCAAAATATCTCTATGTAAACAACATTAATAGTCTTTTTCATCACATTAGTATCTTCATTTGTCATAAGAATCTTCAATCAAGATCTGGATTTCACTCTAGACAAAGCGACATATACATGTCCAAGAGAAAACACAGGTCTAGGAAGATACAAACCGACATTCTCAAGTGTTTGACATTGACTCTTATTGATGGTTATTGCAAATGCTAACGCCACAGAAAACTGTCGCCGATGCATCCTAAATGGAAACTTTGTATATGAAGGTGTGACATACATTTTTTTAGAAGTATCTTTCGACCAATAACAGATTTATTCCCTGCTAAAATCATTACTTCTATGCAATGAGGTCTGAGCTGAGTAATAATTAACATTTTTCCATTGCATAGGCCCTGGTTATGATCAATGTTACGCAAACACATCACTGTCGCACCAACCTTTAGCTTCAAACAATGTTTCGGTAATCCGGCACTTTTATGTTGTTCCAAAACTCAATAGGATAATTGATATCATCATCAATGGCAGCATCTGGAGGAATAGTATTGTCGGATCTTTGATATATTACTTCTTTGCCTATAAAGTAAAACTAAAAAATTGGACCATATTATAGATAATGTAGTTGAATAGGGATAAAATAATCTAATAAGTAAAAAGGGTGTATACCTACCAATTTGAAAAGCATATAATCATCAATCTCATCAACATTATCGTTAGTAGGACTACTCTATTTTTAAATTCTTGACCATTTAATAAAGTCCGGACCATAAACTCCATTAACTAGTGTCCCGAATTGTTTCTCATACTCAGTTATTAACAAATCTTCAGGAATATCAATCTCAACGACTCCATCATTTGGAGAATTAATCTTCCGTCACCTAATTCCAATAAGCATTCTGAAAATGTTTTCAACTCATCAGTATCTTCATCACTAATTCCACCAAACAGTCTCATATTTTTGGTAAGTGTTAGAACTTTACATGATTGCCATAGTTTTGAAGAGTTTAAAGTTGAAAGGATTGTTTCGGATCTTCCTCCACCAGGAACTATTGGACGAATCTGTCTAAAATCACCACACAAAAAAAAACTACTTTTCCTTCAAATGGCATTTCCTTCTTTTCTCTGATAATATCACGCAAACTTCAGAAGTTTTCCACACAATGTTTACTCATCATAGGAGTTTCATGCCAAACTAATAGATTAGAAACCTTCATTAATTCAGCAAGATCAGATCATGGCTTCATATTGCAACTTGTGAACTCGTCTGGTTTTATCGAAATTTCAAATCTTGAATGTGCTTTTCTCCCACCTTTAAACAATAAATCAGCAATTGCACTTGAAGCAGTATTGATCAGTGATCACTATAAGACCTCTGGAACGAATAGATGCATTTAATAAACTCCAAAGAAATGTTTTGTATGTACCTTCAAACCCATATAGAAAAAGAATTCCTCCTTTATCATTCACAACTGTATCCAATATAGTTTAATATACTATTCTTTGCTCGTCAGTTATCATGGAAGGAAATCTCTCTTCTTCTTTTCTTTCATCCTCACTATTATAACTCTTTTCATCATCTATTAGACGGTTTTCGTTGTACTCTTCATAATCTTCTGGTAGTGGCATCTCAGACCATTTAGTGAGTGATCCACCATAATTTCCAACATCTTTGTATTCTTGTCAATGCTATGTTTTTTCTTTGATCATCATTTAAAATCAAATCTGCATGATTAAAACAATGCTAAAAATATTATATTTTCATGAGGTATTTTACTGTTTCAAAATATTAAATAAGAAACAATTATAACATACGGTGATAAAGGAAAACCGTGTGAATATTTTTATATTATATCAGGATTCCGATGATTTCTACTTTCATCAATTAGAATGTCTTCGGTTAGATATTCCCATGTCGCATTCCAAACAATGAGAGGATGGGAAATGCTATTTGTTATTAATATTTGAACAAAGTAATCCAAAAGATAATTTCCATTGGCTCATTCACTTGCTTCCTAAATTGCTAGAATAAATTATTTGTCATCATCTAGCAATCCATGAGCATCACATGCATATTTAAAGGTAGGATAAACAATTCCTTCAAATTTTCTTATATCCTCAAAACATTTTGGGCCTTTAACATAGTTTAGAAGTATTCTTAAATAATACAACTCACCGCATGCTGAACTCACATGCGCAATCCTACCAATCATAGCACCAAGCTTTCTCTGCCTTGGTTTCCTTGACCTCTCTTTTGATATCCATGTAAACTTTGTTGAAACTGAGAATAACTGAGATCCTTTGCAAGATTAGGATACTTCCTACATGCAAACATCCAAGCAAAAAACATAGATTGTATAACCGTCGCTTTAATAAGCAGAGTCTCAATGGGTTCATATTCATCAAAGAAGACAATCTGCTGGTTTGGAAAATGAAAATTAAGTTTCTCAATAGCAACACTACAATAATGTGTAGGGAATGAAAATATACGCCATGTTGCTTCGGCGGTGAAAGATATTTAGAAATGACAGAGTGAAAATAATTTTAAAAATAGTTGTGATAAATGTTATACATGTAATCAATAGTGTACACAAAAAGGCTATGATAATTGCAGTTGTAGTAGTGCTCAATTTTGTCAATAACACCATCTTCATTCTCTTTTTCAATAGTAGCCGCAATATAATCAATACCTTTATAAACGTATTTAAACAAATACTTGATGGCTCGCGACTGGACACAACACTCAAAATTAATATGTGCACGATATCGAAGTATGAGTTCCTTGTTATATGGAACAACATATCCATTGTCAAGTTGAAATTTTCCCTTTTCAACAAACTTTTTATCATCTCTACGTCTGTATCAAGGAAAACCATTAGTATTAATTGTTATCATATAGTTTACCGGCCTAGGATACTTCTTAGGACATCTTCCATTTACCATATAAACATTACTCTTGTTTGCGTTTCCACACGGACCATGCATCATGCATTCTGACACTGATGCGTATAGGTTTGGTTAGGTTATCTTGTCTGGTATTTCTGCACAAATAATCTTATCTATGTCTTATTTTGTTGAGAATTTATAACATTTTTCATAAATAGTAAAATATGCGCATGCAATAACCAGAGGCAGACCCACATTGAGGAAAGGGGGTTTCAGCTGACACCCCTTAAATTACATAAATGTTATTTGTACCTTTATTTCGTCAAAACAACGTAGCTTGGTTGGTTAAATTTCTTATATTGACACACCAAACCCGGGATCGATCCCAACTTGAACCCCATTTAATGTTTTTGTCCGGGCCTAAAGCCCATTATATCATTTTACTTCTTTTTATGGGTTGTGACTTCTCGGGGCCTAAAGCCCATTATAGCCTTTTTACTTTTTTTGGGTTGTGACTTTTTTTATTTGCTCGTATTTTAGTTATTTGGGCTTCAAAAACCTAGATGTAACATGACTGAAACTTACAAAATTTTACATATTGTTTAATAAAAAAATTAAAATATGCTAAACTATAGTAATATTCTACATTTGAACATTTTAAACCATATTTAAATTTAAATACTTAAATTAACAAAAAATTAAATATTAAATTAACAAAAAATTAATTTAAGTAAAATTAAATAATTAGTTTAAATAAAATTAAATAACTAATTTAAATAATTAAATAATTAATTAATTTATGAACCCGGTAAAAAAAATTATGGATCCGCCATCGGTGGCAACCCTCTTTTTTGGAACTCAGTCGTGTACATTGTTTTAATATAAGAACAAAAGATAATGGTTTAGAGATAAATGATTAGCCAAAATATATATAGTATATATTTAGATGAATAGGTAAATAATGTAGCCCTAAAATATATACCTCCAACAGTTTTTCCGAAAACACCTCCTCCTTTTTGTCAATTCGGTGATCAAATTGTCAAGTTTTGTTTTAAAAATTCGACAAATGATATTTGGTATATCCTCGATGGTCAATATATATTTCTCCAGGTATCTAATTATCTCCTGCCACTTAGGATTGCATGTAAAAGTAATGAAAAGGTCATGAAAACCTAAGTATTTTCATACAACTATCACATCCAAATAATGCTGATGCATATACCTAAAACCACATGTAAAACTTTATGGAAGAAAGTGAGTTAACCTTGTTTTAGAAGATTAACAGCTCCCGCCTCAGCCATATTTTGAATTTTTTGTAGTTTTCTGATCGAAGCTTCTTCTGGTTTTTCCACACACAACGCAACTGGTTAGATTCAATCATCGTATAGACGTCAACCAAAAACGGTTGAAATAATCTTCAACATCTGTTTATTGTAGGAGCGTCACCAACTTCACAAATTCTATATGCAAAAATTCACACATATAAATAACTTTCCTCTTTCTTCCATCATCGTCTGTTAAACCTATATGAATTTGTAATCGAAAATCATCCTCTCCGTATGGAACATAATTGGATACTGGAGAGGTAAATAGGCTGGATGAAGTTCATTAATCCTATGAAAACTGCATGTGGTTGTCTCCAATATAATGTCCCTTGTTTCCATGTTACAAAAATCTCTGGGAATAAGTGCAGCCACTTCATCTTTTGTTGGCATATTGTGAGTCCTTGCATCTGACGCTCTACTTTCATTGAATCTGAGAAGGAAACCAGTATCTTGGGTAACATCAAATCTATCTATGGCTGCCCTTAATAAGGCAACATAAGGATTAACCTCATCTAACATATTCTTCAAGATTTCGACAACTTGAATCCTCAATTTTGCTATATCTCGGTCGTTATCGCCCCTACAAAAAATATAATTATTATTCCCAAATCTTATTATCAATCATATTTAAAATAGACAAATAGTATGTAGAAAAATTTAAAAACTAGTACTCATATGCGGCAATTCTATTAATAATTTCATTTAACGTGTCGTAAATGTATAGCTGCAAAAACTTAGGACACTCTCCAAGATTTGGGAAGAGAGTACCAATTCGAATTTAATTTTGACCATGCATCTTGAAAATATATTGTCCACGTCCATCAGTGACGGTATGATCAATCTTCTCTCCAAGTAATGTGAACGCAAACATCATATTATAAGCACGAATAAATTTACGAAAATGTTTTGACAATTCACTACCATTCAAAGTAATTCTAATAACGCTATTGGAGGATTCCTGAGCTTCGATAGGGCGATTTTTCATTTCTTACAACACATTGTAAAATTTGTGGCTGCATTTGTTTATTTCCTTTTTCCTATGCATTCTCCATACCACATGTATGCTCCACAGTTTTGGCAATTATAAGATGGATTCACATCGTCAAAGTAGTCTATTAATTATTTGGATGATTTTAAAAGACTTTGTATATTATTTGATATGTGAAAAATCTGAAAAAGATTAAAAAATACTAGTCATTCATGTAAAGTGGCATGATTGACATTAGTCGTAGTGCGAATTTCTCGGTGATTATCTACATCATTGTCTATGTGATGAGATGCATCAGCACTGTCTAATTCATTTGAATCTACATTTGCATTATCTTCATCATCAGATTCACTTACATCGGCATACATGTTTTCATAAGCTGAAATAGAATATTGTTAATATTGTATTAGAATTGACCAGTAAATTATATGGTTTATACTTGTCCATTGATTATATATAATATAATATCTTGAGGATGGTAATTAATCTCAGTTATAAGGGAAGAATTAAACGGGTTTTCTTCCACATTTACTGATGATGGACACAATTTATTTTGGCTTTTCTCTTTTTCTATTCCTTGAGATGAAGTAGCTTGTAATTGTATTCAAAGAGTATGTCCCGTTAGTGCAGTGTTGTAATAAATATTTGATTTTTTAATAGAGTAATAGACATGCAAAAACTGATGTAACTTCGAACTCCACAGGTTGTAACAATATGGAGTTTGAGCTACCACTTGTGCATTCCAAATTTTTCTTCCTGTGATAATTTCAGAAATTATTAAATACATAAGAGAATTGTCGTTTCAAAAATTAAATATTATTAAATATTCAAGCAAAGAAAAAATACCACGAGTGTTGTTGTGATTTCTGTGACTAATATTTTCTTTTGAAACATGTTTTTCGAGGAATAATATTGGTAATATCTCGCATCTGAGTAATAGATCCAATGCTATTTTTGTTTTGGCCATTTGTGATTTTTGAAGATGCACGCGAAGACTTGCTTGAAGATCTACATACTGATAAAATAATTATAATTGTATCAATCAATCGTCTCACTCTCCGAAATGTAATGATAATTTAAATCAAATGCAAATCTTTTTGAAAAGGAGGTGATATCCCTTTGTTCTGGCATCTTTTTCCATATAAGACAAAATCCTATAAATGATTATCATATATTTAAAAAAAAATGAATTATATAATTCAAAACACTCAGGTTTCTATAATGGAGGTGAAACAAAAACCTTTTCTTTATCAGAATCAGAACCACCTCTTTACATATTATTTTGGAGAATATATTGATAATCTCCAATATAATAATCAAATCTTCAATGAATCATAGTAAGAATGATATTTCCGTCGAGGAGAATAATTGAAAAGAAATAGGTATATTTTAATTAAAGAATTCTGTTGCGGATTTTACTCAAAAATATTTTTACTTGCGCATTTTAAATTTGAATCATATATTTTGTTTTCTTAAATAAATGATATCTTTCCACTCATAATTATTGATGGGAGTAAATATCTAGAGAATAAATTCTTATAAAAAATTATTGAATAACCATGTTGATAACATCGAAGACAACTTAGTACAAAACACATGTAATTAAGCAATGAGCTTGTATATGACAATTTAAAACGTTAACTGCGGCTTGGCCGTGTTTTTTCTCAACTCTGCAATTTCAGGAAGAGCACCGTTATGGAAACAATTACCAGCATATGTTGCAATCCAATCACCTATCAAGCAACATGAAACTACATTATGGTAAATAATCGACTCTTAAACAACCGATACAAAACGTAAATAAACGGAGTCACCAAAACCTACTGTTTCTAAAAATAAGTTTAGAAAACCGCAAGATGCACACCATAATGTAGTCATCATTATCCTCCATGGATTTCTAAACTCCTTAGCCTTGTCGCCACCGAGCTCACAAAGCAAACGACACTTCATGTTATCCAAAATTTAATTACAATCTTATTTAACGGATATTTATATAAATATCTTTTATATTAGAACAGATAAACACTAACCTAGCATCCACAAGATCAAAGGTTATGGGCTCGCGAGACCAACCAATCATATCATCCAATCGACAGGTTACATCTGTACAAATACACAGACGGGAAATAAATGAGTTTGTTCGACCAAAAAAAAAACAAATAACCAATATACATGTTCAACATACCTACATAATGAATATCATCGAGACACCCGGATTTTACAGAACAAAAATCAACAAAATAAAAGAAACTACTCGTGCTTATCGTGGAATTATCTCAACATATGTTGTCCACTTCCACTTTTTCGAATTGATGAAATGTCGGTTTAAAATCTTCACAGGAAGGAATTAGGTCAAAATCAGAAAGAATTATAGAATGCCCTTCCACCAAGACATTCGACGGTTGGGAAATAAAAACATGGCCATCTATAGTGACATGTATCTTAGTTCCCTGTAACATTAACTTTGCACTTTAGAACAATGAAAACAAAGGAACTTTAAAATTAATTCAGTAAAATAAAACGAAAAACATGCTCATTCACAAATATTAGACCGGTTGATCGTTTAACTCCCTAATTTATAATATATCTCCTCAATTTTTTACATGAATACTCCACTCATTGATGTTCGGATTCATGGTAGACACATAAACGAACCTAGAAGAAGACATCGAAACAATTTACAACAAAGATAAAAAAAAGAACATGCAACCCTAATAACACAAATTACAGGAATATATAACAACATACCATCTCTAATATCTTAAAACGGGCCGTATACACAATATATCAAGTGGGTTGCGTTAGATGGGTTTTGCTTATAATCTGGGGTAGGTTTTAAATTTTTATTCATATTGATCTGAATATCAATTTAAAAATGTCATTGCTTAAACAATACATTTCGCCGAAAAGACAATATAATGAGTAATATCAAATAACTTAATCACCTTAAACAAATGAATATATAAAGATTTCTATGTACACATATTTGTTCTATTGAGAATATTTAAAACAAAAATAGTCCATGATAAATAGACAGGTAAAATAGGAAAACCCAAATTTAATAATTCAATGGTTCTTTCGTAATGCAACAATAACGGTATAAAAATGTTAATTCAAAAGAACATACCAAACAATATTCTAAATTATCCTTCTCTTTAATCCTTCCTTATCTTCCTAATTAATCTTCTTTGAAACCGATGAATTTTCACCAACACTGCTTAATGAGTAGCTATCTTCTGAATGTGTCTTATAACCATCTTGCCACTCAAAGTTATACAATAATGACCATGTCAAATTCACCTTGCCGATGATGCATTAATCACACAAATTGTTTGAAAACACGAAATAGATTCTATCTATTGATCATAGAAAAATATATTTAAAAGAAAAATTCATATTTGATTTGAACGATGATAACGATAAGAAAATCAATACCTTTTCGAAATGTTTGGTATTAAAAACCTGAAAAATCATAAACATCTAAAAAAAAATTAAAACTCTGATTAATTGTAAGAAATAAATACATTTCGTTTGGGTGGTATGAAACAAACGTGCAAACTCATCAAAACCACAAATCAAAATTAGAATCATGCTAATTTTGATAGAATATAAGAAAATGTATGGATATGTGGATGTTCTATGAACATGGTAAAAGCTCTATTTATAAGGATCAAATTATTTAGGGTTGGACTAAGTTTTCGAAATCTTCTACTGGAAGATTAGAATATTCTATAAAATATTTTAAATTTTGAAATTTTAAATCTTATATTTTAATTAGTAGGTCATTTATGATTCGTCGTATTTTCCATAATTTTAAATTTGCTCATTATTATCGATAGTTATTAGTTGCTAAACTTTAGGTGGGGTGTTATTTGAATTTTAAAAATAAGAAAATCTATTAATTACTTAATATTAATTGTAATCTAAAATTTAGGGAATAATTTAATATTAAAATTGAATTTTTAGGAAAGATCATTTAATTGAGTTTGATTAATTGTTGATTTTAAATAATTAATTCACAAATGAATTTTGATTTATTTTTAATGTGAAAAAAATCTTGACCAATCAAAACATTTCATTAAAGTCATGTCATCAATGATATCATAATTTTTTACCAACAATCTTCCACATCATCTATTTTAATAATTCGACTTCGAAAATAATATATAGTAGATTTATAAATTTTATATTTTATTTAAAATATTACATTTTAAATTCTTATTTTTATATTTTAATAATATAATATTGTTTATTTTGTGTGTTTTTATAACAAATAACTTTTGTTTTATATTATTTATATAAAAATTATATATTTTTTTGTATGGTTCATCGTACCTTAGAAGCCTCCTTAATATATCGTATGTAATTGTTTTTCTATATGGACTTGGTTATATTTTGGGAAAACTTTTCTGTTTAGTTGTACTTATAATATCGCGTTTCTAACACAATTATTAGATGTATTATCCTTTATTTGTGGTGGCACTACAAGAAAAATCAACATTCATAGCACACGATACAAGCTATCGTATGTAATAGATAGCGTTTTCACAAACGCTCTGACAGCGGCAGCTATAATAGACCCCCCCTCTACCATAGCATTTTGTTCGTGCTATGTTAGTAGTGCAAATAGATAGCGTGGATTTTTTTTTTTGCTATGTTTGGTGCAATCTATGATAGCATGGATTTAATGCTATATTTTGTTATCGAGCCGAGCCGAGCCGTATTAAATTATTAGTATTATTATTATATATATTTTTTTTTTATATCAATTGCATTTATATAAAAAAAATTGATTTAAAAGACAATTTATTAATAAACAAAAACATCTTTACATGCTAAGTTAACTGTAATAGTCTTAAACATAAAGAAAGTTAGTCTAACTTAGTCTAAACAAAACCAACCCGTCCCCATGAATGAAGTCTTCTTCTCTTCCACCTTAACCAAAATCTCAGAAACTCTAGCTACCACATCAGTTAAGGGCTTAACACCAGCTGCTGTAGACTCTTTCTTCATGGCCATGGCTGAAATCCATGCCTTTGCATAGTTGGTACAACAAGTACTCCCACAGTACAAAACTGAAGCTCTCTGAGGATAGATACAGCGATTGTCTCAGCTTCTTCAAGTGACAGATCCTGCAACAAAGTTATAACGGCAGGAGTAGTACCTGTAACATTGCACTGCCAGAATGTTCCAGACGGGTCCGTGTAGTACCTGTAACAAGACCGAGTCATTTGATAATGTGATCAACTAAATTTCCCACAAGTGAATCATATCAGTAAACTATTAGTGTTCATGGAAAGGGCATCTCAAGACTCAAAACTTTCTTCGGATAGAAGGTTTGCCTATAGAAGATAGTTGCATAACAACGAAAAGTGGAATTTTCAATTCATTTATGACTTAGAAAATAGCACGTTGTGAAGACAATATCAAATCGTTACATATATGAACAAGCAAACAGAGTAACAGGAACATACCTTCTCAGCGCCTGTTCTCTGCAAGGCCTCCAGCATTGCATCTACGCTCACAGTAGCGTGTCTAGACTGCAAAAATCCAAACAAAAGGAAATCAGTACAAAAACATGCTTATTCCAGCATGTAAATGAAGCATGAAATAGATTAGATATATCCCAGAGTTGAGCATTGAGGTCAACAGAGAGATAGGAAGGAGACAAGACACGAAAAAGCATCTGTCTCATACCTTCATGGATTTCATTTCATCTAGGGCGGCTATAATGTCCATTTCTCTTTTAGAATCCAAAGTTCTGTTCTCCAAAGACTTCATTGCGTCCCCCATCTCCTCGGCATCTCTTTTTTGTTGTTCCTTATCAAGGACCTGTACAGAAGAAAGCATAGTAAATTAGTAAACGACAAAGTCTTAATGGCATCGATTCTGTTTCTAATCTCTCTATCAGAGATACTGTTTTCTATTCCGTTGAGAGTTGGGTTTGCAGGTGGAGGAAAGTCTGACTTATCTGACTTGGCTATGGCATAAGCAGCAGTGACAGAGGCTGCTGCCAAAAGCTGCTAAGATGCTCTCTCCAAATATTGATGCTGAGCATACACTAAGACCCTGCAGTTGAATCATACATCAACGCATGAGAAAAACTTGGATAGAAAATATAAAGCATACACTAAGCTAATAAGAACCTGCAAACATAACTCCACAAAATCAACAACCAATCCAAGACAGTATAACTTTTTCAAACTCAACCGACATCATGCTGTTAACTTTAGCTCCAGCAAACGTTAGATCTACTACAACTACATATACTACTCCTAATTTGATGGTTCTGGACAGCTCTTTTCCTTCTTAGAAACTCGTTATCCATTATCAAACAAATTAGGAGTCGAGAAAACAACTTCCTCCTCTAGGGTTTCTGCAGAAGACACAGATTATGGTCATCGTCAGATACTTCTAACAAAGGTTTGAATCGGTTCAAATAAGGACTCACAGACACAAACGCAATCGACAGATTGTGTGTTTTAAGAAAATCAACGGAAACAAAAAAAGAGGGGAAGAGCTAAAACGCCCGAACCATATCAAATCAAACAAAGGAAGTAGCAACCCCCTAAATCCAAATGCCAGAAAACCTAAATCCTAGCATTCAGATACAGCATATAGACACATTAACGAACCAAAAACGACAGATAGGATACAGTCCACGGACCTGTTCGATCAATTCACAGTTACTCAGCAGGAGCGGCAAAAGAAAATCGCTGAATTCGCCGTCTAGGCATTCCATCGATGAATTCGCTGGAGACAGGGCAATGGACCCAGAGGAAGCGACGAGGGATGAAATCGCGGCGGCGACGATTGACATCTGTGACGATTGACATCTTCTAGCGTCTCTCTCTCTCTCTCTCTCTCTCTCTCTCTCTCTCTCTATCTATCTCTGCCTTAGTAGCTCTGTATAACCTAAATCTAGAGACTGAGTACGAAAGAAGAGATGAGGAGAAAAGAGAACCTAAGAGACACGGAGAAAGAATCGTGTTAGGGAGATAAGGGAGACGAGGGAGTGATTTTTTTTTTTGGATCTAAATTAATTGAGTTTTTTTTTTAACAAAGGTTTTTAATGAGAGGATGCGGGAAAAGAGGGAAAAATCCAAAGTCTTTGGCGCTTATTCTAATTTTCGGCTAAGTATTGGCGGATTAAGTGATTTTCATTTCCCGCTTACTGATTCCCTATCATAGCGTTATTTAAATGCTATTATTAGAAATCAAAATCAAAATTTAATCTTTTATAGCAGTTTGTAAAATCGTGCTATCGTCAAGTGCTATCAATGCCCTTTTTTTTTTGTAGTGTGGTGAAATGATTTTAATTATTTTCCGTTTCAAATCTATATTTTTCTCTCTTTTTCTTAGATACACGTATCTGGTTTTTGTATATTCACTTATATAATTTATTTTGCTAAGACGATGTCTCATTATAACTTTATGCCATTTATGTAATCTAATTATTTCTATTTATAATTTTTCAATTTTTCTTCTTGGACTCTAAATATTTTGTTTGATCTAATATAAAATCATAAAGTTTTCTATGCCTGATGAATTTGACAGATTTTATTTTAGGAAATGGTATATATATATAATTATTGTTGTAACAATTTTAGTAGTGAAAACAATATAAGTTTATTTGGTAAATCATTAGGTTTTGAATATAATAGTTTTTTTCTTAAGTAACATTAAATAGAAAGTAAGATGATGTTAATTAATTTTTTGTAGTTTATTTAAATATTTAAGTGTGCTGAGGTGAACATTTTTAATGGAGGGCAAAAAATCTCATTATATAAATTATTTAATATAAGTTAAGAAAATTGTTTTAAGCAATTTTTTATTTAAACTTACACATAAATAAAATTTTATTTTAGCAAGTAATATACCATTTTCTACGTTATTGATGAAAAACAAATTTTTCTTTGGATAAAATATATTTGCACCACATCTTTGTATATATATTCTCACAACTTTGCTTATTTTTCTTTAGTTTTGATGGAACACCTTTAATATAGTATTTTATTGTTAGTTTATCTCAACTTTAGTACTTTTTGGAATTTTATTACTTTTTGGAACTTGTTTTGTTTTTGAAAATGTTCTTTAGAAATTATTTGCTAAAATGGTAAATTACTTGCTAAAATAAAATTTTATTGATGTAAAAGTTTAAATAAAGATTTTCTTAAAACGATTTTCTTAAATTAGATTAAATATTTTATTATATAATGAACCTTTTGGAATTAAATAAATAATTGCAAAAATAGGTAAACTCTTATGCTTCTGCAACAACCAAATAAATTTCTCTTAATATCTATTTATTATTTGGAAGGTTTTGTTATATCATATTCTCTATGTTTATATTTTTCCTAAGAATTTCAATTATTGTATGGAATTTAATAATGATGTTGTGAGAATGAACTAAGATAGTTGATATAGTGGAAAGATGTAGTATGTAGAGAGTCATCTTCCATCGTTAAATCATTTTAATCTTGATCATCTATTATTATAGAGGGAGTTGAGATCCTCATTTGTAAATAAATACTTCTATAAAAGAAAATTTCTTTCTAAGAATTTTATTTTCATTCTGACTTTTAAGATCAAAATTTTAAATGATGCTAACTCAGCAGTTGCAAGAAGCAAAAATATGGTAAAGACTGCATGTACTAATTATGAAAAAATTAGTCTTTAACACTTGGCCTCAGAAATTTCCTCTATTTCTTCACTTACTTTCATTCTCTTCTTCTTTTTTTAACGTCTGAATAAGATTAAACCATGAGTCTGGAACCAAATGAGGTTGAAAACTAAAAGCAAAAACAGAGACAAATATAAGAATCAAAGACCCAAGAGAAGGTTGATTACATGCTCCTCTTCTCCTCTCTACGTAACCGATCGTGTAACCATGAAGGACCTCCAAAATCGAGGAAAGAACGAAAGCGACCATCTCGAGTTACACTCCTCGCAATGTCCATCGCTATTGTATTACTCTGTATATTTTCTTCCTCCACTACACAGTGATTATTATATATGGGTTTAGCACCCCATCCATTTAGAATGCCCAATACTTAATTCTCTGGACAGAGGTCGGCCCAACAGAAGCAAAACGGCCCAACAAGCAATAAAGGCCCGAACATGTACGCTCAGACCGAGCCCACTACCATCGGCTCGGCTCGGCTCGATCCTAGCCGAACGACAGCAAGTCAGCTCGGCTACGCTAACAGCCAAAGGAACGTACGGCTCAGCCCATCTCGTCATCAAGTACGGCCCAATCCGCACGAGCTCGACAAGCGGTCAACGGCCTGTAAAAAGTACGACCGTATTTTACTATAAATAGGAGTCGTCACTGTACATAAATGTAACTTTTTGGGGATTTGTGCACTTCTCACTACTTTCTCTCTCTAGAGTAAATATTCCCGAATTGTAGAAACCGAGCTCGTCTTTCGACAAGCTCGGGCTTTCACTTGAATACGATACGCTCGTTACCGAGCATACCTCTCTCTTCACTACTTAAATACCGAACATTCCTCTCTTAACTCATCGCCGAGCCTAGTCAGTTTCTCTCTTAGAAAAACTTTGGCCTTCGGACCCGAGCACATCAACTCTCCCGAGCAAGACGGACTCTCAAACCTTTGTGACAAGCTCGGTTATCACAATTGGCGCCGACTGTGGGGAATAAAAGTTTTTCTTCACTAACGGACAGGTTCAACGATGGCAGGAGCACCACCGAACAAGGATTACGTCCACATCGAAGACATAACGAGCTCAGAAACAGCTCCGAGAACAAGGGGGCAACCCCAGCACATTTCTCAGGTTGCAGATCCAATCATTCAGCCGGCCGGCGCCGAGCAGCAACCTCAAAATATCGAACAACCTCAACAAGTCGCAGAAGCTCAGCCAAACGAGCAGGACATGTCCGCCTTACTCAAAACTCTCATGACTCAAGTAACCGAACTCTCCCAGGGGAGCAACGCACGCTTCGATCAACTTGCTACGGCACACGCGGTATGCCAAGGGCAAATCAACGATTTACGGATGGCAAGCCAGCAAGGATCCGTTCCCCGAACTCATCTCCACCGAGCGTTATTCGAAGAAACGCCGCCTCCAAATCCAAGAAGCCGAACGATATTACAGCAAACCGAGGACGAACAACCTCCCAATATGGATATCCCGGGCAGCTCAGCGCTCGGCGCACACAGAGACAGCGAAATTGAGGACTTGAAGCTGATGTTGAAAAATATGACATCCAAAGTCCACCAAGCGATCAGCTCGGCACCCGAGATCGACCGCGTACTGGAGGAAACCCAGAACACACCTTTCACTCGTCGCCTCATGGATATCCAGGTCGAGCATCCTGTCTCTGCGGTCAAAATCAAGATGATGACCTACGATGGCAAATCTGACCCAAGGCAGTTTTTAACGGCATTTCGTATCGCGATGGGACGAACAAATTTCAGCATTGGAGAACGCGATGCAGGCTACTGCCAACTGTTCGTCGAGCATCTGACCGGCTCGGCCTTGGATTGGTTTTCTCGTTTAGAACCGAACTCGATCGATGGATACAACAACTTGACGCACGCTTTCTCAAACATTACTCAATGTATATTCAGGAGGAAGTATTGAATGCCGACCTGTGGGCCATCTCCCAAGGGCCGAAGGAAAGCCTCCGTTCTTACATCACCCGCTTCAAAAATATTCTGGCTAAAATCACGATCACCGATAGCGAAGGTCGGCCCGCGCTCCGAAACGGCCTCTGGTATGAATCCAACTTCCGAGAGGAACTAAAGAAAAACAGACCAAGCTCACTGGAAGACGCTCTTCACCGGGCATCTATCTTTATCGACCTCGAGGAAGAAAAGGAAACCCTAGCCAAGAAGTTTGGACCCAAGAGTTCGATTTTAAAGGAGAAGGTCGAGAGGAGCGCCGAGCAATACGAACCACGGCAACACTACGACCAGGATTATAAGAAAGCCAAGGAAGAAGAAACCACGAGAAAGGGGAAATCGTCGTATTACGTCAGCGATCAATTACAGGACCACCAGCAGGACGAGGAACGCCCCCACCATGGTCATCGACAAAATCATCCTGACCGTCCCCAAAATTATCAGCAAGATTGACCCTCCCAAGGCTACCAAGGTCAAAATCAAGGCAAGCCATGGAACAAATTCGTCCGAGGAGCCGACAAAAGCAAGCTATTTTGTGAGTATCATCAGCGAGCAGGTCACAGCACCGAGGAATGCAGAAATCTTCAAGCCCTCCTCTTCGCCGACTACCAAAAATAAGGAAAAAAATTAGTACTAGATCGCAACAAGCCTCCCCCGAAGCAAATCAACCAGGTAACACAACCAAAAAACGAAGCCGAGCGCTTCAGGCTCGTCCAAGAGGAACGAAAGAAGCAGGTGGCTTTCGCCGAGGAAATCGAGCAGATCAACGCAAATATGGCAGCTGCGGACAAGTGAGCTCGCGACGAAGAGGATGAAGAGAGAGCACATCCACCAAGAAGACGTATAAACATGATTATGGGAGGACTACCAATGGTAAACGACTCAGTGCGATCAATAAAGGAATATGAGCACCGGGCCATGGCTGCCCAGCATTACCGACAAAACGCCACTGACGAGCTCATAATCGGCGACGAAATAAGCTTCACCGAGCACGACGCCGAGGGAATTGAATGACCGCACAACGATCCACTCGTCGTCACCATGAGGATCGGCGACTGCGAAGCCGAGAAGATTTTGATCGACACCGGAAGCTCGGTAGATCTAATCTTCAGAGAAACGTTACAACGGATGGAACTCAACGATTACCGTATCAAGCCATCGTCAAGACCACTAACCGGCTTCTCGGGCGACTCAATCAACACAATCGGAACAATCAAACTTCCCGTCTATGTCGGCCGAATCACCAAGCTGATCAAATTCGTGGTCGTCGACCGACCAGCTATCTACAATGTCATCCTTGGCACCCCCTGGATCCACGAGATGAGGGCAGTCCCGTCCACCTATCATCAATGCGTAAAATTTCCAACCCCATTCGGCGTATTTACACTGCGAGGAGATCAGAAGATATCCCAAACATGCTTCCGTATCGAGCACAAAATGCGCCGCAAATCACAGGCGTATCTAGTCGCAGAGCCTCGAATCGAGCTACCACCGCCCGATCGGCCGCATAAAGATGCGGTAATACAAGTCAACATCGACATAAGGGATCCCGAGCATTACGTCGGGATAGGAGCTGGCCTCCGCGAAGACCTGCGAGATAAGCTCGTAGAATTTCTCAAGAAAAATGCCACAACCTTCGCATGGACCACCAGTGATATGACCGGAGTCGACCCGACCATCGCGTGCCACGAACTGCACGTCGATCCAATTTTCAAACCAGTCAAACAGAAAAGAAGGAAGCTTGGTCCCGAGCGCGCCAAAGCTGTTAACGATGAGGTAGAACGGCTTTCAAAGGCAGGTTCGATCACCGAGGTGAAGTATCCTGACTGGCTGGCAAATCCCGTGGTGGTAAAAAAGAAGAACGGTAAGTGGAGAGTGTGTGTAGATTTCCCCGATCTCAACAAGGCATGTCCCAAGGATAGTTTCCCACTGCCACACATCGACCGGCTCGTAGAAGCAACCACCGGTCACGAGCTGCTATCGTTCATGGACGCCTTTGCAGGGTATAACCAGATCATGATGCACCCTGATGATCGGGAAAAGACTTCCTTCATCACCGACCGCGGCACATATTGCTACAAGGTTATGTCGTTCGGCCTTAAGAATGCAGAAGCGACATACCAACGCCTCGTGAATCGCATGTTTAGTTACCAGCTCGGCAACACAAAGGAAGTTTATATTGACGATATGCTCGTCAAGTCCACCTTGGCGGACGATCATATCGATCATCTCACAACATGTTTTGCGAGTTTAAACAAGTATGAAATGAAACTGAATCCGGCGAAGTGCACGTTCGCGGTCACGTCGGGCGAATTCCTTGGCTACATCGTCACGAGAAGAGGAATTAAAGCAAACCCGAAGAAAATAACGGCGATCACTGAGCTTCCATCCCCGAAGAGCACCAGAGAAGTTCAATGTTTAACGGGGCGCGTCGCGGCTTTGAATAGATTCATCTCACGATCAACTAACAAATGTCTCCCTTTCTAAAATCTCCTCCGAGGGAATAAGAAATTCGAATGGGACGCTAAATGTGAGGACGCATTTCAACAGCTAAAAACCTACCTCTCCACCCCACCAATTCTGGCCAAACCCGAGGAGGGAGAGACGCTGTATTTATACATCTCTGTATCAACTTCGGCAGTCAGCAGCGTGCTCGTCCGCGACGACCGAGGCGACCAAAGACCCATCTTCTACACAAGCAAAATCTTCGACGACGCGGAAACGCGCTACAACACACTTGAGAAGCTCGCGTTAGCCGTCGTCGTCTCGGCTCGAAAGCTCCGCCCCTATTTTCAGTCACACTCGGTTGTTGTGCTCACAAATCAACCAATCAGGACGATATTGCATAGCCCAAGCCAATCAGGAAGAATCGCCCAATGGGCAGTTGAGCTAAGCGAATACGATATCGAGTACAAACCCAGAACCAGTGCCAAGTCCTAAGTCCTAGCATATTTCCTAATTGAACTACCACCCGAGCTCACCGTAGCCGAAGGACAAGGCCCGAAGGAGAAATGGGTTCTATTCGTGGACGGCTCATCATCAAGAAATGGTTCGGGAGTAGGAGTCAAATTGACATCCCCGACCGGCGAGTTAATCGAACAGTCCTTCCGTCTAGGATTTCCAGCCTCAAACAACGAAGCCGAATACGAAGCACTGCTCGCAGGACTGCGACTAGCCGAAGCGGTAGGGGCAAAGCAGGTAGACGCGTTCGCCGACTCACAGCTAGTGGTGAACCAATTCAACGGAGAATACGAAGCAAAAAACGAACGCATGGACGCGTACTAAAAATCGTCCAAGAAATCGTCGCACGGATCGGGTCGGTTACGCTAACAAAGATTCCCAGAAGCGAAAGCTCCTCCGCAGACGCATTGGCCGCCCTAGCCTCGACTTCAGATCCCGACCTCCGCCGAGTCATCCCAGTCGAGTGCATAGCCCACCGAGCATCGCACCAGACGAAGATGTACTACTTATTACCGAGGAAGAAGAGGGACTGGACGATGCTCATAAAAGCAACGTGGAGGTCATTAAGGACACCGATCCCGAGCATACCTACATCATCGACTGGAGAGACGAGATCTAAGATTATATACTGACCGGGAAGGTCCCTGAGGATCGTTGGGCAGCTCGCCGGTTGAAAGCCCGCTGCGTGCAATACGTAATGATGAAGAACGAGCTATTTCGGTGGAGTGCGTCCAAGGCTCTCTTGCGATGCAAAAACGGACAGGAGATCCAATGGGTCACCGAGCAGACTCACGAAGGAGCAGGCGGAAATCACACAAGCGGCCGAGCATTAGCCGCAAAGATAAAGCGACATGGTCATTTCTGGCCGACCATGATCACCGACTGCGAAAGCTATGTGGCCCGATGCGAAAAATGCCAAAGACATGCACCAAGCATACACCAGCCAGCCGAGCTCCTCACCACTGCAGCCACGCCCTACCCATTCATGCGGTGGGCGATGGATATCGTCGGACCTCTTCCGGCCTCACATCAAAAGAAGTTCATCCTGATAATGACCGATTACTTTTCCAAGTGGGTCAAAGCTGAATCCTACTCGGAGATCGAAAACCTCGACGTTCAAAAGTTCGTTTGGAAATACATAATCTGTCGCCACGGTGTCCCTTACGAGATCGTAACCGACAACGGATCCTAGTTCATTTCCAATCTTTTCGAAGGATTTTGCGCAAGGTGGAAAATTCGTTTAAGTAAATCTACCCCGAGATACCCACAAGGAAACGGGCAGGCTGAGGCGACCAACAAAACGATCATCGACGGGCTAAAGAAACGAATGGAGAGCAAAAAAGGCCTATGGGCCGACGAACTCGACGGCGTCCGTTGGTCTCATCAGACAACACCGAGAACGTCAACCGGCCAGACCCCTTTCTCCCTCTCCCACGGAATGGAGGCAATGTCTCCCGCCGAGATGTGCGTCCCAACGATACGCCTGAGCATTGCGCCCGAGCATGAAGAACTTACCAACAACATGATCATCGACAGCCTCGACCAAGCGAAAGAATTAAGAGACCGAGCAGTCTTACGTCTCCAAAACTATCAACAGCAGATCACCCGACACTACAACAAGAAGGTTAGAGGTCGGCGTTTCGTAGAAGGTGACCTCGTCCTCAGAAAAGCATTCGAAAACACACGGGAATACCGAGCAGGGAAACTCGGCGCAAATTGGGAAGGTCCGTATATCGTTTCAATGATAGTAAAACCTGGCGTCTACGAGCTAGTGACGATGAAGGGAGAAGCCATTCCACGTTCATGGAATGCGAACAAGCTCAAGAGGTACTACTATTAAGCCGAGCATTGCGCCAAAAAAATAAAAAAATATATAAAAAAACGAGCATTTCGCTCCAAACCGAGCTCGCTATACACGAGTTCGAGTAATATGTAAAGTGAACTACGATCGGCTTGATCCCCTTTCGGGGTACGTAGGCAACCTCTCACGAGGCTCAGCTATATCAATAATAAAATTTTATTAAGTTATACTTGTTTCATTCTCCCAAACAAATCGACATTCTGGCCAAATGCTCGATACACAAGCCGGGCCAAGCTTCCGCACAAGGCTGATCGACAGGAAATAAGCCGAACCTGGTTTTCACACAATGTCCCGATCAAACCTTAGGGGTAAGTCGAGCACTTACTCGCACCCGACCCGTGGGGCACGAGCATAGCCTCAAATCCCACACAACCAAGCCGGGCCCAGTTCCCGTACAAGGACGACTGACAGAAAAAATAAGCCGAACCCAGTTTCGCATAACTGTCCTGGTCGGCCTTATGGGGTAAGCCGAGCATTCTACTCGCCCCCAACTAACTAATCCAACTTAAAACTTTGCCAAGGACAAGTACGCGGAATAAAAATCATAAGTACGCGGAAAATCCCGAGCAAAATCGCAAACGGACGGCCTAAATATTCATTTTATTACTTAAAAAAAAAGAAGAGAGGGGAGAAACAAAGTCCCGAGCTAATACAAACATGCACAACGCACGAGTCCACTTACAAGCAAGTACAAAATCAAGAGAGAAAGGAAAATTAGATCTAAACAGCCTCAGGAGCTCGATCTTCGACTCTCAGCTGCATTCTCAGGATCGTCGGTAGGGTCCTCATCCCGATCCTCGCTACTAATTAGCCCAGCCGCTCGAAGACTAGCCGCCGCCTCTGAAGTCAGGAATGCTTGATTCGAGCCGTGCTGATCTGGAACGAGCATCGGAGGATTTTCCTCGATATGACCCGGGCTGCTAGGAGGAGTCATGACGAAGTCCTTGTCAACCAAATCGGTGAACTGAAACTCGCCGAGCTCCTGTTTGAAGCGAGCAAAGTCGGAATCAGCTTTCGCTATCTTCTCGGGAGGAACAGTAAACCCTTCCTCGACTAGCGTCTTCAGTATGAACGCAACTGCAGCAGCCTGATTCATCATTATCTGCTTTCTCCTCCCGAGCTCCTTCTCTTCATTGGCTTTCCTGATCTTGGAGAGCCGAGCTTGTGCCTTGCCCGATATACGCTTCCCTTCCTTCAGAACCTCGCGCGTACGAGAAGCCCTGAGCCGAGCACATTCGGAAGCAAGCTTACCCTCTAAATCGGACACCCGAACACTCAACTCGTCAGCCTTGGCCCGAGCATTCGAGCAATCGGTCAAGCATTGCCTATTCTCGGCATCCAACCGAGCATTCTCGGTGGATAGATCAGCCATCTTCTTCTCCAGGTCAGCAACCCTTTCCTCCTCAGCCCTGAGAGAGGAGCGGAGCGCCTCCGTAGTAGCTGCCACCTCGTGGTACCCCTCGAGCTCAGCGATAACCCTCCCGGCCTTAGCAAGATCCCTCCTCAGCCCGCTAACCATCTTCTCGAGACCAACATGTTGCATCTCGTACTCGCAAGGAGAAGATTATAATTGGCCAGACCCTAAAAAAAAAAAGAACCGAATCAAACTAAGCAAACACAAAAAAGAAGGGAAAAGACGAGCAAAACCCTACCCGAACAAAGTCCTTGGCAGCTGCCTTTTTGCGCTCGGGAAAGTGTGTATGATCAACCGGAGGAAGCGGTCTCGGAGGACTATCTCTCAGCATGCGTAACAAATCCGCACAAGCTGCCCCGTCACGGACAATTAACCTCGAGCCCTCATACCTCACAGAGAATCCATAGTATGTAAATGCACCCTAACCCGGTCTGCCTAGGAAAGTAAGACCGGTGATCTCATCTATGTTTGGCATGATGCGGTCATCCTGAGAACCAGCATTCTCGTTTTTTTCCCGACCATCCGTCTCTTCCCGATCATCGACCTGATCGGTCTCCAAAGGAGTAGTCTCATTAGCAGTTAGGCGCTCAGGAGTTCCATCCCGAGCACCTTCGGTATCGGGAAGAGCCGCAAGATCCATTCCACCTTCAGGACGCTCGGGGGCTTCAGCCGTTTGAGCATCGACCACCTGCGTAGCAGCGATCCACTTCTTCTTCTTCCTTTTCCTCTCAGGAGATACCTCCGAAGTATCCGCGGTAGCAGCTACATCCTCGGTTCGCAACCTCTTCTTCTCCTTCCTCCTTTGACTTTTCTCAGCCTTCTCGGCCTCGACCGCCTCTACCGCAGCACACACCTGACGAAACAAATCTCGATGATACTCGTTCACAAAAAACATCCCAGGAGGAACCTCTCCGACCCATGGAGAAAATGGTCGGTTAGGATCCAAGTCAACAGGATTTACCTGCGGTTCGTAGGGATTCCCCTACGCCGCTACAGAACCCTCTTACCGACCAGTGAGGTTTTCCTCGACGTAGTTTACAACTTCAAGATCCATTTGACCCATCTCTTCTATCGGTTTCCCTCCTTTCGTGTACCGAACAAATGGATGATTGTTATACTCGGTTAACGACTCGATCGAACGAAGATGACAACCTGCAAAGATCAAGATTTAAGAAGGCAAACCGAGCAAATAAAAAAGAGGAGAAAGAAGAGAAGGGTATACCTTCGTCCAGACACTCCACAGATTGCCTAACTTGGTTAGCGTGAACGTCCGACCACTTCAGAATTCCCCGAGCAACAAGCTTTCTGAGATCCGCTAGAAAGTTATCCGGTCGAGGAAGAGCGAAAGGATGACGATCTGCAAAAATAGAACAAACATGAGTTAGTCTATTTAGAGGAAAGAGCAAAGCAAAGAATGTTTACCATGCATATGATTCCACCGAGTCCTGTATGGCCTCTCCGGGTCAGGGACCGAAGCCGAGTTAACCCGAGCATAGAAATAGCAGTCTTGCCAGTCGTCTATTTTTGACGGTTTCCCGACGATAACTTTTTCTCCGAAACGGGTCCTCATACACACAAAGCGGGTCCCAACAGTCGTACTGTTCGTCGAGATTGACGTAATCTCCTCAAAAAACCGAAGAGTCATATCGACACCACATTTAGAAGCCAGAATCATGGAGCCGACCAGGTTCTGAACTGCCGCCGGAGTCAACTGAGACAGAGCAATCCGCCTTTCCTCGCAATAGGCAATGAGCAGCTTGGGTAAAGGGAACCTAAGATGATTAAGCTTAAACCAAAAGTCATACAAGCATATCCATCCCTCCGGACAATCCCAGGGTCTCTCATTCGGCTCGGGTTTGCGAAGTTCGAGCCGACCAGCGCTCCCAGGAACACAGTTGTCCTTGATCCACTCCAAATCATCGTCCGAACACTTCGTTGGCAGAACAGGACGCAAGGGACGCGCCTTCTTCCCTGAACCATCCGAGCGACCTCGTTTTGAGTTTCCCCGAGCCTTCTTAGACCTACTCGGCTCCAGCACCATCCTGTCGCATCGCGCCTGATCCACTATAGCCACGACCTCCGCCTTCACTGGAAGAGAGCCCAAATTCTGAACCAGCGGGGGAAGGCTAGGCCGAACACTATTGTCAGGATGATGATTGACAATCTCTGTTCGCGCCGAGCCAGACGAAGAACTCTGCAAAACGGATGAACTAGATTGAACAGAGTTTCCCTCGGACAACCTCACCGAGTGAAGGTCCTGACCCGAAGACGATGACGAGTTGGATTCGATCCTCATAACTTACAATACAACAACAAAACTAGAGAGAGAAAGTAAACTCTAGAGAGAAGGGAGAGCGAAATACCTGCAGAAGAAGAGAAATGAAATCGGAGAAGAGCGGAGCGCGATATATATAAGCTAAGTGGGAGGATTTCAAGGCAAGCGCAATGATGACCCCTACGCAACCCTTCAGCTTCCAGTAGTTATAGGTATCATCATTGCAACGGTGCGACTCTTCAGTATCCAGCTGCTTCCTAAGAAATCTTTTGAGCTCCCCGAGAATGAAACGACAAAACGAGTGGATCAAACTGGCCGACCAGACCTACACCGAATAAATATCGGCCCAACTAAAACACTGTCAAAATCCGTCGACTTCAAATACTACGAAGATCGTCGAACTGGGGGGGCTTACTGTTATATATGGGTTTAGCACCCCATCCATTTAGAAGGTCCAATACTTAATTCTCTGGACAGAGGTTGGCCCAACAGAAGCAAAACGGCCCAAAAAGCAATAAAGGCCCGAACATGTACGCTCAGACCGAGCCAACTACCATCGGCTCGGCTCGGCTCGATCCTAGCCGAACGACAGCAAGTCAGCTCGGCTACGCTAACAGCCAAAGGAACGTACGGCTCAGCCCATCTCGTCATCAAGTACGGCCCAATCCGCACGAGCTCGACAAGCGGTCAACGGCCTGTAAAAAGTACGACCGTATTTTACTATAAATAGGAGTCGTCACTGTACATAAATGTAACTTTTTGGGGATTTGTGCACTTCTCACTACTTTCTCTCTCTAGAGTAAATATTCCCGAATTGTAGAAACCGAGCTCGTCTTTCGACAAGCTCGGGCTTTCACTTGAATATGATACCCTCGTTACCGAGCATACCTCTCTCTTCACTACTTAAATACCGAACATTCCTCTCTTAACTCATCGCCAAGCCTAGTCAGTTTCTCTCGTAGAAAAACTTTGGCCTTCGGACCCGAGCACATCAACTCTCCCGAGCAAGACGGACTCTCAAACCTTTGTGACAAGCTCGGTTATCACAGTGATCAAAAGAATCCATCACATCCTGAATCTGAGAGAGTATAGCCTTGTACCTTGGCCAAAGAGAAGGTTTTGAGATAGCATCCACCGCCATCGTACAATTTGAAGCAATTTGTACATCCGATATCCTTAAGTATTTGAGCCCCTGCATTGCCCACAGAATCGTTCTGAGCTCAGCCACGATTTTATTTTGGGAGCTTGTGAAAGCCTCCCTGGCATGGAATCAGACAGCTCCTATGTGATCTCGAGCAATCCAAGCTCCTCCACGGTGGTACTGCTTATTTGTCCAGCTTGCATTGACATTACATTAGTGACTCCTTGATTTGGTGTCTGCCAGTATCCAAGACCATTTATATTGCTTTGATGATGCCGAGTTCCTTTTTCAGATGTCTCATTGATAACGAACCATTCCACAGCTTCATCCAACATTCTTTGTGAAATCATTGAAGCAGTTTCATTTGTTCATGCTAGAAGGATAGCATTTCTGCTCTTCCATACACTCCAAGGAATACTTGTCCTAACCTCTGCATTCACTGAAGTGTCGTCCATCTTAACCAGTAAGAAGCTTACATTCGTTGTGACCGAATTAGAGAATCCTTGAGCAGGTCGAGGTATATTCAATTCCGCCATTATGTCGTGAGAATGTGGACAGTGAAACAATACATGCGAGATGGATTCTATATCACTTCGGCACAATTTACACGTAAGTTCCACCTACAAAGCCCTGGTATTTAAACGGCCAACGACAACCAATGCTTCTGAAACCACTCTCCATAAGAATTTTTTTATCTTTGGTTGGGCCTGTAACTTTCATAACCTTTGCTTCACTCGATTATGTTCATGTACCTCCATTGGTACTTCCTGAGCAGAGCGTGTTGAGTTTTTTTTTTTCCAAAAGCCAGACTCCACTCTTGACTGTATATCCTCCATTTTTAGTGAAAGCCCAAATGAATCGATCCATAACATTACCAGTTTGAATGAGAAGAATTCGCTTGACTTCATCCGGTGGAAACAAAGTAGTTAACTTCTCATTTATCCACTTCCCATCTTAGCGGATCAACTCTTTCACTTTTAAGTCTAGGTCGTATAAACTCTCCTTTTTCATAGGTTGACGAGGCGATTAATCCATTAACCATTTGTCTATCCAGACATAAGTAGAGCTCCCATTACCAATTGATTTGTAAAGTCCCTTTTTCAGGAGTTCACTTCCATGGAGGATACTTCTCCAAACATAAAATTGTATGTAACCTACTCCACTTTCAAGAAACTCCTTGTTTGAAAAGTATGGACCCTTATATACCCTGCCTAGCAAAAAATCTGGCTCGCTAAGCAATCTTCACGCTTGCTTTGCTAATAATGCTTGGTTAAAACTTTCAATATCTCTAAAACCCATGCCTCCATTCTTTTTTTATTTACACATATCTTTCCAAGAAATCCAAGGTATCTTCTTGTTTCCATTACCTGTGTTCCACCAAAAGCTTGTCATAGCACTAGTGATAGTATGTCATTGATGTTTTGAGAGGCGAAAGCAAGACATAGCATAGACAGGAAGTGCCATTGCTATTGTTTTCAAAAGTATCTCTTTCCCGCCTCATGTTAATGTTTTAGCATGCCATCCACTTATCGGTTTGTTAAGCTTGTCCCCAATGAACGCTATCAGCTGGTGCTTAGAACCACTGAAGCATTCTGATAAACCCAGGTAGCTTCCTGCTCCTCCCTCCTGCTCAATATTCAAAAGATCTGCAATCACTTGCTTCATGATCGGATCAATGCCACTGCCGAAGGTAACGGATGCCTTCTGAAAGTTTATCTCTTGTCCTGATGCATTTGCATACAATTTCAAACAGTGTAAGAACTCTGAACACTCACTTAAGGACGCTCGACAGAGGAACAAGCTATCATCTGCGAATAATAGGTGTTGGATCGATGGCCAGTTTCCAGCAAGTTTCATTCTTGTTATCTTCTTAACTTCTTCTGCCTTATTCATAACATGTACTAAAGCTTCCGTTCACAAGATGAACAAAAATGGATAAAGGGGATCCCCTTGGTGAAAACCTATCTCCGGTGTAATATGTCCAAGCGTATGTCCGTTTAGCAAAACAGTGTAAGACATTGAGCGTGAACAACTCATCACCCACGTTATCCATCGATTATAAAACCCCGTTATAAAACATATCTTCCAAAAAATCCCATTCCACTATGTCATATGCCTGTGACATGTCCGTTTTAATATCAATGTAATCATCTTTGTATCTCGGATTTTTTTCCAGACCATGTATCATCTCGTGAGGTATTAGCAGATTGTCGGATGTCAACCTTCCAGCTACAAAGGCTCCTTGTGTCTGCGATACCAGGCTAGGTAGTACCTTCTTTAGTCGATTGCATAAGACTTTGGATATAATCTTGTATGACACTGAGCACAAACTTATCGGTCTTAGGTCTGTCATCTTGCTCGGATAAGATGTCTTTCGCAACAAGCAAATCTGTGTGAAATTCCAATCCGAAGAAATGCTACTCGACTGAAAGAACTCCTTAGCCTCCGAGATGACCTGAAGCTTAATTATCTCCCAGAAACTTTGGAAAAAAATTTCAGTCATACCATCCTCCCTAGAGGCACTATCTCCTTTGATTCCTTTTAACAGTTTTTTGAATTTCTGCATTTTGATCAGATCACGATTCATACGCCCAGTCACTCTCGTGTTAAAGCCATTAAGCAGTTCTGTAGCAGTAGCTGGCCGAGAATACTGAATCAAGTTGGTAAAGTATTCCATTGCTAGTGTTCCTTTAGCCTCCTCATCGAAATGATCCACTCCATTTTGATCAACCAATGAAGCTATTTTACTCTTCATCTTCCTTGCCCTTATTATAAAAGAACCTCGTATTCTTATCACCATGCTTGAGCCAATTCACTCCACCTTTCTGTTTCCAGTATATCTCTTCCTCTTGATAAAACTTGGCTATCTCCTTTTTTAAGGTAGTCATATGTGCTACATTCGGATAACGTTTTGAACTTTCCACTTCAATATCAGTACGAAGACGAGTAAGAAGACTATGTGAGTTATACTTAGTGCGTCTTTTCCATCTAGATAATTCCTTCCTGTCTATTTGATATTGAACTTGTACATGTGCTCCCCAACGTATGCATATTCCAACCTCTACGGGTAATTTCCAAAACCTCCGGCTTAGCACACCATCGCTTGTCAAATTTAAACCGAATTCTCATACTTGAATTTGCTGTAGCTATCTTGGTAAAGATAGGCTTGTGATCAGACCCTAAACGTTCCAAATATTAAGTGGTTGTTCGAGGAAGCAATCAGAACCATTGTGTGTTGCCAAAGGCTCTGTCTAAACGGCACTTAATCCAGATATTTTCTTTCTCTCCATCTACCATAATCTCTCTCATGCCGCCCCATTGATATATCATGGTTTTCTAGGTTTTCAACCATGATATAAGTGTATATATTAAGTCATTAACTTTTATTTGGAGTCTTCTTAGTCCGTTGCAGGTTTAGGTACGTTTGGAGCTTATCTGGAGATTCTGGGAGCTTTTGGAATGATTTTGCAGCATACATGGATTTCACAGAGTTCACTGGGTGCGTTGGCACTTGGTGTCGGTCGACACCACTAAAGGAAGAAATTCTTGCGCGTCAAAAATACAACTTTTGGAGATTCAATATTTACCCAGAAGTTCCCCATATTTACAAGAAGACCCAAAACGTGTTTTAGCTATTAATTAGGTTTTACAGCCACTTGTTAGGCTAAGTTTGATTTTATAGATTATTCTATTAGATTAGGAGATTTGGGGCTGGTCTTGTTCTCAAGACATACTTGATTTTGAACCCATTTTCTTACTCTTTTGGTTTTATATATGATATCTAGTTCGACTATGTCTTTTGTGATGATCGATATGTCTGAGTAGATCTCTTGTTAGGTTAAGGATTCTCGTTAAGGATTTCAAGGAATGTTAGAGTAATTGATTAATTTGGATTCATCATCTAGTTCTTTATCTAAATCGTTCTTAACACTTAATCTAAATTGGCCATTTAGAATACTGATATTAGGTTGATTTTCACAACGAGAGTTGGTTAATTAGCTAGAAAGGATTTAGGTGAGCAATTTATCTATTCGCAAAGAGATTTGGTCTATAGGAATTGTGAACGAAAGAACTTAGAATTAATGCATGTCTAGAACTCTGGGATACGCAACGAGAGTTGGTTTGCTAAGTTGTTAGACAAAGATAATTATCGCAGCAAGAGCTGGTTAGTTATACTTCTGTGATTCTAGTTCAAGAACGCTATAGATTGAATCCTGATTGTTTGTTATCTGATTTTCTGATTTCCTGAGAACTTTCTGAAACCTGACACTTTGCTAATTGCCTACACTCGCCTCATTGCACTCGTTTACTTGCTCCTTGTTTACTGCCTTACAATCTGTTTTGCGTAGCTTAATTCAACTACTCATAATCTATCGCGTGAATCTTGAGTCCTTGTGGATACGATACCCTGAAATACTACATTCGCATAATTATGCACTTGCAATAGAATATGGATTAAATCTTGCTCTATCAAGTTTTTGGCGCCGTTGTCGGGGACTCATTTGATAGATTCAGTATTAGAATTCAGACTAAGTATTTTTAATTTTTCTTGTTTTACTCACGTTCTTGTTTGTTTGGTGTTGCAGGAATCGTATAGTGTCGATCGACACTCTTCTGGAATCGATCGACACCGGACGCGACCAGTGATACCAAGCGCCTGGACACTTAGCAGGATTTTTCTATGGAACCTGTGATTCTGATTCGCGGTGAAGACGCCATTTTACGAGGCCAGGAGGGTCATATATGCTACGCAAAGGGTCAAAAACTGGATGAGGAAGGAAACCCCATTGTGTCAGATGTTGCCGTGGGCGTTGAACATGCACAACAGGAAGCTGGTCACAAGAAGACACTTGCTGATTATAATAGACCGGATCAGTTTTATGCTAATCGGTCTGCGATTCGACAACCTATATTTACCAGAGCTGAATTTGAGCTGAAGCCAGAGTACTACGCACTGGTTTGGCATCATCAGTTTCATGGTATCTCTAGCGCATCCTATGGATCACATAGAGACCTTCGAGGAATTGGCTAGTGGTATTAAGGCTGAGGGAGTCTCTTCTGATTATCTTTTCTGCAAGCTCTTCCCATTCTCTCTTAATGGAGAAGCAGCTCACTGGTTGAAACAGCTACCACCACGATCTTTGACCACTTGGGATGCAGTCAAGAGGGGATTCCTTCGACATTTTTATGATGATGCTAGGTTCGATCAGCTTAGACAGGAACTCTTGACCTTCAAGCAGGGATCTACAGAGCCTTTTAAAACTGCTTGGGTGAGGTTTAAGAGGTACCAAAGAGATTGTCCACACCATGGTTTCTCTGAGGTGCAGTTGTTATGTATCTTTTTACGAGGAGTTGATTTGTGGTATCAGATGGCTATGGACGCAGCAAGTAATGGGAACTTCTACACTAAGTCTCCAGAAGGAGCCAAGGAGCTTATTGATATCTTGGTAACTAGCAATAGTGTCAAGAATGCTGATGTGGAGAGACAGAAGAATGGTGGTAAACCTGATAATTCACAGATAGCTGAGTTGAATAACAAGATTGATTATGTCTACAGCATTTTGCTTAGGAAGAAGCAGCCCCATGAGGCATCTGAAGCTGAGGAGTGTGCACAAGAAGCTGTGAATTACATTGAAGGGTATGGATTTCAGAGGTATGGTACTCAAAATCCTGCTTCTTTCACTCAGAAGTCTGCATTCCAGAAGCCTTTCCAACAGCAGAACAATTCCTTCACAAGGAACTATGGAGATTCTTCTTATCAGGCACTTCCTGTTACTAATGCTCATGGGAGTAGATTAGAAGCTATGATGGAGCAGTTACTTGAGGGGCAGACAAAGACCACTGTGGACTTCAACAAGAAGCTTGACGCTGTGTATGAAGATCTGAATGGGAAGTTTGAGTCTTTGAACAATCATGCAAAGCAGCTAGATACACAGGTGGCTCAGATTTCAAGTTCTGTCAAAGGGATGAATGCTCAAAATGCTCATGTTAACGCCATCTCAGCCCAGGTTGAAGATAGGCTGGATCATGAAGAAGGATTTGGAGTTAAGGCTATGAAAATCGTGGAAAACAGAGAAGAATCCGAGTTTGCATACTCAGCGTAGATCTGCACTGATCATGAGTGTCGGTCGACACCCCTTGAAAGCCCAGAGTTCAAGAGTTTTGACGGACCGAAATTGACCGAGATCGACATTGATCTTTTGACTATAGCTCTCAGTGTTGTTCAACACCCTCTTTGTGTCGGTCGACATCATGTTCTAACGGCAATTTTGAGTCTCATGACGAACAGAAATCGACCATGCCCGACATTGAAGCGTCGACATCACTTAGTGTCGACCGACACCACTTCTGCGTCGGTCGACACCACGGTCGGGCAGATCAAGTTTCGTCCAAATCTGATGTTTTTTCTAAGGAGAGGGTCTACAAACCTCCTGTACTGTTCCTCAGAGTTCCTATGAGGTATAAACATGAGCAGAATGTGGTCAAGTGCATGGTGGTGATGGATAAGGAGCTGAATGAAACTCCACCAGCTGATGCTTCGCGAGTTCATCCTTGTGAGTTGAGATATGCAAAGAAGATGATCTCCACTGATGGTCATTTGAAAGAAGAAGTTCAGATTGGTGGAACTATAGTGTCTGATAGTGGAGAAAAGAAGATGGTGGTTCCTCAGGAATCTACTCTAACATCTTCAGAGCTTGCAACTGCTCATAAGCAGAAGGCTCCAAACATCACACCTAGGCCACATCTGACCACCCCAAGGTACGCATTCACTGACCTTAAGTATGCTAACTCTGATGATGATTTTGCAGGGAATAGAGTCAGGAAACGAAATGTTCCACCTGACCTTGCTGTCATTCCCAAGTTCCTCGGTCAGTCTCACGCACACAATGCATATATGCCACCATAGATGAGGAGAATTTCGCGAAGGCACGCTCTGCCTTTAGGGAAACCACCTGACATCTGACCATCTGCCACAGTCGAGCTAACGACTAAAAACAAGCGCTGAGTGGGAGGCAACCCATTGTAGGTTAGTTCTCTCTTCTTTTTGGTTTTTGTTCTTGTGTCTTTGATTTTTCTTGTTTTTGATGTTTCAGAACGTGATGAACAGGATTGCAGACAACAGTGTTGATCGACACCGAACTAGTGTCGGTCGACACCAAACTCGAGAACACAGACCATAACAGAGGACGCTCGATTCGGATCAGATCTGTGTCGACCAAAGCCTTGTGTCGTTCGACACTGGCTGTGTGTCGGTCGACACCAACCACACTAGCAGGTAAGGTTTCTGATTTTCTGAATTTTTTCCGGATTATACCTTGTTCTCCCAAACCCAAGTTGTGATAACACTGGGGACAATGTTGTTTAAGTGTGGGGGAGGTAGTTACTGACCACCGTTTTCTTTCTTTTTTTAGAGTCAGTTCTTTGTTTTCAAAGACGTTTTATTGAGTCAAAATTGGTATGAAACAATGATTTTTCGAGGAAATTTTCGCTGGAACAGGAACTAAGTGACCATTGGACGGACTTGCAGTAGCTCTATGACTGTTAGAAAACCACACACGGATCAACCTACCAAGGACACTCATATCTTCTCAGGTATTCAGAGGATCCACTACTAACTTCACCTCTAATCTTGACTTAATCTTCTCACTCAGGGGCTTGGTATCTCTGGATCGGATTCCTCTGGTGTGCCTGACATAGCCTATAATCATGTTTGAGTATGGTTCCCTTCTCCCCTCCTTTGAAAGTAAAAAGAAGTAAACTGCGGATAAGCTAGTAGCTTCGAAGTGGTCACGGGAGTGGTAGAGACTCTATTACCTCATGTGTATCCATGGAACTATGTCCAAAGTACACCCCGAATAATAAAGGGAAGAGCAATGATAGAAAAAAAAAATGATACCCAATGGGGAATAATCAGTTGCTAAGGGTGAAAGGGAGAGGAAAGGAACCAAAAACCGATAGTTTGGTGGTCAAGCACTAACTGGGTTGATTCCATGTGTCCCCTGATCGATACTCCTTTGGAGAGACCGCACTTGAATTCATAAAGAGGTTAGGGTGGTGAACTTGAATGTCCTGTCTTGATTGTGGAGTTTACTTGGAACAGTTGCTAAGTGTGAGGGAAGTACATTGTGGTCTTGATCTCTGCAGGGATGTTTACATGTGGTTTACTAAGTGAATGTGAACACGATGTTCTAAGACGAAATGAGTTTATGTGTTTTCAATCCTCTTTTTCATACTTTGGTTCTTTGTTTGCTTGAGGGCAAGCAAGAGGTAAGTGTGGGGTAGTTGATATATCATGGTTTTTCTAGGTTTTCAACCATGATATAAGTGTATATATTGAGTCTTTAACCTTGTATTTGGAGTCTTCTTAGTCCTTTGCAGGTTTAGGTACGTTTGGAGCTTATTTGGAGATTCTGGGAGCTTTTGGAGTGATTTTGCAGCATATATGGATTTCACAGAGTTCACTGGGTGCGTCTGCACTTGGTGTCGGTCGACACCACTAAGGACGAAATTCTTGCGCGTCAAAAATACAGCTTTTGGAGATTTGCAATATTTACCCAGAAATTTCCCATATTTACAAGAAGGCCCAAAATATGTTTTAGCTATTAATTAGGTTCTACAACCACTTGTTAGGCTAAGTTTGATTTTACAGATTATTCTATTAGATTAGGAGATTTGGGGCTGGTCTTGTTCTCGAGAGAGACTTGATTTTGAACCCCTTTTCTTACTCTTTTGGTTTTATATATGATATCTAATTCGACTATGTCTATTGTGATGATCGATATGTCTGAGTAGATCTCTTGTTAGGTTAAGGATTCTCGTTAAGGATTTCAAGGAATGTTAGAGTAATTGATTAATTTGGATTCATCATCTAGTTCTTTATCTAAATCGTTCTTAACGCTTAATCTAAATTGGCCATTTAGATTACTGATATTAGGTTGATTTTCACAACGAGAGTTGGTTAATTAGCTAGAAAAGATTTAGGTGAGAAATTTATCTATTCGCAAAGAGATTTGGTCTAGAGGAATTGTGAACGAAAGAACTTGGAATTAATGCATGTCTAGAACTCTGGGATCCGCAACGATAGTTGGTTTGCTAGGTTGTTAGACATAGATAATTATCGCAGCGAGAGCTGGTTAGTTATATTTCTGTGATTCTAGTTCAAGAACGTTATAGATCGAATCCTGATTGTTTGTTATCTGATTTCCTGATTTCCTGAGAACTTTCCGAAACCTGACGCTTTGCTAATTTCCTACACTCGCCTCATTGCACTCGTTTACTTGCTCCTTGTTTACTGCCTTACAATATGTTTTGCTTAGCTTAATTCAACTACTCATAATCTATCGCGTGAATCATGAGTCCTTGTGGATACGATACCCTGAAATACTACATTCGCATAATCGTGCACTTGCAGTAGAATAGGGATTAAATCTTTCTCTATCACCCATGATAACTGATTTCCAATGCTTGGTGTTTCCTTAATCTGACAGTCTCGCACAAAAGATCGGAATGGATAAAAGGATGTTTCCTCCCAATTTGGACATCCAAGAGTCTCCGAGCTATTCATAATCTCGTTAAAATCTCCTACAAGAAACCATGCTCCATTCCTTGTTAAACAAATGTCCACCAGTAAATCCCATACTCATCGTCTTCTTTGTTTAATAGGATCCCCATACACAATGTCATGAATTGTGACAATGTACCAACTGTCACTTTCGTATCGATTATTCTATTGCTTGATAATAAACTCTCAACCTCATATGTACTTCTCCAAAAAAAGAGCTAAGCCTCCACTTAGACCCACATGGTTTACTAGATAGCAGTGGTCATAACCCAAGGATATTTGAAGACCCAACACATAATCACTAGAGTTTTTAGTCTCTAGGAGGAATAGGAAATCCGGGAAATGGTCACAACACATTTCCTTTAGGCGTCGAACTGTCAGGTTACCCGTCAAACACTAACAGTTCCAACTAAGCATCGTCATTGGGAATCAGATGGTTTCTGGTGAAACATCAAACCTTCAGATTGTTTTGCGAGTTTAGAGAATACTTCATTATCCTCTGTTGCTTTGCGTTTACTCTGACCATCTATATTTTGTCCTAATGGACGAGCTTGTGTAGGTGTAACCATAATTGGAGAGTTAGTACGCTTACGACGAGACCAAGAAACCGTTTTGTTCGCATAACCCCGTTTCGAATTTGAAGATGAGCTAGCCTCCTGCAACCCATCTTAAACTCTAGAGCATTGTCCCCAAATTAACATTCCCAGTAGCATTCTGAACATTATCCAACGTCACACCAACGATAACTTTTAAAACCGCTTCCTCATTCCTCATGGTGGAAACCTTCCTCAGACCATTACCAATTGTTACCTCCTCCGCTACTGTGTTCTCAGCTTCCTGATATCTAAAATCAAAGACATGATCTTTGCCTCTGTCCACATGTTGGGAGATGGTTGGTGGAGATTCTAAGCGCAGGACCGAGTTTTTTTCAGCAGCATTGTTAGACAAGTCATCCAACATTTTCTTCAACTGTAAATCCCGTAGACCCCACTGTTCCGGATCCGAGCATGTCATGTACATACGCATGTGTTCAAACACTTCTGGCGTGACCACATTTGGTAACAGAGTAAAACCAAGGGGGTACTGATGCAGACAGATACGGCATAATTTTGTTAGCTACATTTGTATGACGTTGACGATGTAAACAAGGGCTAATAGTGAACCTAGGTTGTTGCTGAACCTGCGTATTCTTCCTTGTGTTGGGAATGTCCTGAAATCTATTGTACTTACTCCAAGTGAAAGTCGTATTGTCGAGATGAGACAATCATATGACACTAGGTAGTCATAATGCTTTGCTAGAAGCCACTTATGATCAATGAGTTTAGAACTCATTGCTAGTGTTATATGATCCTACAGGGTCACACACCTAAGCAAACTGGACGTTAAAGACGAGGTTCATCATTAATGTAATGATCCAGTGAATGCATATTTGATATGCATTCGATATCAATATTCTGGGGCAGTGTCGATCGATGCAGATAGTGCATCGATCGATGCAACTCGCGGATTAATCAGATTAATTCGGTTTAATCGTTGGTTAATTCCGTTATGGTTTAAGTCGACATATATAAGATATATGGTCGACCTAAACTGACAACAAACCTATTTCACAGCCACCAGAACACAGATAGAAACCTCTCTTGAGATTGGATCTCTATAGGCACTAGCATCCCTCCTGTTCAGTTTGTGTGTGTGTGGATACCAGTAGAGGCGCAGCATTTGAGGCGCTTCGTGATCTCGATTATCTGCAAATCTTCCGCTGCTAATCATCAGGTAAATCTGAGATCTCATAGATTCAATTACTTGAACCCTAGATCCTAGGCTCGGAATTCAGACCAGGGTTGCCTAATTGGATTAGGAACTGCTAGAAATTCCTTCAGTGGTATCAGAGCTTTAGGGTTCCATTGAATCAGTAGCATGTTGATTAGATTGGTTGAATCTGAATATGTGTATGGTTGATACAAACTTGCTAAAATTCGTTTTCATGAAAAACCTAGTTTAGGGTTCTGTTCGAAAACGTTTTAGGGTATTTTCGCATGGTGTCAATCGATGCCAATCCGGCATCGATCGATACAGGGCGAAAACCCAAATAAAATTTAGGGTTTTTCGCATGGTGTCGATCGTTGCCAATCCGGCATCGATCGACACAGGGCGAAAACCCGAATAAAACTCAGTTTTCGCCTAGTGTCGATCGACACAAATGTTGCATCGATCGACACAAACCTCGCGAGATTGATGAATTGGTTCAATTGGATTGGACCGGTTATCGAGCTTGGTTAAAGATGGTCGAACACTGTGAATGGTTTAATTGCGATTGTCTTGATTAGGTTGGCATCGACCGATGCTAACGTAGCATCGATCGACGCTGACCGGTATTCAAAACCGGATCAATTGGATTGATCGGTTATCACGGAATTCTTTTGGTTATCCTGTATCGATCGACACTATAGTAGTGTCGGTCGACACCAGACTTGTTGATTAGGTTATTGAACCTGAAATCACAGAACCGAAGCAAGATGAATCAATTAATTAGAAGAATTAAAACATAATAAAACTGAACGTTTTAAATGGTTCTGTTCCTCAATCAAATATCAAGTGATACTTAATGTCTTTCCAATCTTGTCAACTGTCAAGACCCATTTAATTGTGTGATAGACTTGCAGTGCAAGATGTTCACAATTACATGAGTAAGACAGAGGTAATCGTGTTGATGGATTTGCAGTGCAAGACATCGACAATTACATGACTAAAGAGATTGGTTTACTTGACTGGGCCATCAAAATCGATTTGGGCTCAGAGACATCAGGTGGATTTGACATGAGATGTCAATCCACAACCAAGAGTTATATTGGATATAACTAGCAAAGTTGTTGCTTACCTAGATAGCTAAATTTGGATGATAGCCAGTGGCTCACTCAAGTTTAGTGAAGTATGGGTCTTGGATCATTATATTCATCTGGGGAAACATTGTTTGAATATAATGCGAGTTTTCTTAATAGTTAAGACTTCTCATTTCTTGAACATCATAACTAAAACCTCCCTTATTTTTCAGCTATGTCTAGCACAAACCATCGTAACAATTTCTCCCTGTGATCCGTCCTTGAGAAGGACAAGTTAAATGGATCCAACTTTCTTGAATGGTATCGGAACTTGAGAATTGTTCTCAAACAGGAAAAGAAGGACTATGTCCTTGAGAAAGTTCTCCCCAAGAAGTACCGAGCCAATGCCTGGCAGTCAGATAAGGATGCTTGGGATAAGCATTCTAATGATGCGGTGGATGTGAGTTGTCTCATGTTGGCTACCATGAACTCGGAATTGCAGAAGAAATATGAGTACGTGGAGTCGCCGAAAGAGATGATCACTGGCCTGAAAAGTATGTTTCAGGAGCAGGCACGAACTCAGAGATACCAGACGGTTAGGTCTCCGATTGAGTGCAAGCTACCAAAGGGCGAACCAGTTAGTCCTCATGTCATTAAGATGATGGGTTATATTGATAACCTGGGGAAACTGGATTGTCCCATTAGTCAAGAGTTGGCTACTGACATCATTCTACAGTCACTGCCGTCAAGCTATGATCAGTTTGTTATGAACTATAACATGAACAACTTGACGAAGACGTTGACTGAATTGCATGTGATGCTTAAGACTGCTGAACCTAACATCAAGAAGGACACCCCAAATGTCCTTATGGTACAAAAGGGTAAAAAGTTTAAGAAACTTGGTAAGAACAAAGGTAATGGCAAGACGAGCTCGATTTTGAATCCAAGCGAGTCTGGCCATGTTCCTAAGGTTAAAACCAGTCCTTCTGAAGATGTTAAGTGCCGTTATTATAACGGTTATGGGCATTTGAAAAGAAACTGCAATAAATTCTTGGAAGATTATGAGACGCTGAAGAAGACGTACGAGACTTCTTCTTCAGGTATTATGTTATAGAAGTAAATGTTACTTCTTATAGTCCTACTTATTGGGTATTGGATACCAGCTGTGGTACTCATATTTTGTGAAAATTTGCAGGGCCTGAGCAAAAGTAGGACTATGGAGAAAGGACAGTGGACCTATGAGTGGGAATGGAGCAAGAGTTGCTGCATTAACCGTAGGAGTATTTCATTTGTTTTTCCCTTTTATGGCATGTTTTGAACTTAAAACTGCTACTATGTACCTGCTATGAGCAGAAAGATTATTTCTATTCCTTGTTTGGATATGGAAGGATATCAGTTTTCAAGTTAAGAATAAGTGTTATTCATTTGATTACAGTGATATATTTTATAGTAGCAATCCATTAGAGAATGGACTTTATGTTCTAAACCAGAATGTGCCTAACTGTAACATTAATACCAAGAGATTCAAGTCAAATGATACGAATCAAACTTCTTTCCAGCATTGTCGTTTTGAACCACATAAATGAGAAACAGATTCAGAAGCTCCATAGTGATGGGCTTTCGGGCTCATCTGATTATGAATCAAAATGAGTTAAGTGAATCTTGTTTATTGGAAAACGACAGAGGCCCCTTTCAACAAAGGTAGTGTCGATCGATGCATGTATGCAACGATCGATACAGGTTGCGAACGAACGGATAAAATGAAAGGGCCAGAGGATTATTGGGTTTTATACATACGGATGTACATGGCCCGATAAGCGCAAATGCTAGAGGAAATTTTCAGTACTTCATTACCTTTACTGATATTTTCAGAAGGTACGGTTATGCCTTATTTATAAGGCATAAGTCAGAATCTTTGAAAAGTTCAAAGAGTTCCAAAATGAAGTACAGAATCAATTTGGCAAAGGTATTAAACCTCTACGTTGAGATCATGGAGGTGAATACTTAGGTCAAGAATTTAGTGATCATCTGAGAGATTGTGAAAGTGTTTCACAATTCACTCCTCCTGTATCGGACTTTATTAGATATGGTTCGATCAAAGATGAGTCACTTAGATCTTCCATTATCTTTCTAAGAATACGCTCTAAAATTGTCTGAGTTTACTTTAAATAGAGTTCCATCAAAATCAGTTACAGAGATACCACATGAGATGTGGAATGTAAATGTTTCTGATTTATCCATCATGGAGATTTGGGGTTGCGAGACTTATATAAAACGTTTAATCTCTGATAAGCTCACACCCAAATCTGATAAGTGCTACTTCATTGGTTGTCCTAACAAAACCAAGGCATGTTACTTTTACAACCAGTTCGAGAACAAATTGTTTGTTGCTCGGAACTATGTTTTCTTGAGAAAGACTTTCTTTCCAAGAAGAACAGTGGGAGTAAAAGTACAACTCGAAGAAATTCGAAAATCACAGGAGACTGCTCAACCTGATGAGGAAGAGCAGCAGTTGGATCTACAAAGAGTTGTAGAACCTGCACCTGTGGTGCCTAGAGTTTATAAAGGATTTGGTAAATGTGTATTCGATATACATTTAAATGGCGAGTTTCTGAAGAAGTGTCGATCGACGCAAAAGTTGCATCGATCGACAGAGATCGCGAACCAAATATTGATTTTGGTTTATGACTTAATTAACTACGGTTTAAATCTTGGTTAATTAGGTCGTGGTAAAAGTATACATATGAGATATGTGTGCGCGACTTTTACAGAAAACTGAAGCTCGCAGATCCGAAAGGATCCGTCACGAACCCGAGAAATATGGATTTCTCGTAACCAATTGCCGTGATCTACTGATCATTGAAAGTGACGGGCCTGTGAATTTTGAAGAAGCAATGATGGGCCTTGACTCCGAAAATGGCTGAAAGCCGCTGAATCCGAAAATGGTTATATTCAGATATACAAAGCTAGGTTGGTGGCAAAAGGTTTCAAGTAAATTCATGGTATTGACTATGAAGAAACCTATTCCCAGTCAACGTGCTTAAGTCCATTCGGATTCTCCTAGCAATCGCCACTCATAATGGTTATGAGATCTGGCAGATGGATGTGAAAACAGTTTTCCTTAAAGGAATTCTGAAAAGGATGTGTACGTGACACAACCTGAAGTTTTCATTGATCCTAATGAAGCTAGGAAGATATGCAAGCTTCATCAATCCATTTATGGATTGAAGCAAGCATCTCGGAGTTGGAATCTTTGTTTTGATAAAGTAATCAAAAAGGTTTGATTTTATCAGAAATAAAGAGGAACCGAATGTTTACAAGATGACTAGTGGGAGCGCAGTTGCATTTCTGGTATTGTATGTTGATAACATACCACTTCTCGGAAATGAAGTTCCATTGTTTCAGTCTGTTAAGACTTGATTCGAAAGTTGTTTTTCGATAAAATTATGGGAGAAACCGTATACATTCTTGGAATAAGAATCTATAGAGATAGATTGGATAAGCTAATTGGATTGTGTCAAGATACTTATAGTGATAAGGCCTTGCACATGTCCAATATGCAGGATTCCAAGAAGGGCTTCGTGCAAATGACTCTTGGTATTACTCTTAGCAAGACGCAGTGTCTTTCGACACACGCTGAGCAAGGGCGAATGAGGGTCAGGCTACTTCTAAAGGCATTAGATGTCTTAAGATGTGATCTTAATTTTAGTGGGAGTCTTTGTTATTAATTTTAGTATGATATGATGTTCGTATAAACATAATTTGATTATGTTATTGAAATCTGACATCTGTATTATTTAATAATGGTTATTAAATAATAGTCCCAAAGTAATTTATGACATTTTATAGGTCATCAAGTATGTGACTTGATCATGAAACCCTATAGATAATAAATGACATAAATTATGTTGGTCCCTGGTCGAGGTTGTTAAAGTGGGACATTAACAACCACGTGAGACTAGTATGTGAGGTGACTGATGACTAAGTTTCATGGAGTCATTAATAAGAGTATTAAAGTCAATCACATAGATATGTGTTGGAGAACACAGGATCGGACATGACCCACTGATGAGAACTCTACGGGATAGTTATATCAGTGTCATGAGAGTTTTCATTACGACTATAGAGTATAGTCCTTAGACCTGAGTTCATCATGTTTTCTTACATATGAATTGGTCCGCTTTAACCTTGTCAAACGTCAGCCGTAACTGGTGACTATAAAGGCATTGATTGGGCGTATCATGAAGTGTGTGAAGAAACAGGGATGGAACAAGATGGGATTTGTCCCTCCTATATAACAGGAGATAAATATCTCAGGGCCCATCGAAGATTTGATACTGAGAAATGTGTGGCCACACTCAAACGAGTTGATTGTCAGTCGTTTGTCTTGTCAGTATAAATCGGATTTCGATGAACATGATCTTGGCTAAATAAGGGTGACACAGATCTTGCCTTATGCCAGATCGAGATATAGTGACGAAGGGATTGAAGGAATGGATGATTCCAGTACAAGTGGGAGATTGTTGGGAATGTCCTGAAATCTATTGTACTTACTCCAAGTGAAAGTCGTATTGTCGAGATGAGACAATCATATGACACTAGGTAGTCATAATGCTTTGCTAGAAGCCACTTATGATCAATGAGTTTAGAACTCATTGCTAGTGTTATATGATCCTACAGGGTCACACACCTAAGCAAACTGGACGTTAAAGACGAGGTTGATCATTAATGTAATGATCCAGTGAATGCATATTTGATATGCATTCGATATCAATATTCTGGGGCAGTGTCGATCGATGCAGATAGTGCATCGATCGATGCAACTCGCGGATTAATCAGATTAATTCGGTTTAATCGTTGGTTAATTCCGTTATGGTTTAAGTCGACATATATAAGATATATGGTCGACCTAAACTGACAACAAACCTATTTCACAGCCACCAGAACACAGATAGAAACCTCTCTTGAGATTGGATCTCTATAGGCACTAGCATCCCTCCTGTTCAGTTTGTGTGCGTGTGGATACCAGTAGAGGCGCAACATTTGAGGCGCTTCGTGATCTCGATTATCTGCAAATCTTCCGCTGCTAATCATCAGGTAAATCTGAGATCTCATAGATTCAATTACTTGAACCCTAGATCCTAGGCTCGGAATTCAGACCAGGGTTGCCTAATTGGATTAGGAACTGCTAGAAATTCCTTCACCTTGTTCTGTTTCCCAAGAATATAGGGCATTTATGCTACTCATGGGAAAGCTGTAAACAGTGAAAACACTTCTTACATACTCGTTCATATTCCACTTTTATGATCGATGTCCCACCATTCGGTAGGTTTAAAACCTTGGTATCGCGTACGGGTTGTGATAAATCCAAATCCACAAGCACACGGACATACTCATGTAAGTGTGGCTTTTCAGGATCTTATTCAATGTCCTTAACATATCCGACTGCTTCTGCTAACCTCTTAATCGTCCCCAGCGTGAAATGATTAAGCGGTATCTTCCATACTCATATCCAAACCAGTTTTCGGGTATTTTGGTGGAGGCGATTCCATCCATCGATCCATAACCATTCCCCAGTCATCGAATTTCCAGAAGCCATGTTTCATGACCGTGCGGATATTTGTTTCCAGATCAAAAACGAACTGAAAACTCTCACAAGTAAGGGCAATTCCACGCACACGTTCATAAACTTTCCATATGTTCATCATGATCTTAGGCATATGACCCATGTTTTGTGCATCAGGGTTGAGGAGAGGGCCCACCAAACTCTTAGCATTCCTATCCGCCATACTGAAATCGTCATCTGTTGGCAAATCAATAGGTAAGTCTTCCTCAAATATCATTGTGCTCATCGCTTGGTGCAGTAGATGATCCATCAAAAGTAGGAAAAAAATTTCTTTAGATGATTTTGTCGCTCTACGTTTTGTGAAGAAAGAAATATGTGACGGCTGCAGGATAAACCCTAGATAAACAGAGAATATCTTTGAAGATCGTTGAAGATAATAACGAAATCAAGAAATTTTCCAATATTTCTTGCCAGAGAAAGGAAAAAAAACTCATTCAAATCTTTTGCCGGCAAGATATGATATCTTCCGTAGATATACTCTCCTCCTATTGATTGAAGTAAACCCTTCAAACGAAAGAGAGAGACCTAAGCCAAAATTCGACTCCATCGAGATTTTGTCGTTCAGAGTAAAACTAATTTAAATGTTACTCCTTTCCCCATTTTCATTCTCTTCTTAACTTTCACTTTTTATAATAAATAAAAAATTTATTTGATTCTCCTCACTTTTGTCAGATTATTACTTTACCTTTACATTTAGAACACCTAAATATTTGTTGCAATTTGCATAACGAATTCGGAATAATATTTAACTTGCACATCATATAATCTTTCTGATCTTCTTTAGTGTTCAAATAGTAGTAGGCTTTTTTTAAACTAAAAAGAATTATTATAATGTTTTTCCTCTTATAATCACCTTTAGAATTTATATTTACCACGTAAAATGCTAATAAATAGAATATCCTCCTCAATGTTTTAAACTTTCAATAGATTCTACTTCTTTGTTTTAACTTTTTCAGCTTGAAGCTTGTGCCGTCACCAGAGTTAGTCAACAAGTGATAGTAGACAAAATCAAGAGACAATTAGGTCTAAGTTTCTTGCATCAAACCGGAAACATAAGATAGGACATATGGAGTATTTTAGAGACATGTTCATGAGTTTGAATACATATGATATGTAGTATTTGTTTGACAGTTTCAAAGGACAGGTCACTGAGGAAATGAATACACTACTTACTGCCCCCGTTACTGCAGTCGAAATCCAAAAATCTGTGTTTGCTATCAAGGGAAGTAGTGCCCCAGAGGAAGATGGATTTACGGGTGTGTTTTACAAGCAATTCTGGCACATTGTAGGTCCAAAGATAATCGAGGAAGTGCAGCAATTCCTTACATCATCCATTTTACCAAGCGGCTGGAACCATACCCAATTATGCCTCCTTCCAAAGATTCAGAAACCGTCGGAGATGAAGGATATGTGACCTATTAGTTTGTGCTCAGATCACTACAAGATAATATCCAACCTTCTCTGCTCTCGATTTAAACAAGTATTACCAAATATTGTGTCGGACACGCAAGGCGCCTTTGTATCTGGTCGGCTTATAACAGATAACGTGATTTTGGCCCACGAAATGGTTCACGGTTTGAGAACCAAAGATAGTGTTGCTGAGAAGTTCATGGCAGTAAAAACCGGCATGTCGAAAGCTTACGATCATGTCGAATGGTGTTTCCTGGAAACATTCATGGAAAAATGAACTTCGACAGAATATGGGTGAGGTGGATAATGTCATGTGTAAGCTCGGTAACATACTCCATCCTTCTTAACGGTAGATCTCATGGTTTTATCAAACCTGAACGAGGGATGCGACAAGGCGACCCCTTATCCCCATTTCTCTTCACCTTGTGTGCTGAAGCTTTGGTGAATCGTCTGAACCAGGCGGAGCTAACAAATCACATACATGGCATTCAACTAACCAGTCAAGCCCGGCAGTCCACCATTTTCTCTTTGCCGATGACAGCTTGCTTATGTGTCAAGCCAACACCGACGAAAGTCGGGAAATAGTTTGATGCTTAAAAATGTACGGAGATGCTTCTGGACAGATTATTAATCTCCAGAAATCATCGATTATCTTCGGGGCAAAGATTGATGAAAACGTTCAAAGAGAAGTGAAACATATTCTTGGGATCGAAAAGGAAGGTGGGGATGGTTTCTACCTTGGTTTACCGGAATGTTTCAAAGGTTCAAAAAAAAAGCTGTTGAGCTTTATAAGGGAGAAACTCCAAGGAAGGATGCACGGATGGTTCTCCAAATCTCTATCCCAAGGAAATAAAGAGATATTAATCAAATCGATATGCATGGCCCTTCCAATCTATCCAATGTCGGTTTTTAAGCTCCCAAAAGACCTCTGTGATAGACTTATAAGTGCGATGACTGAATTTTGGTGAAGCAGTAATAGCAACAAGAAAAACATTCGATAGATAGCGTGGCGGAAACTTTGTAGAAGAAAAGAATATAAATAAACCGGTTCAACCAAGTTTTGCTTGACAAACAAGCTTGGAGGATATACAACAATCCGAACTCACTGCTAAATAGGATTTTGAAAGCAAGATACTTCAAAAATAGCACATTTCTTGACTGTGAAACGGGTACGCGGCCGTCGTATGCTTGGAAAAGCATTTTACATGGAAGAGAAGTTGTAAGGCAAGGACTAGTCAGATCTATTGGGAATGGGGTGAACACTAATGTTTGGATGCATAACTGGATCGTCGACACCATTCCAAGACCACCGATGTACCGAAGCAATAGCAATATTGATCTCACCTTAACGGTGGCTAATATGTTAATTCCCAACTCAGCCATATGGGATGTTAACAAGGTCTACCAAGCGTTCACCACACAAGATGCAAATTTAATTCTGAGAATGAAACCTGTGCTACAAAGGGAAGACTCAGATATATGGGGGTTCACAAAAACAGGATTATACACTACTCAAAGTGGTTATCGCCTACTGGATTCGCATGCCTCTGCTCAGCTCCCATCGCCTGCACCTATTGAAAGAAAACTATGGCGGAGAATCTGAAAAATCCGTATGTTGCCAAAAATCAGACAATCCATCTGGAAATCACTTGTCATCAAGGGGCTTGCAACTGGATACTTTGTGCCCATACTGTGCATCAGGTGTACAAACCATTAACCACATGCTGTTTACTTGCCAATTTGCTCAGGAAGTATGGAAGAGAGCAAAGCTCAAGGAGCCGACACATGGATTCTCCAACAATTCTACTTTCCTCAACATATACCATGTGATCATGCTCGACTAACGCAGGCCGCTCTGGAAAGGAAGGAATGCTCTGGTATTCGAAAAAATGAGACTCAGTCCACAGGCTGTTTGGGACAAGGCTCAAGATGATGCTGACATTTGGTACAAAACAAATACAGAGGATGGCCAGGAAGTTCAGAAAGACAGACTCAAACATGTTAAAGACAGACCCAATGATCTCAATAGTGGAGCAGCGTGGATCCTAAGAAATCATCTAGGAGAAACAATCTGCCATGGCAGAAACTCCTTTACCCATGTTCGATCTATGAGAGAGTGTGAGATGCTGACTATGTCATGGACTGTGGAAAGCGTGCGATACAAATGTGTGATCTTTGAATCTAACTTCATAGAAGCAAGGCAACTACTTCTCGCCCCTCATCTCTTTCCAGACATGTCTTTACTATCTTCTTCAATCCTTGCGGCATTGAATTCTCTTGAGAGCTTCTGTTGCTCTCACGTTGTCCCAAATAGAAACAGGATAGCTGAGGCCATTGCTAACAGTGTGACCAGGGATAATAGGTCCCTTCTGGCTCCGACATTTAACCGCGTCGGAAGCTCAATCTTCAGGGAGCTCTTAAATCTTTCCTCATCTGCGGAGGTTATCTGTTCTGCAGAAAGTTCATGAGTTTTGCCTGGGCATTATACCTACTGGTATCCTGTTCCTTTGTGTTTTTGTGTTCTGTTTCTCTGTTTCCTCTCCTTCGTGGAGCTTGTAATATTTTACCGAAAACATTGATTGTTCTAGTTGAATGAAACAAGCAGCGTTAGAAGAAAAAAAAAGATAGGACAAGACAGGCAACTTCAAGAATGTAATTGTACTTGTATGTGTATAAGCTAGATGAGAGTTAAAAGGCAATGATTTAAAGCTCTCACAATGCAGAAAAAGACTGTTAAGGTGGCTGCTCTATTAGAGCGAGATATATAGAGCAGAAGAAAGTGGTCGGAGAGAATCAGGTATTTCATCAATCTAGAGCAGAAGCATGTGTTGGTGGAGTTTCTGCAATCACATACCGTACTTTTCATGTAATCTTCCCTGTTTTGATGTTATTACCAAAGTTTGTTTATGACTTTTCCACACAAAGCCAGTGATTTTCTGATGATTGAGGAACATACAAGTAAATCTTCTTCCAAATCAATTCTTAGATCAAAAACCCATCAAATAGTTTCTTGTTTGCTACAATTTTATTATAATCACACCTGTGGCCACAAAACAAATATGTTTGTACACAAATGAGACATGAAAGATCATTGATAGGACTAGAGTAGTAAACAGATCACAACTCTCTTTTGCATAAGATACTAATAATCAAGTATCATTCCTCTGCTTCTACTTAGAATGTCGATTGCAAGCAAAGTTTAACAGTTTCTGAGACGCCTGTCCACATCGGCATCATTGTTCTCTACTTCTCTCCAACCTTCTTTGTTGAACAGATAAACCTTTAATGGCTTATCAATCATCCAATTCACAGTTTACAAACTCTTCAATCGGATTTCACTTTCATACATTTAAGATGGGATTTTTGCACAAACTCCATTGCTTCTGCAATTGACATACATGAACCGTCTTATCATTTTCCCAGAATTGGTAAGACCCAATCTCCATCTCTCTGTCCTTCCCAATCTTCATGAGAGCATATCTCAACATCTCTCTTCTCTTCATGAAGTTCTCTAGAGTGACGCTTTTCCAACAGCACAAGATCCAGCATTTTCCTCCGCACATTGTAAATTGGATTTGGCTCAATCAAACAGCCTTTGCTATAAGCTTCTCTAAGAAACAAAGTCTGACTACTTCCTTTCGTTGATACATAGAAAATCCCAGGATGCTTCAATATTACTTCCCTCAAGTTTACTTCGATTCCAAGATCCTTTCGAAAATGAGCTAGTCTCTCAACTTCAACCATTTTCTCTACAGTCAAGCTCAGAAGCTCGTGGATAACCGCAACAACTCGCTTCTCGAATCTCTCTACACTGCGTGGAATCTCCTTTCTTTCGTAAGGCTTTACATAAGGGATCCTTTGCCAATTCCTTAACTCTTCTCTGAATCCTTTCCCAATCTTGAACCCTGTAGGAAGATTAATAGGAAACGCATAATTCGTCTCAAACTCACTCAACCACTTCTCTCTATATTCAACTTCTCTCCACTCATCAACTTTTGCCACACACAAACTCTCATCTCCAGCAACTAGTTCCAAACTCTCCAAATCAACTAACTTAAAATCTGTAGTATACTTAGCCAGAATCGAATCTCGAAAATCCTCGGGCAAACCTAGTTCCTTTCTAATCAACCTCAAAGCATGAACTCGAAGAACACCTTTTCTAGACATCAACAACAACTTCTTTATTTTCTTCACTGTATCAACCTCACACTCTCTAATCACATTCTCTTCTTCCTCAATCACTTCCTTCAGTTTTTCAGTAATCCTACAACACAAATTCCTCCGACAAGGATGTTTAAAGATCTCAAAAGCGTGAGTATACTTACCCACAAAAGCTCCAATGCTTACATTCAAACCAACGAGATTCTTCCATCGAGACATTAGCTGCAAAGACACAAAAGAACCACGCTTTTTGTAACTCATGAGTTTCGAAATCTCGAGAATGATGCTTAGCTTCCTAATCTGAACAATGAGTTTGTCTAATCGATTATCTCTTGTTCGATTCTCTAACCTAGTTTGCGCTGAATCTACAGGCTTTAGCCATCTCCTCTGATTATAAAAGTAAAGAGGGCATAAAGATGATAACTTTTGCTGAGATAAAACTTCTCTAATGCTACTATATCTTAGAGAATTCATTTCTTTTCTGAAATTTGGGAAGAAGAAACACTTTTAAATCGACAATCCCATCGCCGTTTCTACAAGACCGGTTTCCGAAATTAGGGTGTCGACGAAGCGACTTTGGAATTAGGGTTTCATTGACTAGAGCATCGCTGTAAATTTCTTGGGAGGACGAATTTGAGAGAGAGAGAGAGAGAGAGAGAAAATCAGACGCTGAAAGAATTTAGAAAAATATAATTGAAAAAAGATTTTAAAAATGGTGAGAGATAACCAAAAATAGGATCATAGGCTCTGAATGGTGACAACGGATCAAGCGGTGCAGGATAAGCGGATCAGACGGTGTGGAACCGTTCAAGTGCGGTTTGTACGAAAGAAACGCACTATGCAGAATAAGTGTGGTTAGTGCGGAACAAGCGGTACGTAAAAATATTTGAATGGTGAAAATAAGCTGTATGCAGTACAAAATAAATGTTTGAATGGTAAACATTACAAGCGGTGCGGGATACATATTAAAATAAATATTCGAATAAAAAATAAAATCTGAATTATTGAAACTTAAATTAATTATTTTTAAAATAATATAAATATTTCCAAACTAACCAGATTTTATTTCGGTTCATTTTGGTTGTTTCCATTTTTGATTCGGTTCAATTATTTTTCTAAGTTTTTGTATAATTTAATATATCCGATTTAAAAATGAGATATAATTATTCAAATTATTAAATAGAAAAAAACTAAATAGTTATTCGGTATAGTCAAACCGAACTAAATCAATAACCAAAATTAAATCATATATTGTATTTTTATTTAGGATAAAAACATAAAATTTTAATTATTCTCTCATCTAATTATATGGTGTTTAAATACAGTAGTTTTTTATTTTAAAAAGTGAAACGCACCTAATATTTTTGTGAACCACTACATATGTGGTGTGTTCTACTCCTTGTGCGGTCGAAGAACAAGTGGAACACTTGTTATTTTTTATTTTTTCTTTTTATATTGAAATTACATGTTGTGACATTGTTGAATGGTGAACAATTTCTTTTACGCCATGTGCGTTCTTTGATACGCTGCAAACATTCATTACCATAATCTCTGGTGGCCCTCAAGGCTAATCAAAATTCTCAAAAAATCCTTTTTCATTTTTTTTAACATTAAAAATGTGGTCATTTTCGTTTTTGACCTTAATATTTTGAGAAATTTTCAACCCAACTTAATTCTACCCACCCGAAACCAACTAACCCAACTCATTTAGTGGATCCCTCATCTAAATCGACTTATCTCCCCCTAAATCTAAATCAACAAGAGAAAGTTTGACCCACCTATCTCATCCCTCCATTTTGCATCCTCCTCATCTTCTTCGTCAGAGATGCCTCTCTGCACATCTTTGATTTCCCCGGCGGAAGATCACCAGGTCGGATTGTCTAGAGACGGAAGCGGAGGTGCTCAAGAGATCGTAGTCATCGATCGGCTAGGAGAATACACAACCATGTGCCGATGGACTGTCGAGAACTTCACACCATCAGATCATAATCTTTGTGGCCTGCGATTTCAAAGATGATTTCAGCTTCATGCAATGGGTTTTAAATTTCAGATTTAATTTTGCCGATTTTTGACAAACCATAAGAATTTTATCCAATAGCTTTTATCAATGGTTGTCTGAGACTTACTTCATCTCAAAGTTTGTTGCTTTCTGAATATGTTTAGTGGAGTTTACTTTGGTTTCATCGTTTGCAAATTGTATGTCTTTTACTCTTTTCAGATCCACAGACTGTGTTATGTGCTGATTCATTATTGTTGTAATGGATAAACGTAAGAGAGAGTCATCTAAGAAAAGTTGGTGAATCAAAGTCAGTGTTTTCACAATATGAGAACGAACCTGACATTCATGTAAGTCAAGAACAGAAAATGAAACTGAAAATGAAGATTTGAAAGGTGGCATGAGGACTTTAACTGAGAAACTTTCAGCTTATCTTGCTAATGTGAGTGCTAAGGATGATCTGGTGAAGCAACACGTCAAAGTCGCCGAAGAAGCTGTCGATGGTATCAAATTTTTTCTTCTGCATTTTTTGTTATGGTTTTGTGATAGTTTTTGTGAAAATATCTTGTTGTGAAGGGTAGGAGAAAGCTGAGATTGAGGTGGTTGAATTGAAGGAGAAGCTTGAGGCTGTTGATGATGAGAAAATAGTGTTGGAAGATAGAGTAAGCCATCTTGATTGAGCATGGGTGTACTCACGTGGATAGAATTTCGTATGGGAGGTTTGTTGCTGATAATAAGAGCGGTGATAACGCGAGCTTGGGCTAGAATGATTAGATAAAGATGTTTGACTTTGTTAACCCATAATCATGATTTTTACTCGTTGACACGGCTCTTTATAGCAGCTCGTTTCATGTTATCAAATAGTATATTAGCTTTGCTAAGAATGGATGATTGGGTGTGGGAAGAAATGGGAGTGGAGCTGGAAAACCAGATGCACACATGGGATTTGTATGCACGATGATGTCTTAGTATTCTTTGCTGTTCGTTGATCAACTAAGATATTGTATTAAGATTTATTTATTTTAATTTATGATATCAAATGGTAACATGAAAATACTATGTATATTTCTTATAAATCTTATGTATTTCAAACTTGGATTCTTGGCATTTATTTTTATGTGTCTTATAAGTCAGAGGTAAGACACATTGACTTATGTATTTAGTTTGGTTTAGATTTTTTATCTTGAGTACAACTGGCACAACTGGTACAACTCTTTATCAAAAAAAAAAAAATTTGGTACAACTAAAACAACTCGTTCACAAAAATAAACGTGTAAAACATGCACAATGTGCGCCGTCATAAGAGTTTTTTTTTTAACAAAGAGTTGTACCAGTTGTCCAGTTGTACCAAATTAATTTTTGTTAACAAAGAGTTGTACTTTTGTAAATTTAACTTTTAATTAGTAATACCATGGTTTATAATAATCATTTTTAGTTGTACTTATTAAATTAAGTAAATAAACTAGATTTATAATACTCTCAAATCATAACATTTCGAAAATACTATGTTAATTATCTTTCATCTTAGTAATCTAAGGATTTCAATACTAATCTTAAAAGTATAAGGTTTATTATCCACAAATGTGATGTTCATGCAACAAATAACAAAAAACTGATATTTCTTAGTTACTACAAATGTGTAAATATATTTACTAACGTTTTAGTGACGTTTTAAAACTAACATCGGCTCTGTATGTGCTCATAAATAATTTTTATGTTTTGTTTTAACAAAGAGTTGTATCAGTTGTACCAAACGTATAAGAAGTGCAAAATCATATTAAACTCCATACAATCATACAAAGTCTTATACAAATGAAAAAGATTGAAGCTTTGTTTTAGCTTCATCTACCATAATTTTCATGTGTATTCTACAAAAAAAACCGATAATAAGTGACATAATCCAAAGTTTCTCCCATCACAAAACTTGAAATATGACGGTCTTTCCGATTCCATCGCACTTCATCTCCCCCGTTAGAGTGGTATCCCCTATAATCAAAATGTATGACTATGCCACATATATTATTCACTGTCTAAAAAAAGAACAACATCCAAAATTAAAACACATAAGTCGTACCAGTCGTACTAGTCATATCAATTGTATCAGTCATATCAGTTGTACTAGTTGTCTTAGTTATACCAGTTTTACTAGTCATACTAGTTGTACGAGTTATACCTCCGGTGGTGGGACCCGGTGAAAAGTGAAGATGGGTGGATTAAATGTCTGCATTTAATTTTTTAATTGAAAATAAAAGATTTTCATTAAGGTTAGTATAGGTATTTCATCTATTAGAAGGCCACATGAGATTAAAAAAGCCACATTGGAACTTTTTGTGCCCTTAAGGGCCAAATGAGATTAAGATCCCCAAAAATAATACGATTCCATTAAAAAAAAAAAAAATACAACTCGATCATTAGCATTGTGCCAACACACCAAATCTGTTGCTCACTGGAACGGTTAAATTAGTGAGGAGTGTGTGAGGCTGATTCCTGGCAATTTCCTTCATGCAGCTGGAACCGTAGTGCTCTGCTTTTGTCCTGACTTGTTCTGTTTTTCTTTGCAGGTTGCTTCAGCTGGGCTTTGTTGCGGTCAAAATCCCCTGGGCGAAAATAATAGCCAAAAAGCATTGTTAAGAAATAAGACACGAACGTTCACCATATTTTATATAGTTCGATGACGTTTCACATGAACAAGATTTATACGAAAAGCTTTAAACGGATAACATTCCATACGAAATGGACAAAACTATTCAACCAAACATTCAAACGGATCAATCGGACAAGCAAATCACTCGACAGAACCCGCGGATGGGCAAAGACATCCCGACAAGATATTTCCGAGCTGAACCAACTCGGATCCGAGCTAAACCAGCTCGGACTTTCCGAGCCGAACAAGCTCAGACTTTCCGAGCCGAACAAGCTCAGACTTTCCGAGCCGAACAAGCTCGGATCCGAACAGTTTCCTTCTCCATTTTTGAGCAGAATCAATTCCTTCAGTAGTTCCGAGCACAATCCATTCCTTTGGAAACTGAATGCACTCCTTGGAAATTTTCGATCTGGTTTTACTTCTCAAACTTTTTGAACGGATATTCCACTTAGATCATACATTTGAACATTTGCCAATATCTTCTTCTCCGGACGCGCAACTGGCCGCAGCCCATCTTCGGAATATCAACGTATACGTTCTTAGCCGTTAACAAGAATCGTCGGATAAAATCTTACAAAATTTGAGTATAGGCCCAACCCGCGAAACTCTTATTTCTGAGACTTTGGGCCGAATCAAGAAATCTACGTTCAAACGGACTCGGATCATCCCTTCTCGGCCCATTCGGTAAAATAGGTTAAGCCGCAGAAAGATAATCGCCAAAAGAATATATAAACTAGAAGAAGGGAAGAAGAGGATATCTCAGAGCAGAAGAGAAAAATTCGAGCTGAAAATGTAAATCTTAAGAGAAATGGAAAAAAACGATAACAGAAAGATTTCCGAATATCTTGCGAACGAAGATTCTCGAAGCCGACTTCGCAGCTATATAAGGAGATGGACTTCCTACGACTTAGACATCTGGAAAAATCCTAGCATCTAGTCTTAAAACCACAAATGGCAGCTTGATCCCTTTTTTAAGTGAACGTAGGCAGCCTTTCATAAGGTTCAGCTATAACATCTTAAACTTATATTCCTTGTACTTCATTTCTGATTCGATCTATAAATAAAAATATCATCCGGGTTTTCTATTTCGGTGTGTTTACTCTTGAAATTTCTGTTCCCTAAAATTTTAGCTCTACAAGTTTTGACAGTGCGAGTTCCAACTCTCACATTTTAGCGTCGTCTGTGGGGAAATAGAAGTTTCTTACACTTAAAAACCACCGACTAGCAGATCCGTAGATATGGCCACCGACGGAGACATAGACTGAGAAAAAACAAATCATCCGCAGGCGATCAACGCTGCAGCTGACGCAGCCGTATCACACAACACAATGACGAATGACACTACAACAGACGCAGCCCCAACTGATGCAATGACAGCTGACATAGCATTGCCGATTTAAAGGAGACGAGAGCCGTACTGATGCAAAAACTCAGTATCGGGAGAAGGAGAATACCACGCTCACCGAGCAAGTGGAGAGGCTAGGAAGAAAAACCATGAAGCACTCAGGCAATGAAGTTTGGACCAACTAAGCGTAGGCGACTCGAATTCTCAATGCTTGGCGGCTCAACGAGAAACCATATACTATGTCGACTACGACTTGAAAACAAGCGAACGCCTCCTTCGGACAGACATACCACCACTAATCCGACCAAGAAGGATCGTGACCACTATCAACATCGACAGAGAAGATTTCATGGACGCAACCTCAAACAAAAGAAACTTAAAAAGGATACCAGAATCGGATCGGAATTCGTCGAAACACACCGAAATAGAACATTCCGTGGTGTTTAAAGATCGTCTTCATCGTAACTCACTTTACGATTCATCCGATTGTCGAGATAAGTACCTAAATTCGTATTCATATTATCATCAGTTGTTTTATGAATTATCCCGATTTATCTAGCTTCTTTATAACTTATTGATTTTAGTTTTGTCACAAGTTTTCCGCTTTACGATTCTAAGCTAATATCTCTAACTTACGCGGAAATTAACATGACAAACTCTCGATCGACATCGTAAATAGATCGTCAAATAGTTTTTTGCATTCAATGTACAGTCTAATGCTCTTTGATTTCGTTTTACATGTCGAGCGTTTTGTTTTGGAAATTTGTGTTCATATATCATAATCAGAGTTTAACCGATTTTCATCGTCGAACGAGTCTCCGACTTTGCTTTGTTTGCAGATCTAGCTGCGAGCCAAGTATCTAAACAACCAAAAATCATACTGAGGTTGAACAGCTCAGCCAACCTGCTTCAGTACGTGGATACGCCTTCACGCTGCAGTCAAGTCAAACTGTCCCTAACCTATCGTCGTCGATGTTCCAAGCCATTCAAACACCAATCTTCTCTGCAAAGGCCAGTATCTGTCTGCATACAGTAGGTCCGACAAGCAACAGTGTGAAACCAAGTGGAGAAGCGATTCATCGATAAATCATCAACGACACCTTCTCGCTATCTAAGCATATTGTCTCGTCATAGAATCGTGCAAATGATCAAAACGTCCAAGTAGCGCAACTCGCCAAACAACACATTCGTATACGTTCTACTCGGATAATCCACGACTAAACTTGTTCGGACATACTGCGACAAGGCTGCCGAGATGGTTAACACAATCGGATAGATTGTCATAGGATGCTTTCGTGCACACATCTTTGCTCGGCCAACTCACATGTTCAGCTCAACATCAGCTCGGATGACACGCGAGCTCGCCACAAATCCTTCTTAGTGATCATGTTTATCTGTGCACGCAAACTACTCGAAAAATCTGAGCTTGCAAGTACTCGCAGCATACTCGAAAAATCGCATCATTCTCGGTAACTCGCTGCATTTTGGACAGCTCGCAAAAGCTCGGAAACTCGCAGAATGCTTGGAAACTCTGAGCAGACAAATAAGCTCGGAAATTCCTAGGTAACCAGCTCGGAAATTCCGAACTAACCAGCTCGGAAGCTCAGCAAATCAGCTCGAAATTCAGAGCTAACCAGCTCAAAAATTCCGATCTCATCTAATTTTATTTTCCGAACTTGCAATGGCTCGCAAACTCGCAGCACGTTCGGAAAATTGCAGCATTCTCGGCAACTCACAAAAAACTCGGTAACTCGCAGGATGCTCGGCAACCCCAAGCAAGCAGATCAGCTCGGAAATACCGAGCTAAATAGCTCGGATTTTCCGAGCTCGCCTCCTTTTATTTTCCGAGCTTAAAAAAAAATAGCTTGGACAAACAGGAGCCAGCCAGCTCGGAGTAAGGAAAAAAAATTCATCTCGTGGCAGAGAGCAGCAGCCAGCTCGGAGTAGAAGCCAAAAAAAAAGAAGAGGAAAATCAGCTCGGACAACAAGCTCACATGCTCCACTAGTTAATTAAGGATGGTCACAACAAAAACAAAGAAAGAGAAAGCGATCAACATTTCCAAGCTGAGAACGAGCTCATGCTCTATGCTTAATTAATTAAGCACAACATGGATCCTCATCCCAACGTCATGGACGTGTGGTAAAGCCAAGACAAATCACAATTTTTTTTATGGTGAGAAAGCTGCGTATGTGACGACTAAGCACACAAAAAAAAGAACATGTCCACGTTATCTCTTCTCGGCATACTGACCTTTCCGCAACAACGACTAGCTTAGAAAAATTCTTTTTCGCGATCACTTCATCACTCGCACAAAATCTGCTCGGATGCATCTTGTGTCGGTCAGTACGCGATTGCTTCGGTCTGCGACGGTCGTATTATTAAACTCGGCAGACACAAAACATCTTTCTCGGAAGACTCGATCATGTGACGAAGTAATCCTCTTAGAACATTTTTCTCTGCAGGCGATGAGCAAACTGACGGAACGAAAGATGTGATCTTGCACTTATTCGCATCCAAGACTACCAACAAGAAGCTGCCAAATACTACAAATCAAATGTCCGCAGATGTTCCTCGATAGCAACCTAGCCCTATGAAAAGTGTTCCAAAACACGGCTAAACAAAACACGGACAAACTAGGAGCGAACCAAGAAGGACAATGCAGAACCACCCAAGTCATTCACTCAGGAACATCGAACACGTCAACATGAACAACATCAAAGCTCTAACGAAGCTGAACTAACTTCACGCTCAAAGGACCCGTAAGCTCCAAACCCTGCACAAGTTTGTCCATAAAGCTCCATCAAGAACAAAATCGTATATGTTTGGCTACATGATGCTCATCGAGAAACACTTGAAGTACAGGATGGCTTGATCCCCGAAAGGGGTACGTAGGCAGCCAATATCCTGATCGGTTTAGATGTCTCTCCTTTTAAAAAAAACGGAAGTGGATCCATATATATCTATACTTCTACATCGGAATTCATAAATTTAAAAATAATTTGGGCTCAAAATCGGACAAAGTTACTTGGTAACATTCGGACAAACAAGACCGTCCACACATCAGATCGGAAACTTTGAGCATGCCAGCGACCCGAGCATGCCAGCTCGGAAATTCCGGGAAAGTAACCTCGGAATTCTCGTTCAACCAAGCAAACCAGCTCAGAACTTTATGAGCAAGTCAGTTCAGAAATCCGAGTAGACCAGTTCGGACATCCGAGCAAGGCGCCTCTCTAGGCGAAAACAAAATCCGTCCGACTAACTTCAAAACACACTCGGACAGCCTCCATGACTCAAAGACGATTCATTCTACGCCTTTCAAATAACTCAAGATGATGGGTCATAACCACAAACGCAACGTATCCGCAAAATTTCAACTCCACACCATAAGCTCAGATGTGTACGGTAACGAAAAATAAACTCATTCTCGCTTTTTTTTAATTTACATTTCATAGAATTAAAATTAGGATCCGAATCTCGTAGCTTAACAAACTAGTTCGAATTGATTTACTATCGCATCATACCTAGTCAAGTCTAGTACATTCTCATGATTGTTAGGAATAGTTCATCTTGTCTGTTGATGGCCGCAGCAGACAAACAAATACATCCTTTACGGGTATTAGCCAACATGTCATATACGGATTGATGCTTTATACATCCAACAAACGGATAAAAGCGCGCTATATAAATTTTAAATATCGCCTAGGTATGTTTATTATCGGAGAAGGGAACATAAGTTGAGCAAACCCCCGCACCAGTACTAGAGTCGATATAGACCCAAAAATCCAGTATGACGCTACTCAGCACACTGGTAAAATGACGTTATAGCCAGTATATCTTGGTCTGATATTTTGAAGTATGTCCTGCGGATATCAGCTCACTATCGATAACGAAAAATGTAAGACAAAGTCTCACAGAAAAACAGAATCGAAGTCCAATCCCAGTAAACACAACATGCTGGTCTCGACAACGTCATTATTGAGTACACGACCGATGACGGGAAGATAAGACGGGAAACCCCCGCACTAGTAATGAAGTCAAATGTAAAACTTCGAAACCAGTAAGACGCTTCCGAGCACACTGGTCTAATCATTACAAGTCCGCAAGAAGAGTACGTCTCGCTAATCTTCGGACTTAATTTCGAAACCAGTAAGACGCTTCCGAGCACACTGGTCTAATCATTACAAGTGCGCAAGAAGAGTATGTCTCGATACTTCAGACTTAATTTCGAAACCCAGTAATACACTTCCGAGCACACTGATCTAATCATTACAAGTCTACAAGAAGAGTACGTCTTGCTAATCTTCAGACTTAATTTCAAGACCCAATATAATGCTTTAGAGCACACTGGTCTAAATCATTACAAGTTCGCAAGAAGAGTACGTCTCATTAATTTTCAGACTTAATTTCGAAATCCAGTAAGACGCTTCTGAGTGCACTAGTCTAAACTATTACAAGTCTACAAAGAGAGTAAGTCTCGCTAATCTTCAGATTTAATTTTGAAACCCAGTAAGATGCTTCCGAGCACAGTGGTCTCAATCATCACAAGTTCGTAAGAAGAGTATGTCTCGCCAACCTTTGAACTTAATTCTGAAACCCAGTCAGACGCTCCAAGCCACACTGGTCTTAATCGTTTTAGGTCTGAAAGTGGAGCCGAAAGGAAAATTCCTCCCTCTAACAAGATATGTTCAATTCTCCAAAGCTAGTCAATACAAAGATAACACGACTGTTTGCTCTACCACGGACCCGACATATCCAGAAATCCGAGCAGTCCAGCTCTGGTCCGAGCTAACCAGTTCGGAAACTCCAAGCTGACCAGCTCAGAAATTCCGAGACCGAGCTCAGAAATCCCGAGCTGACCAGCTCGGATCTTCCGAGCTCATCCCACCTTGTTTCTCGAGAAAAGTTTCTGAACATTTCCGAAAACTCCAATTAAGCATAACTAAATGATTCGAACAACTGTCACGAATCCATCCGATACATTTAAGAATGCTTCGCTCAAACTCGAAATAAAAAAAATGTAAAACGCTGCGGCGGATTAAAAACGTCCAAACAATAAGCTCCAAAGATTTAGGACAATAAATTTGTCTAAGGCATACAATATAGTCAATTCAGTCCAACCGTCTTGAGAAAAGTAGCTACAACATATGGTTAACGCCACTAAGTCCATATATCAGCACCATGTACCCCCCTTGGGACGAAATGGCAACTTCGTCCGAAAACAAAGACGGACCAAAAAAAAAATCTTTACGCTTCGGCTATCAACCGGTCGAACTCGGAAACATCATCCTCTTCCAAACGAGCTCTCGATCTAAGGTCCGCCTCTTCGGACCCAAACGCGGAAGGACCCTCAACCCTCAAATCGGCATTCAAGTCAAGGCTGCTACTCACCGTGTAACATCCGATTTTCAAAAATATGGTCAACGGGTAGAAGAAAAGTAAACATGGGCAAAATTGTAATTTTGCCAAAGTACAGGGGTAAAATGGTAATTTTGCCAAACTTGGAGACGGAAGCCGAGACAGGCCAGATGTTCTTCTTTTACAAAAAAAAATAACATTTAGAAAACCAGAAGTGGAAGAAACAGAGTTTAAACGGGTTTTTCGGACTTTCGGGAATGGAAACCGATAAGCCCGAGAAAACTTGTAAATATTATAACCGGAGCTACAGAAGTCCAAATGGAGTGATTCAACTTTCTAAATTCATCTAAAATCATGTAGAATCTTAGTTTTGGGGATTTAAAGATTTATGGGAGAAGCTAAGGGTTTTCTAAAATATTAAACACAAGAATGAGGAAACCGAAGCACCGGGAAAGGTTGGGTTGGTTTTGGTGGTTTAGGGAAGGGTTTTTTCTCAGAAATACTCTTCTCAGGAAAAGTGTCCTCTCCTGGGGGCTCCAGCACTCCAAACCACCATGCAAGGTTCTTTGAATGAGAGTTTTGCATTGCATATTTTGTCTAATCAAGATGCATGAACCAAAAAGCTTCACTCTCATCACCTCAACCTCTCTCTCGGCCCTCTCTGTCGATACCTCTCTCCTCTCTCTCCAGAAACACCTGAAAATCCCAGCAATCTTCTTGAACCTTCAAGAAACCACCAAGAACACTCAAGTGTTCATCATACCTTATGCCACAGGATATCTCATAACTCTCTAACCATAAGCATGATTCACTCACCACTTGAACAATTAGACTCATCACACTCACCACTACAACCGCCATCCTTTTGTTTCCATCTCCGCCACCGGTTCGCTGGAGAACTCGCCGGAAAACCTTCCGGCGAGTCATCACTACTCTTCTTCTCCTTTTTCTCACCGGTTCCAGCCTCACCTCTTTCATCAGAAGCTTCCTGGGTGGATCTTCTCCTCAGTCATTGGAAAAGATTCCTTCTGCCGCGGTCAACGCCCTCTGCCGCCGGTCAACGCCGGAGCCGGCCACCGGAAAACTCCCTCCGCCGTCAGTTTGCAACAAGTTCTTCAGAGATGGGTTTGAGTGGGTTGGTTCAGCAATGTAGTTGGTTTAGGGTTGGTTAAACCATGGTCAACGCGGTTAACCGGTTCAAGTCAACGGACCGGTTCAATTGGTCAAAACCGGTTTACTTTGGTTTGATCAGACTGGTCAATTGGGTTTTGGTTCAGTGGTTCAGCCGGTTAAGGAGGATGGGTCAGCCGGTCCAAGTCAAAGGTCAACGGTCAACCAGTTAACGCACTGTCAACGCGGGTCAACGCGTTTGACTCCGGCCGGTTCTTGTTCGGGCAGTTCTGAGGGTATTCGGGATTCGTATTGTAGTGTTCGGGGTTTAGTACGGGTCTCGGAGTTCGTATCTGCATCCATACTGTCATTCCGCACTCATTCACTATGAGTCGGCTCAATCTGTAGAGTAATTTAAATGCATATAGACTTGGAATCGAAAACCATAGAATTAGGGATTTGCATACCTGTACGTAAACTTGAATGCTTGACTGATGATTGAAACGGATTGATTAACTATAAACCGATTAGGATTAATATATGCATTCTAGGACTTTAGGGTTAAGTATTAAACCGTTGTGTGCCGCTAGGTTTTTAGAGATATTGATTGATGCATTCATATAGACGTCGCATGGTTAGGACCGTATATGCATATATATATATATATATATATATATTAAAGAACGATGGTGAATGAAACTATATACGCGAATTAAGACGACTTAAAAATACTGAAGTAAACCTAAACAAACATATAGAATATGTAACATGATCGGGTTTGGGTTGGATTATGACTTAAGGGGTAATCAATAAATTAATTAATTATGAGATGCCGGGGAATTTAGTAAGCTACTAACTCTAAATCGACGGATCGAGTAGTTATTAAAAGATACATAGGGAATGACTAATTAAGAAGTTGTGTGAGTGATGAGACGTCTACGGGTTAGCAATCCGCTAATCCAAGGTAGCGGACGTGAATGTGTGATGAGCCGTCTATGGGTTAGCAATCTGCTAATCGAAGGTAGCGGTCGAGAATGAGTTAAAAGATATTAGAAACCCTAATATTCTTGCTTGTGTGGTTGTTTATTTTATTGTTGTGCTGTTGAGCTTTGTGTGCAGGCATGTTTAGAATGTCTCGATGTTGGGCCGAGCGGTCCTTGTGGACACTTAAACCGCTCACAGGGCCGGTTAAGTTTGTAGGTGCTGACTCGGTACGGCGCCGAGTCAGAGTGGAGGTGTTGGCGTGTGTTTGTTAGACTTGTGGGATATCGTGTTGAGATTGTTGTTGTTCATTGATTATGTTATCGTTTCTAGAGTCTCAGCGATTCTGCGTGTTTATATTCCTGCACTAGGACTCTAGGGTGCGTTAGATTCCGCAAGTCAAGTTTTTTCAATACGTTACGGTACTTCCGACCCGATTGGATCCTCGGATAGCTGCCTAATAGGAACATGTGCTCTCGGGTGGTGATTCTGATTATGGCGTTAACCTACTGAGTGAAGCCGGTAGCTGTGTTGTTCGGAGAATACGGGGTCATGTCCTAGGGCCGAATCGCATGGAAACTTAGGTTACCGTGGGGTAGCCCGAGTCACTGTGTATCGATGGACTGAGAGCAGTGTCCTAGGTTGTGAGACTTCGTGTTTACATCTGGGAGTCGTGGGTTAGTTACCTTGGCGGTGGCTATGTAAACCCATGGAAGTTACCGAGATCGTAAGGGCCCATTGTGTGCGTGTGTTGTTTTCACAGTGCGCGATAGATAGATCTAGTCCAACCGAGAGCATGTGCTGCAGTGATTCGATTCCCTTAATCGCTTTCTCCTTCTTTTGGCAAGTGCTTGTGTGTTGTGGGTTTGTCACGTCGTGGTAGTACGTGATCAACCGTTTACTTTGTTGTTTGATATTTTGGGGTTTTGGGCGGGGATTTGTAGTTATTAGAAAGACTAGTAGCCGTAGTTGGGAGCCGTCTCCCTGGGTGATCTTAGATCGCTCATCGGTGTAGTTTCAGGATTGCTTGTGGCGGGGTTTTTGATTCGACATTTTGAGATTTTATCGGTTCGGCTTTGGCGCCATTTTGTTAGTGAGATTTAATTGTTGTTTTCAATTAATGGCAAATCGTTTTGTAAATTCGTAAACGTTATGTAAACGTTTGTTTGCTCAGTAATGAACATGCTTCCCTGGTATATTGGTTTAGACCGAACCGACACAACTCACAGAAGCGGTACAAGTTGGGAAGCTTTGTACTGTGGAAGTGAGGATAGCGGGGTCAAGGACGGGTCAGTGCGAGCCTTTGTCTCAAACCTATCTGTCTTTGGCTTCTTCTTGTGGCGAAGTTTTCCTGTTTGACTTGTTCGGGCTGGACTTTGTCATGTTTTTGTTTGATTGTTGACCGGTCAGCTCGATGGTCGGCGGATAATGGGAAAGGGGCGTTACAAAAGGTGGTATCAGAGCATGGTTCGTCATGGGTTCCAACACAGTTCATTTCTGAGTGTTTTCCGTGTTTTATCGAGTCAAATTGTGTTACCCAAGCATCCATTAGGAAACCGAGCCGCTTCTGTAAAATCTGGGGTGGGATGGGAATTAGGATTTTGTATTATCTGTACTAATATTTCTCTGTGTTTTTGTTTGTAGTCATACATCAGTGTGTCCCAAGATGGGTGGAGTGGAGGTGTGTGTGTGTGGTGCGGGTTATTTCAGTTTGAGCATCATGAGTCGAGGAGGATCAGCGGGATCTCATCGGAGTCCCCTAGAGTTGTATCAGGGTCATCCGGGAACGCCAGCTTCAGGTTATTCACGGGATTCATGTACGTCGGACCATCCACCGATTCCTCTATGGACATTGCAGGGCGCTAAGGCAGCAGAGGCCTTTTCCTGATCCGTTACAAGCGTCCATGGAGGATGATGCGGGTAGAGATATGCGGGGATGATGGGTTACCTTGGGTTAGCAGATGTTGAGTTACATCCATTACCGCCGCAGTGGTACCGCAGATGTTCCAGGCGCCGATTCTCGAGACGCCTGAGGTTCCTCTGCCACTCAGTGTGGGGGATTACATGTTTAGCCCGTTGCCTATGGGTTTTGACTTGGACATGGAGCCTATTGATCCGTACCAGCATCAGCAGTGGGAGCAGCACGTCGACGAGCAGACAACTATGCTCGCTGACGCACTAAAGCAGTGTGTCGGACCGCACCATCACCCGCGTCGACAGTCTGGGTCACCATCTACGCATTGGACATGCCTACGTCACACGAGTCTTCAGGGTCACCATCAGAGTCAGAACAGCCGACCGAACCATCAGTGCCACCAACTCCGGAGATGCCAGTGTATCAGGCGTGCAGTGCCTGCGGAGTGAGAGGTTTCCATCTTTACTTGTGTCCTCGTCCAGTGGATCCGCGTTACAGAGAGCCATACCAGCCGGTTCCAGGACCCGACTTCTGCCAGGTTTGTGGTCACGATGGCCACCTCTCTCCGATTTGCCCGATTGCCGGACCCGGAACATGTATGTCAGACGCTGAGCCTCATCGCGCGCCAGTACCAGAGCCTTACTAAGCCGGACCTAGCCGACGTGATCCCGAGCCTAGCCAGCGACCATTAGTTCAACCGCCTCGACCACTTGTGATTTGCTAGCTCTGTGGTGACGATGGTCACCAAGCATCAATCTGTTCTCGTAGGCCACGCCCAGCGACTACCGTCATTTGTCAGTTGTGTGACCGTGAGGGGCATACAACTCGTTTGTGCCCGATGGCCGAACCGCAGCACGTCAGCGCACCGACCCGCGACGCACACCCACCACACCCTCCATGCGCACCTGCCAGTGGATACCTCTGGAAGCCGTCTTGCCGCCTGTGTTGGGCATTTCAGTCTTGTTGGAGGCGTTAGGTTAGGGTTAGTTAGGCCAGGTAAGTTTGGGGCACTAACCTTTTTTGCTTTTAGATAGATCGGTGTGGCGTCTTTGACATATCTCGGATTATGGCAGCACAGTTTTGGATTTTTGGTTATGGCAATGGCCGTCTTGTAGTGACTATGATCAAACCTATGTACTGGAACTTCTATATGTATGATATGTTGTTTTATGTCTATGGTGGATGCAGAATGTTCAGCTTAACATCTTGACTAGCGTAGTAATTGTTTGCATGCGTGTGATTGTCTTGAATGCAATTATATTACCATGTGAAGTCAAATGATGAGCAGAACTGACGATCGCTCATCATGACCTAAACCCGGACTGTTGACATATCCGGACCGATCTTGTGATTGCTTGATTGTGTGAGTGGTAATTGCTTTTTTATGCTTGTGTTTATTTAAATGCTTTGGTGGTTGCATTAGACAATTAGGGTTGTGTTTTGCTGAGGCCGTTAGATTGCTAGTTGCGTTTTGTTGGCTTGAGTAGCTTTTGATAATCGCCGTTTGCGTTTAGTTGAGATCGTTAAATCGCTAGAATAGAACTTGTTTTCAGCCTTTAACTAAAGTGTTGATCTAACTTGAGAATGGTTGTGTTCGGCCGTCAATTCACGAAAAAGCGGAATTATAGTGTATCGTTACTTAATCATGGGTAACCTTTGGGTGCATGATTAATTAACTATACCCCTCTGAGGAAGTGGCATCGGGATATATTGGAATGAATCTAACCGCTCCAGTGAAGTTGTTGAATTAAGTGCAGAACGGAATTGACGATGCGATATGAATACGAGACCGAACCCGAACCCGAACCTGAAAGCGAGTTGGAGCGTAAAGAAGCCGCGAGACAAGTTGACCCGGACCGTGAAGAAATCAGTATGAGGTATCAGTGGAAAGCAACAGATAGAGTGAATCCGCCAGTATGATGAGTTAGCAAAGAGATGTGAAAGAATGTCATGAGTAGTGTTTTGGGATCAGAATGGAGCTACCATTATAAATTCAGTTAGAGTCTCGGTGGAACCAAGTTCGAAGATCAGATTCTTGAAGAATGTCCCAGCGAGACGAATCAGTGTCGGGTGGTGTGGAATCCAGAGCAAAGTGGGGAAGTCAGAAATGAGAATCAGAGCAAAGTAGCCAACCGCGGATGAGTCTGGAGTGGAGATAGGTTTTCTCAGTTAAGAGCGAAGTAGAGAAGTACAGTCAGGATCGAGAAAGAGAGTATCAGTAGGGTGAGAAGTGCGAATATCAATAAGAAGATTTGGATGAAATGGAGAAGCGTCAGAAAGCATCGGAAGTGGGTTCTAAGTATCGGTGTTCGAATAAGAAGGCAGTGAAGTGTGTAACGAAGCAACTTGCAGGGTTTTGTGCCGATTCGAAGTCTAACAGTGACGGAGAATTCTGGGACCGAATTCCTGTAAGTTAGGAAGAATGTAACATCCTGCTTTCAAAAATATGGTCAACGTGCAGAAGAAAACTCAGTAGGGGCAATATTGTAATTTTGCCAAAGTACATGGGCAAAATGGTAATTTTGCCAAACTTGAAGACTGAAGCCGAGACGGGCCAAATGTTCTTTTTTTACAACAAAAAGAACATTTAGAAGACCAGAAGTTGAAGAAACGGAGTTTAAACGGGGTTTAGGACTTTCGGGAATGGAAACCGATAAGCCCGAGAAAACTTGTAAAAATCATAATCGGAGCTACGGAAGTCCAAATGGAGTGATTCAACTTTCTAAATTCATCGAAAATCATGATAAATCAGATTTTGGGGATTTGAAGATTTATGGGAGGATATAAGAGTTTTCTAAACTATTAAACACAAGAACGAGGAAACCGAAGCACCGGGAAAGGGTTGGTTTAAGCAATGGTTTAGGTGGTTTAGGGAAGGGTTTTTGCTCAGAAATAATCTTCTCAGGACAAGTGTCCTCTCCTGGGGGATTGGGGCACCAGCACTCCAAACCACCATGCAAGGTTCTTTGAATGAGAGTTTTGCATGGCATAGTGGGTCTAATCAAGATGCATGAACCAAAAAGCTTCACTCTCATCACCTCAACGTCTTTCTAGACCCTCTCTGTCGATCCCTATCTCCTATCTCTCCAGAAACACCTGAAAAACCCAGCAATCTTCTTGAATCTTTAAGAAACCACCAAGAACACTCAAGTGTTCATCATGCCTTAAGCCACAAGAAATCTCATAACTCTCTAACCATAAGCATGATTCACTCATCACTTGACCCATTAGACTCCTCAAACTCACCTCTACAACCTTCATCCTTATGTTGCCGTCGTCGCCGCCGGTTCGCCGAAGAACTCGCCGGAAAACCTTGCCAGCGAGTCATCACCCCTCTTCTTCTCCTTTTTCTCACCGGTTCCAGCCTCACCTCTTCTATCAGAAGCTTCCTCTCACTCTGGTGATCATTTTAGTGGGTGGATCTTCTCCTCAGTCACCGGAAAAGCTTCCTTCTGCCGCGGTCAACGCCCTTTTCCGCCGGTCAACGCCGGAGCCGGCTACCGGAAAAATCCCTACGCCGCCAGTTTGCAGCTGGTTCTTCAAAGATGGGTTTGAGTGGGTTGGTTCAGCAATAGAGTTGGTTTTGGGTTGGTTAAACCATGGTCAACGCGGTTAACCGGTTCAAGTCAACGGACCGGTAAAATTGGTCAAAACCGGTTTACTTTGGTTTGATCAGACTGGTCAATTGGGTTTTGGTTCAGTTGTTCAGCCGGTTCAGGAGGTTGGGTCTGCTGGTCCAAGTCAAAGGTCAATATTCAACCGGTCAACGCCGGTCAATGGCCGGTCACCGCGTTTGACTCCGGTCGGTTCTTGTTCGGGCAGTTCTGAGGGTATTCGGGGATCTTCGGGATTCGTATCGGAGTGTTCAGGGTTCTGTTCGGGGTCTCGGAGTTCGTATCTGCATCCATACCGTCATTCCGCACTTATTCACTGTGAGTCGGCTCAATATGTAGAGTAGTTTAAATGCATATAGACCGGGAACCGACAACCGTAGAATTATGGATTTGCATACCCGTACTTAAACTTGAATGATTTACTGATGATTGAAACAGATTTATTAACTATAAACCGGTTAAGGTTCAGAGATGCATGCTAGGACTTTAGGGTTAAGGATTAAACCGTTGTGTGCCGCTAGGTTAATTAAGTGAATTATGAGACGCCGGGGAGTTTAGTAAGCTACTAACTCTAAATCGAAGGATCGAGGAGTTATTAAAAGATACATAGGGAATGACTAATTAAGAAGTTGTGTGAGTGATGAGACGTCTACGGGCAGCAATCCGCTAATCCAAGGTAGCGGACGTGAATGTGTGATGAGCCGTTTACGAGTTAGCAATCTGCTAATCCAAGGTAGCGGATGAGAATGAGTTAAAAGATATTAGAAACCCTAATAGGGTTGCTTGTGTGGTTGTTTGTAATGTTGTTGTGTTGTTGAGCTTTGTGTGCAGGCATGTTTAGACTGTCTCGATGTTGGGCCGAGCAGTCCTTGTGGACACTTAAACCGGTCACGGGGCCGGTTTAGTTTGTAGCTGCTGACTCGGTACGGCACCGAGTTAGAATGGAGGTGTTGGCGTGTGTTTGTTAGACTTGTGGGATATCGTGTTGAGATTGTTGCTGTTCATTGATTATGTTATCGTAGCTAGAGTCTCAACGATTCCGCGTGTTTATATTCTTGCACTAGGACTCTAGGGTGCGTTAGATCCCGCAAGTCAAGGTTTTTCAATACGTTACGGTACTTATGACCCGATTGGATCCTCGGATAGCTGCCTAATAGGAACGTGTGCTCTCGAGTGGTGATTCTGATTATGGCGTTAACCAACTGAGTGACGCCGGTAGGTGTGTTGTTCGGAGAATACGGGGTCATGTTCTAGGGCCGAATCGCATGAAAACTTAGGTTACCGTGGGATAGCTCAAGTCACTATGTATCGATGGACTGAGAGCAGTGTCCTAGGTCGTGAGACTTCGTGTTTACATCCGGGAGTCGTGGGTTAGTTACCTTGTCAATGGCAATGTAAACCCATGGAAGTTACCGAGATCGTAAGGGCCCAGTGTGTGCGTGTGTTGTTTTATAGTGCGCGATAGATAGATCGAGTCCAACCGAGAGCATGTGCTACAGTGCTTCGATTCCCTTAATCACTTTCTCCTTCTTTTGGCAAGTGCTTGTGTGTTGTGGGTTTGTCACTTCGTGGTAGTACATGATCAGCTGTTTACTTTGTCGTTTGATATTTTGGGGTTTTGGGCGGGGATTTGTCGTTATTAGATAGACTAGTAGCCGTAGTGGGGAGCCGTCTCCCTGGGTGATCTTAGATCGCTCATCAGAATCTTTTGTGTTTTTTCAGGTTTAGCAGCGACGGATGCGGGAGGTCCTTGGTGTAGTTTCGGGATCGCTTGTGGCGGGGTTTTTGACTCGACGTTTTGAGATTTTATCGGTTTGGCTTAGGCGCCTTTTTGTTATTGAGATTTGAATGTTTTTTTCAATTAATGGCAAATCGTTTTGTAAATTCGTAAACATTATGTAAACGTTTGTTTGCTCGGTAATGAACATTCTTCTCTGGTATATTGGTTTAATCTGAACCGACACAAATCACGGAAGCGGTACAAGTTGCGAAGCTTTGTACGGTTGAAGTGAGGATAGAGGGGTCAAGGACGGGTCAGTGCGAGCCTTTGTTTCAAACCGATCTGTCTTTGGCTTCGTCTTCTGGCGAAATTTTTCTGTTTGACTTGCTCGGGCTCGACTTGGTCATGTTCTTGTTTGATTGGTTACCGGTCAGCTTGATGGTCAGTGGATAATGGGAAAGGGGCGTTACAATCTTCTTAAGCATTCATTTATTTCCTTTCCCGGCTGCGTCACGATACGCCACTTCGCGAGAAAGCCTACTTTCCGCTAGTTGATTTCTCAAAACTTTGGCCTCGGTAAAAGCCTTGTTCCTTCTGGTGTCAAGGGAAAATCTTTTCGTGTCAAATTATGTTTTTCTCCTCCTCGTTAGAAGCCTTCAAAGCGACGGAATTCGCCAAGTTTGCGTTATCAAGGAAACGCCTTGCAACTGGACTTTGAATTCTTCAGAACTTTTCGTTGATTTATCTGCATGGCGATTAATCGACGCCCAAGTCTGCGACGAAAATCTTACGATCAAGTCAATCAGGCTATGAAGAAAAAAAATATTGTGATACGCTAAAGAAAAATACTAACCCTTAGCATATCTTGACATGCATCAACAAGAGACCTGCCGCATATTATATCCTTATACTTCATAGGATAATCTCCGGGAAGACACACGCCCAAGAAGAAACTGGCAACCTCGGCATCATTGGAGTACATAAAACTATCATTACAACGGTCAAACCGGATCGGACCAGAATCGGGTTGTGGGACTTCAGTATCCTTTCCATGTATCTTTTTCCGCCTTTGACTAGATTCAGAAACAACGGCAGAACCCAATGACTCAGAGGGTGGTCCTTGGGGGACGCTTATCTCGGAATCGGCTAAGCTTTGCACAAAAAATGATTACGACCGAAAGGTCTGAGATAGTCGTCATGTACACGCCAACGGATATAAGTCGACTTACTCGAGAAGTCAGAACAAATCCAACTCGGAAATGCCATTCCAAAAAATCCATCTCGCTCAACATAACGGACGACGGCCGAAGTACGGCAAGCTATTCGAACAATCCTTCATCGCAAACGGAAGAGAAACGAAACAAAAATGGTCGGATCAAATCTTTCGGACAATTATTTTTGCCTTGAATATTAGATAACCTCGTCATTTTCGCATTCAAGTCTGACGAGGTGGAGGGGCTAACTATTGGGGTCAAAATCCCTAGGCGAAAATAATAGCCGAAAATCATATTTAAGCAATCAGACACAGACGTTTATCATATTTCATACGAACAGAGCTTCGTATAGTTAGTCTTTTATACGAAGCACTTCATATCGATGACGTTTCGCATGAACAAGATTTTATACGAAAAGTTTCAAATGGATAACATTTCATACGAAACGGACAAAACTATTCAACCAAACATTCAGATGGATCAATCGGTCAAGCAAATCACTCGACAGAACCGGCGGAAAGGCAAAGAAATCCGGATAAGATACTTCTGAGATGAAGCAGCTCGGATCCGAACATTTTCCTTCTACTTTTCCGAGCACAATCCATTTCTTCGGAAGTTCCGAGCACAAAACATTCCTTCGGAAGTTCCGAACTGAATGCACTCCTTGGAAACTTCCAAGCTGGATTTACTTCTCAAACTTTACGAACAGATATTCTACTTAGATCATATGTTCGAAAATTTGCCGGTATCTTCTTCTCTAGACGTGCAACTAGCCACAACCCATCTTCGGAACATCAACATATACGTTGTTAGCCGTTAACAAAAATCATCGGATAAAGTCTTACGAAATATGAGTTTAGGCCCAACCCTCGAAACTCGTATTTTAGAGACTTTGGGCCGAATCAAGAAATATATGCTCAAACGGACTCGGATCATCCCTTCTCGGCCCCTTCGGAAAAATAGGTTAAGCCTTGGAAAGATAATCGCCAAACGAATAGATAAACTCGAAGAAGGGAAGAAGAGGATATTTTCGAGTAGAAGAGGAAAATCTGAGATGAAAATGTATATCTTAACGGAAATGGAAGAAGACGATAACATGAAGATTTCTGAATATCTTATGGACGAAGATTCTCGAAGCCGACTTGCCGTAACTATATAAAGAGATGGACTTCCTACGACTTAGACATTTGGAAAAACCCTAGCATATAGTCTTAGAACTGTGAATGGCTTGATGATATATCATGGTTTTTACCGGTTTTATGCCATGATATAAGTATGTTTTAGAGTATATTTGTGTTTCTTTATAGTCTTTTGCAGGTTTTATTAGGTATACGCATGTTTGGAGCTAATGTGGTGATTATGGAGCTTATTGGAGTGATTTGGAGATTTGGTCCGAGAGAATGAACTCACTGTCCAATTTTGGGATCATGCGTCGATCGTTGCACACCTGCAACGGTCGACACACTAGCGAATGGGCCAGAATCTCGGCGGTTTATGAAGTTATCAAATATTGCAGAAGAGCCCAGAAACTTCCAGATATTACACAGAAGCCACATACGTGATTAGCTATATATATTAGGATTTTGGTGTTTTATTTACTTACGCTTTCATACTTAGAGCTAAGGGATTTTTAGAGCTTTTGGGGCTGATCTAATCATGTACTTCATCTATTTTGGAGAAGATTTCGAACCCCTTTATCTATTTAATTTCTTATATGCAATCTATTTATTCTATGATTTCTGTTTTATTAATCATGTCTGAGTAGATTCATAGTTAGGTTTAGGGTTTCTCATTAAGGATTTCATGACTTGCTAGACTTGTTCAAATCAGTTAAGGATTCACATGAATAGAATGTTCTTCGATCTAAATTGAGTTTAATGCTAGTTCTAACCTGATCAATTAGAATCTAGATCTTAGGTTGCTAAATACGACACGAAAGTGTGGTTTAGAATCTGAACTATTTAGGTTGAGCAATTGAACTTCTCGCAAAGGAATTTGGTTTAGTTTGATTGTGAACATATCGAACTTGAAATTAATGCTGGTTTAATTTGTTAGTAGTTGCAAAGGAATTTGGATTGCTGCACTTAGACTTAGAGAATTCTCGCAAAGGAATTTGGTTAATTCTATATCCGTGATTTGAGTTCTAGAACTGTGCTTAATTAGATCCTGACTGATTGATTTGTCTGCTTGTCTGATTTCCTGAGAACGCCGTAGACTTAGCGCCTTTAATTAACTGCTTTTACCACCGATAATCTGCTACTTGTTTACTTTCTCGTATTGCTATTTAGTTTACTTCACATTGAAGTTTAAATCTCTACAGTTCATAATCTATCGAAACCGGAGTCTCTGTGGATTCGATACCCTATATACTACAATCACTTAACTGTGCACTTTCAGTAGAATAGGATTAAAACCTGACCCTATCAAGTTTTTGGCGCCGTTGCCTGGGACTCTTAGAGTCTTCGATAGGATCGAACTTAGGATTTTTACTAAGATTTTTATTGTTTTTGTTTTGTTTTGTTTTTATTTTTGTTTTTAGTTACTGATTTTTCTCTGTTTTCTCTCTGTCGCAGGTACCGATTTCGCATAGCGTCGATCGTTGCACCTTTGTGTCGATCGTCACTAGGCGAATCTGAGATTAAATCGATCGTTGCACTGATAGCATCGATCGTTGCTTGACGATTACAGACAGTTTATGCAGACGCGTGAAACTAGAAGTAATCAGAACTTGAACCTCGTTAATCTCGGACTTGAAGAACTTGGACGTCTAGAGAGGACTAACAGAAGAGAAAGAAGAGCAAGGATGGTGGTACAGAAGGTAATCATAATGCATGATGCTCAAGGTACCCTGAGGGACCGAGATAACAATCCATACAATGCTGCTGGGCATAGGATTGATGCTGAAGGGAATGTAATCCCTGATCCTACCGAGCAACCGCAACAGGAGCAGAACCAAGGCCAAGGACAGAACCGAAATAGACAGATGATAGTCCATGAGAGGACTTTAGCTGACTACAACAAACCGGATGAGTTTCATACAAACCTGTCAGCTCTTGTAATGCCTGGTTTTGAGAGGAATGATTTTGAGATCAAAACCATCTACTACTCGCTGATGAGACAGAATGCCTTCCATGGTCATCCCACGGAGCAGCCTATGGATCACATTGATCAGTTTGAGGACATAATCACTGGCATGAAGTATGATGGAGTATGCCAGGATTATATGTTTCTCAAACTCTTTCCATATAGTCTCGCTGGAGACGCTGCTGCATGGCTGAAGCAACTGCCACCTGGGCAGTTTGATACTTGGGCAGCCCTGAAGAGTGAGTTCCTGCGTCATTTCTACGATGATGCACGCTCTGATCAGTCCAGACAGGACATACTCACCTTTTCCCAAGGTCCGACTGAGCCTCTTAAGACTGCCTGGATGAGATTCAAGAAGTACCAGCGTGACTGCCCACACCATGGATTCACTGAGGTCACATTGCTAGGTATCTTCTTCAGAGGCATAGATCTTCCATATCAATCTGCGCTGGATAACTCCAGCAATGCAAATTTTAACACCAGGACTCCTGCACAAGCTAAGCAGTTGATTGATAACTTAGTGATCAGCAACAGTTGCAAGACTATGGATGAGAGGAGAAAGAAATTTGGTGGAAGTGTAGAGAATTCGGAGATTGCTGATATTAGATCTAAGTTGGACATAGTTTGTAATCTCCTAGCTGGTAAGAAAGCTGTCCACTTTGCTCAAGATGTAGAGGTAATTCAGACTGAGGAGGACACTCAGGAAGAAGATGTGAATTACATTGGAGGATCTGGTTTCCAAGGTAACAGATTTGGTAATCAGCAGAGAAACAGGTTCTTCAATGGAGGACAGAAAAGTGCCTTCGCAGGCAATCAGAACTCAGCTAGTTTTGGACAGACTAGTGGTTTTCAAAAGCCCTTTGGACAAGGTACTCAGAGAACCTATGGATCTTCTTCTTATCAGACTCCTCCTGTAGCTACTGCTCATGAGAGTAAGTTGGAAGCAATGATGGAACAGCTGCTGAAGAGTCAGACCAAGATTTCTGTGGACTGCAATAAGAAGCTGGATGCTGTCTATGAGGATCTCAATGGAAAGTTTGAGTCTCTGAACACTCATATGAAGCAGTTGGACACTCAGGTGAATCAGATTTCCAGCTCTATAAAGGGAAAAGGAGTGGCAGACACCCATATTAAGGCCTGGTCTGTGTACATTGATGATGGATCTCACCTAGGTGAAGGATTTGAGCTAAGTACAGCTGAGTTGGTAGAAGAAGGTGAAATTTAGGATTTTGGAGAAAATCTCTCGGGTGGAAACTGTGAAAACAGTGTTGCATCGATCGACACACCACTAGTGTCGGTCGATGCAGGTCGTGAACGAACAGACTCGCCGAATGATGATGGCATTGATGCAGATTTGGAGCTTGATCGCTTATTCCCTGGAGTTTCTGAGATTACTCAACAGGAGATTTATGCACAATTCATTAGATTATATCCCTCAGTGTCTGAAGTGATTAAGCAAGAGATTGAAGAGCTTAAGAAGTTGGAAGAGATTGGTGAAGAGTTGGAAGAAATTCCATCATCTGATGATCCACCTTATCACCCATGTGTGCAGAGGTACTTGAATAAGATGTTGCCTTTGGATGAATAGCTGAAAGATTGGATGATTGTGGTTCCTCAACAGATAAGCGATGTGCTGTTAACCAAGGTTCCAAAGAAGCTGCCTGACCCTGGTGTCTTTGTGCTTAACTGTTCTATCTTTGAGGATGGTTTTAGGCGTTCTCTGTGTGATCTGGGAGCTGCTGGAAGTCTTATGCCATATTCTGTGGCAGAGAAGCTGGGTATGCTGGATTTTTCGCCTACTAGGACCTCTCTTGTCCTAGCTGATCAGTCTATAAGAGTTCCAGAAGGACTCCTTGAGGACATCCCGGTGAGAGTTGGAAACTACTTGGTTCCAACAGACTTCTTAGTGCTGAAGTATGACAGTGATCCTAATGATGCGTTGATACTTGGGAGACCATTTTTGGCTACAGCGGGAGCAGTACTAGATGTTAGACACAGTCTGATAGATCTCCATCTGGGAGATGAGCCGCTGCACTTTGAGATGGACAAGCTGCGCAAGCCACTGATAGATGGGCAGACCTTCACCATTATGGATGGAGATGATAAGCAGCCATGTGATACTGTGATTTTGGATCCTGGAGAGCAGTTCACTCCTTCTTTTCTTGGACAAGTTCATTCTGATACAGCTTACTCTCCGCCTTGGATGAGGAGACTTGCACAAAGACAATCAAAGTCTCTGTCAGGATCTCCAGCATGCTGATCTTGTTCGTCCGGTCAAGCTAATGACCTTAAACAAGCGCTGAGTGGGAGGCAACCCACTGTTAGATTTAAGTGTTTTTCTTTCTTATTTTTGGTGTTTTTCTTAGGATTTCACGTTTTTGTTTGTTTTTGCTAAGTTTCAGATACAGAACTCGAGTCTGGAGATGTGTGACGATCGATGCACTTGTGCACCGGTCGTTGCAAGGAGACTACGACGAAGAGAGGTGATCGCATTGTGATGATCGTTGCAGACCTGTGCAACGGTCGTTGCAATTGGTTCAATTGCAAAATTAAGGTACGTGCGCTAAACCAGAATCAATCTGATTCAACCAGCAACGATCGTTGCTCATCTGCAATGGTCGTTGCACCCACGATCGAGGTAAGTTGCCTTAAACCCTTCTTTTCTCTTTTCTTCTCCATTCTCACTGACCGTACAAACCGAAAACCTCATTCGCCTAAATCTCTCATTTCTTCGTCATTTTCTTCGATTCTAAGTGCTATTCTCTCGATTTTACACTCTTAATCCATTCCTATAACCCATATATCGCGAATACAAGGTAATGTGTCTCAATTTCATGATTTTCGGATTCATTTTTAGGGTTTAGAATTTGAGAATTTTTGGATTGAAATTGATGATTGCATGCTAAATTAGACTAAATTTAGGATGGTTGGTGATGATTTTAGGCTGTTAGTGATAATGTGGAACGAATTTAGAACGATTTTAGGGATTTTGTTGACGGCTGAAATCGATGCAACGGTCGTTGCTTTGCGATTTTGGGGATTTGTTCGATAATGCGAAATCGCCTTGCAACGATCGATGCCTTTATGCAACGGTCGTTGCTTCCCGATTTCACAGAGAGATTGCCGAGACTTATTAGTGTTTAAATTTATTCTTATGCAGATGGCAACTCGCAGACAACCCCGCAAGCGCCGAGCCACAGCAGCAACAACCACACGACAGTACATTCCACCACCAGGGTGGTTCCATAGAGAATCACAGCCACCTGAGCCTTATGTGAGAGTTGGTCCAGCAGTAGCACTGCCTTGGCCCCGAGCAGATGAGACACCGATCCCGACAGCCAGAGACTGGCCACGGAACATTGCTGAGTTCCTTAAGACTGCTGAGTTTACAGAGAGGCCACTGCTTAACCAGTGGGATGATTTTGACACGCTGCTATACAACGGTTGGTGTGGGATGACTATTAAACCAACCAAGTTTGCAGACTACTCTACCTGTAAGAGTCTGGGGATAGAAGAGCAGGTACTTGCAGTGTGCAGGGGCATTGGTCTAGGGACAATGCCTATGCGTCCTTATGATTTGTATCCAGAGTTAGTCAGACAGCTGCTAGCCACTTGCAGAGTGGTTTACCCGGATCCAGACAGCAGGAGTGCTACATGAGGTATCTTTACCTTCATGAGTTTAGGAGTCAGGTATCGGATTCCTTTACTAGATATCTGCAGGATCTATGGTTTCAGCACTGAGCCGAGACGCATTGGCATGCCACTTGAGTGGGATCCAGAGGAGGCTCGGTCATTCTGGGAGTGTATTGGCAGTGGCCGATACAACTCGAGGACTACACCGGTGAAGCAGGTTAGGCATCCTGTTCTGAGATATGTCTTGCGTATCTTGTGTTGGAGTTTGATGTGCAAGTATGAGGCCAACAAGATGCGCAAGTATGAGATGGAGATGTTGTTCATCGGGCTGAGGGATCAGTTTGAGGGTTCTGGTGTTAGAGATCCCACTAAGGGTCTCAACTTGGGAGCTGTTTTCACTCAGCACTTATGCGATCTGCAGTTGAAGCCATTTGATGGTGTTCTTACTGAGACAGTGGAGAGCCTGCTTACTCCCATCTTCTTGCACTGCGGGATCCCCTAGAGGGCACAGAGTGTAACACAGCCAAGGAGTTCCTTGATTTCAGCTACTTGCAGAGCGCTACCTGGCTCAAGGAGGGACGCATTTGGGTTTACTATGATCAGAGCTCTGGGAAGTGTGGTTTGGATCTTCCTGCTCCTGGATTGACACAGATTGATACGTTGGAGGCCCTGAGATTCCAGCCTCCTGAGACCGAGCAGCGCAGAGTCCCTTCTATGGCTCATCCGCTGGGAGAGCCTTCCACACGAGCTTCATCTTCCTCTGCCCATGCGCCTGCTGCTGCCCCTGCTGACGATATTGGACCTTTCCCCGAGCCCACGATGCCTTATGGTGATATGTCTGAGGCAGAGTGGAGAGAGCGTTCAGATGGTATTCTACGGGCCATCTGGAACTTCATGCGTACCTGCACTTGCAGGAGACAGCCACAGGTTCATCAGCCCGTCCCTACTACTCGACGTCAACAGCGTTCTCCTGCGGCCGCCAGTGACACTGAGCGCTATGGTGGGATAGATGATGATGAGAGCGAGATTGCGTAGTCTCCATTTTCAGACATTCGGTTCTGTATTATGTTATCTTTTCTTTTTCTTTGCACTTTTTCCTTTTGATTTTTAGGATGCTAATGTGGTTGGATGGTTGTGCTTGATTTGATACATCAGTTGCTTTGATTTTACTCTGTTTTCAGTGTTTTCAGCTTGCAGGATTCGAAATCTGACAATAACCAATGGACTAACCTGCTAACTTGCTGACTGATCCGATAATCGCAGTGCGTCGATCGACACACCACTGTTTCGATCGTCACAACACGATCGAAATCGCATTGCAGCGATCGTTGCGGTCCTGAGCAACGATCGACCCACGACGAAAAATCGCACAGCAACGGTCGATGCACCTAGTGCAACGATCGATGCCTGAGCGAGAGAGGTAAAAATCCGACAGAACTCAACCATTCCTTAAACAAATTTTTCTTTCTTTTTGCCAATCCTTCGCTTGACACTACTGGGGACAGTGTGTCTTAAGTGTGGGGGAGCGCGAGGTTCTACTAACTTCTTTCTTTTGTTTTCTTAGAGTCAGTTAAATTTTTCAAAATTTGTTTTATTGAGTCAAAATCAGTTTAAGTAAGAAACAATGATTTTTTAGAAGATTAGCAGCACTTGCAGGAACTTAAGTAACCATTGGGATGAAACTGCAGATTATCTCTGACTATTAGAAAACCCAGACATGATCAACCTACTGAGAACACCCACATCGCTTCAGGTATCAGAGGATCCTTTTACTGACTTCAAACTTAATACTGACTTAGATTTCTCACCTAAGGGTTTGGTATACTTTGTGTCGGATTCCCTTGTTAGTTCTGACACAGCCTGTAAACCTGTCCTATTTAGTTCCCTTCTCCCCTTCCAAAAAAAAAAAAAAAGATAATAAACTGAGGATGAGTTAGTAACTCCGAAGTGGTCATGGGAGTGGTAGCTACAACTTTCATATCTTGTGCATCCATGGAATGTGTCCAAAGTACACCCCTTAACGGGAAGAGCACTGATAAAAAAAAAATGATACCCAATGGGGAAAAATCAGAATGCTAAGGAAGGGAAAAGAGAAGAAAGGGACTAGAGAAAGATAGTATGGTGGTCTAGAGCTGATAAGGTAAGAGTCCATGTGTCTTTGATCGATACTCCTTAGGTGAGACCGCACTTAAATACTTGCAGAAGTCAGTAGGGAGAATTTGAATGCGTGAATGTGATTGTGGAGTTTACTTAGGACAATTGCTAAGTGTGGGGGAAGTATATGTTGGTCTTGATGTCTGCAGGTTGATTCTTTCATGTGGTTTACGAAGGGGAATCTGAGTGTTGCTGCTTCTAGGATGAAAAGAGTTTCTGAAGAGTTTTCAAACCTCTTCACCATGTTTTAGCTCTCTGTTTTGCTTGAGGGCAAGCAAAGGTTAAGTGTGGGGAGTTGATATATCATGGTTTTTACCGGTTTTATGCCATGATATAAGTATGTTTTAGAGTCTATTTGTGTTTCTTTAGAGTCTTTTGCAGGTTTTATTAGGTATACGCACGTTTGGAGCTAATGTGGTGATTATGGAGCTTATTGGAGTGATTTGGAGATTTGGTCCGAGAGAATGAACTCACTGTCCAATTTTGGGATCATGCGTCGATCGTTGCACACCTGCAACGGTCGACACACTAGCGAATGGGCCAGAATCTCGGCGGTTTATGAAGTTATCAAATATTGCAGAAGAGCCCAGAAACTTCCAGATATTACACAGAAGCCCCAGACGTGATTAGCTATATATATTAGGATTTTGGTGTTTTATTTACTTACGCTTTCATACTTAGAGCTAAGGGATTTTTAGAGCTTTTGGGGCTGATCTAATCATGTACTTCATCTATTTTGGAGAAGATTTCGAACCCCTTTATCTATTTAATTTCTTATATGCAATCTATTTATTCTATGATTTCTGTTTCATTAATCATGTCTGAGTAGATTCATAGTTAGGTTTAGGGTTTCTCAATAAGGATTTCATGACTTGCTAGACTTGTTCAAATCAGTTAAGGATTCACATGAATAGAATGTTATTCGATCTAAATTGAGTTTAATGCTAGTTCTAACCTGATCAATTAGAAACTAGATCTTAGGTTGCTAAATACGACACGAAAGTGTGGTTTAGAATCTGAACTATTTAGGTTAAGCAATTGAACTTCTCGCAAAGGAATTTGGTTTAGTTTGATTGTGAACATATCGAACTTGAAATTAATGCTGGTTTAATTTGTTAGTAGTTGCAAAGGAATTTGGATTGCTGCACTTAGACTTAGAGAATTCTCGCAAAGGAATTTGGTTAATTCTATATCCGTGATTTGAGTTCTAGAACTATGCTTAATTAGATCCTGACTGATTGATTTGTCTGCTTGTCTGATTTCCTGAGAACGCCCTAGACTTAGCGCCTTTAATTAACTGCTTTTACCACCGATAATCTGCTACTTGTTTACTTTCTCGCATTGCTATTTAGTTTACTTCACATTGCTTTCTTCTTAGTTTAAATCTCTACAGTTCATAATCTATCGAAACCGGAGTATCTGTGGATTCGATACCCTATATACTACAATCACTTAACTGTGCACTTGCAGTAGAGTAGGATTAAAACCTGACCCTATCACTTGACCCCTTTCTTAAGGGTATGTAGGCAGCCTTTCATAAGGTTCATCTATAACATCTGAAACTTATATTCATTGTACTTCGTTTCCGATTCGATATATCAATTAAAACCTTTTTCTTTATGCGATGTCCTCTACGTACCCAATTTGCAGAAAATTTTAATCTATGCTTACCGTTTTTTGGAATACTAACCAAGTCTCGGTTGAATTCTTTCCCTCTTCGTTTCAGGTGAAGGAACTCAGAACGGGGGCCCGATTGCTACAAGGCAAAACCAAGAATGAGATGTATGAGTGGCCTCTTCCTTCTCAACCTGTATCCATGTTTGCTTCACCAACCTCGAACCCATCTTCAACTCTTTGGCATAGCCGTCTTGGTCATCCTTCCCAACCTGTTTTAAGTTCAATTTTGTCGCAATTTTTTTAAAGCATTATGATTCATCAATAAAACAGCACCCTTGTTCTCATTGTCTCATCAATAAAAGCCACAAATTACCATTTTTCTCAAACACAATCACTTCTTCTCAACCACTTGAATACATTTACTCCGACGTCTGGATGTCCCCTCTGATTTCAATCAATGGTTACCGCTATTACTTGGTACTGGTCGATCATTATACCCGATATACGTGGCTGTACCCCTTACGCACCAAATCACAAGTCAAAGACACATTTGTTGTGTTTAAGGCGTTGACAGAAAATCGCTTCAAGACGAAAGTCGGGACACTGTTTTCTGACAATGGTGGGGAGTTTCTTGCCTTGAGGTCGTTTCTCTCGATCCATGGCATCCAGCACCTCAAATCTACGCCTCATACACGGCAACATATCGGCATCTCCGAATGGAAACATCGACACATAGTCGAGACGGGACTCACTTTGCTCCACCAAGCCTCCTTACCGAAGAAGTATTGGACATATGCATTTGCTGCGGCAATGTACTTTATCAATCGTATGCCTACTCACGTTCTCAAAAACACATCGCCATTGGCGAAGCTGTTCGATCAATCACCCAACTACAACAAGCTGCGTGTTTTCGGTTATCGTTGCTTCCCATGGCTGTGTCCCTATACCAAACACAAGCTAGAAGATCGTTTCAAATCTTGTGTGTTTCTCGGGTATTCACTGCACCAGAGTGCATATCTGTGCTTGGAACCGGTTACTGGTCGGATATACTCGTCGCAACATGTTGTATTCATTGAGTTTGAATTCCCATTTTCCGAGCCGATATCGCCATCGTCCACTCTTGATCAATCGTCATCTCCGTCCTACGTCTCTAGCCCAAAAATCATCCCTTTTATTTCGCCACTCACTACAGCTCACTCTCTCGCGCCTCCACTCTCAGATCCTCACCCACCGGTGTTGGAGAATTCTCCGGTACCGGTGCCGTTGCCGATCTCTGCACCACCAGATACGCAGGTACGATCGCCAACTCTTAAAGAAAACGATAACGGAGATCAATTGATCTCTGGATTGAATTCGACCAACACACCAACCCAACCACCACCGCCACAAATCACTGAACTACACCGACACCAGCCTCTATACCTGTTCCAATACCACCACCTCCACCAAAACGAAAACCCCAACCACAAAGACAACCTGATTATCACTCAATGCAGACTCGCCTCAAGAACAATATAATCAAACCCAAAAAGCCTTTTTCTCTTACCGTCACCACTACCCAGACTAAACTGTTTCTACCCACAACCGTAACCCAAGCCTTGCAAGATTCGAACTGGCGCAATGCCATGTCCGACGAGTACAATGCTCAGCTGAAAAATCAGACATTTGAACTGGTGGCACCTAAACCAGGACATAATGTCATTTCCACAAAGTGGATTTTTACTCTAAAGTATTTTCCTAGTGGTGTTCTTGACAGGTACCAAGCCCGGCTGGTCGCTCGAGGTTTCAACCAACATCACAGCATCGACTATTCAGAAACGTCCAGTACGATTGTCAAATCAATCACGATATGCTGTGTACTACAACTCGCAATAAGCCAACGCTGGCCAAATCAGAAACTTGACGTCAATAACGCGTTTCTCTAAGGCACACTTACTGATGAAGTCTATGTCACGCAACCTCCTGGTTTTGTGGATCGCGACAGGCCAGAATACATGTGTCGATAGCGCAAAGCTCTGTACGGGCTTAAACAGGCGCCGAGAGCATGGTATCAAGAACTCAAGAATCACCTGCTTCGGATTGGCTTCTCCAACTCAGTGGCTGACACATTTGTGTTCATCTACCGCTGCGACCGAGATATCATATACAGTCTCGTGTACGTAGATGACATCATCGTCACAGGGAATAAGCCGTCGCTGATCACACAATTCATTGATCACCTCTCGAAACGATTCTCTCTGAAGACCCCGTGTACCTTGAACTATTTCTTGGGCATCGAAGTCACTCATACACGGCATGGTCTTCATCTTATGCAAAAGAAATATATAATTGATCTTCTCAACAAGACCAAGATGGCCGACGCCAAACCTGTTACAACTCCTACGTCGCAGTCTCTGAAACTATCTCTCCGATCAGGTACTGCTCTCACTGATGCTCGCGAATACAGGATGGTAATTGGCATCTTGCAGTATCTTGCATTTACACGACCAGATATCGCATACTGTGTCAACAGACTGTCACAGTTTATGCATGCTCCGACGGACCTCCACTGGCAAGCTGTTAAACGCGTACTACGGTACTTGGCTGGAACAATATCACATGGAATCCTATTGCGTAACGACACACCACTCACGCTTCATGCATTCTCCGACGCTGACTGAGCTGGTGATACATATGAATTCGTCTCCACCAATGGTTACCTACTATCTCTCGGAGGCTCTCCCATAGCGTGGTCATCTAAAAAGCAAAAGGGTGTTGCAGGCTCTTCTACGGAAGCGGGGTATAAAGAAGTCGCACTTACAGCTTCAGAGTTGTTGTGGGTATGTTCGCTGCTTACTGAACTATGTGTCACACTCACGAAGCCACCAGTTATATATTGCGACAATGTTGGCGCAACCTATCTATGTGCCAACCCGGTCTTTCACTCTCGAATCACGCATCTAGCACTCGACTATCACTTCATACATAACAATGTGCAAGATGGCAAGCTGAGAGTATCTCATGTATCCAATAAATATCAGCTCGCTGATGGCCTGACGAAGCCACTGCCTCGTCCGAGATTCATAGAGTTATTCAGCAAGATTGGAGTAACTCGGATTCCTCCATCTTGAAAGGACGTATAGTATATATGGAAAAGATATTGATGTAATTAGTTTTACCCTAGTCTCTCTTGTATCTACTATATATCTTGTACAATTTCCAATCAATAGAATCATTCGGCCTCTATTATTACATGCAGCACTGTTATTTACATTTGCATCTTTAAAAATCGTAACTATAAGTACAAAGACAACTCTTTGCACCAGTTTTGGCTTCTTTAACACATTTTCCAACTCCATTGTATGTGTCCTACCAATTTTGACGACAATCAACACCGTTACATGGATTTTGTGGAATAATTGCAATACAATATTTTTTTTTTTTTTAACTGGCATTGCAATACAATATTTATTTTCCTTAGCTGTTCGAACCATTGAAAATATTAGTATAAAGTAAAAAAATAATTATCTGACGTGAAATAATATATATACACACATTTATCCATTTTATGTAATGAAAATTTTAAAATTAAAGATTATATTTGACGTTTGGAAATGAAAAATATGAAATTACCTGAAAACATGCCACAATAAAAGAACGCTATTAATGTTTTTGAATTATAAATTATAAGAAAAAAATATTTTATATGCTTTATTGATAGAGAATGTGTTCTAATGTTTTAGCGGTTTGAAAAAGTCTTTTGATTGGTTATTTTCGTAAGACATCCAATAATTCAACAAATGTTGGATCTCTTTGTAGACATTTAAACGGGTTCACTTTGACTTAGGAGATAATTGTTTACTAGATTTTGACCCGCATTTCTAAGTGCGGGTATAATTTTCTTTACAAATTTTACTTTTTATTCATTTTGTTAATAGTAGTTTAGATTTTTTAATTATGTAATCTAATTTTGATTATAATTGTTTAACCAACATTATAAACAGTGAGTTAGCAATTTAGTTTTTTTTTAAATGAATTATGTGTTATTTGGAGGAGATATATCGTAAGGATTAAGAGATTAAAATAACGATTTCGCATTATATATTTTAATTTGTGTTGTATCGTAAGATCATAGTTTGGAAAAAATATATATATGTGAAAACAACTATTGTAAAAGTTATGTGGTATATGTTTAATTGTTATTTTATTTATCTAAAATATTATTTTATAAAATACATGCTGTAGTCGTATATATAATTTTCAAATTTGATGGAACTATCCGTTAAAAACTTCATTCAAACATAAAGCATAATTTGACGCTTCAAATATTTGAATAATATAAGTATGAAATCATTTTAATATTTTTATTAATTTTAAAATATATCAACTGAAATTATTTACTATATGCGAATTTTTTTTATAGAAAATTTATAATCGAGATTGGCTAATTAATTTTTCAACCCGTTTAATTAATTAAATATTTTTCAGTTTGATGGAAAAACCTGCTAAAAAGTACAATCGTAAAAACATCAATCGTAATATGTGTATATATATATATATATTTGAAACAAAATAAAAAGATATTAAAATATATTATAAATATATTTTGAATCTTAATTTATATATAATAGTTGATGTATAAATTATTAATTATATTTATCAATTAATTTGTTTTGATTTTAATTAATTAGGAAAGTGGGATCCATTAGATTTTGGTTGTTTGGCTACATGTTTAATAATTGTCTTGTTTGAAAACATGGATTGTAGAGATAATAAATCAAATATAAATTGTTTTACAGTTTTACCCTTAATGAAGGTTACAAATCCTAATAATATCAAGGGCAAATTTCGGGAACAACATTTATGTACCATGGCAAACCTTCTTGTTTTAATAGATTAGATTAGATCCAAGCGTTGTGAGAGATAAACGAGTTTTCTCAAACTATTATACTTTTTTTTCTTCTGATGGATTATATTCATAGAAGTGAAATACGAGAGTTTGATACATGATCCTATAAAAGGAGACTAAAGTCCAAACAACGGGCAACTAAAACCCAAACAACGGACAACAAAAGCCCAAACAACAGGCAACAAAAGTCCATAAAGGGTTACTAAAACCTACAACTAAAGGAAACTTAACTCGAAAGTACGAGAGTTAAGCAAAGCAACTCAAACTTGGAAGTTGTGGTAACCGCAAAAGAGGAAAGAACGAGATAAGTCGTCGTAGCCCACGGCTCACCGACCGACAACATCAACGACCTGGAGACTCCCAGAGAGACACTGTCTCACCAACCCAGAACTCAGAAACACGGCTTCATAACCCGACAAGAAAGAACCTAAGAAAGTTCTCATAAACCTCTTTCGGATGCGGAAAGACGCACTCATAAACGTCTAAGAAAAACCTAGATAGAAGCACTACACAAACCCAAATCTCCAGCGAAGCCTAAACAATACAAACACCAATCTAAAAATCAAACCCAATTGAAAAGCGCTCTCCACGAAACCAAGGTTAACCACAACCTACAAGCAAAGGAGCTAACTATAACCCCATACCACCAAATTACCCTAGATAGCAGAGGTACCTAAGATCACAATTTCTAAAGCCGATTAAACCCCATCTTAAAACCCAACCCAAGAACCGGATACAGCTGCAAAACCAATCCTAAGCCTAAACCCGAACATACTGGCTCACCATCAGTACTACCGAAACAACAAAACCACACCATAAACCATCTTACAGCAACCGGAGAGCTCAAGATCTAGCAATACAAACCGACTCACACCAAGCGAGAAGGCCTTCCGGATATGGCAAAGGAGACGACGGCGTCAGCACCATGTAAGCACGTTCGACGGACCAGAGAGGAGCAGAGACGAACGGATAAGCCGGCGAAACCCGGAGCAGAGGAGGAAGCAGACGAGAGCAGACCGTACAACCGTTGTAGATGGCGGAGGGCTTGAAATGGAGGGAGCTAAGAAGATCGACGGCGAGAGACCCTCCCCGGCACCGACAAGAGCGCCGGCCGGGGAGTAATCGGAAAAAAATTGAGGTGGCGGCTGACCTCGGAATGCGTGTCTGGGAGAAAGCTTCCTAGGGCGAACTTACGATGTTCTCAGACTATTATACATTTTGTTTAAAATTATAGGAAAATAATTTAAAAGTGATTAATTTTATTCATTAATGTGAGTGTTTTTAAATACATATATATATATATATATGTGTATATATATGTATATGTATATGTTAAAACTGCCATGTTTTCATATATATATTTTATAAAATAATTATAATGTTTTCGTCAGTATTTAAATTTTTTGTTTAAATAGTTTAACAAATTGTAGAGGAAGTATTTGTTTTAGTTATGAAACATGAAGATTTGATAATGAATTTTAATATATGGTGCTAATTAAGGAAAGTAAATTTTCCTAGATTCAATTTAGCCAAAATTATAGATTTGTTTCATTTTCATGACCATCTTTGAAAGTTTGCACATGTATTTGGATAGAAAATAACACATTTGTCTAAAGGCTTTCTTTTGTATACAAATGATATTAGTTTTGATCGAGATATTAAAAACATACATCATTTATCCATGAAAATTCGTTAACTCTATCCAAAAAAAGTATCTTCATTTTGTATTCAGTAAATAAAATTTAGTGAAATATAAAAAACTAAATGCAAATTACACATTCTATTCACAACCCCTTTTTTCTCGAGTCGTACTGCTGTCGATGAGAATAATATAGAGGGGAAAATGTTCGAAGGGAATATGTACCTATCAATCAAAGAGCAGACTCTAACCCGTACCGTAGGGAAGTATCGCCTACAAATCCCATGCCCAAAGTTTTCAGCAGACTGGGAACAAGCGCAAATGTAAACAGGGGAAATTCGTCTTACAGTAACCGCACCCCACACACAATGTGGAGGGAACGCACACCAACCAGAAGCACGGTTCACAGGGAAGAATCCTCCTCTTCTGCCAGAAGAGAGAACCCGCAAAGGGTAGAACCTGTACCACAGTCTCCGCACCCAATCCAAGTATTACCTACAACGGAAGAGATCATGGAGGATTTAAGAGAAGTTACTTTAAAATACATCCATTGTAACGACCCTACTGAGAGTGCAGTGAGGTGACAACGGGTCTTACAAGGGGAAGAAAACGGGATGATGGCGGAAACGGCAGCTGCCATTCTAACAGCTGCTGAAGAAAATGTGAAGAGAGCATAAGAGCAAAATGCAGAGAGGCTTTCTGAACAACCTCTAACCCTGGAATCTGCTCAAGTTGAAATCCAAGAATCAGCTGAGCCCTTAATAACAAAAAGGAAGAGAGGAAGACCACCTCTTATGAAGCCCCTGCAAGCTACTCTACACAAAGTTAGTGGACAAAACCAAAAGAAAATGAAAGTGAGAACTATACAAATCTCACCACGCAGAAGAGGCACAATCAATAGGCTTGCGGCAGGAAAAATGGAAGCTAAGAGGAACAATGATCTAGAAGTGGGTCAGGGATCAAGAGCACGTAAGAATGTCTCCTCTTCGGCTTCAGAACAAGGTGCGGGTCTACCTCCAACAGCCCCAAAAATCATACCAGCAATGGCAAGGAAGAGGGTGGATTTTCGGGATCCACTTCCTCCTCTTCCTTAAACATACTAAGCTGGAACTGTTGTGGGTTGGGGAATCCCACAACAGTTTGTCGACTTCGGGGATCTGCATAAAAGCAATTCCCCGGATATCCTATTCCTCATGGAGATGAAGAACACCGACACCTTCGTACTCTCTAAACTCCAGCAGTTTGGATATCACAGTCACTGGATAGTTTCACCACAGGAACATAACAGTGGAGGATTGGCTCTCCTCTGCCGAGAATCAATCAAAATGGAAATTGCAGATTCCTGCAGAAACTACATTGACGCAGAAGTAAGATTCAAAAACCAGAGATTTCGGGCTACCTTTGTGTACGGAGAACCAGACCAATCAAAACGCCGAGAATTATGGACCAGAATGAAGAACATTAGTGGCGGGCTGGATATGCTGTGGTTTCTCACATGAGATTTTAATGAAATACTTCATAATGGAGAGAAAAATGGTGGTCCCGTAAGAGCAGAAGGCTCCTTTATTGATTTCAGGTCTTTCTTATCAGAGTGTGATCTTTTTGATGTAAAGCACACAAGAAATTTCTATTCTTGGAGATGAACCCGCCATTCTCATCTTATTCATTGTAGATTGGACAGATCCTTAGCAAATAGCAACTGGTTTGAAAAGTACCCAAGAGCAAGATATGAATACCTCCAATATGAGGGATCAGATCATCGTCCACTGCTCTCAACCTTCTCTCCCTGTCAAAAAAAGACCAAGGGCCTGTTCAGATATGACAGAAGACTTAAAAATAATGAGGAAGTCAAGCAGCTTATCTCGAGGATTTGGGGAGAAGACTCTTCTGCCTCAGTTGAACAAAGAACTACAAATTGTCGACGAGCCATTATTTCCTGGAGCAGAGAACAAAGGCGTAATAGTTTCAAGCTCATAGAAGAAACCAGGAAAAAATTGGAGCTAGCAATGGCCAACTCTCATACCTCTGATCAGGAAGTCGCTGAAATCAATGTTGTTTTGAGTAAAGCTTATAAAGAGGAGGAAGATTTCTGGAGACAGAGGAGCCGCCAACTCTGGCTGGTCTACGGAGACAAAAATTCTGCTTTCTTCCATGCTTCTACAAGAAGGAGAAGAGCTATAAATAATATTTCGGTTCTGGAAGACAAAGATGGAAATCCAGTATTTGAAGAGGACAAAATAGAGGAATCTATCTCAGATTATTTTCAAGAATTGTTTACCTCCAAACCAGGATCTAGAAGAGAAACAGTATGGGAAGCTCTTTCGCCGATCATCTCTGCTACCACAAATGAAGAGCCGATAAAAGAGCCATCAGAGAAAGAAATCAGAGATGCAGTATTCTCCATACATGCTGACAAAGCTCCAGGCCCTGGCGGCTTTTCAGCAAGTTTCTATCACTCTAATTGGGAAACAGTGGGTCCAGACATAACCAGGGAAATTAGAGAAGTCTTCCCCATTGGCATACTTCCTGCCTCGATGAATACTACCCACATCCGGCTCATCCCTAAAACACGAAGTCCAAAGTTAGTTGCATATTTCAGACCAATAGCTCTTTGTAACGTCTTCTACAAGATCATATCAAAGCTATTTACAAAGAGAATGCAACCTAGTCTTCAAGGAATTATTTCAGAAAACCAATCAGCTTTTGTCCCAAACCGAGCAATAGCTGATAACGTTCTGATCACACACGAGGTGCTTCACTATCTAAAGACTTCCCAAGCAAAAAAGAAGTGTTCCATGGCTGTGAAAAGCGACATGTGTAAAGCCTATAACAGACTAGAATGGGACTTCATAAGACTAGTTCTAGAAAGGCTGGGTTTCCAAAATAAATGGGTAAATCTGATCATGCAATGTGTGACTTCAGTATCCTATAGCTTCCTACTCAATGGTACTACAAAGGGAAGAGTGATACCATCTAGAGGGATTCGACAGGGAGACCCCCTATCACCATACCTATTCATAATGTGCAGCGAAGTGCTTTCCGGTCTCTGTAAAAAGGCGCAGGAAGATGGCCCTCTCCTAGGAATCAGAGTTGCTAGAGCTAGTCCTCGCATTATCCATCTTTTTTTGCAGATGACACAATGTTCTTCTGCCACTCTGATAAGGACTCTTGCTCGGCGCTCAAAGAGATCATGCGACTGTATGAAGAAGCTTCAGGGCAGTCCATAAACACACTCAAATCCTCAATCACCTTTTCCTCAAAAACGCCTCAGCATATGAGAAGGGAAGCAAAAGCTATTCTGAGCATTGAAAAGGAAGGAGGTATTGAAAAATACCTTGGGCTTCCCGATCACTTCGGAAGAAGGAAAAAAAGACCTCTTTGCTTCGATTGTAGAAAAGATCCGTTAAAGGTCATCAAGCTGGTCTACAAAACTCCTTTCCTCTGCAGAGAAAATGACACTTCTCAAAGCAGTTCTCTTTGCCATGCCCACCCACACGATGTCATATTTCCAAATCCCAAAAAGCCTGTGTAAAAGAATTCAATCAGTCTTAACCAGATTCTGGTGGGACAAAAAGCTGAATAAAAAGAATATGTGTTGGGTCGCTTGGAGTAAACTTACTAAAGGGAAAAGCCAAGGAGGACTTGGCTTCCGAGATGTGGAAAATTTCAACATCTCACTCCTAGCAAAGCTAAGCTGGAGAATCCTCAACGCCCCGGACTGCCTGCTAAGTCGCATCTTATTGGGAAAATACTGCCATAACACAAGTTTCTTAGACTGTGTTGTTCCTTCATCAGCATCCCATGGCTGGAGAGGCTTGATCTTGGGAAGAGACCTCATCAAGCAACACTTGGGAAAAGCAATAGGTAATGGCAGAACAACAAGTGTATGGGACTCCGACTGGCTATCCACGTCCAAGCAATGCAGACCATTTGGGCCTCCTACAAAGGACAATCAAAACATGTTGGTAGCGGACATAATTGACCCGGATAGCTCAGACTGGAACATCGAAAGGATCAGACAACATTTACCTCACTTGGAGAAGGAAATCCTAACCATAAAAACGAGTATCACAAAGGCAGAAGACAAATTTGTCTGGCTGCAACAACCTACAGGTATGTACTCAACCAAGTCAGGCTACCTAACAATCACACAAGAAATAAGGGATGTTCAACACCAAGAGATGAATTTCGACTGGTACAAAGAAGTCTGGAACTGTAAAACTACACCTAAGATCAAGATGTTTCTGTGGAAACTGGTTGAAAAAGCTTTACATGTAGGCTCGCTTCTGGCGACAAGAGGAGTAATCAATCAGTCAAACTATTGCAAGTGCGGAAACCCGGAGATGATTGAACACCTTCTCCTCCACTGTGAGTTCGCAAAGCAGGTATGGGAAAAATCCCCTCCAAAGAACCCTTCTGTGTAGATCAACTTCATACAATTGAGGAAGCAATCAAAGCGGCGAAATTCATCACTATCCTGCCTCCGACGGGACTGGGAAATGGACCATTATTCCCATGGATCTGCTGGAATTTATGGACGGCTCGCAATAATCTCCTCTTCCAAAACAGGCATTTCACTGTCGAGGAAACCATTCACAATTCTATAAGGGGAGCTCGCGAATGGCAGCAAGCCCAAGCTCTGGTACCAAAGCAAAGAATTAATATGCCAGCCAGAACAACATATCGAGAAGGAGAGGGTATCCGATGCCATACCGATGTTGCTTGGAAACCAGCAAGTCAACGAGCTGGGCTCATCTGGATTTTCAGCGATCATAACGGATCGATTCTCAGTCAAAACTCAAGGAGCACCCCAAATGTCTCCTGCGCAACCATGGCAGAAGCCCTAGCAATCCGGGAAGGCGTGATTCAAGCAATTGAGAAAGACTTTTCTTGGGTTTGCTTCAAATCAGATGCACAATCAATGATCCAAGCAATCAACGGCGGGACCCAGATCGCCGAACTCCATGAAGTCTTAAGTGACATCCTGTTAGAACTGAAGGTTCTGCAGTTACACAACTCAAGTTTATGTGTAACACAAGTTGACGTGAATTGTTTTGTCACAAGAAAGTGGATGACGTGGCATTGGTGAATAAATCTAAAAAGAGGGAAATAAGCATAAGGATTTGGAGATATCAAAGATTTGCAAAAAGGAAGATTTGCAAAAAGGAAGATTTGCAAATATCCAAGATATGGAAATTGAGGATCTTTGGAGAAAATGTGGTGAGTATTAAAACATGAAGATTATAGAGGCTAGGGACATCTCAGAGGGTAGAGGAGCAGAAGATAAAGTTAAGATCTTCGTTGGAGTGCACAAGGCTTCTCGGTGGCACACGAAATCCGGTGTGTAACACAGTTTGGTTTGAAACTGTGATAATAGATCAAGGAGGAATTTAGGAAGTTGAACCTAGAGTTTCTAGACCTTGGATCTGTGATAGGACGTGTATCTCATTGATAGATAGAGATAGATTGGTGTCGAACTAAGGGGTGTCTTAGTGTCGAGTAATTCCATTAGGCAAGGTCTTGTTGTAAGATTGTCTTAAAATCTCTATTGAATAAAGTGAAGATATAGGCACGTTGCCATATCTCATAAAATTGTGTGTTTGCTCATATTCTCGTTCTTACAATTGGTATCAGAGCGGGACACCTACTCGGGTGAATTTTGCTCGAACGCAGGTGGGATCCTGAGAAGAGAATATGGCGACATCTACACAAAATTCTGGTCATAAATCCTTGCTGTTAGATGATGTAAATTACAGACATTGGAAAGTAAGAATGAGGGTGAACTTGCGCGGAATTGATGAAGATGTTTGGAAGGCTCTTCAGTGTGGTTGGGAAGAGCCATGTATAACAACAGAAGATGGTACAAAGATAGTTAAATCCAGCACCAAGTGGACTGCAAAAGAGAAAAAGCTTTCAAAGTTTAATGTCAAGGTATTGGATGCAATTTTCAATTCAGTGGATGATAAGCAGTTCGAATTGATACAAGGATGTGACTCAGCTAAAGAGGCGTGGGATATACTGCAAAACGTTTATGAGGGTACATCCAGTGTTAGGAGAACAAGGTTGGATTTTCTAGCATCACAATTTGAAAACATACGGATGAATGATGATGAGAAGATAGCAGATTTCAGTGCCAAGCTCAGCTCCATAGCTAATGAAGCACAAGTTTTGGGTAAAACTTACAAAGATGCTAAATTAGTGAAGAAATTGGTGCGTTGCTTACCGGCGAAATTTGCATCACAAAAAGCTGTGATAAAAATGGCGATGAATACTGATGAACTTAAGTTTGCTGAAGTAGTAGGATGCTAAAAGCTCAAGATATGGAGATGGAATCTAAGCTTCCCAAACCTGTTGAGGATTGTGCAGTTACCGCTGATGAAGACAACCAAAAATGTCTGAAACTTGAAGAATTTGTTCGCTTGATGATCTTGAAGCTTGAAGAAAACATGGAGCTTATGCATAAGATGGCCAAGGATATATTATCAAGGAAGGAAGAAGGTCAGAAAAGATATGAAGTTAAGTGTTATGCATGTCATGGTTCTGGACATGTCAAATCTGAATGCCCTTCATTGAAGAGGAAAGAAATCAAGTGTAATGGATGTAATGGTTATGGTCACACAAAAGCAAACTGTGTAACCATACGAAAAAATAAGATGCAGATGGTTAGAAGTCACAATGATACGCTAGATATAGATGATGATGCTCTTAGTTTGGTGGCCTTTCATGGAGTTGTGGAGGCTGAGAACGAAAGCGAAAATTATAAATCTGGGCTGACGTGTGTTACACACATAAATACTGATGCGTCAGGCAGTGATTCAGAAAGTGATCAAGACGTGGATGTTTTAGCTGAACTAAAAAATCTTTATGAGAGTTGGGTTCAATTGAGCAAAGACAACCTTCAACTGATCAAGGACAATAAGAAGTTGGAAGATGAAGTCATTAGAATGCAGGAAGCTCTCATGTCAGAACAAGAGGAGAAAAGGGAACTTATGAGGAAGATGGATGAGAATAGAAAGCAAATTCGTCTGATCAACAATGGATCTGAAAAGCTAGATCAAATTCTTGCTATGGGAAGAACAGGAAACACAAAGCTTGGTCTTGGATATAATGGAGGTACAGTTAACACAAAAACAGTATTTGTGTCAGGGAATGTGTCACACAGTATTGGAGCAGAGAATGAAATCACAACCTTAAGAGCTGAGGATGTTTCAAACGTCCAAGGAGACACCCCACAAGCTGTTAAAGAGAAGACAAGTATTGGGAGTGTGTACGGTAGGGGTCATTCAGATCCAAAGTCAAAATCTATCCAGTTGCACAAGTTCAAATCTATTAGAACAAACAGAATAGAGGATATAAATCAGAACTCAAGAGCGCATAAGTGTGGCAGTACAATGAAGACTAATTCAACAAGGATGGATACCAAAAAGCCCAAGCAATGCAGAAGCATATAGAAACCTAAGGTGTGTTTCTTTTGTGGTAAATTTGGGCATATCAAACGTTATTGCTACAAGTATCTTGAAGGAGTTCATCAAGCTCGGAGACACCATGATCATGATGCAAATACTGTCAGAAGAAGGTGGATTGAGAAATCAAATCCTTATCAAAGTATCAAGCATAGTTCAATACTGTGTAAGTGTGAGTGTGTAAGACACAAAGGAATTGATAGTAAAATGCTTGGGAAAACGAGATATGAAGACTCAAATCGATGGAGAAACCAGAGGAGGAAGAGTTGTTAAGCACGATGGATGGCTCTGTAGGTGTGGCAAAATTCAGTGTTTGATTTGGTATTTTCACAGAGTTGTGTAACTCAAGCAGGGGGAGATTGAAAGATTGATGATGCTTGATTCAGGGGGAGTTTTGGAATGATATGTTGATGGTGTATGTGATTTATGTGGTGAGTAATAGCTAGCTGGCTTGAGTTGAAAAACTCAGTGAAAAAGGGGGAGATTGTTAGAACTGAAGGTTCTGCAGTTACACAACTCAAGTTTATGTGTAACACAAGTTGACGTGAATTGTTTTGTCACAAGAAAGTGGATGACGTGGCATTGGTGAATAAATCTAAAAAGAGGAAAATAAGCATAAGGATTTGGAGATATCAAAGATTTGCAAAAAGGAAGATTTGCAAATATCCAAGATATGGAAATTGAGGATCTTTGGAGAAAATGTGGTGAGTATTAAAACAGGAAGATTATAGAGGCTAGGGACGTCTCAGAGGGTAGAGGAGCAGAAGATAAAGTTAAGATCTTCGTTGGAGTGCACAAGGCTTCTCGGTGGCACACGAAATCCGGTGTGTAACACAGTTTGGTTTGAAACTGTGATAATAGATCAAGGAGGAATTTAGGAAGTTGAACCTAGAGTTTCTAGACCTTGGATCTGTGATAGGACGTGTATCTCATTGATAGATAGAGATAGATTGGTGTCGAACTAAGGGGTGTCTTAATGTCGAGTAATTCCATTAGGCAAGGTCTTGTTGTAAGATTGTCTTAAAATCTCTATTGAATAAAGTGAAGATATATGCACGTTGTCATATCTCATAAAATTGTGTGTTTGCTCATATTCTCGTTCTTACACCAACAACTATCCCTGCAATTCCCTGAATTTTCGTTTCAATTCATACCCAGATCGGAAAATGTTTTAGCCGATTCTGTTGCAAAATTCGCTCTAGCGTCTTCTACTTCTGCAATGTACACCCTTGGTGGGGAACAACTAGATTAATTAATGAATGATAAGCTTTCAACCAAAAAAAAGTTGTTCGACTTCGAACCACTGAAAATACTACAAAAGTCAAAAATAATAATAATGTTATAGTGTAAAATAATATTGTATACACATGATTATATATTTTATGTAATGAATTTTTTAAAGATTATAAATTATTATTCGATGTATGGAAGTGAGAAAGATGAAATTACCTGAAAACATAAGCATGAGTATGAGGAAATAAGAACATGATAACTTGGCCATGATCACTATCAAACCAAAAGAAAACTATTAGTGTTTTGTGAGTTAGAAATGATAAGAGAAAAAGTGTTCAAATTGGTTATTTTTAGGGAGAATTAACTGTAAAATACAAAAGCAGCACAAAATAAAGTGGATAGGAACTTTATTTTTAATAACCAAAACGCAGAGGAGGAAAGTACTACTATACCCCTCACGCTTCGGTTCAAGTGATGAAGCTTACCAACTTGCTCGACCAGATGCGACATGGGTAGGATATCGTAGGATATGCCTAGGATTTCAACAGTGTGTGAACTCGAAGCTGAACGTTAATCTTGGTCACACGAATTTTTTCCGCCAACCCGCATTAAATGTTAGATATCTTATAGATTTGCAACATATGTATAGCGTTGTATGTATACACGGAGTTGTTAAGACAAACCCTAATATTTGTCTATAAAAGAAGCTTGGTTCAGTCGAGTGTTGCAGAGAGAAAGAGATAACTTACCAGAGAACTTTTGTAGGCACGGTTAATCTGAAATCGTGTAGGGTAAAGTAAGATTCCGGTTGGGGGCGCAAAAAAGGTTAGGTCTCCTGTTTTTTCCTTAGTTATGGATGGTCCCATGTGTCGTCAAAATTCTTTTTCATCCGCCAACTTGAAGAACTTTATAGAATCGGACATTAAATGGGAATAAATGTAGAGTACAAAAGAGGACCACATCTAGTAGTTCCCTTTTTGGAAACAAATCTGCCGCCTTACTCATATAAAAACATGTTGGAGATATTTAAGGTTTTTTCAGCTGAATAGTTCTCAGTTATTGCACCTGCAGTTATTAGTAGCAGATCTAAAAGTAATGTTAGCTAACTTGAATGTTTTGTTTGTTTGACAAATCTAATGTTATCTTTAAATATTATGTAGGTACTTCAAACGTTGAAAGATGATGGGCTGTCTGGTGAGACTCGTCAGAGGGGAGTGGGAAAGGAGTTTGACAGGAGACTGGGATTTCAAGATGGATCCCTCTGAATGTAGCTACGGGATCATGGTTCAGGAAAGCGAGAAATTCATTACACTTATGGAGATGGTGAAATCAAGATATCAATTACAAGACAGGCTCATGCTTTCATACCAGTTCCCATTGGCTATGTTAGAGCCTGATGGAAAAAAGTCGCTACCAATTGACATCACGGACGATGGAGATGTGGAGCTCTTCATGGCTGTCAGGGTGGAGCACATGGAAATGCCCTTATGTGTTACAGTCGGATCACCAGCCGTAGGAAGATATCATTTCCATCATCGTTCTGCCTTTGACATGACAGGGATACCACATGCATTTGGAGAAACAAGTCTATCTTTAAACAGTCAACAACCGAGTTATTTGAAAACACCTATGAAGCTTAAAGGTGGGAGAAGCAGCAGAACAATCACAAAGGGAGATGCTGCAAGTTACTGGGAAGCTCTTCTGGCGACTGGGACAGTCCCATTCTCCCTTACATGTTTAGACAATATACTGACATGTGAGAATGAAATGGATAAGAAGAATGATCAACAAAACGTTGGACCAATAGATGACGACCGTTCTTCAACTGGATCATTCGATGGACCAACCGTGCAGTCTCCTTTATCTGATGATGGATGTAATTCAATGATGCAAAAATGGACTGACGAAGATTATATACTGAGGTCAACAATAGGCAATCTAAGCATCCAGGCCAACGAGATGAAAGGTACTGGTACTACTCTGGATTCTTCTTCTCTTATTTGTAACAATGTAGACTAACATAAGTGTTATTGAAATATGAAAACGTCCAGGATACCTTGAGGAGACAGAAGCTGTAAAAACAGGGTCATGGAGGTAATGTTTAACAGTGTAATGCCATATTTGAGGATAATATAAATGTTAGCGGGGTTAACTGAACAATAATGCCTGTAATAATTACAGCAAGGAAGGACAAGCGTCTATGATGGTGGACAAAGGGAAAGGAATAATGTATGAACCAAGTGCTCTGGAACATTCTTCAACTGACTTAATTCTAGGACAAGCAGTTGACAAAGAAGGATCTAGTGGATTTGATGAAAATGTTTTTAACAAGCTAAACATGGGTGATTATAGGGGTAAGGACATAAGATAATACAAACATATTCTTTATATGATAACAAAAGTATGTAGCGACCACTAATACAGTTTGTCTGTCAATAGGGATGCAAGCAGAAGGCTTTGTGCCCGCAAGTGTAAGCGTTATGCAAGAAATCTTTTCACCGTCAGAGATGAACGTGGTAAAGAAAGCTGGTATTGATATCCTAAAGAACATATTGACGACATGTGTGGATACAGAAGACTACCCACACCCACAAATGGATGACCCACAAATTCCACAACCCGTAGATGGTGTTATCAGGCTAGTAGGTGAACCAAGCAAAGATATGTTGGACAATGCAGAGTGTAGTGACGAAAAGAACAAGGGTAACTATTATTTTAAAAATAGGAAGAAAATGAACACTTCGATAGAACTTTCGATCAAATTGATATGATGTTAACGGTTATGATAACATAGGTAATTCTGAGATTAACTTGTCAACGAAAGAACAATCAGATGAAGATCATCCTATCTACACTCTGTCCGACACATACGATACACGTGGTAACAATCTTGTCAAAACTCAAAACTTATATTTGGTCGAACCTTTACTAACAGAGCAATGTACAAAATAACTGCCAGTGTTGATGAGGTTAGGTCTATTTCCGGAAAGTTGCAGAGTCATGGAACAACTACTTTCGGAAGAGAAAATAAATGTGCTTAAGAAAGAAGCAGAGCGTGCCAAGGAAATATTAGAAGCAAACAACTCACCCAAAATTATTGATATGGAGACAAAACCAATCGATGGGGTCGAGAATGAAAACGTGAGAGGCACGGCAGACATTGAGATGGGAACTGATCGTGAAGAACCTAGCATTGAGATATCACCCGCCAATTCATGTGATGGCGATGGTAATGCGAACATATGAATATAAACATTATGTTAGATGTATATTTAACAATTTAGCTGACCGGGTTTCCTTTATACAATTATAAACAGGTTTCACAAACATCCAGACAATGAGTGCACCAGTGTACGAATCTCAAACTAACATAAACAGAAGTTCTTTCAAAGTCTATGAAATCATATATGGGATTATTAATGGTGTTGCAGCTGTTGGATGTCGGACTCAAAGATTAAGAATGAGGGTGAAAGCAGCAAAGAAAAAAGTGAGCCACTAGAGGGGGACTCTAGGGGAGACATGAAAATGGATCTTGATGATTCTGACAGCGACGACTGCTTCAATGATGGTCTGTGAAGAAGACCTTTTTATATGGACTAGTCATGTTGTTAGCGGTATATGTTTATGGTTAACTATAATATTACTTTTTGGACCGTTAATGAAATCAACTTTGTTATGAAGGCTTTGTAAGACACAATGCCGTGGAGCTCTACAATGGGATGATGTTCAAAAACCGCGACGCATTTAAAATACACATGGCACTTTATGCACTTGCCCATAAATTCCGGTTCAGAAACAAGAAATCAAATCCAGGCATGATGATCCTTGAATGTGTAGGACGCAATTGTCCGTGGCGAGTTTATGCCATAAAAATGAGTAACTCAGACTTCTACCAGATAAGGCGTTTACGTCCGGATCACAAGTGTACAGTTGATGAGAGAGTCAATTTCCAAAGACATGCGACAACGGAGGTGATCGGAGATATGATGAGAAGAAGGTTTACAGGACGTACTAACGGTCCACGCCCAGGCAGTGTTCAAGAAATTATGCGAGATGGTCACGACACACAAATATCATACTGGAAAGCTTGGAAATCTAGAGAAATAGCATTGGATTCAGCTAAAGGCACAACGGGAGAATCATACAAGCAATTACCAAAGTATCTGCATATGATGGTCGTCTCCAATCCATGAACACTAGTATCTCTGGAAACAATCTTCTACGAAGGTGTTGGAGAAAGATTCAAATATATGTTCTTTGTCCTGGGTGCATGTTTGGCTGGATTACAGTTCATGCGTAAGGTAATCATCGTCGATGGAACTTTTCTAAAAAGTAAATATGCAGGCTGTCTTATAACTGAAAGTGCTCAAGATGGCAACCACCAAGCCAAAGCTTTTAGTTGTCGTCGATGGTGAAAACGATAGATCGTATATGTGGTTCTTCACAAAGCTACAAGCAGCTGTCCCAGACTCGGAAGATTTGGTTTTTGTTTCTGACAGGCACAATTCCATTGTTGCAGCACTACGCCAGGTACAATATAATATAACCGCATACATGTTCATTTGGTTGCTAATACATCTGTTAGGATGTTAATGTTATAATTGTATGTGAACTGTTGTTTTGAGATATTGCTTGCATCTGACATTAGCTAGAAAATAATGGTATTGACTATTTAGCTTGTATATGGTTGATGATACATAGATGATGGCAAGTTTATCCAAGAGCCAGTCATTGTGTCTGCATTGTGCACCTGCAACGCAACATTCAAGCAATTTTCAAAAAAGGCACCTCTCTTATCTCGTGTCTAGAGCAGGGCGTGCTTATAGAGTTCCAGATTTTACAGATTACTTCAATGAGATTGCCAGCATTGATAGTGATTGTGCTGAGTATCTGGCAAACATAGGCCTGCAGGCATGGACGCAGTCTCATTCGGTTGGGAAGATGTACAACATTATGACAAGCAATATTGCTGAATCTTTAAATGCAGCGCTAACTGAGGCAAGAGACTATCCAATTATACCGCTGGTGGAGTTTATCAGAGAAACTGTTATGGGATGGTTCCATGTTCGCCGTGATGCGGCCCAAAAGTCAGAAAGTAAACTTACTCCACGAGTCTACAAAACTATAAACAAGAAATTCCAGGCATGCACAGGGTTCGATGCACGTAATATCAACCAAACTGAATTCGAAGTGAAAAACAAAGAAGGTGTGTCGTACCACGTTGACTTGCAGCTGAAGACCTGCAGCTGTTATGAATTCCAGATGATGTCCATTCCATGTACTCATGCTATTGCAGCATCAATGAAAGCTAAGGTGGAGATCGAATCACTTGTGTCTGAAGAATTTAGCACAACGTTCTTGAGAAGCTCATACGCAGAGAGTATTGACCCGGTGCCAACTAACACAGAAGCAATGGGGATGGACCAAGAGGTGGAATATGCTGAACTACTTCCCCCACTGACTAGGCGACCACCGGGGAGGTCCCGTAAGAAAAGGTTTCTTTCTAGAGGAGAAATAAGGGTAATATATGGGGAACATTTGATATTTGCTAGATAGCAATGTTAAGTTAGATCTTATCTATGTAATGAATAATTTTTGCGTTGTTATGCAGGGGAATGAATCTCGCAAGCTGAAGGTGTGTAGCCGTTGCCGGGGAGCTGGCCATAACCGTGCAACGTGCAAAGAGCCAATATAATTAGAGTTATTGTGTAGTATGGAGGGCAATTTGGCACTGTGTTTTGGAATATAGGTCGGAGTTGGGGTCGACCAATTTTAAAACTCCCTTGTGATATATTAAGACGGAAAACCCCCAACGGTCCATGTCTACTTAGAAAACAATGTATGGCATCAGTTGGAATAATAATGTAATGTTGCCCTCCAGTAATGTGAAATATAAGTTTGTTATATAAGGACAACACATATCATTGGTTGCACAAGTTAAAATTGTAGTTAAATAGTCTATATGGAACCAGCATGAACTAAACCAAATGAACTTAAATAGTGTGATTAATTGTCCCAACATGTAAAGGGAAACATGGATGAAATATGAGAAGGACTAAGATCGTACTAAATATGTGGAATGGCTATTAACCAACGAACAAAAGATTGTTAATGGCTATGTTATTATATATCACATAACGGATATATTAACAACCAAATTATATTTTTGCCCGTTCTCATTTGAAAAGGAACCCACAAATACTAATAAATTACTTGCAACGGCTATTTTAAAACTGACCAGTTAACGGATATATTAACAACCAATAAATGATTTAACAGTTGCACAAGTAAGGGCTGCCTCTGAAAGTTGCAACGGTAATATGATTGCATATGCTTATAAAATAAAATGTTGGGTAATAGAGAAGATAACCAAAAAAAGTTGACATTGCCAAGCGATATTTTGATTCTACAAAGTTCTCTAAAATGCGGGTTTAAGATTTTCGTTCGGGCAAAAGCAACCTGCACAACGTTAAGGGATGTGGGTGAAAGTCATGAATTCTACAAAGCGGTGGACTTCTTCAACAATCAAATACCGTTAATTCCAGTAGATCCAGCGATCGTATTTGTCGAAAGTTGCATTGCTAACAACAATCCTACAGCGCTATTGATGAAAGGTATTTCATTGTGCATATACAGTGAACACAGAGCATTGGGAGAAGAAATGCTTAAAAGGGCAGCGGCTGAAGATTGGGATGTTCGTAAATATATGTATAGCATGTATGTCCGAATGGTGTACGGAAGAAATGAACAAGTGCAGAGGGGGGTGCCGCTAACAAGATATTTAGCCGCAATAGCTCGCAGAAAGATAGTCAACAGGAACGCACATCCATGGCCACAAATTCCTTCGGTGTTTTTCTTGGAAAAGGAACAGAGTTTTAATTTGGATAGTGTGATAAGGTGCAAATGTGCACTTATCAATCATTGGAAACAATTCTGGGATGAAGAGTGGAAACAAGATAGCATGTGCGAGTTATGCTTCTGGAGCCTTGAAATACATTTATTCTGCAGGATACTGAGACGATGCTATGGGAAATGGCCTACTGAATGACTACATTTTAATTCCTATTGCGTTATGTTCGTTCAATCATATTCCCTATTTGTATTCATGTTTTGGTTTTCTCTTAACACCTATTAATAAAGTTAGCATCATCTGAAAATTTTAACTACATATACTATACCTAGTTAACAGGCAACCATTTGGGCATCCCTATTGCAAACTCAATTGTTTGATGCTAAACGAGTGTGTAACAGAACTCTCTATATGATAGGAACAACATTTATGTGTAGGTTCTGCAACATAGTTGTATTACAAGCCTACATAAGTTATTATGCAACAGAGTAGAACAAACGAGAATTAAACAACAAATGTCCAAATTTTTAAAGAAACACACAATGAAAACAGCCTTGTCCTAAACACTGAGAAATAAAAAAAGAGAGCCTTGTGACCAGGATCCTAAACCAGGAACAGAGAAAAGCATTCAAACAGAACCACCAAATTCATCGAAGAAGACAACCGCGAGCCTTTTCGACTCTAACGGAAGAACCTCAGGACTGATGCATTTGCAGCCTTCAAATCCAACCAACGAATGAGCGCCAATAAGAAGCATGGTGGTGACGGCCGAGTCTGATGCATTTGGGTTGTGTGGAACCCCTCTTGCACGGTCCAGGGAAAAGGAGCCTTCAATATGATACTTGGGGTCTGCACAAACGGATTTGATTAGATAGGGTAGCATCGCAGCAACAGGTGTGAGGTCCTTCTTCATAAGGTTATCACTGCAGAGAGGTGTGTTGCAGTCCAAAACTTGAATGGACCTTGCAGATAGATCAACACATACACCAACCCAGTGAGACTTATCGACGAGGAAAGGGAAATAAACTCTCTCTAGATGTGGGAGAGAACCAAAAACAGGCCTGACCATCTCCAAACAAGATTATTGAAAAACAAATCTGCCACGGTCCTTGGCTGCTAACTTAGAGAATTTCGGATAGTGCTTCATAAATCCAGCAACAAATTTTGTATCAAAGAATCGGATTCTTAGAGATTGATGGCCAGGTACAGCCCGCATGAACAGGATCCTTGAGAAGTGGACAAGTGCATCAACAACCTTAACATGATGGAAAACATTTAGAAGATGAATATAAGTCAGGCTAAGAAACACAAAACAACAAAAGAGAAAGGGAATAACAAGTAAACAACCTTTGGGGCCAAGACTTTCGTCCTCTCCGCAATCTCAAGCACGTATTTGCTACTGATTTGAGTGCCATTAGTAACATTCACTAACCTGCACAAGAAAAATATGTAAACACCGTGTCTGTTAGCTGCTAATAAAAAATATAACAACAAACACTTCAGGTAGGAGATGAAACCTGGCGGTTTTAAGCTTTTGCAACAAACGTGCATACTTCTCATCATTGTCTACATCAGGAAACATGCCATGAACAACAGGCTGATTTGAGCCTCTTTGGTTAACACTATTGGTACATTGAAATCCTTGTAGCGAACATGATTGAGTGCGTAGGCGCCTGCTCTTACGCAAATTTTGCTCTGCATCCATTCCAACTTCAGATACATGTGCCGTCTTCGTTGGAGAGTTGGAATCATTTACAGGGTCGGCGTTGTCTCCCTGATTTATCAATAATAGCGGTAAAACAAAACAGTATTACCAGAAAGGGAAACAAGTACTGAAAAAAACGTGCGCTTACCTGGCAAAGACCATCATTCAGGAAATTAGGACAACCATCAAGATTATGTCCCATTTCTAAGTCACCCCGGGTCATTGCTCGAGAGTGACCAGTGATGCTACCCTGTTCAAAATTGGTTAGCAAGAATATAAAAAGTTAGCCACCAAATCAAGGTATTAAGCACTAAAAAAAGATGAGCCAGGCTTACTTCTTGAAGAGACGTCTGGACCTCGTGTAAAACACTATTTATCACAGCATCAGGTGATCGCGAAGCTGGTCCACCTACACGTCCGTTGCTCTTTTGGACGTTTGATAGGTGTCAGGTTTTATCCTATATCTAACTGCAAGTGCACAGTTCAGTAGTCGTAGTATATAGGTATCGAATCCACAGGGACTCCGTATTCAATAGCTCAAGAACAGGAAATTAAACTAGGAAGAAAGCAATGTGATTGAATTAAAATCAATGCGAGAAAGTAAACAGAAAGCAAAGATTGTTGGTTGTGAAAGCAAGTTATTAAAAGCACTAAGTCTAGGGCGTTCTCAGGAAATCAGACAAGCAGACAGTTCATTCAGCAAGGATCTAATTAAGCACAGTTCTAGAACTCAAAACACAGATATAGAATTAACCAAATTCCTTTGCGATAATTCTCTAAGTCTAAGTGCAGCAAACCAAACTTTCGTTTGCGAGAACTAACAGATTAAACTAGAATTAATTCCAAGTTTGATATGTTCACAATTATCCTAAACCAAACTTTCGTTTGCGAGAAGTTTAATTGCTCAACCTAATTAGTTCAGATTCCTAAACCCCACTTCCGTGACGTATTTAGCAACCTAAGATCTAGATTCTAATTTATCAGGTTAGAACTAGCTTTAAGCACAATTAGATTGAAGAACAGATATAGTTATGAATCCTTAACTGAATTTAACAAGTCTAGCAAGTCATGAAATCCTATGTGAGAAACCCTAAACCTAACAAGGAATCTACTCAGACATAGATAATGAAAACATAATCATATGATGAATAAATTGCATAGAAGATAAAGAATAAAAGGGGTTCGAAATCTTCTCCAAATACAGATGAAGTAAGGGTTCAGATCAGCCCCAAAAGCTCTAAAAATCCTCTGCTCTTAATTATGAAAGCGTAAGTAAATAAAACACCAAAAACTTAATTATATAGGTCTAATCTCGGCCAGGGGCTTCTTTGTAAATATCAGGAACTTCTGGATCAGAGTGCAATATCTTGACTCTTCATAAACCGCCGAGTTTTGGCCCATCTCGCTGGTGCAACGATCGATGCTAGAGTGCAACGATCGACGCATTCCTCTGTTTCGGACAGTGAACTCTATCTCTCGGCCAAACACTCCAAAAATCTCCAAAAAGTGCCATAATCACCAAGTATGCTCCAAACCTGATTATACCTGTAAAAGACTCTAAAAGAACACAAAAAGACACTAAAACACACTTATATCATGGTCTAAAACTAGTAAAAACCATGATATATCAACTCCCCCACACTTAGCCATTGCTTGCCCTCAAGAAAAACAGAGAACTAAAGCTTGGTGAAGAGGTTTGAAAACTCTTCAGAAACTCATTTCATCCTAGAAGCTACAATACTCAGATTCCCCTTAGTAAACCACTGAAAGAATCAATCACAGGATATCAAGACCAACATGTACTTCCCCCACACTTAGCAACTGTCCTAGGTAAACTCCACAATCACATTCAAGCATTCAAATTCTCCCTACTGACTTCTGCAAGTATTTAAGTGCGGTCTCACCTAAGGAGTATCGATCAAAGGGCACATGGATTCTTACCTTATCAGCTCTAGACCACCATACTATCTTTCTTTAGTCCCTTTCTTCTCTTTCCCTTCTTTAACAACTGATTTTTCCCACTTTGCGTATCATTTTATTTATTTTTATCAGTGTTCTTCCCGTTATGGGGTGTACTTTGGACACATTCCATGGATAGCACAGGAGATAATAGGGGTCTCTACCACTCCTGTGACCATTTCGGAGTTACTAACTCATCCTCAGTTTATTATCTTTTTTTTTTTTTACTTTATAGAAGGGGAGAAGGGAACCAAATAGGATAGGTTGACAGGCTGTGTCAGAACTAACAGGGAATCCGACACAAAGTATACCAAGCCCTTAGGTGAGAAATCTAAGTCAGTATTAAGGTTGAAGTCAGTAAAAGGATCCTCTGATACCTGAAGTGATGTGGGTGTTCCCAGTAGGTTGATCTGTGATGGGGTTTTCTAATAGTCATAGATAGATCCTGCAACTTCATCCCAATGGTTACTTAAGTTCCTGCAAGTCTTGTAAATCTTCTCAGAAAATCATAGTTTCTTACTTAAACAATTTTGACTCAATAAAACAAAAAATTTTGAAAAATGGACTGACTCTTAAGAAAACAGAAAGATAAACGTCAGTAGCACCTCCCCCACACTTAAGACACACTGTCCCCAGTAGTGTCAAGCGAAGGATCGGTAAAAAGAAAGAAAAATTGTTAAAGTTCTGTTGAGTTCTGTCGGGTTTACCTCTGTCGCTCGAGCATCGATCGTTGCACTAAGTGCATCGACCGTTACTTGGCGATTTTCGTGTATGGTCGATCGTTGCTCAGAACTGCAACGATCGCTGCAATGCGATGTCTATCGTGTTGTGACGATCGACACAGAAGTGCGTCGATCGACGCACTGCGAATCTGTCCGAGACCTGCAAACATAAACTCACCAGAAACAAAAACAAACGTAAAATCCTAACAAAAACACCAAAAATTAAGTAGAAAAACACCAGTACCTAATGGTGGGTTGCCTCCCACCCAGCGCTTGTTTAAGGTCAATAGCTTGACCGGACGGACAAGATTTTTCAGGCACCAGGAGATCCCAACAGAGACTTTTTCTGTCTCTGTCCAAGTCTCCTCATCCAAGGTGGCGAGTAGGCTGTTGCAGAATGCTCATGTCCAAGAAAAGATGGAGTAAAATGTGCTCCAGGATCTATAATCACAGTGTCATCAGGCTGCTCATCATCTGCATCTCTTATGGTGAATGTCTGCCCATCTATCAGTGGTCTTCGCAGCTTATCCATCTCATAACGCAGCGGTTTATCTCCCAGATGGAGGTCTATCAGGTTGTTCCTAACATCTATCACCGCTCCTGCTGTAGCCAAAAATGGTCTTCCAAGCAGCAATGCTTCATCCGGATCACAGTCATATTTCAGCACTAATAAATCTGTTGGAACTAAGTAGTTTCCAACTCTCACCGGTATGTCTATCAGGAGTCCTTCATGAACTCGTATGGACTGGTCAGCTAGGACAAGAGAGGTCCTAGTAGGAGTAAAATCTAGCGTACCCAGCTTCTCTGCCACAGAGTATGGCATCAAAC